>CAXIVR010000008.1:81434025-82670228 GCA_964035755.1 Teleogryllus oceanicus
GAAAGGAATACATTTTTGAAGTAGAATTTAGATTACAAGATGTAATAGTGGTATAACGGAAGGGGAACCTGTCTTTCCTTACCGTTCCAGAAAAATTCTCTTTTGAACTGAGTTAACCTCAAGACAGTCACAAAATAATGAATGTGACAAGTTTGATGATTTCAAGAATATCTTAAATTTGCTGAAAATTAATTAATCCTTGTAAAAGCCGGCTTACTACGATCTCCTGATAATTTGTTTCCTCATAACTCTCTAGTTTCTAGTGTTCGCCCGCGTACAGATGGGGGCAATGCGAATGCAATTAAGAAATCAAAGGCCAAAGTAATGCAGGATCTTTCTTTTTTAATCTTCCTTTGTGATGAATGGAGTCCTTGGGAAAGGTGGGTGTGAGTGCTCCGCCACATGGTTCAACTGGTAGTACGATTGGTGCAGGGCAGCCACAGATTGATCCTGGCGGGACCCTTCCATAGTTTCGAGAAGATTTTATTTCACTAAAACTGATACAAATACCAAATAACTTGGAAAATGATTTATCATCGCTTTATCGTATGATATTAGTTTTTCTTTGAGCGGTCTTTACTACTTTCACTCAGGGGAGATATTCGTGGGAGAAAAGTAAATATGGAACATTTGTAAAGGAAGTTCTATATTCTATTCGTGATGGAGCTTGTGGCGTAAAGTCTATCGCGTTGCCTTCCACTGCGGAGGGCTGGTTTCAATCCCCGGACAGTCCATGGTATTTTGTGGTGAATAATGCGAATTTTGGGTAAATTATATGGGGATTTTTTTCCCTCTGAAGCTCACTTTGCCATTGTCACCAATAAGCTCATTAAATGTTAACGACCATTTTTCTCATCGGCCATCATAAGGACAGTAGTTGGTGGGCTCCTAAACACAAATAAATAGTACAACTATATTAGTTTAATTATTTATAATTAGTGAACGTTGATTATGTATGAAATATTAAAATGACGCTATAATGAGTACAGCGGCGTGTTCTTGAGCACAGACAACTTCAGAAATCCTTACGAACGTTAGGGCGGGAAATCTTGAAGTCCAGTCGCTGGAACGTTGGGTTGGCCAGCCGCCGCCGCAGCGGAAACGGAGGAGGAAAGGCCGTTGGTTGGTGGGAGGGTGTTCGCCGGGAGACGAAGGGCCTTTGGCGTCCCCGGAGGGCGGCGATGAAGCCCCTGCACGCCCGTGGCGGCGGCAGCTGGCGCGAGCCGGGGAAGCCCCGGCGCCGCCATTAGCGACACGCCACCTCCAATCGCACCGAATCGCCGTCGGGTGCGGCGCAGGGGCCCGGGGGAGGAAGAAGAGTGGGGAAACTAGTAGGGCTAGCCGTAATCCGATCCATACATTTTCGGAGCCTTTATACCGATATTTGTATAACAAACGAAAATCAAATGGTGGGTAAGGTGTAAACAAACGAAAATCAAGGGAAATGTCACACGTATATCTTCATTACATGAAATTTCCCACTACATGTCCATTGACAAAAAGTGATCATTTTTCGACCCTTCACCTTCCCTAAAGGTATTATTTCTGCAGGTAGATTTACTCAAGCTGGTGTCAGAACATCACAATTTACGAACATTAAGAATATTAATACAATGTTACTTTAGCAAAGAATAATTTATACTGGAAAACAAAAGCGATATTAGGAAAATTATAAATGTGTCGGCGTTCAATGGTACACGGCGTTTTTTCGTGGATGAGCCACGAAATGTTAAAGATTGTTGAGTGGTTAATAGCATGTTTCCCGATTTTAGTGCAATATATCCAAGTACGAGTGTGGCTCCTTCAGACTGAAAACTTGCGTGTGTTCGGAGAGAAGTTGTAATGTTAATTTCATGTGGGTTCTACATCTGTAATTGATTTTTCGGATTAAGCCTTATTGAATGTATAATAATATATCCCAATAAATGAAAACTCATCTATATACTGATATATTTACTGTAATACGGTAAATCTTTTGTAAATCAGTGAAAATAAAAGATATAATGATCGCAAAATAATTAGAACAATAATACAATTTTTTTTCCCTTTATTTTAAGGCAAAAAGATGCAGCCACCCAAAGGAAGAAGCAACTCTCAAAATCGTGTTGTCCCGTATTATTGTATGATTTGAATTCTCAGCCTCTCTCGAAGTTTGCCTCAAACACCCAGCTGGCTATTTGATGAGAAGCATTACTTGATAAAATTGCTGCAAGTTCGTAAATTGAGTCGTAGTGAATAGTAGAAAACTCTGAGTAAACTAAGTTTAAAATAGAAGTTGTTTGCATGTATGAAAATACATGTTATTTGGGTGTCTTGAAGCTGAACGTAATGATTCATATGAGAGATTTTATTCCTGCAGAACTAGTGTTGTGTGAGGGGTAGTTGTAGGGGAAAATAGCATTCCATTTCTTTTCCTGGTTCATGCAATGCTTCATAATTGGAAGATTGCGTGTCCAGAGTTGTTACCGATCTCAATCTTTAATTAGGGTTTTCAAGTAATTCGTAGTGAAGAGCTGGAGGCAGAATTATTGCTACAGGTATTGAAATAATTATAATAATGTAGACTACTTTGTTTTTATGCAGGAGGAACAACGAAATAGCATCTGTGTCCTCGCAAGATTTCTGTGACTGTAGCCGTACTCGTGTAGGATTTGTTACACCCAAGAATTGTACTTGTTCGGCGAAATAATCTGTAGAAAACGGCGTTTCTATTTTACATTATTCACTGAATGTTAGTAATTGGCGATGTCGATCCGTCGAAATTTGAATTTGTGTGTGTGTGTGTGTGTGTGTGTGTGTGTGTGTGTGTGTGAGCGCGCGTGCGTGTGTGTGATATTTTTTGCCTACGATTTTTACCTCTGTTACTGTGTTCGACCGATAGCACTGATTTTCTCTACTTGCACGGAATTTCTAGAGGCATTACTAGAATCTTTCTGCATGCACGTATTGTTTGCCATCTATAGCGTGTATTCGGTGTGTTGCTATCTAGCATTATGCTTGAACCTTCGTCTTCACCCTTTCGATTCCGCACAATGCTTTGGTTCTCTAGAAAAGATCCAGGACGGGGTTTGTACGACATGGTGCCACTGAAAATTATGCACCCTTTACAGTATTTGATTAGTAACAAAATAAAATGACTAAAGGATATCCTTACATTTTGAAATTAATATACTTTTTGTAATTTACTTAAAACAATTACCCATACGTAAAAAAATGTGGATCATTGTTCTTATGGTAATGTGTTGAAGATTGGTATAATGGTTAAAGATGTCTTTACCCATGATTTTGTATCTACTGTGATAAAACATAATTTGAAATATTTACCAACTATTTAATTTTTAGAATAGTTTTTTTTTCTTTCAGAATATTCTTTTCAAGCTCTTTCGAGTTTCTGTTGCGGCTTCGGGGGTTCTTCACTTAAGTCACCTCAGAAACCATGCACTCTTCGTAGTTATCACGTGATATTTTCTTTGTATTTGTACGTTTTTGGTTTTCTTGATATAAACTGTACCCCTGACTATGCTGGTAAAAGAAAAAATACATTCACATTTCGCATCGAAGAAATGGTGAGGAAATGGGACATTCCTTGAAGGAATATCTGATGCGAAATTGCCAAAGCATTAAAATAGTCGTATAAATCTGAAGGAAAGAGGTTCTCGATATTCTAACTGAAGACGGAGAATTCGGAACAGGTACGGCAACCCTGAAGAGCGAAGGAGAGGAAAGAACTTTCTTTTTAAAAAGAATCATTTTCTGTTAGAGGTCTCTGAACGAGTGCAGTAATCCGGCAGTGATTCGACTGCGAGGTGGCAACGTTGCCCTGACCTCAGCGCAGCGCCAGGGAGGGTTCGGGCCAGGGGGTCGAAGGGGGTTGGGGGTGTGGGGGTGTTAATGCGTGCCATATCTCCCCGAACGGCCCCGCCGATTAAACCTCGATCCTGGCGGTTGTTAAGTGATAAGCGTGAGTGGACTTCGATGTTAAACTTGGTCCGCGCGGCCTCGCCCGAGTTTGCCGCCTGGCTGGGCGGTTGCCCCCGCCGACGCCGTCGTCGAAGATTTGATGAGCCGGAGGCGAGCAGAGGAGAGACAGCTCAAGTTTGGAGCTTCTCGTAGGGTCGGGTCTGGTGCGGGCTCGTACCCGCCGTCTCCCTTTGGACGCACTCCTTTGAACATTGTTTTAGGTCGACGTTTTTGTTTGCGTTTTTTCTCCAACTACGTTGTTCAATTTCTTCTAATCACCCATTTCGGGTGGGTTCTTGGAGATTCCTTTTCTTCAATTGTGAAGTAATATTTCGTATCCCAATTGCTGTATAGTTTCAAAATTGAATTGTGTGAAGCAAAATCCTACCGGATGTGTAGTTACAAGTTTGCTCTTGAAGCCTTTTTAAACTTGAAGGGAGTGCCGGTAGTGGTGGATTTACGATCGAAGGGAAGTTGTTGATCCGAGTCCTGAATAAAGATTACAAGAGGCCGATTGTTCTGATCGGTCGTTTACGTGGTTTTCTACCGTCATTTCTAGACGGTTGCCGGATCATACCCGACGCAATGGGCCACGCATCACGAGCCACCTAGCTTTCCCATCTCTGTCCCATCCTCCATCCTGAAAGTCAAGTGACACCTTCATTTCCCATACCCCTACGTTCTGGAGTACGCGTTGGAAACGCGGAACCCAATGGAAGATTGTGAAAAGAAACAACATAAACATTCATTTAAAAAATAGCTTTGTGCTATTTTCTCTTGGGTGCATACCCTTTCCCCGATTGTTCGTGTCGCGCTCTGGTGCAGCTTCTCTGCGGGCGTGGGCGAATGGGTGCCCTCGCCTCCCCGGCGTTGGATCGCCCGGCAGCGGGCGTAAAATGCTCGTTTTAACGGCATCTCTTCCTCACGCCCGCCCCGAAATTTAATTACTATTAACACTTAATCTTTATGATACAATGAACTGGCCCGTCTGCGTCTGGTTGTAGGGCCCTAGCGCCACCTACGACCTTATTACGTCGAAACGGCGGCGGGCGCCGCCCCCGCCCCCACGCGAATGGTTTACGTCGCGCCGCTTCGCCGTTAAGACTGAGGGAGGCGTGTTGGACGAAATAGAGCTCGGAGGAGCGGGATGCAGGACCGTCTTGTGATCCGGAGGTTATTTCTCGGGAAATTCTGCGCCAAGAAAGTTTTTGCCGCTTCGGTGTGTGTGTGTGTGTGTGTGTGTGTGTGTGTGTGTGTGTGTTTTCAATTAGACCAAAAAATGGGATGAAATGTCAAATAACCGCCGAAAACATGATTTGAAGGGCTTAACTATGCACTATCTCTGACATATGCATGATGGATGTGTCAACAATAAGATGACGTGTGGTGCATATGCACCTGTCTACTTGAACAAAATTTTCTACTAGTTTTGGTTTAAATTAATTTCGTGAAATATATATGAAAATTCCTATTTAGCAAATTTCAAATGTTTGTATTGATAGTCTCGTAATAACATGATATTTTCTTAGCTCATTTTTATAATAAACAAGACGTTAAGTTATTGAAAAGGACCATATTCCTACTGTAAAAAAATATCCATCCATTAAGTAAACTTACTACGCTTTTGAAACCCATGTGCCGTAGTTTTTTCCCCACGACTCAAGCACCTAAGTAGAAATTAAATGGAAGTCCGTGCCCGCGTACTGTAACCAAAAGAGATACCTAACTTCCTTTAGAAGTTCCATTGCTCGTCAAAACGCGTCAGAGCAATTTAGCGAATGAGCAGCAATCGGCAAATTTGCGTAGTAGTAAGCCGGCTTTGCGACTCGTCGCCCATTCTGCAAATATGCCACGAATGCGGAGGAAACGTGTAAATAGATGGAGGGAGCGTGGTCCAAGAGCAGACGCGCGTTGAGTTCTGTGACACTTCGACGTAGTTTTGCTGCCATCAGCATCGAGTGTGTAGGCACTGTCAGTGCGCGTATTTGCGTGTGAGAGAAGGAAAGTTATTGCTTCCTGTTTCCTTTTGATTTTTATTTGGGGAATGGCATTTATCTTGTAAAACTATATATAATTTGTAGTTACAAAGTAAGGTCGCCTCACACATTTAGCCTTAAATCATACAGTTTATTTTGTATGTTCACGTGTGTAATGTTTAATGTAAGAGTCAAACTTCCAAGCCTGCGTCGATTGACGTTATCGTTATAATTTTCTGTGTTAACTAGTATTTTGAATATTTAGGCAAAAGTTGAAAGTTCATCCTTAGACTTTCACGTTATGTCTCTCTTTGCTGTGCATATTTTCTCGAAATTTGTTGTTTTACAAAATAATAATACAAATTAATTTGTTAAGGATGAATTAATACCGATCTGTAAGTGTGAAATTGTCTCTTGGGAACGCGTAGAAGGGTGACAATTTTTTTTTATTTCGCGAATAGAAAGAGGGCGCGTCGATCGAGCGACAGCGCGAGCCGAGGTGGATGCAGCCTCCGCCCCACCCGCACCCCCTCAGCCCTGCGCCCACGCGCGCCCACCCCGCCCCCGCCCCGCCGCCCGCCCCGCTCCAAGCGCGCTGCCGACGACCCGTCAATCCATCCGTCAGTGTCGAGAGGCGGCGCGGCGGGGCGCAGGCAGGCCCTGCGTTCCGGTAGCCACAATACGCTGAAAATCAATAGCCGCCGCGGCCACCGCCGGCTCGTTCTTTCTCGGCTGCCCTCGACGTCCGCGAGCCGCTGCTCTCACTGCGGCGCCTCTCGTCTCATCCCCTCTGTCCTTCCCCACGTCGCGCCGGCCCGCTCGTCCAGCTTCACCTCGCGCCGATTCTGCCCGTCCCGTCTTGTTTACACTTCCCTCCGCTGTGCGCTCCGTTCTGCCCCCACGTGAGTCCTCCCACTCCATTGAACCGTGCTTTCTTCTTGCATACATTCCTTTGGATACAACCCGCCTTATTGGATTCGAAGTTTCTACCTATGAGGTTTTTACCTTTTTGTTCAATATTTAAAAGAATATTTGAGAGTTTTTTGCAATAGTTGCACGGCAAATGTGCTATCAAGTGCAAGTTCTGAAGGGCTCTGGTGTTCCACAAGGCATTTTTAGTGTAGAAATGAAAACGCAACGATCAAATCAACTTTTTTCGTCCATTTTTTCCCATATTCGAATATTGGTATCTGCTGCACAATAATTCAGCATAACCTCACTATCAGCGGTTTCTAATTCCATCTTCCTCGGAAGTATTTTTTCGGGTCTCGGTGCAACTATTGCATATGTTATTTTCACGTTGCGAACCCCCTCATGTGGCATCAAGCGTGCTTCTATTAAATATTCTGATCTCCGATGCGATTCTTTTTTCGTCGCCCTCGCTTCCCTTCTGGTAGTAACAGCCGCAGTCCCTCTCTCCACATACGCGAGTCCCTTTTTAGCACACTTCTCGGGGTATCCGAGGTGTTTCTTTTCGTCTCCAATCGTTTCCTCCCGTCACCACCATCTCCATACAGTGCTACGGAATGAAAGAAAAATTGAAAAGCTCTTTGGATGCTTCGGTAGCGTCTGAATTGAAGTATGTCAAAATTTGTAATCATCCAAGAAAAAAAACAATGTAAATACGAATTTATGTAACTCATGCTGTTTTGGGAAACCTCATAATTGCAATGTTCTCTCAAATTTGTACTATTGAAAATATCCCATTCCCGTTGCGGTCGGTGAATAGGAAATGTGATGAAAATGAACAATTGCATGTATGAATAAATTATCTTTTATTGCAGTATAAAATATAAATTACATCTACGTATAATATTATCAAATCTCTGTGGTTTCTTCGATCAATACCATGCCGAAGCAGAACTTTAGCAAATAGGCCACGGAGCGTGCGATATTCCTTTCGTCATTTTTATCCCCTCTTTCCCCTTACAACACCCTTACACTTGTGTGCACTAAACTACTATACATGTACACCAATCGGGAGCTTAGAGCTTCTACCCATCTTGATACAACCCTCTCTGGTGTCATCTCCGAAATCAGGTTACCCTTTGGCCGATCTTAGTCAGTTTTGTCTCTTTTAAAGGCTGAGATAATTCTTGGGCCCTGTTGCTGTGTTGGTTCTCGACGTCTTTCTTGTCTTATCGCGAGTAATTGTCTGAATGAGAGCTCTGTGTGTGTAGAATTTAAATAGGTTTTGATTTAAAAGAAATATGTATTGGGAAAAAAGAAACACTACTTAGAAATAAGTTAGGGAGAAAGGGAGGGGGAGAAAATGGTTTATAAAATGAAATTTGGAAGTAAAAGGGCAAGAAAGGATAAGTAGTAACAAGTACACTAAAAATAATAAGAATTGAGTGTAGGGATATAGGAAAATGTGTAAGTGTATTGAAGGTAAATTTATTGCTGTAGGTTGATTTAACATAAGATTAATGATGTACTAAATGAAATAGGAAGTATGTAATAGAAATGCTTTTTTAGTAGTAAATTACTACTGGAGTTTGTAGCGTTCAAAGGAATTAAAAAGATGCAAACCAATGAAATCCCTATTAAAATTGCGTCATATTTTGATGATGAAAATATTGATCAGTAAGATGTTTGAAGTGACGTATACTAAAGTGTAATAAACTATCCAACAGTTTAATTTGCATTCGCCGTTCTGAGTTACGGAGAAAGCTGATGTTTCCCAAGTTTTTGCCTAACGTCTTAGCTTCCGCCCACTGCCCCATCCTTCCGCCGCGCTCGATACGCCCTCACGCCCACCGCCCGATCCATAGCGCCCGGGGGGGAAATGAGCCGCGGCGCGCGCCCGCTCGCGACCTTCCCCCGGCGCCTGCCCACGCCCACTCGCCCGTCGCGGCCATCCCAATCCACCTCACGTCTGCACCCTCCGCTCACGCCCACCCCCGCTCGCCCCGCTCGCCCGCCCGCTCACCCCGCTCGCCGCTCGCCCCGCTCGACCCCGCTCGACCCCGCTCGACCCCGCTCGACCCCGCTCGACCCCGCTCGACCCCGCTCGACCCCGCTCGACCCCGCTCGCCCCCGCTCGACCCCGCTCGCCCCCGCTCGACCCCGCTCGGCCCCGCTCGTCCCCGCTCGACCCCGCTCGACCCCGCTCGACCCGCTCGACCCCGCTCGACCCCGCTCGACCCCGCTCGACCCCGCTCGTCCCCGCTCGCCCCCGCTCGACCCCGCTCGCCCCCGCTCGCCCCCGCTCGCCCCCTTCCCCATGCTCAGCCCCACTCACGTCCTCGCTTCGCCACCAACCCCCTTCCTACGTCTCCGACGGAGCCTGCAAATCTCGAAAGCATTGCGTTCTGGTAGCGCCGAAACAAGTGGGAAGTTGGTTTTAAATTTGGTTTTTTGTTATTTGTAGTTCTCTCACAGAATATATTACACGTAATTCAAATACTTATTGTGCTTTGTGCCAGAATTTATGTAGTTTCATTTTCCGTGTATTAGAACACGACGTATAAATTTTAATTCATTACGAAGTGCGTGGGTGGATGCCGGCCCTTGTCTGAGAGGGAGCGAAAGGAATGGGAAACATCCATTCTGTTTACTCTCCATTCCGCCGTCCCTCTGGTTGCTGAGTGCATGCGTGCGTGTGTGGGTGGGTGTCTGCGAGCCAGCGAAATGGCATGGGAGACGAACTCGCTCTGTATACTCTGGACGTATCGCGTTGGATGTGCTGGAAATTTCCTGCTCGCATTTTCCTTTTTTTTTTTTCTCGTTATTGTTTTTATTAAATTTATTTTATCGTGTTTTCGGTCGATAGCGTTCGGGAGGAAGCTGTATTGTCATGAGACGTCTGCTGCTGGTCGCTGAGTTTTGTTTCGGGCCGCGGCTTTCGAGCTTTGGAGCGCATTGCTTGTTATCGCGTTCGTTTTTCTCGTGGAGTTGCTCAAATTTCTGACTAAGCCAGGATAAAATTTAAGAGGTGGGAGACCGCGGGAGTGTACAGTAGTTCAGGAATATAATGGCACTTGTGAGTCTTCAGAATGTTCTGTCAATGAACTCGTCGGCTAATACTAAGAGGTTTTATGGCACCTGTTATAAAATTTGAATGCTTATTTTTAGCTATAATATTAGTTGATTTGAATAGCTTTTTTTTTTCATTATTCAGTCATTTGGGTATTTGATGCTACAGCTGTGTGTTGCATTCCTCGCATAATTTGGAAAGTCTTTAAATACTGGATTAAATGGCGCGTACTACATTAGAAGATAAGCAATTGAAAAAAATCAACAAAGTTATAGCAGACTAATTGGAGATGCACACTTCCCACAGACTTCGACGTCGGTGCCAAGTAATTTTCAAATGCGTCACCTCGCTCAAATAAACGCAATATCTCACCGGACCGCCTCAAATACGCGACACCTTAAACGGTGGGTCACATGGGGATCGGCCCATCGCAGCTTGGGGCGGCCAGGATGTACAGATCGTTCCTTAGAGGGGCCCGACAGGAATGCAAATGCGCAGAATATACAGTTCAACGTTAAATTTAATGAGGCAAATGTAGGATTGGAAGTTCTGTTTAATTGATGTTTCAAATTTTTCGTTGCACAATTTTTTGTACTTTCCATTTCAAAGCGTGGAAATTTAAATGTATTCATTGATGATAATTTTACTATTGTCGTTTTTGTAAACCGATAGAGCGCTGTACCGTAAGATAGACTATTAGATAGCTTGGTTTTCTCAGGCATGCTGATTGGTGTGTATCAATTTCTTTGAAATATTTTGAGACCAATATTGCAATTGATATTTTGTTTTCTATTTTTAGTTTAAGTTTTTATTCAGAATTAAAAATTTTCTTGAATGGCAGTGAAGAAATAACCAATCATTTTTGGCCATCGTTTACATTTTCAACTATTATTGAATTTCTGGTATCGATATTTTTAAATAATTCATTATCGGTAATTAAATACATACTTGAAATTGGGATTCGTAGATTAATGTATTTATTTGCCATAACGAAATATATTTTGTTGTTCCTAACCTTGTTTTACTTACGTGCGTTCTATTCGATCCGTGGTTGTACTTGCCTGTTTTATTCTTTGTGCCGCAATTCTTCCCTGCTTGCGGACCTAGAGCGGCAGGCAGTGCAGATCTCGTCTCGCTCTTCCATCATCCGCGCTGCTCGGATCTCGCCCGGGCCTCGCCCTCGGGCCCCTTTCCCCCACCGCCTTCACCCCGCCCCGCCCCGCCCCGCCCGCCCCTCCCCCTGCCCCTGGCTGCCGCCGCTCCTGTCGTGTATTCGTACACTTCTCCCCGCGGCCGCGGCGGCAGGTAGATATTGATCACCCGCCCCCGAGCACCTCTTCGCGGAATTACTGCCGCCCAGAGCCAGGGAGTGAGCCAGGCACCGCGCGGGGTATCTTGCCTGCCGCGGCGGCAGCAGCGATGGCCGCACCGCATCGCGTCGTTGCCACGGGCGATTGTGGGCCTTGTGGAGAGTAGCGAGGCAGTACTCGCGTCCCGAAGTACGTAAATTTACATCATTTCGGTGTAAACTTATCCAATTGTCATAGGTTAAGAAATTTCGAATTATTTAAGTAATATTGTAACTGATTTAAGAAGGGTAATAACAATTTGGGGGTAATTAAAGCCGTCAACTTAATCTCATGTCAGTCCTCTTCTCAATGTAAATTCCTTAGTTTTTAAGCTGCAAAATAGTGTTTCTTGTATGGGAGACACTACTGAGCCTCACTCTCCCTCTCGCCACGTTCCGTCCCCTCTCTTTTCCCGCCTGGCTTTCGCGTCATTGCGACCGTCTCTTCTGTTCCCACCAGCCCCACCCCTGCCTCGCCCCTCCTCTCCTCGCCATCCTCTCCCCGCCTCAGCCTACCGGGCAGTGCCTCACCCCTCCCTCTCCGCCAGGCTCGCCTCCCCGCCCCGTCCCTCCTCGATCCGTCCGCCTCGCCCGTAGCCGGTTGACTGGTTGGCGCTGATCCCGCCGTCAGCATGTACTTTCCATGCCGGGCGGCGCACGCAGGTTCTAGATTCAATTTATGGGCTGCGGCCACGCCCCCGGATGATTTTATCGTGATCCAGGCACCGGAGCCGCGCGCCGACACGAGGCGGATACGTCGTACTCTCGATAATGGCTGTGCTTTTGGATTGTTTGGTTGCCGGCCTGCTTCTTTCCATTTGCGCCATTTGGACTGAAGCACTTAATGGTTTGGAAGATTATTTCGCTGATACGCAATATGACGAAGTAACGACATTACTAAAATATATGGAGTGCGTGTGTTATTCTTTTTAATTTCACCCGTATACAATCCATATTTAGCTGCTTATTCTAACTGTATACGTATTACTACTGTATATGTTCTGGTAAGATTATCAGCGATAGTTTGACTTTGCTGACCACTGCTTGACTGATCGTAAAGATAGATGATCATGTGGGTGGTGATTAGATAAATGTTTACGGATGCCCTTATGTTGGGATGTGAAACGTTATGGTGTGAGAAGCCAATCCTGGCGCATCCACGTGATAAAAACACCCATGCTTTACGCGAGGCTCCTACCCGCAGCCTTCGGCTTCGAGAACTTGGGGATGCTACCAAGGTAGCCCACGTTTTGTGCAACTCACAAAAGTTAATGTTTTCAGTCGGCGCCAGGTGCTTCGTGAGCACGTCAAAGGCGCTTCTAGGAAGTTCTTGAAAGTCGCTCGGTGCTCATGCTCGGCTGCTCGAAGGTTGGAGGGATTGGCCTCCGCCGCGCCGCGCCGTCGGAATGCTCTGCGTCCTCTCGCGCAGGAATCTCCGCTCCCGCGGGCGTGTGGGCGTGCGGAGCGAAGGAGAGAGGCGGCGTCCGTCACAGGGCACAGCGGAGGGCGACGCATCGCGTTGCGTGGCGGCCTTTTGATGGCTCATTTTCGACTTTTGCATTGTAAATAGGGGGCGACGAGTCAATTTGGGGTCCCCGCATTTACATGGCGGAATGACATCTTTCGGCGGTGGACGGGGGTGAGGGGAGGTGCGGCGGCGTCCGAGTGATTCGCGGAACGCAGCTCCGCGCGGCGCGGCGTGGCGTGGCGCAATGCGCGCGTGATCAATATTCCGTGAGGCGGCGCGCGTGGGCTTGACAGGTGCTGACGCCAGGCTGCGTCCGGCGCCTCTCACCTGCGCGAGCGCGCGCGCGCGCCCCGCCTCGCTCCTACCAGCCCTGCCGCGTTCCTCCTCTCTCCGCCCCGCCCCCTCTTCCCGCCCCGCTACACTCCTCGCTTCCACCACGTCGTGCCCTGCGCTGCCCTGCCCTGCCCTGCCCTCACCTCCCCTGCCCTCCCGTGCCCTGCCCCCCCTCCCTGTCATCGCTCCTGCCCAGCCCGTTCCAGTCCTCTCCGTCTCTCGTGCTCTGCCGCTTCCCCCTTTCCTGTACATCTTCGTTCCGCTCTTGACCCGCTTTGCATCGTCCATCACCTCTCTTGTCGGTTCCGCCCAATGAAATTTCGTGGACGATGTGGCGTTTTGAATTGTGTCGTCGCGTTCGGCTGCCGTCGTACCGTGGTTCCGCGACTTCATGACCCACCGACCATGCCATATGGACTATTTTGCCGAAGAAACGAGGAAAATGTAAGATCAAACCTCAGGGACCGTAAGAATTTCGTGGAATATGTATTATTGTTTCAATGGTTGACGACGTTGATTTAGAACTTCAGTGAATTCTTCTTCTTCTTCCAAGAGAGGTCTTTACAATAAGTTCAAAAAGAGTTTGATAGTCCCAAGTGTGCAGTAACCGACGGCACAGAAGCAACTGAAGTGAACCGGCGATTCGACTTCGGCCAGGAGCGAGTTGTCCTTGCCAGAGAGACGCAGATGGAATTGAAAAAAGCATCTGCACATTGTTTCATATGCGCTGTGTTCTTCCTGAGCAACACACTGCGATCCCTTTACTGTCCGGACGAGATTACGGCCTAAGTAGTTACGCTGACGTTGTGGTAGCACACCGTAATAACACGGAGGAATTCTATAGTTTTGTTCCACTTCTTTTGTGTCCTGGATCTAATATTTGCTGTTCATAACACAAACGCATCTTTTTATTGGATGTAATAGTATCCAGAGATGTTGAAACAGAGTTTCACACCATGATACATCCAAACTCGTGGAGGATGTCGAAAAGTCCTGACCCATCGAACAGTGCCGCAATTCTGTGCTGGAGGATTGTACACGGTGGTAAAAAAAAATAGCGGATAGTTCGGACATCACTGCCTTCCATCGTCTGTTTCTAAACCAGTCACTGATAATAGTTATTTACGATATAAGTGTCGTAAAGCATCTTATTACAATACGAGATTGGAAGATTGCCAAACGAGGCCGTTAGGCCGAGTTTGGTAACCAATCGAGTATTGTAATAAGATGTTACGACACGTATATCGTACAACGTTTTATCCACTTTGTAAAAATTAGTTAGATTTAATCTAAAAGATCGTCCTACGCGTTCGTTTAGTACTAACGATTTATTTTCTAGAAGTGGCGACACTGTTTCTAACAATGATAACAATTGAAACACATTTGGTGTCAACCTCAAGCTTTGTGTATTCTTTCCACGGTGTAAGAGTATTTTTTTCCAATATGAGTGACAGCAGCTGTGATTCTGACATCGAAATAACAGCAAATGCTGCTCTAGACACGCTATTACCAGAGAAATCACGAAAAAAATATGAGCGTGAATACACTTTATTTAGAGACTGGAGTGCAACCAAACATATTAAAACCATTTCGGAAAAAGTTATGATGGCGTACTTCTCTGGTAAGTCTAAAAAAGAGAAACCCTCAAGTCTATGGTCACATTATTCCATGTTAAAGAGTACAATATTACTTAATGATAATGTGGACATAAGTAAGTTCACACAATTGATAGCTTTCTTAAAAAGAGGCAGATAATGAAATTTATTTAATGATGAAGGTGACATTAATAGTTGGCGTTTTTGGAGCTTGCCGTAGAGAGGAATTGAAAAATTTAGAATTAAGTGATATAGAGGATAAGAATACGTATATTATAATTAATATACCAAACACCAAGACATTAATTTCAAGACAATTTGTTATTACTCAAGGAAGTGTCAAAGAATTCAACTGTTTGGAGACTTTTCGTCAATATTTTCGCCTTCGGCCGGAAAATGTCAAGCACGATCGTTTCTTTCTCTCCTACAAGAATGGAAAATGTTCTTCGCAACCAGTTGGGATAAATACTTTGGAAACATTCCAAAAAAAATAGCAATGTATCTTGGTTTGAAGAATTCTGAAACTTTTACAGGACATTGCTTTCGTCGATCATCTGCTTCTTTACTCGCCGATGCAGGTGCTGACATGAATGTGTTAAAGAGGCACGGTGGATGGAAGTCAAATTCTGTTGCTGAAGGTTATGTCGAAACATCAGTGCAAAATAAGAAAGAGATAGCTATGAAAATTATGGGGGAAAATATTTCGAATGTGGAATCTACAAATATTTCAAATGCAAATATGAATTGTACAGCTTCAACATCATCGGGAATTACGGTATCAAATTGCAGCAAATTTGTAATTAATGTTTACAACAAATAAGCATAGCTATTATTATAATTTGAACTCTTATTCTGTTAAAAAGTTATGTCAATAAAAATTCTTTGAACAATTGTTGTTATTTTTAATAGTAGGAATCAAGCTAGTCGCGGAATAACCCATTACAAAACGAGTGTCGTAATGAAGTACTTTACCGCACTGGGTGCGGTAAAGAGCTTCATTACGACACTGAACCTAATGTCGTAATGTTTGACTTTACCTAACCAAAGTGGATAAAAAAAATATCCTCATCTCGATATCATTGAGCATCGAATGTAATCACTTTTAATATTTAATCATTGTTATATTATTAGTTGGGAATGTGTCTTGGTATTTGAAGACTTAGACATTATTTATTTAATAGTTCACATTTCGTGAATTCTAAACAATTCGCATATTGTGAATTATATATGCATTTGAAATAAACGCACTGTTGAAACAACGTCTTGTGTAATGTGCTCCTCATTAGACTATTATTTATACTTATGTAGTGGTTATAGTGTCGAAATCTAACTTACCGATGCGCCAAAAATATTTACACTCCTGTTCTCGAAATGTGTGAGTGGAAGGGCGGACAATGTGGCAGCATCGTTTGAACGGCCGATGTAGGGACCCGGCGGCGGCCGAAGCTCGTTAGGCCCCATGTCGTATTCGACAGCGACTTCCCCTGCTGGCGCACATATTGACGGGGCTCTCAGCCCTAGTCGAAGCAATACATTTGGTTTTGTAACGAACTAATCAATACAAGGCATTTCATTTATACATGAAAACGTCACAGAGCTAGTGAAAGAATTTGGAGTATTAAAATTCAGGTCTAATTTTTATTATTTATTAACAACCGTTTAAGCTAATTGTCCAAACGGGACACTACACGTGGACAGATGATTAAAATTTTGGGTTCGGTTCCGTAGAAACTGTGGGGGAAGGAATAGCAAAACCAACATCCGGATTGTGTTGAGGTATGAGTATACCGCTGTTCGCTTGACGGTTTGAGACTACGACAACAATGATGTGGCTTTGGTCAGAAACAACAATGATAACAGCGCTGACGGTGGCAGCAGCGGGCGAAGAACCGCCAGCTCCTCGCTTCTCTCGCCCTCTGCGCCGCCGCCGCCGCCGCCATCCGTAGTAGCGATCAGCTGTGCGTACGGCGACGGGCACGGGCACGGGCGGGGGCGGGGCCGGCTGGGCGGGCGCACCACGTGCTCTCGAGCGCGCGCGGGAAGCCTGGCGGCGGCGCCTCGCCGCGCCCCCCTCCCTGCCCTGCCTTGCGCCATCTCCACCGCCGCCACCGCCGACGACGACGTCCCAGTGCGTGCCCGGACCCGACGGAGCGCCCGGCTCGGTCTGGTCTGGCCCGGCTCCGCGCAACGCCGCGCGCCGCCCCGCCCCCGTTCGCCGTGCGCGTGCTACTGGCCAGCGCAGCCCCGTCTCCACGAACACATTCATCTGTCTAATATCTGGGCTCTGTACTCTTGTTAATTGTTCTAAGGGGTGGTTGTATAGTTTTGAGTTTCGTAGGTCGGTGACAAATGAGTTGCCGTTTCTTCGCCCCACGCACTGGCCAGGAGACAGTTTTCTGCACGAGCAGGCAAATGGAAGCGCACAAGATATGCGAGGAAATCGCCGGTCTTGTAAAAAAATATATTCGTCAGGACACTACTGGGGTGGAGGAAAACAATGGGGTGAACTGATGTGACGCTGATTATAAGCGGCGAGTAGTAGTCAGAAGACCCCTTTTTTCAATGCTATGAGTACTCGTAAGAGAAACAAATTCTGTACTGCCGGATGGTTGAAGAGGACAAAAAGGGGACCCCCTCACTGTGTAAAAATATAGCAGACTAAGCAGATATAGCTCTTTGACTAATGTGTAACTGTTCTGTAAAGTGGTTCATCCACTGCACTGAAAAAAAGGCACCTACGTCAACTACTGGACATGCCCGTAACGATAACGAAATTCGTCCCCCTGTTATGTAATGATGGGTCAAATTTAATTATTACCACAAGGTAATCAAATTTCTGCAACCTGGTACCGTACTCTTGCGAGGGTACTCATACCAACAATTGAAGTCTGTTGTCTAACGTTCTGGCTCTTGATACTCGCTCATTGACTCACTCATTAATTGAGTTGTATGTTTGGGAATTCTATACTCCCATAAAAACAGAGAGCCCCTTCAAAATCGCGAGCTGACAGGAGACGGGGGTTGCATTGTCATCATCCAATCGCGAGCTTCTTTACGACTGAAATTGTTGGTATTGAAGCTCCCGATTGATTGATTGATTACCTATCTTTCAGCTAGTGACCTTGAAATGACGTTTTATTTTAATTGTAGCATAGTATGTTATGACATTGGCACTGTTCCGTTTTTTTGATATTATTTTCACCTTAATCACCCAGTGACGCTACCAATATGACATGGTCCTCAAAGGATATTCCACCGCTTGAAAATCCTCAGCGCGTAGCTGGGGAGTTTCTAGCCTCAAATTCAGATTTTAACTGAAATATCAGAAATATATTTCTTTAAAACGATTCAAATATGTTGGAAGAGAAATATTATAGTTATTTTCGATTGTGGTTTCCGGTTTCCCAGGGGCTCACGTGTAGGTGTTGTTAGTGAATGGAGAATTTGTTTAAATCTACTAAATAGACTCCTTCCTACTTATTTCTTTACTGAGTTACAAATGATTTTTACGTTGTAAAGTTCAACAAAAAATATAATAGTAATGTGTGTCATATTACATGAAGGAAGTTCAATTTCAAAAATTATTTTATTGGTCGTGTAGTGAAAAAAGACTGAAAAAGCTTGGTGTGCATATCTTGGTCTTTGAACTTTTGACCGATCTCGGATCCACTTGACTTTGTTTCCGCCAATAGTGTATGCAGAAAGGTAGGACTCGCGGAACACTTGAGGAGGAAATATACAAAACGTGATGCGTCCCCTTCATACTTTTCCGAAAAAATGAAATACCTGGCGTAAATGTTTCAGTTTTTAATACTGTCATTAATTCAACGAATTACTTAATGTATTGTAAGGCATCTCATGGCCATCCTTGGAAATAGAATCCTGGGCAAAAACAACAGAAGAACTCAATTTTTGCGAAATGGGCATGTCGCCTTTTCCATGTTTGCCCCTCACTTGTGTTCTGCGGGCGTGTTTCGGACTCACTGTGCCTGGCGCTGTCCCGCGCCCGCTCGATAGCATTCGTGCGCCACGCCGGGTCGCGCCGACCCGGGAATCCCCCGCTCTGCCGCCTCGGGCGCCGCGCACTGGCTGCTGCTCTCTCTGCCGGTGGCGGCCACGCCCTTTGCTATTCGCAGCGCCGCTTGCCGCCCGCCCGCCCGCCCGCCCGCCCGCGCGGCGCGGAAATCCCTTCGCGTGGGCGGGAGCGGCGGCGGCGGCGGTGACGGGGATTTAATTTTCACCGAGTGGAATTGTGGGAGGGTGAGCCGCCGGCTCCCGTTTGATGGTTGCTGGCATGAGCCGGTGCCGCTTGCGGAAGAGGGATGGTGTTTCTTTTCATTCTGAGATACATTTTTTTGTAATTTGGGTGAATCTAAGTGAATGCGGTGAATTTTTTGTGGTCAATGTTTTCAAAAGGGTGTGGAAATGTAACCCGATTGTAATCAGAATTGTGATTGTATTCGTACCCATTTTTCAAAGGGATTGACACTCCACTACGTCCGTCTGATTAAAAAAAAATAACGTATAACTACTCGCCGATACGTTTTGTACTTCTCGCTGATAAGATAACGGTTTTTAAGTTGTTTTTGTAATTAAGGAAATAAACTATCAACTATATGTTTATTGATTCCCATGGAATTGTTGTTGAAGTTTATCAGTCATTACACTCTTTGACCCAGTTGTAAGATAGTAAATTTGAAAGATATGAGAGTTCTTACAAGATTTGGGCGGAAATAAATGCAGAATTGTTTAATTAATAGAATAGTATAATTATTTTGTTACCATGGAGACGATTACTAGACACTTCGGTTTTTATATGATGATTGGATAGAGAGCAATTGTTTGGGGGTTGATAGGCTCATCTACTTTTATGATTCATTAATAAGTTCTTAGTTCAATTGCCATTACATTTGAAATAAAATCGCTGAATGAAATTATCCTAGGGAACGTTATATTGGAGAGCATTGCCTTCACTATGAATTCTAGTAGTTGTATTGTTTGGAGTCAAATTTTTTTCTTAAATTAATTTGCCTTTATACTTGTTCTTGTTTTCAATGGTGAATATCTAATATATTTTTGTTTTTGCAGGTAAGTTGCTGTTTATTAGACTCACTCCGTAGAGAACAACGTGGTGAGTTGATACTATTGTGAAAATGTATATTTAAGAGTCAGTACTGTCGCAGATCCGTAGTGCCATATTTTCAAAGAATTTTTCCGGAATTGAGAGAGATGTTTCCAATCTGTTTTGTAGGATTTCATTATTACGAATTTCTCCCAGTAACCTTTGACTTTTACTACGCCCTGAAAGGTTTTCATAGCAGTGTAGTCAGGCGTATGCGATTCGTAACTTGAGACATTGACTTATACCACAGATCTGGATACTCATACCATTGTCTTCTTAAGAAATACTCCGAGTCTCAAGTCAGATCAAATTTCTCTGCGTCAAGCGATTGGGATTTATAGAGAGACATTAGTTAAAACAAGTATCTGAACGTTATTTCTTTATTCTTCAATGATACTTCTTTAGTTGATTCATTTGGAAGTGATTCTACAGCTGTGATTCTGTAGAGATTACGGCAGCACGCGTCTTTCTGCAATTATTTTGTCAACCTTACCTGCGTATCTCTATCTTTCTGATATTGATTTATTGCACAGGCTATCACAGTTCGATTTATGAAATAACCCACAGCGCACTCTTTATGTATAACTATGCAAGTGCAGCATCATTAACTTTTATGTGTAAATGACAATAACGTTAGGCGTAGTTACACGAATGGCTGAATTTCAATTTCTCAGTAAATGTCTTTGGTCGTCCTGCACCATGACCCATGACCAATATATACTCGTGTCCATTTCTTGAAAATTATCATGATCCTCCTTTTAATGCATTGCCGATATAAACTGAAGTAATCTTGAAAAGGGATTCGGCACTGGTATTTATTCTGTTATTTATTTGGCATTTCTTATTGCGTAATCTATTTTCGCAATGTTTTATGCAAATGGCAAAAATGCAAATAAAGTAACAGTGAAAGCGAGATCATTCTAACTGCGGGTTAGTTTACATTTTAATCGCTATGTTTCGCGCTTTCTTGTATTAATCTCGCTAATATCAGTTCATAATGCAGCTCTCATGGTCTCACTGTAAAATACTATTTGATTGTGGTCAGTGTATCTGTGCAAATTATATAGTGGCATTCTTATTCAAATTGCAATGCTCGTTGAGTCTTCCCTCTAACGTGAAACTCTGGCTTCTGAAAATAGTTTTCTTGTTCACTCCTTTACTCAAGAGGTCGGTTCTTCTTTTTTAAGATTATCAAAGTGTATGGTCATGATATTCACTTTTTCATTAATTTTTACTAGCTACGGTATACCATATCAAGTGATGTATATTAAGCTACGGAACATTAAAACTGTTAATTTTATTTAATATTACCAGTGTAAACACTCAAACTGAATATGTTTATTTTTTCCAAGTGTTTTGAGGATGAGCGCCTCTTAAAACAGTTTTAGTCTGTACCTATAGCAAGTAGTTTCAACTTACAGCTATCGTGAGTCCAGAGGTAAGACCAATTATGGACTAGTACATTATTAATGTTTACATCTTCATGCAATTTGTTGCATAATATGAAATTATTAAAACATCAGATCTAGCCCAGAAATACCAAAGAATTTACCAAAATTATCACGGTAGTGGGGAAAATTGTCAAATGTTTTACAAAAATGCAATATGAAGCTTTAAGTAACGTGTATTATTTGTTGGGTTCCTATTTGTATTGCGCAGTCGCATAATAATCTGAATACGCACTTTACGATAGTCGGCAGCAGCGGCAGGGTTCATTTTACGCCCTACGGGAATTGCGGGGCGTTAACGCGCTTTACGCCCCCGCCCCCGCCCTCCCGCCGCGTCGCGACCCGTCGGTGCGCGGCGTGAAACGCGCGCGCGTAAATCGGCCTCGGCGCGCGCGCGTCTGTCGCCCGGGGCGCCGATTTAGCGGGAGCGGAAATTTGGAAAAGCGCACTACTAGCTAGGGTTGCCAACAATGTTCATGTAAAAGGGAGGACGCTCGACGAGCAACACATTTCTTTTTATAAATATTTAATTTAGACTAACAGCAGCTCTACTTCTTTCTTCCCTCCATTGGCGATTCAAGAGAAAAGATTCGTTCTCAAAATGCAGATGAAAATTGAGCGACTCTCTTTTTATTTAAGTTGCCTGACACTATCATGCAGGCGTGTGTCAAGCGTTCAGAAAAAGGATATTCATGTTTTCTGTTCGAAATTCAGCACTAAACGATACAACGTAGATTATGTTAGTCAAGTGATAAAATAGAAGACAACAGACGTTAAAAATCTACTCAAAGGAGGACATTCAAAATGCAAAGGAGGACGAGAGGACAATTGACGTCAAAAGCGGACTGTCCTCCCAAATGGTGAACGGTTGGCAACCCTACTGCTAGCCGTGACGCGACCGAGGCGGACGTCCAATAGCTGCACTCGGAGCCGGGCGGGCGCGGCGCGATGAATTGGCTGGAATGTTGCCGGCTCGTCCGGCAATTACCAACGTGGTGCGGAGAGCGCCCCGCGAGCGAAGTTTACGCATTGTTTAATGGTGGCGTTGGCGGTTTCGCGTACTTGTGTTATAATTTACTTTTCCCACCGTTTCTTCCTCCGGAAATTTACGGCTTGTGATAATCCCGCTTTATGCGTTATCTGCGGTGGTTTGCGCCAACGCGGTGCCCATTCCAATTTATCTCGAACGCGGCGTTCAACCGTGTTCTGTTATCAGTTGGTACTCTTAGGGCTGTGATTGAATTGGAGAGTATTGGCAGATGCCTTGTCTAAATATGTTAAAATCGTGTTGCTAATGTGATTTACAATGAGAGTTATCGGATTTATTTTCCCCTCTAAATGCAAATGCGAAAAAAATATATTCATTATTTTAATTTAATTCACACCTTCAGCTAGAGTTGCAGAGTTTGAATGCTGTCATCGAATGAAGGGTGATTTGATGTTAATATTTACTTTCCTCGTTGAAGTAATTCCTTTCAGTTTCTTCTTTCCTGCTTTGGAAATTCATGCTGTTAACAAATCGAAAATAATAGTAATGCGAAATGTCGCGCAAACATAAATACATTTGTTGACTGAAGCTTAGAATTCTGCAAGCAGTTGGGCGCTAAGAGTACTTGCAGGTTCTTCATTGTAAAACGATAATTCAATAAAATATTTTCAGAGATCTTCCTTATTCAAGTAAGAACATCAAGGTAATCATAATATTAACTCTCTATGTCCATTGCTTCCTTTTTGAACTCCCTGCTTACTCTCCGCTTTCCTTAAAATGGTTTGATATTTACAATCGTCTCCTAGTGTTCCGCTTGCCTGCCAGAAAGCTATTTTCAACCTGCTTTCTTCCACAATAAATAAGATTCCATTGCAGTTTCAGTGCTTAATGCGTAATAGGGTTGATATTTGTTCACTCAGAAGTAGTTTCCACGATATTCATTTCAGGTTACAATGATTTCAAGGTTTTTGTTTACGTTTTTATATAACGCATTAGACTTTCAGTATTACCACTGGCTAGACAATAAATGACATGAAGATATATTTATTTAATTTAAACGAACACTTTCCTTGTTTGCCTTCAAATATGACACTGAATTGAATCCTCCATTTCCCCGTCATTATCGCTATTATCTCATTAGATCGTCACTAAATGACATCTGCCATTGAAGGGCCCCCAAACGTCCGTATCGGATTGCGATGTTTCTAATACATTGTGGTCCGCCTTTACTTTTCCCCATATACCTTCGCTCAAGAGGTATCTGAAGATTTTGGTAGTGAGTTCGACTCCCTACGTTAATAAAACATTTCGTCTCCTTAAGTATGCTCAATTTAGGATTTTAATTTGCCTATTATAGAAATTATTAATCATTCGGGGGAAAGGCTATTCTAGCCATCTGGCGCTTTGTGAATGGTGTAACATAAAATCAATGTTATTTATTAATTTTATCATAGAATTTATAATTTCATTCTTATTGTGTTCTAATTATTTACTAGTAAAATCATAAGTGAACAAAGAAGTCTAATGGTAAAGCGGGCCCAGAAATACAGGTTGTTATATGAAGGGAGCGCTTTGGCAGATACTTGACTACTGCTAGTAGCATACCTGCAGGTTATGCCCATATGTTAAATTAGTTCATACGTTCGTATGTAGATGGCTCATTTCAAATGCGTTCGACACGTTTTGTAATGCCTTCGTCCAACGCGACTTTGTTTTGTTTTGCAACTTGTGAAACTGACCCCTTCTTAGCCTAACGTCTCCACAATTCCTCTCCTCTGTTTAATTGGCTGCGCACGCCTCCGTTTCTTTTCCCGCGTTGGGGCTCAGCTTCGCGTCCACTGCGCGGCGCGTGGGCGGGGCGGGGCGCGGGCGGGCGGCGTTCCCGCGCGTGCGCCGTTGCGGTGGCCGTGGCGACGACGCCCGGCGCGGCGCGTCGTGCCGCACCCGCTCTCGTGCTATGTTTAGCCGCGACCTATCGGCCGGGCTCATGATGCATGCCCGCCTGCTCCCGTGGCTGCTTTGTATAGGCGTGTGTATAGACGTGTCCCGGCTGTTGGGGCCGGATTTTACTCCGAACGACCAACGAGTTCGTGCTTTTCATTTCCGGAGTTGATTTTTTTTCCCCTTTTTAAAATTTATTTTAGTTTTTCTTTATTCGATTACAATGGCTTGTACATATTTATTGCGGTGTTCATCGGACATTGAAAATTCTGCATTTTAATTTTGAATATTTTATGTGGTATATCCAGCCTGGCAGTTCAAGAATTTTCACGATTTTGCATATTATTATTGGTTGGGATTCCGGGACGTGGTTGTCGGGAAACAAGCAGTTGTGGTTTGGGATCAGGTGCAGGAGTTTTTATTAGCACGTATTCATCTTTTTATTTATTAAGTTGGCTTCTTCGAAATACATTTCTTCACCACAGAAATCTCGCCTTTCCTCGTTATTTCCTCCTGTGCTGCTCTGTTCGCCAGTTAGTGTAAGAGTTAGTGTGTCACCTCCTTGTAATTTGAATCAGTGTGAAGATATAACAGATGCGTAATTCCACTCTGCCGTAAAAATAATGATTTGAGTGCCCAAAGTCCTGTTCGCGTTTGTGAATTGTCAATCCGACGAAGAGTAATCCAACCCCGTGCACACGTAGGAGTGACGCCACTAGCAGAGGCACAGGGCTACGAGGGATGTCGGCGATAGTGTTCGTCCATCCATCCCTCCCTGTTTCCGCACGGCACCAACCTTCCGTTCGTCCGTCCCTGTACCTCCGTCCGTTGATCAGGGGCGGATCCAGAAAATATTTCAGGGGAGGACGCATGGCCACCAAGGCCCTCGTCAACTGCCGTTGACTGTGTTTTAAATCTGACGGAGCTCTCCAGCTTCCTCGTTTTCGGTCTCCGTCTTTTTTTTTTCTTGATGTGGCGTGTGCTAGAGGAAGGATTGGAGGAATCTGTGGCTTGCAATTTGTTCCGGAGTGTGCGGCATCGATTCACCGCTGGAACACCCTCTAGCTGTTCTCTCTGGCTCTGGATAAAGGGAAAGAAGACTTTTCGCATGGTGGTGACTTAAACTGCTCTTTTCTCATACCATTTAATGTTGTTTTTTAATTATTTTACTGGTTTAGAGCTTTTAGTGGTTGGTTGTTCACCACGCTCTTCTTTGGAGTGCACGTGATTCTGAAAACGATTGCGTAAGGGAGCTAATATTTCTGCGTGTTGTTGGAACATTGTAACAGCGAAAGGAATGTTAAAATAATACTTAATACTAATCTTCGTTTAAGCGGATGTAGGAGCCGTACTCATACGATGTGCTGCTGGAACGAATTCAGGTCAGTGGGGAAATAGAAATGATGTATGTGTAGGGAATAAGGTCGGCATGAGACTGAGAAGAGAGAGGATGAAATGGAAAAAGCATCATCGCATGTGCGATCGTGCGATCTACGACCCGTTGATAGGTGCCACTACAGACAACAGTTCGGAGTAGATCGAAAGGTCCTTCGGGACAGAGTGAACCAAAATGCCCCATCACCAGATGTCGACTATGTCTGTGTATGTCTTCATTTGTGGCCTTCGAGATTATGATTAATGGAATAGATGTACCAGAATTTGTCTGATTTCCCAGAGATTGAGTTGTGGGATTTGATGTGCTGTAACCAGTGGACTGTCATTTGTCATAAACGGTCGTGCTTGGGCATTGCACCTTCACAACATTATGTTATTCAATGTCAAAAATCGGTAGCCCATCATAAGACACTTTTTACAGTCCATTTTCGTCGTTTTCTGTCTTCATCTCGAAGAAGCTGCTTCAGAATTTGGTTTGTTAGCTCTTCTGTCAGGTCTAAGCGTTGACTTGCAAGTCTGCTGGGTGTTGTTTGACTGCTGTCTCCTCTCAGTTATCCTCCTTTTGCGCCAGCATGTTGTTCAAAACATTTCCAGGAATCGTTGGTAACAAATGATGGACAATTTCTTCACATTTTCTGGACCTATCGAATAAATTTCGGTTCGTTGTCCTTAGGAGGCGGCTCTCTGTATTTTTCCTATTCGTCCATATCTCAAATGCATCAACTTGTTAGCGCCAGAAGCTCTTCTCCACGTTTCAGCGCAATGCAAGTGAGCTTTAACTATCGACACACATTCCCTCGTATTGGTTTAGTTGTCGGCCTTACATCGCACCGTTGTGGACTCGGCGGCGCCCTGTTAAAAATAATTGAGCCAATTGCGAGTCGTTCTTTGCCGCCCGGCGTCTCCCGGCCGGTCGTTTGAAGCGGGGCTGGCGCTGCCAGGCGCTTGGTAGCGAATTTGGCGGCGCCGCTCGCGCGTTAATTGCACTGTGTGTCGGTGCGTCGTGGCGCTGTCGGTGGGAGGGGGCGGTGGGTTGTAGACGGGGGCTCGTGCTGAACACACTCGAGGGCTGTGAGAAGTGATTTTCGTCTTACAAATATCGGTGTGTGTAACTTGGCGGCGGTGACGATTCTGTCTTTAGAACTGTTAGTTTTACCCACCTGCGAGTTGAGAATAATAGCCCCTCTATGTATTCCAGTGGAGGTCTTTGGCGCAAGGGAAACGTAGCTGTGTCTACTATTTTGGTAAAATCGTTCTAAATTCGCGGACAAAATTGGTGATGAGTACATGTTTTGTTGATGTAAATTTGAATATTCGATTTCGCTATAAGTATTGTGTCAATTTTATTGGGTACTGTAATTGATAGAACGCTCAGAAAATATCATTATTACTAGGAGTAGATTGCAAGCTTCCAAGGATATCTGAATCATAGTTTAAAAGGAAATTCTTGGAAGATATGATACCGAAGATGTACGTCAAACGTAGAAACATTTCAATAGCGAGACCAGGCTTTCAGAATCACAAGGATCATTCAGAATCATCCTTGTGACTTGATCATAGTACATATATCATTCTTAAAACTATGTGTACCTCAACTTCAGAAACGTATGAAGAATAGCCCTAAAGTAACTATTCATTGAAATAAATTGCAATTCTTTTTCTTCTAAAAATTCGTTTTGGCCGGGGCAATATTAAAAAGTGAGACTGCTACAGACTCTTCCTCGTTACGTCTCGTGTAAGCGGTGGTATTGTGGAGAATGAATGTATATCGTCGACCATTATATTTCTGTCCAAAGTATTTGCCGACGCTACATAAAGCACATTATAAATGGGCGGTTCATGTTACCATTGTATGTGAATAATGAATCCGTGTTCTGCGTACCAGAGGTAACGCTGTCGTTCTCAGAATTCCACATCGAAATGTTAAACCAAGAATCCAGGGGAGGGACTACTGTTGCTAACAGGATTTTATTCTGAATAATTCATTTAAGCATGTATTGCATGGAAAACAGTACTGGAAATGATATTCAAAAAGAACATTCTTCTCTCTTATAATGCAGCTTTATAATTTATGGACGATACCGAATTTTCCAGAGACTTGATCGTCACGTTGTGACTCCTCAGTATTTACGTCGACGTGGGGTTAACCTGGATGGTAATGCGTCACAGACCTCCATCATGTGAGTTTGTGTGTGTGTCCGTTGGCAGTCAGTGGATGTGTATTGTGTTCAATCATGCGTCATTTAATTTCAAATTCGAGAGCTATGAGCTACGTTAGATGTTTAATTTACTGTCCAGCAGTGTATTAGATGAAAGTTTCTTAACCTCTGTATCAAGCCATGGACAGTTTTCTATATTTACTTAAGATATTCTGCTTCACAATCAGAAAGGACCATTTCCCGTGACCGTAACAGAATCAGCCTTAATGCAGCTGATAGGACTCCCATTTTTACGTCTTGCCCATTCATCTTCGGTGTGCATATAAATCTCCGTTTAAATCAAAATACGATGTTGTAATGGTTTATCAGTAGGAAACTGAATTTGTTGTAAAAAAGGTAGTAAAATATGTACACATACATATTTATGTTTTCCAAAATATGTAAGAAAAATAGAAAATATGTATATACAATTTTTACGAGGAGCCGGTACTAAAGTGGATAAAAGTACCGTGTGGCTTGGATAAAAGTACCGTGTAGCCAGTGGAAATAAAAGAAAAAGTAGAAGAAGAAGAAAAAGAAGAAGAAGAAAAAGAAGAAGAAGAAAAAGAAGAAGAAGAAGAAGAAGAAGAAGAAAGAAAAAGAAAAGATTCCGGAACGGGGAGAAGGGAACGTACTCCCTCCCCCCAACTCCAACGCCGTGATAATACAATGTTTGTAAAAATAATTGTTGGTTTCTGATCGAGTTACGCACGGGATCTATAAAACATGAGCCAGCACGTAGTAGAAATTGCTTGTGCTTCACAAACATTCGCTCATCCTTGATCCCGAGCACGCGATTTTCAAAAAGCAGGGGGAGGAGTTAGTTTCACAATTGATGAAGCAGGTCCGGGGGTCATAGAAGGGCATTGCATTGCTTTGAAAGAAAGATAATTCCAGTAATATTGCGAACTCGCATCTGAAATGATCCGCTTTGACGTATTAATATTTTAAATGTAACAAAACATGTAGTAATAGAGCAAATATGTAAAAATATGTAATTATAACAAAATATGTAAAAATATGTAAAGTAAAACTTGTTTTAATCATTCAGAATGTCTTGTGAATCTAAATAATGGTATTGAATGCAGATATCATGTTCCTGTGAAAATATGTATTTACATGAAAATCCGTTCCCAATTTATTAGTTTTGGTGGAGGAATGTATCAGTATTTGGGGTGATTTGCCACGTTACTGTTGGTTCCTGCTGATACTATTTCATGTGGAAGCGGAAATTACACGCATGCAGTCCAGGCCGGATACGATATCCCTAAATAATTTGATTAGAAATGTGTATCTGGGGGGTAAGTAGGTAATGTTAACTCAGCATCCAGCAGCTGATGGAAGTGAGATGATAACTGGAAATAAATGAAAGAACATTTCTTTCTTACGTGGTCGCCCACTCTTTCATGGCCTCACTCGGCTGCGCTACGAGTCCTTCCTATACTGCACGGCACCCGCATGTTCTGACTTTTTTCGTCAACGCGCGAACCATCTGCCGCTCTGCTCACTGGTGTAGCTGGTTGCGATCCCCTTTATCACCTCCATATTGATGCGTTATACTCCTGGTGCAATAACTCTCTCACACACCATTATTATTGATGGCAAATTTTACCTAAACATCGATGTTTCGATACATCGCTAAAGAGTTTTCGATGTCGATGAAAACACCGGCGAAATAACATCGATGCTTAAAACATCCATGTTTTAATTATAGACGAATAAACATGCTATTTTCCTATCCATATTTAATTACAGTACGTAAAAGGGTTATATTTGATTGTTTGGTTACCACCTTGTTAGTAGTATGTTAATAAAAATTATCGAATGTAAAGAATAAAATTAACATTAAGAAACATCGCATTTCGCTGCTTTACCCTTTAGTAACTTCCATTCATACAGCATCGAAGTGAAACCACCTAAAATTCCCTCAAATTGCACAGGCGAAATGCGTGATAAAGAGGATGACGCAAAGCGACAATATTGCTGTAGATTGCTGCTAGTCTTCGTGCCTAAACCCCTTCATTTAAAAATAAAATAAAATAAAATAAAAATCGATATTTTTGCAACAATGTATCGATGTGAAGAAAACATCGAAAGAAAAATATGAATGTTAAGATAACGATGTTGCTGGTGGAAAACATCGATTTTCTTTTTTGCCATCCCTAACCATTATCCCTCTGTTCTCGCCTTATCTCACTTTCCTTCCCTTCGTCTTCATTCTGGTTGCCCTTGATTGCCGACGTACTATCCTTGTTTCAGCCCCGCGCGCGTTTCCCTTATTTGCGTGTCGCGCACCCCAGACGCTGCAGTTTCACCCTCCACCCTCTCTCTCGCCCCCCCTGTCACGCCCCCCCCCTCACCACGGCCCCGCCCCCGCCGCGGAGTCCCGCATTCTTGGCCCAACTCGTTCTCTCTGTGGTGTATTAATCCCGCAACTTGGGAACTCGCGGGCGGTTCGGCAAATTGGGTGGAAAGAACTTTATTATAAGGCGGCGAGACGCTTCGCCACCCGCTCCCCCGCCCTTCGTCTCTTCCGCGCAGGAAGCGGCCGCGGCTGCTCGCGCAGGGCGCAGTCTTCTGGAGCTTTGAACAAGCGGCGGGATTATGCATATCCCCCCTTGGTTGGTAATTATTATGAGGGCGGGGTGGGGGTGGATATGTCTCTGGAGGCTGAATAAGTATAATTGACTTACGTGCGTTTGAGTTCAATTCATAGTTTCTAAGCGCAAATTAAGGAAAGATGGAGAATGTTATCGAGACCTTGTCGTGAAGTGTAAATCTGTTGTACTTTACTTATACTTTTCTTATTTTTTTTATTGAAAGTTGATTTAAATGGATGGCCAACTAGGTTTTGGTTAAAGCCAGGAATATTATATCGAAAATGTTCGTATGTAGGTCCTGTAGGTTTATTTGTAAGAGATTAGGTGATAAATATTGTGCTCCCACTTGTCAGGTTATTTTCTAACATATATGCATTTAACACATCAAGCAACTATCTAATTTTCTACCTGAAAACAAACTTATTTTTTGTTCAACCTTTAACCACAATGCACGCAGATACTGGTGAAGTGCCATAGGTTGTTGGAGCCTCGACTGTCCTTGAGACGCTGTTTCCCGGCGTTTTGATTGTCTAAGAGGGCACTTCTGCCCTTCAAAAGCCCCTGATACGATGGTCGAGACGTCTGCTACAGAGCCTCCTTCACCCTCTCACGGCCGAGAACTTTGACACGGCCTGCCGGCCCCTCAATAAGACCCCATTGCGCATGGTGCGCCTTCGTTAAAAGATGTTCGCGTGGTGTGCGGCGCTCGCGGAGAGCGCAGTGCGAGCGGGACGAGGACGGAACGAGGCGAGACGCCGCGTCGGAGGAATCTCGAGGACACTGCACGCCGTGTCGCCTGCCTCGTGGGCGTGGCATTTTTTCATGTCGAGCCTTCCGCCAGCGGCGGCTCTTTTGGGGAAGTGGAGAGTCCGTAGAGTCGCGGGGGAGGGGGGGGGGCTCCGGCTGTGTTGAGTGTGATCAAAATACAGTCAACTCTGGTGAACGTCTGGAAACTAACATGGTTGTTTCACTGTATCCGACGACGTGGAAATTAAATGCAATTTCTCCAAAATGATTGATTTTATTAATATCGAGATACAGCTAAATTAATTAACAGCACGAACTGAAAATTCAATATCTTTAATTTGTACTTAAAAAAATCAATTATTTTCAATTGCTTCCTACATTTTTCATTAGTAATTTCTCTAGATCCTTTTCCAGAATTCATGCTCTCTTCATACTTAATTCTGTATTGTCACCTTTCATTGCCTCTTGCACTGTTGAAACACCGTCCAACTCTCCGAGGGCCCTTTTAATCGTCTAATAACATAGGAGATCCCCTTAATTTCCAGAACTTAATTCATACGTTCACTATAACCGAATCTTTTAATGCTTATTTGTAATCTAAGTGAAACGGAACCAGTGACTTTAGTTCACTATAACCGAGGATTCACTATAACCAGAGTCGACTGTAAATGGTAACATGGCAGTTGTATCTTCTAGACGATTTGTGAATGACTTAACCGCCAATGGGATTGATTTCGTGTTCTTTAAGTAGGTCTATTGGGGTGCCTGAAATTCTCGCTGCTTTCTGATTTTCTATAACTTCCGCTGCGACAGGGAGAGCCAATGCTGTGATGGTCCTTTGCTTCTAGACGTAAATGTTGCACTTCCGCCCAACATCAAATACATTGTACATTTGTGTAACATATTACTTATTTATATAAAAATTTCCTAAGTATATTTCGCGCGTGACGGCCTCTGACGGGGAGGTCTTAGGTTCGAGTCCCGACGGCGGCAGGATTTTCGACACTAGCTTTTCAGCTACGTCGAATTGAGTCGCTGTCTGGAGGAGAATTCTAGCGGCCGGCTACTCAGATCGGTGGTTTTCCGTGGTTTCTCCGATCAACACCAGGCGAATGCCGGTCCAGTAGCTTAACAAACGGGCCACGGGGTGCGCGCGATCTTTCCTTCCTCTTCCTCGTCCTATCCTCAACCCCTTATGCACACACACTTACACTAACATACATTACACTACCACACATGTCGGAAGACAGGTTGGGAACGTAGGATTTGTCCCGGCTGGGGCGGTGCCCCGCTAGTGGGAGATACCTGGTGTAGAACACCCCGTTGGCCGACGGTAGGCCGTCGCCGGATCTGGCCATCGAGCGGGGGAAGACCACCACCTCCCGAGCAAAAACAGGCACTACACTTACGGGACTAATGACCATAGTAGTTGACGCGCCCGGAATAACTAACAATCAGTCAATCGCGCGTGAAGGGCGTCGCGTCGCCATGGTGAGGAGAGGACCGCGTCGCTCCAGTACCGGCCGCCGCCCCCGCCCCCGCCCCCGTCCCCGCCCGCCAGAGGCAGACCGCGCCTGTCTGTGGGCGGCATAACTAATACGATGGCGTAATTGGCGTGGCGGCGGGCGGGCGGGCGGCGCTGGGTGACGCATCGCGCTTGCGCCAGCGCGGACGCCGCGACGCGCCGCAGGAGGAGGGGCCGCCGAGGAGTCGAGCTCGGCCGCCGGCAGTCGGCGTTCGGGGCCGCTGGTCGAAGGCTGGCTGCCGCTGCGTCTGTGGCTGCGTTCGACTCGATTTACGCGCTTTCTTTTCGCGAGCGGTTTCGGGAGTTTGAGCGTACGCGCGCATGCGCAACGGCGGCTGTGAGAAGCCGCTGCTGTGCGCACGCGCCGAAACTTCCGAAATCGTTCGTCAATAGGAAGCGTGGAACTTGGTTCTGAATGGAGCCGTGCTTGCGAGTTAGCAATTGAAGTTGGACATACGTCGATTGGAGTGGTCATTCCGCGGTCAAGGTTTCTGAAGCCCCTTGTCTCCCCTTCCAAAACGGCACAGCCCCATTGCTGCCCACTCCTTGTTTGTATTTTCTCGTGGGTGAGAAAATGGATGTGCGACCATTTTCTTATTGTAGGCATTGCTTTACTGCCAGAGGTTGCATTTGTCTCCTCCGAACCGGGACATGATGAAAACTGCAACACTTTTGTTTTCAGTTCGAGAAACGAGGTCCCCATTACGTAGAACATACGAGTCGCGGATATCTGAACAAAACACACAAACGGTGGTTGCGTCTGGAAAAGAAAAAGGCGAAGGGTGAGGCGCCCGTGAATCGTGTGTCCGTTGTGAGGTGTTTCGTGGACGAAAATTGCCTGAAGCGAAATCGACAGTTTCGTGGTATGTGGGATTTAAAGGGGAAAAGTAAAAGTGCGAGTTACTAAGAAAAATGTGTAAAGGGAAGGTGGAAAGGATTGAAAATAAAATCCGAGAGATTGAATTCGTATTCAGCATATTATTAAATAAAGATGGATAGGTATTGTAATCCGTGTAATAGAAATCATTAATTTGTTCTTAGATATCTGGTTGCACATTTGTCCTCACACGCGGGTTCTCGTGTGTCTGTTGTTCGGTAGCTAGGTTAGATGCTATCGAGGGAGTTCTTGGGAGTTAATTATGCTTTATTGAATTGTTGTGTGTCTTTCTCGCAATTAACTTCACAGCAGTGCGTCTTGCATAGGCATATAAGGAATCCCAAACAAATGCGACGCCATCAAACACAAAAATGATGATAAAATTCTTTGAATGGCGAAATGTGTGGGGAATGGGATGTGTTTCCAGATCTCTCCTGTGATCGGAAGCTTTTTTCCGGAGGAGGCAGCCGTCTGCTCCGATCGGAAGTTTTCCGTGGTTTCTCCGCTCACCTCTGGGCGAATGACGGGGCAATACCTTAAAAACAAACTGTCTACGGCCAGCGTGCAATCTTTTGTTCCTCATCCTTGTACTCTCCTTTTCCCATACACATCTTTCACTTCCATGCACTCATCTACCTTGTCATATCACGAGACCAGTCGGGAGCTTAGAGCGTTCCCCCAGTGGAGGAGACATCTGGAGGGGAAAATCCCTTTAAGCCGACACGTAGGTCGGCGCCAAATCTCACTCGCCACCGGGAGAGGAACACCACCACCCACTACACTTAGGGGAAAAAGAATGACCGAAGTAGTGAACGTCTTATACTCACTCGCTCCCTGCAGGGGAGGCGCGTGTTTGGTTTGGAGGCGCGCAGCTGCCGGGTGCGATGGGCGCGCCCTGCCGGAGGATGGGGGCGTTGCCCGCGCGCGCCTCGGCGCGGCTTGTTTACGCAGCATCTTCCGGCCCGCGGGCTCAGCGCATCGCCAGCCTTTCCACGTCGCCCGCCGGCCCGCCTTCGACCCTTGTACTTTGTGTCATTGGATCTGGACGATCTGACAGTGCCTGATTGCAATCTTGATGAAAATTAATTATAATTTGTACAAGATTATTAATTTGTAAATTATTACTGAAGTATTAAATCGTCATTATTGTTATTATGTTGACAAGGAAGCAGTTGTTGAAAGAATGTCCATTTACCTATAAGGAAATCACAAGTTATTCAGTGATCAATATTTTTGGAATATATGTTTTGTAATAAGAGTATGATAGCTCTAAGTAGATAATTGTTAGGCGAAAATTAGTATGTACTTATAGTATAAAACTGTTTTGAAAGCCGAGAACTTGTAATTTGATGCACGAAGGTCAGTGCCTGTTAAATATAGATATTACTTAATAAGCGGTGGAGCAATCAGCGAAACCATAAAAATGGGAATTCCAATATATGAATATTGTGAATTTTAGTCTTGCAAAGTTTTAAGTTTCAAAGAATTCTCCAGAACAATTTTACTGACACATTTTGTTCCATCAAATGTTGTTGCCATATGGATGTTATTTTAAACTACAATCTTCAACATTCCTCTGTGTACTGCTAGTCGGAATTCGACAAAATATCTGCTCTCCCTATTCATTCAGGTCAGTATTTGACCAGCCCTCCAACCACGACTCATATATTCACAACCCTTCACTATCTAAAACCTCCATTTGGCAGTCATTTTTTACGTTCAAACCTGTGCATCCGAACTCCTAGTGCTCACGTCTGCTTTCACAATTATTTTTGTAGAGTCCGTGAATTAAGAATAAGCTCTCGTTAAATGTTTTGCAAGATGAAAATGTAATTTGTTGTGTCTAGGTCAGAATTTGCGATTAACTGATGACTTACTGACTCTGAGAACTGAAGCATTACTATGTGCGTATTAATACTTTCAACAGTACTTGTACAACCGTTGCTGGCAATTAGCTAAACTTCTGATAATGTTGAGATTTTCACTGCGAAACAGCGTAGCAATCGACAGCACAACTGTTCTTAAGGCGGCTCCACATAATCGACATTCGCCGAGCAGCGCCAATCCCGAACAGCTGATGTGTTCGGCGAATGTCCGCTCACTTTGATGTGTCCGAAAGACCGACATGCTGTGGGTAGGGTGAGCACCGAATGCTCGTCACTTGGCAAATAGCATGCTTGCTATTTGCCAAGTGACGAACATTCGGTGCTCACCCATGTCGGTCTTCCACACTACTCGGGACTCATCCACACTACTCGGGATTCGACAAGCGACAACGAATGTGTGGATCCGCCTTTATGCACAGTTCAAGTTTAGCATCACTTTTGTGCATCTCGCCGTGCGCAGATCGACATTGCATTCGATTGCTATGCGCTATGCTGTGGAAAAATTCCCTAATGCTGAGTGCGAACGCCTGCATTGTTGTGGCCTGCTTCGCATCTACGTTTGTGATCCTTGCCGTCTAGCCTTGGCACTCGCCAACGACCCTCTCCTCCTCTGCTTTCCTCTCCTCTCCTCTCCCTACCCCTTCCCACACTCCTCGGCCACATCTGCGGAAGCGCGTGCGATCCCCTCGTGTAACACGTGTGCAGGGCCGCATCCAAGAAGCGTTTTCCTGTAATTCTTCGCCTACTCATCTTTCTGTCTCGTACCGCCTTCTTTCTCTGTCTTGCGCCTCCTATTCTCGTCCCCTTCGCGCTGTCCCGTGCCAAGGCGCCCGTTCCATTTGGACCCGGGGGAAAATGCTTCCCTCCGAGCGGGCCTGGCGTGTCGGGTTTCGATAGGTCGTCCCGGCGTCGTCGTCGTCGCTGGCGTTTGATGGCCACGCGAGACGCGGGGGCGGGGATGCTTTTGGCGCCGGGAAGCGACGCGCAGTGCCAGTGCGCTCAACACACGCTGCTTGAGAGTGTGCGTTTATTGCTGTCTCGCGGTCGAGTGCGGCCGTGGTGGAACGTTCCCTTGAATTTTGAATGAGCTACCGTCTCGAGGGTGATTGCTGCGCGTGGAATTGTATCGACCATCTGCGAAAATATTGTAAAAATAAAAAAGAATCAAGGTCCTGTTCATTAAACTATATTTCATTAATTCTGTACAATTTTATTCAGATTTTTAATTGTTTTGAATTTTCATCTTTTTTACCCTTCATACATACAATGCACATTCCAAACTCAGAATGCGTATATTGCGAATTTGTGTAATGAAATGCCTTGTTATACCGGAAATGTTCAACGCAAAAGTTCAATTTTGCCAGGAAAAGTCAAGGAAACGTTGGGGAATTTCATTTCTCGATGTGCGTGGTCGTCTAGTTGTTTGGAACATAACTGCGGTGGCGACCCTGGCCACCGTAATCATATCGGGGTTTCTCTGGGAATGAATGAGAACGAGATTATGGTATAATTCTTAGATCGTGGAATGTATGAACGTTCATCTCCCACTCCCTCTCCACAGATTTGTTCGACAGTAAGATACAGTGGAACCTCAAACTACGAATCTCAAGGCGAAAGTAAGGAAATTGGGTAGTCATGTCTTTCGACTTTGTTCTGCTGTGAATCAAATGATTGAGTACCCGAGATTTCGAGAAGCTGTGAAGTTCTTGCCAGAGATTTCTGTCGTTAAATGCCAAAGAATAAGACATTTCTTAGTGTCCGTTAGCGCGATTGTTCTGCATAGGAATACAGTAGAGCACGCGTTTGTTTCTCCGGAATCTTCCCAAACCCATTGTCCGATTTGCATCTAAAAATTAACAAAATTGTTGACATTTTCGTAACAATTCACTCTTAAGTACGTGCATGACAAAGCAGCTCCACTTGTTATTCGTTAAAAAGTATAAGAAGTTTTTTGGTTTCTATGCTTATGTATCATGTGAAAACCGCGTTCCACTTTCATCCAAGCTGTATACGGTAGTAAAGAAGAGAGATAAGGCAAGCGTTCGCAAATACTTCTGTTTAGGCTCTTATCATTATAATTGCGAGCGCACAAATACGTTCTTTTAGTGCTGTTCTTAAAATGCTTAATAGCAGGCGCACTGGGAAGCCAGTCTTGCCCTTTGATTCGCGCACCCAACGCGATAGCCGCCGGCCCGCCCGCCAATTAAGAAAGGCAAATGCGCGCGTCCTGCCCGGCGTGGCGGGGGGGCGGGCCGCCGGCGCGGGGCGGGGCAGGCCGCGGCGGTGCGCCCCGCCCCCTCTTCTGCGCGGGCGCGCTCTCCCGCTCGCTGCTGCGCCTGTGCAGGGCCGGGCCGGGCTGGGCTGTATCGAGTCGGAGCCAGGCGCTGCCGCTCCCGAGGAGGCGTCCGCCCCCGCGCAACGCTTCCGCGCGCCCCTCCCCCCCCCGCGGGTAGAAGGGCGCGCGGCGGCGTGTGGCGCCACCGCCCCGCCGTTGCCACCCAGCGCGGCCACCGCCGCCACCGCCGCCGCTGGCATATTGATCACAGCCGGCAGCAGCAGCAGCGCGACGGCGCGCGCACGGAAAGGCGGCGGCGCGGCGTCGGCGCCGGCGTCGGACGCCGCCTGGGCGACCGCGCGTGCGCGCGCCCGGGCGTCGTTGGCGGCGGGTGCGGCTCGGGCCGGCTCCCGAGCGCTGCCGAGCGTCGTCGTCGGCGTCACCGCCTCCCGGAGATGCATTAGCGCGCCCCACTTAGTCTCCCAGATCCGCGCCGACGCCTAAATAAAGAACGACCCCGGGCGGCGTGCGCGGCCCCCGCGGGTTCGACGTGCGTTGCCCCCGCCTGCATACCCGCGCACGCACACGCGGCGGGCAGTGGGCGTAGGATAGTCTGCGGGGGCGAAAGGAAGCATATTCTTTAAAGGAAGGGCGCGTACCGTTAGGGATGTCTATGGTGTACCGGTATTCTCTGAACAACGCTGTTATTTTTCAAATAATTGTATCAGTATATTATGTGGCATATATTTCAGTGTATTGCTATTGAAGAATGTTCTGTTTTTCACGTAATTTAAATTAATTCAGGACTCAGAACCTTCACGACAGCAGAAAATGAATATGTCCCTAATGTCTCTCGTGTCTAATCCTTTAATCAGTCTGAAAAGTCCGTGATAAATCCCAAACTACGAGAGACCTCAAAGACTTGGCACCTCACATTCGACTTGCTGGTTTTAGGCGTTCAAACATTAAGATGGCTGAATCATCACCGCTTGAATGTGAACAGATGTCGAACGACAGCTGTGTGGAGGGGATTTACATATGTGGAAAGTTTTTTAGGACGAGACGAACGGGAAATGAATACATAGACGATAGTAAATATTGCAGTGACAAAGTTAAGAAGTTTAAAGCTCTCAAGTTATGAAGTTGTAATGCGTGAAGAAACAGCGTAATATAATGCGTCGTCTTTAGTCGTGATCGGCTGACGCCACAATTCGCCTCACGGCTCATTTGTTGTATTTATAGAAGACCAGCGATCTGTGGTCTCGCTTTCCAAATTTATACACTTTTGTTCAAATGTTGGTCACACCATTTCTGGTATTCGCGATCCTTTCGTATTTCACATGGTTTCACCGTATTTCCCCGATAGACTTACGTCAGCCCTTCACGATCTCAGGGGATAAGGGTAAAAAAGTTTGTCTAGTGAATCAGTACTAAACAAAGGTTTAAATTTGACTGATTGGTGTACCATATACTGTGATGAGCTCTTATGACAAAATCGAGCGAAGATTAGAGTATTCTAGAGAAAGTTGCGAAATTAAGATTTTTTTATGTTTGGCACGTCAATAGTTTTACTTCATCTCAAAACTCCCTTTACAAATCAGAAAACCTAGTGCATTTCATCTAATGCCACATTAAATAATGAACTTTTTTATTATCTAATACAGTTGATCCGAATTCATGGACGCGGATAATTCGGATAATTCATACGCTACTTTAAACGCAAGTGATAATATATTTCGAGTGGAATTTATATTTGAAATTGTTCTATCATTTCTTTAGAAGATAGTATTGTTTAAACAGTACTTCCGATTCCGATTTCATGCCTAGCAAGTTTACACAACTCTCCTCTTCGAAACCTCTCAATTTCGTGATGAAGTGCAAAGCGTTCGAAACTCGAATGTGCGCAGTCGGAGCTCGCTGTAGTTTAGGTGCCTCTGCGCAGTTTCCCGCGACAGTAAAGAGTTTGATTGGGCGCGGCGCAATGCTCGTCTCGGATGCCGACAGTGGGTGTACCTCGTGTGCTGTAGGAAACATCAGTTCACCGTTCGGATTGCGGGGATCCAACGCACGCCTCTCAGAGCAAACAAGATAAAACAACGCTCTTTATATGGTTGGTACCCTTGTATTTTATTGCCATTTATGAAGAATGATTATTGGAACGAGACGTCAGCAGTCGTAGATTCACAGTTAATCGCTGTTCATTAGTCACATTAAATAACTCATTTCTTTGGTTGTGCATTTCCAGAACAATTTAATAATGTAGATATTTGGCGTTTTGGGTCGGTAGTCCGACTTCCGACTTGCCTGGGCCGAGTTAATTTAAATTCCCATGCTTGGAGGGTAAGAGCGACATGGGGCGAACATGACGTATTCTCTTCATCGTAACTAGCAAGATCCGCCTGGTTGAGCTTTACTTTCGTCACACAGCTACAGAAACTGCGACGATTTTAAAGGAAAGCTACAACCATATTTTTGCCTCGACCGGGAATCGAATCCGGAGACCACGGCACGGGAAGCTAGTTCGCTGCCCATGCGCCATCCCAGAGGCTAAACAATTCAATAAAATTCTTTTAAAAATCGCTGATAAACCGATGAGGTTTCAACGGCATATTCGAGTCGCGAACTGCAGCGCCTCTTATAGGGAGGTCCTAGGTTTGAGTCCTGACGGCGGCAGGATTTTCGACACTAGCTTTTCAGCTAGGTCGAATTCAGTCGCTGTCTGAAGAAGAATTGTAGCGGCCGGCTGCTCTCATCTGTAGTTTTTTTGGGTTTCTCCGTTCAACACTAGGCGAATGCCGGAGCAGTACTCTAACAAACGGGACACGGACCACGCGCGATCTTTCCTTCCTCCTCGTCCTATCCTCTCCCCTTACACACACTTACACTAACATGCACTACACTACCACATTGTGGGAGACCAGTCGGGAGCTTAGAGCTTGTCCCGGCTGGGGCGGTGCACCGCTGGTGGGAGAGTCCTGGTTAGGGGGAAACCCCACTAGCCGACGGTAGGTCGGCGCCGGATCTCGCCATGCAGCGGGGGAAGATCACAGCCATCTCCCGAGAAAAACATGCACTACACTAACGGGACTAATGACCAAAGCAGTTGACGTGCCCGAAAACACGAAGAAAATCAATCAATCAATGAATCAATCGAGCAGCGAATGCCTTGGAACGTGGTGTGCTCCCCACTGTGGCCGAGCCCCGCGCCGCCGTGGGGAAGCGCCCGAGCGCGCGTGTTCCGCGAATCGATCTCTTTTACGGGCCGCGCCGCCCGGGGAGTCGGAAGAAGACGTAAAGGCGGCGGGGCTACTCCTCTCCGCGTGGATTTTATGCATCCTTCTTGTTGTTCTATTCCCGGCGCGTTTCCCCGTAACAGCGGACGCGCAATTGCGTCGGAGCGCTCTCGGGCGTCTGCGGGTGGTCGAAGTCGCTGCGGGAGCGCGGCGCGTCTGTTTCTGGAAAGTGTTTTGTGCGTTAAAGCTTTACGGAGTTTTCTTTGAAATTGAAGTTGTTTGCATGGTTTGCGTATCGCTTTTGTAGGAGATTCTTGTACGGAATTGGGTTTGTTAATACGTACGTACTGTGTAATATTTTATTTTAAATTTAAAGTAGGTATAAAGATATTTGTCTATTCTGTTCATACTTATAGATGTCGCAGCATTCATAACATGGATGTTGTCATGTATATTTTAATAGGTATAAATTCATTTTAGTGATTTAGTGTGTCCGTCTTTACATTCACTATGTTTTCTAGAGTACAGAGCATCCCAAAAATTGATCCTAAACTGGAGCTACATGTGTTATCGTACCGGGGAAGGAAATTTCAGTTGTTCTTAGGTGTTATGACGTGTAAAACATAAAGCATTATGCAGTATCAATGAAATTAACTAAAAACACAAGTATCTCACATTTAAAAATGGAAACCATTTAGGAACTCACCCAAAGCGTTTATCTGAATACTTTAATAAACTTCCGCCTCCCACGGATACGGGGCGGGGAGCGAAATAGACAACTATTTCTCCCTTTGTGGACGAGGCTGTTGTGGGTAATTGCGGGGCGAGCAGCGCCAACGGTGGTGACGTGGCCAGCCTGGCCTGTCCGGCCCAGCGCAGGGCGGCGGGTGGGGCTCGGGTGACGCGAGAAAGGGCCCCCCGGGGGGGGGCGAGCGCAGGCTGGCCGGTAGGCGAGGCACCTGGCGCTGCGCGACGCCGTTCTCGCTCCCTCTTCCCTCTCGCCGGGGTGGCGGTGGCGGTGGCTCCCCAGAAGCTCACCCCAGCCCTGCCGGCCCCGGCCCCGCGCGCGGACGCCTCGCAACATGGGGCGCCAACGGTCTGCGACGCGACGCCCAGTGGGCCCTAGGGTCGAAATCTGGGGGCAGATACTGTAGACCACCAAATGGAAATTTATCTCTTTTGTAAAGAAAACAATACTTTCAGTATTGTTTTAATAGAGAGTGATGATCGAGAAAGTCAATTCACTTCCAACAAGGTTTCTGTTTTTTATTCAGAATAAAGGGCATTTTGAAGGTATCATCTCATTTTGCACTCGCCTTCTTCTTCTTGTTATTAAATTATTTTCAATTAAGAATTTCAATGTGCATTACCTGTTTCGTAGTTGCGTTAACATATTCAGTCATGGTGCAAGTGATTCCATCTAAATTTGTTCAGTCACCTATTAATGCTAATGATCTTCCCAGTTCATCGTATTGTTTTTTTAATTTTAAGATTTCTTGAATTTTCAAAATTTAACGCCTGTAACTTGGCATGTAAATCCTGGCAATCTTGATCATTTGATGATCTCAACTGGAAGTTTTAATTGTCGGTCATGGCGAGGTTAACTAAGCCGTATTCATATTTGGAGATAGTTTCCGGAGTTTGAAAAAAAATCCTGGTTAGTCTTATTGCAAAATGAGGGTTAATTAGCAGAGATTTTAATACTTGATTTTCGCGAGTGCTCACAATGAATAAATAGCGTTTGGAAGATTGGTTTTCCCCTGCCGTGTCACCGTTTCGGCCCACCGTGCGACCCGGCGCCCTGTCTCCTAAGACCTCCCTCCGTCTCCTCTCTCACTCTCTCTGTCTCTGAGTTCCTGGCGCTTGCAGTTCCTCCTCGTATGCATAAATATCGGCCAGGCCCGCCCGGTTGCCAGGTCTCGCCCCGAGAGGAGTGAGCAGTTGCAGCGAGAAGGGAGGAAATATAAAGGAGGGCGAGATCTGGAAGGTCGCGGGGCGGGAGCTTTTCCCTTCGCGATCGCCTACCACAAGAGGGAGCCAGCTTTCGTGGAGTGAGAGAGCCTTGTCGTGCGTTTGAGTTGTGGAATTGTCAAAATTCTCTAGACCCAAAGTAAAATGAAATATTTTTGTTGAAATCTTAATCTTCGTGTGTAAAAAACGGAAATATGTAAAAAAAAAAATCATAATTGTTTCCACCTTGTGTAACACAGTTATTCTTGGGAGAAATGGAGTATTGGCAGGATTTGTGGTGACCATCATTTTAGGGCTTCACAGCTTTACTTTTAGAATGTAAGTATGAACATTTTAGTTAGATATTTCCCTACAAAATATATGAACTATTTGGTAAACATTCTCTTAACTATCCGGTAATTGTAAAACTGAAACAACATTTCGTAACTTGAGACTAACTTTCTCAGGCTTCACGTGCAGTCGCATTGGCAAAGAAAGAAATCGTGTGAATTTCTGCCAGATTTACTCCATCTGAACATGTCGTTCTTACCGAAGCTCTACGAGCTCCCTCAGACCCGCAGACTTGTTTACCGTGAGGAAACTTGGCAGCGTGGCCGACTCCCGGAGAAGCCCTCTCCCACGCCGGCTTATAAGGTGGAGCAGCGTCGATGATCCATATGGGCCCGCCCCGCCCCGCCCCGCCCCGCCCCGCCCCACCCCACCCCGCCCCGCCCCGCCCCGCCCCGCCCCGCCCCGCCACTCCCCGTTACCGCCTGTGCCCGCCGTACTGGGGCGCCGGCGCACCGGCGGCCCGCATGGCCCCGCCCCCTCGCCCGGCCCTGCGCTGGGGTGGCCAACAGTCGCCGGCCACCCGGCTCCTTCCGCCTCGGGCTCAAAAACCGTCGACGGAGACACGAAAAATGCCATGTGGATTTGGGTTGTATTTTCCTGGTGGAGAACCGCTGTGCTAATGGAGATATATTCGGTTCTGTTCAAAACGCACTCGAAGGCGCTAGAAGGAGAATTTGTGGTGGATGGAGCGGGTTCGTGACACGTGACCATAGTGTTCTTTCGATATAGATCCATAAACTTCTACTCACTTTCTTTATATAAAATTTCTATATGCATTACTGTCGATTACGTAAAATTCTTTTTTTCTTTTTAATTGCTACACTATTGGAAATTGTTAGAATTTTGTACGGGAGATCTTGCATATATCGGGTATTTTGCCCCATGCAAACGAGGATTTTTATTTTATTTTTTGATGTCATCTTGTGAATGTAACCAAAATTTTCCTTGTGTTCACTTTCGCATTGGGAGAAAGGATACTAAGAGATTACGCATCAACTTGCATATTCCTACACGTTTTTTCTTGACCTCTTAAGTGACTTGCATGGTAATGAAAAACAACGGAATTTTTTCCATTTTATAATATCAGATAAAAACGTTGAAATGGAAACAAGTTTTTGTATGAATCGAAGCCACGAGGTACATTTTCAAGTGTGTCATAATGTGTCACCTCGTGAGAAAGTGAATTTCTTGGCCATCCTTGGCGGGTAGGCTCCAGTCGGGGACGTGGGAAGGCTCGATTCGCCGAAGAGGGCCGCGGCGAATTACCATATTCGTCATTTCACGCCACGCCTCCAGTCCCCGCCACCGCCCCCTCCCTTGCCGTTGTCGTTGCCGTCCCCGTCCTCGCCGCCACCGCCGCCGACTCCTTTCATCTATGTACACACTTTTGCCGAATGATGTCGGAGTTTAAGCCAACGCGCGCATGTACGGATTCCCGAAGCTTAGAAGAGAAGCAACACTGCTCATGCGCGCGTTCGCCAAAACCCAGAAATCTTTCGTCAAAAGAAAGCTTGTAAATCGCACGTAAGGCTACCCGTCTACCCATCACCACTGCCCTGGTCGCCGCAAATCGCCCGCCCCATTTCGCGCCGAAGCATTTGCAGGGGGTCGCCCCGATGTCCCGGGCGAATGAGAGGGGAAACAGTGTGTGTACGCGCCTGGTTCTGCGGAGCAGGAGGTGGGGGGCGGCGGCAGCGGTGAGCTTTCCAGGGTCCCTCCTTTCAACGTTCGCAGTTTATTCCCCTTAGCAAGGGTTCGTGTCTTGAACTCGTGACTAGTGTCAGCTTGAGCGTATGTTTGTGTGCCGAAGGAGGGGTCCGCGGAACATGTTGGAAATCGCTACTGGCGTAATTGGAAAGACGCCGACGGGTTGCCTTGCAAGTGGGCCGGCCAGCTGTTCGGAGACGACGCTTGTGAGATCTTCGGGACACGTGACCGCCGCCCCGGTGGGGTTCCGTTTGCCCGTTTTCATGTTGAGAGTTGGTGGTCGTTTGTTTGTCATTTGTGCGCCGAGAATAGGGTTAGTGGCATGAAGCATGGTAAACAGCTTGAGAAAACTTCATGTTCTGCTGGGGCAGGTGAGGCTTGTGATGAATCAGTGTCCGTGCATAGGTAAATTTGAAACCAATGTTCACTGTCTAATCGATAGGTTTTCTTGTTAAAATTTGGATCACTATATCAAAATGGGTGTTTATTTTTGTGTTGAAATAATTTTCATTTCAAATAGTTTAAAGGTGAAATAAATATTTAATTAGCAGTTGTCATATATTATCTCCATTGTGTCAAAGTGTACCTTGATAATTGTAGATAAGCTCATTTGAATATAAAACAGTTTTGCCAGATTATATTTGGAATTCCTATCTGTAATTTGGCTACTATCCAGTAGCACGTAGACTGAATTTTCGTTTTTGTGCTAATGACTAGTTTGTTTAAGATTCCGCAAAAAGAATTTTGCACTCTTGGCATCAATTCAAAAGTAAAGTGCTAGAAATCTGATTAAAAATATTTTGAGTGGGTGTGGGTGTTCCCTTGAATTGTCTTGACAAGTCAATTCATTTTATCTGATATAAATTACTTTTCATAGTTTCTCTAAATTATTGACTTTTTGTCCATCGCCGAACTCTTTAGCTTCTTATTTCATATTATCTCCTGTCGCAGTCCGAGGCAGGTTCTCGCCGAAAACACGTGTGGAATAGTGTTTGGATAGCTTTCTTTAAGCAACCCATGTACGCGTAAACACAACTTCAACGAATGGCGCCTGTTGCATAATAATGAAGTGGAGCATAATATATCATTAAACGATATATGTGTAGGATAGTCACAAAATGTAGAGTTGATGCTAATATTGTTATTATTGCCTACATTGTATTCATTGCTATCATTGATAGTTAATTAGTTAATGCCTTATTTTACGTGGCGAGACTTGATATTATTGTCTTAAAATAATTTAAAGTTAGATTGTATTAATATTCATAATTGTAGTACGTAAATTGTAGTATTCTGCAACCAGGGTGCATAAACCTACCTGCAGAAATAATATGCTGCAGGCAGAAATAATAACCTGCAAATAAATACCTATCAATCTACAACATAGTACAATATCATGGAATTAGTTGATTTTCTGCGCAATGTTTGTTGCTAAAAATCATTTGTGATATACATTTGCCATTTCAATAAAGGGCTTGCACGAGGTGTCTTGGTGTGTGTAGAAACGAGCACATCATTGGGGGATGGGCGGCGCGTGTAGTGAGCCCCGTTCGAGCTTGGTTGTGGTCCCGCCGCGGAGAGCGTTGCCCGAAGGCGCGAGAGAGCTTTCCCGCATCGTCCCAACGCCCGCGGCGTCGCGGCGCGGTCCGAGAGGCTGTAAATCGCCGCCGCCGTTTACGATCGTTAGCGCCAGGGGCGGGGGGGGGGGCGGGTGCGTGCGCTGCCGGCGAGTGTCCCGCGTCGTCGTCCTCCTCTGCCCTTCTCGCGCGCACGCGCACGGGCGGGCGCGTTACGCTCAACGACGGAACGTTTATCGCCGATTGACGTCGCTGCCGCCGCAGCAGCAGGGATTTCTATGGCGTTGGGAGAGGAACTTTGATGGAGACGCTTCGTGCTCTTGGAACACATTGTTCTACACGAGCTGTCGTTTGTTGTGCTCGCGGTGGTGATATTCGTTTGTAGGGAGGGGCGAATCCAACCAATCATTTTGGAGGGCGTCATAGATTTTTGTTAAAGAATAAACATTTGTTTTTATATTGTGTGATATTTTTGTAGGGTTTTTATGATACTATACAATATTGTTTTTTTAAATAATTACGTAATTCTAACAATGGAATTTAAACGCGGAATAGCCCTGACGTTCTCAAGGAAATTCTGCGAGCGCATCGCAATGAAAGATTATGGGAATGATAATTCAAGTGCCGAGTCACGTAATAGACGTAGGACATAGTTCAAACGCTGCATATTCATGCCTTTTTCCGTCAAGGTGCATTTCAATACGCTTTGTCACGTCATTGCGTTTGAGTTCTAAGTGAAGTTATACTTCAGTTGTTTTAAAAATTGTTTGTTCTGGTAATTCATACGATATATTTCGAAAGTGTTCAGTGCCTAAACTACTGGACAAGTATAATGGGAGACGACCTCTGAGAAAAATCCCTGCCTTGATGCTGCGCTCTTCCCGTTTCGTTACGCCAATGAAGATCGAGCACTTGGACTTGAAGATCTTTGAGCACTTGAACTGAAGACGCATCGTGCTCTTCGAACACGAACACCTTCTTCTTCTTCTTCTTCTTCTTCTTCTTCTTCTTCTTCTTCTTCTTCTTCTTCTTCTTCTTCTTCTTCTTCTTCTTCTTCTTCTTCTCCTTCTTCTCCTTCTTCTTCTTCTTCTCCTTCTTCTTCTCCTTCTTCTTTCTTTTCTTTTTCTTTCCTTCGTTTCTTTCTTCAGCGTCCGTTCTTAGCGACGATATTAGCTGGCGCAGCTCTTGCGTTCCGTTGTTTTCTTTCGGGGTTGTGTTGCGCGGTGGGGCCGGTAGTTTTTCTGCGAAGCGGAGCGTGTCGTTTTGCGCGTGGTGGTTAATACAATGGCTGGCGGACGCTTCGGCTGCTCTTGGGGCGGGGCGGGTGGGTGGGCGAGCGAGCTCGGAATAACATAACGGTATACCGACCGGCGCGTGAGCGATATCTGGCAACGCGCTCGACGAGGCGGAGATCTGTGACGGCGCGACAGCACCTCACTGCCAAGAACAAACGTCTTTGAGTCTGTTTTACTCCGTGGTGGTGTAGTGTATTTCAGGGAGCGAATCGGTGATTTTGTCCAGGGTTAGGATGACGAATCGGTAAACTGGCGAGTGAAACTAACACCATCATGCCTTACGGAGTGCAGTCTGGAAAAAAAGAATCTTTTACAAAATGTTCTTGGGAAAGTATTCTTGATTTGAAAATATCATTGTGAGGTAATGATAAAAGAGGCTCGTAGATAAGGATTGTGCGCGTGGCAGAGACTAATTAATACTTTTCCCGCAGAGGACATCGAGTATAAGAAGGAGATCCACGTCATCACTCGTCAGTTCGTCTTCCTGTGATATTTGGAAAAGAACAGTTGTGAATGAAGTTTGTGTCTAACGTCTGTCCGAAACAGCGACTGAATGTAGTCGCAACATGACTGAAGTAGCTTTTTGCTAATACAGAAGTACACGGACTAATTGGACTACATTTCATTTGACAGAATTCATGGAGCCTAAGTAATAAGCAAGATGGTATTTTTTGAACATTATATATTGACAGGTAACCAATTGGTGCATTTTCTATAATATTGATAGGTAATCAATTGGCGCATTTTCTATAATATTGATAGGTAACGCATTGGCGCATTTTCTCTAAACGTTAAGTGATTCTTTATCATATCCACATCTCGTGGTTCATATTTACTCCGCAATGCAAAATGTTAGTTCTTAGTACTTGGCGACTAACATTCCGATTGGAACATGACTAGGAGATGATTCATTTTAATGTGAAACCACTTGCGCATTGAATGGTCACCGAAGTGGGCGCCTGGCTGCGAGGCGTCGCGCGTGGGATTGGGGTCTTGCGATCGGGCTGCCGCCCAGCCATTGCAACTGGCTGGCATTTGAGCTGCGGTTTACCCTGCCTACGTCTGCTGCGCAACGAGCCCGCCCCTCCTGCCCCCCCTCTAGATACGTAATGTTTTGTAGAGAATGTGACTGTGTCTTTGTTTTATGAATCTCCATCACCGGCATTCCAAACGACACGAAAGGGCTTGTGCTGTACAAATAAATAAAAGAAAAGTGCCTTAAATTGAATTTGACTACGTATGAATTTAATTTTGAATAGACAAGAAATTGAAGAGAAAGAAAGAAGGAAAGAAAGAAAGACTTTTCCGCATGTTGAAAATAGTGTCATTTCCTTTTTGTCTTCTTTTTTTCGTCTTCTTTTTTCTTCTTTTTCTTCTTCCTTTTTCTTCTTTTTTCTGCAACTCTGAATTTCAGTACATTTTCTAAGAGGTACATGACAGAGGAATTTGCTAAAGAAACTCCAACGATACTACACATGATGCTTTATCCGTCTTTGAGAAATGAGACACCGAAAGCGCGTAGGAAATGAAATGCGTTCCCTCTCATTTCCTCAAAGCCATATTTAGCTGCACGAGAGCCGAAGTCCCACGTCCCCTTCGGTATGCTCGTGAGGAATGTCTCTCAATTAAGACTCGGCAGGAACCTCTCGCCGTAGGGCGTCAGTCGCAGGAAAGTACCCGGAGTGGAGATGCAGCTCCCCGTTTACAAAAGTATGCCGGGTGCGATTGCGTATGTAGATGTGGTTCCGCAATTGAAACTCCGTTGACTGGTAATCCAAGCTTCGAGATCAGACTATAGCGAAGTTTTACTACCAGCGGATCGGACGATGCCCCTGCCTGGATGAGAATTCATGAGCACGAGTGCATTGCTAACTCATTTGTGTGGATTACTGTTTAACTTTAAATACTGTCCAATATATTGCATGTCCAAATTTTTAAATTCTGTAAGTGTAATATATTGATTTTGTGTTTTACAGGTAAGTTGCTGTTTGTTAATGCCCGTTTTGAAGTCCAGCGTGGTGAGTTTTACTATTTTAAGCACAGTTGTTAATGACTCTCGAGACGGAGCGGTTTGGGATGCATACACGCGCTGACAACGTACAACCATTTCTATAGCTTCTTTTGTTGGTGCAGACACGAGAACCAACATTTTGTGTTTATAAATGTCGGCAACAACGCTCGCTTCTAGTTATTATGTGTATTACTAGTTTCTAATGCGCGCTGAAATTGAAAGAAAATTATGCAGCCTTCTGCCACGAGAGAGGTTGTCGATGGTTACGTTTGGTTCCCAGGAACCCGGAAGAAATCCAAAAACATTGGAACCGTTTCGATTTTAACTGAATATGCAAATATTTGACTATGTTATTTCGCCCTTTCACACCCTCTGCGTACCGACTGAATTCACATACTCGGGTGTCACTGCTTACGCTACTGGTCGCATTATGTGACAGAAAGGCTTCAAAGAAGAGGCCGCTCGTCATTAAATATTTGCTATTCACATGTCGCGATGGAACGAAATAGCAACTTTTTTTTATATTCTGGGTGTGTAAAGATCTGTTGTCCCTGCATACTATTCGAGAATACTTTTTATTAAAATATTTAATTTATTGGAGTGTCATGGGAGTGTGTTCTTTAGCATTGCGCGTTATATTTTTCGGAAAATCATTTTGGGTGGTTTTGTTTAGCAGCATTTTTGCTGCTGCAGTCCACGATTATTATTATTATTATTATTATTATTATTATTATTATTACTATTACTTTAATTTAACGGGTAGTTTACAGTAAAAGATAATGTTCGTAGATTTCGGATTTCTAGGAAACTTGCGCACATTTTACTCCCAAAATTCTGTATTCGTGTTCTGTTTAATTGATCCCTAAATAAATAAATGTTACTTTCTAGTCAAAGATACGAATATAAGTGGGGAATTCGAACCCACGAACTTTCGATCCCAGCATTTCGTGCGAAAGTAGAAGATATCAGAATCATGTCGATTCTTCAAGAAAGATACTTTTTAGGCCTTTTTCTAACCGGAGTCAGTTACCCTCTACACCTCGGTGAGATGTATTCGGAACTGTACACTGGTGACTAAAGTATATTTGGTTTCTCATATCCGGAATCGGTGGAAGACGAGGTCCATGCACAGGACGCGATTCCATCACCGCGACCGAGCTACCTCGGCCACCCCAGCCGGCGGAATCCAATTTTCCAGTTTGTATTTTAATTTTTTTCGATAAGTGTTTTGGGAACCCCTCCCCCGGGCTGCGGTCACTTCATAATCCTCCCCATCGCCGCGCCCTCGCAGCCAATTAGCGCGCGGCTGGCGCGCCGCGTCCATGGGCGGTGTCGGGGTCGTCCGTCAGCCCCGACCGAAGCGCCCGCCCCACGTGCCACGCGTTCTGCTCAGCGCCGCCCTTGCGTTTGGGCGACGCCCCCCATCCAACCCCCTGGCCCCTCGGGCATCGAATGCTTCGACGCAAATAAAGGGAAGGTTTTGGTTGTGGATCTTCAATGTGTAATCGTTATAATAATAATAATAATAATAATAATAATAATATTAATAATAATAATAATAATAATAATAAAATTGTCTTTATTTGTGGCGAGGCTCAGGCCATAGGGCCTGCTCTTCCGCTGTTGCCGTTACTGTCTGGGTTCAACGTCTTTGTTGTCCGTCTACGGATGGTAATCATGTCAAAGTGTGTCAAAATTACTCGTTTACTGTAGTGTTCTAGGTAAGGGGTATTATCTTTTCTAATTTCGGTCATTGGTTATAATTGAAAGAAAATTACCAATGCCTTGTGGGTTTCCTGTATTTTGTCAAGACGATTCGTGTAACGCCGAAGTGTCACTGATACGCGACTAGGTAAAAGGCGTATTTTATTTCCAATTTCACTATCAGTGAAGTACTGGATGTCCGCAACTCGATAATAACTGGTGATGATCCTTTTTGACAGCAGTGAAAGTTTTAATTAGGAAGTAGTTCATTGTGACAAAGCTCATGAAAGCATTTGCGAGGGTGTACTAAAACTCGAAACTCGCTGCCCTATATAAACAATTCTTTGGCACCGCGTGTGAGTGTGGTGTGTGGGCGCACGCGACCGTTTCTCATAATTGTGGGTGGGTGGGTTTGTACTAACTATAATGTTGTTTAACTGGAAGTGTTTCTCTGAACGTTATCTTGTAACATTTCATCTTTTATACTTCTTAGTAAGAGTTGCGGTAATGAAACGTTTGGGATGAACAAAACGTCAATGATAGTTGTAATGTGTAGTACACGCATCTCCTCCGCAAATATAACATATTTTGATTTTAAAAAAATATATCATTTTGACATTTATGAAACTTTAAAGACGTAGTTTCGATGACAATTTTTGTCATTTTAACTGATATTATTACATTTATATTCTTAGTTTATTTTGAAAATGACTCCCTCTGACTTGTACTAAATGACAGTTTTATCTTATGTTAAAACAGGTTCATAAACATTCACGGAGTTCTCGTATTAAATGAAGCGCGTTCTAGTCTAGTAGCACACAGCCAGCTAGAATTAAGCCGGAGAAGTCGGGGAAAACACCGGGATTCGACGCTCAGTGTGGCCCGTGGATAGATATTTAATTTAAAGAAATAGAACGGGCGGCGCGCCCATTGTGCTTCCGTCCACGCGCGCGGGCCCGGCCGCGGCTGCTTTGTATGCCCGGGGCGGCGCGCAGCGGTCTCTCCGGCCCGCGCATTCCCCCCCGCGCCCGCTGGGTCTGGCCGAGCAGGGTGGCCAACGCACGGGGGCTCGGCAGGGCACGAAAGGAGGAGGGGGAAAACTGACGATTTTTTAAAAATTATTATTTATTTTTCTGTCTATAGGTTTTTCAATTTATCAGACTTTTTGGTCCTTTATTTTAAAGACAGAATTTTTTTATCCTAATAAATATTATGTCTTTAATGTAAATGACCAAAAACAGTTTGATAAAGATTTTTTTTTTAAATTTCTGGAAGGGTTCGAATGTTGCCTATGATTCCCTGATCATGAGGGCTCTGCAGGGGATGGTGAATGAGTTATTGGTGTTCTTGACGGAAGAATGATGATGGGAGAAGTTGTGGAGTGAGAGACGTGGGTGGGTGGGGGGGGGTAGTCGGTTTTGTCCACTACACAAACTACACGTGTATTGACGAGGGAACCGGTTGACTTTTCGTTTTAGCTGGCCAGTCTGGGATGGTGCTGCCCTGGGAAAAGATGTGGAAGGGGAAATCAAAAGTTATAAGGGTGGGTTGAAACACGACTACATCAATGTCCGTCCGTTTTTCTCACAGTAAAAATAAACGTCTAGTTTTAAAGAAAATTATTGAGCCAATTTGATGATTGTCGAATGCGAGTAAGTCCGCAGATGGATAGTATCGGTGACGTCATCGCCCCGCGCTCACGCCAGCTCGTCATTACTGCAGCAGCTAATTCATAGTGCTCTGTGTTCCGTTTCGGTATGGATGACTGTAATGTTTTTCCCCTGCCTCTGTTAATCGGAGAGTTATGATTAGAGCGGATTGTAATGCTCTAAAACATCGCCAAAAATCAATAAAATGCTTTAAAATTGCCCTAAAACTTAAGAAAAATGACGTAAAAAATCTTATCAAAATCAGTGCGGATGAACAACTCAAGCTGCTGGATACGTTACTAATATAATCGAGGCATCTTTCATTCATTCAAGTGAACTCAACTTGCAAACTTTTGGTTTGGACTGTGGACTTGGACTCACCAGGAAGTCTCTGTGTTTAGTTATCCCGAAATCGGCCTTACCGGTGATGGCGCCGATATACGTCACAAGAATTGCATACTCACAACGGCTGTCAAAACAATTTTTGAGCGAACAAATCGAATAGGCTTGTGAGTAATTACATGAACATTTATTGCATCTCGTAAATATTATTTGAAGCGATAACCATTAAAAATGACATTAAAATCGATGAAATCAGCAAAAAATGCATGAAAAATGTACGGAAAAGGGTAAAAGAAAAAAAAAGGCTTATTAGTGGAAATCGACAAAATATGGAAAATACTGAGCTATACAAATGGATCATTTCCTTTTTGTCATAACATCCAAACGGCGTTGTTTTAAAGTGAAAAGAAGAAAAAAATGACGTTTCATTGGAATCTACCCCCGCGTGTAGTGTGTCTTTGGTGATTGGTTGTGGGAGGGGCGGGGAGGACGACGTCGCGCGCCGCGGCCCTGAGTCACCAGCCAGCTCCACCGCAAGTTTCCCTTTACGGCCCCGGCGAAGGCATGCGCCACCTGCGCCGCGCCTCGCGTAGGCTGGCGGCAGAACAACGCGAGGCAGCCGGCGCGACTCCTCGTTTCTCCCTTTTCTTCCTCCATCGTCCATCGTATCTAGTAGTAACTTGTGTCCCGCAACCGTTCATGCTCCCGTAGGCGCCGCGATTGTCGGTATTTTCAGGTAATATAATTTCAGCTGCTTTCAGCTCTTGAGGATTGTCGAATAAAACAATCACTTCAGTTGCAACAAAAAGAAAATACATATTTCGAAAGGTCTGGATGGCTAATCAGTCGGCAAACTGTTACCTTCTCCACGGTCGTGGATAGCTTGTTCTGTATTCTTGAACCACTGATTAATAATTATATGTCATACCTTTTCCAAGCTTTCGTCAATCCCCTAAACACTTGAAAAATTACTAATAGGGTATTTAATCACTTTAAATATTACGTCTTAATTGTCATGCATCCATATCTTACGAACTGTACCTAACCTCGATGGCAACCCCATACATAGCTCATTGTTCTACCTCTTACACGGTGATATACTCGTATCAAGTTCTATATTTTCGTATCACTGAGCATAAGGAAGAATGGTCTTTTATACCGCGTCCGTGATTCAGTTTGTAGTAAATATTCTTGTGGAATTAATCTGGAGAAAAAAAAAAGTTTCCAAACGAATTTGTTCGATTTTCATTTTAGTGTTTTTGCATGTAAGAAAATACTTCTATTATTGTTTGGAAAGATAATAAATATCTAAGTCATATTTGTATGTCTAAAAAGTTATTATTCCTCAGACATAATGTGTTATCGAATACAGCTAAATAAATTTCAGTCTGATTATACGAAAGGGATAAGTACGCAATCAACATTGCTCAAGGTTACAGAGTATATCAGAGAAGGCCTAGACAGAGATAAATTACAATTCTTAATAGATTCATTAATGTAAGATATTTGGGTGGTTAGTCGCAGAAGCAGGCCTAATGGCCTAAGCGTCATGATTAATAAAGTATATTTATTTATTATTACAACATGTCCTATGTGCGATTTGAACCAAGAACCCTAGCGCGGGGCAATTGTTGACGTGGTATTTTGTAAATTAGTTCGAAAAACATCCGTAAGGAGCTTCGGGATCATCTGGGTAGCAAATCGGCTCTCGTCATCGCGTCCCTTGGCTTTCGCGATCGAATTTTCCTTCTGTTAAATTCACCTCTCTTCCAATTTTCCAAATTTCCAAATTTTCCAAATTTCTCTTCCAAATTTCTTTCCCGTTTTGATTAATTTATTTTGAAAACTTACACGAAATACAGATAATTACAACGATGTTGCCAACGGGAGTTCCACATCGCAAATATTTGTAACATTTGCTCAATTGATAGTGAGAAGTCATTGTGAAACTACTAGTTTTCAGAAACCTATACGTGATATATGAATTCAGTAAAGTCATATTGCACATACCTATTGGTTTCATAAGATAATGTCTCAGAAACCGACCTTCAGAGGTTAAATTTACTGGAATGTTTGCCACAAAGTGAACTTGGAATTACCAATATTTTATTTTCAAGGAATTCGTTATGTAGGCCTGGCTTGCAATTAGAGTTATGGAGGTTCGGCTTTTCAGGAAATTGGAGCGTTGTAGGCTCTATTGGGACCGAACCGGCGCGCTCCTCCACCGACTAGAGTCCCTAGACACGGCATATGTAGCGACTCTCCCACCGGCGGTCGGGCACCGCCTCGCCTCGCCTCGCCCCGCCGCGCCGCTCCGCCCAAGACGCTTCCGAGGGGCGGGGCTGGGCGGAGCACGTGGTCGGCGCCGGGAGGGGGAGAGGCGAGGCGAGGCGGGGGCGTCGGCCCGCGGCGCGTGACCGCTCAGGCGACCGGGCCGACGCCGACGCCGATGCCACGCCGCCGCGGTGAGGGCGGGAGGGAGGGGGAAAGCGCAAAGCACCGGCGCTGGGCGAGGGCGGAGGGGTGCACGCCCCCCCCCCGCGGCAGCTGATTGGCGCCGCCCCCGCCGCCGCGTGCCTCTCCGTTGACCTAGGTCGCTGTGCTCGGCGGCGGCCGCGTGCGCAGCGTCGTTTGCGCACCCCTCACGGCAGGCCTGCCCAAAACGCGGCTCCAGGACCCCCGCCCTGGGCAACGCGGGCGCACGGCTTGCCACCGGGGCACGCCCGACGTGGGAATTCTAGGTTCGTGGAGGGTGGTACTGCCACAGCTCTTCTGGCCTGTCTCGAATAGTTTTCGTGTTCTCAGCCTTTCTGGTAAACGAGAACTTCTTATATTCTAGATACCTGAGAGTGTACACGAGTAGATTAATGGTTGTAGTCAACAAAATCTTTCTCCTGTTCTGTTGGTGTCGGTAGAACAACCTCTTTCAGTTTGTTCTTGGGAAACCGTAACGAATGCTCTGCGATTGGCAACGGAAATCGCGATTTCAGTGCGGTGCGGCATAGACGATGTGCCCGGGCGATTTCTTGTAATTTGACACATCTTAATTAAAGACCACCTGAATCGTGTTTATTGTAATTATCGCGCGGGGCCTCTCTGAATTCAACGAATAACTTGATTCTTTGGCTCTTAAAAATATTTGGTTGATAATGTGAGAGATGTGAACAAGTATTTTGAAGTGTTGAGAATAAAGACAACTGAAAACGCCTGTAATGCTCTCCTAAGCGTTATGCTTGGACTTGCCTTCCCTACAGTGATATTATTCCACTTTGACAAATGTATGTTGCACTTTATTGCCGTGTTATTATCAAATTACCGTATGACATTTACCTCCAAAAGAGTAAATAATTCCGTTTACTTGCCTGCATTTTATAGACGTACTGCGGTGTCACTGCGCATAATCGTGTCCAAGGCTATGCCCAAACGATGGTGTCATTTGTTTGTTCATCTCGCATTGTTCCAGCCGCCGCATTGGCCTCACCGCATTCCTGTTATTGATTTGCCGTATTGGGCGTGATTCGGATCTCGACAAAGCTGGCTTTTATCGGCTCTTCTTCAGTCCCTAAATTTTTCGGTTTGTCAATGTCGAAACGTCTCTCTCCCAGTTATTTACTCCCTTACATCCCGAGATCTGCGCATTTAACTTTTCTACTCGTTTGTACAATGCATTAAACTTGCAGGCCCATGTGGGTGGGGAAAATAAACACACCGAATGTTCATCGTGCCGAATTATCAACGAGGTGCATTATTGGGCGCGGTTGGTCTATTCTCGTGATGTAAACAAACGGGAATGTGAAAACAGGGCCGTCTGCGAAGTACGGTCCCGCTTCACGTTTCCCGCGATAGCATCGCCATTTCACCGTTTTTATGGTCGCTACACTCGGATGGTAAACTGTTGTGTTCATGTATTTTGGTCGCTGGCGCATAATGGCGAAGGAATTAATAGGTCGTTCAATTGTTCTCTCGTGCGTATACTCTTGTAGTTGCTGTGTCATTGGATTTTTTGACCGACTTTGTCATGGATCAAAGTGTTTATTTCGCTATAGTAGGATTTCAGGTCTGTATTAATGTAACAACTGAAGTCTGCGCCTTTGGTACGACGTTAACCAAAGTTTAGTACCTGTTTTACATGCACTTTAATAAAATTATCATTATGTTGGGTACTGGGAGTCTTCTTACTATTGATTTAAGCAATTTTATCTCACGAACAATGAAAAATTGAAATCAAATCAACAAACTGAAAATGATCTGGGAACATCTATATTCCACTTTCCACATTTATATTCCACTTGAGGGAAAACCAAATCGAGGGGAGTAGAAAAAGGAAGAAAGGAAAGTGAAAGAAAAAAACAACAACAAGAAACTAGCTAAGATGCTCAATAGCGGTACCTACAGGCGTGTCGCCTGCTGTATCACCACCGAGATTGACAGCTTCTCTGACTTCCTCCACCTTTGCCATCTCACAACAAAGAGAAGAAAAAAAAAAAAAACCAACTCTTCAATTATTAAGCATCATGTTCGATAGGTTTTGCAAGCTCCCAGCGTAATGGTGAATCTGAAAGAGCGTTTGTTTCAACTTTTGCCTCACCTTGCCGTTGCAGAGCCGCTCCGCGGCAGCGGCGGCGGCGGTGGTTGTGGCAGCAGCAAGCAGAGGTCACCTTGCGGCACGCCGCCCTTCCTCCTTTTGTTGCCCGCGCCCGCGCCCGCGCCGCGCCGCGTCACGACTCCCGCCCAGCTTGCGCGCTCTCTGGCTGGCTGCCTCGCTCGCTCGGTGGGTCGCCTCCGCCGCCGCGCCGCGCCGCGTTTATCATCTGCCTCCATCGCATCGGCGCCTGCGAGTTGAGCGGAGCTGCGCTGAGCTTGAGCTTCGCCGCCGCCGCGGAGGGGCGTTTCCTCGCCCGCGGTCTCTTCCACTTGCCGCCTTCGCCTTCTCCCGTCGTCACCGGCACTCTCTCGTCCTCGTCGTCACCGCTTCCGCTACACTCGCCTGTCACCATCCCCTCCCCTCCCCGGGCTGGAGAGGATTGTGTTTCCGAGGCGAACGAGCGGGGCGCTTCGGGACTGCCAAAATGGAAAGAAGGAGGTCTCTTGGCTGGAGTGGAAATTTATCAAAGATATTACGAGTGCTTTGGAAATTATTAATAAATCGTACGTCGAGGCGAGTTAGAAAAGAGTGTTTGTAACCATAATGACCACAAAAAAGAGAAGATAAACCACATTCCAAGCCATTGTAAGAGGGATAAGTCACATACGCACGGATTCGCCGAGTCGCAGTATGTGTAATTTTTATTTCATTGCCAATTCTTTACTGCACATCGAAGGAAGGAGGAGGGGGGGAGACCTACGCAAATTTGATGTTGGTGATGCTTTAAATGCATAAACAGTTGTTGAAATCAGAGATAAAAGAAACAACTGTGAGTTAACTAACTGTGAAAACATTTGGTCCGCCATAGATTTTTCACGTAACGAGATTCGAACTCTGTGAATCAAATACTTCCAACCATCTGGTTTAGCAAGGAATATTGTTGTACAAGAAATCTTGTACAAATGTCTCCCTGTAAGCACGCTGAAGCCATAGGAAGGTCAGCGAGAGAATACCGACAGTGACGGTGTACTAAAGGAATATGACAGCCCGACCCAACGGGAGAATGCCCGTGGAAAGCTGCTGCGAACCGGCACTGTCCGCGCACAAATTCCAGCCACAGCTTCCCGGATTCGAAACCCGGCACCCGGAGGCGGCCATCCAGAGCAGCGTCTGCGCGACGCGTCTCTCTCGTCGCTGTGAATCACGCGGAGGGAGCGGCGGGGGCACTTGACGGGAAGCGAAGCGCAGCGCGGCGCGGCGCAGCAGGTCGCCTGCGCGCCTCAGGCACGCGGTGGCGCGGCGCGGCGCGGCGTGGGGAGGCGGGGGCCGGGTCCCGTTAGCCGCGGCCCGCGCCGCACAGTGGTCGGGAAGGGCCTGCAACTCGGGCAGCGCGGCCATTTTCTTTTCAAGTTTTCGAACTGCAAACCTACTGTGAACTGTTTTCGTGTCATTGACGTCATCTGTTTCGCGAATTGGGCTGCGAGCTGTACAGGGGGCAGTGACGTCATACCGCTTTGTCGTGAACTTAAATATTTTGAGCAGGAACGGCCTATTCAAATTTCAATATAATTTTGATTCATTTTAGAATAATGGGAACGAATGACTCGTCGTACTCCCTGTATATTATTGATTTTTCTCTAGTGTTTCATACGTCTAGAAAACGTGTTGTGTTAATGGATTGTTTAAAAATCTCCTTGGGACTGTGAGCTCATTCCTCGAGTAATTTGATTACTGGTGTCAACTGTAGTATAAAATTACGTTTCAGTGAATTTTTCGCAGTCTTGCACACATGAAGCAGAGAGTGGGTGCCTCGCTGTTGTACTACCCTCACGCCATGTACCTCACCCCACCCATCCATATCCCGCAAATTCCTTCCCCACCCATTGCATCCTCCCTTTCCTCCCAACCCCCCCCGAATGCCACCTCATACCAACCCCCCCCCCGTCCTGCCATCCGTCCTCTCGTCCATCTCATCGACATGGACTTTCGGTCCCGCTCAGCTCCTCCCTGCCTTGTCCACTGTATGCGCCGCCCCGTCCTTCCTCCCACACCAACCCACCCAAAGCCCGCCCTCTCGTCCGCCCTGCTCCGAGCCGCGTGAGGGCAGCGTCGCGTGCGACTGGCAGCCCGTTCCCCACACACAGCCCACCGCGCCGCCTCTGCCTCGGCCGCTGCCGTCATTTCATGCGGACCTTTTTAGAACGCGCTTGGGATTTTACGAGCGCAACAGCAGAACGCGCGCGCTCGCGCCGAGGCTCTGCAGGAGGCGGCCACGGAGAGGCGCGGAGCAAGACGAGTAGGTGGGACGATGCAAGGAGAGAAGAAAGACGGAATGTGTAAAATGAACGGGCATGGGAGAAGAACGAGTAATGTGTGTGTAGGGAATGGAGAAGCAGCTCGGCGATCGAGGAAGGGGAAAAAAGAGTAGCGGGAGATGGCACGGGGGACGGCCGAGCGGCGAGGCGAGCTGAGAAGACAGGCTGGCAGCGCGATCGTGGCGGGGTGTGGCAGTCACTTGCGTCATACGCTGGGGGTTTGGGGGTCCCCGGTGCGGACCTGCCTCTGCCGCTTCTCCTTTGTACGCTTTGTTGCGATGTACAGACGTAAAAAGAGGTCTTGCTCTCCATGCCGTTGCGTCGAGATCCCGTTTCTTGTTACGCGCTCTTCGGGAGAGGGGATGGGGGAAGAAAGAAAGGTAACAAGGCGCGGGGCATTTATTTTTAGACGCGTCGCAGTTGCGCGCGGATATTGTGTGTACGGCGCGTATTTGCAGAGGAGCATAAAGCAAGCACTGCGTCTCACATCCGTTTCCCTCTTTAAAAGTTGCATGGCTTTTGTAAGAATTGACGCTGGCGCGAAAATAATGAGTTGTTTATTTGTGAATTTGCCCAGTCATTCATGCAACCTTTGAATTTTGTAGTTGAACGACATGGCTCTTTGAACGGAATTAACTGGCATGCTGGTTGGGGCATTCCACAGTTGCCACACTCGCGCTGTTGCTTTGAACAAAACATTATAATAAATACTTTTTCAAGTTGTTATAAATTTGAAATATTCATGATTGAAAAAAAAATCTCTCTTTCAAAATTACAATATCCCTTTTTTTAAGTATCTCCGTTGTCAAACTTTAATGTAAAGATGTTTCTTCCTTAATTTCAATTCTTCATAATTAAATGATAGATGGTTGATTGATTGGGAGTTTACATTGTTCCAAGCTCTCTATAGTTGTAATATTTGTCAAGGGCTCTGTGTATTAAGTTACTGTCATTATTACTCGGTGATCTCAAATATCTTAACATATCTTTCAGCTTCGAGACACCAATCTTGTGAATAACGAACTTAAGAGAGCAACAACTGAAAAGGAGAGGACGACATGTATCAAACTGGAGATACCCCCGTCTCTTTTTATTTGCTTTTATTGCTTCCGCTTTTCTTTCACCACTCTACTTTCTAGAAAGGACTTTCTTGTTCGCCGAGAAACGACCGAAGTTACTGCCAGTATGTTCGAATGACCATACGTACAACGAGTCCGTTCCCCTGCTTGCTAGGCTGTGGTTCCGTTAGCGGAAAATCTATTCCGAAGCATTGTGTTATCCTAAAGATTACGCTGATACGACCTCAAACAATAGAATAACGGATTAAGTAGGACGTGAATCAGTTGAACTAATTTTAAAATTGTCTAGATTTCGTGTGCTTATTTCAGATTATTTCGATCTAATCGCGAATCCGTCTCGCTCGTTCTTGTTGTTTCGATGAGTAAAACAATTTTTAATTTAATTCTCTACGATATAGGAATTTCCACGGTATTTCTAGTTCTTAACTATTACTTTGACGTACCGGATCAACTTGACATTTTTATTTGAAGATACGTCAGCGTGGTTTGAAGAGTCTATTCTGTAGATAAAGCATATCGTATTATAATAAGAACATTACTGATTGGTTTCAGTACATACTACAAAACGTGTTCAACATATATTTATCATGGTGATAACTGTGTATATTCTGTTCTTCCATTTTCTACCTCCTACCTAGTGCCATAGTAAGTACTTTATAATAGCGTAACTGTGTATATTCTATTCTTCCATTTTGTACATCCTACTTAGTGCTATATAGTAAGTACATTGTAATAGCGTGAGGTAAATTTTAGTAGTGCTCTGTGTTCGTCTTTCACTGGGCAACCGGATAAGGGCAGAGCGAGAGAGCAACCACACCACACCACACCGGTGACGGTGCAAGGGAACACGGGAGAGCGCGCAGCTGTTAATGGCGGTGGTCCTCTCTAATCTTCTATTCTCTCCAGTGCCGGGTCCCCGGCTTCCGCTCTGATCGCTTTGCGCGCGCCCTGGCTCCTCTCTGCCCCCCCGACCGCCGCCGTCCCGCCCTCGCCGCTGCCTTGCCACCGACCGCCTTCGCTCCCGTCCCCGCCCCCGCAGCACATTACGGCTGCATTTAATTGCACGCGGTGGCTACACGCCCCGCAGCGCCGGCGAACTGGTTCTCCCGCGGCTGCGAACGCCGCGCACTGCCTTTGGGGTGAGGCATTACGCGCACAAAATGGAATGTCCGTTGCCCAAACGTGGCATTTTAATCGGAATAATTATTCTGTTGTAGTGAGCATTGGCGAGGGATTCGATGGGAAATGAAAAATGGCACTACTGCATTTAGAACCGCGCACAGTTTTTTTTTGGGAAATATCATTGGAGTTGTGATTTACGAGTGGCTAGAAGCGAATATTACTGAATGTAATGATTGCGTGTAATGTAATCTGTCTGCGGACGATTTTTACCGACATAGAAGCGTTCCGTTTGTAACGCTATTTCTTAGTGCTTCTTTCGACTTGAAACCATTGCTCTCTAACGGGCATTGGACGTTGACGCAGCTGAACTTCACTCGGCTGTGTTGTGAGGGCAACAGACGGCCCCTGTGTACAACACCCAGAAGAATAGGGATGATGACGATGCGCTTGCACCTTGTCACGGCAGGCATACCGTCTCATTATCATCAAGTGAACGAAGATACTACTAAGGAAATAAGAAGTTTTTAGAATTTCGCTCACTCATTCGTGTTTGAGTGTTTTACTTGCTCCAAAGCGTCATGGGACAATCGACGTAAAACTTGGATTTGACCTTAAAATTAAAAATCGAAGGCTTTAATCGAGCTTTGAATTTCGAGTGAGCGAACGTTTTGTGTTTTTTGGCGGCGATGGTGTAATGGTTAGCGTATCGGGCTGTTATACCCAAGTTCGCGCGTTCAAAATCGATCGAAGCCATGGATTATTAAGGGCGAAAAAATCCTTCGTACGCCTTCCGTCGAGGGGAAGTAATAAGGCTACCCATGTTCGTATATTTGCTAATTGTAAAAGATCAAGCCTAAATGAAGCTTCTGAGCTAAATTCAAATTGCGTTTCATCGCCCAAGCAATACCTTCCCCTAATTGGTGAAAGGAGTGCAGCAAAATTTGTGTGGTCAGACGGAAGAGCAGGCCTCATGGCATGAGTCTCGCCACGTAAAATAAGGAAGGCATCAATTCAATTCAATTCAACCGTACACCATGGAAGCGACATTTTGGTTCTGTCTGCCAAGTGATTGTCGCGCATGACCTCTCCGCTCAGCGGTGTGCGCCACGGTGGCGGCGCGCTTGCGACTGCTGGGCACGAGCGAGGCCAAACGCAAGCAGGCGCCCCCGCTCCCGCTCCCGCTCCCGCTGCCGCTTGCGTGAGCGGCCAGCCGCCAAAGCACCGACGAGGCCAAACGGCGCCATTGTGTTTATGATGGACTCCGCGCCGCGCCGCACCGTTGCGGCGGGCTCGCTCTGCGCAGTTGCGCATTGGAGCGGGTTCCTCCACTGCCCACCTCGCATTCGCTCTTCTGCTTCCTTCGCTCCTGCTTTATCTCGGCTCGTTTTTCTTCTTCCCCCCCCTCATCCTGCCCCTCTGTCTACTTTGTCTGTGTCCCCCTCCCTATTTGTTTATGCTTTAGTTTTTTCTTCGTTTGTTTTGATTTCCTTCATTCGAACGTTGTGGTAATTTCATGAGTTACGCGACAACAATAGCATTTCGAATTCTCATATTTTCCTGTTAGCGACCTTCTTTTTTGCTTTTCTTTATTATTTTTTTCGTTGATTCCTGCTGCTTTCCATGTTCTGGTGCTCTTTGGATTCAACATCCATTTCTCGAGCATTTCTAGCTGTCACTCCAGTCCGGTACCGTACTCTCATCGTATTACCATCATTATCCGTGCGGTCCGTGTATCATCATTTCCCTGACCCCGACGTCCTACTGTTTCATTTTCCTAGCTGTCGCTAGTCCTCGCGGTCGCTAGCCCTTGGCGCACCGGCGGCGCGTAGCCTCGCGTTGCGCTCCATCTCCGCTGTGACAGCGCGCTGATGCACGCCGTGTTTCTTTGGAGAGCGTACAGTCCGCATCAGAACGCGGTCGGCGCGAGGGACTCTTTTGGGGGTCGCCCACGCGTCGCGTCGGCCGCCACGGAGCGTGAAAAAAGCGGCGAAAGGGAATTTCCTCGGTTTCGTCTTCTTCCTTCTCCTTTGGGCTGGGCCGGGCCCTTCGGGGAGCGAGCAAACGGCGCAGGCGACGCGCGCGGCGGGCGCGGCAGATCCCGACGACACGTTCCGCGGAAACAAGATTAATGGCGGTCGGGAGAATCGGCGTATTGGTGGCCCGCGTACGCTCTCGCACGAGGACCGGCACTGCGCGCTGCGGTTGGAAGCCCAAGGTAATCGCGTGGATCGGCTGCTGCTGCTGCTGCCGCCGGTAGCGCGATGAGCTGCGCCTCGTTGGAGAATTCGAGCTTCTCCCGGTGAAGAAGTCGATTGTTTAATTTGCCAGGTTGGTTTGCGGGCGAATGAAGACGCACAAGTCTGACAAATGTGGGATTTGATTGTCCGACGTTTTCAATCGTATGTTTTTGAGAATTGAATTAGTAGACATTCAGAAGACGTTTGTGTGTTCCTCACTGCTATGTCTCATCTAAGTTAATTCCCGAATTAGCCGTTTAATATTTACATTTCCAGTTGGGGTGGATCCACGTCTGAAGTAGGAACAGTTTTAATGGATACTTTGGGCTTCAGACGAATGAAGTTGACATAAGCCAACATGAGGTGGCGCAGGGAAGATGATGTACAATTTGTGGTGACGGAGAGTACGTATGATAAACTCAAATTTTCTGGTAGGAAGTTTCAAACGCCAGTGAGAGGCAGGTGTAGTTTGGAGTTTCACCGAGTCAGTCGTAAATTTCTGTTACACGTTATCACCTAACCACACCATATAACTCAGTTGACGCTTCGCTACGCATTTCCGAGTTATTGACAAGGTTCCGGCCTTCGCAAGTTATATAAAACAACCTTGAGTGTGTGTAACGCACAAGTTCCAATGCTTTATTAGCGACATACGTCTTGCGAAAGACGGTGCACTCACAGACAACACCTTATTTTCGACAACACTGTGAGGCTAATGCCGACATTAGCCAGACGATGCCCGAATCGATTAACGCTTTATTAAGCCGTGTGTTGAATGTTCGAATTTAGAGGCTAATTAGTGAATGAGCGTATTTCACATTTTAACCACGGCATATTTGCTGGTTGGAAAATTTGTTAAATCGTTATTGTTGAAATGATTCGAAGATGTTGAGAAGACTCGCAGAAGATGCGAGACGGTGGTGTCCGCGCCCATTCGGTCGTTTCGTATTCGCGCCGATCGCCTGCGAAGGAGCGCGCAGCGTCCCAAAGAAAACACGCATTCGTCAATGCTATTAGTATGCCCGTGGCGGCGCGTCATTTATATGCACAGCCGGCTCGCCGGACGAATCGCGGGAAAAGCTACTGCGTCTTTCTCTGCCTGCACAACGCGCCTTGGGCATTGGTGTGTCCTGTTGGGGTTTTTCCAGTCTATTGGGGGGGACTAGTCGTCACCCTAAGGATTGGAGCCAGCTGGATAGATCGCGCGAGAAACCACTAGCTTTCATCCAAGGAGAGTATTGAAACAACTGAACACATGCAATGGATCTGTATATAACTTGCTGGGGATTAGGTAATGGTAAGTCAAACAAACAAAATTGAGATTTCGTTTCTGCTAGAGGTTGGCATAGTACTATTAGCGAAGAAGTGTAATAAAAATGAAGTAATGCATCTAGTATCTTTCAATACTCCAAATGTGCTGATATGCTAAATATGCTGTATTGCTGGGCGTGTTTTCTTACTCGATAGAGAATCGTGAATACACGGGTATAATTTCTTGAGTTTTCGAAACATCTTAATCAATTGCGTACCTAGGTTCTCGGATGCTCCAGTTCAGGAAGGCGAAATGGACGTAACTGTAATTAACGTAAAATTGAAGAGCTGTAAATCTGATTGTCATTAGAAAATGACGGGTACCATGGAATAAATGTACATGGAGTATGATTTTGTTTTTTCTGCGCCGACATTCGCCCGCAGGGCCTTTATTAAGGGCCCAGTAAAACGCCGGGGGAACGATGCTATGCACTGGTTGCACCAGCCTAGCTACTCCCTTGATCCTAAGGATAAACTACTGATACGAAACAAGAGTGAATTTGTAATTTATTATGGTATGTTCTGTTGCGTTTTATCATGAAAAAATTAATTATAAGTTCATTATTTTTTTCTAATGAATGGGATCTTGATTATACCTATCAATCGCTGGTTCATTTTCATCCGTAGACCCCAAATCGATCCCCTGATCATGACTGACCCCCATCAAAATTCCATCTCCCCCCAGGGCGTCGATACCGACCTCGTTGGGAATCCGTGCTAACCGGGTGTGGGGCGCGGGCGGCGCGGAGTTGGGAGACGAGCAAACGCGGCGCTCACCCGCGTCTTTCGTAACCAGTTGCATATTTATAAACGGGCAGCGGGTCGTCGCGCCAGCAGCATCATCATCCCGCGCTGAGCCGTCGGCACCCTCTGAGGTGGCAGCAGCAGCCATTTTTCACGTTTACGATGCAAATCTCGTCCGCGCGCGATGGCGCGAGCTCTGCTCGAAATGTTGCTAAACTCGCGCTGTTTCTGTCGTTCGTGTACATTAGTGCCACTGTGCCAGCGAGAAATGTTCGGGTAGCTGAATGTGATAAATGTTGGTTGCGAGAGAACACGTAGAATTGGTTTAAATGTAATTTAAATTGTTCAAAGCAGCAGTCACTCCGACCGAGAATGGAACCCTGGTCCTTCTGGTTGTCAACCACTTGCGCTGGCTGCTGAGCTACTGAGACGGTGAATGCTTCCGAACTGTTTCTAAGGCCTAATATATTGCCCGGTTTAAAATATTCCATTGCGGTGGCAGAGTGATGACAATCGTTTAAATGTAATTGTCGTTGAGAGTTCGTTGGTGTGCCGTGATTTTTTGTTTAACATCACGTGTTATCCTGTTAGTCATAAAGAGTGACATTTCAGAAACCATTAGATCCAGTATCTGGATCATTTAAACCCAGAAAGTCATTGAGTGTGGAACCCAACACAGACATCCGCTAATGAAAATTTCTGGAGAATAACAGACCATTAATGGAAGTAGTGTACTAATAAGTGATTTCCTTCATTAATTTGCTTCCAAATGAAAGAAATGAACGAAAGAGAAAATATTTTAAAGATAAATTAAATATTTTATCGTGAAATATATCCAAACATTTCAATTTTTCGTATTTATCGTTCCGTGAAATATTTATTGCAAACTATTGATTTCTATTTTACATGCATGAAGTATGAGTATGAACGAAGTATGAGGATGTGTATGTTGGAAGTTATTGTCTCGGGAACGCTAAGCGATATAAGTATCGCTGCTTCATTCCAATATACGCGACTTCACGCCAAACGTTTTTTGACGAAGGTAGAATCAGGTGTAAGAGGTTGTGAAGAAATATTGTTCTGGAGTCTGCGTGGTCCAGGTGACTTATTTCAATCCTACAGTTTACCTTAGCTGATCACATTTTAAAAATCTCTCAGTGTCCCGCGTCCGCTGCATAAACACGAGTGTACCATCCATAGCCTTCGGCATCGCCTTGTATGTGCCATCTGCTTTTGTGTCTGCAGCTATTCCGCAGTTCTCATATCTTCCATTGCTCCGATTTTCTCCTTATCCCAGACAGTTCTGTGTCCCCCTTTTCTCAACCGCATAATCTTCCTTCTCCCCCGCCCTTATCTCCTCTTGATCTCCCGCGCCTTACCTTACCGCTTCTTCTGTCGTCAGTGCATCTGCGCTACCCGCGCACTTCACCTGCCCGTGGTTTTGTCGCTTCCGTGGCCGGAAGGTTTTTTACGTGTTCCCCTGCGCGCCATAAGTCTGCGCGGCTGCCAATTTGCTCGTTAACGCGCGCTCCCCTCCTTACGTCTCCGCGCCGTAAGTCTGCTGGAGTTACGGCGCGAGGCTTTCTAGCTTTAATGTTCCCACACCTTCCCGTCTGCGTCGGAATACGACGCGCCGTCTTCACCATTGCACGGTCATTCCAAACGCCATTATCTCTTGTAATTCCTTCGGGAATTCTACTATGCGGCGGCTAGATTACGAGAACTTCATACGTTCGTTTATTCGAAGTCGTGAATAATAAATGTTCCAACCTTCAGCGATAAATATATTCGTTTTGTTAAACTTCAATGAGCTTTCTTATTTTATCTCCAAGAGCACGAAAGAACTGAGATGCTAGCGATGATAACATATTCAATGGGTGATTCTATTAAATCACGCTCCTAAATACTCTGACTTTTCGTTGCGGTGTTCTTTGGAAGAATAGAAACCCATGTGTTGTTTCATGATTGATATTGTTTTACCTAGCGTAGTATGAAGGGTAAGCTGTAAGAAAACGAAACGGTTGGCCCATTAACATCAATTGTGAATGTGTCTAATTCCCTCTCCCGGAACATGCAGGCTCGGAGTGCTGAGAGCACTGCAGAGAGACAGAGAGGCTAAGTTAGTCCCGTCATCATGGTTGTGCGTGTAGTATTCCCGACTCCGCTGTGGTAATGTCGGTCTCCATCCCAATGCGTCCCCTTCCCTACGCCCATCTCATCGTTTCCCGCCCCGCCCCACCCGCTCGCCACGGCCCCTTCCTCTTCCGCCCCCGCCCTTTCGGGCCCCTGCCCGGCCCGCGCCGCCATCGCCCCGCCCCGCCCTCGCCCTCGCCCTCGCCCTCGCCCTCGCCCTCGCCCTCGCCCTCGCCCTCGCCCTCGCCCTCGCCCTCGCCCTCGCCCCGTCGTCGCCATCGTCCCCGCACCCGCCCCCCCCGCCCCAAGCGCTCATAAAGGCGCGATGAGAGGCCGCTTTGTGCGGAGTCGGGTGGACGTCATTATTAAATTACGCCGGTGCACTGGGCTGCGGCCCGGCCCGACCCGGCCCGACCCGGCCCGGCCCGGCCCGGCCCGGCCCGGCGCCGCGCCTTGCACTGGCCTGCTCGGGACGAGCCAGGCGCCCAGGAAGAGAGGAGTTCCTGGAAAATGGGCATGTTTACAGAGGCACAATGGCTAAAGCCCCTCCCGAAATTAAAATAACGCTTACTGTTCTGCGACCATTTCACGGACGATAGTTGAAAATGTTAAGCGATCTGTTTAGCATTTGTGCGTCAAGAATATACTGTAAACAAATAATATCCTGGTCTTTCAGATCTCATTGAGATGGCAAAATTTCGTTATAGAGTAACGTGAATTGGAAAAAATCGCAGTTGAGTCGACATGTAAATTTTTGACGATGTCCTGTCTTGAACGGGGTGAATTTCATTTCAACTCAACGGGTCTTAGAGCTGACGTTTCGCTGAACGGGAGATCTTAACTTCAAGTACCGATTGTGAACAATGTTCGATCCCAGATTAAATTGTAGGCTGACGGTGTGGACAACAAGTTCTGGAAGCCAGCAGCACAACGTGAATATACCGTGATTTCTTGGTGACAATTATTGATGGGTAACGGATCAATACTTTCTTGAAACTGATGGTGCACCCTGTACGATCCTTTTTGGAGGATTGAAGTACCAAAAAAAGAAGAAAAAAGTCTTGCCTCGGCGTTCTACGTGTTTCGCCTTACCTCCTTCGTCCCATCGCATGTGTTCCGGCTGTTTTCGCGGCTTCGAAAGCCGAGGTGGTGGTAATCCTGCGATGCTAAAGAATCCTCGGCCGACCTTGCACACGACATCGTCATTTTACCCCTCCTCAACGGAACCCATCGTGGTGATGAGTGTTTCAGGAGCAGCCGTAGATAACTACGAACCGCAGGAACTATCTCCGAGAAAGGGTTCCGGACTTCGCGGAATCCGCCTTGTTGCGACCTCGGCGGTCGGGGTCAGGCTCTCCCATTTCGGCGAATGCACTGGCATTACAAATCGGGTACTGGTCTTCAAATCTCGGTCTCTTCGTGCCGTGTGGATGTGGTGGAAAAGGGGGATTCGCCGAACATTATTTCGGGGTTCTCCCATTTCTCTGCCACTCAGTCCATCATTGCTCCTTCGTTCTCATTATATAAACACTCATCTATAATTCATTCATCCCAGCTTGCCTTTGGGCGCCGGTACTAGAATAATAAGTTTGGAGATTGGGGAAACCCAGATTAACCCCGATCAATGATGAATTCATGCGGCAGTGTGCATGGTTGAACGCGGATGAACCGCTAGATTAATGTTACCGTTGTGAACGCGGACGAAGTTATCTCTGTCACTGTACCCACAAATGTATCACACCTGTTCTCGACTCGTAGACGTATCCTTGCCATGCGCTTGACAACAGATAGACACGAGAAACTTTCAGGTCTATGTTAATTTACAGACTTAATTGATGGACAGAGCCGGGTGCTATTTGGAAGTGGGTAATCAAAATTTACGACGGTTGAGCGATGTTCGTTATTGAAAATACGACCCAGTGAATCATTAATTACATTTGACATGACGCATGCATATTTATAACGAGCGTTACGCGTTTGAGCGTTTTTGTTTGGGGGAAGGGGGCAGCGGCGGGCGTTTGTGCTGTGCCGTCCTCCGGCGCCGCGGGGTCGCGCGCCTCTGTGAACGCGGCCTTGTATTCCTCCGGCGCGCGTGTAATGCGCGAGTTTTGAAGTGCGAACGCGGCGGGCGAGTCCATTTTTCGCCGCCTCCGCCCCCTCTCCCTTCCCCACCCGTGGTCCCGCACCTTCGTCGCTTCGCTCTGCTTTTGTGCGGCCGACAAAGGCGACAGCGCTGGCTGCGTGGCGGTGATTCGCGCGGCGATAGCGGCGAATTTGTGTGTGTGTGTGTTCCGCCTCGCCTCTGCGCTCTTGTTCGTTGCGCGCGGTTCGCACCTTTTTTTCCCCCGTGTATTTGGCTCTTTTTTTCCCCTACGCTCCGGTTTCATTGCTTCGTCTCTTATATCGTATTTGCTCGCGAAGTCGGTCACAGGCTGTTTTATCGTTTTTCTCATTCCTTGCATTTGATCACCCAGTAATTTTATTCCGCTTACTACTCTTATTCAACCTTGATTTCTCACTACAGCATTGTAACAATATTATCAGTTAAATTGATAATTTAAGTACTTCCATTAATATTTTAAATACTTCCGTATTCATTTTCCCATTATTTCATCATTGGACATAATTTTCCCTTCTCGTCCCGTTGCTTGTAATTCTCTCTTTTTTCTCTCCCTTTGCCTTGTTCTCCCTTTCCTTCCTCTCCCGCTTTCACGTGATCGCGCCTGTCCTCACCCTTGCCCTTGCCCTTTGCCACGCCGCCTTCTCCCATTTCCTGTGTCCCGTGCCTCCCTGCACTCGCTTCCCCCAAGGGCTTCCCCGTCGCGCCGTAAAATTAGCCTGCGCGAGATGTTGATGCGCGGACGCGACGCGACGCGCCGGTGGCAGCGCGCCCATTGCTCGCGGGGGCGGCTGCGACTGCCCTTGAGGAGGAAGGAGCAGCCCCCCTCCGCGCCAGTGCCAGTTGCAAAGAAACGCGCCATTTGCTGCGTTTTGGATGTGTTGAAAAGGGTGAAGAAATGAATGATCGGTTTCTGCTATTTTTTTTCTGTTGATACATGTGGTAAATTACTTCTAAATTCAGAATCAGATCCCGAAGTTTAGCCACGAAAGGTATTGAAGTACTCTGCATGGATCTCTCTCACAGCGAAGTGATGCCCTCAGTTCCAAGGTTCCGTAGAATGCCTTACTTAAATAGACCTGTAACAGCGTGCTCGACGTCCATTGCACGCGATAATAAGGAAGTGACAATTCTCTAACGAGAAAGCTTGTGTAGAGGACAAAAAATTGATATCTCGAGCTCTGAATGATTATCTTCTTTGCAGATGGAATCAAGTTGATAAGTTGCCGTATAAGAGAAGGGTTTGCGCTTGGTCTGGAGATTTCAGGCTACTTATGTCCTGGAGGGGACATAAGTAGCCTGACTGCAAGTCTCGGTTTGTCTCGAAGTTGCAGATATTCGTCCCCTTGTATGGCATCGCTTTTTCTCCATATTCGGAATCACAGTTCGGCTCAGGACACATTCAGATTCTTGTAGGGAAACAGGAAGATTCATAGCCGGACTAAGTAGAAGTTAAGAAGAAACACGTATTATTCTCGTGGACGTGAAGAATGTTTCATTTAAAAAACATTTATCATCAATATTTTCAGAAACTCTAAAACAAGTGAAGTTACGGGAATATTGAAGATGACATTATTTATGTTCATAATTTCTTTAATGGATTAAACAATATTGTAATGACGTCATATTCTGGATTAGGACAATTATTACACAAGTTTTAAATTTTAATTGTGCAATATGAAATTTAACACACGGCAAATTCGGAGAACAGGCCTTGCATTTGACTCTTCAGAAGTATATTTCGGTTAATGTTTTCCTTGTTACAAGGAAGAATTTATTTTGGCACTTCTTTCAGTCTGTTTTTGTCTGGAGAGGAGGGCATCGTTTGTCTCCCATTTGCCCCGGTCTTCCGAATTTAATGATAGTGGTAATGTATATAGCATAGCAATGTCTAGTCGCGATTCTAAAAATGCAAGTGCCCTCAATGTTTTACGAGTATTAAAATTAATGACTCGTGACGGAATTTGTTTTATTGAATGTCCATTAGAATTTGTCTATAGAAGTGTGCTCACAATCCATAGTTTTTATCCATGTCCAGTAAAAATTGCAACACACGTTGTTTTGAGCTGATAGCGATTTATTTGTTCTTCACTCTATGTGAAGTCAAATGGAATGTAATCTTCGTAATATTTTCTCTTCCCACATCGTCAAGCTTTTCCGCTGAACTTCTGCGAATTGCATCAAACACAGATGTAAAAATTCACTTGTCGCCGAACGCATGTTAACAGGCCGAAGCGCGGGAGCTCTATATTTACGTCCAGTCGTTTTAGCCCAGAGGTCTCTAATTAAAGGTCCGAAGACGCGCGCCGCGGTGGCAAGTTGCCCACACTGCCCGCCCTCCCCCTTTCGGGGTCTTCCGGTCACGTACTTCCCATTCCCGAATCCTATTCCCTATTTGATTAGTGGCGTAGACTGGCGATGAATTCTTTGCGAAAAGAACATTTGTAATAAACTGTTTTTAGCCTTGGGAATACGAATTGTCGATATTACTACGTAACACTGATAGACAGGTCTGCGTGTCAATTCGCATTACCTTGGAACTTTAGTAGCAGTTACGATTGAGGTCAAATCAATAAGTATTCGGTTTATTACTTTCGTTATTTGTTGATTCTTTATATAAATGACAGTAGTTTAATACCAGAAACAATTACATTATTATGTCTGGTTGTTCTGTCTGTTAATTATAATTTTGGCTCGTTCAGTATTAACAAAATTGAACTGCAGAGGCATTTAGAATATAACATAAACAGTTTACCTGGTGTGCAACCGGCTCGGCGGGGAAATTTCCAGAGGTCCGAGGAGGCGCATTTCAGAGGCCATCTATTATCGACGTTGGAAGGTTTGCCTCGTTCCTCTATTTCGGATGCCTCCGCCGCCGAATTCCTGGAGTAGCCGTGCGTACTCGCGCCCGCCGCCAGCGCGGGTATCGGCGCCTTTCGCCGCGCAACGGGAACTTTTCCACGCGTCGCGCCGCGTCTCTGTGAACGAGCGGAGAAAACATTCCGGGACGATGAAAGTGCTTTCTTGACGATGGTTGCGGAACACTCGCGGCTTCTCTTTGCCAGGAATCGCATCGCTTTGACTCCCTTGGATTCGTTCTCTCCGCTGTTAAATGAAGTGGCGGGACCCGGAATTGCCAGGTAGGAGAGTACATCCCCAAAAGACATGTTTGTTGGGGGGGGGGGGGAAGCTGAATTTTTTAAATCAATTTTAAAAGTTTTTATATGCATATTTTATTTACGGCTTAAATATCGAACTAGTTTATGGCAAACGGAACTAAAATATGGACACAGTTTATGGTATATTTTCAATTATTTCACTGCTCGTAAAACAAAAGCAAGCTGGTAGCTTTGAAGTCAGAGGATTACATACTATTTTCCCCGCTCATTCTTGAGCTCACGTTTTCGACGATACTAGGCCTAGTTAGTTGCATTGTCGACCACAGTATTACAGTATTGTGTTAAGCTAAAAAAATCAAAACTGGTGCTCCTTTCTCCTTTGAAATATTCGTAGATACATACATACATACATTTATTTGAACTGCAATTGGGTATGACCGGTGGCAGTTAATTAACAATAATTACAATAATAATAACACTTAACATTAATAATAACAACAATATTAATAATAATAACGATATTAATAATAATAACAATAATAATAAAGGAGTACAGTACAAGCCGAACATGCAATAATCATACTATCACTAATATTAAGTATTATAACAAATATTTCAACTCGTATGATATATAATAATTATAATTATATGTCGGTGATGCTAAAATTTAATACAAGCTACATAAATATTGGCTAAATTTATTGTTTTTAATTCATTGATCGCGTTCACTACAATTAACTGCACGACACTGCACTGCACAACACTACACTACACTACACTACACTACACTACACTACACTACACTACACTACACTACACTACACTACACTACACTACACTACACTACACTACACTACACTGTTTTTGCTTTGAGTTACACTGACCAGCACTACATCGCACTTCACCGCACTTCACAGCACTTCACCGCACTTCACCGCACTTCACCGCACTTCACAGCACTTACTCATTTAATGTCTATTACTATCATATTGTTCTAACTTATTTCTAAAACTTCGGACACTTAGAGGAAAGGCTTTGAAAATTGCTGCGGTAAACTGTTCCAATCTTTAATTGTTCTGTTACAAAAGGAAAATTTCCCAAGATCTGAATTTTGTTTCCTTGTTCGAATTTTGTGAGTGTGATCGCTTCGGCCGAAATAATTTGGTTTTTCTAGTCTAACCTGAATTTCCTTCCAAGCTGTTTGACCTACGTATGATTTATAAAGAGCGCAAAGCCTCGCCCTTGTTCTTCTCATTTCTAGAGGTTCCCATGCCTTTTTATCGCGTTAGTTCTGTAGGTAAACTTATTCGCTTTTCTCTGTATTCTATCTAGATTTTTCTGGTGCGACTTTCTGTATGGATCTCAACATGCCACTCCGTATTCCATGAGAGGGCGAACCAGCGAAAAATATGCTAATTCTTTTGCGTTTGCAGAGCTTTTCTTTAGAATTCGCATTACAAAATGCAAAGACTTCCACGTTTTCCTAACTACCTGATTTATATGCTTCTCCCACCCTAATTTACTATCTATATGAATGCCTAAATACTTGCATGATGAGACTCTTGGGATGATGACCTCACCTAAACGATAGTCTGGTTCCTCATAATATCACGATATCATGATCATGATATCACGAGAAAGATGTCACTAACAAAGCTCGTACTTGGCTTTTATCAGTAATTCAACTAGTTGTGTCCTAGAGCAGATCAGATACGGTGGTCGCTTGGGCACTCATACTCTCTTAGAAACAAAAATGTTTGGGATAAATAATAAGGTATTTAATTTATTGTTAAATGCTATTTAAATACTAGTTAATTGTAAATTGTAGTACAATAAAACGCAAGAGATTAAATTAAAAACATTTTAATAAATAATCGCCATTTCTGTCCTGCACCTCCCTTTCGGCATTTCCTGGATACGCGCACGGTCAGCATAGGAGAGGGATTCCGGAACTTTTGAAATAATTTCTCCTGCACCATCACTCGTTAGCAATCTGCTTCGCTCGCGTTCAAGTCGGGAGTCGTGCACGGAGCTGTGCGTGCATGCGGGCGTTGCAGCGGCGGTGGCCAGGAAATCGCCGGAAAATAAATGCGAAGTCCGAGTAACGGTCACGGTTCCTTTGCGGCGGCCGCACCTCTTCGCTGCCGCCGCCTCCTCCTCCTCCTCCGCTACGGTCGTTACCCACGGCAGCGGAGCCCCGCCCCGCACCGCCGCGCCTCTTGCCCGCTCGCGGACGTCCGGTGGCCGTCGCGGGATCCGCACTTCCCGCTGCCGGGGCTCCCTCCCGACTCGGTGGGTTCGCGCGAGCTACGGTGGACGGGACGGCCTCGGAGCTGCGTGGAGCACGTTATAGGCGAAGGTTCAAGTCGTCCCTGTGCTGGAGTACCATTGTCACAAGTGCACGATCATCCTAATCATTACCGTACACCCAGTTGAAGACAGCAGCAAATTCTCACTGGCGGGGATGGCTCAGGGCAACATCTGATATTGTAGTGCCTCTGACCGGGCGGTCCCAGGGTTCGGGTCCCGACGTTGACAGGATTTTCGACACGAACTAGGCAGCTATGTTGAATTCAGCCGCTGTCTGAACGAAAATTCTAGCGGTAGGCTGTTCTCATCGGTAGGTTTCCGTGGTTTCTCCGATCAATACCAGGCCAATGCCGGAGCAGAACCGTAAAAAACGGGCAATGGATCACGCGCGATCTCTTCTTGTCCTTTCCTCAACCGTCATTTACTCGCTTGCACTTCACTCCCACACTTGTCGGAAGACTATTCGGGAGCTTAGAGCTTGCCCTGGCTGGGGCGGTGCCACGCTGTGGGGGAGGTGCCTGGATTGGGGAAAATTTCCGCAAGCTGACGTAGATAGACGCCGGATCTCGCCATCCAGCGGGGGAAGATCACCGCCACCTCCAGCGATAAAAACGTGCACTATACTTACGCGACTGATGACCTTTGCCGTAAACGCGTCCGGAACACTAATCAAGCAAGCCAACAGCTAACGTTCATTGTGGTCTGCTGCCACCACACGAAACTGTTCGTATTGATTGATTGAAATTTTTCATGTTAACGACGATGTGTGGCTCGATCTAGACGGAAATGGGTCCGTCGTATTAGAATGATATTCGTCTCGTGACCAAGGAAGTTAATTTATGTTCGGTTAAGCTTTTCCATCTTCTCGCAGGATTGGAGTTTAGGCCATGCTGAGACATGGGAAGGGTACGATTGGAAATCTCATGAAACATGGGTATCAAACATGATTGTGTTATGCAGAAGCATTGTGTGAGAATCTCTGTGGATATATGTTTGATGGATGGTTAATTACACCTGCGGTGGTTGCCATAGCAATACCGATCGCGACCTCATACGTGAGGTTTCACTGAATTAGCCATCATGTGTGGTATGTATCCTAATCGTTGTATCCCCCGCTGGATTAAGCGTGGGGTCAGAATACATGGCTTCCCGAGAACTACAGAATACCGATGTGTCGTATTTTAATGCAGTCAGAATTTTCTACCCAGTCTTTAAGTATGTGAATTATTATTATTATTATTATTATTATTATTATTATTATTATTATTATTATTATTATTATTTGCGTTTTTTAAAGGGTGTATTTTTATTTATTAGTAATGTTATTAAATGTGCTATAAAACTATGTGCAGGGTTACTAACAATGCTGCTTTTGTTTCAGGTAAGCTGGAATATGTGGCAAGCACGCAGTGTCGTGACGATGGTGTACGTGAGTACTTTTAATGGCAATGACAAATTGGAATGGATGGATGTAATCTCATGTGGTTTCCATTCCATTTGCAGTGCCTGGTAGTTTTAAAAACGATGTATTAGTTATTACGTCTCGTACGTGGAGTTTGCAATTTGCGGTTTTTCAAGATGAAACAATGCAAACATGTCGACATCTTCACAATTGGTGATAAGTGTTAACAGTGGATGTTTCTGGATGTTACTGACCCGAAAGTAAGATAATTAGTTTTTCTCAGCTTCACACAATAGTGCAACGGTACATGCCAGACTATCAACCTTTTTTGGCCTCGAAATACTAAGATGATTGCATTCCATTACTCTGAAAAATATTGAGCAAAAAACGCACGAGGGCTCAAGTGGCCCTCTTCGTGATCGCTGACCGCCAAACCACGCGCCGCGAGCGAAATATTCAACTCCGTGGCAGAATATGGAATGACATGCATCAGCTCTAGATGTAAAATATCGAGTTTGCGATTCTTCAGTGTTTGAAATTTGGATGGGAAAAAAATCTGTCTTTCGTGGCGTGTCCGCGTGTTTTTGCGGACGTCGGCTTGGCTTTAACAAACGTCCTCCGCCGAGGTTGACAAAGTGCGCCCAAAGCTGCCCGGCGCTCGTGCGTGATTGATGCGCGTGTGTCGTTTCCCGACAAATACAAAGCGTGCGTCTGCCCCGCCCCATCCGCCTGCCATGGCCACGGCGTGCGTTCTGCGTACGGCTGCTTGGGAGACGTTTCCGAGAACTGGCGAGAGCGGCGCAGACCGCGTGCTTTCCTGTAGGTCCGCGACTCGATTCCCGTTTGATTCGTAGACTGCTCAAGTAAAATAAAATTTCAAAAAAAAGCATGCAGTTGCTTTCGATGCCTTCTCCGAACTCAACTCAAGAGGTTGATACCCTCTTACAATAACCTACAATAACCTGAATTGTAAAAATGATTCAACTTGAAATAATCTACCTATCTGAATTCAACGCCCTGTCCACAGGGTGATATAGGGCCCTCCTCTTAGACACTTTCGCTAATAATAATAATAATAATAATAATAATAATAATAATAATAATAATAATAATAAATTGTCTTTATTAGTGGGGAGGCTCAGGCCATTAGGCCTGCATTATCGGGACGGAGCGACTGACCCTCAAAATGCATAGAGGAGGAAAACTGAACACCTACCCAAGTCAATACGCTAATGCAGTAGCTAACATAATATTAGAATATGAATAATCAGCTGATAATTTTGGAAGAAAACAAGGGACGGCCTTCAGCTGCCATCCTGATTGAGGTTTTCTGGGTTTACTCAATCGCTTAAGGCGTATGCTGGGATGGTCCCTAGTTTGCTCTCCCAGAAGTGAATATAAAGTTCCTGCCCCCCTCGATCTTCTTCATAGTATAAGAAATAATGTAAATATTTTATTTTACTTAATTTCACTGGACACGTTCTTGATCCACGAATTCGAAAATTTTTTTGTTGTGCGTTCGCCATTCAGATGCTTGAAATGTGAGCACATACAATATTTACTCATGGTTTTATATCGCTGAACAAATTTCACAAAACTGCTGCGAATTAACAAACTCAAAAGCTTTTGTAAAAATTGTACTTGCCAACCCTGGCTAAATGTCTTAAGTGCATCTGTTCAAAAATGTTTCATGACATTCGTCAGCGGGTTTTAGTAAATGGACATACTCGTGATGATATGTTGAATAGTTATAAAAAAAATTAATCCGATAATTAGAAGATGTAATGAAATTATACATGAGGTATTTTGAACCGGAGGTGACGTGTACTTTTATTCGTTTGCTATTCTAATTCCACACACCTCTTCAACTAACTCGCCTCCTGACGCATCTTCCCTAGCGGAACTCTTACAGTCATTGCAGCATTCGCGCACCCGTCTGTTGCGCATGTTACCGTCTCCGCGCACGACCACTCGCGCGAAATAAATAAGGACTGCGCGGCTGAAGGTGGGTGTTTCCAGGCGCAGTGTTCGTTGCCGGCCCCGCCCCCTCCTCCTCCTCCTCCGCGTCTGCGCTGACCTCTCCCCGCACCCCGTACGATGCGCTCGCTCGCACAGCTACGCTCGTGAAGATACGCTGCGAGATGCCGCTGCGTCATCCGAACATCTACCTGGATATTCGTTAACATCCGGTTTTGTAGTTTTTACTTTTTCTTTTTTCATTTCAGTTACTTCATGTACATGGTGTATGGTTCGTTTGTTGTTGTTTTGCTTTTTTTAACACGAGCTTTTCCTGGGTCTTGTGCGCGTGGGTTTTAATGAGTCGTTCTGTCGGCGTATATACGGAAAACAACTTCAAACGGAACAGGCGAATGGACGAAGAGAATATCTGAAAAGTGGTAGTTCAACATTGAGAGTGCGATAATTCCTAGTATTGTAATCATTAATACATTTCAAAACAGGTTCATTATCGCATTCGCATTTTCTTTATACATTACATACTTGTATTTCAGAAAATGCCGTCGCTTATTCACAGCAACTGATTTGTAGAGGTATAAGGAATACCGATCAAATCCCAGTCAGGAAAATGAGTTTCAAGAAAAGTTACGTGCGTAACGATATTCCTGATGAAATAATTTGACTATTGGTCATTTTCTTTTTTTCATTGTTCTAATTTTGCCTTCGATTAGTATTAAATGGGGATTAGAAAACTTAGAGGTAATGAGTATTTGTGCGAACCTAATTTGGTTTTCCAAAAATTGTATTTTTTGTAAAACATTAAAAAGAGAAACTCAGAATTCTACAACATAATTTGTCGACTCTCCTCATTGATTTGTGGCATTTGTCTGCGCTTACTCGGCGGCGGCGGTCAATGTTGAAAAGTCAAAGAAGATAAATTATTTCTTCGTCGGTGCTTCGTAGACCTGACAGCCCATTCTGATATCATGATTGAAGTAGCGAGTGTATTCAAACACGAAAATGCATATTAAAATTTAAATCGATCTCCAAAAATAACGGGAAAAACTCGTGTATACGTTGTGGGACTCCTCTCTCTTCCCTCCTTCCCCCTCCCCTCTCTCTTCCACTCACTCCTCTCTCCCCTCTCGTTCCCCTGTGTGTGTGTGTGTGTGTGTGTGTGTGTGTGTGTGTGTTATTGGGAAGAACGGAGAAGCCTAGATGCCGACAGTAAAAAATGCGAACATTAGTAAAATTTTGGTTCAAAAACTTAGAGGGAACTCCAGAGCGTGGCTTGTATCTTTGATCACCAGAGTTTTGTCGCGGTCCTGATTAGTTTGATGCAACTCTGGTGGCGGCCGCGGCATTGCGGTGCAGTCGGCAGACTCCAGCGAGGCGGCGGCGGCTGTGCCCTCGCGGAGGCCGTGCGACAGGGCGCTCATTATGCAAATTAGCGGCGATTACAGTGGGAAGCGGGCGATGCGAGTCGCAGATTGCCTCAGCACCTCACCTCGCCTCGCCTCACCTCGTCTCGTCTCGCGGCCAACCTCCCCCGCGAGCGCAGGCGGCGCGGTGGTGCGCTTCCACTCCTGCGGCCTCCCCTCCCCCGCCTCGCCGCTGGCAGCTTCCTCTCTCTCCGCCCCTCCCACTCCAGTTGTTCCGCTCCATTCGCCCAGCCCGTGTCCCTCTATCCCGCCCCCAATCGTCCTCCCTGCTCTCTCCGCCTTCGCCCCCCGCGCGATCCCCGAGGGCCCGACCCCGCAGCGCTGGGATGTCGGGCTGTGGCGATGTTCCGATTTCGTGATACGATCGAAAGCTCCTTCGAACACCTTGGCTACTTGCGTTGAATTCGCTCTTATTTTAAAGGACGTGGCTTTTGGATGTGTCATTTATTGTGCGAAGGGAAGGAGGTTCTCCGTCGACTGATATAATTCGAGTTTCTTCTAACCGGACATTCTGGCACCAACAAACAAATTTTGATCCCTTGGCAGCTTGAGAATCAGTAGATGTGTAAATGTTACGACCCGCCAGTCCCGTTAACTATTTTTATGATGTTTCTTTAATATTCTAAAATTAATAGTGACTCATTCATTCTGTGTTTATGGGATATTTGCAAATGCGTTCATGAAAAGTTCATTGGTTCTAACGTGCAAAAGTTTTAGATTGTTGGTTTGTTTGTCTTCATTTCACTGAGCTAGTTGACAACCACGGTTTACGGACGATACCATAATATTGACTTTATAACTGGAGAATTGTGTGTTTAAGATGACAAGAGTGAGCATCAGTAGTTTACGACGAAAATCGGTGAGGCTAGATAAAAATGAAGTTGTACGTGTATTGAACTCCAATTATACGCATTGTACACTCCCTTTAAGAACTGAATGCAAATAAACTGTTGTTTGAAAGAATTGAGTTAGTGTATTGAATAAACATCTCACTCTACCTTTTTGGCTTTTGTAAACCGTATAAACATTTCAGTTGTTATTGAATAACGCAAAATTCCATCTTTTGAAACCGTGTTAGATAGTGCGAATTTGGAATGAAGGTCTGAGAGACCTGTCAGTAAAAGTATTAAAAAATAAATACACAGACGCTAACAATACATGCGATCCAGCGCCAATTCATGTAATATTTATTTTTTGTTTAGGATGCTTAACGTGTATTCACAAAATTCTGAATTTTGGGCGACACGCCTAATGTGGTGGGGGCTGCCACCAAAATGCGGAAACGCCGTGCATTTGGCAACGCGGAGTCGCCTCCGCCGGATGTTTACGGCCCCCGAGCGCCGCGCGCGAGGCGGTCGCCATGGCGACGGAGCGTCCGCGCCGTTGTGTGGCGACTTGCATGGCGACGCGTCGCGTCTCGAGGTCGGCGGGAAAAAGAGCGCTAGAAAGCCACTGCAAAATCTATACACGCACGCCCCCATGCGTCACCTCCTTTGCTATTCGCCTCTCGCGCGTGCCCATTCGAATCCTAAACGGAAAGAGAAGCGCTTGTTCTGGAGGTAGGAATAGGATGTGTTAGGCTCGGGAATGAATTTACGCAACGTTTTTACTACTACTTTGTCGATAAACGCACGTGTAATGAATTAATAAATAGATTTTCCATTTGGTGTTTGTCCTTGTATATAATTCTCAGGAGAAACTTTTGTGCTTATGATTCTTTCATTCTAGAAAGATTCGCACGGCATGCATTTTTACAACTTTTATATTTGAGAAACATGTTTATATATTTTAATTGTATGCGAACTACAATCGATCTGCACGTACGAGTAGATACTTATGTGGAAATGGCCGTCAATTTGTTAGAGTTGATTGTTAACAAATATTTCCTTGGTGAATATTTTGCATCGCGAAAGAGATTAGCATTTTTCTTGCCGTTACCGTTGGGGACCTAATTTGAATTTGAATTGAAGTACCTAAAACTTAAGAGTATCGTAAATCTGCATGTCTCAAAACTACGGGCTAATGATATCATTAAAATTGCTTCTATTAGTAGCCATTAATAAATTAGTCCGAAGTATTTTACGGAACGATTTTCGAATCCTGTAACATAAACTATGTTTAATTTGGAATACTGAAATAATGTATTCGTATTTTATGCTTACTCTGATATTTTGGAATGCAATTTTTTAGGTTTCTTTTACAGCTGTAACATTTGGAAGAGGGAAGGGTTTTGCAGAGCGGTGGAACGATCTAGATATCAGTAGGGATAAAGAATACTTCTTCCACAAGCTTCTAAATATGGCTATTGAAAAGTGTTGATGGAAATATTTTCTATCTCTTATGTCCAATGTGCGAGGTAATTTTTATTCTTTTTTAACATTTATTTAATCCGTGTTCGGCGTTGAAACCTTTCCTGGTTTTGAACAAATACAAAATGAACAAACAGCGTGTTTACAATGGTCTACAATTTACAAATGAAGTAATTACTGAGAATAATCCAGGAACTCTCTAGTACTTACAATTTTAAAAAATATTTTTATAATATTTGTTTTAATTCATTTTAATTGCGGAGGATGTAACCTATCTTTTGAATATCGACTTTAATTTTTGTGTGTGTTTGACATTTTGGGTCAATTGTCGGATTTTGTCGGCCACCTTACGGCGTCCTCCATGCCGGAGCCTTACTTAATTTCCCAAATTTGCGGAATAAGAGAGACCTGTGGCGAACATGACATATTCCCTTCTCCGTAACTAGCAAACCCGCCTGTCTTTTCTTCATCGTACAGCTACAGGAACTGAGACGATTTTAAAGGCAAGCTACAACTTTATTTTTGCCCCGACCGGAAATCAAACTCAGGATTACACCATAGGAGCTAGTACGCTGCTCATGATCCACCCTAGGGCACTACCTTTGTTTTTGTTAACGCAAATCTTTGAATCTGTGCGATGTGTGTGTGTGTGTGGGGGGGGTGCTTTGTTGCACGTCGTTCGCGGCCGCGGCGCGGAGTCGCCTCCCCGCAGAGGCGCGATCCGCTGTTATCTTTCACGTGGAATCTTCCGGGCCGGGGCGAGCGGTTGCGCGCGGCCGATGGCATTAGTCATTCCAATCACGCCGCCCGCGCCGCCAGAGGCGTCTGGCTCGCGCGGCGCTGTGGGCGGGGGGCGGTTGGCGGATCACGAAATGAATACGCGTTTGTTCAACCAGATTCAGTTTAGACAAAGGATCTGACCGCTGTGCAACATTTTTCTCAAAAGCACAACACTCAGTTTGATCAACGCTTCCCTTTTTGTAGGTGGAAGCAGAGCGTGTGCCTATTGGGTTGCTTATTTCTTGGCAAAAGAAAAACCAACGTAGAGTGCAATGTGTTAGAAATATATTGGTATAAAGGATTATATCGTGTTCCAAGTAATTATATACAGCCATACGATGCCCATGTTGGATGTGTACCATTTGATATAAAAATACATAAGTTGATTAAAAACTCGAAGAAACCCACCGAAATATAATTTTTCGTTACTTTGCGTAATGGAGTGCAATGTAAAATTTGGGGTCAAGGGTGAGATAACTAATGGTGTGAGAAAATTGTTCAACGAGAAATTAGCAATCGAATCGATCTAAAGAAGTTGTCGATTGACAATTATGATTTTTGTCATCAATATTTCTTGTAAAAGAAAAGGATGTTGCAGAGTAATAGAATTTCTGGGTTTGCTTACAATGTGTGATTACGTCTGTTACTTTACCAAAATAACGCTCACAGAATATTTTAACGTCTATGTTCAGTTGCTCGAACAACTGTAGTTTAACCACTCAAATCGACAGCTCAAAACGTGTTATCAGTGTTGCGTTCGTGGTAATTCTTCGATGGATCAGTGGCCTAATGGATTACGACATGATATGACTCGTGTGGAGCAAGGGCGGAATAAGAGGCAGGGGAACCGGAATAATCCCGCGAAACCGCTTTGCCCATCACAGATTCCACATGGATTGGCCAGGATTTCAATCGCAATACCCAAAGGTGAAGCGCTAGCGCATTGCGAGTGATGATGGTGTGAGTCGCACCTACCACTGGGGGCAGTGTTCCAGGACCCAGTGTGAGGAGATGTTTTTTAAATCGAAAAATAAAACAAGCCTCTCTCAGTGGCTCGTCGGTTAGCGTGCTTGCTTTCCACGGCGCTCAATTCTGGGTTCGATTCCCTGCCGAGGCAAATGATACCTGTGCGCTTTCGGTGTCCCAATATCTATTGGTGTGTGACGATGAGAAAGCACACCGCAAGGTTATGAAGACCAATATATACGGTGAAAGGATGTCTTCGTGCTAACCAAACGAACCCTTTATCCCATGGCCTAGAAGGCCGGGTCACTGCTGGTCGACCAAGGTCCATAGAGGGCTGCCGAGCCGTAGAACACGAAGAAAAATAAAATTGAGATGACGATATTTAAATTTTCTTTTCTTAATATAATCGAACAAATGAATATGTCATAGGATCATCGATATCTTTATTTATTTTTTTTAAAGCTCCGTTAGTGTTTAACCGTAACTACGAATGGGTTGGAGAAACATTAAAGAAGTCTAGTTGCGGTGGGTTGCGGGTGAGGCCCAGTGTGCGATGACGCATCGTCGCGTCACGCGCGCTCACTCCGCCCCTCCCTCCTCCCCCGTCACCACACCCACACCCTCCGAGCCGCCCGTGCCACGCCGCTGCGCGCCGACCCTAACAATGGAGACACGGCCGCGTTGCGGCCCGGCGCCCGCTGGCATTACAGCTACAAGGGGATCTGCGCGCAAATTGATTTGGGGACCCTATCAAACGGAACAAATCATTGGTTGCATATTATATACATGAAGTGCTTTGGGCAGTATCTAGAAGAACCACACCAGTCACGGGTCAGCTCCCGCTATTCGATAACGATAAAACTGGTTTTGTGTCGAAGCTTTGTACTACTCCACGTCCCACTTACTAATTAGACATTGTAGAGTTTCGTTTGTAAGTTACAGTTCGTTTATAACCAACTGTTACTAGATGATTTACACTTTTTACACGCAAATCAACAATTTTAAAGAAATAGGCATTGGTCAATATGTGGAAAGAAGCCAATCCTTAACCAAATTACCTTAACTAAAACGTTCACGCCAGTATATCAAGAAATAAAGTAGAATGGGAGAAATCGTCTGTATAGTCGAATACTTCGTGTTTCAAAGAACTTATATTGAAACTGGTATTGCTCTTGCAGCGCACGTCTCGTGTGCAAAAGCGATATTCTCCGTTTTGTCCCCCTAACCAAACTTGTCTTATTAATTACTAAATTTGCGCTAATAACGTAGTGACCGAAACTACTTTCGTGTATTCTTCAGCAGTTTTGAGGACCTGAGCTCGGGCTCAGTTGGCTCATAGATCAGCTGTCTGCAGGATGTCAGTTTTTTTCTCCGTCTTCTGTATTTTCTTTAATAAAGAAATTTGCCACAGCAAAGAAATGATAGATTATCGTAATTCCAGTACATTTTGTTCAGAATATCCCCAAGCCCGTTATTTGTCGATCATGATTCCATAGCTCGACTGAGTTCAGACGCTATCCGGAGGAGAATTCTAGCGGCCGACTTTTATAATCAGCAGTTTTCCGTGGTTTCTCCGATCAAAATCATGCGAATGCCGGAGTAGTACTCTAAGAAATGGGCTACGGACCGCGCGATCTCTCTTTTTCTGTCATGTTCTTACTCTTTACTTACATACAATATATGCACTGCACTACTACACATGTCGGGAGCTTAGGGCTTGCACCTACTGAGACGGTGGCACGCTGATGAAAGATACCTGGTTGCGGGAAAACACCCGCAAGCCAACGTGTTAGGTTGGCACCGGATCTCACCATTTGAGGAAGAATATCGCCACCTCTCGTGAAAAAAACATGCACCACACTTGCATAACTAATGACCATATCAGTTTTCCCCCGAAACAATCAATTGATCGTTACCCAGCAGCTCTCGACCAGGCCGCTGTCAACGCCGTATGTTCCCTCTGCGCGGCTCTCGTATCGTCTCTCTCCGGCCGGAGATTGATATCGATGGAGCGGTGTCGGCGCCACACCCGCCGTCGCCGCCGCTGGCGCTGCCTGGTCCGCGCGTGTTGTAAACGAGCTCGGCTTCCAATTACCGTCGTGCGTCGCTTGGAGCCGCCTGCTCCCGGTAATCCGCCTGCCGAGCGCCTCAATCGCCCTCCTCCCGCCCCATCCCCTTCCACGGGCTCACCGGAGTTTTCAATTGCGTCACTGGCGAACTCCCAGCCCAAGTGACAGTTTTTCGAAGAGCATTTGCACGAAGCAGTACGCAAATCCGCGATGTCCGCCGTTCGCCGGAAGCTGTTTTTCCGATTTCTCTGCCTTACAAACATTCGCAGCTGTTTCGGATACGCGAGTTAGGTGCCTCAGGGGCTGCGTCTACAGCGGCGCAGGCAAGACTCGATACGGTTTCGGTTTGGTTTGCGTTTGGTGAGGGGGGTGAGGCTTGGATGCAGATTTTTCGTCAGAAAGTATTCGTTTGTGATTGACAGCCCCCTTTATTTCAAGACCGATTTCTGGGAAGGCTTGGAAAAACTGGAGAATCTACCAAATGGCTTGTCTCGTCAAAAATTACGCATTCGACATCAGATTGTATCCTGGCGGAAGAATGATGCGAATTGATGTCTTGCAGGTTATATACTGCTAGTAGTAATACATGTTCATAGCAAAGTGACATTATTTTGAGATGCTGTGTGTAATTGCGTGTCATACACAAGGCGCAAGTGTGCTGTTAAAGATTGTCAAATCGTTTGGGGAATTCCTGCTACCCACGAAATTTTGATCTGCTATAAAAACTATTATGGTAGATTCTTTGCATACGTGCGATCGACACCGTTCAGTAATCCATGTGTATTGTATATTAGACAATCGTTATCAAAGGAATGGTGCAATCTTACATAAAGATTCTTCTCATATATATATTGACTAGAGCAATGATGGATATAGCAAGCCCGTTGTAAAACAGGTGGGCCGACTGGAAAATGTTGAAACATTGGTTAACGTTTCAGCAAATGTTCGGTTCAAAAGGCGTAACGATATTCGCAAATGCACACCATAAAAGAGCGCTATTAAATTGAATCGAAACATCACGGGATTGTGTGACATGCTATCTATTTAGTGTTAATGCTGATTGGACCATCCATACAATAAGTTTAGCTTACTCTTTTGAGTCGTAGGCTTCCGCGGCCGGAGTCGTTGAATTCTTGGCTGTCCGGGATTATCAGGCACAGCTCTGAAGAAGGCCACAGCAAGTTGGCCGAAACGTCAGCACCATCGACCATGACGCGGCTAATCCCGGACAGCCAAGAATTTTTAGCTTACTCTCCTAGGTTAAAAAGTTGCAGCAGCTCTTGTTCGTTTCTGTGTCATGCTGTTTTCTAGTGGGGGGAATGATCTAAGACGGTCCTTATTGTCCTTATTTTGTGTATTTTCTATATGTTTAATTCGTTAAATAAATGTAATTCATATTCACAAACCGTGTGGATTTCCTCGTATTGACGCTATTATTACCCACTACTCCCTCTGTTTCTGTCCAGTCACACAACACACGTTACAGTTTCTTGTTATCAGCGTGCGCTGGTTGAGTGGGCTCCATTGTTTGGTTTTATCGTAGAGAATGCTTCGTTTCGGTATGTTGCCGCCCGTTAACCAAGCCGATAACAAACACAGAAACGTCGAAGGTTGGACGTAGAAAAACGCCAACGTCAACTGAGACGCTCGTGTAGAAATCATTTGAGGTTACATTTGAAGAATTTTGATTTTTGCTGAACAAGAATGGATTGAGAGGTAATTCTCGCGAATTCAGTACAGCCTTAACATTTTGTTTTTACATCACAGCTTTCTAGCTTTTAAATAGGTGGTCTGATTGGCTAATGGTTTTCTGCAACGGATATTACCTACGTGTAAAGTTCGATTTTTTTTGCTCGATATCGTCGATTTCGTATCACTTTTAGTTTTCAGATTTTCTGCAGATTAATTGTCAAAATCTTTACATCATGAGTTTTCGACATTTTTGTAATAATTGCGCCCTCCAGAGTTCTTGTGATACAGGGCAGTGAGTATTTTTACGAAGAAAGGAAAAAAATTGAAGTACTTTTTTTTTCACTAGTTAAGTACACTATATACTTGGGGTAAAATACCTTCGCATTTCATCGGAATGGACTGTAGCTATCGGTACCCGATAAACATTTTTCCTTAAGAGATATAACATCATTACGATGAGTTTTCGTCATTTGGATGTTGTTGCCTTGCTGTCAAAACCGCTGTACACTATTTGGAGTGCTGCAATCACGCGGTTTTATGTGGAGATCGATTGCCTAATATCCGTCTAATTTCGCATCACGTACTCTCGTATATAATAGGGGGATGATAACTTCATTTCTGCAACTATCAGCCTTTGATGCAAACTAACACGATGGCGTAATGCTGCGCGCATTACATACGGCACAGTGAAAATGCGAATGAATTTTCTGATAGGTCGTGGAGTGGCTTTCGCACTTCAAAGACGAAATATGTTCGTTATTATTAGAGTGAACTAAAATATCGTCGCAATATATTTCATTAGTAATTGTAAAGGCATGTGACTCGCTTGGATCTGCTGATGGAGAACTGACCATTTGTTCGTATTCTTCTAATCTAATATAAAAAAAAAACGTCATTAATATTTTTAATTTTTGTCGAAGACGCCTGTCACAGCTAGCTAAAATTTAGTTATATCGTCGCGTAAGGTTTTCTGGTGCGTACATCATTAAATTTAGAAATCAGTAACTTTGGGAAAATACCATGGAATCTTGGGAAGGATCAGCATATGACTTGTCGGAAGTGCAATTACTCCATTTGTCGACAATGCACAGTATGTTTCTAGTTGTGTAGCAGAAAGAGTCGAAGTCCTAGAATTCCTTGTCAATTAAACATCGTAATTTAGGGTGCGAGTTGGGACAATGCATTACGTACAGTTACTTTACGGAAAAAACTTTGACTTTAGGTCAAACTTTTGAATAGTTCATAGAATTTTGAAATCACTGGCAAAGGAAAAGTCCTTGCCACTAATCCTTGTGGTATTTTGCTCCAGACTCAGAAGAGTGCTCTTAACAAGTGTCCTGGTACGTTGTACAAGTTTGTTGGGCACTAACACACAATCTCCAAATCATCCATAGGGAGGGTGTGAAAAGTCCAGTCGTAAGGGAGAATCTGCTGCAGCCGGTCAGTGCAGTTGCCAACAATGCACCACGTATCTCATGGCGGAGCTGCGCAGCGTGCACAGTGTGCAGCGCGGAGAATCCCAAGGGCCAAATCCTCGTCCCGCGGAGGAGCGCGCGCCGCCCCCGGCCGCGCGCCGCCCGGCCTGCCGCAACAATGGCGGCGGCGCTCGCACCGCCTCCCTCCCTCCCGCCGCCGAGTGCGCCCGCACCCGCGTAAATAAACCCGCGTGGCGCACCGCCTCCCGCCCGCCCGGCCTTGGGCCCGCAAGGCCGGCGCCGCCGTGCCGCCGCTCCGCGCCACGCCGCCTCCTCCGCCGATCCGCCACCGCCGCGCGCCACTCGCCGTCTGGCGCGGCCGGGCCGGGCCGGGGTTCCCCGCCGCTGCGGAGGGCTCCGACTCGACACGGCGGACCCCGCCCCCCTCCCCCGTGACGCGACGCCGCGGCGCGCGGCCCGGCCCGGCCGGCGCGCCGAGCACGTGGAGGCCGAGCGCGTGGCGCGGGCGGGCGTCCCGGGGCGGGGTGCGCGGCGGCGGCGGCCGCACGTTTGAATTTCGCGGGGTCGGCCGGCCCCGTCCCGTCCCGCCACGCCTCGGTGTCTTCCTCGCCCCGCCCCCGGCGCGGTGAAGCTTCCGATCACTGGCGCCACACCTCCACTCACGTTGCGCCGGAGCAGCGTCTGCGCTCGGGGGCGGCTCGGGGCTGTCACCTGTGGGAGGGGCGCTAGCGTCTTGACGTTTTCTTAAATTGTGTTATTTAACTTAAATACCTTCATAAACAGAAGATTTTCCGTTTCATTTGGGTAAAAACTATAATTGTGAAACCATCATTGTGATCGACTTCTTTGATGCCTCCAATGACATAAGAACTGTTTTCTGGAAGTCAAGTCGAACTCTCATTGATGATGCCTGAGGCATCGGATTGCTTATACAAGTAGAAATGTTGGTAAAGACTATTTCATCTTGCATCATGCATTGCTGGCAAAACGTCACAAGAAAGCTCCCCGCACATTAATGCAACCATGCCCTAAATGCAACCATGGAACACTGTGAAATAATGCTTTCCTATTTCATAGCGAAGAATCTCTGGCTATTATGTCATTGTTTTTATATCTTAGTTTTGCGTTTTTGTGAGCTAAATTCATTACATTAGTATGTTCTTCACAAAAACTCATTGTTCCTTTAACTTTAATATCATTAAATAGAAACTGAAATGAATTTCTCCTTAGCATGTCATTGTTTCACAACAGAGTTTTGCGTTTTCGTGATCTAAATTATTACATCAGTATATTATCAAAACTCAATTCTTTCTTTCAACTTAAATATGATGAAATAAAAAGTTAACGGAACGTTTTATTTTTGATAATTACAAACAGTAATATTTTATTGGACTTCATCGTTTACGTTATGTTATTGTCATCACGTGGTTATCATAATATGCAGTTTCTTGTAAATCTTCTTTTGCTTGCTGAGTTTTGTGAATTGAAATACGACGTAATAATTTGCTGTTCATTAGCGTTTCGGGCATTAGCAATATTTGATAGGAAATGTGAGGTAACCTTGGTTCTCGCTGTCAAGGTAATTGTGATATATCGTAATCTCTCCGACTGCTGTACTATCTCTCAAAGCAATACGCTCGTATACTTCGTATTGCTGAATTACTTGTCTACACTATAATTCAAAGTTCGCAGATTCAGGCTGACACATTATCCAAAGAATGAGAGAATTTATAGACAGTCAATTAGTGTTTCGTGTCTTTCTGAAGAGGGAGTGCCAAAAATAAGCACTAGCAAGGATCTTACAAAGGAAAAAGGCAACTGTTATTTTCGTTTAGCTTTCCTGACATAATTTTTCTTAGTTTGTTGACAGTTAACTTATAATGTGATTTTTACTTTGCTGCTTGTGCCATTTCATCAGCTAACAGCTGGTACCATCCCATCTGAATCTTACACACGTCACTATGGTAGCGTTCAACCTTCCGATTGGATGACATTGTAACTCCTGATTTACATCACAGACAGCAATGTAAAAACCGCAGTATAGAACCATAGAAAGCTCTGCCCTTGCTGAACTGGACCCGCATTCCTTCCAGTCTGCAAAGACACATTTCACCGCTACTGATTCTCTCTACGAGGAGGACCATTTGTGATCTTTACAAAAACAAGCATTGTCGGTAATTTTGCTATAATATTGCATTTGTATTATAAACTATTTTATTGTTAGATAACTTACAATTTATAGATTATTACATTGTACTGTAGGACTGCGAGTGCTATATAAGTATTTATTTGCATACGTATTAATATAGGAAGACTTTTATAAACGAAATTGCAACATATTTGATTTCAGTTTTACATTAAGCCGTAAACTTTACTTTGCCAATGATATTATTATTATTATTACCAGTGACATGTAACTGATACTTAAATATTGAACTTTGGTTGCATTTATGCGCTGAAGGAAAGCACCTAATCGTGTTTTCAAGTAAAATGTAATGTGTGGCTGGTTTCTGGGACAAAACCTTGAGACACCCAAGTGAGCCAAATCTTTACTGCCAACTCCGGCCAATACGCAGCTCACACAACGCTGCAGAAGCGTGAAGTAACACAAACGGGTCTTCAGTGAGCAATTACAAGGATTCTCATTGCAAATTAAAATCATCGAAAATTACGTTGTGGCTCCCCGGACCGCGACTGTGTAAAGATATAACCGATGAGAAGTCGTATGTGACGTTGCAGTTGCTTCGTTTCTTCGGCAGTCTGTCTCATTAGGATGCTTGGCGCAGTCGGGTCGCCGAATGCACCTGGCTCTCGTTGGCTCAACCCAGCTGCAGCGCCCGCCGAGATTAGCCGGCCTGCGATAACGCCCGCGCCCGCCATTGTTAGGCGACGAGGCGACACCCAGTCTCCTTCGTTTGCAAATTATTTTCTTTCATAATGCTGATTATTTCTTTCCCTGTTCTTGTTGGTCTTTCGTCAGTGCATTAAATAATAATAATATAATAAAAATAATAAATGCAAATGAAGAAAGGCAAATTACCCCTGAAAATTAGCGATAAATATAATTGATTTCACTGTTCTGCAATTCATTCGTACAGCTGATTGGGCAAACTGGAACACGTGCTGGGAAACGCAGCAATTGTATTACTAAGAACGTATTCTATGTGCTCTGTCGATGTACTAAATGTGTCCTTGGCCACTCGTGCAACAGACTGCGTAGAAAATACATTTTTCATGGAAAGTAGTTGAACCTTTACATAATTTGTATTCTTCAATGTCATTCCTTGATTTGCAATGAAAGATTCAATTTCTCTCGCGCGATTGTAATGTTCTCAAATATGTTGATTATTATTATTAAGTAGTCATTCGAACAACGGTAGTTTTGTGTCTATGCATACATTTGCATATAAATTATTGCTTTTTGCATATCCTGCACGTAGATAAGAAATAAAAACATCGTTTTGTTAGCAAATATTCAAGTGAACAAACTCATTTCTCGTTTTGGATGCGGGCGAGTGGGGACGGACTCGCACCTCAGGTGGTGCCGCTTGTTTGGACTGGTAAATGGCGCTGGCCATATGGCACTCCCCATGAGCCGCTTGGTTTTCGGAACAGTTGTACCAATATTGCATAGCAATGGCCTCACGAGCTCCACCTACTCGCAGCGTGCGCACGGTCTCAGCTCTTGGAACGTCTGGCGTAAGCAGAACCTAGTACGAGTATGTCACCTAATCCCCGCAGCTTGCGTGGGATCAGTCACGTTGCTTGCGGAGTATCTCCTGGAATAATCGCCGGGAGTCTCATTGTCATGCCTGGCCCTTGGCGGCGGTGGCGGTTTCCAGCCGTCGCGTCGGGTTTCACCGCCTGCTCGCTCCACTCGATTTCACCCGGGCCGCGGCCGCTGCGCGGGTGTGGGCATTAGCGCGTGCAGGCTTTCGCTCGCCTTCCAAGGAGAGCGGCCTCGCAGCCATTCGCCAGCCCAGCGGGGAGAAACGCGGGTAGCAATATACTCCGCGGAGCTTTTCCGACCCGCGCCAAGGGATGGACGTCGTTAAAACCGTCATTCTTAAGTTACCTATTAGTTTTGGTAACACGTTTATTTCTGAGGGTTATGGACCTAACATTTCCCCAGGAGTGATGAAGACGAACGGGAGTACCCCGAGAAATCGTGCGGAGAGCTCGCCATTTGGTCCAGTACGTGTTCCTCATGGATTGACTGGAGATCGAACCCAGACCCCTGTGGTGGAAGGCGAATACGCTAGCCAGGAGTCCCTCAGAACGTAAATTCAGTGTTGGCACTTTCTTAATAATCTGGATAAGTCAGCGATTGCTTTTCGGTCATTTTTATATCGTATTTAAAGATTTTTTTTTCATTTAAGCTATTGTCATATTTGAAGAGGAGCGTAAACACTGTGTTCGTACTGTGGTCTAATTCTTCCAGTTACTTAATAACTCGTGTAATACTACGAATCGCCATTTCATGTAGGCATTAACATTTTATAAAATCCAAAAAAAATAGAGTTGCTTTAAAGCGACGTATTTTCGTTAATAATAGTAATAATTAAAATCGAGTATTTAATTTTTTTTAAAGCCGTTCTTACATAACAAAAATTCTGGAAGGGTAGTAATGTGTAGTAATTTGAGTTAGTAAGCATTTTACGTAAATAAATTTCACAATGCGAAACTCAATATATTGGGCTGACTTTTTGAATTGAAACTTTGAGGAAAAGTTCCAGTTGCCAACAGTTTACACATTTCAATTCTGCTAAAGTACGTTTAAAAAGGATGTCGCCTCAAGGCTCGATTTGGCCTGGAAGACCTTGGAAAGAAAATCAAAACAATACCCTAATCTGTCGGATCCTATGCATCATGCAGTCACGCTCTCGAACGTCCTGATTTCACTGCGAAGTTAAGTAAATTTCTTAGAAGTGCTTTGTAAACTGAAAATTGCGGGGCAACGTGTAAGGAAGAGAACTCATTGAACACAGGAACTAGGCTGCTGAATGCAATAACCACTAGTATTCTACGCTCGACTTGGCGAGCGGAAATGACTTTGCTGGCGTGTACATGCATCATCCGATTGTAATGTCGCTTGGCACATCCCGCATGTGCATAATTGAAATCAAGGTGAATCTCTATCTGGAGAAAACACAAGTATCTTAAAAGGGCACTTCCGTGTTTATGCCGATTAATTCCGTATTTTCGAATATTGGAGACGGTGACAGGATTTTCGTCTCTAGCTTCTCAGCTAGATTGAATTCAGTCGCTGTCTGGAGGAGAATTCTAGCGGCTGGCTGCTTTTATCGATAGTTTTCCATGGTTTCTCCGATCAACACCAAACTAATGCCGAAGCACTATCCTAACAAACGGGCCACAGACCGCGCGCGATCTTTCCTACCTCTTCCTTGTCATATCGTACTCCTTACGTACACACACTTGCATAAACATGCACTACACTACCACACATGCCGGGAGACCGGTTGGGAAACTTAAGAGGTTGTCCTGATGGGGCGGTGCCCCGCTGGTGGGTGAGACCTGGTTAGATACAACCCCGCTCGCCGACGGTAGGTCGGCGCCAGATCTCGCCATACAGCGGGGAAAGACCACCGCCACCTCTCGAACAAAAAACACGCACTACACGTACGGGACTAATGACCTCAGTAGTTGAGGCACCCGGAATGACTAATAATCAATCAATCGAATATCTAGCTTGTAAATCTAGAATTTACTGTTAGCAGTAACATGGTAGTATATTTAGGCCGAAATCCAGATTATTGGAGATATGAAGGAGGAAGAAGCTCTCCATTTTCGAAGTGGATTCAAGAATACAAATGTGGCAATTTACTCGTACTTAGAGTCACTGTGTCGTTTGGAGTAAACAATATCACTTGACCATTTCCTACAAAGAATGAAATATCACGTATCTTTTACGTCAGAACGTGACATATGAACATCATGATTAGAAAGACATACAAAACAATTTTAAATGAACTCACCTTCAAGGGTTCTGTAATGGCGTCTTCTTACATTTTAATCTTAAACATGAAGTTTGTGTTCCTCCCTCTTCCTCAAAGACTTACGAATGTTATTCTTTGGTTTCACCGTCGTTAACTCATGGATGAACATTTTTGGAAGCCGCCTCAACGGGGCAAATATTTTCAAAACAAACATTGATTAAACGAAGTACATTAATGTATTACATTACGATTCATTTTCTCATGCACATAATACCGGTATTTTCTGTATCATAGCATATTCATCTCCATCATCTTTTGACTTTCCTCTTTGAATTATCCTTAAAAGCGTTATGCACATTAAAAAGTACTAATTGACGCGTGTAGAAAAAATGATTCCCGTCGCCTTTGGTTCCTGGCACAGCGTATTCTGGAGACGCAAACTCATCTCCTTGACGCGTGGAGAGACATGCGCCAATCGTGGGTGTGGCATAAAAGTGTTGTCGGCGTTTTACTGCAGCGCTGAATTCCCGAATGCAGCTTCAACTGAAGCCACTTTCTCCCGGGGGCCCTCGCTTTTCTCAGGAGACGAGGGCGTCCGTCGGGCCTGAGGGCTCCTTGCGCGCTCGAGCTGGGACTGGAGGGGCAGCGAAGCGCGCAAATAGGGGCGTGGTCTGCTTTTATGAAATACTCGTAGTAAATGCCCACGGGTATCGTCAGTCGGCAGTCGACGAGGCAGCGCGTGAGGAGAGTGCAGTGAGAGTCAGGGTGCGATCCCATCCGGGAGAAGGAAATTCGCCCATGTATTCAACATCAGCGACTTTGTGACACTGCGGGAATCTAGTTTCCTTTGTCATTTCCAGCCGCTGCACCAGCTTACTATAAATACAATGCACGGACCGCGTACGATCTTTCCTAGCGTTCGAGTCCCGACGGTGACGGATTTTCAATACTACCTAGGTAGCTAGATTGAATTCAGCCGCAATCTGGAGAGGGTTTCTAGCGGCAGACTGCTCGATCGGTAGTTGTCTCCAATAAATACTAGGTGTATTAATTTAATATTAGGTGTAGATGTAGGAACCGTATCTGCCTTCCCTAATCCTATCGTCTCCCCTTATGTACACACATACTCAACTTGCGCTGCGCTACCACACACGTAGGGATCTTAGAACTTATCCTGTCTGGGACGGGTCCCGCTTGGGGGATATAACTGGAGAGGTACTCTTGCAAATCGGCGTTAAGATCGGCGCCGGGTCACGCCCGCCAGCGGGGAAGAAACTCTGGCATCTCCAGGCCTGAAAACATTCACTACACTAACGGGAATAATGACCATTTGACGTGGGACGTGCAGTTGACGTGCCTGGAAACATTTTTACCAACCAGCATATAGTATGTAGCATAGCTAATGATAATAATAATAATGATAATATTAATATTATTATTATTATTATTATTATTATTATTATTATTATTAATAACAAGAAGAAAAAGAAGAAGAACACGCTGTGTTTGCGAAGAGCATGGTTTGCATATAAAATTGGAAAAGACGGCTGGGAAATGCAGCGTGCATCACCATGATCATCGTTGTGTTGTGGGCGTCTGTGCCGGCGGGGTGGGGGCGGAGTGGGCGTATCACCCCGCGGGCCACTTATCTGGAGTTAACCGGAGATGCGCCGGCGCCGGTTAAAGGTGCAATAAAACCCGCGAGCGCTTCGTTCGCGCGCGGATGGGGCCATAAACGAGGAAGACGGGGGAAGTTAAAATCGAAAGGACGCGGCGGCTGCGGAGGAAGATGCAGAGCGACTTGCGCTCACCGGGTCTGTCTGTGTTGTCGCTTCCCTCCTGCGATCACCCGTTCCCTAGATATTTCGCTGCTCACTTAAAGAAAGTCGAAGATTTTTGGAATAAGTAGATTTTGAAGACGAATAATCATTTGAATTCTTACGGTCGAAACATTCCTTTGTGCACCTTCATTTGGAAGGGGAATAAAATCGGTTGGTACACGACGCAGATTTGCGTCTTCTGAGAAAACACCAAGCCTAAAAAGATGCCCCCCGAGCTAAGTTTGAAACCGTTCATCGCCTGGCTAAATACTTGCGTTCGATATTGGATGCCATAGTGGCGGGTCTGCCCTCTCCGCTAAGGGCGTGGTACGGAAGGTAGGCCACATGGCTGAAATGAACATGTAATTTCACGATGGAGTAAAACACCATTGAATAGAATAAGTGAAAACACTAAACATTTCGATATTGTCATGTACTGGAATGATTGTCTATGGTGTGTACTAAAGAATAAAGTTCGCCGATACTTCCAAATATGTCTGTATGCGAAGATATGTCCCTACAAGAATAAGAAAAACTAATAAAGTTACAACAGCACGTATTCCAAATACGAGTCCACTGTCAAATTAGTGGCATGAGTGAGGAGAGACATGTGGAATAAAATTCATAACAAATACTATTCTGTTTATGGTCTCCATTAAACTTGATTCCTGATTTCAAGACAAACTCCGAGAATTAAGTAGAACAATTTTCACGCGATACCATCGATTGTCGATCCATGTTCAGTTCGTATGAATGAGTATTCATTTATCATTTTCCCTTTCTTCTTCGACGTAAGGCGGCTCCACATTGAGTTATTCGGCGAGTAGCGAGCGACCGCTCGCCGAATTCCGAGTAGTGCGGATGGGTTGCTCGTTATTTGCCGAGCGACTAACATTCGCTGCTCGCCCTACTCACCGCGCTTCCCTTTCGCACACATCAAAGGAAGCGAACATTCGCCGAGCACAGTTAGCTCCTCGGGTTTGGTTGCTGGCTACTCGCTGAATCCCCAGTAGTGCGGATGGGTTGCTCGTTATTTGCCGAGCGACTAACATTCGCTGCTCGCCCTACTCACCGCGCTTCCCTTTCGCACACATCAATGGAAGCGAACATTCGCCGAGTATCGTTAGCTTCTCGGTTTGGTTGCTGGGTACTCGACGAATGCCGAACATGTGGCACCACCTTTCCATTTTCTCTTTACTCACACCATCAAACGCACATGCCTACAATCCTGTTACTGCTACCCGGTTGCTCATCAAAGGTTGTTCTTGAATCATAAACATTCTGCCTTGTCGTGCTTTACGACTTGTTTTTGTTTCGCGAGTCTCTTGTATCATATATGTTCTGCGCTTTTTCGCGTTTAGTTAATGTTCACATAACGTGTGGGTAGATTTGTCATCCCTTTCGTGTTGCCCACGCGTGAAAAACGGGCGCTTGATGTAACGCCCAGAGCTCACGCGAAATGAGTTTTGTGCCGTTAACGACTGAGAGTCTTTTTGCTCCTTCCAGGACGTACTTTTCCCAAGCGAAATTTATTGCCGGTTTTTTTTTTTTTTTAATACTGACGTGTAGTTCTTTCAGCCATAAATTAATATGTAAATATCGCCCTCTTGTGTTACAATGGGTGCTCTCTTCCTCTTTAGATTTTTGTTAGTCATAGGCTAAGATTTTGTAAGGATATCATTTGAAACAGCTTCGCTTTTTATTCCTAATGTGATGTACAGGATGAGTCACGTAACGTTAGCACCTCCTGCCGTTTTTGTACGGTAGAAGTTGTTGCAGTGCAGTTTTCAGGGAAGTGCACGAGATAATGGGGCTAATTAATACATGTATTCAATTCAATTCTATAACTTGTGATTTGCGAGTTATAGAGGTAACGTTTTTTAATGGAACTATACATATTTTTGCGACTCGTAATTAACGAACTTTTGAATGAAACAGTCCACCCCCAAAGGTCATGCAGCGCTCACCCTGCTAAATCGCACTCCTGGCGTTAAATGTTCGTTAATCACAGTCGCAAACATCAAAATTATTAAAAAAGTTTTTCTAACATTGACTATGTATATCATTGGATTCGTCTATTTAAGCTAGTGTAAATTTCTAGCTCGTCATGATTAGACTAAGAAATATATAATTCCATTTGAAAAAGAAAATAAACGAAGTTACCTCAGTATCTCGTAAAAGACGATTATGAATATATGTATAATCTAGTCCCATTCCTTTATGCACTTTTGTGAAAACTGCATTGCAATAACTTCAATCGTTCAAAAATTGCAGGAGCTAAAGTTGCGTGACTCACCTGTATAGCGTCGCTTAACGCTACCTTGTCCCCTCTTTCGCGCGACGTTGATGCAAACAAAAGAATGGGTGTGTGGTAACGCCGTATATGGTTTGTGTGTACGTTACTGCTACGTAATTTAATAGCTGTGCCAAGTTAGCTACCACCAGAGGCTTGCCAGTATCTCAACTTCTACCCATCGATGTTTATAATTTCACGATCGTTATTATTTCCCCTTGCTTTAATGCCTTCTCGTGCCTGCGGTGCTTGCAATGTGTTTTCCACCAATTTGTTTCTATTTCAGCTCGTCTCTTCTCTTCACTGCCACTCCCTCTTTCCCGTTTTCTCTTTCTCTGCGGAGACCTCTAAACAAACGGTACATACCAGAAATTTAAAGGTACAGACACGACTTGCTTTCGAAAAACAAAATACGGTTTTATTTTTATCTAAAACTACGGGATAAGACCCGTATTTTGTATGTTAATGGTATTCTTGTTTAAACCAGTCCGTTGCTTGTAGTGCTGCTTACCGCATTTATGTGTAAAGGGCCTCTTTGATATTGGTGAAAGTGAATGATTTGAAATTGTAGTAATTGTAAGGAGGTTTATATCAACCCCATTGGTAGTACACAGCGAGAAGGCACATTCTGTTCTCTCCTGGGTCTCCTGTTTGTGCGGTGTGGGGTTCCGCAGGGCTCTGGCGACGGCACAGCACAGTCGGCCCGTGCCCCATCCCTTCCCGGGGGGAGCCGAGCGCCTGCTGGCCGCCGGATGTACGTACAGATAGCGCGTCTGGCGCGGCGATAACGACACCAACAGGCCCTGCTGTTCTATCTTCAAAAAAACAACTAAAAAACAAAACGGTGACTTTTGTGGATTTGTCTGTTGTCTGTGAAATATCGGAAAGTCATTGTGCTCTTTGATCCTACGTGATCATAGATGTTATAAATGCTTTTCGTTAATTAAACGAGAGAAAGATTTCTTGGAAACCAGATGTTAACGAGCGTGGAAACTGAAAAATATCCACACATCTGTTAGATTTCGCCTAACGAGAATTGCCGCTAGTACAGTTGAATACTTGTTGAATATGATCATGTTGTGCTCTTTCTCTCCACCTTTCTTGCTGTCCTTCCCATGAGCGCAGAACGGACGTCAAATGCGAGTAGTGCGAGAGCGTGCGGACGTCGGATTCCACGCGGAGCGGGTGCGTGGCCTGGAGTCAACGGTGTAGTGGGCTTTCGTTGTTGGGCCCGGGCCCGGGCCCGGAGCTCGAAACCCAGAGCCCGGCTCTCTGCGACCTCCCGGGTGATGGATGGTGCCTCGCCGCCGCCTGCATCCTCGCCTGCCCGTCCCCGGTGTGATTTAGCACCTCCCTTTGCAACGCCAGCGCGCGCCGCACCCGTGATGCAAGCAGAAATGCGTTAACATGGCGCGACTCCCAGCTTGTAAAACTCGATAACGTTGCCGCACAATGTACGCGTCAAATGTGTGGTTCTGATGTGCGAGGCGAGCGGGACACTACTATCCACCGTGCTCGAGAATGCACTTTAGTGGTGACCATATTCTAAGAAATTGGTATAGTGAGGGAATGTATAGAAGTTTGGGAATTTTTTAGACTATCATACAACTAGATAGTATTTCTTAAGTACATAACTACAGGGGTGTTTTAGCATAATTTTTATTTGATAACGAAATCGTGTGAATCTTGTTTCTTTCCACGGCGAATTCAGTGAGAAGATAAATTAGAGGCAGCTACCCAAGCCTTGCTTTTATTTCATATTTTCTTTAAATTCTTTACAAATGTTATAAATCACAGAAAACTTGAAATAAATGCCCAGGAAAAACCGGGAAAAGTAGAGAAATTTGTGTCAGGTAAAGATTGGCCAAACTGGCCTGTTCGTATGTTGAACTAAGCTGTAACATATTCGGTTGTCCCACTTTTGTGTAACAGGTCCAACCCCCCTGCCGAACCTCCAAGAGCCTCGCCAAACTTGCAACCTACGGACGGCGTGGCCGTGCGTTTGTTACAGTTTGGCGTAACTCTGGGACTAGCATCGCGAACCGCTGGCGCAGGCAATACCCGGGAGAGTGCATACTGCGCACCAGTAACGTTGCTACTTAACAGCCGGAAACTACAGCTTTATCGAAAGGAACTTCTCCGCGTTCGTTGCATGGTGTTCCACAGGGTTCCCGCGCTTGTCCTACTCTGTCTGACGGTGCACTTCCACGATCATGGTAGCATTAGACGCCCATCGTTCGCCCTTGGAGAAAGAACAATGTAAAATAAGAATTTCCTAGTTGGATATTCAGTAAACCCTTGCGAACTGCACGAGTGTGCGAGCCCTCGGTTGGAGAGAATTGTATTAATGGTCAGGAAAGGGCACTAGTTACAACAGGAAAGTATAGTGGTGTTTTAAAAATTAAAGGAATAGTGTTGTAAAAATAGGTTTCTAAGGGATTTCATTAATTCGTACACGCGCTGTTCTACTTTTATTAAATTTTCACACACACGATTGTTACTCTTATTTTTTAAGCCGACACCTGTTAAGTTATAACATCCATTAAATTGACGTTTTGGTTATTTGACTGGTTGGTATCATGCTGTCTTTGCTACCAAAATGAGAATTCGTATAAGGATGTTCAATCACTTTGTGCCTACCATCTTTTTCTAATGGCGCCTCCCCCACTCTGCCCACAGGTGAACAGCCGCAACGAGTGGGAGTCTTTCGTCGAGCAGTTCAAGCTCCCCAAGCACTGCGTCAACAGCGGCGTCGGCCTCAAGCAGATCTACATCCGGTGAGTTGCGGAAATAAAGTGAATTCGTAAAACAAAAAACTTATTGTACTTATGTGGCTTCTAACTCTATTTCTATGCTTATCTCCCTTAGACGATTGACGATAGTTGATAAAATAATAATCACTGTATATGTTCATGAAGAATGATCGTTCAGAAAAAAGTGAATCTCCCAAATTTCATTCCTCAAGCATGTATTGCGTATCTACAAATCTGTTTTATTTTATTTTTGATCCCGTATGTTCATCTGGTAAAAGAACAAACTGCGTTTTAGTATCATTCATGTTTCACAGTATTCTTTTTAGTTTTCAAAGGTATTTCTCAAAAAAGCACGATTTTTTCCCCGGATTTCCAAAATAAGTTTTAACATACCTAAATGCATACCTTTTTTGAAGAACATAATTACTTATGTTTGTGGAGCAATTAATAGTATGAACGTTCCTTATTCAGAGGGATGATAAAGAGGAGTCTGTCGTAAATTACATAACGCCAAAGGGGGCGACGAGAGTTTGAAGGAGCGTCTTGTTGCGTTACGTAGGCATAGGGGTAGCTTAGGTTAGTGCTAGGTAACAGTTTTTTTTAATTCAGTATTTACTGCACAAGTAATTCTAAGCAAAAAGCAACTAAAAGCAAGGTGGAAGATGAAGAATAGATGATCGTATATTTGCAGTCGATAGATATCTATCCCCCCCCGTGGAAGGATGATCTTTGAACAATTGTTTGTCATTTATACATAAAATATTTAAATTCTTTGTTTATTATAAACTTTAATATTTGACAAATAAAATCAATACATTGTTTTTACTGTTGTATATTTACTCATAAACAATGGAGGTTAAGGTAAGCGTTACATAATTATTTACCTTGATTAAGCTGGCGTTCCAAATGCGTTACGGAGAGGATGGGTGTCTCCAAGATACTCAAAATTCGTTATGTAATTTATAGACGACCCCTAAGTCAGCTTCATGAATGTAAATTTTATGTGGGGGCGTAGAGTACTTTTTTTCTTCATTCTTGGGCATTCTGTGCTTTCGATACCTTAATTTATATCTTAAAATACGTTATTTGAAAATGAGAAAAAAGGAAACTATTATGTGGATGTAGGTTGAAGTTTTAGGGTTTTGCCTCAGTGTCCCTTATTTCGTCTTTTCTCCTGCAAGACTTGCCCAATATCGAGTTGGAATGTAGCCAAAGTCTGTACTTCGGCGTTGAGGATTTTCCCGTGCTTCGTAGTAGCTGAAGCGTGTCTCCCGCCCAAACAAAGGCACGCAAGCTGCCGTTTTCTCCGTGCCGCCTCTCTTCGCCCCCCAGAGCCGAGGCGACTCGGCGGCCGGCGATTTTCTTGATCGATCCCACTAACTCATGATTAATGAACCAGTCGCCTCGTTTGCCTTGTTCGGGAGGGCGCTCGTCAGAGCAAGAACCGGTTGTTCGTAATGATACATTTATAGTCGTATGCGATTGTGCTGGCGGATATTTTTCCCCTGAGAACAAGCGCAGAAGGAAGAGAGGAAAGGAGGAGGTAGTGAGAACGGCTGTCTGTAGCACCCTCCGTGCTTACATTTGTCGTTATCTCCATCAGCTTACTGCCGCTTAACCACCTTCATCGCGCTAGCACAGTATCTTCGGCTTTAGTGTCGGGCTTTCTTGAGCATATAAGGCTAACAAATAATATCTTTCTTTTGTAATTAACTTATACATTCTTTTATGATTAAGGGCCATTACCTTGTGTATGTGAAGTTGTTCGTAATGATAATTGAAAATTGCGTACCCCTGCTTTTTGTTCACGTGTTTATGAAAACAACTATTTTTCTCGATGTGACGAACTCTTCGAAACATTTCGTTTTATGTAACTCTTGTAGGAAATCCCATTGTAAATAATGCATCATTATTCCACTCCTAGTTTTCTGGGAGTCATAAATGCCGGAGAAGGCGTACTGACATGTTAGTTTTTCTCTCTTTTCCCCCTAAAAATACCATGATGAATTTTGTACGATAAAAATGCGGTGCATTGTTGTGGTTCATTTTGGTGCAAAAAGTTGTTGTGTAGAAGTATTCGGACAGTGTCAAGCTGACAGATTTGGGGAGAGTTCTGACTTCCTCGAGCAACATGATTACCCTCCATCTTCATTTCATGGATTGTTTGCGAACACTTGCCCCTATTAATGTCGACAGGCTAAACTGATATCATAGTAGAGGCAGTGTGGTGGTTCGCCTATCTGCTGAGAATGTATGACACGAAGGTCAACATCTATAAACTACGTGAAAGAAAAACCCGTGGGACGGTTCAGATCAGAGTACATCGGAAAGATCAAGTATAACTGCTCTGTGGAGACAAAACAACGTTAAGCCTATTACGATAATTATCGTCATGATATCGCGGTTTTAAAGAAAAACAAGTATGTCCAAACACTTGTTTGGTCACAAGGAAAGCAAGAATGTCAAAGGAAACGTTACTAAAACATCGTCAATACGAAAATAAGAATCGGGAGAGTACGTCAATAAATATCATTTTGTCTTATAGTACCGACGTTTCCATTTATTTGTCCTGCTTCAGGGCTGTAAGATATTACATGAAAAGTACGTGATATTGCGAAATAAATAGTACAGTAGAAATTGTAATAAAAATTATATGCCGTAAAAACTCTGCATAATGCTACATAGTTTTCGTATCATTACATTCCGTTACGAAACAGAAGAAAAACAATTTTGACTAAAGTTTATTTGGTTTCGTTTGACGCGCTTGCGGCGCCCCTGCAAAAGGCCTCCAGCCTGAACGCGCCCGCTCTTTCGTCCGCCCGCATGCTGGAGGGGCGGGGCGTCGGCGGAGTTTATGAATGCATTGTCCGGGCGCCCGGCGCAGCCCGCGCGCGTTGCTCCGCGAGGCGCGCAATCCGCCGCGGATCTCTGCCTGACCCCTCTTGCTCGGAACTCGCTCGCTCGCAGAACCCGGGCGGCCCCCACCGCACAATTCAAATCCTAACATGCAGTAATCTGGAAACTGTGCTGGTGTCCTGACTGGCTTCTTCAAGGTGAACGATGTACCGTCGCTGACACCTCACGATGAATAGCTAAATTAAAGGTCGGTACATGAACAGCTCTGTCAACGGAAAAGCCTCCTCGCGTGTACATAGTCATGTGACAAATGGACTCAGCTAACTGTGTATTTCCAAGCTAAAAGAACTGTAAATAAATGTTGTCAAAGTTATTTGTATCGTGATGATATTAAAATGTTTAAAAATTTTGTATTCACATGACGCGAAATATTTTGTTTACCGATCTTCGTCAGTTTAGTCTTGAAGCTCTCACGTCTTTATGACGTTCAGTTTTACCAGATTTATTCAAAACGTCTGTATCAATCAAATTAAAGACATTATAGGCGAATGCGACTTGCGTCGCGTGAGGGCTTCTATGCTGTGCGTTGCGGCCTGGTCGTTGACTCGGGTCAAGTGCGGAGTGCCGAGCTGGCCGGCCGCTGAAAGGAAAATCGGACGACGGCGGCGCGCCGACCGCGGGCAGCATCCGAGCGGAGGGGCCGCGCTCTTCTTTTTCTTCCCGCCGACAATGAGGCGCGGCGGGAGCGTTGATCTTCAATTGCGGCGGCGGCGGCCGGGTGGGTGGGTGGGGTAGGGGCCGACCCCAGCAGCAGCGCCGCCACCGCCGCACTCAATTAAGCGCCCCGGGTCATCCCAATTGGGCGGACCGAACGCCCACGAGCGTCGCCCCGAGGTGGAGAGTTGGTGCTGAATGTGACGCGATGAGCTTCAGCCCAAAAGCTAGTCGCGAAGTGTGTTCAGATGGCTGTGACATGGTGTTGGGGACGAATGTGAAGTTGACGACGAAGTGTCTTTTTAGAACAATTTGGGAAGTTACAACCGCACGCCAAGCGTCTTGGCGGTTGAAAGGAAGCTTTTCCATCATTGCCACCAGTAGCGAAGCGTGATCTTTTCTTCTGGATAGGTTTCCAAATGAGGGGTATCGATCTATATAGGCGTATACCATCTATAATTAAATAGAAGTTTTGCTTGAACACAATTAACTAACGTTAATATCCCACCTGTTATATCGGAACATCTCAGTTCTGAATTTCTCCAGCTAACCAAAATGTATCGTACGAAACTGCGTATTTCCAATGTGTTCGCGTCATTACTATTTATAATTGTTCTTCTAAGCTCTTTTTCTGCTCTCGCAAGCAATAGTCGCGGAGTATCTCTGTTCATGGAACCGAATGCCCGCTGAGAGAGCGACCGTTGATAATTTGGGCCATATACTTTATCCGTAATGATGTTGGACAAACATTTATTTCATTTCAGTACAATTTTTAATTCACTGCTAGTGAATAGAGCCAAGTGAGTAGACAGCAAATTTATTGTAATTATTGATTCCTTTCGCACTCTTTCCTTCCGTACACTCGAGTCCTGTAGACATAATTTTATAGTATATTATTATGCTAAATGTAAAGTATTTATTTTTGAGTATCGTCAAACGACCACGACTGCTCGCGGAAAGGTCAGCCATTAAGGAAACGAACCTGCTCGTATATTGTACTACTATCATAATTATCAATAAACGCTTTAAAAAGCAATAAAAACAACCTCTGTACTTTGTAAACTCATTATGTATGCTCCCCAATGAGATCCAATAAGAAGCCACTCAGTGCTCTAAAGCGAAGTACAATCATCCACTGCGCAAAATGTAATGTGTAGGGAAACTGAACGAATCCAAAATCCTTTCGACTGACACAAAGGACTTGGGAGTCAATGCGAAGTTCCTCTGCAATCAATTACAGTTCGGCGCGGCCCCCTTCATTTTTCACTCCGATTCGGTGACACTTAGGGATTAGATTACGTCATCGTCATTAGGACGATGTGACGGACATCGGTGGCTTTAGCTCCACGTGACTCAAATGTCAAACACAAAGAGCATTATTACAGCTGCTAGAAGCAATCAGGTTCACGTGGGAACTCCGAAACTCTGTCGTAATCTGTAGTCTAAAGCATTCTGCTCTGTTTTCCAGAGTGGTTTGCGCTGATCTGACTATCTCCATTACAACTGCAATTTGATGTTGCTCGTTTTGCAGTACTAGTGACGTAAAGGACGAATGTCTCCCCACGTCATCTAGTGAGCGGAGGTATAAACCTGCGCGCGTTTTCTTGAGCTCTCATTTCGCTGGATGCGACGAGAGTACTATCAGATCAAATCTGCTGCTCATTTGTCGATGTAAATCGGTTCCATTAAGCGGGATCAAATTTTGTTTTTTTATAGAATATTGTTAACAACGCTTCTAACGTATTTTATTTAAAATTCAGCAATGTTGCTGAAGAAGAGGAGGGTGGAGAGGAGAGTTTCTTATCTCGAAAAAGTTGCCTTTAATTATTAATTGGGCTGCAAACGGTGAATTCTAGTTTTGAAGCGACGTTTAGAATCATTATTTTTCTTCCATGCCGGATGTACTTTTGATCTTTTCATTCCTTTTGGGGAAGGCATAGGACTTGTTTTAATGACAAATGGACCGTCCCTGTATCGTGGTTGTAACGCCTCCTCTAATGTATATAAAAACCGACTACAGTGTACGTCATCTTCGCTGTTCCCAAGACGTCTTAGCATGTGTCTCATATTGGTTGCGCGGTGGTGGTAGCTCTTGAAGCGACGAGCGATGCTTGGAGTGTGTGGCGAATGCTGAATGGAGAGGAGCGTGTGCGGAGGGTTATGAAGATAAGGACTTCACAGCCACGCCGTGGCGCAACATGACCTCACAGAGATAGAAACTAGGGAAGGCGGCTGTTTTCAGAACCAGTGCGTCGCACTCGCGTAATTTCAAGAAACATGCTGATAAGAATAAAACGAGAAAATGGCACAAAGAATGGATAATTCTTCAAAGAAAGTGCACGGTTTTTGTCGTTGGTTTTCAGGAATTACTTTTGGATCCTGAAGTACGAAGAAAAGCGAACTCAAAAATGAGTGAAATAAAATTGTAGTTTTCTTGTTCGGTTATCTTTTGTTCAGTGTCTAGAATACAAATGAAATAAATTTATATGTAGAAGAGTCGATGACATTGATACGTGGATGATACAATTTGCTACGTGCCGTTTTATTTGGCTAGGCAACGCCAGTTGAGTAGAGTGAAAGGTCTCGTTCGCATTGTAGCTCTTGAAGGCTTCCTTTGCATCTTCAATACCTGCAACTCCGTCCTACGTCTGCCACGGAGCCGTCACGTCCCTTCGGTGCAATCGTCGTGTGTCGGGCGTTCGTGATACGCAGTTCGCGGAAAGCCTCGCCCGCACAGCTCCATCGCCTTTGTCAGCTTCCCTCGTTACGCCCGTGTGGTATTGCTCTCCGGCCCTCGCCGCCCACCCGACTCATCCCACGGGCTATCCTCTACCCCCGCCGCCCATTGCCCGTCCCGTCCCGTCCGTCTGCCCGCCCGCCTCGTGCAGCCCAGGCGCGACAGGGCTTTGTCAGAAACAACGAGCTGTTTTAACGAGCCTCGCCCGCCTGTTTCTGGGGGCAGACGGGCCAACACGCAATTTTTTCACGTTCTTCATGCTTGCACGCAGCGCGGAATTTGATATTACGGAACTCATTAAAGCGTCAAAGAGAAGGGAGTTTAAATGCATCAAGCCCCGGATTAAAAATGGGTTAATACCGTTTCGAAGCAAAGGCTTCCTCGAATCAAATTCGGTTGGCTTAATTGATTCCAAGAAACTCGTTACCGGTTGGGAAAATAACAAAGATATTAAAGTACAAAACAGAAAGTGGATTTAAACAAAATAACCAATAAAGGGTTTCGGAAATCTTATATATCTCATTTTACTTCTTTGCTTTTGTTCATTGCGTCAGCTGACCTAGCTCGTTTTCCAGTCAAATGACTGTCATCGGAATCGTTTGCTTCGTCAAATGATTGTCATCGGAATATTGTTTGTTCGAGAGGTTACAAGTTTTCTTGTTCACCAGGTTCAAGATTAGAGTTCCGTCGGTGGAGGTTAAGCTGGGTTGCGGCCGGCCACAGCTTAGATGAGAATTCGAATAGGCCCACAGTTCTGGTGGATCTTCACCGTGGCGTCGAGAAAATCACGTCTAGGGGATGCCGGAGCAGGTCCTGAAAACAATGGACACTGAATCGCCTCCCAATCCCCTATGCCGGGCAGAATTGCAAGGACGAGGATGGTAGGCCAAACTCCAGCGAGAAGAGTCGTCCCTACTAAGACTAAAGCTAACAGCTGGTGGCTCCTGCAGTTTCGTTGGCTAGGCGAGGTAATCGCGGCTGCCTGGATGGCTGTTTGCTGTGGGAACGTGCGTTAATGGCGCGCTCATTAGCTGGGATTACGTAAAGCATTGCGTGGCCGCTTCCCGTCTCCCCTCTTCCTCCCCCTTCCCAATTAATACGTCATTTGTTTGACAGGCTTTATCTCATTAATTCCGCTGCACGCTTCGGAGGTAGAGCCCTCCCTGTTTTTTTTGAGAGGACCGCTCGATATTTCACGTGCCGTATCTTTTTTTCCCTTTGGATTGATTTCTCAATCACGAAACAGAATGTGATTTTGGCGATTTTAACTTCTCTCAAATCACAACAAAGTTGGATTTTTTGCCCTTTCGTAGTTTTTAAGTTTCTTGGAATTCTATTTATTGTTGATGACTATGACGATCAGGGTCTTGGCGTTGAATAGAAATAGTGTGGGCGATAAATATTGTTTTCAGCGGTGCCCTTTGATGTTTGCGAGAGAGATGCAAAACATCACTATTCAGTCATGTAAGAATATTAATTGCGGAAAAGCTTTCAGAAGAACGTCAGGTAGTTTTGGCATGCATGTGTGTTATGTACTGAAATTCAAGTTGCCATGCATGCAGTGATTGTCGTTGCTACACATTGATTTCTTGTATTCGGTGGAACGTGCGTACCGAAGCAGTTCGTGTCATTTTAGTTCTTTTGTCCTAACAAACCCAGTTATTTGATTGCTCACAGTACCAATTCACATTTGCGGTTTACCGCACAAAAGGTTTTTAGTTGCTATTTGTTTGAAATGAACACTCGTGAATATTCAACACAGTTTATGCTGCAAAACACAGGGCAGTCATTGTAGGTATTTTCGCATCAGTGGCGCTGTAAATAAACTTTTTACAGCCTAAGTGGTCGTACTAGAATATGGAACGATTTTCACTCGTTTCGAGGCTGCCGTGTTCCAGTCGGCCCTAAAACGACTTTCTGCGCCTCCCACGGGCGGCACGACACACTCTATAGCAGAGTAAATGGATTCCATTTCAGCGTTTCCTTGACGGAAACTCTTATTCCAATTCTGTGCGTGCTTCTGATGGACATGCGTGTTACAACACCAGCCCAACGAACCACTTGAAATGCACAACGATATGTAGGACGGTGTAACAGTGATGACTTGCAAATACATGAACCCATTAATCATGTCGTTTGCTAGAAAGGAAAACTACATCCTTTTTTCTTCAAAATGTTCCATATCATTAATGAAGGCGCACTTTGTTACCTTCGCGTTTTCGGTTTCTCCGCTTCGGTGAAATGCCTCACTGTGCGTCTCTAAACGTAATCTTAATTTAGATCTATTCTGGGAAAAATCAGCTTTTTAGCAAAGCGAAGCGAAAGACAATTCTGCCGGCCGCCTATTTCCTTGCTACGCACCGGTGTTAAGAGTTGCGCTGGTCAACGAAGGTACTGGTGTGCGATCATTCTTTTCCTCTTCCGGTGACTACCATCTCGAAGTCCGAGTAATCGGAAGGTTCTCGGTAGTCGGAAGATGCGGAAGAAATCATGGATGAAGTAGGATTCAACGAAACATTTGATGTCTGTGTTGTATTATATTTGGAACTGGAAGGAAGAAATGTGCATGGAAGGTGAAGGTGTTACAGTGTAATGGAAAAAAAAAAAGAGAGAGAGAGAGAGAGAGAGAGAGAGAGAGAGAGAGAAACGATCAAATGCTTGAAAAATGTAAGAGAAAATACAGAAAAGAAAGGAAGTTGGGTGATCACACTCTGGTGATCGTATTTATAAACGGCTGTTTGAAAGGTATGTGATAAGCAGACGTTTGTAAGAAAATGAACGAAAAGTGAAAACACATCTCATGTTTAAAAACTTATGAAACAGTATGGGTCCGAAAGAGTGGAGTCTGGAGAAGGTAAAACTGATTATCGCTGCCCCGAGGCAAATTCGTGAAATAAAATAATGCCACCCTGTTGGGCGCAGCCTCTTCTGCGCCTCGTCCGTTTCTCCCGCTCCGCGCCGCTGTGCCCCCGAGGCGTCCCGCGGGGAGACGGGGATTATGAGGCGCAATTACAAGACGGCGGCGGAGACCGCTCCGTCCAGTTCGCCTCGCGAACGGCGCGCCGCGCGCGAAAAACAAAAAAAAAAAAAAAAAAAAAAAAACGCAAGAACAAGCACCGCGAAATGAAAGCCGCGCTCAAGTACCACCTCTGATCGACTCCCCCCCCCAGCCCCGTCCTGTCCCATTCCTCCTCTCCCCGCCCCGCCCCGCCGCGCCGCTCTCCACTACAAAGCCCGCCCCAGCCCGCCCAGACTAAGGTTGCCAACCGTCCTGCATTTGGGAAGACAGTCCTCTATTGTCGTCAGTTGTCCTTTCGTCGTCCTTTTTATTTTAAATATCCTCCTTTTAGTACATTTGTAATTTTTTTTGTAATGTATTTTATCACATGACTAATATCTGCTACGTTGTATCGTTTATTGTTTAATTTAGAATAGAATCATAAATAACATTTTTTTCTCAACGCAGACACACGCATGTATGATGGTGTCTGTGTCTAGCATCTAAATTAAAAAGGGCACTGAGAACATCAGCAGGATTTTGTGAACGTATCTTTTCACTTGAACCGCAAATGAAGAGAGGAAAGAAACATATGATGTTAGTCTAAATTAAATTTTATAGAAAGAAATGTGTTGATGGGGTTGAGTTTTTGGTTGTTGAGTGTCCTCCCTTTTACCTGAACATTTTTGGCAACCCTAGCCCAGACACTCCCTTGTTGCCTCCCGTTGCATTTGGCGTCGTTCTGATCTGACCCTACTCGACCCGACCGCTCCTCCTACCCCCCTCCCTTGTCTCTCTTTATTCCGCCTGTTCCCTTCCCCTTCCACCTGTACTCTTACCTCTTCGGCATTTCGTCTTTCCCCGCCCTCCAACTGCTTAGTTCCGCCCTCTCCCACCTCTCCTGAGACAGCCTCCCTCGCGCTGAACTCGCTTCCCGACCTCTAACTGGCAAAGAACTCTCGGAAATCATGATGGTCGCGGGTTTCTCTCCCTCGCGCGGCTCCTCTTGCCGATGCGCAGATACGAACCGGCAGTCATGCGTCTCGCCGGCGTGCGCGGCGACGGGCGGAGGGGCGTGGGAGAGCCATGCGCGGGCCGCGTGCTCTGCTGCACCGAAGGTGAGGAGTTTAATACACGATGAGTGACATTTCTGAGCGTAGGAGACAGGTTTACGGCTTTGCCACCCATTCCTGAGCACGTGTTCATGCACTGTACGAAGAAGGTTAAGTGACAAGGGGGGGTGAATGATGAGAGAATCAATGATATGTGGATCGGCTTGGATAAATTCTGTGAGAGAGCAACAATGCCACATCCACATGATGAAAATACCAAAGACGTACATGGTATTGTTTCCAACTTCTATGCAGAACCGTTTCTGCGACAACTTGACGGAGTTCGCAGGTTGCAGCAAACTGCACACAACTTCGAAAATGTAGTGAATGTAATAATGTAAAATGTAATAATGATACACCAACGACGTTCAGTGTCATCGATTTGTGAAAAAATGAATGGGATACGTTTCTCATTTTGCTCCACATATGATCACACCCAACGGCATTTGAAAAAAGCATGGGGAGTTTGACTGAACAGTTTGTGTTAAGGTGGTGTCAATTGCCGAAACGATATTACTTCTCATGACCATTGATTGCCCTTTCGTGCATCTCTCTATACAAGTGTGTGTGTGTGTGTGTATATATATATATATATATATATATATATATATATATATATATATATTGTGACGTACCGGGTAGGCCGGCTTGTTCTCAGTAAATTTATTTGTAAGGGACAGGTGTTCTTTCTCGTGAATGGGCTCGGGGTTATTAATCAAACACCACTGTTCCGTGAACAAAATAAACTGAACTATTTATTAATTCTATACAAATCACTAATGATACAATATTTATGGTGGTCTCTACCCTTTTCTTTCATATAACCCAGAATCACTGTTAGTCTCTCGATTTTATCGATCGAAGAAATATTTACCGTTACTTCTTCCACTACTAGCGTCGGCGGCTTCGGGGACTCTCGGGTTGCCTCGCGCTCCTTCGTTGCCTGCCGGGGTCGTTTCACCTGGGACCAGCCGAGGTGAGGCGCTGCGCTTCCGAAGTACGTTCTCCTGGGGATCCGATCGACTATTGATTGTTATCACGCACAAATGGTCCGTCAATTAATCTCTCTGCCCGGGGTTCCCCCTCGACGTCTTTTGATCTGTGTTATTCCAAATGCAGCTATCACTTTGGCAATATGTCCGATCGACTATTGATTGTTATCACGCACAAATGGTCCGTCAATTAATCTCTCTGCACTCGTTCGTTCGCGATACTAGTTTTCTTTTCGATCGCGGAGCAGCCCCAGATACGTCCTTCCTCGCCGGCGGCCAGCCAGACACTGCCTCCTCGCGGCCTTGTTCCCACGGTCGGCCAACCGACGACACCTCGCCGCCCGTAACCGTTTTTCGTGGCTGGCGAGCGCCCTCTGGCAACCGTTCTGCCGCGTGCTTGTTTGAGGTATCGCCGTTTCTTTGGATGGAAACGCGGTGCGTTTCAATATATATATATATATATATATATATATATATACATACATATATATATACATATATATATATATACATACATACATACATACATACATACACACACACACTCTTAGGAAGTAGACTTATGATGTATTTGCAATGTCGCATCCTTGGAGGGGGGAGATCATACCTTGAGCCGCCTCCTCCAGAAACTAATGATACATATAATAAATATATTTTTTACTGATTTTCTGTTATGAAGCATTCGATACATCAATTAACGTATTAATCAAAAATGAATAAACTTTTTTTTAGTAATAAATATTTATCAGAAAATCATCAAATCTGATTGACACTGTATTGTAGCCCCTAACACCAACACACAACAAAAATCATGGGTGTGCTTCTATGTAATGTTTTAATATTTGTATTTGATCGGCTGTAAAATTTTCCTTTGTGGTCAATGCCCTGCCCTTTGAAGCTTCCAGTTTACTTTATCAAACCTTTCTACCCTGCTGTTCTCGCAAAGAATGTCTACATCCAAAGGAAGGGACAGTGGGTTGTAATTACTCGTCCCAAGAGCGGTAAGAAGTCACAGCGAAGAGGGCAACTCACTAGACCGCGCATTGAAGAAGACGGCATTTTCGGGTTAATCAATGGGAAGACATCACGGTGGACATCATCGACCGTTCCCATCTCTCTCTCTCTTTTTTGCGCGACCAGCCCTTCGCTCAAAGGCCTCTCGCACACGGCAAAGTGCAAGGCAGCCGACGACGACGACGGGGGCGGGGGCGGCAACATCACAGACGGGGCCCCCAGCGTGCTAATGATAGTCGCTCGGACGCTTTTTTTCTCTCTCTCGCTCTCCTCAGAATTACTTTGGACAGCGTCGGGTTGCTCCCTTCCTTTTGCTCCTCGCGTTCTTATCGCGCGTCCGTCTGCGAGCACGCTCGCCCGGAGCTCATTAAAGGACGCGGCCGCCCGCACGCCCGCCGGCCGTGTCAGACGGCCCGGGCCAGGCCGGGTTGAGGACGTCGCGGCAGCGCGCCTTCCATCCGCTCCTGCGGGCGGGAGCGTGTTGTCGGAGTGGTGCGGGAAGTGGTAGGCCGGAGGGTGGTGGTGTGATAGGAGAGCTGACGATAAGAGATGAGAGAGTGATTCACGCTCTGGACGTGGCAGGGTTCATGGACGGGGAAGTAAAGGAGATGAAAAGGAGGAGGAGAATCAGAAATGAACGTAATTTTTTCTTGAGGGAATCGACGGGGAGTTTCCCAAGTAAAATATCCCCGCCCGCGAAGTACTTTCTGTGGTGCACTTGTCGGCGCTCGCGCGCAAGAGTTGTGGAGCAGGGACCCCTTCCGCTCATCGCCGCTGGGAAGGGTCCTCGCCCACTCAGCGGAAACTTCGCCAGCGCCAGCGCGACTGTCGGCCTCCGGGACTCCGAGAAGCCCCGAGCTGGGGCGGCCCCTCGCCTCGCCCCGCTCCGCCCCGCCCCCGCAGTCTGATGCATTGTCCGCTCGCCCACGCTCCGTCCCGGCTCCGCTTCACCCCACCCCGCTTGGCTATGCTCTTCTCGACACCGCCCCGCGGGCTGTCCCCTTTCGATGGCTTGGCGTTCATCAGTGCGATTCAGCTCCAGGGGCCTCACGAATCGATCAGTGGCAGCCGGCGCAGCCCCGGCTGCTCCTCGCTGGGTTCGTTTTCCCGCAGGCTCTCCGCCCCGATTCAGTAGAGCGGAGTCGCAATTCCGAGGTTGTTTTTGCTTTTCGATGACATGCCAGGTTCTCTTGGGCCAGTTTATTCCGTTCACCGGCTCCCTCTCTCCTGATCAGCATGGTCGTTGCATCCCTCTTGTTCTTGAATGATTGCTGATTCCGGGTGCATCAAATGCCAAGGCCATTAGCCCAGTGAGTGCAGGTTTTTTTTATCGTGTGAGGTGGCGGTGACCTCCGCTGGATGATGCGATCCGGCACCGACCTACCCGTCGGTGTGCGGGGGTTTTCCCCAACTAGTTATCTCTCACCGCGGTTCACCGCCTCAACGTCGAAGTTCCCGACTTGTGTCTCTGCATGCGTGATAGTGTAGTGCTTGTAAGTGTGTGTGTGTGTGCGTGTGTGCGCGTGTGTGTGTAAGAAAGTAAGTAAGTGGTGTGGATAGGACAAGAAAGTGGAAGTAAAAATCGGGTGCGGTCCGTGGCGTTAGGGTACTGCTTCGGTATTCGCCTGGTGTTGTTCGGAGATACCAGGGAAAATACGGATCAGAGCAGCCAGCCGCTAGAATTCTCCTTCAGACAACTGTTGAATTCGACATAGTAGTGTAGCTGTCAAAATCCTGTGTCCATGGAGACTGGAACCTAGGATCTTTTGGTCTGAGACACCAAATTGATGCCCTGAGCCTCCTATACTAACACTTGTTTTTGAGTATTTAGGAATTACGCTAAGTAAGTCACTTTTTTTCATACTGGTTCAAAATAACATCCCGTCATTCTCGAAACAGATGTTTAACCATTAACTTGAAAACTTGACTGCTAGGCTTCTTTATCGTTTCCAGAAGCTCTTAAAAGGGTGGATATAGGCATACCCCGGAAGCGCCACCCCTAGCCCACACTTAAGCTCTACACATGCGTTTCTCGGAACACCAGTTATTGTGCTTCTTCGTCTATTCGCCTCTTCGTCCATTTCCACTTGTAAATGTTTCTTCAAGCAGTCGATAGGGCCCTTATGGCCGTATTCTACTCTGAATAAATCATGGGGTCCACTGACGTTTGATCGGCTGTGTCGCGGGTATCCAGTCGGGTGCTTCGTTAAGCCTTCATTTTAGATATTGAAGCTCCCGATTGAATAATCGCGTCCTAGCGGATCAAACCTCCATTCGGTCCATGTTTTAATCGGAGTATAAAAGCAGCCCACTCACAGGTAAGCCAGACTGACGAGCCTACGACTCGCCGGCTGCTAAACTTCTGCGATCCCTTGTGGGAACAACGACGCAGGTAGTAGAAATGAGTGATTGGCAATCGCCGCGTTTGCGAAGTCTTGAAGGGTGGCTCGGCTATGAGTGGACCGACCCGGCTAGACGCGCCCGTTGGCCCGGCGCTTGGGCGGCGCGACGCTCGGATCGCGACTACGCGGAGACCTCCGGTCGCTCGCTCTGCCCCTACCGCTCTGCCAAGCTCCGGCCCACGCCGCCCCGCCACACACCTCCCCTCCCGCTGCCTACCCCCACCCCCCTCCCCGCGCGCGCGCTCCCGCTCCCGTTCGCATTGACCCACTTCGGCCCCCCCCGTCCGGGCGGGGAGGAACCACGCGCGCGGCGGCAGAGGAGGCGGAGGCGGCGGCGGCGGAGGAGAGCACAGGCGAGCGGAGGACTCGTGAATGAACCGCGCGCGCCGCGCCGCGGCTCCGCTCCACGCCTCGCGCCGCCCGAACTTCCCCCTCCGCCGCCCTGCGCGCGAGTACTACGACTACTATGCGCGCGCGGGCGAGCGGCGGGCGGACGGGCGGGCGTGCGAGCGCGCCCGCTCCGCGCCATTCACAATCGTCCGGGCGGTGGCGGCGGGCGGCCCGAGCGGCCGGCCGAGCGACCGGGCGGGCGGGCGGGCGCGCGCCGTGGCGCAGCGTCGCGGAAGGAAGCGGGCGCTGGCGGCGGGTAGGCCTGGTGGCGCGCTGTGCGGCGCTGCGCGGCTCGGCGGGGCTGGGCTCGGCGCAGCCAGCGCCGTGCCAGTCGCCCGCCAGCCCGCCGCCCGGCCGGTCGCTGCTGCGCGCCGCCGGTCTTCGCCCGCGCGGCGCCACGCGCCGCCCGCGATGGGCGTGGTCGGCGGTGGGTGGATTTGACCACGTCGGAGGGATCTTTTCGTTCGTTCTCTGGGGAGTATTTGATGTGTGAAGTTCGGCAGCGTTCTTCGCTTCACTCTGTAACGAGGGGACGGTGTAGGTCTTTGTTGGTGGGGTTGGTTAGCGTTCGGTCTGATGGGGAGACCCTTGCGGAAGCAGGAAGAGTAGGCTGGCGGATGTGGTTCTTCAAAATGTGAGATGTAGCCGGTGATTCATCGGGAGGAGGAGTTTGTCGACAACGTTGGCATCTTCGGAGATTTTTCTCTTGCGGATCTTTCGGCCCGTGATGTGTCGCAGGACGGTTCATTAGCTGCTTTTTGAAGGAATGGTATCGAACTTCTTTGGGTTAGATGTAAGAAGTGGGCTTAACAAGAAAGGTGGTTGCGTTGAAGTAATTTCCATTTCTGTTTGGGCCGAAAGATTTTGCGGGGGCGATATGGGTTTTTTTGAAAAGAGGTGTTTTATGATAGTCTGTAAGAAATCATATTCGATATTTACACTAGTAGCGCTGTGGAAAAGGTTTTATTGACTCTTTTTGGTGTTTCGTGGTATGCATCTTCTGCTGTCTCAAGGAATCCATGCAATAACTGATGGTAGAGATATTGCTATTTAACTTAAGAATTAGTACCATTGTGTTTGTTGTGCTTTGGTCCACAACGTTTACTAACATCATGAGGTTCGCAATTCAGATTTCTTATCCACTCTTGGGGTACTGTTAGAAGATTCACAAGAATTTTTTTTTTGTTTTCCAAACCCATACGTCGATATACTCTTTAATTATGAGAGATTTTGAGACTTCGTATTATTGTCTTTGGAGTCCCATTGAGGAGACTTGAGATATTGATTTGCTTTTGAGGCAAACTTACACATGTTTTGGACATGTTACATAATCGACACAGTCTGTTTATGAACTTGTGAACCCTGGAAAACACAGCATTTTAATAAGTTAGGTTTCAGTGCTCATCTTCTAGTAATCGGCTTAGATATAGGAGAAATACTTCGGATTTACACTCGTATGATTAATGTTATAAATGCAGATGTTGACTTGTCGATACGATTGCTGTTGAGATAGTGCGAATATAAAAAAAATGAGTTCCTTTGTCTTCCCGTCTCTTGATGTGTAGTCTTCGAAGAATTGTATTTTTCAAGTTCTTGAATTCCCCAGTGGTTATATTTTTCCTCTATAAATTTCGTCTCGACTCTCATTGGACATTTAAGAATTCGATGTGTGATTGGAGGTCTAACTACTATGAATTGCCCAACAAATTGGTTTCCGTATCCGGTAAAATGACATTTCTAGAAATCAGAGGATTTTTTGAGATTATAAAATGAGCGAATGTGTTAATTTTCTCTGTTTCATGGCAAAATCAGAGAGCTGGAATTTAGCAGGTAGCCTACCCACAGTCTTGTTTTTATTAAATTTTTCAATAATTTAATAATCTTTACAGCTCAACATGTTATCACGGAAGAAAATAAAGGAATGTAATGGAACATCTGGAGAAATGAGAGAAATATGTTCCAGGAACACCGCCCTAATTTTTAAACACGTGTGTCCGGAGAAAAGGATTCTACACTCATGTTGTTTCAACAAATATTGTATAACCATAATCGATCAAACTGAGATAACAGTGTTTATTTTGGTTTGTTGATACTTTTATCTTATCGTATTTTGATAAGCTCTAAGATTGTCAATAGCTAATATCAAAATTTTGATAGCGTTGATATGTTTATTTTTGATACTGGAAGGGTCAATTGAAATCATTTTATAAAGCATGCAAATAAATCGATACAAAAATGATAAAGAATCATAGGAAGCGACGATTGGAATACTGGAGCGGTTCGTAGATAGTCTAAAATAGGACTGCCCAACTGCCAGCCCACGGTGCCATTTATTCTGGCCGGTTATTAAACATGAAAGTCCCTTGCATCCATGTCGGGCGAGAATATTGGGCCTAGCGCACGCGTCCTGACAGGGTCGTATGGGGGTCCGAGTAATGAAAATGTTGCCCGGAACCATTTTAAAAGGTTTTATTTGTGGCCTTTGAGACCTTGCATGTTGGATATACCTGGTCTACAATATAATATCCTGCGACCCGGAGATTGTATCGTAGAGTTAGAGCAACTAAAGCAAGATACAAACTTGAGTTATTAATTATGTTATTAAAAATATTCTCCCCCAAAAAGATTTTTCGGATAAACCTAAAATACAGATTTATTACCTAGAACATAGTTACGGTACAAAATTATTTTGTCAAAACGAATGAGGAAGGGACATAATAATCCCGAAGGGAAACACTGACAAGATACGACCAGGGTCCTTGGCAGAGGCATTAAAGAGACCCGTGTAGGCAGGCTGCTCACACGTCCGTGCAATTTGTCAGAACACTGGGAGCATGTGTGTTTTGATACGCTCTCTGTTGGATTTCGAGAACGCAGTGTCGAAACGCTTACAACCGTTATCAGAGAAACTAAATTCGATTCCTTTGAGGACATGGCAACCAGTGGCAATAATCGAAGTTGTTCACAATTTCATGTGGTTGCCCCGTCAGGGTCTCCCTAAAATCGCTTCGCGGTTCACAACGAAACAAAAAACATAAATTTGGTATTAAAAAATTATATTTTATTGATGGCCATCCATTATATTGAATTATTATGTCAGTTTGATTTCGTCTCGTATATTTGGCGGTTACCCCTAGTTTAACACTATGGAACCACATTTCTTGTACACATTTTGTTTATAGATTTCAGGCAAATGGTACCAACCACTATATCTGAGTGAATTCTCGTACTGCAGACTCAGTACGGAATTGTACGTATTTTATTTTCTTGAAAAAATTCAAATAATTCTGGAAAGTTCAAAATAATAGATAGTAGCCCGGCCTTTTGTCTTCTGAGAATTTATGTAAGTTATTTTAGAGGTAGAAATAGACAAGAACCATCAGAAACGTATTGCCCTTATTCGATAGTATCGACATTTTGGTCAGTGCTTGGAATTGATTAAGGTGTTTCGGCCAGTTACACTTGCAGCTTAATCGCGTATTCCATGTTCATTCCCTCAAATGAACATTTGATATCTTGAAAATTCATTTTTTGGAGCAGATTTGTTTCTCGTCCTTCTCTGGAAACTGTTGATAAGTGACAATATTTGGTTCGTGATTTTGCCCATATTGTATTACGTCACATGTACTCTTATCTCATGTCGAGGCAGTGTTGGTCCGCGACACATTCGACGAATGAGCACGCTTCCCTAAGAGCGGGGACGATTGTGGAGAGGTGGATGGGCGGAAACACCCCCGGCAGAGTAGCGCGTCTCACCCGCCCGCCCAGACCCCGCCGCTCCGCGTCCGCCTCGGCAGGCGGGTGAGTGGGCAATGCGCCCAGGAGGACATCCCCGCCAGCCACCGCCGCCGCGGCCGGGCGGAGAATCACTGTACCACGGTCCGTTCGCCTTCCCCCTCCCCGCCCTCCACTTCGCCCGTTGCGCCCCTCCCCCCTCCACAGCCGCCGCCGCCGCCACCACCACCTGTTGCAGCGGCCTCATCACGTGGTGTCTGGAGATGGCGGGCGGGCGGAGGTCACGTGATAACCCGGGTTGAGTCACGACCTCGGTAAGGTCGTCTGGGCGCGGGGATACCCGCCGCTCGACTGTGCCACCTCGTCCGCCGGCCCGGCCCGGCTCGGCTCGGCGGAGGCGATGCGGCACGCGGCGCGGAGTCGCAGGGGCGCAATGGGTTGATGTCAGGCGGCTCCGCAAATGGTGTATATGGCGAGTGACTGCTTGCCGAATCCTGAGTAGTGGGGTGGAGTTGCTTGCGTTTTCCGAGCGACGAAGATTCGGTGCACGCCCTACCCTCCGCGTGTCGGTCTTTCGGTCATGTCAAGGGAAGCGAACTTTTGCCGCGCACGTCAGCTGCTCGATATTGGGCGAGCAATGGGTCGCTGTTCGAAAGCCGAATGTGTGGAGCTGCTTTTAAACGTGCATCACTGGACGGTAAACGCATGAGGAGGCCAAGCGTATGTGTTTAGGGTCCCGCTAAGTGGAGGACCCCAAATAAGTAATACAGAAAGCAGCAACATTTTTTTTATATTTCCGTAATTGTCATACCTTTTGCCCGCTCCTTTTATTTTGAAATATTTTGAATAATTTTGAACCTCTGATTTGTCAGATATTCACAGCAGTCATGCAGATGTGAGAAAATACTTTTCTATCTAGTATGACTTGGCACCTCCAAAGAAGAGAAAAACTGATTTGAAATGTCTGTAAAGAATCAAGGATCTCTGATATTCCTGTTACGTTCCCATTGTCGTTCACGATGCGATTGTACTATAATGTTGTAAGGCGTTCTGTCGTATTATTGTCTGTTCAGTCATGTGTGCGAGTGTCAGCTAAGCCGAATTGTGATCGGTGAGTACCACGTAGAAATGATCCGCATTCATTTCACAAACGTTAGCTAACCTGGCCTGGAGTGGTTGGACTCCCTACTTTTATCATTCATCCGGCTGGCGAATATTCTATGAAATTAATATATTTATGTGACTGAAATGTAAGAAAAGTAGCAGTGTTAAACTTCGTCTTTACGAAATATTATTCCTCTGATTAAAGTTTAGTGTATTGGGAGTTTAATTATAAAAGCATGATGATAGTAAACAATACTGGTACTTTCAAATTAGGATTTATTGCCTGACAGTTTGAATCCGTTTGATGACTTAATTCACACCCGTGCGTATTTTCAATTACCTTTCGACATGACTTTCGTCAATCTTAAAATATTCGTTTTGGTAAAGATATTGAAAAAAATAGTAACCACCCCTGAAAACTATTCCTAATCTCTCACCCGCACTCACTGAACTGGCACTTTCAGGTATTAACCGCTGGCATCTGGCTGGCGAAAGATGGTTTTTCGCAGAGGGATGCGGTCTTCTCCGAAGCTCGAATGTTGCAGAACCTGTCAAGATAATTATCTATTGCTGACGTACATGTCTTGTTTTTGCCAGAACCTCGCATAGATTAAATTGTTAATTGGACCGCAAGATTTTTTTGACCAGTGTGGGTGGAAACTTCGTGGCTGCGCAACTTGCGAAACACGTACGCAAAACCATTTCGCATTGTACGTGTGTTATTGTGATGTCACCCACCATACTCGTTTTATACGTTCGGTTAAAACTGCCATAGGTTGCATTGTTTTGCCTAAAAAATGTGACACCTCCTTTCGCACAGTGTGTTCGTTGAAAGTTATATTTCCTTCGGGTATTACAATGGATTGTTCTGTATTGTTACCTTCTTGATTCAGTGTCCACGTTTTTCTTACTGTGAGGATTCCAATAATTATTGCGAAACGTAAAGCATGGTAATTAACGTTACGTGAGGGAATCTCGGAGGAGTGGCGACTTTTGTTCCTTCGAAGTCAACCACGACCGATGACCTGGAGGTTCTTGTTCGCGAAGTTTTGCTTCTTTCGCCAACTTGGCGGGAACAACTTGGAGGAGCAGATGAATCCTTTCTGCCTCAGCGACTGGAACCAGGCAGTAGTACCTGTGGTATGTGCGCAAGTGAATGCCATACTATTATTCCGGTAGATGAACTGACGATTGATGCATCTTTTGTTTTTTTAAATATATGTATATATCTCCGAGTACGTTTATCCAAAAAGTTGCGATTTATTGGATAATAATATCGGTGTTTAAATAAAGAAATTCGCTGTTAACTATTCCTGTTCGAAAAACGCGTAGCTGTTATAAATGTTCAATTAATTACATCGCATGATGAGTGTCTCTTGACTCATATCGTTTTCAAATTTCGGAACGTCGCTGACAGACGCGTCCGGCCACACGATTTTATTCATAGGTAAAAAACTTAGCCTTGTTTATTTATTTATTTTTTCGTTCTTTTCTTTCCTTATTTTTCTCTTTTTTTCTTTAATTATTTCATTTTCAGCAATGTCGCCGCCAGCTATACACCGAAATATCGATGTACTTTTTAAAGTGTATACAGCGGTATTGATCGTTCAAAATATAGTAATGACAGTAGTGCTTTTCCTCTCGCCGGAGCGCGTCCGCGGGCAGGGCAAACGAAGCCGCCGTGCCGGCGCCCCGGGCGACGCGCGAAGAGCGGAACACGTTCCATAAATTCCTTCTCGCTCCCGCTTTCTTTTTCTTTTCTCTTCTCCTCTCTCTTCTCGCGCCTTATTTAGGCGGAGGTGGGGGAAGGAGGGGTCGCATAAGACGTGCCTGCGATCGTGAGCTGCCTACACAAGACAGTCGAAATTTTGGATGAGTTGCACCTCCCTGTGAGCTACTGCTACTTCGTGCTTCGCGGGGCCTCTCAGCCCAGCCTGGGCCCGGTCGCCTCGCCTCGCCGCGCTGCGCCGCGCCGGGGCCCGCTGCTGCCCATTGTCCGAGCGGGCGGGCGCGGCGGGTGATTGATGAACCGTGGCGAGAGCGCCCGGCCGCACCACCAGCCTGAGCCCCGAGCCCGGCCCCGTCGCCCACCAAGCTCACTATGGAAGGGATTTTGGAGACGCACGATTCGAACATTGTGGACGTACGCGATTAAGATGGAATGAAAGTTTTCGCGGCTGCCGTATTGAATCTTGTATTTCATGTCCGTCTGTCAATGTCTTATATAAACTATTTCCTGTTTTACGATTCTATCCGTAGTTTTCTGATTAATTCTGTTGTCTTCTGATACCAAGTTTGTCACTTCTTCATATGAACATGGTAAAGCAATAAATTATAGTATTTTTGTTGTTCATTACAACTGATTGCGGGAACGAAAGAAACAACGAAGTAATTGCATTGATTTCTAGTTCAATAAACTTGTAAATTTATAATAAATTCATGAGATTTCTCAGAAATACGCAATTGCTGCTATGTAAGATTTGTAGATTTAGTTTTTCTGTTATGTGTTGCACTCTTTCAACATTGTTATTAACCTCAAAACTTTAAATGCATTAGACTAACGGTTAAAAACATGATAAACGAATAAATGGATCCATCGGGTTATGTGACTGGAAATGTGACTGTTGGCTCAGAAATACTTGTAACTTACGTAAACATGGAGACGAAAGAACACAACTGTTTGGTAAGATCTTGCTTGCTACAAGTTCTGATTAATGGGCGGTAATAAACTCGAAGCTGTCCTACTGTAAAAACGAATGAGTTTTGAATGTTCGCCAAATCCAGTCCATTACAGTACACTCTTAACTCCAGGTTTCTTGTGTCATTTGAGATAAAAGCTTCGTTAATCACGATTCACGATAACTTTGTTGTAGTATCATGGGAAGATAGTATGCATTTAGTTTATATTACAGGAAAGGTCCTGTTGTAGCTCATGTTACGTAATTACGCGATAATACATTAAAGTATCAAGTCATCTTGCGTTTCCATTTCATTAAATTACATCCCTTTTGTGAAGCCGCGACTGTTCAATTTTTGTAACCAAAAGTTTCTCCATGTTGCTAGAACGCTGAACTATACAACCTCCTAGACTCAAAGTGTCGCTAGTAGAAGTATAGCTGGTCTAAGAGTGAGTGAACATATCGTCAGTGCAAGCTGTTCTCGCAGGAGACGCCTGAGCAAAGGCCGCCCGAGGACACTGGATGGCTCTGTATCCCCTGGACGACTGCGGTTCCTTCGGAATCCCACAGGCACCTTCTTTGTCTTGAAGATCCGCGTCGTTTCGACCACAACAATTATCCACACCAGGGCTATGGCCATTCAGGTTTTTCGTTCTTGGGATGGATGCCTTCGAAAACCACGTTTCAGACCCTCAGTCAAAGTGGCGTGGAATTATCACTACCCACTCGAATTCTTCTCTCTCGACATTTTCCTTTAGCAAAATCGAATCTTTGATAGTCAGAGAGTATGCAGCATGAGCCTTTTTAGTAATAGTACATCTATTGTCATTTACGCCAGTAATATATTAGCGATCTACTGCATTATCTTTCAACAATTTTTTTATAGTAAACATTAATTACCGAGCGAATAAATCAGTGTGACAGTTTTAGATGCAATATGACTGTTGATATTTTTTTGCGTATAAAATATTTCATATCAATAATTTATAAGCGCCATATATGTTGGGATGTCATGTTTTTTGTGCGTTCTCTTATTCTCAATTTTTCTCCGTTTACATGTTTTATGAATGATCGTTATGGCAAAACTTCACCTCTGTCTTTCGCTTCAGACAGGTTTCTCTCTAAAAACCAATTAACCTCTAGCACAAAAATTTCAGTTGTAAAGCGACGAGAGAGATCAGTGAGCCACTGCATCTAAAGGAATGAAAATCCGAAAAGTGATTTGTCAAGGACGAACCATAAAAATATTTCCCTAATATTTCTCTTGGAATTTGATAGAAAAATGTTGCGTATTTCCGTATACACCCACTTATTCAGAATATAGACACGATGCTTTAACGATAAACTAATTCGGCAAATTTTTCTTACTTCAGTGAACAGCCACATTACCACTGCATGGAAATGGTTTTGGGCGTAGATCGTTCCCACAGTGTAATTGTCAATACATCAAAAATATGATTCTGTGAATTATGTTTTCTTCGGGTGCTTTCTCTTCTGCAATAAAAATATGTGTTGTTGGTCGGTTGGGGGGGGGGTCGCACTAGCACGACGACAACAATACCAACAACAACGACTCGGTGCATTATTGTAAATAGCGCGCACTGTAGGAGCATCAAATTATTCTTTAACTAGGAGCATTCGAGCTTTAGAAAATCTGCAAGGGACGATGCAGCGCGAAATTCAGTTGTTAGCTGAATTGTGTACCATCGCATATGCCCAGCCATGTAAGCAATTGGTTTGTAAATGAGAGAGATTATTTGTAGCGCTTCAATTACTTAGGTCATTAGTCCCAATAGTGTAGTGCATGCTACTCTTGTACCCTAGGCGATTCCAGCGGGTTGCCAGTGCAGTATCGCAATGAACATATCACGAACCACTCGCGATTTTCATTCTTAGGGCAGAACGATGTGGATTCCCCAACGCCCTTGCCCCGTCAGTGCTGCGATGTCAACACTCAAGGAGCGTCGGAGGAAGACGTTAATCGTAAATACATGCTGGCCCGGACAGAGGCACACTACTAAATTGTCCAATGCTGGGATTTTTGATGTATAATTGCAAGTTCGGACGTCCTGAGAAGTGCAGTCCAGTGCCCAGAGGTTGTCGACGGCGTCCTCCCGGAACGTCGCTCTCGGACACCCACTGCCCGCCGCCCGCCCGCTCTGTGCTGCTCTTTGGCGCGTCCCCTCTAACTGGCCGATCACGCGTCCCCGCGAAGGCGTTGCACGGCGCTGCCCCATTGCTTTCCGCGCGCCGCTTCACCGACGACGGCGGCGGCGGCGCACGCGCGCAGATTTCTGGCGTCGAAGCCGCAGCTGCTGGCGGGGACCCGCTGGACGAGCCGCTCCGCCCCAGGCGGGCCGCCGCCGCCGCGGCCGTGGCCGTCGGGGAGAGGGCAGCTCGCGGGATCCGGTTGATAAACGGCCGCTCTGCTCGGCGTTGTGCTCACGCCGCACGACCAGGCATGGAATTTGTTTTGAAAAGGTGTATTTTAAAAATGTTCCCAATAAAACGGACACACATTACATAATAAAATTCTTGATGTTTTGTCTACTTTACAACGTTTCGACTCTAGTTTTGGATTCTCTTCAGGTATAGCATAATCTTGATATAAAATATAATAAAACTACCATGTAACTAGCATATATATGTATGTATATATACGGATACTCAATTTTATGATCCGTAATTGTTTGAAAATTTATTTTATTACTGTTAATAACAGTTGACTTTTTTAATTTAAAGGAAGCGTTTTTATTTTATTTTTTTAGTTAAATGGAATATAAAAATTAAATGAGGACAAAAATACGTTCTACTATTAATAAATTTTAAAAATAAATTAAAATAATGTGTAAATTAGTTGTTCAAAATTTAATTAAAAAATGTTTCCTTTAATTTTGAAAATTCCCCGTTGGAAGCGGCCTTCGCCTCGAGGCGTGCGTGAGCTGATGAGGGCGCAGGATCCGGGAGATGCGGCCGGATGGAATTATAATTGACATTTGCCGTAATTAGTGTCCTTGGGTGAAGGGAAGCCTCTCTCGGTCTTCGTGCCAAGCAACTGCTCTAAAGAGGCCGACATTTGCTCCGGATAGTGACAGTTTTGCCCGTTCCGTTCTTACCGGCCGCGTGAATAGGAGCGTCTATACCCCGCGGGTATAGCTGTCACGAAAGCATCGTTTTCGATGACGATGAAAATATCGACAAGAAAACATCGGTGTTTAAAACATGTAATGAATAAATAAAGTAAAGAATAAAATGAACAATAAAGAACATCGTGCTTTGCTATCGATTTCGTGTTTCACTGTCGATTCAGGCAAATGACATTCCTGGCGATAACATACACAATATCGAGCAGCTCCCAAACTTTCTCAGAACGCACAGGCAAAATGTGCAGCGTGATAAAAAGGATGATGCAAAACAACGATATTGCTGTGGATTCCAGCTACTCTACGACGTGCCTTAAACCCATTTATTTAAAGAAATAGAAATAAAAAACATCGATGATTTTACAACAAAATATGGATGTGAAGAAAATATCGATGTTTCTGGTGGAAAACATCGATGTTTTAAAAACACCGTTTTTCTTCTTGTTTCTTTTCTTCCACTCCCTAGCCGGGGGCGGCGTCGCGTAGTTCGCGGCTGGGTGTTATCTGTCGGGCGGCGCGGGCGATTAGCGGCAGGGTTCGTCGACTGCCGCGCGCGCTCTCTGTTCGCCGACGGCCAACTGTTGCAGGCGACCGCGCCCAACGGCAAGGCGGCTTCGGAAGGGAACGCAGGCTGATCAATGATCGTGAATGACGATAAGGGAAGTCGTGTCGGTTCGCGTCCTTTAGTCGCGAGAAAGGTTATGTCGGCCAAACAGTTTACCGAGCGGTGGCGCCTTAACAGGGAAAAAGCATTCGTATTAAAAGTGAAATACTATTCAGCTGCTTTGTGTTACGTATAATTAATCTTAAACTTTAGAAACAAATAAGTTTGAACACGTTTATTTCATGGTCTTTTCTTCATAACTCCTCCTCTTAAAGACCTGTTAGAGATAGGATGGGGAGATCTTAATTTTTGGAAAAAATATGTTTATTGGAATACGAAGTAAGGATTTGTATTCCTATGAGTATGCATGGGCATTCACTGAGTTGTACAATAACGTAGTAGTGTTTAGAGTAACCCTAGAAACAAAGCATTACTGTATTTTTGTAGTTGCACACTGTATAGAAGACATTCAGATTTAGTTCCCTGATTTTTGCAGTTCTACACAATTATGACCGAAAAAGGTGAAACAGTAGTGTGAGTGAAGTGAAGCATTGGACAATCTTTTGTTCATAGGTTCTTGAAAGATTTTTTTCTTTCGCCGTTGAACGATTAATTACCGTGTAGTAAACACAATTATTCATAAGTTTTTGCATCAAGCTGATTATACAATTTTTTTAAAAAAAATATTAATTTTGTCCTCTTCTTTCATCGTTCAAACCACCGTGCGACGTGTTATCGCGCATTTACAAACGGGCGAGAGGCGGCAGCGGTCGACGCGACGGGCAAGACGCCCATGCGCGCTGCACTCGTCCAAAACGTGTCGACTTTGTTATTTAGTGGGGACATACAGCAGCGGTATTTATAGTGTTCTTGAATTCCGTTGGCCAGCCATGCCCGTTGCTGGGGAAAACAAAAGTTGAATCTATTTTATGCATGTGAGATGATACGCTTCATCACAGAATCGACGTCAGCAGTTGCTAGAACTATAGATTCATTATTCCTATTCGATTCCACGTAAGCAAAGTAAGAAATAAGTTATTTCTCATTTCCTGGCTTCGCTCTGTCGTTACCGCTCATTAACTGTTGCCAGTAAATAATATGTGATGTTAATTAAGGAAACGTATTACGTTGCTGCTTTTATAGCATTCGAGGCAGCAACCTACACATGTACAGTGTTAATTACCTCTTATACACTGAAACGAAGAAAAACCATTCGTGATGAAAATCTTGTAGGTTCGTAAGATCCAATACAAAAAACGAGTTCGTCGAAAATTTCTTAAGGAAGTCACGAAGTCAGTGTGTACAAATATGAATGTGGTAATGCAGACTTGGAAATAATACATTTGCTATTGTATCCTCGCATAGTTGCGCGTGTTTAACTTTTAAAATTGAAGTTAAACATATTTAAATAAATGAACTTTAAATCTTGTTTTAAACACTGACAAATAAATAATGAACACGTACTGACGTTTCCTGTGTACTGGTATTATCGAGTAGGTTGTGAAGATCTTGATGGGAGACAATCTCGAAATAATCTTGTCAGTTGAGAGTAGCTAACGTGACCTCTGATTGGGCGAGCAATGGCGGTGGAAAATTCCATCGCCCCAGCATCTCAGGTGCCTATGCCTCCCTTCCCCGTCACGGCAAGGCGCGGCGCGGTGCGGCGGCGGTCGCCGTGGACCGCCCGCCTGTGACCGGCCGACCAGCAAGCCAGCCGCGGGCCGCACGCGGGCGGAGGAGGCGGAGGCGGTGGTGCAGGGCGCGTCCGACGCCGCCCGAAAACAACCGAGGCGCGGAGCAGCGCGCGCCCGCGGCTTCGCCAGCCCCCTGTGCACGGCGGCGGCGGCGGTGAGCGTGCGGGCGTGCGGGCGCGCTGCGGGCGCCGCCACCGCCACCGCCAACACGGGGCAGTGGGCCCGAAAGCGACTCTAAGGAGCGAAAGCAGGAGATGAACTACAGTGACCGATAGAAGAATTTAGTGACAACCTGGAAAATACAACCACAGAGAAAGAACCACACTCAATGATTCTGTGAAATAGAAACTGACAAAATATACAGGGAAGGTGGGGGGTAAGGATTCTGGGCCTCAAAAAAACGTGGGTAACTATTCTTCTCCCATTATACGTTGTATTTGGTTTTTGATGTTTTTTAAAGTAAATTTTAATCTAAAAACAGGAAAATTGTCTGTCTTGTCAAAAAGTATCATTTAATGGAAGACTGTCCGGGCGGAACGGGAAAAAAATGTGTTATTGTGGATTATTAGCGGCAAAAAATGGATTATTAGCGGCAAATAGAAGCCAGAAGAAGCCTTCATGTAAAATGCCGTGTGTATTTTTCGTGTAATATGCACAAGACAAATATTCCATCTATGAAGAATTGTTCGTAGTATTTACGATATACTCTGTTGAATTGCGATGGAAGATGATTGTCTTTTAGTTTGTAATTTTGTACCTAGTGATGATTTCCTTGAGCCTTACACTAGTAACATTGATTGCTTTGAAGACCGAGAAAATGCGAAAGTAGGGTAAGATGACCGGTTGACATCCTGTATTGCCTTTCGGAATTTTTGTACGTTGTTGTACAAATACTCTACTGCGAAAGTAGGAGCTTGTACGGTGCAGATGTTTATTTGAATAGTTCAATGTAAAAACGCAATGTCCTCTTGTTTTACATTTGACGCAACTAAAAGGTTTTTCGGCTGCATTGCGACATCGCGACTATCACAATGGAAGCGTATTGCTCGTCTCCGCGTATTTTTTGTAATGCCTGAACTTTTGAAGTTTTTTCCATTGGTTCCATCAGCATGAGCTGGGAATACTTTAGTACACACTTCACTGACGGTGCCGGCAAATTTTGACTCCCATATTTGCCTCCAAGAAACGCCACAACACAGATCTCAGTAATATTTATTATTACTTGTGACGTTCCCCGGCTTAGCGGGTATGAGATCTGATTAGGATGAAAATTATCGGAGGATTCAATTTTTTAACCAAGTTCATTTACATGCTCTAAGAACTACTGTCAATTTTCCGACCCACAAAAATCCACGCAAGTCACCTGGGCTCGAATCCGCTCTCTGTGCCATCTACGTTAACAACTCTCTCAGAGATCAGTGCAGGGGTCAAATAGGTTAACAGCTCAATAAATTAAAAATGTATTTTTATAGAATTAAATTTTTCTTATTCAATTTATCCTATTTCATATTCAAGTTCTTCTATCATATCTGTAGCGAGACGTTAAAGAGACTAAGGTAAGAAAACATACTCGTACTTGTTTTCCTGGGCAATAAAGTCTTTGACTAAATTTCACTCTTACAGTCGTAGTTTCACGGGCCCTTTAGTGTAATAATTCACCGAAATTGTTCACCGACTTGTTTAATAATGGACATGATAAATGTGCCTGCGTGCTGGGCAAGGGATTCAAGCATATTTGTGTATGGATGCAAGAAACCTTGAAACTACAAAACTTTCAACTAGCAATAAAAAAAAAAAAAGGTTCGCGTCGCCCGCCGTCCTCTTTGTGTCGAGTGTGTACGCACACGTCAGACGTTTTGTTTTCGACTGTTGTGCACGCATGCTGTGGGTACGTTGACGGAAGTGTGAGGCGGTTTACCCTTCGTTGGGCCCACTGTGTCCGCTACTTCCCTCTGCGCGGAGCGGCGAGCAAGGCAAGGCAAGTCGCGGTGGGGAGGGGGCGGGTAGAGGCCGTTGAACCAGTGAGAAAGCTCCCAGGTGTCGCGCGCGGCGCGGTGCGGCGCGGCGCGGCGCGAAACGGCGCGACCCGGGGAGGGAGCCCCGTGCGTATGTGAGTGGGAGTTCGTTGCGCTGGTGCTCACTGTTGCAGGCGTTTGGGCTGTCGCGCGCCACCTGCAGTGACTTCTGCGAACGACTTTTTTTTTTTAGGCTGATTCGAGTAATTTTCGAGAAGTCCTGCCCGTTACTCTGGCGCGTAGCCCGTCCTCTTCTTTTCATAAGCACCATTTGCGACTTTCGCGTAGTGTTGTAAGCGTATTGCGAGGGAATCATGCGAAGGCCGCGGGATAGGCACTGCCTAAATGAATTGTGGCAACTATCCAGTGAACGGCCCTATTTAGAGGGGAATAAAATGTTCAGAGATCTTAAACTTTTGTCTCTCGTGTGACGTTGCATTAGGTGACATATTTAGGACCGGAAATACTGAAACATTTGGATTTGAAGGGGGAAATTTGTTAATAGTCCCAAAATGTCTATTTGTATTTTACGGACGATAAACATTCTGTAAATAGCAAATATAGAGAGCGTGTGCAATAAAACTTTTAAACGAACGTGGTGCATTCTAAAGGAAATTTGATGTTTTGTATGTAACTCATTTTCACCTGGCAATGACAAAAAATGTGCAATGTTTATAATGAAATTGGAGATTCTTTCTTGGATCTGCATAGTATATCATAGTATTTTACCGGTCGTTTGGAAGGGGGAAGTTATTAATTTATATGGGGCGTCGTGTTGTGTTTCGGCCTTGCGAGTTGAGTAACTAAAGGGAGGGCTTTCTCTAATGTACGCTGGCTAAAACAATTTTATTTCTAGACTAAATGTAATAGTATACATTTAACGTTTGGTATACCTAATTTGAAGTTGTTCTTTAATACTTGGGTTTTTCTAACATGGCAGCCGTTACGGTGTCATGCAATCAAGAGCTAAAACGTCGTCCACGGTGACATCACTGTGGTGACGTTTGACCTCCCCATTGAACGAAACCGTCAACTGCCATGTTAGAAAAGCCCAAGTATGAGGATTGTTAAAATGGTTATCATGATGAAGGAGAAGAAGAGAGAAAAGTCTTCCTCGCCGCGCTCTCTCCGTCCAGTTCCCAACGCGGCCCCATCTTTTGTCCCCGGCGGTGCCGCGGGGTCTGCATGGGGTGGGAGGGAGGCGCGGCCCAGAGGTCGTATAAATGCGCCCCTCCGCGCCGCCGCCCTTTTGGGACGCGCCTCGAGGCCTCGGAGGAGAGAGGAAAAGGGATCCATAGTCGGGTGGGACATTTTAGGTGCGAACGTTGAAAGGAAAAGCCTGCAGCCAGCCTTGTTCCGACCGAGGGACCTGTGCATTTTGATTATTGCTTCTGAAGGTTTGCGAGATTTTGATTAAATTTGGATTCGTCGAGGAGATTTTTAGTTGTTTGTATTCTTTTTTAGAGGCGGGCATTTTAATTAAACTTCGTGGATCTAGTGTAGAAGTATCGCTGTTAAAAACGGAACGAGCTGCACATGAATGTACGAATTGATTATTATTATTGCCATTTGACGATTTTCTTGATTCCACTGAATACATAAATAGCTACATCCCTTATTAATAAAAGTTCTTTTTGTCCATTATTTTCAGCCGAAAATCGTATTTCTTTTTAAATGTGTATGTTGCAGATTCTGAGAATCAATACGGTGAAATGTATAATTAGGACACTTGGTCTTTAAATTGAAAATTTAGGTTTTTTTTTTTTTATTTTGTGAAATGGTAATTTTTCCATGTGTGTATTGGAAAATCACAAAGGTAAAACCTAAACATTTTAAATTAAAATTAGCCTCCATTATCATACAAAAATTATTTTGTGAATTGGACATCGCGTGTATTCATCGAGTGAATTCTGGAAGAACAACTATTATGTTGTCAATCTGTTTGCCCTGTATTTGAACGAGCTTTCCCGCCGGGCATTCGTCATTTGTCGGTGTCGTTTCTGGGCCGATTCGTCGCGTGCTCTGTGTGGGAAAGGCGTTTAATCAACTGGCCACGAAATGGGCGGCGGTCGTCACGAATTCTCCGCAACACGCAAAACGCTGTCAGACCTTTGAATTTTGATGGACTTTCTTTGCGAATGTAAGGAAGTGAGTATTCTCGAAAATATGGTGTGTAATACAAAGTTCGATGCTGACCCAGTTAATTTTGAGATGAAGAGGAAATTAATCCAACTCTTTGGGGTAGTGATTTGTTTGTAATTATGAAGGCTTTTTTGTCCTTGCATGTTATTAGCGACCAGGTAAATAAGAGGGGAGAAAGTTAACCAGTTTTGTATTTTGAGAGAATGGATACAATACTAGAGGAAGTCTACATATCTCACATTCTGAACAATGACATTTTACCTGTACTACTAGCTCGAATTTACGCAGAAGAAAAAATGCTTTTTACAACTAGAATGGCACATTGGTTTAAATAGAATGTAGCCGCCCATTCTTTTATTAATTTAAAATACGAAATCTTTATGATCAGCGTACAAGTGTATTAAAGTAAAATCAGCTTGAGAAAGAATGGAGAAGTCAACTGTTTGGCATAAATTATTTCTAGCATGTGAACAGCTCCGAACACTACCATTCTTATAATGAATGTGGAACGCTCGTGACGTCGCTATTTCCTGTCTTAAGAGTTTTCTTGTGCGTGACAATGCTTTGGGCAACAACACAACAGCACACGCCGTAAAGCAAGATTTCTTCATTCCAATCGCAGTGACTGCAAAATAAATTGTTTCCTTGGTAGTGTTGAAGGTGGTCTGTAACAAAACTACCAATGCACACCACAAGTTGACGCACTGACGATGAAACGGTACTGGTACACCTTTAAGATAACACAGCAGCTTGCGAATCGTGGCGTCTTTTTGCCCATTGCGCTCTACTGTTGTGCCCAAACAGGAACGTCTGTGACAATCACTCGAGCGAAACTGCTATGAACCGAAATCCATTCTTATTTCCTCAAGCGTTCGTGGTTGCCCTCTATGTATGTACTCGTAACACTACGGAGTTCGCTGGAGCAGTATGCAAAGCACCTTCGGCCAACAGCAGACGGGACTTGGGGGTCACAGACACCCGATAACATGACACGCACCAAAACCTGCCGAACAAAACAGAACCTGCGCGGACTCCTTCGGAATGCGGTTAACCACGCGTCGCACCCAACAAGGGCGAATGAAACAGTCACGTACATCCCGAGCGTGAATGGGCGCGATGACGAGCGCACGAGGCAGCGTCGCCTTGAAGGCGGCGTGCGGCACCGCGGGGGCGGGCCCGCGCGGGTGGGGGCGCGCCGGCCGGAGGGAGGGAGGGGTCTGTCCGCCAGGCGCGCCCGTGCCAGCGCTTCCGGAGAGCGGAAGGCGCGCCCGGGGTGGGGGTGGGCGGCGCGAAATCGAAAGGACCTGTGCGCCACGCCGCGCCGGCGGAGGGCGCCGCGGCGCCCGCTCGAACACGCGGCCGCTGCCGGAGCCGCAGCTCGAGGACCTACGTGCACGCGGTTCGTCGTCGTAGTTGTTGACGATGGGCAGGCGCATGTGTCCGCGATGATAGCTTGCCACATGCGTTGTAAAATTGTTATGGTTCATTGTGTGCGAGACGGAACGGCAGCAGCTGCGACTGTTTCACCACCGGCGCGATTCAGGCTCGTGAAATCTGGCGTGGCTCTAAACGGGCCGAATTAGGACCAAGGTGCTATTCTCTTCTGTGTTGACGGAATCGTTGAAGCGCTGTTTTCGACACTGGGTGGCCCAGTCAGCGTAGACCCTTCGTACCAGAGGAAGAGGACCGGAGGGAATCAACTGTTTTCTCAATATGCTGGGACTATTTTTGAAACTTGACAGGGGCGGCGGTCTCTAACACTTACGATGCAAAGACCACCGGTTGGAGCGGAGTGCAGCAATTCGTACTGGCCTGCTTCTAAATTAATTAGAGCTTGGAAAATTAGGGAAGGGACAATTAGAGTTTACAAGCACAATCTGAGCGCATCTGAGACATTTTAAAATACCAGCGAAGTTTCAATGACAGCTGTGACAATTATCGATATTCAAGAGTCATTAGATCACATCTACCTTCATTAGGAATCAATTAAGTAGATATTCTTCGTACCGCAAAGAAGCTGAAGTAAACATGTGTTTCCGAAATGCATCGCCGTTTTCGTGTTTCCGACGAATGTTACCGCTGACCCTTTCTGAAACATTTGCATTTCATTTACGTGATCGCCTCCAGCCGGCGTGCACATTTCCGCGCACGTCAAGGCGCGGCGGTGTTTTTGTCGGCGGCCCCGCGGCCGGCGAGAGGCTGCGGTCTCGCGAGCGGCGTTTTCCGTTGGGGCCGGCCGTGGTTGCAAGGCCTGGGCTCTTCACGCTTGCAGAACGGGTGTAGGGCAGGCAAGAACTGCTCGTCGAACACGTGTCGCGTTTGGGGCCTGAAAGAGGGGCACTTTTGAAAAGGGAGTGGTAATGTGTACCTTTTTTAAATTTATTTTTTTTGGTTTTGTATAATTTCTTGGTTATCTTTTCCAACCACTTGAGGCACCTGAATGTTTCGTGGGACTCGCATCTGGTCGCTGCATTCTTCCATTCGGAAGATGAGAAAGAGTGCAGGATGGAGAGGAAGAAACGTACGCGGGATTTGACTCTGTCGAAGATACTGCGTGGACACACGACAGGTTATGACACGAAACAATCTAGAGAGCCCAAGACCTCCTGCTCTACTAGGAAAATATTATTGAGAAGTATGATGGATTCAGACATCTTCCAGGATCGTGTTTACTGCAAATGCCTGTGTAAACTCACTTTGCGAGGTGCGCGAATGTACTTTTCTATAAAAAAAAATATCCCGATATTTTCTGTGGAGTGTGTTACTAGAGATGGCAGAAACGACCGCTGGATATACAGTTTCAATCATTTCGTTTTTCTTTAATGTGTTTTATTCTGCCAATCCCCAATAAATAGAATACATTGAAATAAATTCTGTTCCAATACTGGAGATTAAATGGGGTAATTTTTAAGTATGTATAGGTATATTCGTAAAGAACGTTTTGTACGTGAAATGTGTGTGTAGCGGTTCAGAAACTGCTTGTTCCTGCAGTGATACTGCTTTCCTCCTCCATGGGAGTTTCGCTTTTGTAGTTGGGCGGCACGGCGGTGTTAACGAAGTACTGAGAGCAGGCGAGGTTGTGCGATTTCACCCGTCGAATCGGGAGCAGAACATTAGCAGCGGCCAGTGTAGCAGCGTTGGTATGGTTTCTCGAAGTGCCGCAACTTTCCCACTACCTCCTAGCGGCGGCGGCGGCGGCGAAGCATTGTTTCGTGGCCGGAGGCGCCTCCTTCCTGCGGCGCTCGCGTAGCGCACTGCTGACGGGTGGACGAGCAGGTGGTGGCGCGTGTGGAAAGTGCCCGGTCGCTCGGTGGGCGCTGCCGTTCGCGTATGCGGCAGGCGACGCGTACGTCCTGTCCGGGGTCAAGAATCGACGACGCACGACGCGAAGCGTGTGCCACACGCTCCGGCCCTTGGGATCTGCTGCGCTCATGATTTTGCCACACGAGCGAAACCTGTGTAGGGAATTGTCTCGTTTACAACCCAACGAATGGAATTGTCATTGATACAGTTAATTAACTTTTTTTTGCTACGCACGTAAAATTATAAAATTAAAAAGATAGTTTCCTTTCAACAGTATATGAATAGTCAGCAGCAGGAACAACATTAACAACAGCACTTTAGCATTTTCACATTTATTGGAAGAAGCTATAGAAAGCATACGATTGAATTGAGATTTTGGATGGTGACTAAGTGCAAACGATCTTTATGATTCTCTTTTAGTATGTGCTTCCTTCACGAGAAAGTGGAAATAGCAGTGTCTAAAGTCCTTCACATCTTTGAATAATGCATCAGACTATTTAATTATCTCTAATGAAACTGTCTTCTGTTCGTAGATATGATATTTACGTAAAGAAGATAGCATAAACGAAGTTTATTTGTTCATTAATTTTTGTTTTTATGACGTAGTTCATTGACATGTAATTTTTACATGAAGTGACTGTGTTGACTTGAGAAATTACTAGGACCATCCAGCGCTACTGGGCTTCGTGTCTACGCCAGTCAAAGGATTGACTAACGGAGAGGATGGATAGAATAACAAGTGGAAGGGAGCAAACAAGGGAGATTGGAGTGGCACGTTGGAGGACGGACGGAGCAGTGAAGCGAGGACGACGTAGCATGAGTCCGGTGTGAAGATCAACTATAATTAGAAACGAATTCTGCACGCGAGTTTCCTTCAGTGTTGCGGTGCGCGCGGAGTGAAAACAGACGCGTGCAGAGCTGACAATCGTAGATGGCTTGTATAACCGCGTCTCCTTTTGAACATAATATCTCCTTTTCCTCTCAAGATCACTCTTCCATTCTTTACAAAACGAAAAAACAAAGGCACTTTCTCGGGAAGGAGCAGGAGTTGATGACTAAGAAATGTCTACCGCTCTCATTAGAAATGGAGTAGGGCCTAGTATATAAAAATTAATAAAGGCTGCTAGGAAATGATCTAGGCCTCATTATTCTGTATTAACTCAATTCCAAAATACTCCTGTTCCACAGAAAAATCAATGGATTCAGCATGAATAATTTTGCCATTGAGTTCACGATCCTGCGTGAAGTGCATCGACCTCTGAAAAACTTTCGCGCGGATTAGTAGTGCCGCCCCCGCTCGGCCATCCCGTCCTGCCGCCACGTCCCCACCTGTCCGAACCCACCCAGCCATTTCCCCGCTTCCTCCCCGAGTCGTCTAGGCCTGCTGCCGAGAATGACCCGAGGGGGGGGGGCGTCTGCGGAAGGAGCGCCAGGTGGGCACGTGAGCGACGAGACGCCTCTGTGGCCGGCCGCCCGGTCAGTCCGCTGCTGCAAGGTTGAAAGGGGCGGCGGCGTTACGTAACCGGATATGGCGAGCGCTGGAGCGAAGGTGGTGTGGTGGTGGGGGTCTTCCATGGCGGCCTTGGGGGACGCTGCCGCACCATCCCGTCCGCGCCCAGCGCCAGTTGCACATGGGGAGCCCGTTGCGAACGAGCGGGGGATTCCGAAAGAAATGAGTGGCCACTGTCGTCGTGCAAAACAAACTGCTGCCTAGGTGATAAGTCCCGCCCCGCCCCCTCGCTGTTGGCGGCGCGGCGCTGGGGGCCTCGGACGGAACAGCTGTGTGCGCTGCAGCGCTGGAAAGCGATCCGCCGCCGGCGCCGGGAGCCACGTCAGCCACGGAAATAACGCTTTCGACGGCGCGGAGCGGAGCGGAGCGCTCGAGCTGGGCTGGACGAGGAGTGCTTAACAAGTTCGGCCGCCCCGGAGGCGCCGCGCGGCACGGAGCGGCGGCGTCGGTGGGGTTCATAACCATGCCCAAGACGCGGCGTCTCCCGTATGATCCCACTTGCTGACGACTAGCGCGCTCTCCCGGGAAGGCGCCAGGGATGTGCGGGGCTTCGTTTGGCGCTGGGTGGAAGCACGGTCGTGCGGGACTGGTGAGGATCGGAAATCGTCGTGGAGTGGTTCCGTCGTATCCGGTTGCATCTACCTTCCTCCTAGAACCTCTCATAGCGATGTCAATAGAAACAGTGATATCTACAACCAAGCTCGCTCGCTCTCTCTCTCTCTCTCTCTCTCTCACTCTCTCACTCACTCACTCACTCACTCACTCACTCACTCACTCACTCACTCACTCACTCACTCACTCACTCCTCACTCACTCACTCACTCACTCACTCACTCACTCACTCACTCCACCACATGCCTCACCGAACTCACTCTACCACATGTGTCAGTGGTTTTCCGTTTTTCCTTATGTTTTCAACATATTTTTTACTCATCGTCATTAAGCGTTGAGAAGTTGGTAACCTTTTCCACTGTACTTAGATTTCCCATACGGCTATTAGGGCACGCTCCCGGACGTTTCTTCATCTGATGCAGGCAGACGAGAGTCTTGACTTCCTGTCGCGTTTCCTTTTATGCTATTCCGTTGACACACCGTCGTTATCGTCGTCTCTTGCCTCGTTGCGCTTTCAGTTGCTTGGCTGAGGCGCTTCGGAGGCTATGACGTGGCGTCGGCGATTGCGTGTTGTGAGAGCCGTTTGTGTCGGAGGCGGGTCCTTGCTGAAGTCGCTGCTTCCGGTGCACCTCGCCTTGTCTCGCTCCGTCGAGTCTAGTGCGTTGCGTCGACGTAAGTAGGAAAGAAATTGCGCAGTAACTTTGAGATCCATGTCGGTGGACTTTGTTCAACCATTATGATTTCTAGGTGAGTTTCAGGTGATGCTCATTTCGGTATAGCATGGAACACTTGGTTTTAATTTGTTGTCCATTGTGAGACGTTGACCATTAATGAGACTTATTTCCCTTTTCCCTATTTTTGTTTTCTCTCTACCCTCTCACATTCTCTCCTGCCCTCTCTCCAGTCTATTGGAATCTGGCATATTCCTTCCATTGTATTTTTTTGTTTTGTATTCCATGGTTTTTGCTGATGGTTTGCGTGCATCCACGCACAAGATGTGTGCGGTCAATGAAATGGTGATTTAAAATTTTACGTAGTATCAAGGGTTTGAAAAGACGCATTACAAAAAGTTGAAATATGGACTGTTAATTAAGTATTTGCAGACAATTTAACGGAAATGATTTGCGAGGTCATCGTGTCAGCGATGGAGTGCGTTTAGAACAAGTTTGGAAGAGAACATTTATAATGCCGAATACTTATACTAAATATAATTATTCTGCAAAAGTGTCTCAATCCCGAAATTTATTTCGGCAAATGTAGAATTCTTTATAATATAAATGAAACCGGCGTGCCCTTCTAATTGTGTCTTCGGAAATGACTCAATCATTCCCATCCCCGGCTTGTTAGCAGAGCCTGTTCCCGCCCAACATAACGAATCCCATTCGTTGGATGGTGGCGCGCGTTGTCGTGCGGAGGGGCGAGTGAAGCGTTTCGTAGAAAAAGAGAAAAAAAGACGCTCGTTAATATTCGCCTGGTCCCCCGCGTTGTGTCGTGCGGAGCCAGTGGCACCCAGCACGACGCGGACCCACGAGCCACGGGCGGCCAGCGCACCGGCCGCCGACTCTGGGCATCGGGATTCAAATATCGGCCGATCGAAGTGGATTTTGTGGTGGGCAGAGCGGGTTCGCGACTGGAGATTTTCTCCTGTTTTCCCGTTTCCTCTGCCTGTTATTACGCAATTCCCTTATTGTCAATCTTATGCCATACAACTTATCCAAATCAGTCATCCATTCCAAGTCTGGACAAAGGGTTATTGCTGGATTAATAAAAAAATAATAGAAATAAAAAATTAAAAAACAGGTCTAGGGAACCTCGCCCAGCCAGTTGACGAAACTAAAGAAACGAGTGATTGTCGATAGAATTTCGTGATGACCCCGAATTCGGATTATATAGTCGCCGTATTCTGATACACCATTCTCAAAAATGTTAATTAACGCAAAATTCTTGATTGGTTTGTTCCTTTGCCGGGAAGTATGAAAGAAATTGTCAGTGTGTTTTGGACAGAAACGGTATTATGGACCCTAAGCATTTCCGTTCATTGGAGGCCTCCACTGCTGAGATAATTGTATGAGCCTTTTTTATCATTTTTACTAGAGCGAAGAGGATTCCAATACAAGATCGCAATAAGCCGCAGTGTGTCTTGCGTCATCTGGAATGAAATGCGGTACCTGAGAGAATTCGCTGTCCACTGCTTGCGAAAGAATCTAGAACGGTCTTCGCACAGTACCAACATGCTGATCTCTGAGCATCGCAGAGAGCTTCTTGCTCCAGGGCGAGGGCCGAGAGCGTTAGCTCAGTGCGTCAACTGTCACTGCAGCGCCTCTAACCGGGAGGTCGTAGGGTCGAGTCCTGACGGCGGCAGGATATTCGACACTAGGTTTTCAGTTACGTCGAATTCAATCGCTGTCTGGAGGAGAAATCTAGCGACCGGCTGGTCTGATCGGTAGTTTTCCGTGGTTCTCCTTTCACCTCCAGGGGAATGCCGGAGCAGTACTCTAACAAACGGGCTACGGACCGCGCACGATCCTTCCTTCCTTCCTCTTCCATATCCTATCCTCTCCCCTTACACACACACACACACACACACACACACACACACACATGCACTACACTACCACATATTCCGGGAAACCGGTCGGGAGCTTAGAGCTTGTTCCGGTTGGGGCGGTGCCCCGCTGTTGAGAGTCCTGGTTAGGGGGAAAATCCCGCTAGCCGACGGTAGGTCGTCGCCGGATCTCGCCATTCAGCGGGGGAAGATCACTGCCATCTCCATAGGAAAAACATGCACTACATTTACGGGACTAATGACCTCAGCTGTTGACGCGCCCGGAATCACCAACCAACCAACCAACCAACATCCAGGGCCAGACCGAATGGTCGCCACGAACGCCCGCTGCGAGCGTGCTCGAGCAGCCTCACACTTGCGGAGGCGTAAACAAGCTCTTCCCGACGTATGGAGGGGCGGGGTCGGTTGCGCCCCTATGCGTGGAATATTTGCACGAACGAACTAGCATCTTTATTGCGGACATGATTTTGTTATTTTCCTATTATTATTATTATTATTAAATTTATTTACTTCACAGAATTATTTTTGGAAGCAACAGTGCCCCTTGACTCTCAACTCTAAGAAATGTCTCAAAGTTACCATTAAAAATATTCATTATATTGAATTTTGACATTCGTGTCTTATCTTTGACTCGATTGTAAACTTTATTTGCTAACTGTTTTTGTTTATTAAAATGTTCATTAAGTAGTTCTTGTCATTTGGATCAAATTGCATAATTTATTTTAAAGTTTTATCGATATATGAAATAATGTTTTATGGAAGCTACCGGTATTTGACACATATTCCCTAAAACAAAAAGTATCTATTTGAGCAAAAAAGTTACGGAAATGCAGCTCTTAGGTGCTGTTTCTATTTCAAAATGTGCGATCTTCTGCGCCACTAGGCGAAAAGGGTCACGACACGGGCGCCGCTGCAGGCGAGTAAGGAGCGGTACTCCATCTGCGAGGGTAACCGACAACTGAACTTCCCGAGTCTTTACAGCCAGCTGCGCCTTTTCACTTTCTTGATGGGAGTGGTGTTGGCGATGCGTTCCATCTGGCGAGTCGTTCTGCTGATCGTTTCCACCGTCATGTGAGTCTGTGGGGTCTCGCGGAACGGACTCTTCTGTGATAGTTATGGGCAATTCCTGTTTTGCATTTGCTAAGAGAAGAGATCGTACGATCGCAAACAGTGCTTCGGGTGGGAATTTCATGAGGAAGGCCGGAAGGTTAATTTGCAAGCATTATCCGCAGAAATAACATCTTTAGAAATACGCTGTAATTTATAGTATGCTGAAGTTCTTGCCTTGGGTTATGCATTTGTGCTTAACTTCCTTGTTTCTGTGAAACCTCCCTCCCTGAGGAATTTCTTGTCGCCTTTTAGTGGGTACGTCATACACTCATTATGAGTTGACTTTTAAATGTTTCATTCCATTTTCCCTTCTGTTCCTTTTTCTTACGACAGTTTTTAATATATTTTTTAAGATTAAATGTTAATCCTTCAGAGGTGGAATAAATGAAAATAAATTAATCATTGTACTTAGTACCAATTACGTATTGTGTAATATTAGTTAATACGACGTATTAAAAGTTTAGGGAAAGAAGAAATAAAACTCATTCGCCAGTATTGTAATTTACTCTGGTCAGATTCAGAAGAAAGTCTAGTTTTCTCTTGCCCTGCCGAGGCATATTTTTCCTGTCGGTCAGTCGGACGAGGGCGTGTCGAATTTCTCTCTTTGAATCCCCCGTGTCAGCCAATGTGAGCAAAGGTAATGGCTTGGAATGGGCCTGGCTTTTGTTTCTTCCATGCTTCGCGCGGCCCATCTCTTCGCCGTGTGAGCTGATCCGCGCGCGGAATGAGGGATGGCTGGTGGGCGCCGTCGTCTTTTGATGGATGACGCCCCTTGCCGCCTGCTGCTGCGAACGCGTCCTCGAAATAGCTGCCTCGCGCCTGGCGGAGGCGGCCGCTTGCCGCGATGCGAAACGGCCATGCGAACGGCCCCGCGTGACGTAGCGCGCCCGGCAGGGGCTCTGACGGCAACTGGAAACTGTGTGTGTGTGTGTGTGTGTGTGTGTTCTATGAGAGAGAGAGAGAGAGAGAGAGCGAAGACGCTGGTTTATTCCGTGTCGTTTTTACATTTCTTATCGTGTCCTTAACTCGTATCCATCGAGTCATTCAACCATCCCAGGCGTGACTCCTTGGTCAGATACTGGAATCGTAACAAACGACCGCATTTTGAAGGTGGCGAGGAATAGTGTTTTTTGATTTTCAGGCACGGAATACTGAAAAAATAAAAACTTAAATTTCAAGTTATGACGACACTTCTGTATTCGCGAAAATCGTATACTTGCATTGTGTTTCCTGGCTCTGTCGCGAATATTCCATGCTTAGAGGGCGAAATTTACTAATACTTTTTGGGTGTACAAAGTGTTGTTTGGAAATACTGTGAAGATATTAGTGACGCTCCTGACCGTTTTCGCTAGGTGTTAGGTATCATTCAGGCCAATTGTGGCGACGTGTAGCGTTTCGCGATCAGAGATATTTGTCTCCGTATATCTCACAAGACTTTGGTCGAGAAATTGTTCTCTAGAATGCATGACTCTGGTGATAGAGATATTGACGGCAAAAGGAAAAACAAGATGTATTTAGTTAATGGGTTTCGTTGGGAAAAAGGAAAAAGAGAGCTTAATGGTTAAGAAAATGAGCGAGAAACTTTGCAGAGTCAGATGTGCCGAGCGTTGACGATTTGGAATAAATTATTACTACTAGAAGAAAATTGTAGAGGAAAAACCTCATCGTGTGATCGCAAATGCGTCGTAAAGGTTTCAGTTTCAATCTAGCAAAGATAATTTGACTCTCTCAGTTGATAACTCATTATCGTTCTTCCGAGTAATGAATCATTACTGAACTAATAATATTTTGTGAGGAGGTTTCGTCATTCAGAAATATAGATTTGCTTTATTGTGAGTGCACAATGCAGTGTAGAAAAATGTGCTTGAAAAATTCGGCATTTTATGATGCACAGAATTAATTAACCTCTGATCTTGCTAACCGGCAGTTCCTAAGGCAAAACGCTTTTCAGCGCACTGACATTTCACGAGTGCTGTTTCTATTGAATTTTTCTGATTCTATAACCTTTTATAAATATTTTCTCACGAGTTGCAATTACATAATAAAATTATTCCCATAATAAAATTATTCCACTAACCGAAGTTTCGCGAAAACACGGTGGTAGATGTGTCAGTTTACATGTTAGATCCTCCGCTGTTCGCAACTGGCTTTGCCATTGGAACAATGTTCTCTTCTTCGGGACGCCTAGACAGCCAAATTACGCTGCTCGAAGTCATCATTGCCTTTCTGCTGCCCGCCCGAAGTAGCATGTAAAGTCTTTGTCCATTGCATCTCCACGACATTTCCCCTCGAGTGTGCTTGTGCACCATGGACGGAACGCCGCTGCTGCTGCTGCCGCCGTCGCCGGGTGAAGACCTGTGAGGTTTCCGCTGTTTTGGTTGGAGACAGGAGCGGATGGGGGGGGGGGGCATCGTAGAATTTTGTTAATTAATTGACATATCTCTTATTATATTGTATATTAATGTATTGTAGTTGCGAACTTTACAATATTGTTGTTTAAATAATTACATAATTAGAACATAAATTTTTAAAGCAATTTTGCCAAATAAAGGAAGGTAAACGAAAACTTTAGGCTTTTTAGAGGGGGCATGGCCCCCATACTTCCACTCCACAGTGGTGGAGAGCAGAGGATCGCACGAACGATTGTGGTTGGTGCCCAGAAAAAAACAATCGGGCGAGGGACACCAAAGTTAATAATTGTAGTAAATTTCCTCGGTAGCAGTAAATTCCGTTAGTTTTCTATCTCTTCTGCAGCAGCATACGTCCGTACCAGTATCCTGAAATGGCTCGAGGACTCCACCACCTGACGCGAGTGTTTCATCTTGGCCTCTGTGACGAACGAGTTAATCCCTTGCGTACGATTCCGCCGTCGTTGGGAGCATCTGGCATCGCCGCCTCTGCCCCCTCGCCCCGTCTCAGCCACATGATCTCTGGCCGGGCGAGCGACGGAGCGGAGACGTTGCCGCTGGAAATAAAAGAAGGCGTAAAAGTTCTCGAGGCGCGGGAAGATTATGTAATGAATGGATCGATGTATATATAGCTGTTGGCTGTGGAGGAGATAAACGTCTGCTGCGAGCGGCGGCGAAGGCTGACGATGGACGCGATGTGCGTGGGGAGAGTAGGGGCCAAGCGGAACGGAGGAGAGCAGAGGAGAGGAGGGGCTGAGTGGTGGTGGGACGGGACAGGGTGGAGCGGAGAACGGTGGGACAGGGTGGAGAGGGGGAAGGGGGGAGGGGGAAGGGGGGGACGGGGGGCAAGAAAGTTGGGAAGGGGCGGGACGGGGGGGGGGGGGGCAGGGAGGGCGGAACGAAGGGGGGGGGGGGACGGGATAGGGTGGAGAGGGGCAGCGGAGTGCAGAGAGATGGAATGGGACAGGGCGGGGAAGCGTGGAGCGGAGCTGAGAGAGATTGGGCAGGGCAGAGTGGAGTTCCAACATGAGGGGAGCGGGCGGGGAGGAGTGGTGGCGGGCGGGCGAGATACAAAGCAGGCGCTTCACTTTGAACTGCTCCATTTATTTTTACTTGTGGGCGTGGCGAGGGGGGCGCGGGGTGAGGCGTGCCCCGGATGCTGGGACGTCCCTCGCGCTGCTTTGTGCCGCTCGCTCCTTGCGCGCCTCCGCCCACGTGCCCTTCGCCCACGTCACCCGACACCTGTTGGCGACGCCTCCGTTCGTGCTGCACACCGAGACCCCCGTTTCAGCGTTCGTCATTTCACAGGGCTTTTTTAAGCGTTTGTTCCCTTACTCCACCAAACCGAGTGTTGTCATTTGATGAAAACTGGTATAATTCTAAAGAAGAGGTAGTGGAAATTCGTGTTCTGCAAAATTACCCTCTGGCGTCTCACTGTAGTATTATGTCTCAGTCATAGTCTTAGTCCCACTAAATTAGTTTGTGTCTTTACCACTGCAAAGTCTCCTTAACAAATGATGATAATGCTGAATTTTCAATTGCTTCACATTTCTGAATTAATCGACTGTAGTTTAAATTAATGTATTGACTGATTCATCCCTTTATTCCCGAAGTGTGAAAATGTTTTGGTTACTCTTCTGTAAAGCCTTCTTAAATGAAGTGTATGCCTCTAGGGTATCGAATTCAGCACCCGTTGTTTTGTGTCGTTGAAAAGCAGTGGAAGCATAAACTACATCGTTGTACCGAAAGAAAGACATGGTGGAGAGCCGAGAGCTTTTGCTGTGACAAAACAGAGACATACGTTTGCTGCGCTTCTACTGCCAACATCTGAACGGGTCAAAGAGGAAATGAGTCGGGCAGTCATTTCATTTTACGCTTGCCAGTTTTTGTGTTAGTCTTCCGTAGCATGTACCGTGTAATGAAATTACATTTAATCAGTTTCGTTTCCTTCGTACTGCGATGCGCTGCGACTTAGGAGCACTGCAGTCGTCACGAGATTTCTCTGGTCTCGCCGCTGCCGACATTCACATTTCTTGTGACTGGATTTGAAACCCTCGGCGTGTCGTATCTAACATACGGTCATAAAATCATACTAAATAAAATCATTATGTCCTCTTGTCATTTGACTAGAGACACAATGCTGGATTTCGAGAGCTTTCCACCGTTGCCTCTCCAACATTATAGTGCGGGAGCGTCTTATGCCAATGAGCGATTGCGTTCATGAGACAATTCTGGATGCAGTAATATAATCAATTAAACGCTTCGAGCCGCACACCTCAGAAGCTCACTGCGCCGCATTCCTCTCCTGCTACGGGTACAAGGAGCAGAAGGGTGCAGTAGCGCGATCAGCAACCACTCAGAGACCAAGATGCATGCGTGCGTGCTTTCTGTGGGAGCGAATTTTAAAGAATTATATTGAATTTGAATATACTCGTGTGGAAATTTTGATTTATTATTTTAAATGTGGATTTCAAGGTAATTAATTTTCTTATATCTTTGATCCCGGTGAATAAACTGATAAGTCATAAACCCATTATTTGACAGCGGAACAAAAACAACTTTTAACTGAAGTAAATTATGGATTAATGATGTTCAAACGAAGGTGATATTCAAAAACGAAACTATTTGTGTGTAGGTTTTGGCTGATTATCATTAATCCCTGATTTACAGCTTTAGTTTTAAGTAGTTTTTTGCTCTGCTGGAAAATTTAATTTTATTTTGAGTTATCAGCTTATTCACCGGTGTCAAAGATATTTGCCGTAACACCTCATCATTAAACTATTTCGGTCTCTTCGTGTGTCGGCCGTCGGTGGTTTATTCATATGTGTGGTGCCTATCTGTTCGCAAATTCGCCGTCCATTCTTTGTGTGACGGGGCTCCGCCCGAGTGGCGGCCGCGGGTGGCAGCGACAGCGGCGGCAGAGGCGCAGCGGAGCATAGGACGCGCCGTCCGCTGTGCGGTTTCCATTGTCGCGCGCCCCGTCATCCATCACGGAGCCTTCCGCGCGCCGCTTCACCCCGCCCCCGCTTCGCCCCGCCCCGCCCCGGCCTCGCCCCGCCCCCGCCCCCCCGCTCGCCCCCCCCCCCGCCCCGCTCTCCCCCGCCGCTAATTTGTCCCGGCCCCTTCCGCCCCCCCCCCCCGCCGCCTCCCCCCCCCCCCGCCCCGCCGCCGGCCGCGCAGCCTCCGGACGCCGAGCGCTCCTCTCGGCTCTGCGCTGACCTCCGGGGCACTGGGCGGGAGGACACATCAATGATAACTTCTATCATTGTCAACAGTCATTTATTTAATTATTGATAGAGCTCTGCCTGCTGCGAGTCGGGGCGGCTCGACTGCTATTATAACTGTTTCGAAAATATGGTCATGCGGCGATTGCAGTGCAGCATAGTTAACCTCCCCATTTTAGACGGGCGCTAGGCGCGTGAGGTAGCGGTCTTCGCGCTCCTCCCCCGCGCGGCGATGTCTCTAAACGACTGACGCGTGTAATTACAACTACTGTTGTACATTTGTGTGGGTAGTTGATGTTTATCTACGAGGAATTGAATGGTCGGCGTTCTATTCGAAACGTTGTTTCCTTCCTAATTTCCTCGGAACTTGCTGATTCTCTCATAAGACAAGAGAACATCATCAAGACAGTTGTTCGTCATGCGAAATTCCGTAATATCACATACGTCCAAGATATACCGCGTCTTCAGAGAACAGAAGTTTCCATAACACGCCCTAGGCTGCGACTAGCCTCGTAACACGCTCGCAATAACATGGCCGGTCGCTAATTGGTGCGTGCGCTCCCGCAGTGCACTGCTCTCCGCCGCACCCACGTGCGTGACTGCGTGCGCGTGGGGAAGCGTGACAAGACGAAGGTCGGACGGACGCAAGAATTGCTTGTTCACCCGCTTGGAGAACGCCGGGGAGTCCTATAACAAAGAACGTCTAAGAAAAGAAAGGAATTATTTTTCAGGAAGCGGATGATTCGCACTTCAAAAAGGAACCGAGGAATAAAATTGAGATGTATCGTTTCAATAGTATTTTTTTTTAAATAATAAATAAATGAAAATTATTATTATTGAAAGAAGAATACAAAAGGTACAGAATATAGGAAGAAGATATTTCTCAGAAACTATGGGTATCTCAAGAAGTATGTGAAGAACTGAACTACGCGGAGGGAAATGTTCATTGCAATTTCTTTCTGGACGAATTTATTCACGTATTACAAGAAAAGAAAACATTTTATGAAATGTTAACGCTTTTTTATGTTCCCGTTGGAAGCCTGCTTCCCGGAATTCAATGATTGCGTGCCTAGAAGAAAAGAAACATGAGAGCCTAAAGCCCACGATTTCGTAATCTGAAGCGACGCGGTTCAGGAGGCAAGCTTTTCTCGTTGTTGGTGAGAAAAAGAATCGCTTTCCTGTAGAAGGAAACGTTGCACTGAAGGAAGGACTCGTCGCACTGGCGCTGCGGGCTGCGCTGTCGCCACAGCCGCCGAATCGCACCGGTGGACACGGCGAAACAACTCTGTGGGGGGGCGACGCGCTGCGCCAAGCGATTGGTAATCTCCGTGCTCGTTTGCCTCCGCCGCCGCAAAGTGCTCTGGATTTCATTTCGATGGCGCGGCGGCGGGTTTGGAAGGGGGTGGTGCGTAAGAGGGGGAAAGCGAAAGAGGGAGGGGGGGGTTCCCGGACGAAAGGGAGGTCTCAGCAGTTCGTGAGGTCATAGGTGGACACGGCGAAACAACGTAGCAGAAACTGAGGGAGTCGGAGATGAGATGGAAGGTGCTAGGACTGGGTCTGAGCGGGGAACAGGGGTTGGACGAAAGCGAGGAGGTGAGACGGGGAATTGGGATTGGAGGCCCGGAAGCAGAGTGAGAGCGGAGTGTGTTGGGGGGAGGGCTGACCACGGACATGGCGTGGACGGTGATGCTGAGGGGCGGAGTTGGAAAGAAGCGGGGACGGGGTTGCGGTGTGGGCAGAGCGGAGGGGAGCGTCACTGCCCCGCCAGGCGCGTCGCGCAAACTGGGCAAACAACGCGGTGTGAAGTTCCGGGCGCCGCGCAGCCCCAGGGGCCCTGCAACGCGTCGTGTGGTTGGAGCTGCGGCGGCTGCTGGGGCTTAGGCCCAGGCCGCTCCTCGGCCGGGGATGGAAGCTGAGGAGGCGAGCTCGCCTAAGCAGACGCAGGCAGCAACGAGGACGAGGCAGGACAGTACTTCAGCTCACGAGGTGGGACAACTGCAATTAAATGAAGACTTTAAGGGTTCGAGAATTGATTATCAAGGGGAAAGTCGCAATTGTGGTATGCTTCCTTTACATTCTACTTACCACCTTTGGAGGTAGCTACAATCAAAGAAAAACTGAAGAGAGATTTCCAATGTTGTGGAAATTCTTGCTTTGAAGTGAGGAATTCCTGAAGTGGGAAGTGCGGAACGATACAAGTAAGCTTAGTACGATGTTAAGTACTTATAATGAATGCACTGATAATTAATGTAGTGTTTGTGATTGAATGCGATAATTGGTGTGTGAGAATCATCGTGGAGCTGTGTTCTTACCAATATCTTTACCATCAATATGACAAATTATTAGTCCTTCTCTGTATTTCGGATTGCATCACGGACACTCTCTTCCCCGCATCAGCGCGCACGCTGACTGGGCAGGAATACAAGAAAAAAGAAAAAGATGGAAGGAAGCCCGGAATAATGTGCAATAAAGAGGTTTAATACTACGCGGATTCCTGAAAATTTTCCTTGATATTTATTGTTTCTTGAATTTTTTAAATATTAGTATGTCCTTGGACGTTTACCTTCGTTACGTAAAATCTACTTCGTTTTACAGCTTCCTCAGTTTCCCGGAATTATATTAATTACAAGCTATGTACTACCAATCAGAATTTCAAGATCTGGTAACGAGGGAGACATACTGTGAATATAAATAATTCAGCTTTTCTGGAGAAGTGAGATAACGTAATCCTAAAAGGTCAACGGTTATCGGGGGGCGATGTCTTTCAGAAGAAAGTTCTCGTTGCTTGGTTATATTTGAAGATGGATCCTGTGTAGTCATACAATAAGAGTGTTGTAATTTTGTAACTTTGCGAATCCATTATTGTTCAAACTGGCATCAGAAATTTCGTAATGAGTTTAACGAAGATATCGTCACAGTCGTGCCTTTTTTTTGACGTATGAGGAAACCGGATGCGAAATTTGAGATCGTGTTCATGGAAGACGATCTCCACTTGTGATTGTGAAGATTTACATCCGTAGTTTGTTGACTCAGTAAGAACCTTGATCTTTTAGATGCCCAACGCCCGCCGCCAACGTGTCTCGGCGCCGCCGTCCCAGCCACAACCCCCCCCCCACACACACACATACACACATTGCTCGCGCCGCCGATGCAGTTTCGCCCCGCGCTTGCGTCTGCCTGGACCACTTGCCCGGTGTTTCGCTGTTAACTCCGTGGCCAGCGACGGCGTGCGCCCTATCTCCCAGGCTCGATGGGAACGGAGGTTGCACGGGGCGTCCCTCGTGGGCCGGGAGAGGTTGATTGTTGAGGTGGCTGTAGGTGGCCTCCTTGCTGCTCAATACAGGCGCCACATAGGATTTACCCAAACACCCAACACAGGAACCTTGCTCTCTATGAGAATTTGAATGAAAATAATTTTCTCGTAGCGAGCAACCTGAATCGTTGAAGATAAGTTAGTTCTGTGTTGATTTTATCTGCTGTTTTTGCAACCGCAGTTGTTTACCACCGGAGATATTTAAAGCGATCTCTGTCACGTGTCAATGGTGTGTTCTCTTTGGCAATAGTGATGGGATGAGCAGGCCTGTTCCATCATGTTGGAATCTGAGGTTTTGCTAGAATTTATCTCAGATGCGTCGTTTAGACACCGAGATAATTGATGTTGAACTTTTGATGAGGTGGCTTAGAACGGAACTACGAAGTTTTACTGTCACAATGCTCCCAATCCTGTTTTCTTGAAGATAAATCTCGTCTTGGAGTGAAATACATTATTATATTTTGTAATATATTTTCAAGCTGTTTACATTTGGCGCTTTTTTCGATTCTTCTTTTTCAGCTATTCGTAACCTCCATATCTGCGTGTATTTCTTTCCCCACTTGAATTTCTGATATCCAGCGCGTTTACTATTTCGTTTCTGACAGGTTGATGCTCTGCCCATTTGTCTCCTGCAAAATGGGTCTCTCTCTCTCTCTCTCTCTCTCTCTCTCTCTCTCTCTCTCTCTCTCTCTCTCTCTCTCTCTCTCTCTCTCTCTCTTTACATTTTTTGGCCACCTCTTGTTAGCATTATCTGCTGACGACTGTAACTGTTTTCCATCTGTTGTGTCTTTAATGTCCTTGGCTAATTCCAAAGTTCCTTTTTATTTCCTTATTCAATATATGATATCTTATTTGACTTATTCCACTAACATGTTGACGAAGATGACCTCTTTCATTTCTTGTCATAAGAACGTCAACACCACCACATCAGAATTCCCACAATTATTCTACAACGTCGTTTTAGAAAGTATATTCCAAACGCAATATTTAGGTTTGCCACTTGTGCGCTGACGATATTATTGTGTACGTATATACGTTACATGTGTATTGCACCGTATTCTATCGTATGTGTAAATAAAAGGCGAAGCGTGCAGTGTTTCTGAAGGAGCATGTGGTCGTTGTTGCAGGTACCTGGACCGGTATGAGAAGCTGCACTACCTGGGCGAGGATGTGGACCGGGCCAGCGACGACGACGAGGAGACGCGCCACCGCCGCTGGTCGGCGCGCGCGCTCCACTCCGTGCCGCTCACCTACAACCACTCGCAGCACAACGTGGCAGGTAGGCTGCACGCCCCTCGTGGCCATTTCATCGCGACCAGATGCACGAAACCTCGACTTCGAGGCTTTGAAAGAGCACGATAAGTTTGGGAGAGCAAATGATGTGAAAAGGTCGACGCGTAAATGCGGTCATTGGGCTGGTTCGACGCAATGTAACCTTGTGGAGAGCAGCACGCGGATATAGCACCTTAATGACAATAAGATTTTGGTCTGCTCAAAAAAAGCATGAAAATGTATTTTTAGGCTTAAGCACTGAAAACGTTAAGAATACACTGAGAAATATCTTGTCCGTTGTCCATTGTTCATTTATTAAGTGTAATTTAGTGCGTACAGCATAGCGCAAATCATACTAGATAAGCGGTGATCGCAGAGAGTACATTACTGTTTGGCGGACGTTGAATTAATACGACATGAATTTATAAGCACTAACGGGGTAAAAAAGTGTTAATCGCTGAGAAAAATGCAAATAGTGTAATGCAAATAACTTCCAACGATTTGCTTCCGTTTCACCATTCAACAAATTCCATGTCAAATAGACGCTATGAAGTTGTGGAATTAGATGCATTTGTTCCATGGAATTATTCGTGACGCCATGTTTAAAATTGGAGAATTTATTGTTTTTTAAATCACATATCTTCCTTTTATTAAAACTGTTAGGCGGTATATAGACATTCTCTGCATTGTGGAAGTAATTTCTTCTTTCCCTTTGGGCGCTGATCACCTGACAGTCCTTGCATTTAAAGAATACTAGTAAGAACCCGTCAAAATTTGACGGTGAGATCTGAGATAAATGTAAAATACTGTGCCCAGACTAATGTCCACAATATGTCGCATTCTTTGGATCGTCAAAGTGAGCAGGGGGCAATGCAATATCGGCACCAAATGACACAAAAGAAAGAGCACGAGTATACTGACGTATATATTTCTAAACTTTTTTGATGTGTCATTATCTCCTATTTACAACTGTTTGATTTCTTCTGGCATATTGCTCGAATGTAAACTTATTTTCCCCATTTAAGCAACACAGAGAAAACTGGTTTCCAGAATTTCTCTCACATGGGAAGTACAAAGCAGAACAAAACTGACATTTCATTGACAATGACCCAACAGAAAACGAAATGACCTCACTATCACATACGCTGACTCTCTTTCCCTGCATCCAGTTAATGTACGTTTGCGTCTTTTGGGGTGCGTGTGCAACGACTCGGAATTGGACATAACCTGCGAACAACTTCACTACTTCAGTACGACAGAACAAAACCCACTATCCAAATATTCTCGACAAAATACACCACAAAAGCAAGTACATACAAACTGTCAACACCACAATGCAATTATTACACTGAAACAAAACCTTGACGAATTGTAAACAAATCTCAACAAACAAAACAAAACATCAAGCAGCGCCACCATGAAGTAGCGTGGTCTCACATCTATCGACTCATATATATCGACATTGAAACATCCACCGTTTGGAAGAAAACAATTGAGTATTGATAAGCGTACTATTAAAGAATGATTTAATTAATTGATTTACACCGTAAATGTTAGTGAATCAATACAAACAATACCTGATAACACATCTAGGGATCACATTCTTTCATTTAAAGGAAAAAATACTACAATCGGTTCAGTAGAAGCTCTAAACGAAGCCATGGCAGAATACTTTATTTTTTTTAAAATATATAGATGCTATCCCCAATATCCGTTGATTCCTCGTTTACTGTGTTCGGAAAAGTGTAACAGAGGAAAACTCCGCCCAGGCTCACGTCCACCCCCTATTCAGAAGTGTTGCAACTGCCCTGTAGTCATAACACAGTGCTACGCTCTGCTCTGCCGGTCCGTTCACTGGCGGGCAACTCACGTTCTCAAGTTAAACAGGTTCTTTGACCCCTCTCCGATTCCCGTCCATTGAATGTCGCTTTCGTTTGCTCGTTTTGCGTATTCGACCGATGAGTCATCTTGGCAAGAAACGTTCATTTATTGCAGATGGCCGTCGTCCAGAAAACTATTCATGACCGCGATGCCTCTTCTGATGGTGAAGAGAAGATCTAAAGTTTGTTGAATTTAAAAATGTATTTGTGAAAGTTCATCAAATTGTATATGATCGTAATGTTCATGAAATCTTTATAATTCGTTGGACGATGTTTATTCCTTGGAACAAAAGCTCATGTTAATAATATAGCATTTTCGGAAAACAATGTGTTACGGTTTATCGAAGCAAATGCTATATGACTCGTTACCGATTTTTGGTCTGAAAGTTGAATGCTGGAAAATACGTAACTTCTTGTATGTTCTGATAAATTTGATCTGAATCCCTCATTACTAGATTTGCACTCGCCTTTTACCGGCTTTGTATTTGGATCCACTTTTAATTTAAGAAATTTCTGACGCACGAAAATTCTCAAAACAAAGAGGCCTTCTTCTCGCCAGACAACGCGTTCCACTCTAAAGAAAAGCTCTTTGCAGCGCCTTGTGGTGACGGTGCCGACTGAGTCGCGGATTGAGCCGGGAAGAGTACGCGGTTAAATCGCAAGGCGAATCAGTTTCACGCGGGTTCCATCGGAGCTATTCATAGGGCTGATCGCACTGTGGGTGATGACTCGGCGCTTCATACTACGAGAGCAAACACGCGAACTGGCAGGCAGCCTCTCTACCCCGCCTCATTCCACCCCGCCCCGCCCCTCCCCGACGTTGCCGCACCCCGCCGCTCCGACACCACGCGTCTCTCCACATCGCGTCGCGTCGCTCCTCTGCCCCTCCCCAGGCTGCTCCATTACGCGTAGCCTCGTCACGCAGAGTAGCCCCTCCCGTTTCATCTCCCGGTATTAAGGATGCTTGTACACACACACCAGGCCGCAGGCTTGGGGCACGGAATCTCTTAAGACGAAGAATGTTGGTTGGGAAGTAAAATTCGTGACGGACTTAAAAGTAACCAGTAGACTTTCGTAAGTATAGAAACAAACCGTACAATCTGATTGCAAAAGTGTGGTCAAGAATACACTGTCATCCTATCTGGATCTATAAGTTGCTCGCTTTGTCGTTTCAATAGAGTATATTCTGCTTTTGTATGTGTGTGCCGTGCTAAAACGTGTGCGAGACGTGGCGACAATAAGCTTGAGGGCCTTTCCCCCCCTAGGGCTTTTTGTCGCCAGAGGTCATTCGAACCAGTTAATACCCGTGTTAATAATATTTTTACGTCCTTTTATTGATTCAGATTTACCTATTAATTAACCAGATGTTAACTCGGTTTGTCTTTCAATAATTCCCTCCATAATAGAACGTGTAGTAATATTCAACTGTTTTCATATCTTTCTCTAAACCAAGATCCTCTCGATCCTAGTAAATTATGCGAAAGCAATAAGAAGCAATAACGTATCAGTTGAATATAAATGTATTTTATTTTTGCTGTAAATCAATTGACCCAAAATTTAATTATTTTCACGAGTGTTGTAGCCCAGAGCAGGGACAGCGATTAGATAACTCATTTTTTCACGCGAGTTATCATTCACTTTTCTTAATTTGTACCTCATTATTGTTTCACTGATTTGGAGTCTATTAAGGTTGCTTTCTTGTGCATCAAAACTTGCCATGGTATTAAAGATTAGCGACGCTAATAACACTTTATTTGAGCTTCCTGCTCACAAACGAGAGAGTCGGCATACGGACGTATTGGGCAACATTGCAATGCCTTTTGAAGGTTAAGTGCCTTAAATTGCCTCACTTTCGTACTTGAGAGACAGGCGTAGTCCAATTGTGTAGTATTTTTAAGCTTGATTTGCATGGTATAATTGCCATCAAATTTCACACGTGCCACAACTCTGGATACTTTCTTTTAATTAAATTTTGAGGCACTCCAGACCTTTCAAAATCGTTTCCTAATGACCATAACCAAAGCACCTTGGTTCATACCCAATGATCTACTTCATCTCGAGCTCGGCATTCCCCTCATTACCACCAACATCAAGCAAAGCACCCTTGAGTTTTACCGCAAAATCCCTTCAATTGCACAAGCCCTCCACTTTCATTTAGAGAAACAAACTCCAAATAGAGCACGTATCCGCAGAAAACTCCCCAGACACTTTTTCGACCCACCCTAAGCCTCTCGCACACACAACTCCTCTAAATAATCCAAAATAAAAATATAACTTCCAAATTAAACTCAATTCTGTAGTTCTATATCTAATGGATTCTAACCCATTATAAAAGAGGCAGTACGCCTGAAAGCAAATAATTTTTTAAAAAAATATGAGGCTTGCTTCATTTTTTGTATAAAATCCGTACAATTTGATAACAGCGCCATTAGTGTCGCAGTGCAGCGACTGATTACTTGACACCGCTTGTATCTTAAATGATTGACCCCAGAATACGATTCAGAAAGGAATAAGTTTAGTATTCTAGCAAAATATGTGTGAAATAATGTTATAAAAGCATATCCATTCTTTTTTTATGTGCTACCAGAACTGCACTGTTTTACATTGTTGTGCACGTTTTATCGCAAATGGTAGTATCTTGCTCAGAGATCACTTCAAATGGAATCACTCTTCCTTAAGCGAGATCTGAAAATACTGCGAATAGATCTACACGATCCTGCATTCTGACGCCACTCCTTGCATCTTCTTTCTTCAAATCTTGCGCGTGCGCAAATCTTGCGTCGAATGCGTTGTTGTTGTTGTTGTTTTTTAATCTTCGGGAATATGTTTTTGAAGGCCATCGTCCTACAGGCGATCTTCTGAAATCTGAACCACTTTCGACGACTATATTTGCGTCCGAAAGTGTTGATTAAATGTTGATTAAATTAATTAACAAAATTTCAGGTTTTTTGCTCTTATTTTCGTTTTAGTTTTGAATGGCTTAACCCATTTTGCCGTGTTTAATATCAGATGGATGTCGGGCAGATATTGGAATCTCGTGTGCTGACTCACGAGCAACAGTCGGCATTTCATGTCGTGACGCGAGCTAGAATAGGAGTACAATAAATTTCTGATCAGAGAAGGGATTAGAGAGGCTCGGCTTGTACGCCATCGCAATTGCGCGGATAACGCAACCGATGAGTGGTTTCCTCGGCGGTGCACCCGGGTTCAAGTGGCAGCTGTGCTACAAGAACCGTCTAAGTACGTGTAAATAGAGAAAAGGTTTTCTCCAGACGTGCCACCTTTGGATACTTGAAAATCAAAGAGGTAAAGCGGAGGTTTCACTCTGAACAATGCAATACTAATCAATAATATCTATGGACTCGGTTTTTCTATTTTGTACATTGGTCAGTCCTGCCCGCCTGTGAAGTGTACACCATACTGAGAATTTCTGAATTTTTTGTAGAGAACTGGATGTGAACATGAGTTTCTCAGACCGTACATTGCACCGCTGGTTAGTGGACCGTGAGAGTACGCGACGCCAATTATTTCTTGGAATGGTCTTCCGCATACGTGGACGAAGACCGTTGACATCGGAAAATATACCTGTACATTCTCCATCCTGCTTCGTGGCTTAGGAGACAGAGAAACTCGTAAAAACACGCGTTAACGTGTTTGATGTAATCGTGTTTTGAAGAAGACATATTGACATTGGACATATTTACTGGAATAACTTTGCCTTTACCCTTTGCAAAGGGTATACGAGTTTCTTCAAACACAAAGATGTATGTACTTCGATCGCTACAAGTCCCAGTGTTCAAACGTCCGTCAGCCCACCAGCGGCAACGTTGCCTGTTATTACATAACCACGCGATCAATGCTCCTCAGTGCCCTTTTGTATGCAGTGTGGTAATAAAAACGAACGTTTCGGGAATGCCCGCATTAAGCTGGCTTTTTTTCCTTCTTTCGCTGCTACTGGGTGATTTCCCTCCACTCCACCGAATATGTTCTGGCGCTCTTCGAGATGAAGGGGGACGCGGCTAAAATCCAGGGGGGCTGAAATCCGGCAAATCGAAGGCAACTGCATGGTTCCGTCAGTCCGTTTGGGAAAGGTATTTTCAACACGAGAATAGCCAGATAATGATATTCGTCTTTCAGAATGACATATAGACAGACTAATATTCATTTGTGAATATACTTCTCGCAATTCCATAAAAGATTCTCCCATGTTTGATGCGAAAGTAATTGCTGTCCGATTTTTTAATGCTCAGATTTTTGTGAGCTTCTGGGAATGGGGAGGTAGTTGCTTGCAATAGTTTCATTGGAGATTTCATGCGGCATAAATAACTTAGAGTTTATTTGTGGAAAGGCTATCACACGCGGTTCGTTCCAAAATATGTTTCTAAGTAAATCTGATATCAATTCCATGGAAATGGGGTACACGTTTCATGTACATTGTTTATGCGATTGAATCAGTAGATTATTTATTGTAAGGGTAATTAGTGGTATATTTTCAGGAAAAGGCGATAGAGGTACTAATAACAGTTTCGTGTTATGATGGAGACAAATAGAAAAAACGAATTAAAAGCGTCGAAAAGTAGGGCATTTCTGCCATCACTAAAGGAGAAATCAATAGAATACGTGGAGATGATTCGTAGCATCGCTGTGCCGGACCCACCAAGATGCTCCGCGGCCGCCTGCGAAGTTGCGCAGGGGTTGGTTGCTTGGGGATCGGCGCGGGAGCTGGTTCCCGCCCGGGGCGAAGCAGAACGAGGCGGAAGCCAGAGGGGCCACAGCGGGCGCCCGACCGGAGGCGCTGCCCTGGAAACCCCGGCCTCGCCCCGCCCCCCACCTGCACTCTCGCCCGCGGCCCCCGGCGCCGCGGCCGCCTCCGCGGATGCACCCGGACCGTGGCGGCGGAGGCGGAGGGCGCGAGCCGGCGCGTTGCGCCGTGCGGCGCCTCGCCTCGCCTCCCTTCCTCAGCGCGGCCCCGGCACCGCCTCCGCCGCCGCCGCCGCCACGGCTGCGCGCGCTGTTGCACTCCCGCGCAGGTCGTGCAATCAATACAGTCGGCGCTCCGCCGCCCGCCCGGTAGCCGCCGCCCCCCGCCGCTCCCCGCTGAGTTATTGACTCGGCGCCGCCCGTCGGCGCGGCCCGCCACCACCGCCACCGCCGGCGACCCCGGGCCCGCCGCGGCCGCACCGCGCCACGCCACGCCGCGCACAATACACGTATCAACAGCGCTTTTTTCTCTTTTTTAATGTCGCTTGTTATTGGTCGGCGATGGGCGAGTGTTTTTGAGCCGAGCTCTGCGATTGGGGGCCGCGCTTGGTGTTGGCCCCGGAAAGGCCCGCGCGCGGGTGTCACGGGCGGACGGACGGGTGGGCGCGCGGGTCGGCGCGGAGCGGAGCGGAGCAGGCAGCCTACCCCCTGGGAACGCGCAAATATTCTTTGGGCGAGCTTTATCGACGTGCCGCCAGCGCCACCGCCGCCGCTGCCCCGTCGGGCGAGACCACGCCGCGGCGGTGGGTCGCGGCTCGAGCGGGGGGGGGGCGGGGCGGCCGCTGTCGTGTGGGCCGCCGTAATTGCGCCCGCCGGTCGGCGCCAAGGACGCGCGCGGGCTGCAATTTGCGCTTGCAGCGGGCGGGCCGCGTCTCCCCCCGCTGTAATTAGTGTGTCGGCGGCTGCGTAGATCGTGCCCCGACGCCGCGCCGCCGCCAGCGGGAGAGTCGGGTGGGTACAGCGCCTCGCCTTCGTCTCACCTCGCTCCCTCCCGGTCCCTGGCCTGGCCTGCCCCGGCCCGCGCCGCGCCGCGCCACGCCTTTCCGCAGCGACTCGCCCTTCCCCGCTCCGCTCGATCTCGCTCTCCCGCGTCCCGCTTTTACGACGCTCGTGCGCAGTTGTCCCTCGGGGAGGTTAACGGCGCCCAGGCACGTGGGCAGCGCCTCTCAGCGAGAACCCGGCGAGACTCGCGTTGCCTTGCCTCGCCTCGCCTTGCGGCGCTTCGTCTAAGAGCAAATGCCCGACATTCACTCTCGCTTTCACATGAACAATCGCACGCGAACTTGTCATAGCGCAATGGATAATGGAGGGGTCTTTTAAGGCGATGCAAATAATAAACGAAGGCGTTTTCTTTTGGTTGTCCGAGCGACGCTGCGTCGAACGCCGGACAGCCAACTCTTCGGATTCCTGTACCTAACGATCAGTCAGGGTGGCATCTCTGGGGGCGAACGAGAGCGAACACGTAGCTACGACGCAACAACCTACTTCCCCCAGTAATTGCTCCGTTTAAACCACCTTCTTGGGCACTTCAGAAGGCGAGGCTCTGTCGGAAATAAAGGGCAACTACAAATGGATGTCTCACGGATCTACCGTGACGTTCGCTGCTTTACTTTAGAAAACAGGGAAGTCTTGTATTTCGTAACGCATGAATGGAGAAGCTATGTTTTCTGTCTCTGCAGACTGATACGACAATAAATGATCAGCGGCATTGCTAGAGGATATGTTCTGTTATTACTCGTGGCACTTGTGTTCGTTCTTTGGCGCCAGCTTTGTTGTTTATTGTCTTATGACGAGCAGAAGATGGAACATTGCCGAAAACACAGAAATAGACGATGATTGATGATGCGCTATTGTTTCAGATCGTTGCCAAATATAGCTGGAGGCGTCAGTCATACACTAGTTTGCATTTCGACAGTAATTTTGCAATCGCAAATATGCCTGAGTAACATATTGCAGTATTATTTTAGGGCAAAAATGTCTCAATTTTTGTGATGAGCGAAACTTTGCTCTCTCCGTATGCTTCTGAATTCCAGACATGGTATTTACTTTCTAGATATAGAGCGAGTGAGGTAAAGGGTTTTGCCTGACATTGCTGATTTCGTATACTATTCCTTGAAATACATAGTTTTCGAACGTTTTATCAGCGTCGCAATTTTTTTATTTTGTTTTTGGTGATGAAGGGACTCTTCGATGACATTCATTATTATATCCAAAACAGTTTGATAACCACCCAGTTAAGTTACCCACAAAAGAAAAAGATAGGACTAGGAATGATCTAATTTGATTTTTCACCGTACAATAGGCACGCAAAGGCTCCACAAGGCAAAGGAATCAAGTATATTTCGCGCGCAAACTTTACCCTCGGCCTTCGCGCTCCTGGAAGAGTAAGAGGGTAGATACTGTGGCAACTTTGCAAAGCCGCTGTTGCCGTATTGAACGCTTCGTGATATTCCAAGTAATGGTGCAAGCGGTGCTATGATACGTCATTTCGGCAATATGAGGGACATTCACAGACAATCAGCAGCGATCCGTCTGTTCCAGTGCCTTCCGCAAGAGTGCGCTTTCTCCTTGTTTCGCGTGGGCGGCGGCGCGGCGCGGCGTCCGAGATGGTCGGCGAGGGCGCGCCTTGGAGCTCGGCAGTGTCGAATGTTGGCAGTATCTCGTTCGTTAATATTGATTGAATGGTGGAACCGGCAGAAGTGGGGAGGGGGGCCGGGGGAGGGTGCCCTGTTGTTCCGCTACGCCCGCCAAATGACTCAGCTCTCCTCTCCTCTGCCCTCCTCTCGACCGGCGAAAGATGGGAGGACGCGACAATCCCTTTTCCCTCCCTCGCCGTGCGTCGCGTGCCGGGCGTTCCGTGGCAGGGGAGGCCGGCGATCGCCAGCCCAAGGGAAGGGTAAGATTATTCTACATGAAGTAATCGGGTAACCTCTGTTCGCCCGCCCCTCCATCCGTTGCGCCCGTCACTTGTCACTCCGGTCCGCCGTTTGGGGCTAGTGAGGTGTCAATTCGACGCGACTCGGTCTACTGGTAAGGAACTGGCTTTTTTTTTTCTCTCGTATCCTCCTAATCTAATAACAACTTCAATACGTATGGAAACATGTTTAAAACTACTCCACACCCAACTAGTTATTTGTAATTGAGAGGAAAATCCAGTTTTCAACTTCGACCCGTACTTTGTTCATGTGTTTGACCGTGTTTCCGTTACAATTTAATTCATAATTTGTCAATATGTAGCTTTTACTACTTTTACTTTTTCTGTAAGCTGTGCAGATGGTGTCAGCACTGGGTGGCTGCCTCCCCCGCATGTATTTTTCTGTGAAAATGAATATTGCCTAATGTTCCGAGTAAAGAACAAAATACAAAACAATGAGTATTTTTTTAAAGTCAACAATTTATATATTGTACTATTTAAGTCATTGCCTAATACTTGGTCGCTGGAAAACAGTCATAGCTTTTCTCTCCTCTCTCCTCCTTCCCCGTCGGAGCTGTATTCATTTCAGTCATTGTATCTGTTACTGGTGGCGATTCCTGCGGGCGATTTAGACATGTATTAATTGCTGTACATAAATATTAGTTGAGAAGATCAATTCTTTCATCTGAACATTAATTCGACATTTAATGCTGATTTTATAAACATTTTTAGCAGTAACCGACTATGCTATCGTTTGTATGGAAATGAAAAAAGGAAAAGTAGAGCAGGTAAATAAATCTCCCAGTACTGTAAACGAGAATACAGATAAATAATACAGAAGGTTCGAGATTCTAAAATTTGTGTGTTGTCTCTTTTGAAATTTTTATTTTACCTACCGTTACAACATAAATATAAATTCTGACTATTCTCTACCGTAGATACTTCCATCACACAATTTTGTTTATTTTGGAAGAAACATTCATGCTTTGAGCAAATCGACTTCTTTGAATATCGGTCCTGAATTTGAGTTGTCGCCAACTCGGGTGGTCGTGATGGTTAGATCGACTATCAACTCAGCGACTCTGTGTGGCAGGTTGCGGGCGCCAATTCCGATCTTGCACATTAATATAAGTATTTTGTGTACTCTTAGATGTCAAGAGCGTTTTTTCTTTGTTGTTATCAGTATTCGTCGTTGCACGTTATTTCACTATTAACACAGTTACTACGTCTTGTTATGAGTTGTGAGGGTAATTATTATGAGCAATATTTCGTCTGTTATATGATAGTGTGAATAGTTTGAATTGAGAAAGATTTTTTTATAAAAAGCTTCCAATAACTGGTCATAGATTCGAGACGAGCGAGATGCATCAAAACTCGATGAAAGGTTCCAGACTACCGTTAACGACACTTCATTTTGATGTTACAAGACGTTCTCTTTGTGACGATGTATTTACCAGACGAACGAATTCTTCCATTCTCCCTTTGTCCCTTTCATGTTCGACAGCGTTCCGGCGTTTGTGTTGGAAGGTTTTATGGTTCATTATTTTTCCAATATTCAGTCTGTGAGTAAACGTTTCTTGTTATCGAGACTTTGCTGAGGTATAACTGTAATTATTTGTATTTTGAAAGGGGTGATGCAGAAATGTGCTCCATATCATGATAGGACTCTTGTTTCTCCCTGATAGCTCTCTCTTTTTTGTTTATTTTCTATTAATTAGATTGATCAAAAATGTGAATCATCCCTCCTTTATAGGAGTCGTACAGTAAAGAGACATCTGATAGGGCAATATGATTTGCCTTTGATTTGCTCGAGAAATATCGGGTTACAGGAGCAGTTTGGGAAAAGAAAAGAAAGAAATAACCGTGATTAAAATGTTAGGTTTGGCGACTAGCGTGGTTCATTTTCGATAGGACGAATACCTACTGTCCAACCCCGCTTGTTAAGTTAAGGGTTTATTCGTACATTAGTCGATTCACGTTGTACCATGGAGGGTCTAAGGAGGAAAATTGCTTTTTGTGGTTATACTATGTCAGTGAACAAACTTAACCTCCGACTGTCAGTCTGCTTCGGTAATGTCATTTCATTGCACCACGGGTGAGCAGTAAAACTGAAAAATCACCCACCATCTGCAGAAATTTCTTCTGGTTACATTCTTCGTATGAGACACTGGAAGAAACTTAACTTCGGGCGTCTGGCGTCGACCGTATCACGATCGTGAAGCGAACCCCACTTCACCACGCCCAGTGTCATGGTCGAGCGCAGTGCCATTGTTGCAAGTACCTCTGGGCGGTGTTGAGGGACGAGCGACCTACCCCATGTGGGCCGACGGCGGCGGCGGTGGCGATGCCGCCGCCCGCCACCTCCGGCCGCCCGCGGGCGTCTGGGCGCTCGGCCGCGCGCGCGCCCCGACGACGACGCCGGCGGCTCGCCTCGCCTCGCCCGCCTCGCCCGCGCTCACTCGCTCTCGGCGGCCCGCCCCGTTCCGCCTTGCCCCGCCCCGCCCGCGGCGGCGGCGGAGGAGGCTGTGCGAGAGCGGCACGCGGTCTGTCACGTGCTTCGATGGCCGGGCGGCCGCCGCCGCCACCGCCGCATGCGTGCGCCCACGCAGCCAATGGCGGGCGAGCGCGCGCTGGCGGCGGGCGCCGGTTCCGCTTCCGCCACGTGGTCGCGGCGCGGGGCGCAAAGGGAGGGGGGAGGGGGCAGGCGTGGCGTGGCGGGGCGCCGTGCCGCGCCGGGTGCATCTCGTGGCCGCCCGCCTCGGCCCCGCCCCCCGGCCCCGCGACCTTGCGACGGGCGCCGCCTGGCGGTGGCGGTGGAGGGGGAAGAGCATTGTTGGGCGGGGGCGGCGGGCGGGCGCGCGAGCGCGCGTCTTGGCGACAGGCATTGTTGCGGCGCGGCGCCCCATGGAGCGGCCTTCGCCCGCCAAGGTGGTGGCGGTGTGCGCGGGGTAGCAGACGTATTGTTGTCCATTGTTGGGTTCGGTTTTAACAGGTCTTTCACGCGTGCTGTACTGGCGGATCCGGACCAGTGTTCATTTAGCGTGAGGTGCGGATTGCTAACCTGCAAAAGTAATACGTTCACGTTTATATTTGAGCCAAAATCTTTCCATCTGGCCTTTTGATGTGAAATAGTGCAGATTTGAATTAAAATATAATTGTTTGTTTTGAGCAATTTTTGGTTCCATGAAAATTGCATCTTCCTGGCATTTCATCTCGTGGTTCTTCCATTAGTGTCAGTCGAACTCTGGGTGTCCAGAAAACAAAAAGTGTTCAGGGGAATCTCATGCAGATGTCCAATAATTGGAAATAAATATCACTGCGGAGTTAGAAAAAAAGCTAGCACAGAATTACGTGTCACAGATTTGGTTTGAAGGGCATACAAACATTGGCATTCCGTAATTATTACGCTCTGCATTTTGTTACGGGTATGATTCGGCAAAGCTCAATCATCAATTTGTTCCCATAATGTTTATAAAATGTTTTTTTTTTATTAACTGGCTTATACAATAACTTAGAATTTGTTTTTGTGTGTTTTCCTACCAACAAACATTTTACTGTAGTTTTATGATTAAACTCTGAAATTTAAATACTTTTTCTTTTACTGTCCATCGATCATTGTTTCTTTTTACATTTATTATTTTCTTTCTTTACAAGGCACATTTTTGTAAGGAATTTTCGATTGTCTAATGTATCGTAATTCTCTTCGATAGAATGGATTTATTGTTGCATCTTAGAAAAAATAAATACATTTCAGTATGCAACCCGTGATACGTGAATGCATTATTCTTAGCTCTTTTGCCTAATCATTAAAATTGTCCAGAAATGCGATAAAATGTTCATTCCGCTCTTATTTCCTATTTTGATGCTTATATGTATATTAAAAAATTGTTCCAAAATACGCTTGAAAGAATATTGTACTATTAAACACTGATAACAATCTATCGAATATTTGAAATGTTATTTTGGTTTACTTTGCCGTTTAATCCTGATATTTGCGATGAAGAACGCTGTTATATTTTTTTCACAATTTTTTCGAATATTAATTATATCATGTGTATCCAACTAAGTGACCCTGTTGTATCAGTAGATACTATTTCTTTCCATAATAATTTTGGAATTACCACCTCTTCAGATTTTGCCGAAATCTTAAATGAGAAAACAGGCCTCCGAGACCTGTGTGAAGCAGTGGCGGCTCGTGCTTAGGTTGCACGGTTGCACAAACCCCAGAAATCGAAAAAGATCTCATATCTTAGGAATATACATTTTCCTTTTAAAACATTGATTATTCAAGATATTGCAGCAATATCAATGTATATGAAATCACTTTCAAACCAAGGAACGTCCAACTGGCGCTCTCTCCGGTGTGTGGTGCCTTGCCAGGAACCACGCTCTTGGCTGTAATAATGAATTTACGTATTTTACTCCTTGGCCCTTCGATTTAACACAGGGAAGATAATCTTTTGTTTGGGCAACCAGGCAACTGGCGCTATCGCGCTGCGCGGCGTCGGAGAGAAGCTCAGGGGATTACTCGTATTCTGTCTTCGTCTAATTCACTGCAATGTACGTTTTATGATGTTCGCTTGCTATTCAAAGTACACAAGTCCAGTCAATTATTGTTGATATTCAATGCATTGTTTATGATATTTGGAGAATATGTTTTCATTTGGTATTAGGTCTGTTGATTCAAAACGTACATTTGATGTTTTGTGTAAAGGTGGCCGTTCTGGATGCAAGTCCCTCAGTGTCTTCCGTTCCTGCAACTGGCCGGCCAATAGTTTGCGAACGTTCTTGTAAATACGAATGTGTGTCGAAGATCTTTCATTATTGCCAAATATATCAGGGTAGTGAAGTTTTCAAAATAAAATAATTTTATTTGTTTGAAAGGTGTCGATACTATAATGTTTGTACTGGAGTCGAATGTAAGTGCCCAGTGGAAATCAAAGCCACAACCGTGTGCGCGGGAGGTGTGTATGCGTTACGCGGACCCAAAGCAAAACATTATGTAGGTAGTGTTTCAATATAGACTTTTATTTCACTTAAGTTTTAAGTGATTTGAATTGCGTACATTTTTACCTATATGTTCGATGGAGGTGCAACCTCCAGTCTGTTGGGGCACCGGCCGCCACTGGTGTGAAGTGATCTCCGTTGTTAGGGGAAAAATATCGTAAAGTGGACTGGAACGCTAGGCTTCTCCACTTGCAACGGTATTTATTTAGAAATACAGTGAAAAATCATTGGAGAAACCAACCGCGAATACGCCTAAATAGTTCAAAAGAGTACCACGTTGCAAATGGAACTCCATTGAAAAGTCGTCCAGCTATTCCGATCCGGAGCATTACTACATGTTGGTGATTGTGTATGCGGGGAAAGGACATCAAATTGCAAGCTATTATTGAAACTGCAGTTGACAATACTGCAAGCTTTTCATTCAGAAATGGCATACGGTTCTCAAAATACCGATAGGTTTAAAATACATTGAAAAGCTGAAACATACATGCTGTATATATTCCATAACACACACTGTTATGGCGATAACAGATTTTTATTGATGGGTGCATAACAAAGTGGCAACGAATTGCAATAGGAACCGTTTCCAGGCTCACTTAAACAGTTTTCGGCCACTAATCTGACACCGAAGACTGCAGGTTTAAAATCTGTGGAGAGTATGTGAACTTAAATTGGAACATGTTCAATTCGAAAGAGATAATTGTTATATTATTTAAAATACCTGATATTCAAACGTGCGTGAATATCGAAAAGGATTGTAACTAGATTTCATTTTAGGAATTTTTATTGAACAACGTAATTAAGAAACAAAGTAATTTGTTACAACAGCAACACACTACTTGCCCAATGTAATAATCGATATGGTCAATATGTTACGATAATCTGAGACCTAATATTGACGAAGATATGACATAGGGCTTTCTTGAGCCGAATACTTAAATGAAATCTATTCTCCGGGTCTCCGACAGAATTTGTCAATTTGGTTTTCGAGAAGAAAATAATTCAAGAAAGACGTACTCACATTTTTTGGGGTTAGGGTTGTAGGGCGTCGGCTCCTTTATTACGAAGTTGCACGGCGGGCGGGAAGCAATTGAATGTGTACGAATATTGTACCTTAAAAAACACCAAAGTTGTTTTAGCATGTCTAAAATTCTACAGAACGTACGGTAACCATTCCTTTTCTAATATACGTCAAGTGAACAGTGAGTGTGGTCATGGCGGTGTGCTAAATGAATGCCGCTCACTTTGATTGCTGTCTCGGTAGGCTTATTTTAGCTTAGGATTGTAACGTTTGAAATGTGTTTCTTATTTACATCGTTTCAATAGAAAGCGGGGCGGGACGGGGCGGGGAACGAGGTGGTAAGGGCTTGCGAGGCGGGGGCGGGGGCGCCCGCTGCAGTAATTACCGGCCGCGTCCGAGATCTGAGAGCGGCGGGTGGGCGCGCCCGGCGCGCGGGGGCCCAGCCCAGCCTGGCCCAGCCCGGCCGCCCCGCTTTCAGCTGCAGCGCCGGAACCTGCTCGGCACGCCGCGCCGCGCCGACGCGCAGTGGCTCGCAATGAGACGGCCGCAGGCACAACTAGGGCTCTATCGCCGTCTTATTGGGGAGGGGCTGGACAGTACTAAATGAGATACGTGGATTTTGAAGATCTTTGACGAAAGTTGATCTACCGCCGAACTTTACTAAAAACGTAAATGAAGAAGAAGAAAAATCAGGGAGGAGCAACAGCGACGTTTTTTATCTTTGGGTTTTTACTATAGTTTCATATCTAAAGTGTTCTTTAAAATATGTTAATGATGATTGATTTAAAATCCTTTTGCAATAAAACCATCAGTTTAGAAAATCTTCAGAACGTAAAAACGGGTTGTATTTTGCTTAATTCTTCTGTTCGCTTCAACTCGCTTTAAGTTAAAAATTAAAATCTCATAATCACTTTATTGTATTATTGAGATTGCATAAAGAAACACATGACCGCACTGTGAAAAACATAACTCTCATTCCTTTGCGTAATCTTGTAAAATTCTGGGTGAATTGCATAGGAACAACTATTACTACTGGAAAAATACTTGTTTTAATTCCTAACGAACTGTTGGGGCCAAATGCACATTAGATTGATACTCGACGTGATAGTTTTAGCATTTATAATAATATTTAAAATTCTTACTTATAAATCTCTCGTATATCTTTAGCATTACAGTGCATTCAATCGTTATCCAGGGGCCGGATATTGAAGCCATTAGAATACTGAGTTCGCCGCGTAAAGAAATCTTTTTGTTTAAAATGTATATGAACCCATAAACGCATGCACACACATTTTATAAATCTTATAAAACATTCGTGAGTTTCCTAAATATGAGGACTCTAGGAAGATACAGAGCTTCGTCGTGGAAAATCTTACATATAGGCATATTTTTTCTACAATCTTATTACACGATAATCTCTGAATTAGAACTACCTATGTATTCATTTTCACTTTTATTTCGCAGTTTCTACATGTCGAATCTTCTTGAAGGCAATCCCAGATAAGGTTCGAATTTGATGATTTGTTTCGTTGCTGGGGTCCACTGTGCAGCTCTCCGCTCCGCGCCTCGCGCTGCCCCGCCCCGCTCCGCGTCCCGCTCCGCGCCCCGCTCGGCCGCGCGACCGGCTGGGCGCTTTTGAGGCGTGGGGTCGTTTTGCTGAAGGCTCACCCCCCTTGGCGTTGGCTCAGCGAGTGTGGGATGGCGAAAATTGCCCGACGCTCAAATCATTTCGTTCCCAACCCTCTTGAAATGCCGTTATTACTTTTTTTTCGTGTGATTGATGGAGAAAAGCTTGTGAATAAAAGGTCATCCTTTGGTGTTTGTATGTTTTGCGCCCGTTTGTAAGATCTTTTACCTTCAGCACTGGGTATATTAAATTTTAGAAAATGTACTTGATAAATACAAATATTATTTTAAAAAAATGATTTTTAATAAATTTCCATATCACCTCAGTTCAGCGTCGGATCCAGCTAATTATTTTGGAGGTGGCCATCATAATTTTTTGTTACATAATAAACACTTGTCATTACATTCTATATAATTTTTGTAATGTATGTGATATTATATAACATTTTTTAAATAATTCCATAATTATAACCTACATAAATATTTAAATCAATTTTACCAAATAAAACAAGGTAGCAAACGAAAACTCGAAAAATTAACGACCAAAGTATTAGGTGTTGGCGAAATTTTTTTCTACTCCAGTTTTGCACCAGTTTCCTTAGAAGCTTCATGTGATTTCTTACCATAAAATATAGTAATACTATGTGGTTTGGGGAAAAGCCATACCGCAATTCATTGGCGCAAACAAAAAGAAAACTCGCGCTCTGAAATAACAGATTTCCCAGATGTGATGCAAATAACGCAGAAGGATCGCGTCAGTTTCCTTGTATTGCTCTTGTTTTCCCTCAAGAAATGTGACTTCGTAATCTGAGAATGTGTATCATGTTACCAAGAAACGAACGATTCATATTTCGCTTGAGTTTCTTCATGAAGCTATGCCATTTGTTTCAATATTAATCGGAAACGCTACATTCCACAGTTGTCTGTGATTATCTAGCAACGACTAATTTCCAAATATCGATAGTTTGGTTGCTTCACGTTTGCATAAATTTCAATTAATTTGCATTAGGTACCGTATAGAGCATTAATACATTCATACGCTCAAATGTATGGAAATACTTAAAGAAGAAAGGTACTACTCTGCGCTTGCAGCCTTCTATTTCCGCAACCAGCATTCAGATTTAAGCGAAGCGTAATGTGTTGTTCTTGCGGGAGAGTACGATAAAGCCAATCTTTAGATTGCGGCTGTTTTTAATTTTTGTGTTTTTATTAATATGTATTGCTTTTCTCATTTTACTAGTTTTGCAGTTGCTTCACGACCCTAGTTTCAAGGCTCGTGAGAGAATGTCACATCACCGAGTCAGATATTATTTTTTTGCTCGTAATGTGAGTTTGACCGCGTTGCCACGTTTTCTGTCAAATAACGTTGAGTTCAGAATGATTACCGAATAACTGTGCAGAGTGTTCCAGACTGCCTTGTCACAAGAACCTCCTTGGCAATTACCAAGTTACTCGGGAAGCTCTCCACTACTCTGCAAATGGCAACGTTGCATCGTATCCCTCCGCGTCCAATTGGCCTGCACTTGCGGGTCGACCCGCTTCTCCGCTTGGCGAATTCCTTCGGATTTACACACCAGCTGTTGGATTTCTTCTTTCGCTCTGTACGCCTCCTTTCTCCGCTACCGCTCTGCCTTTTCATCGTGTGTTTGTCTACGTCAGCTCCCTTTCCGCACACGTCCCCCGATTTGACCCTCGATTTCTGTACTGTTTCACTCAGTCTAGTCTGCTCGGGCGCGCAGCATTTTTCGTCCACCTAACCCTTCTTTTTATGCAGGCGCATCTGAGAGATTCCTACCTCGTGGAAGACAGTTTCCCAAAGAAAACAACAGCCCGCGCACGATTGATCGAACTGAAGGTCAATCGCTTGCGCTGCTGTAAATACGAATGAACCAATACATTCATTCAAGTCTAAAAAGCAACTAAGAGAAGGGCGCTGAAGAATAAGTTGGCTTGTGAAGAAACGAGTAGTAAAAGCCGCTCTAAGAATAGGATGTAGTTGTGGCTACAAACAGAACAATGGCTTCAAGACAATATATTCACCTTTGTGCATTAGCAGTTTCACGGGATCAAATATTAATACGTAAACTATGAACAGAAAAATCATGAATGACATTCCGTGGGTTGACACACACTATTTTCCAGAGCAGCCAATGCTGCGTCTTCAGAAGAAAGGGCGAAGGAGTCGTGCAAAGGTATAATTTGAGCGTACTGCGGGTGTCCCTCCTCAATTCTCTCGCCCTCCCCCCTCCCCCTTTCCCCTTCACCCCCACCGTCGCGCACGGTGGCCGCTCCGCGCCGCCGACACGCAACGCTGCTGTCGCCGTGTAACTCTCGTTAATGCACACGGCAGTGGCCGCGTGCACTGTCTGGGTGTGTTCGAACCCTGCGCATTTGGGCGCTTCTCTCCGCAGCTCCCTCCCTCCCTCGTTTGCCCCTCTCCCCGCCCCGCTCTCGGTCGGGTGGACGGCGGCGTCTGTGCGGTCGCCCACCAGGCGGAAAGGGATTTTTGTGTTGTTACGACCGCAGTGTTTTTTAGCCTCTTGACTCTCGGGACATGAGAGCTGCGTCTGTTTATCTTGCTTGTGGCCAGTGTATTTTCGGCAAAGGTAAATGTCAGTTATGAATAAATATTTAAGAAGTTACCGATTCGTTAATAATTATTTCTATATGAGACGGGATCCAGATTCGAAGCGTAAGCTAAAAAAAGGGGTATGAATTAAAAAATTAATGGCATTGTGCAAGTTTTTACTTCCTCGTTTTCGTAGTTTAGAGAATGTATTGGAATGCTGCAATAAGTCGACGTCGAGGTTGTGACAGAAACTCGTTTTTGAGATCCCTGGTAACAAAACAGTTTTGTTTAAGAAATATGTGTCTGGCCATCTGCAGGCAACACAGCGCGTAAACAGTGCACGGAATTGTCTCTGAAATTGATATTTCCCAATCGATCAGGCCGCTCTCGATGCCGTGCGGGTTTGAACCTGATATTATAATTGTTGGAGGTTCTTCACAAAGGCAAGTATATATTTTTAAAGTTTTTCTCCACGGGAGTGTCTGGTAGATCCCTTAGACGCTAGGTGGTAGTCGGGAAGTGGTGGGAGGAAGACGAAAAGGCTGGTTCGACAGAAAATAAAGGGGCACTACTAGGTATTTATTAATCGTATGTTGTCTTTATTTTTTTTTCTTTGCATCGGCCTCCTGTGTGTGCCATTTTGTTCCGTGATAGAGCCCTTGGCAGCCGCCTACTTCCTCCAGGCAGAAGTTCGCCACTGCATTCGACTCCACTCCAGTTCCCGTCTCCGCAAGCGAGCGACGAGGAGCGAGTGCAGTGACGGCGGTGCACGGGCGGGAGGTTCCTGCGCTGCCGCACTTTCCTGTGGGTCCCTTGGCTTCTCCGTGCGAGTGTCGTCCCCGGAACTCTTTACGAGAGGTCGGCGGCCGGCCGTGGGACTACGGCCTGCTGCGGAAGGAAGGCTAAGAATACCGCGACGCGTCGCCTCCGCCTCGCCGCAGTCGCGCGTGCTCTATGCCGCTCGAACGCCGCCGCCGCCGCCCCCGGCGACGAACGCAGCTGCGGCCGCTCGCTTGCAGCGCTATTTGCGCCCCACAGCTCGCGCTGCGCTGCGCCGCGCTGCACGGGAGAGAAAAATCTCGCGGGAAACGGCGCGTCTTGGCGCAAAGGGCTTCAAGAGCCCCGGAAGGTTTGGGCTAGGGATGCGTTATTACTGAAAATATTTCGATGGGTTCATAAATTATTCAGACATTCCATTACTAATTATCGATTAATATTTACCGTATTCTAATACAAATATTAGAGGCCCGAATAAAAATGCTGTAAAAATACTTCTCACAGACACAAGTCGCCTCCAACAATAATAATTGAATAAACATCTTTCTTTAGCTAATGTCTTTTGGCTAATGCCAGCTTTAGCCGGAGTAAGTCCGAAATGATCCGTGGAACGTCATTCATACAGCTTTATCCACTTCGTTTCCCTAATGTGCGACTTAATTGGCTAAGCCGCGGATTAGCCATATTTCTGAATTTAGCTATACCACAAAGAATCAGTCCGCATTCTGTATTTTAAAAAAAATTCACTCTGGCGCATAGAGAATATGTTTTGGACCCAGTCGTGTTGACACACGTACTAGCCGTAAGGTCTCACGCACTATTATAAACGTTTACGTTCCACGAAATAGTGTTTAGTATTGAAACGAAGGGAACTGCCTGGATTCCGTGAATCGTATGGACGCTCATTAATAATTTTCATTACCATTACTGTGGGCAAGTATGATCGCAAGTAGTGACGTGCTGGGCGAACTCCGCGGTCGCCGGAGCATCTCGGCGGTGTCCCTGTCTCGCGCTGCGGCGTCCGCTCGGCAAGGAAATGTGGCAACGCCAGCCGGCGCAGACGAGCACACACGCGCGCGTGCCTCCCGGCGGCGCAGGTCCCCCGCGAAGGGTCGCGCGGCGGGTGCGGGCGCTTGTGCGTGCGTGCGCGTGCGTGAGGCAGGCAGCAGGCGGCGCGTGCGGGAAGGCGTGTGGATGGGCCCCGCCTCCGGCTGCCTGCCTCCGCCCGCTCGCCTCTGCCCGCCCCCGCCCGCGTCTGCCCGCCCCCTCGCCCGCCCACGCCCGCCCCTCGCCCGCCCACGCCCGCCCCTCGCCCGCCCACGCCCGCCCTCGCCCGCCCACGCCCGCCCTCGCCCGCCCTCGCCCGCCCCTCGCCCGCCCACGCCCGCCCCTCGCCCGCCCACGCCCGCCCTCGCCCGCCCCTCGCCCGCCCACGCCCGCCCCTCGCCCGCCCACGCCCGCCCCTCGCCCGCCCACGCCCGCCCTCGCCCGCCCACGCCCGCCCTCGCCCGCCCCGCCCGCCTCGGTCCGCCCACGCCCGCCCCGCCCGCCTCGGTCCGCCCACGCCCGCCCCTCGCCCGCCCACGCCCGCCCACTCCGCCTCCGCCCCCGCCCGCCTCCGCCATACCGTCACCGACGAGAGGGGGAGCGTCCTCCTCCCCCAAATATTTGTTGGTGTATGGCGTATATTGCAGGGGACTTCCTGATAATTGTGCCTTATCTATTGAATCTTCCCTCCGCACCTATAATTTGATAGTTACACCCCTGACCATCACGCACGTAACTGCCATTGCTTGACTCCCAGCCCTACCTTCCAATGACATCGCCGTCACTGCTAACTTTTGCATTAACTATTCGGCTTGGCACCGCCTGAACGTTTCATTAGGGAGTGTTCACTGGCCTGCGGAAAGGAATAGCCCTCGAAAGGAAATATGAAGCTCATGGCTATGACCCCGATTATTGACTTTCTAATTACTTGCAAATATTTTATTATAGTCAAAACTGTGTTAAGAATAATATGAAGAACTTAGCCACGCCTGACCGACAAGTTAGAAGGGAGAGCGACGTGCGAGCGAGGCTTGAGGCGACGAAGTAGAATGCTACTGCATCCGACGCGGCGCCTCGCCCTCTATCCCCCGCGGCCGTCCACTCGACCCCGACTTCTCACCCACCGCTGTCACTTTCCGCCAAACACCCTCTTCCGTATTGCCTCTCATACATATTCGTTCTCTTCCTTTTTTAACCTTCCTCTTTATTCTCGTCTCTTCTTTTGGGCCCACCTTTATTCTTCCCCTCTCTTCTTTCTTCTTCCGTCAATTTCATATATCTGCTCTCCCTTGCTATCTCCTCCGACCTTGTATTTCGTTTAATTCTCCTCTCCTGTAATTGCTTCTGTCTTCCCATTTACCCCCGTATATATTTGATATTGCCTTCAGGCTCGTCCACTTTTTCTCCTCTGCCTTTATCCCATTCCCTGATTCCTTCGTGTCCTCGCTTTCCTTCCGCCTTTGTCACCACCATCATCATCATTGCTGCCGCCACCTGCTCCCACATGGGGCGGCGTCTGTGCCTGTTGGGGTTGGCTGGGTGAACGTATGCGGCGCCGCGTCCTCTGTTCCCGGGAGGGCGTCGGTCCCACGCAGCCCCGCCACGCCCCGCCCCGCACGATGGCGGGCGGCGATGCGGGCCCCCTGCCGCCTGTCAACTATCTACGAGGCCTCAGGAAGAAGAATATCCGAAAAATGTTTTAGAACAAAAGAGGGGAATTGGGTAGATTTTTAAACAAGCGCTTCTTACGAGTTGCGGGTTGAATTCCGCCTTCAATTGCCAACTCGATTTCTCAGTGCCATGTTTAACCGCGATTCGGACCTCGTTCTGTTTGTTCCTGATCTTGGCCTTGCGTTTAATGTCTTCGACCACTTGAGTAATTGAGACCTCTCGCAGCAGCTGGGCAGAAAGTATGAAGACGTTGCTAAATCACTTGTGTTGCGATAGTACAGGTGACCTCTTACTACACCATTAGTTCAGCAGCCAGCAGTGTTTTTACGTGGCCTACATAATGGATTCTTAGCTTCTTCGGACGCGTTCGCCCCTCGTTTCTGAGCATGTTATGCCAATTTCAATTGAAATTGTTCATTTCTACCAGTCATGAGAGAGAATCCACAATAAACAGCTTAAATGAGTTAATTCTTAATATGACAATTTATGTCCTCGTCAAACTATAGCTTTGCCAAGGTGTCCCAGCCTGATGGCCATGGGATCGGGAGACCTCCGATAAGCGGGGGAGGGGGAGGACAACATTGCAGTTTATTTGAAAGCATAAAAACAGTTTTGATGAATAGGAATGTGATAGTGCGCAGCGTGCAGAGTATATATACTAACGTACCTAAGTTTTGAAACACAATTCCACTGACATGGCTTCATTGTTTGGTGTATAACCCGTGCACCTTATTGCTTATTTTTTATTGATAAGGAATCAACGTACATCCCTTGCACTATTCTGGCTCTTTCTTTCCCTGTTCGTGTGAAACCAATCGCCGTACATTGTTCGGGTGCTGCAACGCGCATTGCGAAGCCGAGAAGATGCGAATCCGCATATTGAATCGATGTTGTAAACGATCTTTTTTTTTATTCAAATATTTTTTGATACAGCGTACATTGCCACTTTACATAATTGTTTGCTTACATTATGTATACAATAATATACAGGCGAAAAATAAGAGGGAGGATGGCCCTACTGGGCTCCTCTACAAGAAAATCAGGTTGGGGTGCTTGGGAATTATTGCGGTGGATTGTGGTATGGGTGAGATAACGGCGCTTATGATATGGAAAAAGCGTAGGAGTTACGGAGGGCGGAATTTATCTTTGGGGAGTATGGACGGGATGCGGTTTAGATGAGGGTGAGTGGTTTTTCCTAGTGAGAAAATCGGTTGTAAGGGAAGGTTATGAAGCTTGTTGTAGAATCTTTCGGAGAGGCGGGCGATGTGCTGGGTGACTGTATGGAATTTCAAATCATTGTGAATTTGCCCATTAGATATATACCATGGGGCATTTAAGGCAGTGCGGAGGACTTTATTTTGTAGGGTTTGGAAGTGCTTTATTGTGGAGGGGGGGTGTAAGCGATCTGCCTTCACAAAAGTGCTTTCTCCAGCTCAAGCGCTCTGCTCTCGAGGTCACTGTGGTCCGGAGGGAAATACTTAATATGTCCTCAAGTTGTTAACATAGTCGTAAGTGAGAGGGGTGAAGAGGGTCTTCGAGCATGAGATGTTTGTATACGAAACTTTCGGCGTTCGATGCTGTTTTCCAATCAATACCTCGAGTTAAAAAACATGGCGGAAATTACAAGAGTAGCGGGTAGTTTCAGAGCCCTAGTGATCATGTGGTTTCGTAAATGTTTTATCTCTAACGCGTTGGTTGTTCATGGCGAAGTGCTCACGTGAGGTGCATGTACGATCGGTTAGCATATCGCGCTCGTTGCCTTGTGCTCCGGTGGTTTACGGAAACGGAGTAGTGCGAGGCACGGCAGTGTGCGGGAGCAAGAGCCGCAATTCTCAGCTCTTTACGACACTGCGGCAGACGGGGGCGGTGGGAGCAGCTGCTGCTGCTCAGAATTTGCTGCTTCACGTCTTGTGGAACCCAGAAATTGTAGCTGACGTTGAGTCGTGAACTTTAAAAAAATTCACATTCTTGTTAGTAGTATGATAATGAACAATATTTTTTAATTCGTGTTTTTTTAACTGTCCGGATCGCTCAATTTCCTTTCGATCGATCAATCGATTGCATTTCAGTTTTACAATCCTTCATGTACGAGATTCCGATTCGCGATGGATGGAGCAGATGTGAGAGCAGAAAAGGGCCGCGTGCGATTGTTCTCTGTAATCAAATGTCTATGAATTGCCAAGTTCAGTATGACAGTATAGCGGTAAAGGAGCAGAGAGCAACGGTTTCTTCTGTGTTCGTTGAAAATGGAATTGTGCTTGCTGCGCATGGACAGTTACTGCACGCGGGAAGGGTGTCGCTTGTGGATCTGATTTGTAGTATATTCACGATTTAAATGTAGTGCCCAGTTGTGGTCACTGGCTGAAAGGAGAGGAGGATACTGTCTTCGAATTAGGAACGTCAATACCAAAAAGTTAGGTCGTAACAAAGCTCCCGATTGGATGGCGGTATTCTCCCCCTATCCTTCCAACTCGTGACCTTGAAGGGACACTACATTTAAATAGGTGTAAGTAAAGTAGTACTGGTGCGCTGGTAAAATAAAGAGATTCAAATAATGTGTCAAGTGTCAAATAATCTACTTCTCTTAGAACGTTAGATTAGAAGTTAATGTATTTTGTGTAATGGATCTCAGTATAAGAAATTTGTTGATTCTAGCTTAAACGAAGTTTTTTTTTTTTTTTTTTTCTTTTTTTTTTTTTCAATTTGGTTATGTTAATCTGCTCTCTTCATTGTGATCTCGATTCTCTTATTTTATTTCTACATTTTCCTAATTCTGTTCATCCTTGTAAATATTTCGCATTGTGCGTCTACTTTCATATCTTCAGTTTTTCCATTCATTTTCATCTTGTTTTATTTTTCATCGGGCTAATTACGTATTTTCCGTCCACTTCTCAGTATCTTGTACCTCATCTTATAATCCCTCCCCTCTTTCGTTTTCGTCTTTCTTCATCTCTTCCTATTTTTCTCTTCTGTATCCACTTACCCCTTTACCTATTCTGCTCTTTTGTATATGACAATATTTGCTTTCAAAGCTACCTGCTTTCGTTCTTCTCCGTTCGTTTTACGCTTACGATTCGTATTAACCATTCACTTATCAACCCGTCGTCTGCTTTCTCGTTACCTTCCATATTTTATTTCTTTTTTCCTCTCCTGTCGTCACATTATCCTTGGTTTGCGCCCACCCCTACCGGAGGTGAATTTGTTCCGCCTCGCGTCAGAAGGCTGTCACGCCAGCTGAGTCCGTCCCTCCCTCTCCGCCCGCCTGCATGCTTCCGCGGGAAGGAACAGACTGCAATGTCAGCATCGCGCGGAAGTCTCAAGTGCTTCCGAACAATGCGACCCCCAGTACAGCCTGGAATGTAAGGAGCGTGCGGCTGTGCGTTGGATATCGTGTCGTGAGGAGACCGTGAGATATACTTCATGTTTCTAATTTGGTTCCCATTGTCGTCGTCTTTGTAATTTGTTCTCTTTTGTTCGTTTATTTCAGGGATGATGCTAGGATATGCATGAGAGTTTTGAAGAATTACTCTCTGGTGTACTGTATTAGTAAACAATTGGAGGTCAATTGATTTTGATGGACGAACTTCCCCCTTAAGATATTTGTTTACAAAATTTAAAAACAATGATTCATCTAAGCAATATATTACAATCGTTTTTTGCAAGTTTTTTTTATATTTATGTGTTAATATTTTTATTTTTTGAGACATGATAAGATCATGTATATTTTGATCCTTTTCTGTACTTGCTGTCCTTTCTCGGGGACACAGATGGCCACGTCCTTTTTGAAGAGCTAGTTCCACATTCTCTACATCGACAGATATTAAAATAAGGCGTCAACGTCATTATGGGCAGGGCTGGCTGTAATTAGTGGAGTTTTCACAAAGCGATTACGCATGGTGAAGGTGTCGAATTGTTTTGCTAATGTCAGAAAACCGTTGAAAGACGAAACTAAGATTTCAGAAAGGTAATAATAATAATAATAATAATAATAATAATAATAATAATAATAATAATAATAGTCCTAAACAAAACTTCACCTAAAGAAAGAGGAAAAACTACCCTGGACCCTCGTGGACACCGTCCAACCGTTGTTATGCGACGGTTAACCTATCTATAACATTAGTTCCGAATTATTTTAGACAATAGGAAAGAAAGAAAATTTATTTCTAAAAATTTGAATGCGAAACGTTTAGAGAGCCCAACGAGTGAAACCTAATCAGTAAATAACTAGAAACAGACTGTTAACCGAGCTGGGCGTAGCTTCCTGTCGCCTCAGTGCGTTGAATGTCAGCCTGCGAGATCGTTGACCACCGTGGGCGTGGCCCTCGTGTGAGCGGCGCGCTCCTGCTCTGTATGCAAAATCCGCGCCCGCCGCGCGCGCTGTCTCGTGAAATGACGCCCGACGGCTGCTGTCGCGCAGAGGCCGTCATCCCCCCCCCCCGCGCGCCACCGGCGTCGTCCACGCCCTCCGACGGCGAGAGGAGCAAGGGGCCCTTCGCGACGCGCGAATTGAAAAGTAAATGAAGGGTAAACTTTAATGTCCGCCCCCCCTCCCACGCCCCCGGCCACGGTGTCCTGGGGCCCGGGGGCGTCATTACTGTACTCTATAAGTAATTCCTCGGCGCGGCGGTCGCCTTTCTTGAAATAATTATTTGGGAGTTGTCGATCTCTCCGGCAAGTAGGAGGAAAAGTCGCGCCGGGGAGGCTCCGCACGACACACCCGTCTCGTTCCCATGCGCTCCGCTGTGACTCCGCGGGGACTGACGTCGTCTTGGAGTTTCCCTCTTTTCCTGTTTTTCCTCTTCTCCTCCTCGTCCCCATTCTTCCCATATTCCTCCTCTTCCTTTATCTCATTCTTCTGGAAAGGCACTTCTCCACGAACGACTACTACCTCTATGACCACGCACATGCAACGCATTGTGCACGAGGAGTCTGCCTTCGAGGAATTCTTAAAGGAAGACTTAAAGAAAAATCTTAAATTTGTTTTTCCACCTAAAACCGCCCCTTCTGCTTAGCACAAAGTGGTATCTAAGTTCTTCCAAGTTCTTCCTGTCGTACACACACCACTACATTTAGATGCGTGTTGTTTGGAATGTATAAAAATGTGATTAAAATTTGTTTTATGCAAAGACAGGAAGGTTTTGTGATTAAACAGAAGCAGGTGCTGTTATTTACAAATCTTTTTTTGTTTCATTGTTCATATACTGGCCGAAACAGTGGCAGGTAAATTGAATTCGAAAGAGCTCGTGTTATGAATACTTGTGTTCTCGATGTCAATGGTATGACTGTAAAACAGGCATTCTTCTCTTTTGTTTTTTTCTGAATAGTCATCACAAATGCTTTTTTTTTTTAGCTCGACGTTGGAAAATGTAGTAGGTATTACTCAGAGAACTCCATTTCGAAACGGAGAGGGCTCACGTACTCTGACATTAAATAATCCAGTATTCGATTCGTTTCAATGTGCGACAATTTTGAGAGCGATAGGATACAATCGCCACTGCATGTCATGCTTATCTCTAACCCCAACGATTTTATGTGATCACTGTAGATTTGAATCTGTCCCATCTCTTTCTGAAGAGGCTGTGAGATATTTTGAACTCTTCTATTCCTGCGGAGTTCATTGACCCAGATGCTCCGAGGTGACCGCCATAGTTTGCAGGCCCTCATTTTCGAATCCGCATGCAGAATTCTACAGGCAAACGTGCGAAACGGGAGCTGCGTCGGCGGACAGGGTGAAAGGGAAGCGTCGAATGGCATTGGCCGCCGTCTGTTCGCGCGAGCAGGGACGCGGCGACCCGGAGCGGTCGGCGAGAGCGACACGACACGTCGCGTCGCGTCGCGCCGCGCCGCGCCACGCCGAGCCGCGCCACGCCAGAGTCCGGGGCAACGCGAGATTTACATTATTGATTAGCGAGGTGCAGTGAGCCCGGCGAGCGGCCGCCCCGCCCCCGCCCCCGTCCCCGTCCCCCCCGGCCCTGCCCCGCTTCCGTTTCCGCTCCCACTCCTTGCAATCATAGCGCTCGCTGCCAACTTCGCACGGAACATTCCCTGGCCTCGCAGCCATTTCTCGCTCTGCCCTATTGTTCATCCACGTCTTAATGTTCCTACATATTTCTCGTCTCATTCCATATTCGTTCTCTTCTATTTTGTAATCTTTACCATTTTGCCTTGCGTCTTGTATTTCCACGATTTGTCCCTTTAGTACTATTCATTTTCTCTTGCCTTGTGCTAATTCACGTTTCCCTTTTCAATTCGGGACTTATTTATTTTCTACTACCCCGAAAGCCAGTGTTTATTCTTTTTCCCCATTTGTGTCGGGGCCTCGGTTTGTTGGAGGCATCATGAGGCAATTCATGATCTTCACCGGTCTCTTCTACGCCCCTGAGGAAATGAATGACAGACGGCGATGTCGTGGATACTGCGACTTAATTGCACCGCTTCAGCACGGCTGCAGCTAGCGGAGGGCGTAGTGCTGCAAATTGAGCGACCGACTGCTCTCCAGCGAAGCTGCTAGAGGGGCAGAGGCTGGGCCCGAGCTAGTGCGGAACGCTATAGCGGAGATGGAGGACGTAGAATAGCATTGAAAGAAAGCGTCGATCAGTATATGCAGTTTTATAAAGTCGATGACGTTAGGACTTAACACCATTATTATTATTATTATTATTATTATTATTATTATTATTATAGTAAATATATAGCTGCAGCGAGACCACCCGATACTATGCAATTTTGACTTCATTAATTGTGGTATGGTTGAATAAATTCCGGGATAACTGGTCTAGCTTTGCCTCTCACGGTTGAAACACATTCTCCCCTACGCCAGATTCGAACTCGCAACCTTTCCTTTCGCACAGGATGGTTTCTGTTTGCAGTACGGAGCTCGCCTCTTGGAAATTAAAGGATCGTGTCTGTCTTGCTCTGTCTCACATTAGTTTGAGCTTATTGTTTCTCTAAGAATAAATTGTGTACGAGTATGATAGTGCACGTAGCTTCCCAACTGCCCTTGCATTATCTCATCAGCAGCGAAGTATTTCCTCGTGTGCGTGCGCGAAGACCCGAGGGGCGGTATCTTTACGACCCTTCTTTGCGCGCGTTCTCGAGTCGTTTCGCGAGTCGCGTTCGAAGCTGACGCAGAGGTCTTGCTGCCGACAAATGAGCTGGAGTGCTGCGCCAATGGGCCTTTGGCCTGGCGTTCGCGTTATCGCAGAGCCAGTGGAGGTTCAACTCATACCCCGGCCCGAATGGGAAAGGAAGGATCGCTGTCTGTGGTCCGTGGCCCACGGTGTAAGGTACTGTGCATACTTGTGCATCAGCCCAGATTTCGATCATTTGACTGGAGGAAACTAGACACCGATGTCAGCAATTGTCTCAGCTATTTGTTAATATATATATATATATATATATATATATATATATATATATATATAAAACTCCCGGCACATAGTCTGTTGTCGAACTTCGGACCTCCCGATGCTCCCGAAGCTTCAGGTGTAGACTGGGAACAACGCCCGACAACGCATCCAGTGAAGATTTAATTTACTACCAGTAGTCACTCTTGCATCCTCATATGAAGCTCCGGTATTTCCTTTGTGGCTATGATTGCAATGCAAGAGCACGACCGCGTTCCTTCTGTGACTCATGTTTGTTCACCGCTCTGCATATGCCTCCGGAAACACGAACGCAGCCGCGAGTGAAAACTTGCTGCAGCTGCGGCCGCAGCTACCGTGGAAACTAAAGAGCAAACACATGGAATAAACAATATGGCCGACACACACTCGCTGGAGCAAACGCGAGGCACGATTCGCGCAGCAGCCGCCTGCCAGCCTGCGTGACTTTGGAAAACCTCTCTCATGGGATGTGCGCTGGGCGTCGCAGGCCTTCGTGTGTGAACGGCGATGAAGGTGGACTCGGAAAGCCATTACCGACGCCCACGTAGTGAAATCTTCGTGGCATTCGAATCAGCAGCCCAATGTTGTTCTCAATCTTATCTGTCTTCTATTTCGGCAGATATTTTCTAGTGTTCTTCATTTCATTGTCTCAACTCTTCCAGAAGCTTGATTTAGTTCTTCTTTTGCACCTTCTGAGATATTGCTTCGTTCTTTCTCCCAAAGCTTTCCCGACTGTTTACCAATTGTCGCTGCACGACATCGTTGTAGGTCAGTAAGTCTACAGCCCTTCTTTCTTGTCCCTTTGCTTCTTTTTTCTTTGTCCTCTTAATTTTTTATAAACAAGAACTAATATTAAATTGATTTTCTGCAACCACTCTTCGAAGAGCTCCGTTCCATTTCCTCTCCAGACCTCTCGTACGCTTTCTCTTGATAGCTTTTGAAAGAAGAATCGATCCCTGTCGGCTCCGTGCTTCGTGGCATCTGTTTAAACTTCGCTTCCCAGTTTGTTCGAAGTCCCCAGAACCTGTCAATTTCATCGAGCGACACGCGGGAATAGCGGACGAGGCGTTGATTAAAAGATGAAGGGAAAGGAAGGAATTCCGTTTGCTTTCCAGCATTCCCTTTGCCGCTCTTCTAATTAACGTGCTGGATCGATAATTGGAATGCCTGGTGCTTTGACCCTAGGTTATCTTTTACTTTCTCGCAGGTTGTTGGTGCGTCTGATGTGGAACAGAGGCCAACCCTTTCTGTTCCCCAAGAGTTGTATTGCGTATGTTTTTCTTCTTCTTAGGCCTGAGAAATGATATCGTAGCAGATTTCTATAGTTGAGGAGAGGGAGCATTTTTTAAAGGCGTGTCCCAAAGTTTTCATGCGAGTGTCGGCTTGGTTGTGGAAAATAGGTGAATAATCTGAATAATTCACTAATCCAATGAGACTGTTGTGGAAAACAAACTGAGATGATGTTCTGTTGATTATAACTTTCGAAACTGTTCAACTAACTATAGGGAATAAAAGGAGGAGGGTTGAATAATAACGATTGTGAGTTGGTAGTGTTGATGGTGAAGATGTTTATTATGGAGGTTGGTAGAGAATGAAGTAGAGGTGAGTGAAAGACAGAGACGTTAATAGAAAGTTCGCCGATGTCTTCGTCCAACGAAATTCCGCTCGGGTTGACCACCGGTCGACCAGCGACCAGTCTGGCGACCAAGTGGATGCGGCGGCGTCATCATCGCACAGGTTACAGCAGTGCTACCGCCCCGGCCCGGCCCGGTCTGGCCCGCCCCTCCACGCCACGCCACGCCACGCCACGCCACGCCACGCCACGGCTCGACTAGCCCTGCCCAGACTTGCCACGTCAAACCATACCATGCCTAGCCCCGCCACGCCACGCCATGCTACGCCTTGTCTTGTCTTGGCTAGGCTAGGCCATGTATGCCATGCCGTGCCCTTTCCTGCCCTGCCATATCCCGCCTCGCCCATCTCGCTCTACGCCACCATGTACCTCTTCGTACGCGCGCACACCGCACCACTCCCCTCCCCTCCCGCCGCGGCCACCCGCGAGCACGTGGTGGCGGTGGTGACGTAGTCCCACGTCACAGGAGGAGGAGGCGGCGTGGCGGTCGCTCGCGCCCGCCCGGCCCCGTCTGGTCACCGACCTCGCCGCCGACGCCGACGTAACACTCCATTGATACCCCCGCGCCGACGCGACGCGACGCGGCACCGCGCCGTTCCTCGCCGTGCCGTGCCGTGCCGTGCCGTGCCGCGCCGCGCCGCTCCACGCGACGTATCCAGCTTGGTCTTGGCAGGCACTCGGGGCGCCCTCGGCCGTGTTCAGGCCCAGGGAGATCCAATACGGGTTTCCTTAAGGTGCTCGAGTTGGAGGAGAAACTGAGATCTTCTGTAGACGTCAATCCGTAGACTATTGTACGGCCTTTCATGTGAGCCTTGTCTCCACCCTTCTCATTTTTTCCTGAGATGTACATTTGACATTTTCGGCAATCCCTTGTACACACTGCGCTCTTGGCCTCCCCCTTTTTTCGTTCTCCTTCAAATAAAACTATCATATGTTTTGTTGGAAAGTTTTGGCTCAATTCTCGGATCCACCATGCTTCTTCGAATTCTTTCAGAGATCTGTTAACCAAAGAAAATAACTTGCGTCAACCTCTCCTTCGGCGTTGGCATTCTGTCTGTTCCATTTTCGTGCCACAGTTTGCTCGGTCATCCCAGACGCCTTTTTCTTGGTGGTATTATCATTGGAGTAACCCATTTTATTGATGCATAAGAATAATTTGAGATGTTATTCAGAATATGATCATGGCAGCCTTCGGGTATTTAATACGTAGATACTTGAATGTTCGGAGGCGCTTTGTTGTACAAGTTGTCTGTTTCTTGTACGTCAATTCCGTGCCTATTTGAATGAAAAGACAATCATTACTCCGGTGGACTTTTCCAAACGTCTGCATGTGATATTTTTTACTAATACTCGTGATCTCTTTCGCCGGTCGGAGGCTTCGTCAGCATGTTTACCTGCTAACTCATCGCCAGGGATGCGGCGAGTCATTTGTCGCCCTGTGCACGAACAATGCACCTCTTGGCATGGGAGCAGGGAACGGGAGCTGCTGCGTTCCATTCGACCTGGGAAGAGGATCCAAACGGCTTTCAGGAGCGTTTGGGAAGGGTGTTCGAGCAAAAGGTCTCTATTTGAAAATGGCGTCTGCATAGGGGTGCGCAACCTAAAACTTGGGATCAGCAACATTTCTGGGTCCCATTTCTTTAAACCACTATTTCCTTATGATTTTGTTACTACTAAAACATTCTACAAGCCGAATGAAATTATTATTTTAATGATGTAATTAATCAATACAATTGATCTTGTGTTGGACCATATACTTCGATGACAATGTCTTTGAGAACCTCTTTCCCGCACTGAGCGGGGAAAATCACGCATTGGACAAATTCACTAAAATAAAATGTTTTATAACGTAGGACTGGAGGGGGGCACTTTCAAAATTTTCGTGGGAGCCATTGCCCCCCCCCCCTCCCTCCCTACCCTTTTGCGCACACCTATGGTTGCCAGTTTCTTAATTTCGTTCCCAGGATTTCCGTGTAAACGCGATCATGTAGACCTAATGGATTTGGGAAATTCTGTTGAAAAGTAGGTCAAACTTGTGTGGCGTGCGTGGGCAAGTCAATCGGAATCGGCCAGTGGGGCATTTATATATCGCTTGTTCAGAATCAAACTATTCACAATGACGCATTGCTTTCGCGATAGCAAAATACATTCCAGGGAAATGTATTTTATTTTTACATCTTATTTTTACAGATCTTAAGAGGTGGTTTTGTTGATTGAAGGGAAATATTGGTTTGAACGATGCCTGATTACGTGAATTGGGTGTGCAGTTACGTAATAAACGATCACGTTGCTACAGCAATCCGAACACTTACCTGGGCCGTATTTACCAACTGTCTGAATGCCGCGTATAGGAATATTTTAGCTGCGGGGAAACATGTTTCTCTTTCACTTCTTTTCAGTTATGGAAAACATCACTCTTCAAAATTAGTTGCTCAGAACTGTTCTAGAATATGTCCTCATTTTCATGGAGGCGTTGAGGTTACAGATATTGACGAAGGTTATTGTTGGAACATCCTGTTCACGTTGAACCGTGTCGGATGTTAACTGGCTGGGGGGTGGAGCGGAGCGGAGACGAGGCGGAGGCGACGACGGCGGCGACCGGGGAACCCACAAGAAGCCTGTTAATGGCGCCGCAGTGCGACCGAATGGAGACCGCCGGAAACACGAAGGCGCTACTTGTACGGGTTTGCCGCATCCTGTCCTGGTGGGACGCTCGGCCCGGGAACCCGGCGGAGGCCGTTCAACTGCGCCCGAAAATTCATTTGGAGCGCCTATGTCGACGAGAAAGACGGAGGGAAGATGCAATCGTTGCCGTCGGAAGTCTAGTACAGTAGACGACTCCGTCGCCTAAGTGTTATGCACAAGTTTCCAAACTATGTTGTCTCGTACGTGAAGTGTTTGTTTACGTGTTGAAGTATTGTATTTGGTGTACGTGAAGTGTAATTTTATTATCTACTTCTTTTTTAATATATTTATTGGGGTTTAGGTGCCCTTCAACGCATGAATCATTGAGAATCATGTCAGATGATGTAATAAGTAGTTCATCGCGATAATGGGATGAACGATGAAGCAATGATGAAATGACAGGTTAGAGACGCGGAAAATCCCCGAGAAAACCGGCCGAAAATTCACTTTCTCCATCACAAATTTTACATTCATTGGCTAGGGATGGAATTTGGCCCCAGAGACGAAAAGCGCGCTAGCCATTACTCCATCCGCCCCATTATCTGCTTGTGGAAGCGACGATTTGCAAACTCCAATGCAATGGGGTCTAATAACAGAAGCTGTACCAATGGTCCAGAAAGAGATTTGTATTGGCATTGAAGTTCCAGTGAAAATGCATTCGTAGAGTGCCGTTGAATTATGTAATTTATTATCCAAAAATGAACCAGAGTTTAGAGTTTTCACTGTTTATTTTCTGGAGTCAGCATTAACGGCATTGAAACGGAACCCGTGTTCGTACAGCCGCCATTATCCTACGTCATCTGAAAAACTGATGATATACCAAACAGTCTAGGGTACTCCTACCTTGGACACTTTCGAATTTGATTTTTTCCCCCCAAATAATCCAAAGGATTTTTCGAGGGATCTCTGTGAGGTGAAATTCGATGCCCAGTCTCATACCACTTTTGTCATCTACCAAAGGTAGCCTCATCGACACGATGGAGATCACTGAATCCCTCAATGGAAGGTTCCCTCAGCGCCTGGCCTGGAAGTGCCATGCCAGTTTTCCCGTTTTTATGGAGCTGAGCCATTCAATCAAGGCTGGCCATTGCTCATCATCCCCATGAATTTCAACTCGGAAAACCTCGGAAGGAAGGCCGCAATCATGGCTATCCTGTCCTGTCGAAGCTGCGTACCCAAGACATCAGTCACATGTGTCTGACCTCGGTCGCCTATATCGTCACTTGGTACTTCCCTACGGGGGAAGTAATAATTAGATTTTCGGCCCGATAAAGGCCACGGAAGGATGACTGAAACGTTGGCCCACCAGCCCAACACGAGGGCAGGCGAGAGGATTGCTGTGGAAGGCTCCAACTGCAGAAGGAACGTGAACGCGGCGCGGGCGGCAGATTCCGACAGCGGCGCGGGCGGTCGCGGGCGCCCCCGCTGGCTTCCGCGCCGCTCTCCGCACCACCACCACGCCCCCCTCGCCAACCCAGCTCGCGGGGACCCCGCCACGTCCCGCCACTCGCCACTCGCCGCGCGCGCCGCCCGGCCCCGAACCCCTGTGGTGTGCGCGCCGCCCACGACCCACGTGGGGCGGCCGGGCGATTGTTGCAGACGGTTTGCCCGCCCCGCCCCGCCCTGCCCTCCCGCAAGGGTCCGAGATACAGAAAGGTTTCGACGATTGTTGTGGACGGTTAGCTCTTTGGCAATGCCTTGAGATGTAGAGAAGTTACTCCAAGAAGGGACTATTTTGACAGGTCGGCAAACAATTGAATGTCATGCACAGCGATGGCATTGCAAGAGATAGAGATGATGCCGTTTACAAATGAGTTAACTGTGAACCAACGCACTGACAGAATGAGTGCGTGGACTGATCCTGCATTTATGCTGTCAGCAGTGCCCAAGCACTGCCCAGTAGTTGTCACAGCGGTTCCTTCTTGTAGTAATCTCTCTTTAGCAATAACTTGAAACAATGCTGATACATCGATATTTCAGTGTAAGCCAGCGCGGTAGCCAGCCGATAGGCGGTGGTTAGGCGATTGTGATAAACCGCTCTCCAAGGGCCATCTTTTGTGTAGTCCAAGGTGGCAGTTTTTATTCAGACATTTTATATGAGAAGGATGTGACGTGTATGCCGTGTATATTGTATAAAATATTTTGGTATTATAATACGTCGGATACTCTTCGAAATAGCGTTGAAAAGAAAAAAGTTCGTGAATGACTAACACAGGATTTCCGTTTAACACTAAAGCACGCAGATCATAAACATCTGACATCCAAGACTCCTGCCTGACAGCATGGAAGACAAATAATAGTGCATGTGAGAAAGGCTTTTGACATCGACATTAAGAATATAAATTTCTTGATATGTCATTAAGATAACATTTAACGAATACATTTGCCATTTGTAAATTATTGTTATTGGGAATTGTGCAATTCCTTGTCTCAAGAGATGCAAGTCGGTGTAGGTCAACCGGAGAATGATGAACTCTTTCGCAAGATAATTATATTAGCGGGGAAATATGAGCGTCTTTGTGTATGTTTACTAGTTCGTGTTAATGCACTTTGTACCCATCTCATGAGCACATTTTTAGCTGGAGATAAGCTAATGTTTTGTTTGTTTTGGCGTGTCCTTTTCGCAGAAAATTTGCGGAGCTACAATGGCCTCTCCGTGGACCTGTACAAGGCCTCTGACTACGACCGCCTGGCCCTTTCGTTGCTGTCGCCCCTGCCTAACGAGCAGGACTTCGCCATCAACGTGTGCACCCTGCTGTCCAACGAGGGCAAACACACGCTGCGTCTCGACAAGTGTCCGCGCCTCGTCAACTTCCTGCTGGCCCACGCCGGCGTCTTCAACGACAGTGAGTTCAACGACCACCCTCTTTCCCTCGTCAATGTTGCCCGCCCAGGGCTGATTCAAAGCACACAGACTCGGAGCGGCTATAAGCGGAAACGATCTCACTCGAACACACCCGCTGTAACGTCCACGTTACCTTGCCTTAATAACTTGCCGTTACAAATTTATACATCCATACAACATCACTTTATTATGTTGTATCGTCACTAATTTAAATATCTTTAGTGACGTTCTTCACTTTTCATGTAACACATGAGATAGTTTCTTAAAAAACAACAACAACAATTTATTCAACCTTTCAAAGGATACATACAATTCCTAATTCAATTTTTGTATCAACATATCTTTCTTTTTCTCTCAATCTCTATCAACAACTTCCAATTCACTTGTCAACACTCCCTGTTACTATCGTAACATTTAACAACCAAATATCAGTTTCCAATATTTGTTTATAAATATCATGTTAACTTTGTGGCAAACCTGCCAGCGAAGTTGAAACGTTACACCGCAAACCCTCGTTACACCCACAAACACCCACGATCGAAACGAAACAAATCGCTTAAGGTAGCATGTTAAGGCGGCTCCACACATTCGTTATTCGGCTTGTCGAATCCCGAGTAGTGTGGATGAGTTGCTTGCTATTTGCCGAGTGACGAACATTCGGTGCTCTCCCTACCCACCGCGTGTCGTCCTTTTAGACACATCAGAGGAAGCAAACATTCGCCAAATACATCATCTGTTCAGAATTGGGCGAGCAGTGGCTCGCTGCTCGGCGAATGCCGAATATGTGGAGCCGCTTTTACGCGGGATTAATAATATCCCGAAGGCGAACACAGACGTCTCATTTTACCCGTCTGAGTATGCTGCTCGGGTCAACTTGGGAATGTGCTAATCGGGTCAACTTTCCCCTTCGCAGATTTAACAAAGCTGAACCAGGTAAAAATTTAAGGTCTTTGTAGACGTTCAGATCAACTGCGAACCCGTAACGTAAAGAAAATCAGAAACTTGCGGGATCCATTCGTGGCTGTTGTTCCCAGAGTTTGTGGTCACGCACGGTCGTATGTGTTCAAATTTGTTACGAATCAAAGAAGGCTACACCACCAAATGTAACTATTTCTTCTTTCTCCGAGATGACATACATTTTTAGTAGGTTTTATACTTTTTAGAATTATATAAATTGAAATGTATTTAACGATGTTTGCGGCCAACTGATTTTATTATTGAGGCTAGATAGACTATGGCACAGCCGAGCGGGCGGGTCGCGTTAGTAAATAAATGAAAAGCGTATGTGGAGTTCCCACGCAGCCAACTCCACCGGCCGCGCGCCCTCGCACGTCTGTTCCGCAGCGTCCCTCCGGCCGCTGTTCGAAGAGGCGTACGGGCACGTGCGCAAGCACTCGCTCAAGCACTTCTGGTCGGACACGGTGGCCGACCCGGACATCCTGGAGCTGTCGGACGAGCGCAAGTTCATGCAGCACCGCCAGGACGTCCCCGACGTGCTGAACGAGCCGCCGGCGCCAGCGCCCGCCGTGTTCGCTCCCACGGGGGCCTCGGCGCCCCGGCTCTCGGCCCCGCCCCCGCCGCCGCCGCCCCCTCCCCCACCCCCGCCGCCCCCGCCCCCTCCCGCCCCGGCGGAGCCCGAGCCCGAGCCCATGGAGGTGGACGCGCCCGCCGCCGCCCCCGCCGAAACCGTGCTGGAGATGGACGACGAGGTGGTGGTTCTTCCGCCGCCCCGGAGGGCGGGCCCGCCCCCGCCCCCGGCCCCGACGCGCCCTCTCCCAAGGGGCAGGCCGCGGCGGCGGCTGCGGCCGCGGCGGCGCGTGCTGCAGGTGGCGCAGATCCTGCGCAACCTGAGCTTCTGCGAGGAGAACGTGGCGGTGCTGGCGCGCAACCGCTGCTTCCTGCGCTTCCTGCTGCTGTGCGCCGGCTCGCGCTGGAACGCGCTCCACCAGCACGGGCTGGAGATGCTGGGCAACGTGGCGGCAGAGGTGCTGGTGGAGGACCCGCTGGCCGACCGCCTGGCCGCGGGCCTGGTGGCCACGGTGACGCGCGGCTTGGCGTCGCAGGACCGCATGGTGGTGGTGGCGTGCCTCGAGATCCTCAACAAGCTCAGCCAGCGCGACGAGAACGAGGACGTCATGCTGCGCTACCTCGACCAGAAGGTACCTCACCTCTACCAGCATGATCTTTAGGGATATCTCTATCTCTCTCTCTCTCTCTCTCTCTCTCTCTCTCTCTCTCTCTCTCTCTCTCTCCCTCTCTCTCTCTCCTCTCTCTCCTCTCTCTCTCTCTCTCTCCTCTTCTCTCTCTCCTCTCCTCTTCTTCCTCTCCTCTCCTCTCTCTCTCTCCTCTCCTCTTCTCTCTCTCCTCTCCTCTTCTCTCTCTCCTCTCCTCTTCTCTCTCTCCTCTCCTCTTCTCTCTCTCCTCTCCTCTTCTCTCTCTCCTCTCCTCTCTCTCTCTCCTCTCCTCTCTCTCTCTCTCTCCTCTCTCTCTCCTCTCCTCTCTCTCTCCTCTCCTCTCTCTCTCCTCTCTCTCTCCTCCTCTCTCTCTCCTCTCCTCTCTCTCTCCTCTCCTCTCTCTCTCTCTCTCTCTCCTCTCTCTCTCTCCTCTCTCTTCTATCTCTCATCTCTCTCTCCCCTTGGGTGCATAGCGAAGTGAAATTTCTCGACATTTGATTTGAATTCAGTGTTACGTAGATTAATATGTTAGTGGATATTTGGCCGATTCTTCCCTGTTGATGCATATTCATTTAATTATTGGCGCACCTTTTGCTTATTTCGTTGAAATATAGACTTACCTATAAATTGTTTCATCTTTTGATAGAATCTATGTATTTGTGAGCGTTCGTTGATTCAAAAGATCTTGTCACAGATACAGGCGTTTTTTCCTGTAGATGATAAAAAAAAACTTATGCAAATGTAGGATATTTCTTGACAACATATGAAGTAGGGTAGATTATATTCCGTTTGCACAAAAAATGTATATTTTCATTCCAAGCATGCTTCTCCTGAGTTTTATCATGAAATATTTATAGAGCAAATGAAATATTTTTAATTTTAATTGCATATTAAAGTGCAGATTTCAGAATTTGTAGGTCATAAATTCACTTTTTTTAAGGCATGTTTCAAGATTTTTTAGGGCATAAAAATCATCTCTGTAGTCATTGTAAATAAAATGTTCACTAGCTTAGCTCACCACTGGTCATCCATCTTGCATGTCTGATGTTTGATAATTGGGTTCAGAAAAAAGCTCTTCATCAAATATTGATAAAAACTGTAGGCGAAAGGCAACCACAATTGAGTTATTTATTTATATCTAAGCAATCATCAAATCAAAATTTTGCAGGGCAATTTTATAATTTCAACCAAAAGTTGACTCTTGTGCATGAATTTGCTTAAGTAAAGACTAAAGGATTCCATCAGTTGGTTTTGGACCCTTAAGTACTTGTTTTCTTTGCAATAGCTTTATATAGCAAAATCACTCCTACAATGAAAGTATCACATTTGATTATTTCAGTGTCAAAATTTTTTGATTGGTTTAAAAGTAACAATGGAAAGAAGAAGCTCAGAAAGGTCATGGACAATAAAAGAACTCTGCTTCCCTCATTCTTCTGGGTAATAATTAAGCTGCATTTCTTGCCTAGGCCAATCTAAATACTGCACATGCCTTAAATGGAAACTACACTGCTCTGAATTACGAGTTTAAGACATGAATGTTTTTACCTTGTGATTGTGGCATCGTGGGCAAACATTTAGCATCATTAATCCCTAATAACATGCAAATCATCATTCTTCATTCAATGATGGACAAGAAAACCCAAGTCTTCTGTAATTCATTTTTCTCAGTGGGAAAGTGACACTTTAAAAGATCTTTATGGTAATCTGTACTGAGTTATATCTACAATTCTACTTTTTTATTAAATGCATTTTTTGGTGATTTTTTATAAATGATCTTATGATTTCATGCATAAAAATGCATTTTATGATTTTATTAAAAATACAGTTTTAAAAATACTGCTAAAATAGATTACTGAATAGTCAATCATCTTGTTACAAAGTTTAAATAAAAATATATTCCCACAAATATTTAGGTGTTGAGATAATGAGAGCTGATACTTTTGCACTGAAATTATGGTCTGTAAAATGGATAACTGTGGTTCTAAAGAATTTGTTCAACAGTTTCCAATCTAGCAAATGCAGTCAGTGTGTTTTGGAGAGCAATGTTGCTAATAATAATAATAATAATAATAATAATAATAATAATAATAATAATAATAATAATAATAATATATTTGTCACATAAATAAGCGTACGCCATGTATGACAAGCCAGGACATGTAATCATACAATGTACAATATAGGTATTTCTAAATATTAAATACATTGAATCTCAATAGCTATTGCTTGTATGTTATAGCAACTTGTTTAGTTTATATGGGCATTCAGCAACAAGGTAGCACTTCAGCAATGTTTTCAACGACTTACTAGCAGCTGCTTGGATGTTAACTGGGAGTTTATTGAGAAGTTGAGCAGAAATGCAGTATGGATCTTTGATAGTAGAGAACTTGCTAGTGTATGCCTGTGATATTCCCAATATCCTTAATTATAATAGTTCTATACGTCTCTGTGTTATTCAGCAAATATTGGTTACAGTTGTTTCTTAAATAATATTAATAATTTGTAAACGTAAAGTAAATGGTCAGTATTTCATATGTAATGTAGAAATCTTTACCAGACTGTCACTGCTTAAGTTTGAATATGCTTCGGAGACATTTCTTTGTAGAACGTTTAATCTTTTCATATTTTGATTGCATTGTATCTTCCCAAAATTCAATATCATGTAAGAGAGAGTAAATTATAAAATTTCTCCTTCTCTGAAGTATCTGGTAAAATATCTTAAAAAGAATTTATTGGGAATTGTTTTATTACAGAAAGTATCAAAATGTTTATTACAAGTTTATAAGTTACTTCATGATCAATATACCTAAGTACCCTAAAATCTTAAGAGAGATTTGATTCAAAACTCATTTCTCACTCATTTATCAACTTCCACTTTAATGTTTTGAATATGGTAATTACGATGAAGTTGAAAATTCCATAATAGGGTTTTTGTCATCTCGTCCATTCTTTTCTGGTTGGTTGTTTTGATAGTGAGAGGCTTCACTTGTCAACACGTATCTAAAACAAGTTTTATACACAAGCTCTGCTTATGTTTATTTGTCAGTGAATTCATCACACTATGTAAATGTAGAATAGAGCAAGTAATGTAATGGTGCAAAATATTGAGGTTGAGATTTTGACAGAAATACACATTTTGGGGGTCTCTGATACAAGTTTCAGTTCTATGATATTATGTAATCCATCCAAATAATTTGAGAAAGTAGGGGTATTGTAGCTCCACTAGTTAATATTAGTTTTACTCTCTTAGAAGAAAATTAAACTCCTAAAATTTAAGAAATAAAATTAATAACAGAATATTAAAATTGTTAGGACTATAAATCCATTAATAATTTTTCATGTTTACTGATTCTGAAATGAGATTTGTTCCATTATTAGTTAGATTTTACATCTACTCATATCCTGAGTTATAATAATGAATTTCTGGGTTCTTGCTCTGTATGTTTGTGTGAAATCATTGAAGTTTCTGATGTTCACAAAATTCAATTAATAATTCAATTATTGTCAAAAATATTAATTTTTTGAAAATTTCATTAAGTTTCAAGTTTTTCTGAAGAATAACAATGTCAAAAGATTAGCTTGTAAATTATTATATCTATTCTTATTCAAGCTATTTGTAAAATACAATACCATAAGAATGTGTTGATACTGACATTGAGCATCAATGCTATCATAAGAGATTACTACGCAAGTATACTGAAATGAAATTGTACTCACAGCTACAATCCTTTTTAACTATGGTGGCAAACAGGAAAATACACTTCTTTTTTATGTAAATAAGTGATTTCAGATGCAAGTCTGCAACCAAAAGGTCCTATTGACTAGGAGTTGGATTCAGTAGTGTTGGTTTGTGATTATTCAGTGTGTACCTGAGATGAATAATGACACTTTCAGAGGCGAATCCCATTTTCTAGTGGCTGACTGCACTGATCGGAACTTTCCATTGCTTCACATGGTCAATTCTAGGCGGATACCGAAAGAAGTACTACCTCAAAACAGGTTTCAAATACTTTGTTTTTTCCTGCTCCAATGTGGGGAGGGTCTCCTATGTGTATGGCTACAATCCATTCATCATGCTCCTTCTGTTTATAAGATCTTCTTGTGAATTTGCAGTTCTATATTATGAGTATGATGAATACTCTTGCCATTTCATATTTCATCTTATGTATGTAGGATGTAGGTAATTTTGTATGAAAGTAAAATGATGTGGGTTATTTTGAGAGGTCTTTTCATTTGCCTTCTCTCTTCCATACAGAATTTTGTTGGAGGGTTACTTAATTATGAAGAAATAAACACAAACACTCATAAAGAAAATCATAAAATATGCAGATTAATGGCTGAGAGGTGTCATAATCTTGTTTGAGAAGTGAAGGAATAATTCAATTGGTCAATTTTGTTATAGTTTAGAAGCAAATTAATTGAAGGAAATTAAATTTTCATAGCAGTAGTGACAGTGAGCAAAGATTTCAATGTTTTAAATATCCTACTTTGGTATTTAGATTTCTTTTGTTATAAATTGGGATAATTCTTAGATAATTCAAAGGAAACAAAGAAACTCAAATGTTTCAAGAAAACTATTTGGTAATGCCCCATAACCAAAACTTCTTCTTTTTTTTTCAGGTGTATGACCAAGTCTGCACGTATTTAACATTGCACGATATCATGTTGCTGATTTACACTCTGGAGTGTCTCTATTCTTTGTCATCATTAGGAGAACGTGCTTGTAATAGCATTGTGAGAGTACATGGTGTTATGGATACCCTGGTTTCACTCATCACTGTTGAGGTAAGGAAACATTCGTTATCTTTGCATGATGTGGTTCGTAGTACTTACTTCTGAAAGGAAAAACTTGTAATTCACAAAGAAACAAAGTATAGAATTAAATAGCATTATTTAATTACATTGAATAAAGAAAATCAATAATGTGGTTCAAAACATCAGTTTGTGGTTTTTGGAGGGTGGAGTATTAAGTTGAAAAGATAATATCAAGTTCTGTTTTATTGCAGGCTCAAAGTTACGGTCCAAAGGCCTGTATACTGATGCGTGTTGTGGAAACTGTGTCTGGCACACCATCTGCATATGCTCTTCCCCCTCAACCAGCCCCAGTGGCTCCAACCCCTCCACCTGTAATGCCTCTGCAGAGTCAAGGGGCAATGTTGATGCAGGCACGACCAGCTACTCCAGTGACACCGCAGCGGCAACTCACTCCTCAAAGTGAGTCCTTTCTTTAATTTTCAAAGACCAAATTTCAAAGGAAAAAACAAATTAATATGAGCACAGAAGGACAAAGTATGAAGAAATCTAAAAATGAATAAGCTTGTCTTACTCCAATTTATTATGTGAGAAATCTCAAGTGAATCACATTCTTTATTACAATGCTGGCTTTCAAGTTGAATCTCTGAGATAATTACATCACCCTTTTGTTTAATATCATGGCAGTAAGAAAGTTTTCTCTGTAATTCAATGTATGAATCTGTACTATTTTACATATCAGTTACATCTAAAGTGTACCAGATGTAATTGATATTAATTGCTAATAATTTGCAATTATCTATCACATTTTTTAAATATATTATCTAAACATAATGGGGGAAGGGGTGAGAAGCTTAAGTAGGGAAGAACAGGAACTTGTATAACCTTGACACTAGAAAAATGAAGAATGTTCATCATTGAAAGACATGTGGTAAATTAAATGCAGACAAATTCTCTTTAACTTGTACCGTCTGATCATTGGATGGTGGAACATTAATAAATGAAATTCCTTTATTTCTTGAAATTTTCAATTCTTTTACTTTTGGATAAAACATTTGGAGATGCAGCTATATACTAATTGTTAATAGAATGTCCTGAATGAATGAAGAGTTATGTTCATTTGAAATATTGAGGGGACTGGGGGAAATACTAAAATAAAACTAACTTGTTTGAGGTCATCTCTCCTTTATGAACATAATAGGTCGCTGCAAGGGAAAGAACCTCAAAGTAAGTTTCATGCGTCTAACATCTTGAACTAATATAATTGATATGTAAGTGAGAGGTCATGAAGTATAATTTATTGTGTATTTAATTTTTATTTATTCACCCAACTTTAGAAAATTAGATGTGTATTTAGCAATACAAAAGATCATTTTTTGTTCACTATGAAATGCAAAAAAAAAAGATTTTTTGGCTCTTTTAGAAGAAAAACAATTTTTTCAAACAACAACAACAACAAACAAAAACAAATTTTAGAAACACAACGTCGATTTGACAATGTCTACCCGCATTTCAAATAATAGTAATAAATATCTATATAGTCTCTACAAATGAACAATTTGTAAATGATTTTTGTTGTGTTTTTACATTTGTGTGGTATTTTGCAGACCAAATTTCCAGGGCTAATTTCACAATTTTTTAATTTTAGTTTTTGCACATCAGTTTGCACTTCTTGCTCTTCTTCGGTTTGTAAAGTAGTGAGTAATTTTTTGTATCAACTCTCATGGCAAACTTGTCATGTAGTGAAAATGGAATCATCTGAAGCTTATCTTTCATTCATACTTGGTTGAGTGGGTTTATCCCCCTGAAAGTTGATCATAACTTGTTGGATTAAGTTACCGGAAATGAGGGACATCACAAGGCCTTCTTAGCCAATGTATCAGGTTGATCTCCTTCCCATGGCTAGGGTTTTGTAACAAGGCACTTAGAAGCTTTCACAGGACCACAAGCAAGTTAGAAAGGTTTTCTAAGAATTGTCAGAGCCTGAAACTATTTCACAAGCAATGAATTTGCTGATAAAGGATAGAGGTGCAGGTAGTAATTATCACAATAGTTTTAAAAAAATTCTGGAACAAAACTGTTCTTACAACAATATGGCTTGGAGTTCAAATCCTCCCTCGTGGCATCTTCCAGGTTAAATTTATATGTACATTATAGTAAATCACAATTAAATGTGAATTGTGTGTTTTATTTTTACCAGGGATAATGATAGGCCCACCTCAACCTGCTGTTGCTACTCCTGTTACACCTGTGCAAACTACTCAGACTTACCAACAACAACAACAGCATGCAGCCAGCCAAGCCCAGCATGAAAATGAACAGTTTGCTTTGGCTTGGTTACGGGCTACATTTGAACCTGCAGCAGGTTGTCGTATTGAACAGGCAGAAATGTATAAGCAGTATTTGACAGCCTGTTCTAAAGTGGGTCGACGTGGAGTGATAGCCCCTCTTCATTTTCCTCGATGTGTTAGGTGAGTAATATATAAAATATACAAAACTTACATGTTACTGTTAAAACATAAGTTAAATTATTATTGTGTTATTTCCGTAAAAGAACTTGACTACCTAAGTTCGAGTTGGAAAATTCACCTAATGCTTTCTTTTATGCTTTCATCTCTCTATTCACATTGAATTGTAAGATTCATATATTTATCTATTTATTATATTTATAAGGTATAAAATTTTACATCAGCTGTTAATAAACATCTAACCAAAACATACATTTTGCATCTTACTGAGGCCTAGACAGTGTGCGAATTCATTAACTTATAATATAATATTACACTAATTGTAATCATCATCATCACCACCCATGAACATGTTAACACATGAATATATGAACATATTGCTATAAAATGCATCAAGCAACATTACATCATTAGTCATTTTTTAAACAATTATATCACAATTACATACTTTGTTACAGAAGTTCTTTTATACTGTGCATTCGTTTTTCAATTATTAAGGCTTTTTTAGCTTTTTTGACTAACCTTCCAATTTTTTAATGTGAAGTGGAAGTTTATTGTAAAAGTGTGGCTGAAGCAAGATATAGAGTTTTTGCTGCAGCAGACTTGAGGACCAGGCATTGACAACGAAGGATGGAAAGAAAGTGTGAATCTAATCCAAATGTACTTTGAAGTGTCATTTGTCATCTATTAAGAAAAATTTATATGATTGTACGGTTTCAGATATCTCTACACTATCTTAGATATTTAACCCCTAAATGTTAAAATGTTAGATAAGACCAGCTCAGTCATACTAGTGATGAAAGCAGCCACAGAACGTATGTCAATAGTTTCGCAAGAAATAATAAAAGTGATGATGATTATCACATAATTTTGTATAAGTCATGTGCAAAAAGTCAATATAGTATACATTATCTAAAATAATACATATTTGGCACATAAAAATAATGAAATTATGATAAATGGAAAGGAATGTAACACAATGCAAAGTATTTTTTTAGTGGTAATGCAAGCAGACTTAAAAAAGAATTTGAAATGGGCATGAAATTAGGCTTGATCCATGTATGGAACATAACAAGTAAAGGAATTAGAAGTTTAGATGTAGCTACTTATTTAATAATAATAATAATAATAATAATAATAATAATAATAATAATAATAATAATAATAATAATAATAATAATATTTCTAATTCTATAATAATATATAATTCTATTAATAATATTTCTGTTCTATATATTCTTTAGGACTGTAAAATGTATGGTCCAATAGGAAAGCATTCAGTTTATTTTTAAATGTGAATATTGAATCTAGATTTTTGGTTTCGTTTTTGTTATATAATGTAATTGATTTGCTTTTTCATTGAACTTTCATTTAGTTGGGTTTGGGGGATGAAAATATTGAGATATTTGGAGTGTGGAATATAAACATAATGTAATTGGTATTTAACTCTTGTTATTTGTGACTATTTTTCATATGTATTCTATTAATAACACAGCCTTTTATCTCCAATAGGTCTGTTTTTGGAGGGTGTGTCGGACCAAATCCTCAGAAAGCAGTGGTGGCTGGTGGTGCAGGAGGAGACCAGCCTGTCGCCAATCTGTCGTTTTACGAGGGCATTAAGGTGCGCATCACTCCGTACTCTGTGCCTGTGGCCACCGCCAACCTCACCCCACAGCCGGCCACTGCAGTGCGCAAGACCCTGCACGTGGTGGCCAAGACAGTGACACCTCCTCCCTCTGCGTCCACACCGCCTCCTCCGGCAGTCACGCAGCCGCCTCCACCACCCATTGCTGAGGCTGCCCCTACCGTGGACACATCCGTGCCCGTTATCCCTGCTCCTGCCTCTCCCATCCTGAAGGCTCAGCTATGTGCCCCACCCAAACCTAGGGAGACACCTAAAGGGGATGCTAAAAGCCAGGTATGTCTCATTGCTGTAGTTCTGCTTTTTTTTATTCTAGGCACATCAGTGAGTTCAGATTCCATTGCATATGCACCATAAGTTGTATATGCCGTTTGTCATAAACTTTTTGAGTTTTTTCAAAGTCTGACAAATTGAGCAGCTCTCCAAATGATGTCTGAGTAAATACTCAGTTTAATATCTGTAACAAACTTCTCTCACAGGTTCACAAAATAAAACCTGTTGCTTTCTGAATCTTTTAAAAAGCTTATATTCAATTGGACAAACCTTGGTGTCCCTCAGGAAACCGCCCATTTATCCAGGCCTCTGCACTCTAATAACTAAGTTTCTTCTTCACTTCTGTCCTTGTGAATTGTTTTTGAATGAAAAGCTACATACAGAAAGTGCCTTGTTGGTTTGAAAGAAAATTCACTGAAGTGTCTTGCTATTACATTTAATTTAGAAGCATTTATTACTTACTGTTTGTTTGTAATGAGCTTTATATTTGAAATTAGTGTATTGACTAACACTTTACTGGCAATGCAAAATTTAGAATAATCAATAAGATTTTTGTGACGTTTGTGTCTGTAGCCTATGTATTTATACTAGAACTGTGTTTGCTAAGAATCAACTGTAATTTTTCTCATATTTACTGACTTAATCAAAGCTAGTTTTCTCATTATTTTTGTTATTTTTTCTCAAATTCAGTTCTTTAATAGCTTTAAGTGTGTTTTTTAACTACAGCATTTTATTTATTTCACAGTGCATGTGTGTGTGTGTGTGACCCTTTGGTTTGTAACATACCTCTTTGTATTTATAATCTTTACAATAGTGATTTTACATAGAAAATAACTTCCAAGTATTTTGATTACTGTAACATAGCCACACTTCCTCGTGCAGTTGAAGCAGGTATTGCTTGAAATATCTAAATAGTGAGCCATGTTGACTTGCCTTTTTTAATCTTTGTGTAAGATCACTACTGTATTAGCAAATAGTATTTATTTTGGTTGTGTTGAGTTTTGTCTTTATTTGGTTGTATCACTGTTGCGTTGGCAAAGGTCCTGGCTCACCCTCACTTGAGCCAAGCCCTGCTGGGAGGGGGTGGGGGTAGTCAGCCCCCCAAGGAAGGCGGGCAAGCAGCAGGCCCCTGCAGCACGTCCCTCATCAGAGCCTCCTGGCTACTAAGGTAATGCCTGGTGCGGCTGAAAGCATGGGCATGCCGCCTGCGCCTGCAGTGTGTGCATCCGATAACCAGCCATCACCACCACCACCACCACCTACACCGCCACAGCAGGTAAACAGTCCCACCGCGAACAAACTCGGATAATAGCATTTAAATTTGAAATGGCAGGATGTTGAAAAATGCAGAAGTGACGAAATTTAGGGAAGGAGCCGTTTGCGTATTTACACTTTTGAATTCTCATTGTTAAGCTAGCCTGCGATTCCAAAAGTATTTCGTAAATGCACTCTACAAATTCGTTGAACGGAGAAATAACCACAATGGGATTATTCTAGACAAAAATCATGTTTATTGTATTTACTGAACTTCTCTTTCAAGAAAGTTAATTGAGTATATTTTGAGGATACGTTGAATATATTTAAATTTTCTGTGATGACAGTATCTACAAACTTACAGTGTAAGAAATAATACTATTTTTGTTTACAAAACTAATAAATGCAAATTCTCTTCTGTTTCACAACAATTTCAAATAGATGGCATTCTTTAATTTGCTTTTCTATTATGATAATCTGTACAGATGCTGTTGAATCTAAGAGAAATATTTGAGACACTTTCATTGCTGTTTAACTGAACAAAATTTGATCATATAATAAAATAGCATACCCACATTTTTCAACAGAAGTTATTACTTGAATAAGACAAAGGCATCTAGCTGTTATTGCAATGTAATTAAGACAGTACATTCTCTGAAAATTCGTTGAATTTATTTTTCATTTAAAGCTTTCTTGTGTGGTAAATACTTGGAATTCTAAGATAGAATATTGCAAACTATCTTTAAAGATTTTGGATTGAAGAGAAAATGTAGAAGGTCTTTTATTTAAATTTTTAACAATGACTCACTCAGGTATTGAATGTCAAAGTTAACTTCCTTCGAGTGGATATGCAATGCTCCTATTAGTCATCCAATTTATTCAGATAGTTATCAGATACTTGCAAATTAAGTGTTTTCAGTTATATTTTCAACTCTATATGATAGTCTACTATTCCATTGTAATGGTATAATCAAAAAATTGAATCAATACTACAAAAGTATACTATGATGTTTATGTATCTTGTGATACATGAAGAGGAGTAATGGTAAAGTTACTAAATTATTTAACTGAGAAAACAGCTAATTAGTATTATTTTTATATCGAATAAGTGTAGTTTTATTTACTCAGTTTTTTTTAAATGCTTCAGTTTGTAATTGAGTTTTTGTTTTATCTGATAATGTAGGCTCCCCAATTATTTCATCTTATCAGGACCGGTTTATATGTCAGGAAATGAAGATCCTGAACCTGGTGGTGGAAACGTGATTTTTTTATAATTGCATGATTTAAGGATATTGAATGTTTTTAATGCAGTAATGTTTGTTTGTATATGTGTAGTGAATTTGTTGCTGTAGCTCATAATTTGGAATTGAATATTCCTAAGCCTTTATTGATAGTAAACTATAATCTTAGAAATACAAAGTGTAAATAATAAGCATCTTGTATAATGGTAAGTATAATTTCTTCCCTTGTCCAATCATATTCCTTCCAGTTCGTCTTGTAGAATGCAACTTTTGCAATAAAATAATATTTTTTAGATAATATTAAAAATTTGTTATTTTTTATTGGAAAGTATGTTTCTCAAATGTGCATCTTTTAGTTCATGTCTTGCTGTGTTATTTGAAATCAGATGTACTGTTCCTGACAAAATGATCTCATTGTATGCAAACTACTAACATCATAGTATATTACTTGTGTAGCTATTGTATTCGATGCTGTATGTGTTTTAACATAATATTGTGATGATTTACATAACATTTAATTTTGAAAATATAAACAATTTACATTTGTGTTTATATGAATATATATATAAAATAAAAATTCTTCCAAGATTACTACGGTAAATTTTTATTCATTATAATAAATTCTGTTTAATTTCCATTTTTTAGTTACTAGGATATTAATTAAATTTTGGGGGCCACAGGTCACTCAACGTCAACAGCAACAGCGATTATTGCAACAACAGCTCCAAACTCAAAGCCAACCTCAGAAGGATTGCATTTCTCCTCCACCTGTGACACAAACTTCTACTCCACCTCTGAAAACTGTGGTCCAAACTGTAGTTCAAACAGTACCCACAGCTGTTGTCACTACAACTTCAACTGCCACATCTACAAACTTGCCAGTTGTTGCTAAAAACAGAATTGGAGTTGTTACTAAAATACCAGATGCCCGGCAAAAGATATCTCGATTGAATGGAGCTAGAATAACCCTTCAGTCTCCTGTAAGTATTTAGTTGTAATGTACTGTATAATGTTTATTGACGGATAGTTAAATATTTTTTTTTTAAAATTCAATTTTTTGGAAGATCTTTTGAAGTTGGTGAAGTTTAACTAAAAAGCTAAAAGTAAGTTAACTGCTACCTATAAACCAAAAGAAAGAAACCATTCTTTTTGCCACTGGTATTGCTGCACTTAACACCTTACTTACCATAAATTTAAGCTGTCTACATCGATATCAATGAAAAAAGGAGAATGTCTTGTGAAAGATTTTAATAGTAAATAATGGTGAATAGAATCATTTGAAGGACAATTTTTGAATAGGAGAAGTAAAGATATTCATTGGTTTATTAAAACTTCTGGTATAATGATGTTCTTGTAGCTTTGAAGTTCCTGAAATTTATTAGCCTGTCATGATTGAAAATTGAAGTTATAAATCAAAACATTTATTCAGTATATGTACTGTATCTATTAATTGTTTCTTGCAGAATATTGAATTTCTTATTTAATTGTTGCTTTTTTCCCCCCAGATGGAATTGGGAAAAGAAAATGTCACTGACAGCACCTCAGGTGGAGAAACTCAGACGACAGGTGCAGCTCTCACCCCAACTGCGCGTGTGGTGGAGAACCACCTGCCAGCCTCAGGTGTAGGTGGAACAGCTTTGAGAGGGCGCCGTGAACCACCTCAGCCTCCTCCACCACCTTTGGCACCTCTCAGCAGTGGATCATCCTCTGGAGGCAATGCTGCACATCCACGGGTCACTCGTCTGGATATCGAAGATTCTGATTCTACAGGCAACAATTCTCTCGCCTCAAGTAGCGGCATTGGTGGTAGTAGAGATTGCAGTGGCATTGGTGCTGGCAATGTCTCATCTACTGATGATGGTGAAAACTCCCTCACAAGTTTTGAAGGCATTTTATTGAATGGTATTCCGCATTCATTGGACATTGATGCAGCTTCAAATGATAGCAGCTCGAAGGATTCTGCCAGGAGTGGGACTCCTCAACAGAAGACATCTAGTACAAAAAGTCTCATGTTAGCAGACTTACTCGAGAAGAAAGTGGACAAAAAAGAGCCACCTATATTGAATGGAGCATTAGGGAAAGAACTTCGAATAGGTGAAAAGGGGTTGGAATTGGTGGAAAATCATCTGGAGAAAGTTTTAAAAGACACAGTACCATGTAATCCACAGCCAAAAACTTTTGATGTGAAAGATAGTGCTGAAGTTGTGAAGGACATTAAAGACTTGAAAGAAGTAAGTGATGTGGTGAGGACAGTAGGGCAGAGTAATAAAAATTCTCAGGAAGTGTCCATTCCTGAAGTAGAAAAAATTGCATTTAAGACTGTAGGTACTGTTACTGATGAATCGATAAGTGCTGAGCATGCAAAAGCTGTTGTGACACAGCAAACACAGACAATCCAGGCCACTAAAAGGCCAGCCGAGACTGATCCTATTGAAGAAGGTCTTGTGGATGCTAAGAGAATTCATCTTTCTTCTGACACTGTTATTAACGGAACAGCCTCACCAGGTCCACCAACAGTTATTAAAAAGGAGGAAGAATCTTCTGTTGGGTTGGAATGTAAAGATGTAGTAAAAACAGAAATCAATTCTGCTGTATCTGTAATTAAATCTGAAGGAAACCCTAGTGTCAGTATAAAATCTGAAGTTGTTGTTAAGACAGAACCAAGTGCTCCTCCAACAGTTCCAAAAACAGAAGTTGCCACAACAGCTTGCAATACTGAGGGTACAAAGGAAGCACCATCTTCAAGCGGTAATTATCCTTCTGCAGCAAATCTGTATGCTGCTCTAGCTGCTTCTGCTGTGGAAGGTGAAGTAGATTTGGAAGTAGAGCAGCCAACTAGGCCACCTCCCCCACCACCACCTCCTCCAGCAACTCCAGCCAGCAATATCCAGTTGGTGCCTGGAGGCTTACGCCAAGTGTTTTTGGGCCAAGGTGTGGAAGGCAGCTCACAGCAACAGCAGTTGATTGTCGCTGCACCCAGGCAGATCATAGTGTCCCAGGGACAGCTACCTTCGAGTCAAGTGTTGATTACTGCTGGTGGACAGATTACTCTCCAGCAGAACCCAAATGCATCCGCAGCTGCTGCTGCAGCAGGTGCCATTAAAGCTGGCCCTGGCCATCAGGCTGTCCCAGTGTTAGTTCAGACGAGTGGTACGCCTCCGCAACAGGCTCGCCTTGCCACTGTACAGGCAGGACAAGTAGTGCTGTCTCAGTCGGGTTCAGGTCAATTCATTCTGTCCCAGGCACCACAAGGTCAAGTCCAACTTGTTGCCAGTGGAAGTCAAGGAGGACAGTACATTGTATCAACAAGTGGCGGTGGACAGACTCACTATGTTGTAGCTCAGCCCCAAACCGCTTTGGTTCAAGGACAGACTCAAACAGTCCTTGTTGCACAGACTCCACAGCAACAAGGCACTGGTACAAAAACTATCATCATTCTCCAACCACAAAGTTCAGCAGCTGCAACACATCATCAAAAGGTGGTAGTGACACCACAAGGTCAACCAGTGGTGGTAACACAGGTCCCTAGGCCTATTCTTCAGAGTCCTGCCATTACAAATATCACTCCTGTGCTGCAACCTCCAGCATTGGTTCCCACATCTGGTGCTTCACCAGCAGCTACAAACACATCTGTTGGTACCTCTTCAGTAAAAACAGTGAGCACTACTTCCAACACGCCTGTATCCACTGCCATGGTAATTCGTGGTCATCAGCCTCCTCCTGTTTCTAACACACCTGCTAGTCTACCTCCTAACCAACAGTCAAGAATAATAACACCTAATCCTGCTGTGACTACATCTCCTTCAGTTGGCAAGCCAGTGGCCAGGCCAGTCATAACTACCACCGCCACTGCAGTAAACATTCAGAATCCTGGCACTGCTAATTCACCAGGCCCTAGGCCTTCCACCCCTCAGAGTGCTACTACCACAGCTGGTCAGCATTCATCTCCCAACACGAGGTCCATGACAGCACAAGTAAAGCAGACCCCTCCCAGACCAATGGTTGTCACACGCACCCAGTTGGCACAGCAAGATGAGAAGATGAGCCCAATGATGACGAGAAATACTAAGAGCCCTGTTACTTCTGTTTCTTCACCACAAGTTTCTCAACAGTCCACTTCTCATGTTCATCAGAAATCTGGTTCACCCATGCCTATAGTGGATACGAATCTCTACCTCTGTGAATGGCGTGGGTGCATGAGGTATTACCATGCTTTTTGCTTTTTTTTAGCATAACCAATTTCAGTTAACTTTGTTTTTCATTGCGTAACAATTCCACCTTACTTTTATTTCAGGAGTTTCAAATCTCCCAATGAGGTCTATATGCATGCATGTGAATCCCATTGTCCGCAAGGAAGCGAAGAAATTCAATGCTTATGGGAACGTTGTGATGCCATGAAAAGGAAACGTTTCTCTCTGATGACTCATCTCTTTGATCGGCACTGCAATGCTGATGTAAGGAGAAAGTATTTACGGATCTATAATTTATATCTGTTATCTATTTTACACAGGTTTTTATTTGTCAGTTCTCAATGTGGACGTATAAACAATGCAATATGTCAATTTTTGTAGGTGCTGCGAATGATGGCAGTTCGTCGAAGACAGCTGTCACAAAGCGGGAGGAGTGAAATACCTCCTCCACAACCTCCACCTCCACATCCTGGCTATGCTCCAAATGCAGCATTTCATGCCATCAAAAGACATGCATTAGAATTTGTCAATCCTAAGGAGATGATGGTAAATATGATTATTTTTGCACCAATTCTAGTTCTTGATGTGCATTTTAGCTCATTTTATTGGTGTCTGTTGTTCACAGTATTATATTTGATGTTTTTTATATAAAAAAGTGGCTAAATATTTTGACATTTATTCTGCTCTCCTGTTGCAAATTTCATCTGGAATGAACATGAACAAAATAGAAAATTAATCAATGCAGATGAAAAATGCATGATATGCATGAATACAGACACGTCTAAATAATTGAGTATCTATCATTATTGCAGTTGAGAGCAATGATGCCATAACCAACATTTTTTCAGTTTCTAAGTTTTTATATTTGTCATTAATATAGTTGATTTATTGAGAATCCAAGAAATTTCTCTATCCAAACCCTAAAATCTTTGTCAAGTTGGTCAGCTGATAATTTATTAACTTTGAGATTACATTAAATGCAAATTATTAATATACCTGCTTTTTGTTGTTGCCATTTACTTTTCAGGTTGCATGTTGAACTTGTAATTATTGATGTTTGCTATGTTTATTAGTTGCTTCATTTCCAAACGTTTTACATTTTGCTTCTACTCTCCCCAAGTTTTTATCTTGATCAATAATTGAAATTATTTCATGTAAATCTAGGATGTAGATTCACTCATTTCTTGGTTATTTTTATAATTTACTGAGTCGCTTTTGGCTAGCTAAAAAAATTATATCAAAGTTATTTCTGAAGGCTTTTAAACAAATTTGAAAGTTTGAAATTTTTGATAGCTTAACCTTTTTCAAGGAAAGGTATTTTGATGATGCTACCAGACAAGTGGTAGAATTGCTTTTTGGATTTGGATAATGAAACCAAACACATTAATTTGGAGGTTTAGTTAAACAAATTAAAAATAATGTACATTTGATTGTTTAAACCTTTTTGCATTTATATTGTATCAATCACACTTTACCCTCTTATGTATTACAAACCTATTTTGAACAGGGTGCAACTTGCTGTCTTTACTTTCTACTTCTTTCCTAAATACAAATGGAATCACTTATGGAATCGTCTTGATTCTTTGTGCTGTGAAAGTTACCCATATAACAAGTGTGGTTGAAGGATGACACTTGTTATGCAATTCCACTTTCTTTCAATAGGTATAAAAACAAAACTCTCTGTGACCTCAAGATTAAACAATTGCCAGGATCTCTTTGAAGATTTGCTGTTTTACGTTCCATTTAGAATTCTGTGTATTCAAATCACATATGCAGCTACACTGCATTCACTGTATTAATGAAAAATGTACATGTTCAGCAATTGCTGCTAATTGCTTACATGAGTATGTTCAAACTGATCCAGATCATCTTCTCTACGTTTAGTTTAGTTACAATACTTTTCTCTGGCTATTACTTTAATCTTACTAGTTTCCAAAGATACCATTGTATTTTTTCTGGAAAACTTGGAAATGGATGTTCCTTCAGCACAGTGCTTATTAGTGAGAAGTTGGAAGAATAAGAAACGATAGTTCTTGCATACTGTACCTACAAGAGGCTGGCAAAATACTGTACTGCAAAGAGCTCTAAAACATCTCTGCTATTTTTCTCCCAATTTCTGACCACACATTGAAACAATGTCTGAGCATCAGAATGCATAGACTTCAGAATCTTATTATCTGCCGGAATGTCTGATTATATTTTGATGATGGGAAGTGTGGGATATGGCATCTGTGTGTCCCCTGCTCATGAAATAGTTTCCAGAAAATCACTGAGACAAAACTTTAAATGCAATACTATTCACAGGTTATGAAACTTCGGTCCACCGTACCCCACTTGCCTGGTTGGTTGGAAAAATCAAAATTACTTTTATTATTCAATAATGCTTCCGAAAAAAAGTTAAGGGGAGATGAAAATAATAATGTCACAAAAAACTATCCTGATACTTTCTTAAATTATCATGTAAACTATTGAATAATGTGCTTTTTGGTTCAGTAATATGTCTAATATTCTATCTCTAGCTACAACCAATGATACAGCTGCAAATAATTGATTTTCTTCTTTAATTTTACGTAATTTTAGAGTACACAGTTATTTGCACTTTTAATGACCGCTAATATTGCTATTCTTTGAGAACTGAACTAAGAAATTAATGTTTATGTTGGTTAAAATATTAGATATCTTGTTCTTTCTTTGTCCAAGTAATTATTCCTGTGGCTCAGTGAAAGACTGTAGTCTGCAATTTAACTCTTAATTAGGTCTTGTTTTATTTCTTACATTTTAGTAGGGACACCCAGGCATTGAAGAAAGACTTTTGAAGTAAGGGCACATGGGCCCAACTTGTGAAGTTGAGTTATATTAATTTTGTGTGATTTAGGAGCTTTTGAAAGATATTTATAAACTGAAAGCAAATTAAAAATGTATAAGATCAAGGGTTTTTTTGATTTTCTTCCTGTGTCTCATCTTGCTAGCTTCCATTTTGCGTTCTTTTCTCTCTCTCTCTCTCTCTCTCTCTCTCTCTCTCTCTCTCTCTCTCTCTCTCTCTCCTCTCCTCTCTCTCTCTCCTCTCTCTCTCTCCTCCTCTCTCTCTCTCTCTCTCTCTCCTCTCCTCTCTCTCTCTCTCTCTCTCTCTCTCTCTCTCTCTCTCTCTCTCTCTCTCTCTCTCTCTCCCTCTCTCTCTCCTCTCTCTCTCTCTCTCTCTCTCTCTCTTCTCTCTCTCTCTCCTCTCTTCTCTCTCTCTCCTCTCTCTCTCCCTCTCTCTCTCCCTCTCTCTCCTCTCCCTCTCTCTCTCTCCTCTCTCTCTCCCTCCCTCTCTCTCCTCTCTCTCTCCTCTCTCTCTCTCCTCTCTCTCTCTCTCCTCTCTTCTCTCTCTCCTCCTCTCTTCTCTCTCTCTCCTCTCTCCCTCTCTCTCCACTCTGTCACTCCTCTCTCTCACTCCCTCCTCCTCTCTCTCACTCCTCTCACTCCTCTCTCTCACTCCTCTCACTCCTCTTTTTAAAGCTGAAACCTTTTGTTTGAAAGAAGGTGAATTTATTCATGTGAAATGCTTATTGTGTTTGTTCATTAAAATCATTTGCTAAAGAATACACAAAAAATAATTTAAGATACATTTGAAATAAGATTTTTCTGTTTCTTCTGTATCTGCTTTTGGGAATATTCTGACAAGATAAACCAAATGCTTAGTTACTATACAAGTTAAACCAACATCTAGGTTATTTCTTTTGAAGATTAGATCCTTTTATCGTTAATGTATTTAAATATTTTCCTGTAATATAATTTATTAGCACAATTTTAATATATGCTTTTTAAATGGTAAAATTTACCTTCTTAATAAATGTGCTTCTGTTTAATGCAGGAAATGGTTGTTGCTATGTTCATCTTAACTTAAGATTTTATGTGTTAGTGGCAGCTGTCTTTTATCTTAATGACAATTGAAAATGTCTCGGAGGTAGAAATAAGTTAAATAAGTTAATGGTCAGGTTTCCTACAAATAAGAAAACTTATCAACATGTTAAAAAAGCTTTAGTAAAACCACGTTTTTAAAGGTAATGTTTTTACTCAGAATTGCTTTTCTCCTATCACAGAGGCCCACAAAAACGGGGCCAGCCACAATCGCCCCGGCTCGGACAGGCCCAAGCCCGCCCGAGCAGGTAAGGTTACAGGCCAACCAATCAAACCGACACGTTCACTGCTGATTGGTGATTTTACGCAAGTCTATAGCTAAATGTTATTATTTTAGCATGATCTGCATGTCTATAACTGTTTTCAATGTGTAAATAAAAAGAATGTTATTGTCAAGTACATTAACTTTACTTTTTTTTTATCTTGCTTACAGGTCTTTACGTTATAATAGAATTAGCAAAAATAGGCAGTAGAAATTACTATATTCATTTTGTTTTTGCAACCGTAACTCAGGAATATTCTTCATTCAGCGTTAATGCATTATTTATTTTCCGTACATACAGTATTTATTTATGTATTCTTATCCAGTTGTTAGTTTTTCGAACTAATTATGTAAAATTTTTAATTACTTGTGTGCTGCATGCTGTTTCTGATTTGGAGTTCATTAAATCTAATTTTGAACTGTACATCTTTCTTATCTTTTAAAATTGTGTCGGTTGAAAGGCCTTTCAATAGTTAGTAGTTTATAATTTCATTTGTGGTTTTACTAAAGCACTCACTATATAGTATGTATTTAATACTGAAATTGCCTATTTCAATGAGCATGGATTTTGTAAGTATCTTCTGCACTTGCCCTTAAATATTTGTTTTTCCTTTGTACATTTTAAAATTGTAAATTTGCTTTCATATTTTTTCAATTCACATCAGTTAGTGATCAATATTTTGCTGATATTACAAATTATGAATTGTGCTTGTTGTGTAGTATTTGTAGTGTTTCACTGATTTTGTTCAGTTAACTGATGTCTTGCAATTATTTTAAATTTGTTGAATGTCTGATGTGTGTGTGTGTGTCTATTTTATGATAAAGAAATTTGAGCATTATTTTCATCGGTAGGCCTACATAATATTCTGTCATTTTTCCAACTTTTGTAGTTTCGCTTCTTTATCATGAACTTTGTCAGTTCAAAAAACTGTTCATCTTTGAACATTGTTTACATTTTCAATTATCAGATAATTTATTCGATTTTCTTAAGACTTTTTTGCCTAAATGAGACACCTTCTATGTAATTGCTAACATAATCATTATATTGGAGGAAATTATGATAAATTTTAGAAATGACTTTGGAACAGAAATAATGAAGAATGATCCATATCTGGGAGAAATGTTTAATATAGTCAGTTTGAATTAAGTCATTGACATGACTATTAAAAAAACATGCCCGAGAGATTTATATGACTCGAATACATTTACATCTTAATTAAATCATTTACAAAGTAAGGCAAAAGAAACCATTATATTATCAAATTGGAAGGAACGACAAGTTTTTAGAATCTTGCTGATGTACAAATAGCTTTTGATTGGTTAGCCTGCTTTTGGTAATGAGCAATAATTGCTTTAACATTTTGATTTTAATAAAATCTTTCACCATGTTTGCTTTGTGGTTTCAGAAAATAACTAGGATCCTTGCAATTATGAGTAAGGTCATAGATCTAGGAATATTTCTCTTTTATGGCACTAAAGATATTGTAAAAGTGCCCATTGCTTAACTGCATTTGCCCTATATTCCAATACTTAATAAATTCATAGTTGTGTTAATAAAATTTAAAATATCCTAAAACCTTGCTTCAAACTTTAGTTATTTATGAAATAACAACACTAAAACATTTGCAGCTAACTATAGTGAAAATGTTACTTCACGATTATTGAACCATGCTAGTGTGCTATGAAGATCGATGCACAAATTATTTTCCAATGAAGACATATCTGTACATGTTTGAAGTATTTTTTTTTAAAATATTTGTCCAACTGCAAATTAGAGTGTGCGAGAAGTATTATGAATACTGCATTCTCATTTTTTTCTTTTTTAAAAGAATGATATTAAATATATTAAATAATTATAATATAAATTTCTTGATAAAGGAAATTTTTTTTTTAAAATTTTGAAACAATAATAATATGAAACTATTATTAATTAACTATTATATATTCACTAAATAAACTGGTAATTTAGTGAAAAGTTCCAAGTTCCTGTTAATTTTTAAAAATAGTTTTATTGGACCAGTTTGGAGGTTATTCTCAAGAGTAGAAAGGTGAATTCCACAGAAGAGTGTGCTGCAGTTCGGTTCTTAGTTCTGTGACAAACTTTTCAGAAATGTTAATTTAACTCTTATTTCATTCTGTCAAAAGATGAATACATTAATATTTGAATCCTCTTAATTTAAATTTTTGAATTTCAGGATGATAATGAAGGTCCAGTAACAAAAAGCATACGTTTAACGTCATCACTCATTCTTCGAAACCTAGTCATCTATTCTACAAATGGTAGAAGGTGAGAATAATTTTATGACAAAATCTTTTAAGTCGATTTGCTGATCAGTGTATTTGTAGAATTCATGTAGGATTTTAAAGTAGCATTATAAATGGTAAATATATAACTAATTAATTAGTTCAGAGGTGACTGGAGTGCAAGTCATCTTCTATTTTGCTTCTTTTTTTGTCATTTCATGTTTCTTTGTACCAGTTTCTGTGTATGAAAGTTTGCTGTCATGGCCTAAATGATGTGGTCTTTCAATTGATGTATTACAATTACCTAATAGAAAGTTAGAGAAGTTATAATAAAAGTAAAGGTTAGACAAGGAGAGACGAGGTAGTTCACTCAGCCTGAAAACTTATGGACAGTAAGCTTTCTCTAAAGAAACAAGTAGTCAATGAGAAAATGCATACAATTGTGAATTTGTAAGGAAGTTAAGAAATACTAATTATGGTAACAAAAGTATAATTTCATGTTTAAAAAACACCAAATACTTGGGAAACTGGAACAAGGGTTCTTTATCTCATTTATGAGAGGATTTTCTTTTTCCCTATGTGTATCATGAACGCATAATATTACTACATTTTTCACTTCAGCTATTTTTTTAAAGATACCAATGATGTTCTGACTGTTACTGTAAGCAGTCAACAGACTCTACCAAAGTTTAGAAGATTAGAAATTAGATGTCCTTAATATGATCTTCAAAAGGAGCAAGTACAATTTTCAGTGTGAGCTTTTAAAGTGCTTTGTGTTAATGCATAAAAAAAAAAGGAATTTTTAAAATAATGAGTAAAATAAGTTTTAGCTATAGAATAATGGTTATTTTAAAAATGTATACTGACAATTTTATACCCTTCAATAACAATTTAAATTAATATTAAAAGTATATAAACCTTTAGATTACTCAAGTTATTGTGAATATTATAGAAAAGAGTTCAGATATTTAAACAGGAAGGAAAAATTTATGAAGCCTTTAGTATAATATTTTTTTCTTCATTTTCTTTTCTAGATTCCTTCGCAGTTACGAGCCTCATCTTGCAAGTGTTGCTCTCAGCAATGTTGAGTCGTCTCGGACAATTGCACAAGTCCTATATGATATGAATCATCAGTCTGGGCAAAGATGACCCTGCTAGGCCTAGCTTCTGCACCGAAGAGGTGTGTGTGAATATGTGTGTGTGTATACTTGTGTGGTTGCTTGGACTAAGTGATGACTTGCCAATGGCATTTATCACGTGCAGACTGTAGTCCAGTGCCCATATTGTTATTGTATATTTATTTTTTCGCGTCGGAAAGTGATCATGTGCGTGTGGTAAAGAGAGTGGCTGTTAAGTGTACAAATCTCTTTAAAACAATTTTAATGAACTGCAATTTTTTTTTTCTATTGAAAACCACTGCAGGCTTTACAAAATGTTAGTGTGATGACTGAAGAACTTTTTACGACTCAGATAATTTATATAATTAGGCTTTTGAGAACTTTTCGAATTGCAAATGTAAAGTACTGTGTCTCTCTTTTTTCTCTCTCCTATTGGCAGTGTTGTAAATGATGTTATTATTTCACTCCAATCTGTAATGGTAAAGGTTGGATTAAAATGCTTTCATGTATTTTATGGAACTTCTTGACGATTAGAAGTTTTTTTATATGTATACATTTTGTGTTGCATTGCTGCAAAGGTAAATGTGCAATTCTTTTTCTAGTATTTATTGACATATAATGTAGCATATACACAGTCCTGTACATAGTTCATCATGAGAGCTGTTAAAAGGACAATTGAGTGGATGTGGCATCCTTGTCTTTTGGTATAGAAATACATGTCATAGTTTAGTTTGTTTTGTATATTACACAAGGAGAAAAAGAATGTGCACATTGTTTTTATTGAAATAAGTTGTTATGTCATTTAAAACTTCACATTCGTCCAAGAGTTTTTGACAATGATCTTGTCCTTTCAAGAATCTGAATCCCAAAATTATTCCTCTCTTCTACAATATTGTATGTATCAGTATTAAAAGAAAAGTAGTGACAAAATACACCCTAAGGTGGAAAATAGGAGATAAATGTTTATTTTTAAACAAATCAGGAGGATTGAAATCTTGTATTTTTAAGTTTTATTCCAATAGTAAAATTGTGAAAGAACAATGTCTTACATTTTACAGTCTTGTGAAGTAATTCAGATAAAATTGAACCATTCCATACAGAAGTGTGTTCCCCATCTTCACTTCCTTTCATCATAACAGGCACTAAAGTCTCTTGTGCCTATTGCCAACTTCATGTGGCAGCAGTTGCAAGACCCATCCAAACATGCTTTTATTGGTCATTCATTTTGTATGAGAATAAATGAATTAGAATTCACTGTACAATGTTCACACACAGGAGGACTTTCAGAATAAATAATGCATTTATTGATTTGTAATTTGTATCTTACTTTCATCTGTTTCCTATCCATATTGGAGTGAAAATACATAAAAAGTAATTGTGTGTCATGTACATCATTTATGTGGATATACCTAGATGCATATGAAATGTTCCTTTGAAAAGTTGTATCCCCTCCTTTTTTTATCTCCCATAACTGCAGATGCACATAGATGATTCTTTTTGAACCTTTTATGACAGTTAATATACAAAATTTGTTGTTAATTGTTGGAATATAAATCGCCTACTACTTAAAAATGTGTCAAAGTTTTTATTTCAATAGTCCAAATATATTACTCCTGATCCTCAAAATAAATTAATTGTTAAGTAATGAACTAAGCTTTTTTGTTCAGAAATAAGTTCATAATTTTTCCAAAGAAGATTGGGAGAAAAGTATCTCTAACATATCCTAAATGAAAAGAGGGTGTTATCAATGAAGCTTTACTGAAAATGAGTATATATTTTGTCAAATCCAATCTTAAATTTCACTATAACGTTTTTGTCCCCTCATTTACCCAAATATAACACACGTGTTTTCTTAAATACTTCATTCAAAAACTGTGAGATAGACTTACATTCACTGATTAAGTCTGGTCGCGTAGGATTTATTTTTTACTGTGTCCTTCCCTACCAAAAAGAAACTAAATTTTGCAAAAACTGCAAAGCGATGAACAGCCTCTTATATCTAATTATGTTCGCGAACATACCTGCCACCAGGTATTGGCATCCACCGCGAATTTGGTGAGTGATTCAGACCAATAGTTATGGAAGGGCCAAAAAAGTATCTCAAACAAATGGTATTGTACGTAAAAAGCAACGCGAAAACGAGTAAAAATCGTTGCCGAGATTTTGTTACATGATCGACAAGGCCGCGCGAACTCGGTTCGACGCCCGGCAAATGTGAAGCTGCGTTTCTTCTTATAAGGGAACCCCCAAAACGCGTTCTCCCGGTTAAATTTCAAAATCGATTCTCCGCAGCATTAGGCGAACATAACTTTTTCTGTATTACTTATTTTACACCGTATTTATGTACGTACGGAAACGAAAAAATAAAATTACATAAGATCTTCAATTTCGAAAAAGGAAGATCCCGATTGGGTAACAGTGCTCTATCTCCTAACTCACCAAGTGTATTAAGTGTTTAGAGAAATTTGAATCGGAAAATACATTGCGCAAGCCCTCGCTGGGCAATTACGACAGGGTTAACCAAAATAAGTTCATTACTTTCAAGTTGATGAAGGGCCCGCTAGATGGCATTAGCTTCTTCAGATTGATCGTTTACGGAGAACATTGCTTGTATAGCACGTTTGAGTTGCTTTCGGCTGGGCCTTGCTCTTAGGATCAGCGGAATCATGAATCGCGCGATGTCTAATGCATTCAAATGATGCGCTCTGTGCACAAGTGTTTTGCAATGAGAGACCTGTTCATTGGAAGGATGTGTACTCTGCTGAGAGTTTTTGCGATATTTTTGAGAGTTGTGAAATGACTGAAATAGATGCTGGTTTTGTCTTGGGTTCTTCATATTGCAAAATTTTGAATCTTGACGTATAAACTTTTAAGGTGGGTATGTAGTATGATTCGTTTGTGGTGCGGTGTATGTTATGTCATGTAAATTATCAGTTGTGTGTCTTAGCCAATGTTAATGCATTTTTAATAAATCAGGCGAGGAATTCAGCTTGAAATAGATATTTTTGAGCGTAGTAAAGTAGTCGCGCCCTGTTGTTACGTTACTCAAAGATAAGAATTAGTATTTCGATTTCTAGATTTTTATTACATTATTTAGAGTGTACGTGTGTACTATTAGTTAAACGTTACTTCAAAATTGCGATTCATCAAACTCGATTAATACGCTATTTTTTTACTTTTGTTCTCAATCATTTTCTTCGACAACAGAAGCTATGAGGTTTCTAGCACTTCCCATTCTTGTTCGTTAAGTAATGAAATTATCGGGCTAAACCAAATTATAATTACAATTTGATAGTACCAAAGTTATTTTCTTAACCCGTAAGTATCGATCAACTTGTTCGGAGTACCTCGGATGGCTTCGCTGTTATTCGGGTTGAGTTCCGTGCCTGGAAAGGGCCGATTTCAGTAAATTTTCCGGTTAAAGTGCTTGACGGATTCGTTTCCTGTTGACATCCGGCGTGTGGTCACTGATTTGCGTGAAATGTACAACATGATAACGGCCTTTCGCCACAGTTTCAGACGCTACATTGCCACCTAAGTACCAACTTACTCTTCGCAATGGAAAAGTCACGTTAAGTCGAAAGGAAAGCTTTGAGGCAAGACAATTTTACAATAATAAATGTAGCCGCGAATTGTTTTCCCCCACTTATTGCAAATGTCTTGAATTTGTTGTGTTAATTGTTAATTACTGCATTCGTAATTTCTTTAGTTCTGCAGTTCCAATTCTACTTTTTCTGAGAAATTATCTAAACAAATGCTGTCAGCCGATTCGCTGATCCCCAGTATGATTAGTTAATTTAATCATTTATTCCCGGATACATTTTTAGTGTAATTTTTTGTTTTTTAAATTAAAAAAACTATTCCTACCAGACAGGGTGTGGGGAAGTGGATAGGTTTCAATGCATTCATCTCAGGGCATTATGTACAGTCATGTTTCTCGAACAATATAATTTATCCTGATATTTTTCCTACATTCTAGAAGAGCAATGAAGCTCTTCCCAGTTGTGTGATATGGTCACTATGAGTTCAGATAAGTCGGCTGCCCGTCGCAAAGCTGACTCCAATAATGGCAGTCATGCGGGCGGGTCAGCAGGCTACCACCAAACAACAGGAAGCAATGAAGACACACCAAATCATCTTGTGTATAGAAAGGTAATTTGATCTTTGATATGCAATTTTTGGTTTCTGTCTTAGCTCAGTGGGTGGTTAGGTCATTTTTTAATAATAAACTAATTTGTTGTTTCTCATAGTATAATCACGATAAGTCTGCTATTACATTGGGTAAACTTAATTTTTGTTGAGGGAAATATAATTTAAAGGTCATATTATGAGTTCTTTAAATATAGAACTATTAATTATTATTTTGTTTTTTGAGCAGAATCTGAAAATAAAAACTATTTTGATTGTAAGTATAAACAACTAAAATATTAAATACTACACCAATAAAATTGATGTACGTATTGATGAAAATTTTCAAATTCCAGAATAAATTGTATAGCTGTCTCCTTTATTAGATGTAAAGTTCCAAACCTTTTTCTTTTGTGGAATATATTCTGTGAATGTATAAGTGAAATCTTCAAAAAATACTTCCATTTTGAGTAGTTCTGTTTACATAAAAGCTTTATGAGAAACAGTTGCAGAGACTGACTCTAGCATTGGAAGTCATTGACAGATTTTTTAAATTATTCATTAGACTATTGTAAAATTTCCAGGAGTATTTTCGTAAATAAAAATCTATATGATCTTTATTTTTGTAGAATTGTGATTATTTTTCTTCAGTGAGTCAGGTAGCAGTAATTTTACACTAATTGAAATTTTGTCAGCATTTTGATTTATCCTTCTTAACATTTCCTAGAACTTCTTACTGTGTACATTTTGAATAATCAAGGTATCTAGATTAGGGGACAGCAAAGCTAGTTCACCTTTGAACTTGACGTCAATAGATATTTTAAAGAAATTGGCAAGTTTGAAATTTTAAAAACACCAATATTGATATAGCTGTGTTTGTTATATTCCCTACATTATATTATATTTTGGGCATTGAATGTTATTTCCTAAATAACTCAATGATTGGTCAAAAGTAGTTCATTTAGAGCGGCACAAATTGTTTACAATTATTATCGGTTTTGCGTAATTGTCAAATTTGGTCACATTTTGTTTTGTTAATAGATGGAGCAAATTATTGAAAAAATGCAGGATGAAGCTTCAGGAGTTCCAGTGAAAACTGTTAAAAGTTTTATGTCTAAGATACCATCTGTTTTTACAGGTAAATAATTTCTATGTGGAAATTAGTCTCTCTGAATAATTTGAACATTTGATTTATAACTTGAAGGCTTGTAGCTCAATATGTAATATGCATAATAGATGCTGAATATTTTTTCACTAATTAGTTAAGTTCCTTGAATTTTCATACTGAGCTTATCTGTACATGGAAAATATAAATATGATGGGTAAAGTTTGGGCCCTGGGAAATGTCAAGGAAATTTTCTGAAATACTTGGACAAATTATTTGATTAATAATGAAAATTATGTATAAAAATTAATGTAGAAATTACTTGGTTATTGAAATTTCATGCTTTCTTTAGTTACAATTTAAACCCTCCTTGCAATTCATTTAAAAAATACTTGAAATATATTAAAAATTTTAAATTCCCTACCATTTTCATTTCCTTAGCATTGATCTGCTAATTTCATGCACAAGAAATGGAACTTACTGTCAGAAATATACTTTCTACTTTACATTTTTATAGTTTTTATAAAATTTTCTGAAATAAAATAAATTGTATTCACAGTTCTCACATGGTGATATTGAACACTGAAAATTGGTTTTGATTTAGAAATAGAATCTAAACAATTAGCCCAAGAAATCAAAACTTTGTTGTGTTGGAAATTCTCAAAAAGTTAGGGAATGCAGAAGTTTCAAATCTACAAGAGCGTCACATACTTTTAATGAACATGAAGATCAGTAATTAATGTAAATGACAATTCTGATTATTGATTATTCTTTACATTATCACTGATAAGCAAATTTCATCTAGTGTATTATGTTTACTCCAACCTTCATTTAAATATATCTTATGGCAAAGAACAAAAAATTGGTAACCATCACCTCCACATTCACCACCACAACTACCATCACCACCACCCCAAGTTTCTCTGGAATAGTTCCACATAATATTTCCTCAGTAAAATTGAATCAACCTTAATTTCTTATTCTTCTTATTAAAAATACTTAAATTTATTTCTCTGTATTTTTGCCATTTTCCATTTAATTTACTGTTTTGGATTTTGGGAGTTTTGGATTAATGAATTAAATTAATTTATTTTCATTTTATTAGGGAGTGATCTCATAATGTGGATGATGAAAAACTTGGATGTTGAAGATCAAAGTGAGTTTAATTTTACTATTATGGTGGAGACATGTGATTGTTCATATGGACAGGCAATGCAATGCAAGCTTTTCAATAATTTTGTTTCAGATGAAGCATTGCATCTTGCTCATTTGATGGCAGCCCATGGTTACTTCTTTCCCATTGATGATCACATGCTCACTGTTAAAAATGATAACACATTTTATAGATTTCAGGTATTTATTTTTAAGGAAAAGCCAATTTTAAATTCATCGGAAGAGAACAATATTGTTTTTCATTTCATCTTGCTACTTTTTGTTTTATTCTTGAACAACATATCGAATAATTTGAAAAAACAAACAATACTATGCCTTCTGAAACCTGTTAAATTGATTTTTTCCTAAAGCATTTTTTTAAAAATATTTTAAGATGCATTCTTTATGTTCCACTCAGTGATAAAGCCTCTTGTTTGTTTTTCTTTAGACTCCATACTTTTGGCCATCTAATTGTTGGGAACCAGAGAATACAGACTATGGTAAGATAGCAACTGATTGTTAGTGAATGTGAATTTTTTTTCCTTAACTAACTAAATATATTTTACCTTATAGCTGTGTATTTATGTAAAAGAACTATGCAGAATAAAACTCGACTAGAATTAGCAGATTATGAAGCAGAAAATTTGGCTCGATTACAAAAAATGTTTTCTCGTAAATGGGAATTCATTTTTATGCAAGCAGAAGCACAAAGCAAGGTTGATAAAAAACGAGATAAGTTAGAAAGGAAAGTGTTGGATAGCCAAGAAAGAGCTTTTTGGGATGTTCATAGACCTATGGTGAGTACATAATTTGAATAATTATCTGAAACATAGGCATCTTTTGTTGAATGAATTTGGTTGGTATTCCTGTTTTGATTTGAAACACAATGGATTATTGTCATTCTGAATGGAATTTATGAATTTTATGAAATGAAATTTAATTTAATACAAATTTGAATGGGAATAAAGTTTCTATTTCTGTCAATGTAGAGTTCTTGAGGACACTTTATTTACCTATTACTGGTATACCATGATTTTAAAGAAGAATCCCACTTTTGTAAATGATGTTTCATATTGAATGGAGTTGGCACTGTTTTCAGAAATAACATGCTTCCATCAAAAGTTTAACCCTTAAATTATGGTTGTTAAAATAATTTTGATTTTTAAAGACTGGCTGTAGATTGTCTCCTTGACAGCAAAGAATTTATTTTTTGAGACATCAAATATAAATTGTGTTTTGATACTTATAATGTGATAATAGATTATTAATAAGAACTGTACATTAATAACAAAAATTGAAATAATTTGCATAATACTATTTTAGTAGATAAAAATATTTACTTATAATGCAATACGTTCTGCAGAATGGATAATACTAAGGTAATCAGAAAAAAAATTGTTGAAAATTTCAGTTGTCTTTTACAAATGCAAGTTGGAAAAAGTAAATTTAATGTTAAAAATATCAACTTTTAGGAAATGGGCTTTAAAAATACAACCCTCGGAACACACCAGCACAATAACTTGCCTTATCACAATACTTGTTTTCCAATATCTACTTCTTTTTGACACTTTTTTTTTATGTTGGTTAGCTTCATAACATAAAGTTTCAAATTTACTTTCTTCATGTCTAAGTCTGAGTATTTATGTGCTGCATTATGTAATAGTATCTAAAAGTATTGGAGCTAGCACCTAAGCTCAATGAAAGGAAGACTTTTCGTATTAATAATTTTAAAAAAACTTATAAAAGTGTTTTCAACATAATTCAAATGCCAATTTGAAGAGAAAATGATGGAGATTTATGAAAAATAAATGCCAAAAAACTAAGAAGTAAAGGTGATGGCTTACAGTTAGTGGGACACCTGTATTTATTTATGTATGTGTGTGGGTTTGTGAGTATGTATATTATATACATACAGGGTGCGTCACATAACTTTGGCACCTTCTGTAAATTCTGAATGGTTGAAGTTCTTGCAATGCAGTTTTCACTGAAGTGGATGAGGGAATGGGGCTAATTGATGTATATATTTGTTTTCATTTTATCACTTGTATTTTAGAAGATATTGAGGCAACTTTGGTTTTTCAAATGGAACAATATATATTTTTTAAACTATCTTGATGATCGAAAAAAGAGAATCCAATAATATTCATACGGTCATATGTTAAAAAAACATTTTTTTTGAGTAATTTTGATTTTTTGTGTCCAGTATTTAACGAATATTTTGAATGTAACAATCCACCATCCAAGGTCCTCTCCTAGCTATCGCACACTCATGGCACTACTATGTCCATTAAACATGAGTTGCAAAAAATCAAAATTACTCAAAAAAATGTTTATCTAACATGTGTATTTATTTTGAAAATTTTTGAAGATGGAATTGAGGGTTTTGCCATTTTCCAATTCATTTGATATTTCAGAATATGTAGGTATGTGGCAGGATTTTATTATCATACTTCTAACTGGAAATGCAAGGTCGGTTAGAATCTGCCAATATTATCCTGAGAACCTCCATTATTAAATTATAATATAAATGTGTTACCAGAGGCATGGGATACAGGGACAACCCCCCCACACACACACACACATACACACACAATGTTGAGACAGATAAAAAATAGTACATAATGAAATGATGATGTAATGATGGGTATTAATACACGAGTGTGATTTTACGATGTGAGCGAGTATGGTAAACTTCACACATGTGTATTAATACCCATTACTTTGAGTTTCAAACTGTACTTTTTCTATGACTTATGCTAACTTTTATATGTTACAGCTACAAAATATTTATATTTATGTACATAAGTTATGCATCAAATACATATTGAGAGCAATATAGATTATTAAAAAGTAAATTGTTTAATACAAGCACAAACCATACTGCTTTTTGTACAGTTCTATTAAAATTAATATTATTTTTAAAAAAGAGAATTAAATTCTTTTTATAAAGTTAATTTTAAATTTTTATAAAAAAATTCTTTTAAATGTTACTTCAAAAATGTGTTATTCTTACACTTGATTAACTAGTGGTGCTACAACAGCATGTACTTTCTCGTGATATTGTTTATGACTATGTAATATTATAATATGACAATTTCTTTCTTACACTTCAACTACCATATGAAAAATTCTTAAACAAACGAAAATGGACATATTTTCGTTTAACATAAACAAATGAAAAATACATATATTTTAAATTGAAATGCTTAAACGAAAACAGCTTTCTGCCCTTGAATTCAGAGTATTCATTTCTACATAAATGTACCAATAATGCATGAAGTTATTTTAGCAATAAAGAAATGTTATTAGTTTATATTAACATGAAAGAAAAGGCAGCAGTCATTATCACTTTCTGTTATCCATGCGGCATTACATCAATGAGATACAAGCAACAGTGCCTGCTTACAAATTTTGCCAATTAGTATTGTTGATACTGCTAGCAAGACAATGAGAATGGGTAGCTAAATACAATAATGAAATATAATATTTTTATATTCATCAAAATTACTGTTTTTACATGCATTACTTTTCATTTCCACATCTTATTAAGCAATGCGAAATCATACATTCATTTTCACATTTAACTCAATTAAAGGACCTAATTAAAACATGTTTTAAATAATTTCTAAAAGATTAATTTTAAAACTTATAACAAAAGTTCAAAGAAGAAACAAACAAAGAAGTATGATATTATACAAATTCTATCTTATATAGGCATTCAACTGCCTAGCATCACTATTCGTTTTACCTTAAAGAAGTGCAGTAAATTGGGAGCGGGGACCCCCCCCCAATCTCACATTTTCAAAAAATTCAACATTACCTTATTTCAAGATCTGTTTTTCATGAACACATTTCATTAAGAAAAAAATCTGTCTTCATAATTGTAGTTGTAGGAAAACGCCGCAAAAATAACATTGAATGTAATAGCACATTTTATTGTAATGTACCGTTTTATTTATAATTGCAAGGAACATACATATATTATGATTAAATACATTTTTTCCAATACAAATTTCTTAGCGTTTTTACTTTCTCGCTACCACGTACACAGTAGAGAGAAAGTTTAGTGAATGTTTCACAATAAAACTGAAGCAGAAAAACTCTTTACTAAGCCCTGATAACAAAAAAGTGGATAAGTGTAGTTGCTAAATAAAAAAACAACAACATGTAGTGTAACCAGAATCCATGTTTTGTGGGTCCTTGATATCGAGAAATCAGATGTCGGCGAAACGTCAGTCCGTGAACAAAGCTAGTTAAACCGTTCAGCTGATTTTCTCCAAAAGTGATATTCCTGTACCGATCTGGCTGATGTCGCTGATAAAAAACGAAGAAAGAAATATGAAAATATGTATAAATTCTAACTTATGTAGAATTAACTGTCTCCAAACAATTCATATTACATTCACGAAACGCAGGAAATTCAAAGGGGGCAACTGTGGTTGACGCAAAGTTAACAGAAACACTTATATTTTCAAAAAGTTTAACACAGCCTTATTTGAAGATCTGTTTCTGATGAGCACATTTCTTTAGGAAAAAAAGTATCTTCATAACTGTAGTTGTAAGAAGGCGCCGACATTTTTTTCAATTTTCGAAAAATCAGGCATTTTAACAAATACGAGACCTGCACCATTCTCTTAAGCGTCCTTTACGCTATCTAAATTCCGAATTTAATTTTAAAAAATGTCCCATTTTTTAAGAATAAATGGTTAAAATTGACTATGTTTGACATAAAATTTCACACAAAGTATTCATAGTTTCAAAAGATTGTACATGACATGATTTTTAGATCTTTTTCATGAACACATGTCATGAGGAAAAAAATGTTTATCGTCATAATTGTAGTTGCAGGAAGTTGCCGAAACAATTTTGAATTTTTTCAATTTTCGAAAAATCAGGGTTTTCTACGAACATAATAACTGCACTCTTAAATGTCCTTCTCACTGTCCAACGAACGATCGGGATCACGATGGCTTAAGTTGTCGTAGTCTCTGGTGGAGTGTCATAGATGACCACCCGGACCCTGAGTCTCGCGGCTCTGCTCACATTATTGGCTTAAAGGTGCAGACAGTAAGAAGGCGATGCTAAGTTCCTGGTAGTCAGGTTCGCCTGGCTACCCACCAGTTGGGCCTATGGCACATCGAGCTTTGACCAGGATTGGACGATTTTTGGAGTACTCTGGAATCCGCTTTAAAGTTCAACGGGAAATCCAGAAATCACCCATCAGGTTGCTCAGGTTCCAGCATTACCCACGTTGATAGCTGGCGGTAAGCATTGGGGAGACGGGATGGGGCTCCGAGCCACCTGGACACTTAATTCAGGTGGTCTCCAGTTGGGCTCTTGGATTCGTCGTGGCAGTGGTCCGATACTCTGGGCGTAGAGGAGGGAACTTGTTCCCAGCGCATTGTTTAGACTCCGGTACTAGCATGGAAAGCTAGGAGCTCTGAGCTAGCAGGGCGGCCCCTACACAATCATTGTATGGGAAGGTTGCCGCGAGGGCAAAGTGAGTTTCGGCTGGATCCGGATGTCAGCCCATCGGTGAGGGAGGTGAGGATAAAAGCCAAAATGGCTTTTTAGGGGTACCCACTGCGGGGACTTGTTCTCACTGATGAAGCAAGGAATTGTGGTGTTGTAGACCACAAGGGGTTTCCAACAAAATTTAATCAAAAACAATGGAGCGGTTCTTGAGGAATATTGTTTAAGAAAAAATTAAAATTGCCTATATTTCACACATAATTACCTGAAAAGTACTCAAGTTTTCCAAAAATTGTACATAACCTCATTTCATAATCTGTATTTAAGGTACAGATTTCATTAAAGGAAAACATTTTTATCTTCACAATTGTAGTTGTAGGAAGACGTCGATAAAAATTTGAATTTTTGCAGCTTTCGAAAAATCAGGTATTTTAACGGAAATGAGACCTGCACTATTCTCATACACGTTCACACAACAAACAAATCACAAAATTTAATCACAAAAATTTGGAGCCATTTTTTTGAAAATGTGCTAGGGGCTTCATCTAAAGGACCCACCAAAATTAAAATGTTAATTTAAAATTCAAGGGGCCGCGACATCACCCAGATCAATTGAGGAATTTTGGAGAAAATAGGCTGAACACTTTGGCCACTCTTCACGGACAGACGGACATATTTTGCCGTCGGTCGATTTTTTTCGGTATCAAGGGCCCACAAAACATGGATTCTGTCTATACCATGTGTTAGAGCATATCCCCAAATTTTAGCAAAAGGATTTATCAATTTTTTCATTACTAGGGCTCAGCAATAAGAGTTTTTCTGTAGAAAATTCACTGCTTTTTCCAGAAGCATTACATAGCTTTCTAACTACTGCGTCAGCGAAAGCGAGAAAGTAAAGAGAACAAATTTGTCAATGCTGCGAAACATACGGATAAAATAAGCCACTGACTGACAAACTTTTCTGTGATCCGGCAGTTCTAATGCAACATACAGTGTGTTAAGAAACCAAAAACTGTGTGGTTACAAGTTTAAAAAAGTGAGAAAGTGAAAATATACGAATGACGTTGAGTAAAACTGTTTATTATATTATTTATTGTAAGTATGTTTTTCCATTATAACAGAAGATATTTGTTTGATACCAAGTATACACTGATAAAAAAGCAAAGCTGTTATCTCAAGTAAATATTTTCTGTTATATTCAAAGTTATTATAATAATTTCAATTTTCTGTTATTATAATCGCATATCTGTTGTTTTATTTATAATGTTGGTTCCATTATTTTAACAAAAAATTGGATTTTTTTACAACAGAACTAATTTCATTAGAATTTTATAATACAAATATATAATAGACACTAAAATAAATTAACAGAACTGTTGCAGCAAATTTTCAATGTAACGTAAGGTCAGTGTGATTTAAAGAAGGAGAAATGGTAAAATTGGTTTTCATTTTTTTAACTACAGCTCAACAATCTAAACAATCTGAAAAAAAATCATGATTTGTGTTTTGAGAGGACCTTATGAGATTTTTTCAAATCTGTTTCAAGGTTCAAGGACATAAATATTGTGTTTGAATTTGCAGCTAAGAAAATATAATTTTGATTCCCTTATTTTGAATATTTTTTTCAATCAGATAAGATAGTGTTTAGTTGAAAAAATTAAAATAAAAAACACATTTCTGGATGTAGAGGGGTGTAGTGGTAGGGCGGGGTCTGAGAAATCTATCGAAAATCTTATTTTTACGTTAGAGTGTTAGTGTACCTACTTATGTCATTAGGTTAAGAGGAAATTGTTACTATCTTCTGTAGGGGGACAATTTTCTCCAGCCAATAAAAGATCTGAAATCCCGTCTTTGTACATAACTTTCTCTTAAATTAATAATTTGGACGAGTTCCAACACCAAAATGTATATAAAGCTCTGTGTGCGCACGCGTGTGTGCGTATATATCGTTTTATGTTGTGGTAAATAAATGTTTATATATGTATTGCAGAGCGTCTGTGTCGAAAAAGTGGATAGGAAAAAAATCCTCTAGCACATAGTATAATCAGAATCCATGTTTTATGTGTCCTTGAGAGCGAAAAATCGATTGACGCCAAAACGTCTGTCAGTTTTTCTTTGTCTACGCTAGAACATAAACCGTTCAGCTGATTGTCTTCAAAATTGATAGTCCGTGATCGATCTAAAAGAACTCGAGCCTTTGAGTGTTTCAAACAGATACTTTAATATTTGAGTGTACTTTACACGATGTCTCAAAAAAGGTCATGTTCAACTTTTCAAAAATATGAGTAGATTTCCTGTAATTCGGAGTGAAATGTAGGCAATTAAAAAAAAAAAAACATTTTATTTCCCACTCGGAAACTGGTCCACATTTTTTCCACGGATAGGAGGGATGCTTAAAAGAATGGCGCTGGTCTCATTTCATTGAACTCTGAATTTTCGAAACCTGCAAATATATAAATAATGCGAGGAAGTATGTGTTGTTTGAGCACCATTAGGGTTCCTAATTATCTCATTGAAAAGACGGTGACGTCTTAAAATCGCAGATTAACTCTGTTAGGTTTTACAACTGCCTTTTCATGCTAAGAAGAAACTCTAATGCTGACGAAACAATGAGCTGCAAAGGCATTGTAAATATCACGCATATCAATAACATCAAATTATATTTGCTAACGTATTGTTGACATCCACTGCGAACCCTGATCAATAGTTGGGATGGTGAGAGGAGAGACAATCTCAAACGAATGGGATGGTACTATTGTATTGTATTATTATAGTACGACATTCTGTTATTATCATTAAAGTAAGTGAAATGCGACATGAAATGTTACAAAAAAAAGTTGCAGAGATTTTTTTACACAATTTGTAATTCGTGCTTGAAATGTACGAAATGTTTTTCTCAAAAATAGCTCCAAATTTTTTCTTTCAATTTTCTCCATATACGTAATAAGGGATGGTAAGAAATATGGTGCTGGTCCGATTATCTAGTATTGCTCAGTTGTTTTGAAAATTGCAACAAAATTTCAAAACTACAAAATCAAAGATAGATTTCTTTTCCTCCGACAAAGTCTCTTGCACAAAATTAGCTGTTTAAAAAAGGTCATAATTTTTTGAGAGAAAAAAATGAGTAGTAAAACATAGTTTCAACAACGCTGTGCTGGCAGCAGCGCTTCTGTATAATTTGCTACGAATACTGTATCAGTCGAATGTATTCCCGCTTGTTTCATTTGTCAAAATAAGAAATAATTTCTCCTCCTGACTATTGAAATGAATGCAGATATGCATCACAGATGCTTTGTTTGAATCAGCCTTTTTCAAGTAATAGCTGAGATGTTGCACAGAATATGCAATATTTCAATATTACGTAGCTGCTTCCAATAATGTGAGAAAGTATGTGCTTTTGTACCACTTGTACCGTATCAAGGACGCACGAAACATGAATTCTGGCTACACCACATGTTAGAGGAAATTTTTCTATGTTTATCAACTGGATTTATCCACTTTTTCGTTACCAGGGCCCAGCAATAAGAATTTTTGGGTCGAAAATTCACAGTTTTCCGGCGCACGATTACAATACTTTCTTTTCTTATGTTAGTAACTGCGAGAAAGTAAAAATTGCTTTGATAATGCATTTTACACACAACTCCAGAGACAGAATGAGAATAAAAAAAATTCTTAGCAAAACTTCTCAAAGTTTGAAGCTTGCTGCTGTTGTCCAACAGAAGCCCGTGTTCATAACTCAAATCACGCGAACAATGTAAATTTTAAGTATTATATGCAATCATTTTCTAAGCCTCAAAATAACTACTTTGCACCCTCCTTTACTAAACATTGATAGAATTAATAATAAATAATAGCGACTAGCATTGTTGAAAAGATCTTGTAACAAGAAATGTTCGCTGCTGCTTAACAGTATCAATTTTGCATTGAAAAACGTGCTACAGATTTGATACAGAGGTCTTGTTTTCAAAATAATCCCCCCTCTCGTCTCTCAACTACCGAAATTAGGGTTTAAGAAAAGTGTGTAGATAATACATTCCATGAAAGAACACTTAAAGAATCAGAGGCCATAAATAACTGGGCACAGGAAGAAAATCCAGAGACAAATGTTTGTTCTTACGTAGCGTCAGGTGAAAGACTAACGCCAATTCAACACCCAAAACTTTCTGGGGAAATAAAAGGTCTGAGGACAGGTAGTATGGATAAAGGACCCAAAAGTAACTGGTGGGCACTGACTTTCTCGTACTAATAGTTAGTTTTCTAATTTCTTTCTGGGCCAGCTTTTCAGTCTTGCCCCCATCCTCTTGCCAGCTGCCATGTACTGCCGCCCAAAGTGTACTATTTTTTTAAAAAAATTTTCAATTTTTCGGTTACCTAATGGTAGAGCTGAAATATTACTTCAAGAATATGAGCCCCACATGGAAGTTTTCGTTGAGAAATTTGGAGCCGTTTTTAAGAAAAAGGCTTTTTAACTTAACTGTAAATGCGAAATTTGAAGCTCTTGTTCACAGAAATCATTTGAGTTTTCAAAAAACTTTATTGAAAGTCATTTGAAGCACTTTCACTCTCAAATGCAATAATGTGTACATATCGCTGGAAATGTCCATATTAACGGCATGAGAAAAAATAATACAATTGTGAAACTGTATAATTAAAAAAAAATATACGTTTGTGAAATTTTTGAAAAACCAAAGAATACAGCAGAATTAACTTTATGTCATTCTAAACAGTGCAATTAGCGCTATCCATACAAAAAGTTTGGAGAAAAAATTTGGAAACGTTTTTAGAAAATGACATGTGAGCATTTCTGAAAATGTGGAAATTTTAATCTAAAACCTTTTAATTTTTGCTATTTTTTTGCTTATTGCCTCACTCTGGCCTCAAAAAAAAGGGGGGGGAGTGCCACTTTTGGGGAAGGTTTCCTTTGCAACCTCTCTTCACAACAACAGGAAATCTTGTAAGTTTAATTTAAAATCACATCAGAAAGTATCATTTTATATTCAAAATACTATCAAAACACTAATATATCTTAAATCATTTGCGTTAGTCTTTTTAAGATTATCTATTGCTAGTGAGAAAAATATACAGTTCCATTTACGAAATCAAAGGTGATTAAATTTCTTTAAAACTTCTTTCTAATATTAGATGATTTCAAATATTTCAAACAATGTATCTATGGCATGTTACTTGCCTCATGATTTCACGTTGTTGAGCAAAAACTGCATTTTGATTTCGTGAACCAATTAGAAGTTTGGGGGTGGCCCAAGGTTGGTGGAACTTCTAGTCTATACAAATGGTTTTAATGATTTAATTTTCCTATGCAATTGACTTAAAGGAATTATCAGAATTCACCTTCAAATCCTGCTTACTTGACCATCTAATTATGAATTGAAGATTTTTTTTAAGATGTGAATCAGTGGATTAGTGAAAATCTTAGTATTCTTGACAAAAAACACATAAATAATCAGTTTTGTAGCCAATAGGTAATTGTGAATTAAACTGATCCTAAAGAACTCTTTACTCTATTGATGAAAAAACAATTGTTCTATTTCTAATCTTTAACAAATTATAAAAGAGCTGTTACATAATTATTTTAAATCTCGTACAGTAAAACCACTCTAACTTGGAATTGATTGGGACCAAAAAAGTTCCAGTTTAGGGAGGTTTCCATTTTATAGCACTTGTTATATTGATATTTTCGTCCTGAAAGTAATAAATTACTTGACTATTATACTTATTAAAATACATTAACATATAACGTATTTATGTAAGAAATCACCAATAAATGAATCTTAGACATTCTTCACTGACAGCTTCTGAGTTTGTCTTATGGAAGCAAGAGAAGGATAGAAATAACTTGGCCCTTTTTATCTAAGGTTAGAGTTTTATGGCTTTTTCAACTATTTTTAAACTGATTGTTAAACCCATAAAAAACACACCACCTTGTGGTACTGCCTAGTGGCTTCATTCGGATTGCTTGCTATTTCAACGCACACTGTGTCACAGCCCAGAGTACTATGACTTTCTGATACTCTCACATGGTCTTGGGCAGTGTGTATCTAGCCGAAGGGTTATGATTTTGAACATGATGCAGGGAGTCACATGAATAGAAGCCATGCCCTTACACCTTCTAAGCTCGCTCGGAGAGTTGGGAGGGAGGGAATTCCTCAACAGCCTACGCCTTCAGAAACAAGCAACTCCATGGTCAAATTCTATGCTGACAGTTGCTTGCCTTCAATGTGCAGCTACCATGACTAAATCGCGTGTCACAGTGATAGAAAATTTAAAACAGGGCCAACATTCATTTCATTAAGAATATCTTGTGTCTCTTTACCTATTGCATTAAATTCACAAGAACTCCGATTTGTAAAGTTTTTTCATTCCGTTTCCACATTGGACAGGTTCTGTTTTATGGTGTGTAAAATGCTATTTAACTTCACAGTCCAAAGAAATTTTTTGTTTATGGCAGGATTCCAGCTTGTATAGATACAGGTTTAGACAGATTTTACTGTATAAATATTATAATTATAGTGTACATGACTTCTTCTATGTCTTTGAGTTCATGAGATTGTACAGTCTGAGAACCATTCTGGGCAAGACAGAACGAAATGTATGTTACGCTCCCTTCAACAACATTGCATAGGCTGCTACATCTGGAAAGAAAAAAGGTATCTCTTGCAGTTTTGTATTAACACAGTACATTATTTTCAGCCTGGATGTGTGAATACAACTGAAATAGATATAAAAAAGGCTTGCCGAATGAACAAACCATTAAAAAGTAGTCGACATTTGCACCTTGGTGTGGCTGGAGGTCGAATATCTCCTTCAACATCAGATGCAGAAATCGCTACACCATTGGAACAAATGAAAAGACATATAGCTATGCTAAAACAGCGTCTTGACCGCAGAAATATCAAAGTGTCAAAAGTTGCAGAAGCGTGAGTACTTCTTGTGTCCTGTGTGTAAAATTTTAGATATTGTATGTATTTCTTGCTTTTTAATATATGTGTTATTAATTTCCAGTTGCATAAGCTACTTTGAGCAATATGTGGAGTATGATTGTTTCTTTACTGCCCCGGAGTACACAAATCCATGGATTTCTGACAGTCCTGAATTATGGGAACAGGAGAAAATAGCGTAAGCTTTCCGTTTTATTGCATTATATGTTGTGTAATAAAAACTGGTGGAAAACTGCGAAAATTTTACATAACTCGGAAGAAATCCAGACAAGTTTGTAAACCCGAAAATTTGTTTGTTGTTTTTTAAACCCAAGGATGTAAATATTTTTATTGTCTTCCAACCCCTATTGTTTTTGCCCCAAAGATAATTAACTGGTATTTCAGGATAAATTAAAATAGTTTTGGTTTCAATATATTTATTTAAATTAAACCCAACATTGGGTTCTGTGCATTTTCACTGTTCTTGAAGCAATGCCTCAGAAGCATTACCTTCTGCAAACTACACTTGGGACAAATGAACTGATAAGCACACAGTGTGGTTCAGACACCATAGGTGAAAATTCTGTAGCAAAGCTTCACTTGCATACCTGATGTATAAAAAAGGAGGGACCTTGTTGTGAATAAGATATCCATTTGCTGTTGTGCATGTTTGCACAGTTGGCAATTATATATTTTATTTATTTCATGTCATAAACAGTTAAAAACTGTATGTGACATGCTATAGGGAGAAGTGAATTCTGTTCATGTTTTCATAATTCTGTGATCCCTACCCTAAGCCGTATTCTAATTGAATTTTGAATACAGAAAGACATGATTGTCAACAAAATATTCACTCTGATGTAATAAAATCTATTTTCAATGTTAAATCAACTACAGATTTGGGCTCTTATCCCTCAACATGTCTTTCATGAAGGAATAATTATTCCTGCCGCAACAACACGAGGAACGATAATTTGAATAACTATATTTCCCACTGAATTCTAGAAAACATACACATATGATGAAGTTACATTTATGTCCAGAAGCAAAATAAGGCAAGTTGCAATAGATTGCGACTCACAGTAATGAACAAATAATTGCAGTTAAACGTTTGTTGTAAGAATTTTATTATTTTAAACAAAAATACGAAGAGCAAATTTTTCAGGACGGTGGAAAAATATTCTTCTCCTATATACAAAGACAAATTAACTGTAAAACTAGTCCTCCTATGATTGTTCTGAATGGAAATTCTGTAATAACTGATCCAAATGGAATTCCGGAATGCTTTTCAAAAATTTAGTAAATACTGTAGAACCTGAAGGTCCATTGCCAACTATTGAAGAGAAATTGCCCCAAATTATTGATAATATAGAATTCTCAGATATCGAAACTGCCCAGATAATGTGCGAATTGAATGCAAGCTCATCCACTAGACCTGATGATATTCCAATCATGTACCTGAAAACTTGTAAACTACAACTAGCCCCTTTACTGAACAGAATGTACAGACAGTCATTAGAATCAGGGACTTTGTCATCACACCAGTTTTTAAGAAAGGATACCAAAAGCTACCAATAAACTACAGACCAATAAGTTTGACAAGCACAGTGAGCAAAGTCATGGAAAGGGTAATTGTTCGACGGCTTTTAGATAATGCACTTAATAATATTATTCCTAAACAACAACATGATTTCATCCCTGGAAGATCAACGTCCATGAATTTACTCCAGTCGTTAGATGTATGGACCAAAGAATTGGATCAGAAACAACCAGTTGACATAATTTATCTAGATTACCTATCTATCTAGATGAAGTACCACATAAGCGTCTCATCCACAAACTCTCATCTTTGGGTTTACGAGGCAAGCTGTTCAGGTGGATCCAGGAATATTTATCAGACAGAACATTTCAGGTAGTGATTGGAAACATTATCGAGACCTTGTGCCATTACAAGTGGTGTTCCCCAAGGTTCATCTCTAGTCCCGATATTAATTCATCCTTTATACTTGCGACCTCGGTGATGATCTGTTTTCAAGTTGGAATTGTTATGCAGATGACACCAAACTATTCTCAAATTCACTAAAGAATCACCAGATGCTGCAAAATAACCTCAGTAAAGAAGTGAGATAGTCAACATTTTGGTTGCTGCCCTTAAACCCCAATAAGTGTCCTCCACCTAGGAAGAAATAACTATTCCATTGGAAATTACATCCCCAATTCTACAACAGTACAAAATGATCTCTGCATTCTTATCACTCAAAATTTGAAATGGGATAACCAAGTTGCTACAAAAGCTTTCTCCACATTGCGTCTATCTGTGGTAAAACTGATCTATACAACATACTTTAGACCTATACTTGAGTGTCCCAATGTTTGGTCTCCCTACTGTCAAAAAGGTAAACAACATATTGAAAAAGTACAAAGGCAGATAACTTAAGATCCCTAGGGAACTACGTCAATTTTATTATGAAGGAAGATGCAGAGAAATGTCACTTCTGACATGGGAACAGAGAAGAATCAAGGGTGATATTGTAGAAATGTTTAAAATCTTGAATGGATACTATAACATTCTTGAATTTAACAACTTGTTCACAAAAGCCAAGGATTTTAGCCTTTGAGGAAATGAAGTTGGTGAAAAAAGAACAAGACAGGACAACTTCTCATTTATTGTAAACCATGTTAAATACATGGAATGCACTTCCCACACTGTATAGAAAAGGAAACCCTGACACCTTCAAGGCTAGCTGACAATTAAAATTTTGATTAACTAAGTGATGGTAATACTCTATATAAAATTATAATTTTGTTAGTCTATTTATGTGAATTGTAATATAACTTATCACACCATTGTAAGATATATCTACAGTAGCGCACTGCCACCATTAATTAATAAAATAAAATAAATAAATTAAAGTGAGAAGTAGCTAGCTGTAACACATTTGGGGCACACTATTTTCATTTAACCTCTTCTGATCTGACTCTTTTTTACATTGCACACTGCGATTGCTGTTAACTTATTGCAATGGATGGCAGTAATATTAAAACAAACTTATAGTCAATTTTGATTCTTTCGCAAAAAAATTATTTTGCTATCTAACAGCAACAAAAATGTACGTACCAAATTGTATGTACAAGATTGTGTACACCTGGTCAGAAGGGGTTAAAGTAAAAATCATGAAATTTACTTTTGTAGAAAGATCAAATTGCTATCTAATGAAAACCTGCGGTATTTGAACTATAAAGGTGTGCGAGTGCTCTTACAGACCCAGTAATAAGTAACTCAGTTTGTGAAATGTTTCTTCTTCAGGAAGGAGATTTCATCACGACGAGTGAAGAGATGGGCATTTAGTCTTCAAGAACTCCTTGCTGACCCTGTTGGTCGTGAGCATTTTATAAAATTTTTAGACAAGGAGTTTAGTGGTGAAAATCTCAAGTAAGTTCCTGTTTTATATTTAAAAGAGTAATGTGTTCTTAGGACTTGGATACAGAACTGTTTTTGCTTCTCTGAATTTAATTTTTGAACTTGCTTTCAATCAGTAAGTAGCATAACTCAACAAAATTTTTAAATTGTGAATGTCTGGTAATTCTTGATCAAAATATTTAGTGTTTATCCCCTGTAATAAAGATTGCTATCATTTTTTATACGGTTGGGTTGTGCTAATTCCTGTGATTTTATGGTGCTTTGCTGCCTTCAAAATACTTTCACTTTTTAAAGGGAAGGTATTTATGATCATATTTGATACTGATAATGTAATCTATATTATTTATTGTCAATGTGCTCAGGAGGGGAAAAAAAAAACAACAAAAAAACTATGCAACCTTCAGGGCATGTGAGAAATGTTTATAGTTTCTTTAGATTCTCTGTAACTCAGGGAAAAATACAAAAACCATGAAACAGTTTCAGTTTTGATTGAAAAATGCAAATATTTGATTGTGTTGTTCTACCTCTTCTCATTCTGTATGTTTTATGTGAATTCTTACACACAATACATCATTGCTTATGGGACAGCTGACTCGTGCAATACTTACTGTGCTCCAAGCAGGAGGACTTAAATATTTACTATACATGTATTTTGTTATGGAACAGTAACTTTCTTTTTATTCTTGGTTTGTTGTACTTTGTACATAATATTTTGCTTATTGTAATATTTGTGAAGACTGTTTTTGTTAAAATATTTGGTTTATTCCACTATTGTAAGAGTGTATTTTATTTTTTTGTTCTTGAGCTTTGTGTGTCCCACTATTTGGAAAACCATTTTTTGTGGTTTTGTTCAGCATTTCTGCTGCTACAGGCCTCTTGTTTTGTACTAAAGTCAAATGATGTGTGCTTGTATACTTGATTTCATGTTACCTGATAAAAATTGCCGTTAGATGACTTCAAAGGCTAAACATAACTGACAGATGATGACTTTCTTTGGCATAGATCCATTACTTGATGTCCTTTATATTTACAGTTTTATATTTCAACGTTTTCTTGAAAACCATTTGTTCACTTCACCTCATTTCTGGGGCTCTTTTTTTTCCTTTCTTTCTTTCTTTCTTTCTTTCTTTCTTTTTCTTCTTCTCTTTCTTTCTTTCTTTCTTTCTTTTTCTTTCTTTCTTTCTTTTCTTTCTTTTTTTTCTTTCTTTTCTTTCTTTCTTTTCTTTCTTTCTTTCTTTTCTTTCTTTCTTCTTTCTTTCTTTCTTCTTCTTTCTTCTTCTTTCTTTCTTCTTCTTTCTTTCTTCTTCTTCTTCTTCTTTCTTTCTTTCTTTCTTCTTTCTTTCTTCTTCTTTCTTTCTTTTTCTTTCTTTTTCTTTCTTTCTTTTTCTTCTTCTTTTTTTCTTTCTTTCTTTCTTTCTTTCTTCTTCTTTCTTTCTTCTTCTTTCTTTATATATGATGATGTGTTAACAGATGCACATCACTCCTGTTTGAGTATTATTGATTTCATAATGGAACACATGCTCTTATAGATTCATAATAACATATTTTTATCCAGGAATATAAGAGAAAATAGAGTCTTTTGAATCACAGTTGTAAATATATTTTAATTGTTAATTCTTAACAGCTTTTAAATCTTTTATACAAATAATTTTAGATATAACAATGAACATTTCTTGTTCACATTGACAATTTTGCAATGCTTAAGTTCCAGTGTCAGATATTTCTCTCAGAATTCTTGAAGCTATACTTTTTACTTTCGAAAGAATCTTTCAACTGCTACTGAATTAAACTTATAGCCACCATGCCTTTTGGCAGTTAGCAGATCTGCTCCAGAATTGGCGAGCTAGAATGCTGATCTCTGAAAACAGTCACATTCTTTCAGGATTTGAAAGATTTAAGAATGTTGCAATATTTTGTAAAATTTTGCTAGATGTGTTAAGCACTGGCTGTTTCATACAGTTGCTATTCTGAATGTTAGGAAAAATCTGCATCAAGGGGGCAGCATGGTTTCATACATTCCACCTACATCTTACTTACTGTTACTAACTAAGTCTACCATATTTATTCTCTTTGTATTTCCAACTAATAAAAAAAAAAAAAAAATATTGCCACTTTTATTTTTGTGTTAGATATGATAAAGTAAATACATTTGCTCGTCACTTGTTACATTTTCTTCAAATAAATTTTTACTCATTGCTTGTACATGCATCTACAAATCTCAAGGTTAATGTCACTTTCATTTAATATTTTTTATCATCCACTCCCTAAATTAAACTGATAATTTTTTTCATTTTTTATGTTGAAAACCTAATTTTAGAAATATAGTAAGATGTACATTTTCTGTTATCATTGACCATTACATTGAGTGAAATATCCATAGCAGTGAGTGTTCATATTCTTGTGATAAGTTCTGAAAATAAGCTATCAAAATTTTCTTATTGCCTATTTAGAATTTACACCACTTTTGTAATTTTTCATATTGATTAGTTGTTGTTGTTGGTTTTTTTTTTTTTCTTTTTTTTTCTTCTTTTCTATTCTTCTTTTCTATTCTTCTTCTTTTCTAGTCTTCTTCTTCTCTTCCTCTTTCCCCCCCTCCTTTTTCTTTCTTTCTTCCCAATAGCAGGAATCCCGCAACATTTTCAGCTATTTCTTCAATATCCTAATGAACTTATTGCTATTAACATTCATTTTCTTTCTGCATATTTCACGAACGGCTACAACTGAAAACAAAATAATTAGAAACACAGCCATAGCATAGATTTACCTTTTCACACTCTTAACTGGTTCATGCAAATGCCATGTCAATAAAACAATCAAGTCATTACAAGTTGTCAAAACAAACACATTCAGTGCCTTGGATGTTGTTAAATATATTATAAAGTAAAATTAAAAATAATTCTAGGTCCGTTGAAGGTGTAATATTGAAAGATATATTTCACATAACATTATAATGAAATGAGTATTTATTTTACAAGGCATCAGCTTACAATTCTTGTTTCCTTATGATGTTATCAAACTTGTTTCTTTGATAACTAGTATTGTGTTTTGGAGTTAAATATTCACTTTGTCTTTGTCATGTAATTCTTTGTCTTAGTCTTTTCATGAATTTTGTCATTTGTTTTTTATTTCAAGAATTTGCACTTATGTCTGCCTTTTTAGCAAGTTAAGCAAATGTGTGTGTTTTATTTTTTTGCCAGATTTTGGGAAGCAGTACAGGAATTGAAAGCTTTACCACAGAAGGATGTTCAAGACAAGGTTAATGAGATTTGGGCAGAGTTTTTGGCTCCAGATGCTAGTTGCCCTGTTAATGTTGATGCTGGTTCTTATGAGATTACAAAGAAAAACATGGAAAATCCAGACAGATGGAGTTTTGATGTTGTTGCGGTAATATATGTATTCTGAATTTATGAAAAATGTTCAAAGGTTAAAAATATTAAATGTTTTTATAAATGTAGTTAATTTATAAGTTTTGTAAATGCTGGGCATTTTAATCTGATGTTGATAGATTAGTTACATATTGAAAGACAAATAATCGCAATTATTAGTTATTGATACTTTTAATAAAACAGATAATCCTTTAAATGAATAATAATTTTTGATGAAACAAACAAATCTTTGTGGAATCAAATTTTTACCTCATTATTTATATAAACACGGAATAGAATCACTCGCAGACAGGCGTGTGAACTTTAGGGTTGGTGGGTGGGGGGTGGGAAGCGTGCTCCCTGCCAATTCTGAAAGGGGGGCACCGTAGTCCTGCATAATAAAACATTTTATTTCCACAAATATGATAAATTCATGATTTCCCCTTTTGTAAGCTGACGATTTGAGGAATTTATACATGACATTTGCAGAACAGGCTCTCCAAGCCATCCTGCAACCCTGCAACCCTGCAACCCTGCAAATGGTTCAGTATATTAGGAGTTATATTTATTAATGTTGAATCATCAAAGTTATACCACTAATTTCATTCTCCTTGCACATTTTATTTATTTCTAAGTAAAATGTCATGTATAAATATAAAGTTTAATGGAAAAGGTGACTCAGAAATGTAGTTGGCCCCCTCTTTATTTAGACTGCACACCTTTGCAAAAAGTGTTTGTTAGCATCCATCATTATTAGTCCCTTTTAATATTAGTAGTTTGTGATTATAGAACCTGTCTAATAAATAAATAAGATTTGCCAATGAAAATTACACATTGCGTTCTTCTGTGACTTACAGTTAATTTCTATATTGTTTTCAGAGTCATGTGTATCACTTAATGAAAAGTGACACATATTCAAGATATCTGAGATCTGAAATGTATAAAGAGTTTCTGAATGGATCAAAGAAGAAGGTAATAAAATTTGATAATGCACATTCATGTCAGTGGCACCTTTTCTTTCTTTTTGTCTTACCGCCCTTTAGTTTCCACATTTCAGATTTTCCTAGTTGTTCTCACAAATAAACTTAAATAATCTCCAATTCAGCATTTTATGAACTCTTATATTCACAGAATTCATTCATTGAATGGGGCAGTCCTGTTTTCTTAATGTATGTCCCTGCCAACCTGTCTTTTTGTCACTTTTGCCCCATTTTATGGAAACATTTCTGGATTTTCCTGTAAAACGTGATGATTTCATCTTTTTAGAAGTATTCATGGTATGTCAATTGTGAGAATAGAAAGGTCTCTCTGCTTAAATTTATACTAATTTTAACTGCGGAAAACTTAAGTGAGACAATTAAAAATTACAAGAATACTACTAATATTTTGAAGAGAGTATACATAAAATGATTTAATTAGCAAGTTGGAAAGGCTTGATGTCACTTGTCAAAGAGTATAATCAAAGGGAGTATGGTCTGAACTTTCACTAGGCCAGAAAAGAACTGCGATGAACTTTGGGACATTGACTGTCAAGCACTGTTGCTTGCCCTTTTGCTTTATTCCAGAAAACCGTTCTCTCGAAAAATCCAATATTTTATTTTAAAGGACTTATTGAGGAGTTATATAACAATTTCTATTACCAAAACACAGTTAAAGAAGTCTTCACTTCAGCTTCACACAAATGCTCTCCTGCTCCAGGAATCGATTGCATCCTAATTTTATGAGAGAGGCAATTGAATGAGGCATAGTCCTGTAAGTTTCTCACTTTGAAAGGATGTAGGACGCATCTTTCATTCGCTCTAAAGTGCTTTTTAAATCAGATGATGGTCTGTGGTATTGATCACAAATGGTCTGTGAAGCAATATGAGAATGAGATAAAATGCTTTTTGTAGTTCTGGCAGTGCAAAGGAATCCTTTTACTTAAATGTAATGCAACTCAATCCTACAACTTCTTTTGGGTGTGCAAACCTCTTTTTTTTCTCTGTGATCCACAGCTCCACCATTGTTCATTAATTCCAATATACTCAAGAGTTTGTTTAGCCAACTTTCCCCACCAGAAAAACACTACTACTGTTCTGTGTACTCTCCCATTCTGTTTAGCCAACTTTCCCTGCCAGAAAAACACTACTACTTTTCTGTGTACTCTCCCATTCTGTTTTTCTCTGTTGCTGACACACTGTATATCAATTAGAACTAGATTCATGATGGCGAGTTTGAGCTGATGTACCTAGTGTAATCACATTTCTTCACTCACGGTTTTCATATTACTATCCATTGCACAGAATATAAGGCCTTGCTCAATAGATTTAATAATGATGAAAGGAAATTAGAAGAGTCAAAATTGTCATTAATGAACAAATAATAGAACAAGTATCCAAATTTAGTTATTTAGACAATATCATTGGGCACAGATCAGAGGGCATAGAAAGCAAAATCCAGCAATACAACAGAACCGTTGGCTGAATCAAAGTGCATTTCAGAAGTGAAGTGACTCCAGAGACGAAATTAAGAATACATAACGATTTCAAAACCTATACTCGTATATGGATCAGAAGTTAAGACAATGCAAAGTGGGGATAGGCAGACAGGAGATCATGCAGATGAGATTTCTATGCAATCTCACAGGCATCATGTTAATGGATCAGCCAAGAAGTAAAGAAAAAAGGCTTAAATCAAAGAATTAAGTAGAAGAAATAAAGGAAGGACTGAAGAAATGGTATTCTCACATCATCAGAACGAAAAAAGAAATATTCCCAAAGAAAACCTTAATAAATTTTGGGGGCAAGGAGATATAAGAAATGTTTAGATTAGGAACACTCAGAGTAAAATTCATCAAACATTCTGGGAAACGAACGGGCAATTTGCCAAGTAACTTGCAGTATATGATCATAATATAAACGGATCATCTTCTGCAGCTGTAAGGTCAACTTTTTTTTATTACCTGCTTAGATGTAAGATAATTGAAATTGAGTGTTGGTCTGATGATGAGTGTTTCAAGCAGATTGATGATATTTTTACAAGAGGTGGCTAAAATATTAGTAGTTTATCAAATGCAATATAATTATTATAATTTTATGCTATAGGTAATAAACCAGGCGTTAATACAAGAAAGTCTGTGCTATGTTGTAGGACCTCTGGTTCTGTTCTAGTGAATGTCTGTATCTTCAAAATTAAATGAAAGCTTCACTTTTTTATTAGCTTGGTATAAATGTTTACAACTACCTAATTTCTTTCTTATTTTCTTTTATGTTATTTCTTGACTGTATTTTATTAATGTTATTGATTATTTTGTTGCAGACCTCTGTGAAGGGTATACGCTCAATCGTCTCCTTTTCTGCTAGGAAAGAGACTGCTACTTCCTAGTGTGTATGAGCTAAGTGTCTGTTACTGCGATGAAATCTTCAGGTAACAGATATTGAAGAACAATCTTTGTCTTGGTGATGGGTCCACCTGACATCAGCTTAAATGGTTTTCATGGAAGTAGCAGCGTGCCAAGTTCTAATTGCTTCTTCAGTCATCTTCACTTTGTGGTGGTGGTGATGGGATACCTTCCTGTGGATTTGTTTCCAGCAAATTTTTTTATTTGTTGGCTGTTAGGATTTATGGAGCTCATTATTTTTTGTTTTTCTTCAATTTTGTTGTGCTTCAGATACAATTTCTGAAGATAACATGTACTGAAAATATTGAAACATAGATCCCTAGTATTTACTAACAATGATGCAAAATTCTCAAGTAGATTAACATTGCAATTTTTTGGAATATGTGGACTTTGTGATGTACTGCTGTTGAAACTTATGTAAATTTTACCTGGCAAAATGATAATTTTACTTTTGTATCAGTAGATTTGCTGTGTAAATATTTCCTCTTGTTGCTTGTTCTGTGTGAATTGTTGATTTTAATGCGAATATTTGTGTATATTTAAGGAGAAAATGAATTATTTGGTTATTTTAAACTTACATGATACATATCAAAACCTTAAGCCAGGAGACTTTATGTTCTTCCTTGTGCTACGCACAAATACTTGACACAACCCTATGTCCAAAATTGTCAATGAAAGTGTTTCACGTGTTCTTTGAGAAGTAGCGTACATTTTTCCCTTATTTGTTGAGATGTATTCCTAAAATACAATGTGATTGTGAATTTAGTGTAATTATTTGTAGACAGTACTTAATTCAACTTCAACATTCTGAAAAGTGATCAACTCTTAAGAATTATGCTCTGGAAATAAGAACAACTTTATATTAAAATAAACAATAATTTAATAAGGCTGGATAAAGGGTATTTTTGGGCTAGAATGAGGACGATAGTTGATATAAGATAACCAAACAAATCATAATAACATTGGTTTTGATTTGCCATGTTTTTCGGATTTGTTGTATATTATTACAAACTTTTAGTGAGGGATGATTAGAAATATATGTTGGATCTCAATTAACTTAGTGAATTGAATCATTGTGGAATTGATCATTTATATTACAAAGAAAATGACTTAGGCTGACATTGACCATTGCCATTATTTCCATATAAGGTAAAATATAGCATTGTCAGACCCACTTATTTTCCAAATTAGATTTTTTAACTTCAAAAGAAATAAATTAAAGCAAAATAATTTAAAATTACATATAAAAAAGCAAACTTATGAATGTGACAGCAAATATCTTAAGACAAGAAAGATGTAAGTGGAATGCCACTGTTCCCAGGGTTTCTTGAGATATCACTTGACAAGAGTCATTCACCGTAATGTGCAACAAACAAATGATCTCATGTTTCCTTTTCCTTAGTATCTGTTACAGTTAAAATATTAAAATTTGCAAGAACCCAATCTTCCGAGACAAAACTAGTTCATCAAAGCCCATTTGTTAATTCTTTAAAAGGTTTCATTAAATATTTGTCTACTGACATTCATATGCATAATGACATTTGGCCATTTCGAGTCCTTATTTATTTCTGTGCTTTATTAATGTGACTTGCGTTTCTTTGTGTAATGCTTGTATGTAATGTAGAGTATGAAAGTAATGTTTTAAGAAATATTCTGCAAGGAGATGTTTGACTTCAGTCCAGGAGAGTAAAGTACTTAATATTCCCAGTCTTTCTAAAATGCTGCAGACACTATAAGATTTTATTTCCCAAATTCAATTGTTGTTATTCTCATTTGCATACTTTTTAACTGACTATTTTAACTTGAAATTGTTCAAAGCATTTTAAGGATTGGCATTTTGAAACATAACTGAAGATCAACATTTTGTTCAGTTTAGTGATGCTATTAATAGAGTTGAAATTTAACTTAAAATTACAATCAAAACTACAAATTACAGAAATAATCATGCAGTCATCCCTATTGTATTGTAAATGATTTTTTTAAGAACTAATTTTGTCTATTCTACTTCAAATGCACAAGTTTCACTCTTATTGCTATGTAATATTTTTTGCAAATTGTATATTTGGATTTAAATTATTAAAAGGGCTTGATAGAACTACTTTATGGCTTCAATGTAAAGATGTAATAGCAGATAGGGAGTTTGAACTGTTACTGTACATAACAGCTGTTGATTCATAAAGTGCTTGGGCTCCTCTAATTGGGCAATTGGCAAAAGAATGGTCATTAACCAATGAGTGATGTGTCTGCTCTGCTGCCAGCACATTTCATTCTGAGTTCAGCAAGATTAGATTCTGGTGGATTTTCCGTTTTAATTGTAACATTATACCACTCCAAATGTAGATGTTTGTTTAATTATTTCTATTTGTTTTCTGTTTATAATTTTCATGAACATTCATATGTATAAGTGGTGGCTTTTGATGATCATACTCTAGAGAGAAAATTTTGTAGGTCAAGCATTTCAAATTTGACAATCTGTGATTGTAGCAATATTAGTAATTGACTAGTAGATGAAAGACATCCTGTTTCTGTGTATTGTTCTCATACTATAAAGCATAGAAAATCTAATTCCTCACCATAAATTCGCTGTTTTATTGATTTTACATTAGTGTTTTATTTGTTTTTGTTCTTTGTTTGCATCTGTCTACAATATTCTATTTTTCATCAATAATATTGTCAAGGATCTTGCATTAAAATCAGATGAGGGAATGTTCCTTTCAGTAGATCAGTTCAGTTGAAGGAAGTGTATCACATCTCATCTTTTTATATCCTAATGTATGATATGCATTTTTACATTCCTTCATTGAAGGGGAAACCTTCTCTTTGTAATAAATACTTTTTATTATTAATTTTTTATAAAACTGCTTATGCAGAAGTGTAAAGATATCAGAGTCCTGCTTGAATAAGAAAGTCAGGCAGGATTGAAAGAAATGGTCATTGAAGGATGGAACACATAGCAAGAATTTTTTATTTGAAGCAGGGGTAATATATTTGCTTTTTGTTTCCTTTTTCAGTTTGCTATTTGTTTCAAAGAAAATTTTGTATGGAAAAACTACATGTTTTCTTTTTTTTATTTTGTTTTCCCTTTATCTCTGACGTAGGTTCATTCACAACTGAAGTTGTTTTTAAGAAATTCTTGGTGTTGTTGGCAAAAACTACCGAATAATACAAGAATAAATATTAAAAAAAATTGGTATCTTGTTTTCTTATTAAAGGAAATGCTTTCTTTTTATTAGTTGGTGTGTAAGTCAGATGAACAACTTTGGTTATGTTTTGTAGCGTGCAAGAGCATTAGGAAGAGGACAAGTTTTTATTTTTTGATTATATTGAAACACTTCAGTCATTTTTTTACTGTTTAGATCGTTGGGAGAATATTAATGGAATGTTAAAATCCCCAATTTGATGATAGAGTAATATTTTAAGAGACAATTTGTCTCTTAACTATGCACTTCTAATTTGCCATATATTGGAGATCAGAGATAATAATTCTGTGTTATTTCACTTGCTATGTTTACTTCAACTTCGTGTCTCCAAAAGTCTAGTTGAAAGAGGATAAAAACATATTTTTTGTAGAAGCTCCCATATTAATTAAAATTTATAACAAATGGGTTTTCTCGTGTTTTAATCATCTTTACTTGAGATTTGGTTTAAAAATTGCAACAAATTAACAGACATTTGTTTCTATTAGTTTATGAAAATGGGCATTGTTTTTATATATATTTTACAATACAAACATACGAAGAAATATGTAATAAAGACTCATCAATATGAAAGGAAGTATAGCAACTACATCTACTACACACACACATTTCTGTACTCTTTATGATTAAGAAGTAAATACTTTTTTAATATAAATATGTTTAGTATTGTTTGTGTGACACTATGAATTGATTCAGTTTGTTCTAAAATTGTGGCATAAAGTCTTTGGAGAAGTAAGTTTATATTGTTCAAATACTTTATCATTTTCAATTTGATAGTTCAATGTTCTCCATTAGCACAGTCTTTCTCACGTTAATTTTAATTTTCGCAAATTTTGGAATATTCAGAGACTCCTTTTAAGGATCCCTTATTCTATCTGTAGAGAGAAAAAAACGGAAAGAAAAGAATTTGGGCTATTTTTACAATAGAATAAAAAATGCAAGAAATTTTAGCAGAAATTACATGAATATCACTCTTGTTTTCAAATAATTCTATCTCACCTTTTTGATTTTTTAGAACAAGTTTTATTTATGACAAAAACACCTTATCAATATTGCACTTTTGCAATTTTAACTTCATGTAATTTTCGTATATTCAGAGTGTGCCGGAAATAGGACAAGCACTACTTTTTAACATTACACAAAGAAAAAATTTGGAACCGTTTTTTGAGAAAATAATTGTTTATAAATTGCCTATATTTCATGCAAAATTATGTGAAAAATACTCATGTTATCGAAAAATTTTACATGACCTTATATCGAGATGTCTTTGAAGAATAGATTTTATTAAGGAAAAATATATATTATCTTCAATGTTGCATGCAGGAAGATGCCGAGAAACCTTTTGAACTTGTAATTTTCGGAAAATCAGGGATTTTGAAGAAAATGTGACCTGCACCATTTTTTTAAGCGTCCTCTATCCAAGGACTTGCATAAAAACAATTTTGGAGCCATTCTTGAGAAAGTTTTCAAAATGTTGAGGCTTCATGTAAAGTACCAAAAATTAAAATATCTGATTGAAACTCACAGGCCCTTGAGTTTGTTTAGACCGATCGGGGAATATCAATTTTGAAAAAGAAAATCGTCTGAACAATTTAGGTATTAGTATTGACCACAGACAGACGTTTTGCTGTCAATCAACTTTGGTATCAAGGACCTACAAAATATGGATTCTGACTACACAATATGTTGGAGAAAGTAATTTACTATGTATAGGGAGATTTATCCACCTTTTCTTTGGCTTGACCTGGAGTTTTTTGAAAAATTTTTTCTGGCGTAATTGTAATACATTCACTTCCTATGAAGGCATCAAAAATGCAGTTGCTATGATTATGTTGAGTTATTTATATAAAAGAAAATGTACTATTCTAACTATTATTGATTAATTGAATACATACAAAATGCATACAATCTAATAGAGCTACATGCATACAACCTAATAGAATGTAAGCAAATGCTTCAGTAAAAATAAAAGAATGAACCGTTTTATCAATCAGTTTCCTTATTTTTTGTTCTTGTGCATTTTGATGCGCACCAAGTTCTAGCTTCTTTATTTAATTAATGAACTCTAAGCAAAGTGGTTATGAAATCGTTTCTTAATATAATTAATTTTATTACATTTTTGGAACTTTAAAATAGATTCAGAAGCACTTTCTCCCCCCCCCCCTCCTCTCCCCTCCTTTTATTCCTAACACTCACTCCTCTCCCATTTTCGTATTTAATTAGTCTGTTGAAATTTTGAAGATTTGATTGCATTGTCAGATATGAAGAGGGTTAACTACTAATCTTTTATCACATAATTATAATTTTAAAAAATGAGTCTGCGTCATTAGGTTACAATACAAATTGGATATGTAAAGAACATCAATTTTTTAAATGAGCCTGATAACATCTCTTTAATTTCATCTCTCTTGTGACTTTCTTTAACTGAAGTTTATATTCTAACTGGAGTAAAATCTTCACAATGGGCAGATGTTTCAATTAATTAATTTAATTTGAAGAAGAACATTTATTATTTTTCTCATGTTTACTTTTACAATGATATAATGGGATAAATATCCATCTTTTTAAATCTTTCTCTTCTTTCAGACACTCCAGTATCTTCTCAACTTAATTTCTGTTTCAAATATGTGAGTATCTCATATCTAATTCATTTATTACACATGCGTCTCAATGCAATGGAAGTGAGTAATTTTAACCCCAAAATCTTAAAAGTATGGAATGGCTAAGCAGACTTGGGTGTATAGGCCGTGTCTCTGAGTGCTGTTGTTCATGTGAGTATTGTGCCACGAGATGGGTCACTTTCATTACAAACAATTATAATTCTCTAGTCTTATTCATCATCATCATCATCATAATATTACTGATAAAGTTGCAAAACATATAATATGCCGAATTTTTTTTAAGTATTGTTTATTTCATAAAGTAATTTTTTTATGAAGTTAGCGTAAAAATAATTTGTGTTTACTTTGGAGTTTTTGTCTGAAATAAATGGAAAAAATCAAGAAAACAAGCTTGTCCAAATGTTAATTTAGTGTTCGATGCAATAATGTTGTTTATCTATTTTCTCATAATTTTGTGAATATTGATGTTCTAGTAAAATAGAAAATATTAATTCTTCAAGAAACTAGAAGTTCGTAATAGAAAATGGAATGTATATTTTTAATTTTAAATATGCTTAATTTATGTTATGAGAACATTAGCTTTGAATCATAATATTCGTGAAAATGTTTTCACAATGTGTTTACTATATATTTCATTTTATTTATTGATGAGAAGGATTTTTTTGAAGTAATATGTGAAGGTAATACTATTTAAAATTGTAACTCCACGGTAAAAGAAATTGAGGATATGTATTAGGGCATGCTTTTTTATCTTTTGTACATAACAAGTAGCAAAATTCGTGATGTAAACAAACTCCTGTTGAATATTTTCCAGAGGTATAGCTGCAACAGCTAATAATTTCCAAAGCAAATATTAGACTTACTTAAGTTTGTTTCTGTAGGTGCTTTAATCATTTGTATGTAGTATGAAATGCACATTTATTTGATTTACATCGTCCAACCATCGTTCTCTCAGCTCTGCTGACATTAAGAGCACTGTTAATTGAGAGTGTATTTAAAGAAGATAGAAGATCTGACAACCTGTGGAATACTGCTAGAAATTATGAACTGTATCAATCTGAAGTAATAAAAGTAACAAAAAATTATATTTTTGAAATATGTGTAACTTACATGCAAAATGTGAGCACTACTTTCACAATTTTAAAAGTGGTTAGTTGATATGATCCTTTCTACACTCTGAAAGCGAGATATTCATGAGTCTGAGATATTACCCCTGTTGGTTACCATATTGAAGAAGAATCCTTTCCCTTTCCTCTAATCATTATAAAAAAATATTTATAAAAAAAATTTCTTGGAAGACAGTCCCTTCAATATATAAAAACTTTGATATATAGAAATACTTATGGAAATTTTTGCAAATGCTTTTAAACAATTTTGGAAACATTAGGTGAAAAGGAACCTTCAATAATAAATAATTAACAAATGTTTTAATAATTTCAGTTCAGCAATTTGTATCACGTATTCAGACCTCATTAAGACAAATTCCAAGGGACCAAAATTATTGGTGTTTATGTTATCAAAATTTGTGTTATCCAAGTATCATAAATGTCTGTATTACTGTAATCCCTTGTCATGATCAAGGTTTTGTTCTTGTTACGGTGAAATTCGTGTTCAGCAAGTTCGTGCTAATAAGGGTTTATTGTACATGAATAATAACCTGAAATTATTATTGCATACATTGCAACATTGAACTTAACCAAACCATTGAATTAAAATTTCAAAAAAAAAAATCCAATGTCTTGTATGTATGATGTCCTCCGTTCGAAATTCTGTTCACACTTCCCGATCCATTGAAACACTTAATCTGGAACATTGTTTCAATCAAAAACCCTGGTGCATTGTTGAACATAATTTATAGTATGTACTGTACATTTTTATTTCATAGAAAAATGAGTCAATTCAGATATATACAAATAATTTTCAATTTACTGAACCGTTTTATGCATAAGTTTCAAGGGACAGAAAAAAATTCGATTTATAGAGAATTTCAAATATATGGAGGTCTGACTGTAGTTGTTTTTGCTTGATTTCTTGCAAAATTACGCTAAAAGCACCCTGTTTCAAAATGTACAAAACCTTATTTCAAAGTCTGACTTAGGCATAGACGTTATGAAGCAACCTTAAATAAATTAATTACATTTTTAAAAGTCTGACATTAAAGAACAGATTTCATTGGGGAAAACAATCTCTATCTTCAATATTTTCGTTGTAGGAAGACACCGAAAATAATTGAACTTCTGCAGTTTTCGAAAAATTTGGGATTTCAACGAAAATGAGATCTACACCATTCTCTCAACCCTTTCACTACCAATGGGACATATGTCCCGCTGAGTTATGTAGGTTCTACTAGCTACTGATGAGGCGAACAAGTGTTCAAAAACGCTGGACCGATGTCCCGTGTTGCTGCTGAGTAAAGAGATCTAAGTTTTGTTGATTTTACGTTCGTTTGCACCTAGGAAATTGAATAAATAGACCAATTTTCTACTTTGAGTTGTGTGACTTATTTGATAAAAAAATTTGCTTTGCATTGTTATCTAAGCAATTTTATAGTTACTGGTTATATTATTTCTTTTATCGAGTATAAAAGTACTCTGAAGGAAAAGTATTCATCTCCACTACTGCGACTTGTTGAAGTACGGTTGTTTACTTTCTCGCTCTTAAGAAGAGAAAGTTATGTAATGCGAGAAAAAACAGCTAATTTTCGGCAGAAAACCTCTTATTCCCGGGCCCTGGTTACGAAAAGTGGGTAAATCCAATTGTTAAATTTAGAGAAAAAAATCTATCACATGGTGTAGCCAGAATTCAGGGTTTCTGGGTCCTTGATACCAAAAAATCGAATGACGGCAACGTCTGTCTGCCTGCCTGTACGTTTGTCTCTTGGCTGTCCGGGAGAAGCCGCGACTGCGCGTACTGCTGAGGAAGGCCACAATATGTTGGCCGAAACGTCAGCGATCATCAAACCGACGCGGCTTCTCCCGGACAGCCAAGAGACATACTCCGGCCGCGGAAGCCTAACGTAATCATGCCTGTTCGTTTGTCCCGTCTGTGAACAACGCTAGCGGTTAAACCGTTCAACCGATTTTCTCCAAAATTGATATTTTCCCAATTGATCTGGCTGATGTTGCGGCCCCTTGAATTTCAAACCGATATTTTAATTTTTGGGGTACTTTAAATGAAGCTCTGGGAACATTAAAAAAAATTCTGTATTATATTCTGTAAATACTGTATCATTTACATTTATTCATGTTCGTTTCATTTCTAAAAGAAATGACTACTCTTCCTGACAATGGAAATGTATATAAGCACGAAAGGCTTTTCGTTTCAATTAGACTTTCTCAAGTTATAACTAGGTTTTTAGTGTGGCAAACATTTTGTTTCGCAGTTTTAATGTTACATAACGATTTCCAATCATGCGAGAAAGTATGTGCTGTTGTAGCCCTTCAGTCTTATTAGTTGAGATGAGCTAAGATAAAAAGCGAACCAGTCCTATGCGTTCAAAAACTGTCTCAATTGTTAGAAATTTCTGAAGTGGAGAGTGTGTCTGATCTCGTCTTTAGCAGTGATGGTTCTGTAGCTAATGGCAATATGTTGTAAGCAGTGATACAGAAAATTCAGGTTCAGATGATGAAAACAGTAACGTGAGCCAGACTTGGTCGATAACGTATAACCTTTGTTATTATTTTATAATATTTTTATTGAAAATGCAGCAAACAGCAGTAAAGTTGAAAGGAAATTTCGTATACATCCGTAAAGTAACAGTGGGACACCGAGTCCCGCCCAAGAATACCAATGGGACAGATGTCTCAGCTCTCCCAACGCCGCATCCAACCCGGTCCTGTGCTAATCTTGCAAATTCCGACTAAACAGATGATACTGAGTCGGAATATACAAAGACAATAAAAATTAAAATTGGTAGTGAAAGGGAAGCGGCCTTCACGGTATCCGACAACAAAATGTAATGAAAAAAATTGGACCAATTTTGGATATGTCACAGGGACCTAATGTAAAGTACCCCAAAAAATTCAGATATCTGTTTGTAATTCAAGGGGCCGCGACATAACGAGGTCGATTGGGGAATATCAATTTTGGAGAAAATCGACTGAACGGTTCAGGCGCTGGCGTTGACCACAGACAGACATTTTTGCCATCAATCAATTTTTCGGTATCAAGGACCCACAAAGCATGGATTCTAACTACACAACGTGTTCAGAGGAAACAATTTACTTTATATAGGGACAAGATTTATTCACATTTTCATTACCAGGGCCGGGCAAGAGTTTGGTGTCGAAAATTCGCAGGTTTTTTTTGGAGGATAATAATAATAATAATAATAGTAAACTTATTATGTGTTTAAAATTTGTGTTATTTATTCGATAGAATTAGCAGCGTTGGATATTTGTATTATTTGCCAGAAATTTAAAATTTGTTCGAATATACACAAAGTGAAAGGACAAACTATCTAGAAGTCAGTAATTTCGAACTGCCATATCTACAAACTTCTTTGTTGTTCATTTACTATTTCATATTATTTTAACTTTTTCAAAAACAAACGGACGAAGTTCGTACACTTTTTGATGGCGTGTTGGCAGCAAAAATGAAACGTAAGTTACTTACAGATCAAGAATTGATACTTCAATTTGCGAAGTACATGCAGGTGGGTGAAGCTATATTTTCATAAATGTTATTAATTGTTAATAACTACAGAAAGAAATACCATCGTAGTCACTCTGAATGTAATTTGAAATGTGCTTGTGCAATGGTTCGAATCTTGAAAAGGAAAATACGAATATTATTTAAGCATTAAATCTATTTTAAATTGCGTCATTTAATTGAGTTAATTGTGAAAACGAATAGATCATTTCGCTTTGCATTGGCGATGAATATCGTAATATATTTTTATCCATTTGCATTTTGTTGCTAGCGGTATCAAGAAATCTGCTTTGCAAAACGTGTATGCCATATCAATCCAGCCATATATATCCAATTTTTGCTCGACGCATTGATAACAGAAATCCGCCGCTGGTTCGCGTTATTATAAACTAATAATTTTATTGACGGATAAAATACGCATCGTTGGTACAGTTATGTTGAACGTGAGTACACTGAATTCAAATGGCAGAAAGTTTAAACATTTGAATAAAAAAAAAAAAGTACCTGCATTTTTCATGCTTTGTTTAAGAATTTTTCAAATGGTACTTGAAGTGTAAGACAGAAATTGTCACAATATTATATAACCATTGAGAATATGGCAAGAAAATATGTGTTGAGCATCACTAGTTTTTTAGGCTCACGCTTCGTTCGTTGCGCGAGGAGTGGGGAGTTTGGTTATTTTGACAAAGAATTTTATATCAAATTTGTAGTTCGTTTATGGTGTAAAATAGTTTCCATTACAAGAGAGGGAACATTTCTGGTTATCAGATTTTTGATTCATTGATTGATTTTTCGTGTTTCCGGGCGCGTCAACTGCTGTGATCATTGGTCCCGTTAGTGTAGTGCATGTATTTCTCTGGAGATGGCGGTGATCTTCCCCCGCTGGATGGCGAGATCCGGCGCCGACTTATCGTCGGCTAGTGGGGTTTCCCCCTAACCAGGACTCTCCCACCAGCGGGGCACCGCCCCAGCCGGGACAACCTCCCGACCGGTCTCCCGGAATATGTGGTAGTGTAGTGCATGTTAGTGTAAGTAAGGGGAGAGGAAGGACATCGCGCGCGGTCCATGGCCCGTTTGGTAGGGTACTGCTCCGGCATTCGCCTGGTGTTGATCGGAGAAACCACGGAAAACTACCGATCAGAGCAGTCGGTCGCTAGAATTCTCCTCCAGACAGCGACTGAATTCGACCTAGCTGAAAAGCTACTGTCGAAAATCCTGCCGCCGTCAGGACTCCAACCTAGGACCTCCCGGTCAGAGGCGCTGCAGTGACATCAGTTGATGCACTGAGCTCCCGGTTTATCAGATTTTGCTCACAATGCTCGTTGCTATCATTTATTGTTAATTCAACTAAAGTTTGCAAAGGAGTGGGGGTAGGTATTCCAGGGCTCAAGAAAACGTGCGCGTATAATACACAAATTTCTATAGAGGCATAGAATGTATTAGGTTATGACTTGTTTCTAGGTAACACTAGTTTTTGTTATTTTAAGAGTGCAGATGTTTCGTTTTATTAATGAAGGGAATGGCTATTACATACCTAGAAATGTTATGAGTGTTATTACTGCGATAGTAAACATGAATTCTGTTGTTGCGGCACGCTAGTACGATATTGTGGGATGGTGCTTGCGATATCTTCATAAACTATATTCGTATACCGTGGTTCGGAAATACCGATGCAAATAATTCTCCTGAAGCCCAAAAAACGACGTTCGGTTAGGAAATAGGCGCGTTGATTTCCTGTGTCGACACTCACATCGTCAGTAAATACGATTACACGATTAGTTTCATTTGGTGTAATGTGAGGAAAATTAGGTTAATTTACCTAATTTACATTTTTCTAATTGTGCTATTAATATTAAAATTAAGAATAATTATTCCTCAAACCAATGTGAATTACTTCTGAATTGTTGGAATCAGTTTTGTGTTTTACATCGCCATGTTTTTTCCTTAACAAACATTTTACTTGCGACGAATCGACGGTTGTGTACGTTGCTAAGGATGTTAAATTTCTTATCATACAGGTATGAGGCCGTGTTTTACAATTGGTAGAAACTTTACGTTTTGTGAGGTGTATAAAATATTGTTAATCACAAGAGTTTTCGTTCCATTCCATTTTTAGTTGTTAGAAGGAGTGCGCCGAGCGCTCTCCTTCGCGAGCGATTTTTTTTATTTGTTACGTCCACATCTTGACACAACGCGTCTCCAAGCCCCTTAAGGGGGGTTGAGCGCATTCTTTGGAGTAATCCTCCGTTAATTACTAAGTCAAATCTCGTCACGTCGCAGTCAGTCAGTGCCTTTTATCCCTTCGGCCAGGGGCTCGACGACGTTAGATCCCGGGGTTCCTGGCCGGTCACCCAACCAAGAACCCGCGAGTCTCGAATTCGCTTAACCTTCGTGACTTCACGGAGCGTAGTAAACGAATTCGGCTAGCGCCGCCGATTTCAGTGAGATATTGTTAGCAGAGTACAAGCTCTACGAGTTCAGTGTACAGTAATAGTGACAATGTTTGCAAGTGTCTCTCCTGATACGGGGCAGCACATCGCTAGAGCAGTGAAAACACCAAGACATCGCAGTGAATTCAGTGATGTTAATTCAACACCAATAAATGGCCAAGCTACAAGTGGCCCCGCGGGGCAAAACATTAATCAAGTTAACTTACAAATGCAACAAAATGTGCAGCAAAAATTAGGGCAACATCAATATGTAATGAATCAGGACCCACAATTGATACAAATAAATCAACAACTATTTATGAGACATCCAACAGGCTTCTATCCAGTACACCAGCAAGGCCAACCCTGGGAACTTCATGGAACGCAGCCACAGCAATGGCCCCAACAACTACAAGGTCCGGGGTCGTCTGAAACAACCTCAAATAAAACCGTGGGTACCCTAGAGTGGCAACAACCTTGAAGAAGGAAAAAAAAACGCCAGTAGTGACCAGTTCATGCCCACGTCCTCGAGGGGTAACGTGTCTCTGGTTACGCATAAAAATCGATATGCAGCAGTAGAAGTTGAAACTCCCAAAAAGCCCCCCACAGATCATAACATACCGCCAATATTTGTGCAAAGTGTTACAAATGTATCAAAATTAATAGAATTCCTAAAACTACAAGTAAAAGAAAAGGATTTCACGTACAAAATGTACAGCGAGGATGTAAAAGTGCTACCAAAAACCACTGAAGCTCACAGAGCAATAATTAAGCAACTAGACAAATCCGAGGACAAATACCACACCTACCAATCAAAGAAAGACAGATCATTTCGTGTAGTGCTCCGATATCTGCATCCGTCAGCAAACATAGAAGAAGTAAAATCTGAACTTAAATCCAAGGATCACACGTTCGTAACATGCACAATGTACTTCATCGAATAATCAAAAAGTCGTTATCGCTCTTTTTTTTATAGATTTAGAACCAAGTGCAAACAATGCAGAAATCTACAATATCGACACACTTGTAAATAGAGAGATAGAACGCCAGTACAATACCATCGCTGTCAAGAGTATGGTCACTCGAAGAAATACTGTAAGGCAACTCCAAGGTGCGCGAAATGCTGTGAAGAGACTTCACAGACGAGTGCAAAAAAGATACAACGCAGCCGGCAACATGCGCTATGGTCGCGAAGTCATCCAGCTAACTATAAAAGCTGCTAAGTGTACCAAGATTACGTTAATAAACGTAGCAAGCAGAGAAAATAAACACACACCGTCGCCAAGAAGAAACAAAAAGTGCCAAACGCCTCAGATTCTCCCCCCTCCCAGTTCGCGACTTTCAACCCAATCCTTTCTCTCGTACAAAGTGTACGTACGTACACTCGGACAACCAGATGACAAAAGAAAATATAACACAGAACTTTCTCAAAACTCAACATACGCTGTACGCCACAACCAAAACCAAACAGACCTTTACAAAATAATTGAAACCTCATTCCAAAGGTTCGAAAGTATCCTTAAACAACAATCGGAACAAATTGGGGCTTTGTTCAACCTACTGACGTCATTAATATCCAAGATGCATTAAATGGCTCCAAAAATTAAAATTATTCTCTGGAACGCAAATGGTCACATCCAACATCGAAGAGAGTTCGTAACATTTCTCAAAGAAAAATACTTAGATACGTATTATGCTAATCTCCGAAACCCACTTCACTGAAAAATCCTACTTAAAAATACCCGGATATGACATATAATACCAAGCACTCGGACGGTACAGCGCATGGAGGAACTGCTATAATAATTCGAAACACAATTAAACATTATGAATTGAACGAGTATAAAAGAATATGAAAGAAATACAAGCAACATCTGTAATGGTGACAGAAGGTCAAGCTTTACTGACGCTAACATCAGTATGTTGTCCGCCTAAATGTAGAATAACAAAACAAAAATTTCAAGACTTTATAAATACATTAGGATCAAGATTCATAGCTGGAGGCGATTTCAATGCAAAAAATCAGCACTGGGGTTCACGATTCAACATATCCCGAGGAGAAAACCTTCTCGAATTATCAAACTAAACGTTTCTACTATATCGACTGGTGAACCTACGTACTGACCCACCGACGCCAACAAGCTTCCCGAATTCCTCGATTTCTACTTAGCAAAAGGTGTGCATCTTGGTACAGTAGAGGTAAAATCTTGTTACGACCTTTCCTCAGACCACACCCTAGTAGAAATGACTGTCAGTTCAAATATAACTGAAAGAAGTTATTCTCTAAAACTATCATGTAATAAGACATACTGGAACAAGTAACGCGATTACGTGAACAGTGAACTATCTGCAAATGCACCGCTAACAACAGGAGAAAACATCGAAGACGCAATACAGCACTTAACTGACATTACAAGACGCTGCCTGAGCCGCAACACCAAGAGAAACAAATAAATTGTCAACGTATCCTGCAAAAGAAAGATAAAAAGTGGTAGAAAAACGTCGACTCCGACGAATATTCATGATGACACGCCAGCCAGATGACAAAAGAAAATATAACACAGCAGCCAGACAGTTAACACGTCAAATTAAAACAAATAATTTTCTATTCAAGCTCTATCACCTACTACTGAAACTAATTATTCACTTTGGAAAGCAACAAGAAAATTGAATTGACCTCAACAGCACATCGCACCAATTCGAAAAGATGGCACATGGGCAAGAAGCGCAGAAGTAAAGGTCGAATTCTTAGCAAAACACCTTGCATCAGTTTTCAAACCAGCAAGAAACGCAAGTACTATTGAAAATAAGTGCTAGAGTTTCTGTACGTACCTTTACAGTTATCACTACCCAAAAAAGCATTTCAACTCACGAGAAGTCGAACAAACTATTAAAAAAAACACAAGCATCCCACGAAAAGTCCTGGGTTCGACCTTAGATTTTACAGGAAATGCAAAGAAAAGGATATGCATTCGTAACAAGTATATTCAACGCAATACTTCGAAGTAGTCATTATCCTTGTCAATGGAAATATGCTCAAATAATAGCGATCTTGAAACCAGGAAAGACTGCCACGGAAGTGACTTCGTACCGACCGATTAGTCTGCTACCTGTCCTATCAAAAGTATTTGAAAAACTTCTCTTACAGCGCCTCAAGCCTATAATTAAAGATGTGATTCCTGACTTTCAATACGGCTTTCGAGAAGGGCACTCAACAATAGAGCAGACTCATCGTATTGTAAACACAATTTCTCAAAGCTTGGAAAAAGATGTATTGTTCTGCAGCATTCCTAGACATACAACAAGCATTTGACAAGGTATGGTATGAAGAAGTTTTATTTAAAATAAAACGCCTTCTCCCACATTCCTACTATTTACTTCTCAAATCGTATCTTTGCGATCGCCAATTTCAAGTGAAATACCGTAGCCACCTTTGCAGACGACACAGCTATCCTCTCTGCAAATAAAGATCCTTCGTGTGCATCTTCATCATATACAACATCTTCAAGAACATCTTAACAAAATCGAAGATTGGAGCCATCGTTGGCGAGTCACAGTTAATGAAGCAAAATCAAAAGACATAACTGTTTCACTAAGAAGAGAAAGCTGTCCAAAAGTAAAACTAAATAACGCAGAACTCCACGAAGCTGATACAGTCAAATACCTTGGACTGGATTTCGATAGACGCCTGACTTGGAAAACCCACATCAAAACTAAGCGAAAGGAAGCACAACTTAAAGTCCTCAAATTATCATGGCTAATAAACAGACAATCAAAGATGTCCTTGCATAACAAAGTACAGATTTACAAAGCTATAATCAAACCAATATGGACCTATGGTATTGAATTGTGGAGCTCTTCCAGTAAATCGAATCTAGAAGTTCTAAGAAGATTCGAAGCTAAAACATTAAGAAAACTATGCAACGCATCGTGGTACGCGACAAAAAAGATGCTATACAGAGATCTCGACATCATCCTGCTAGAATAAATTATCACCACTAAGAGCCAAGCTTACTAGAAGAGATTGTACGAGCATCCAAATTATATTTTTAACAAACCTGCTAGACAACAGTGAACACGTTTATAGACTAAAACGAGAGAATATTTTAGATTTGCGATACCGATTTCTTAAATGAAATTTTCAATGTTACTATAATTCACGTCATTAATGTATTTATTAGATACCATTTACTTATTGTTCCAACAAGAACAGATTGTAAATTATTTATTTATTTATTTAGTCAAAAACAGAAGCAGAAGTGAAAAAGAAGTCAAGAAAACAGAAGCAGAAGTCAAAAAGCAGAAGTGAAAATAAAAAATCCATACAGGTACGTGCAAGTGCACTTAACTAACCTGCAGGATTGCATGTGACCGATAAAATATATTATTCGAATTTTCGACTAATTAGCGATCTGCTGGTTATGGGCGGAGTGCGGCATTCACTTTTTCATAAATTACCCACAATCACATGGAAAATACGTAAGGGTGGGTAGAACCCACCCTTGCCCCAAGAGAAGGAAGGAATAAAGGAGCAGGTGGGAAAGGTAAAGGAACGGGAAGATGGCTGAATGGCCTGATAGGTCGTTGAGGGATACCCGCGCCTTACTCCTCCACCAGAGCCAATCTGGCTTGGGAGACTACCAGTACCGCCGGAATAGCCCCTGATTCATACGAGCACGATTTCAACGAGCGAGTACTAATTTCTTCACAGTATTATATTTATGAGTACATGTGCTTTAAATAATGTAAAATAAAGTTTCTCAAAAACAACAGTTTTCTTGAAAATGAGCTCAAAATCCCTCATTTTCAGAAAAGCTAATACGTCATTTTCTCAAAAATGTTTGCAATTTGTTTCAATGAATAGTGCTTATTATACTGTTTAATATGACGTTATGTTACTTATGGTTTTTCAAAAATTACGAAAATTTATTTTTTGTGACTTGTCTCTCACGTCGGTAATATTTACATAACAGGCGATTTCTTCACATTCCTGTATTTATGAGTACATGTGCTTTAAATAATGTTAAATCTCGAAAATTCAACAGTTTTTTTGTCAAAATTACGCATAGTCAGAAACGCTCAAACGCCAGTTTCTCAAAAATGACTCGAAATGTTTTCTTCAAACTTTTCCAACGGATAGTGGTAATGGCACTGTTTAATATGACGTAAAGATCATTTTGGGGTATTCTTTTGTTTTTCCAAAATTACGCAAATTACGGTTAACTTTAAATTTTCGAAAATTGCAAACGTTTGAAATTTTTTCGGCGTCTTCCTACAACTATAAAATTGAAGACAGATTTTTCCTTCAAATGAAATTTGCTGCCCATAGATTGTTCTTTCATTAAGATCATGCAGACTTTTTTTGAAAATGTTAGTAGTTTTCGTGCAATAGAGCGTGAAATATTTGCAATTTTAAAAAATTACAAAAACAAGATTTTCTCAAAAATCACTGCAGATATTTTCTTTAAATTTTTGGTGGGGATAGTACCAAATGCACCCTATTCGATGTAATAAACGTCATATAGCTCTATTCTTTGGTTGTTGTTTTTAAATTACAAAAAATGTAATTTTCTTGACTTGTCTCTCATGTCGGTAATAATAACATTAGAGGCGATTTCTTCACATTACTACATTTATGAGTATGTGTGCTTCAAATAATGCCAAATAAAGTTTCTCGGAAACTCAAGAATGTTCTGCAAAATAAGCACAAAATTCGGCATTTTCAGAAACGATCAAACGCCATTTTCACAAAAATTGCTCAAAATTTTTCCAATGAAGTTAATACCTTAAAAATTGGTTTTTTTTTTTTAAAAATTAAAAATTTTAACCCTTCCATCAATTTGTACACATTATTACATTTGTATGTAGAAGTGCTTCAAATGAAGTTTTTCAAGAACTTAATAGTTTCCCGTGAAAAAGAGCTTCAAATTTCGCATTTACAGTAATGCTTAATCACCGTTTTCTTAAAAACGGCTTCAGAATTTTCAATGAAAATTTCTATTTAGGTTTTATTCTTCTTTAATATTCTTCAAGTCATATTTCGGTTCTACTATTAAGAAACCGAAAAGTTGAGAAAATGTCAAGAAAATGGACTTTCGGTGACCATAGACGGCAGGTGGCCAGTGAATGGAGCAAGACTTTAAAGCTAGCCCATACCAAGGAAATTAGAAGACTTTGCTACGAGAAAGTCTTTGCCATTCTATACTACCTCTAATTACTTTCTCATATACGTAACTATATACGGAGTATAGAGAAAGTTATGCAATGCTGTGGAAAATCGATTTCGAGACAACGGAAATACACGTTTTGGGGTCCCCTGATACAGAAAAAGTGTTGTTGGTTTTTTCAAAACGTCCGTCCGATTGTTAGTTTCGGAACAAAGCCCCGGTAAGAGCTAAAGCTCAGTAACGGGGCCTAAACTCATATCTGTCAGTCCGTCCGTCTGTGAGCACTGCTAGCTCCTAAACCATGCGTACAATCTTTTCCAAATTGAAAAAAAAAACCAGCTCATCTGGCTCTAGTTGTGGCTTTGAGATTTTTTTAAAAAAATCTCTTTCAAATTCGGAGGTACTTTACAAGAACTCCTCCTCGGGGGTACTTTATATGAAGCCCCCAGGACATTTTCAAACTTTTCTCAAAAAACGGCTGGAAGTTTTTTCTTTAAATTTCTTGTAAGAATATAGTAAAATACACTTATAAAGGTGGCATAGGTCCCATTTTACAATACATTTATAAAATTACATTTATGTAATTTTTGAAAAACAAAAGAATACCCCAATATCAACTTTACGTCATATTAAACAGTACAGTTAGCACCAACCATTGGAAAAGTATGAAGAAAAAATTTGGATCCATTTTAGAGGAAATGGTGTTTGAGCGTTTCTGAAAATGCGGAATTTCGAGCTCATTTTAACAGAAAACTGTTGATTTTTTCAGAAACTTTATTTGACATTATTTAAACACTTCTACTCATGTAAAGAAATTGCCTGTAATGTAAATATGAGAAACGAGTCAAAAAAATTGATTTTTGCAACTTTTTAAAAAACAAAAGATAGAGCAATAGAGCAGGGTGTTTATATCATCGTATAGGGTAGATTTGGCGCTACCCCTACAAAAAATAGAGGAAAATTTTGGAGCCGTTTTTGAGAAAATATAGTTTTTGTTATTTTTTAAATTGCCAATATTGCACAAAAACTACTAAAATTCTCAAAAAGATCTCTATGGCCTTTATGAAAGAACTATTTAAGGACAACAGATTTAATTTGAAGGAATAATCTGTATCTTCAATTTTGTAGTTGTAGTAAGACGCCGAAAAAATTAACTTTTGCAATTTTCGAAAATTCAATTAACCGTGAATATCGGACCTATACCACCTTTATAAGTGTATTTTACTATATTCTTACAAGAATTTTTAAGAAAAAAATGGAACCGTTTTTGAGAAAATTTTACAAATGTCCAGGGGGCTTCATGTAAAGCACCCGCAAATTTCAAAGAATGTTTTTCAAAATTTCAAAGCTTCAACTACAGCCAGATCGACAGCTGATTCTTCAATTTGGAAAAGATAGTACGCATGGTAGATTGGCGCTTGTCGTGTTCACAGACGGACGGATGGACGTTTTGTTTTCAATTGTTTTTCGGCATCGAGGGCCCATCAAGCAGGGATTCCGGGTACACCACGTGTTAGAGGACTTTTTCTAATAATTTAGGAACTGGATTTATCTATATTCTTGTTATCAGGGCCCAGGAATGAATTTTTTCTACCGAAAATCCGCCTTTTTTTTCGCCCAGCATTACACAACTTTCTCTTATATATATATACATACACACACGTACATCTCCGAGAAAGTAAAAGGGTGACAGAAAATAATGTGGGCATTATAGAGGCTCTGTAGTATTGGGCGGCTGTAAGGGAAAATACTAAAATTTCGACTTAAAACGGAGCTTGAAGATGTGAAAGAACAGAGCGGCTTTAGACCTGGACCCTCATGTACTGATAATGTTTAGTGTCAGACTAGTGACCGACAAACAGCTTGCCCATCATTTAAAAACTCACCTGATATTCATAGATTTAAGAAAAGTCTATGACACAGTTCCATTAAATAAACTCTGGATGGCAATGCAGAAACAAGATGAGATGTACTAATTGAAAGCTGTTAAACAGCCAGTAATGAAATCAAATTAAAATTGGAAGAAACCTTTCTAAGCCATTTTCTGTAAATAAAGGTTTACACTAAGGGCGTTGCATAGTTCCTACTCTGTTTAAATTATATTTATACTAGCGTACGTACCAGTGCGAGAACTTCCGAGAACACCCCAACCTCTTCCCTATATTTTTCATTCCCTTATTAAGCCTGTAATACATCTTTTTCTTCAAGACCTCGTTATCCTCCGTCATGTGTTCTGCGTGTCTCCTTGTAATTGATAACAATACAATACACACCCTTGTTAATACAAACTGTTCTTATTTAACGTTATTACCGAGCGGGACCGGACAAAAAGAGTTTTTCTTTCGTAAATTCGCCGGTTTCCGGTTGTAATTTACAATACTTTTTCTACACTGCATAAGCACTAGCTACATAGTAAAAACAATTTTTTTCGGTATAAACGACCCACAATTAGTGACATTTGCCTCCATAACATGTTTGAGGAAGTAATTCCCGACATATCGGAACATGATTGATCTACTTTTTCTATACCAGGGCCCCACAACGAGTTTTTGTCGAAATATCGCCGTTTTTTGCACTAGCATTACATAACTTTCTCTATAACGTTTATTATTACTTTTTGTTACTCCGTAAGTACGTGTGTATACGAGAAGGTAACTAGAGGTGCTATAGACTTTCATCGGACTGCACAGACTTTCTCGTACCAAATTTTTCTAATTTCCTTGGTGTGGCCTGGCAACATTCTCTGACCATCTGGTATCTATCGTCGCCCACATTTTTTGACACTTTCTCAACTTTTGTTTTCCTAGCACAACCAAACTATTACTTCAAAAATATTAAAGAAGAGTAGAAACTCGTCCTAAATAGAAGTTTTCATTGAAAAATTCGTAGTCGTTTTTAAGAAAATGGCGTTTAAGCTTTACTGTAAATGAGAAATTTAAGCTCTCTTTCACAGGAATCACTAGTTTTCGAAAAACATCACTTGAAGTCGTATGAAGCGCCTCCACTCACAAATGTAATAATGCATACAAATCGATGAAAATGTGCATATTAAGAGCGTGGGAGATATTTCAAAAAATTACATTTGTGTAAGTTTTGAAAAAAAACAACAACAAAAGAATACACACAAAAATGAACTTATCACATTAAACAGTGCAATTAGCACTATCAATTGGAAAAATTTGAATAAAAAATTTAGAGCCATTTTTGAGAAAATGGCGTTTGAGGTTTCTGAAAATGCCCAATTTTGTGCTCTTTTTTACAGAAAACTATTGATTTTCGAGAAACTTTATTTGACATTATTTAAAGCAATGTGCTTATAAATATAATAATGTGAAGAAATCGCCTTTAATGTAAGTTTTACAGACGTGAGATACAAATAAACAAACCATTTTTGAAAAAACAAAAGAATACAGCAATGTGGAGTTTATGTCACGGCATAGGGTTTGTTTGGTACCAACCTTACGAAAAATTTAAAGAAAAAAATCGAACCTTTTTAAAATTTTTTTTTAAATATTGCACGAAAACTACAATTTCCAAAAAAATCTACATGACTTAATTGAAAGAGCTATTTATGCACAACATATTTCATTTTAAGGGAAATCCATGTTTTCAATTTTGTAGTACACACCGGAAAAAATTCAAACTTTTGCAATTTTCGAAAATTTAGAGTTAACCGTGATATTCTGACCTATGCCACCTTTATGTGTATTTTGCTCTTATCTTGCAAGAAATTTAAAGAAAAAATTTGGAACCGTGTTTGAGAAAATTTTGAAAATGCCCCGGGGACGTCATGTAAAGTACCTCCAAATTGTAAAGAATGTTTTTCAAAATTTCAGTTTCAACTAGAGCCAGATCGACCTAGGGTTCTTCAATTTGGAAAAGACCGAACTTGTGATTTAGGCGCTGGCAGTTTTCACAGACGGACGAATGTTTTGCTTCCAATTGGGTTTTGGGAGAAAGTAAAAAACAAGCTTTTGTGTTGTATTTTTAAACAAAAGAATGCAGCGAAATGTCGTATATGTCATTTTAAGTGGTGGATTAACACTATAGAAAATAGAGCTATTTCAGAGAAAATAACAAGTGATAATTTCTGACAATTCTCTATTTGCAGCTACAGAAAATTTTTTAAGTTTTCGAGAACCTTCATACATCATTTAAAGTCCGCAAACGCAAAAACTGTAATAATGTAACAATGTGCACCTGCGCCAGCGGAAGAGGTGGGCGCGGCGGATAGTACTACCCACGCAAAAATATTCGAGATGGGTAATTACCCACCTAGAATTATGCAAAAATTGAAGAAAAAAATCCAATTTAACATAGGAGTTGTGAGAGTAAGTGCTGTTGTAGCACCAGTGGCGTTTTCTTGGGGTGTGCAAGTCGTGTGTCAACGACCAAGCAAACAAAAACGCAGGCAGTGCGTGAGCGCAGCTCAGGCCGTTGGCGAATGCCTCCAACGTTTTCAGGACGGATCGGAAGGCGGCAGCGCATGCGCGCGACGTCCCCTCACTCAAGGACAAAGCGTACCAAGGCGTTGGAACTCGATTTAACTGCCTGCTGGATACCGAGCATCCGCGATTGTGATATTCTCAGTTATGCGTTGCAGCCTTTAATGATACTCATGAAATCAGTGTTATTTTTTTTTAATAAGTATTGTGAAAAAGTGGAACAATATTTTTAAATAATTGCTTTCCTTCCCTTTCGTATGAAAAAAAACAAACAAAAACAACAACAAGAAATAGAGTAATGGACGATCGTGTCCTAACCTGATATTTCAGAATTTACTTTTTAAAACGAGAACCGAAGAATGGGAAAAGGGTCGAGCATGCCCTTTTAAAATTTCTTTAAAATAAATTATTACAATCTTTGTAATAAAAAATATACATCCTCGTTGTTATTTTGCAATTATCTTTCCCACATTCTTCCAACATAATTTAAAATAAGGATTTTGTTTACATAATTCAATTTTACTCTAAATATGTAAGCGAAAAGAGTGGTGCGGGGGTTAACACTTTCCTTCACTGCCAACACCCTAGGTCCAGAGTGAGGCGACGCCACTGTAGTACCTAATTTTCTTAATGAAATTGGTTTTCAATCTTGCATCTTTAAATGGATATAGTTTATTTACTGGCAATCAATGCCATTTTTGCTCCAATTGTCAGAGCACGAAACTTATGGATTTTAAAAGTGGAACGTGGATTGATTTAGTCAACATTTGGATTTACATTAATTTGTTTCACAGTGTAGTTTCCACTAGTGAACTGCAAGATTAAATCAGCTTCTTTAAATTAAAGCGCTGTTTTTCAAGACAGTTTCATTGTAAGGAAAGGTGAACTTCATGAAATATCCAATAAGAAAAAAAGATCCAGAATTTGGTGGTTTGATTTTAGTTTAAGTTATATTAGAAACAATATGTTCATATTACGCAGACACAAAATTTCATAACCTTAAATAAATCATAATGATTATTTTGTGAAAACACTGAATACAATTATTCCAAATTGATAACAAAGAACAATGACAAATATTTTCATACATACACAGGCATGGGTTGGATGGAAGAATTATGGTAAAACCTCTTCCTGAACAAGAATTTAATTTTCCACAAAAAAATGAAATTTTGTATTGATCAAGTTTTGTATTGTTCAAAAGAAAAAGTTCATTACTAAATATTGACCATAAATAACATGCATCAGTAAAGTTCAACAAGCTGGATGGCTATGGAGTTGGCAAATCATTTTTTGGAAAGGTTTTTCCGAGATATTTCTGTGAATCCACCCCTAATAGAAACATATAGTTTCATTATATAAAACATGACAATACTGATGTTTTACTTCATTTTTGCATTTTCTGACTGTTCTTCTTTTTGAAGCAAACTTAAAAAAAACACACATTTTCTTTGTCAATAGGGCAACTGAAATGTAATTGCAAAATTTTATCTATATACAGTAAAATCTGTCTTAACCATAATCTGTACAAGCCAGAAAATTGCCTTAGCCGGAAATTTTTCCTGCTCATGAAGTTAAAAGCATTTACACAGCATAAAATAGAATCTGTCCAATGGAAAGATTTTTCCTATCCTGCAGAGGAAAAAACCTTCATAAAACGGAATTTCTGTGAATTTAATGGAGTTGGCAGAAAGACGCAAGATACTCTTAATGACATAAATTAATCTGGAAGTTTATATTATCTCTGTCCAGATGATATGAGTTCGTCATGGCAGCTGCACAGAAAAGGAAAGGGGCTTCAGCTGTTACTGTAGAATTTGACCCTGGGGTTATTTGTCTCTCAATGCATAGCCTTACGGGAATCTTCTCTTACCCAGCTCTCTGAACATGGCTGGCTTGTATTCACGCATCTCCTGGCCCCGCATTGACAACTGTAACCCCTTGACATGAGCTGCATTGGTCAAGGCCATGCAAGGGCATCAGAAAGACCTAGTACTCTGGGGTGTAATGCGTTGTGCGCTGAAAGAGACTGCAAGAAATCCGGGTGCAGCCACTAACCAGTGAAGTGATGTATGTTTATGAGTTTCACAACCAGTTCGCCAATGGTTGGAAAAAAATAAAATAAAACTATATATTAAAATTTTTAACTTCAGAAAACAATCAAAAAGGTGTTAGTAAGAGAGAAAGCCAAAAGGCAAAAACTCTAGATGAATGTTGGAAAAAATAACACCATTTTAGTGAAGAAGTGAAATTTTTCCTTTTAATTATCAGAACTAATTGTTTAATATTCATTTATTGATGATTTCTTCCATAAATAAGTTATATGTTAATACATTTTTATAATAATAAAGTCATGTTACTAGTTTTAGGATGGAAATATCAATTTAACAAGTGTCAAATGGACAACCCTGCATAAAATGGAAACCTCCCTAAACCGGAGTATTGTTTGTCCCGATCGATTCCGGTTTAGACAGATTTGACTATATATCCTTACAAAAGTATATTTTCAAGACAAATGTATTGAATATCACATGATGGACCTAATGTGTTTTGCAATTAATAGAATGTTTTAATTTCGAAACAAAAGTTCATATGCTCATGTCTCATTGCTCATTACAGTAAAAAGACAATTGTGAAGAACTGTTTTAAAATGACTAGAATAAAATATTAATGGCAGTTAAATATTTGCAATAAATAAAAAGATTAAACATAGTGGATTGTCTACATCCACTGCACAAATAATATATATTTTGTATTCTTCATATTACGTTTTCACTGTATTATAACGTCTTGTGATATCAGAGTATAAAAATTATGTTAATGTGAAAAAGTGTACACAGAAAACATTTTACAACCATGAAAAGAAAATCCAGATTGTTTGGCACTTAACTACAGTATTCCACTCTATTAAAAAATAACAATCACCAATTCAACATTCAGCATGAATTCCATTTTTTTTTTTTTTACAAATCAAGCATACGTTGGGTGGGGGATGGGGTAGGGGAATACTGTATCCTCTTCAGCATGTCTTCAACGTTGATGGAGGAGAGTCTTAAGAGACTAGAGTTCACAGTCTACCAAATCTAGCATTCTCCTCTGACACACCATATCTCGAGAAAAGAGCAATTAACTAGATGAATCGTTCATTAAAACTGCCTCTTTACTATACTGCTCAAAACATATTTCTGTTGCTGCAAATACCATTTGAAGTCTTCGATCTAATGCCTGTAAGTGTGGTGGTGATAGTACTGGAGTGATGTGGCTATGCTGAAGCAATGCTCCTAGAGAAGTACTTAAAGCTGTACCACCCTTGAAGAGAAGTAACCGCTCCCATGTTGATTTGCGCATTCTAGGACAATATTCAATTTATTTTCACAGATAAATTTATAACAAGAGACTTTATTTGATAATTTATTATGAAATGTAACACTTTCATTATAAAATGTATCAGAACTATTGAACTAAATTTGAGTTGAAATACTCAAATTTCTGATATTTGTTCATAAGCATGTTACAAGGATTTAAAAGTACTAGGACAATAGAGGTGAATTTTTGATTCCTCCTTTCATCTGAACAAATTTTCATACTTGAAAATGAATTTGAAAATTATACACAAATCAGTTTTCATTTTGTTACTTACAGGCAGCACTGGTACAAAGGAGCCAGAATATCTATGTGATCCTGATAAGGATGTCCAAAACTATAATACAAATGAAATGAATGTTATAAAAAGAGAATGATATATTAATATTGAATGGAGAAGGTGTTATGTAAATCTTATTAAATTACCTTTTCCCATTATCCAACAACAAAACAACAGCATCAGGAGAATTTTCGAATACCTCATAATGATGCCTGTCCCCATTGTCAATTAGAAAATCAAAAATGGCAGTATCTATTAAATCCAACAATCTTGGACCAGACTTTGGATTATATAAAGAAGATGCTTTCACTCGAGCACAGTATTTCTCATCTGTTTCCCATCTGCAAAAAACCATTAATTCTGTACTTTTCTGTCTGTATCATTTGTAAAAGTAAATAAAGATCTACTATTTATATTCATTAAGTTATTTGACCTTCCCTTTAGCCATGTAAGACACTTTTTCATTATATTAGGTAAGAATATTTCAAATTATAAAAGCCTCATGATCATAGCAACCTTACAGAAATACTTTGGACAAGGAGTTCTAAATGTTTTAGCAAACTGAGGGCTTAGCAGGCGAAGGAAATTCAGGAAATGTATGAGGGGAGGTCAACGTCCATTTTTTTAAAAATATCACTAAATATTATCTTAAAGTTGCATACTTCTGATAAACCCCTCTAAACAATATTGACTTTATGATATAATTATTGTATTTAAACAATAATTTTTTGAAGCAGCAAATCAATCCAGATTATCCAAAGATTTTAGTTCTAAAAGGGTTATGAAACACAAATGGAAATAAAACTCAAAATAAATAAGCCAAAAAGAGGAGAGGGAGGATGATTCCCATGGTTCTTCTGTAGATCCACCTGTGTTAGCAGGCAGCTCCTACTGGAAACAAGATCACTCTCTCATCAGTGGAAGATCAAAACAAATGGTCTGTCTCACATCATCCGTAACATTGTCTACTACATTTGTTTTCACAATAAAGCAGACATGCTTCTGACAAATTTGCAGAAAATAATTCAATTACATTCTTACCGTGCTGCCATGTCAGCTCTGTAGGTGCGCTGCCAAGGATGACGAAATTTTTTAAGTTTGTAACTTGGACCTGATGGCAGCCACATTATCAAAGCTCCTTCCATTACATTCTTATGAGCACAAACAGGATCTTGTGGACTACAATAATAACACACACCATACAGGCAAGTGTTGTTTCCTGTTTGAAAAACCACATTTAAGTTCCTTAATTTTTTATACACAGAACATTAACCATTATGTTAGTATTTAATGTATTAATTACCTTCTTGATAAAATGTGTCGAATAAATCATCAGTGGCAACTGGCATAATCTCACTACGTAAGTTCACTTTTCGACCTACTGTAAGAGGGCATCTTCGCAACCCCAAAAGAATTGATAAATGAAAAGCAGCAACTTCAGCATTATGCCTATCTTTTCCAGCATATACAGGACCTTCAATCATTTCTGTTCGAGGATACCTAAGGTACAAGAAAAAGCTGTTGGAAGTGGTAAAATGGCTAACATGAATTCTTAAATGTTTCACTTACCACTGGGGCTTGAAAATGGCTTTTTGGTTGTCTTGAAGTGTTAGTAATAGTTTCAATTGAGTCCCATGCCGAGCATTTTCAGCATGAACAATACGTGTTGAGCACAGAGTACGTAATACACTCCCTAGCAGAGAAGATCTTTCTGGTACAATCTCTCTAGCTTTCACCCACTAGAGGCATAAAAAAAACATTTTTTTAATTATATGTTTATGTTTAAGCAATTTCTTTGACATAATAACAGAATTTCTAGGAAAATAAATTTACATGCATGGTATTTTTTTGTTGAAATGTCAGCTGTTGGTTTTAAATCATCTATAAGTTCCTGCATTAGCTTTTTGTACATTAAGTTAGTTTTAAAATATTTGGATGGCAATACAGTAACTTTCTGTTGAATATTTTTCATTGCTTTGATTGTAGCATTTCGATGTTGAGCAACTTTGCTTATCTTTACTTTTGTTGCTGGTTTTGCAGTTTTCTTTATGGCAACCAAATTGGCATGTTGTTCAGGTTTAGATCCCTGTACAAAAAACCTTATAAGCAATAATTCAGATATGAATACAATATAAAAACTACCTCACGTACCCCATTCTCTTTTCCAGTCACTACATTTGGTGATTTTTCTTCCACTATTAAATAAACAAAGTACATATTTGCACTAAGCACCAACAAAAAAAGTGCTGTAAGAGATAAAAGGGCACACTGGCGCTTAATAACCTGAAAAACAAAAAGGTTTTAGATTGGTGAATTACTTTTATTTTGTGTGGTTGAAGGTTAAATTTTAACATACCATCATAATGTAGGATATCATCATTAGGAATTTATTTGTAGCTGGATCTTCTCTTTCTTTTTAACGCCACCATAACATGAGTCTTTCCAGAACAAAATATCTGAAGTCATTTTCAGTTATTCGTAACTTGTCTTTGCTACTGTAAATTACATAATTTGACATGAATGAAATATTAATAATCGCAATACTACTGTTAAAAGGTTTCTGTCAAAGGCTGATGCATTTAATTGATGTGTTATCATCTTGGGATAACCAATTCCCAACAACAGTGTAAAACATGCATCAGCACAGCGTACCTAACACAAGGCTTAATGGTTTTCAATAGCTCTCAATAAGTTTCAAGCCACTACGACAGTGACTCACGCAACATTGGCTAAAGCTTTGCAAAACTCAGAAGGAATGCAATTACATCACATCGCGATTACCGGGGATTCAAAAACGCATATGCCCAGCATATGTCCTAAATAAGGCACATATAGCCGAGTACAGCTAATGCGCGATCGTAGTTCTATTTACTATTGGCAATCGCAAATGACAATTCTTTTGTCTATCCTCTTGTGTCAAGTGTCAGTGTAACCATCATTAACATGATTATTTTTTCTGACTACATAGCAGCTCCCACTTTCTTGAAATCATAATTTAATGTATTACTGATAAATACACTCAAATGATCAGCAAGAGAGAGTAAAACAATCGTATCCATGAATTAATATCAAATAACACAGATTGTTGAAAAGGTTTAGTTGGTGAAACTGAAAATCATCCTTTTCCTCCACCGTGTGGCGACCACGTCGCACGTCACGTCGTAAGCCAGGGAGAATGTCGTAAACCGCGCCTGCGAGACGCTGTCAGAGAGCGCACGAAGCAAATCTCACGTAAACTGACGTAGTGGGCAATGGGAGAGGATGGAAAAATTGCTGTGGTAAGTAGAGTGAGGTGGTGTTGCAGTGAAAAGCACCTTGATGAAATATGGAAGGGAGAAATGTGCAGAGCAAATGAGTGATGAAACATAGGGTGGCGTTTCAGCTTGTTTCTTCTCACTCAATTTTCGGAGGAGCGTTTTTGAATGACATTGCCATAAATTTCCACAAGACTTCTGCATAAATTTCCACAAGATTTGGAACATTTAAATTACTTGGACTGCTAAGTATAGTGGTGAATATCGTGACGCAATCTTATTCATTTAAGAGATTTTCTGTGGTACAGTGACAATTTGAAGCGTATGTCTTATAAACAGTCCTCATGGGTATAAAAATAGGATCTGCAAAGTCATAAATAAAATAAAGACTTAAAGTACTCTTCAAAATTTAAAAAAAAAATACCAACAAATATCTTCTAGAAAACTTGAGACATTTTGTTTGCCCAAACATTGAATGTGTGAAGAGAAATCTTATACCCTATACTTTTTAGTAGTTTCTTTTGTCATATGAAGGATGAATTGCTGTATTCCACCGAGAAGTGTGGTATTTACAAAATGAAATACTTTTTTTCTCAAGACGTGTGATCTTGTGTAAAATGTCTGTTCGTAATGCACAAGGTTGAAATTGTAACCAATCCACCGAAAGCAAAGTATAGATGAATTTCACAAGTATTACACATTTATTAGTATATCTATGTTGAGTGACTTCAACAAACCTCACACTAGATTTAGTCTCTTCAAAAGTGGTAATGTTTAAAGCATTTTGGAATATTTAAATGCTTTCCTTGCAAAGGACTCTTATACAATAGTGTTGTAATTACTTAAAACATCAATTTATAAAAACATCGATCTGGTTACACGAAACATCTAATCAAGCAAAAAACAACAAATTAGTAATTTGCACAGATGTTTATGCATGCATGAATCATTCTCAAGAAAAATATGCAACTACCAAATTTCTTGATTCTGTTGAAATTATAAAATATTTTTATATATTTTTTAAAATGCTAAGATATTTTTAAATTATGCTGTTTTGTATTTAATTGTTTTTGAACTTAGAGAAGTAGACCAGAGTTCCAATATTGTTGTATGTGCATTCATATAAATTATGTTATATTATGTAGGTTTTTGGCCAATTCTATTTAAAACCAATCAGTATTGGCATTGTTCCTAAAATTATCAATTTTTTCTTTTTCAGAAGATGAATCTTCGTTTAATTATTTTAGGACTTCTTTTAGTTTTGCATGGTGTAATAGGTCCACCTGTCACACAACAAAAGAAAAAAGATGGTGAAAAAAGTTCCGAAAATGAAATAGGAGAAGGTGAAAATGAACAATTGGTAAGAAATTCAATATTTGCTGGAATTTTGATTTTTTTTTTTTGAAAAAGGTTGGTGACATCAAAAAATCCATCAAAATACTATATTTGATTAGATTCTTTACATTTAATATTTCTGTACATTTAAATGGTGCAAACAAAATAAAATTCTTTCAAAAGAAAACATCAAGTTATTTTATCAAAACTCTGAAATGGCCATTTTAATTTGAGTCACAGTTATTTATTTAAAAAGACAAATCTAGATCCATGTGAAAATGTGGTGAAATTATTTCTACGTCTCATTTATTAGTCAAATGTCCTTTCACAAGTGATCTCAGGAAGAACTTAAAATTTGATACCAATATCCATTCTTTATTAACTTCTACTTCACAGTGTGTCAAAATTCTTAAATTTCTGTGTGTTACAAAGTTACAAAATTTTTTTGGTATACTATTTCATTTTTTGATAAAAAAATGTACAGGCTAGTAATATTAAATGTTTTAAATTTTGTAATCAAATATGTAAATTTTCATATAATGTAAAATTGTAAAAGAGTTTTTGATCACTTATGTTGCACAGCAATCTAAAATAAATTAAATTAAAAAAATTTTAACAAATTCTTTCAAAATTTATAGCAACATAAGAATTTATATTTCATCCATTATCATTGGGGGTGGGTTTTAATGAAATGTCTTTTTTTTTTCTTTTCATCAGAGAATAATGCCTTTTAGTATAGACATTAATTTTATGTTATGATGAAAAGAAATAACCCTTTTTATATAACTTTTTAAACTTTTTCATTTTTCATCGACTTTGACTAATAAGTCACTTTATAACTTTCCTTGTCATTTTTAAAGAATTTTTGGCTGTTTTCATCAATTTTAATATCATTTTATTGGTATTTGCTTCAAATAATATTTATGAGATGCAACAAATATTCTCCACAAAAATCCTGAGTAGCCTATTCTATATCTTTACTTGAAAATGGTTATGTTAGCCGTTGTGAGTATGTAATTAAGATTTCTGTGATGCCTATCAGTGCCAATGTTGGGTTTGGCTGATTTCACAATTATTAACGACAGAGATTTCCTGGTAAAGAACAGTCCAAACAAAGTTCCAATCTGAGTTCACTGAACGAATGTCTCGATTACATGAGTAGCATGTCCAAGTAGTGTTGTTCATCTGAACTGCTTGTGATACAGTTTTGTATCTCATTTTTCTTTTCTTTAAGAGGATTATAAAAATTTAACATTTTAAGTGCATTTTATTGATCATTTTTGGCGATGTTTTGGGTCATCAAAATCCGCCCTCTAATTATCATTATTAAATCATTATGAGAATATCTTCCTCTCTGTTGTACTAAATAAATCCATTATTAAGTAGAACAACTAGACACAATTGTATGTATTACAACATTAAGCTCTTTTAGGATGTTTTATAATAATGTAAATAATGAGGAAAATGTTTTGTCCCTGTACAAAACTTATTCAGTTGGCCACATAAATATTCTGATATACAACGCATGTGGAATAATAATATATATGTCAAGTACCTTTAGTATTTTGGACACAATCAAAGTATTTTTTGAGAACAAATAATCATTAATAAATCTAATATCACAATTGCTTCAGCTTCTTCAGGTATTCCACTAAGAGATATCACTAAAAGGAAACTACTATAATAATATCAGAAAAACAATGCTGGTTTTTACAATGCACACATGAATAAAAATAGAAAAGAATCAAGGTGACGGGAAGGAAGCACTTAGTCAGGAAAGTTACTTAATACTGTAGAGAATCTATAGAATAAACTTTTAAAATTTTTAGAAAATATGAAATCAAAACAATAGCCGACCTGGATGGCCAAGGTGGCTAGAGCATGTGTCGACTCAGCGCCTCTGTCTGAAGAGGCACAGGTTTGAGTCCTGTGGTGGGTACGGTTGTTTGTCTGTCTTGTGTCTCTCATGCATGTGTATTGTCACAGAAGGCCTTGCGAGTCTACTAACCACAGACTGGGGAGCCTGCAAGTGTGTCTAGCGTAAAAGGTTAATATGTGATCCCATGAGGGACATAGTAGGTAAACTATGTAGATGGTTGAAATCGACATCCCCTGAAGCTGGAAAAGCCCCAGGAAGAAGAAGAAGACAAAATCAAAATAATAACCATGGCATTTATTTGTAGACACTAGACAAAGATGACAGAAGATCAGAGCATGACCATGGCCAGATCTGAAATGAAATCAGACTAGGCTTTTCCATAGTGACATAGGCCCATAAACTCCATCACGTAGTCTACCAAACTAAAAGACAGACACACCAGTAGTGGAAGATGCTACCAGCTTTTCCTATACTCAAAGGCTCCCTGATAAGCAGATTCCAGAAAGTCCTTAAGGGTGCAAGCTGCTTTGGTGGCAGTTAGGGTTCTATGGTGGTGTCTTTTGAGGGAGGTTTTCACATTTGGAAATAGGAAATATTCTGCTAGTGCCAAGTCAAGACAGTGAAGGGGTTGGGGAATCATCCTGTTGTTTTTTTGTTGTCAGGTTTCCGGTTTTCACTCCTTGGAGCTAGTGTGGCTGGGTGCATTGTCGTGATGCTATTTACAATTTCCAGCAATGGCTGGCCTCAACTGGGTGTCCTTTTTCCTTCAGTCTTCTTTCACTTCTATGTAAACGATGCCATTTTTCACTGTTTGCCCTTCAGATGCAAATTGAAAGTGAACCTTGGGGTTGAAGAAAACGATGAGCATGGTTTACACTCTGGATTTGCTCATTGACCCCCTTTTTTTTTTTTAAATAAGGTGATGGCTCAGTGTGCAATTAGGAACTTTGCAATTTGTTTTGGAGTTTGTTTGATCTCTCTTGATTATTTGGCTCAAGAAGCTGGTGTTTTCATCAATCTGTTGCAGAAGATCTTTGTAAGCAGACAATCGACTGCTTTTTGTAGTCTGTCACATCCTTAGAGACAAGTTTGTCGCTGATCATTCGCATTGCCAAATTTTCAGTGATAATGATGTGCATTGTCATTTTATCAATGCCAATTTGATCTTGGCAGCTTTTGAAGAGTTTGTGCCTCTTAAAATGGCAATTTTTGACATGCTTTAATCCTTGAATATTTGGCATATCATACCCAATGACTCCATGGCAGATTTACCCAGCCAATCAGAAAATTTGATGGAGTACCACTGTTCAATCATTCTCTGCATTTTGTGCTTGCACTGAGTCACTTGAAAGGGTTCGCTAAAAACAGGAACATGAACAAGTCTGCATGATGCAAGCATGCTGTAATGTACAGTCACGCCAGGAAAAAAATGTTCCCGATACATTTTATACACATCACATATGAGAAAAGAAACTATTATGAGAATTCATAATATTACATAAAAATCAATGTAAAAAAGTATGGTGTTTAAATGTGAATAATGGGAGCAAAGGAAACCAGAAGCATGGAAGTAGCTCAGATGAAGTTTTTAGGAAAAATAAAATGAGACAATATTTGAAATGAAAAATTAGAAAAGAACTAAATGTAAAGTATTTAACAGATGGAATAAAAGAATACCAGAGGAAATGGAGGCAATGGAAATGTGAAGGGAGTTGACAAATAATGACTACCATTGATGACTTTAAACTATAGATCAGAAGGCAACAGGGACAGAGGAAGACTGTTAAGATGATGGCACCTGCAGGAACACTTCAACTCCTTAATGAATACTGCTTTATTACCTGCTGATAGGACAGGAAAATCATTCTTAAACCGAGAGTTGTGATGGTGATGGTACAAGTTCTGAGATGAGAGCATAGGTTTACCATGTGTACATACACCATTGGTTCATCACAAACTTTTATAGAAAATATAGAGAGATTTTTAAAATGTTCTGTTGGTAGGATGACAAACAGAAGAATGGGGTTAGTAGAATATGGCATTTCAAATTTAATAGTTTCTTTTTTAATACAATGATATTGAAAATAAGATTAACATTGTCCCCATTCATCTTTCTTTCTTTTATCATTTTGTTTCTTGGAAAAGTGCCCTATATTGTGTGATATTCACTTAACTAATTGGTATGGATTGGCATTTTCTTGGAGTTCATTCTGTTCAAAATTTACTTAGCCAACATTCTTTTCATTTTTGACAGGATTGTGTTATGTATGAGTGTTTAGTAAATATCTTTGTAGTATTTTGGAGTGATACAGTCATTCTATCTTTTGTTTGAGTAATTGGTAAATTAACAATTTGCAGAAATATGTTTAGCTATTGTAGGATGTATGCAAACAAGTTGTGCATAAATTAAAAATAAATGCATGTAATAAAATACTCATTAATACACTTCAGGTAACATGGGTGTAATGTGAATTTTTTAGGGTGCTCTGGGAATTGAATATGATCGCTACTTAAAAGAAGTAGTTACTGCCCTGGAAAGTGACCCTGAATTTCGAGAAAAATTGGAAAAGGCAGAGGAGGTAGATATAAGGGTAAGAAAAAAAATGTACTGAAGGTATTTTTTGTAACAAATTTGCTGTTACTGTATTACAAATTTCTGTTACTTGTAATTTCTAGACAGGAAAAATTGCCCAAGAATTGGAGTATGTTAATCATAATGTAAGAACAAAACTGGATGAACTGAAGAGACAAGAACTAGAGCGATTACGTCAACTTGCAAGTCAAGATCCACATCATTTGGATCACAGCAATCCTCATACATTCGAAATTGAAGATCTCAAGAAACTAATTGCTAAGGTTTGTGTGCCATTCAGCATCAAATAATAAAAGAGAAGCAGCATATTCGTAGAGCGATTCGAAGTAATGGTCGTAAATCAGCACATACTTTCTCACCTTTAGTTAGTTAATGTAATACTATTTATACAGTAAATTTCTGAATTAACACATCTCAGTCATTTGGTGGAAAAACTAAATATTTTCAAGCAAATACCAACACAAATTAGGGCAATTTGTGAAGATCGGTTTTTAATAAACATATTTCTTTAATAAAAAATATGTTTCTTCATGATTGGAGTCATAGTAAGATGATGCAGAAATTTTTTTTCTTAAATTTTTGATAAATCAGGCATTTCAACAAACATTTGACCTGCACCATTCTCTTTAGCATCTCATACGCTATTAAAGGTCTAAATTTAATCAAAAAATTTTGTGCTGTTTTTAAAAAACGTGGTTTGAAGAAAATGAAAATTAAATATGTTCGGCAAAAAAGTTCGCAAAAATACTAGTGTATTTGAAAAATTGAACATGAAATTATTTTTGGATGTTTTCATGAACACGTTCTATTAAGAAAAACATGTTTATCTTCGTAATTGTAGTTGTAGGAAGATGCCAAACAAATTTTGAATTTTTGAAATTTTTGAAAAATCACAGTTTTCAACAAAAATGAAACCTGCACCATTTTCTTAAGCATTCTTTACTCTATCCAACTACAAAATTTAATGAAAAATGATGGAGCGATTTTTTTAAAAATTTTGAAAATGTCCCAGGAGCTTCATCTAAAGTATTCTCCAAAATTAAAATATCAATTTCAAAGTCAAGGATTATCAGCCAGATCAATTGAGGAATATCAATTTTGGAGAAAATCGGCTGAACAGTTTAGCCGCTAGCGTTTTTCACGGACAGACAGGCATACTTTTGCCATCAATCGATTTTTTGGTATCAAGGTTCTTAAAAACATGGATTCAGGCTACATCTCCTGTTAGCGTTTTTTTTTTCCCCTCCCTAAATTTAGCATCTGGATTTATCCACTTTTTCATTGCCAGGGCCTTGTATTAAGTTTTTTCTTCCGAAAATTTACTGTTTTTTCACATAGCAATACATAACTTTCTCTCCACCGAAATAGCGGTAGGGAGAGAGTAAAAATAAATTATAAAAGCCATTTAATATTCTATGATATCTTTAGATCAATTGTTCTTAGTAAAATATTGTTCCAAGATCATTTTAAAATACTGTAATGTTGAATTCTTAGCATTGTAATAGTTTCTTTGTTAGCAAGTATTTAGAACATGTTATAAATGTGAAGTTGGTAACTCATAATAGCTAAAATTTAATAATATGTGTCATTCTTAAAAACCACTCGTGAACCTGAATATAAACTCCAATTTTAAAATCATCGCCATGATCCAGGTAACATGTATATTGTAAGTACAAGAATATCGCTTCTACATTTTGTCTTTGTTTTTATGACATTCACAATAAATGTAGGAACTTGTGATTGTTTTCCCACCCTTCTTTAATTTCAGTTTGTAAATAATGAGATTGAATTTCCTACAGACCACTGCTGATCTAGCTGAAGCTGATAGAAAACGAAGGCAAGAATTCAAAGAATATGAAATGCAAAAGCAATTTGAAAGGGAACAGAAGTTGCAGGCCGTACCAGAAGATAAAAGACATGAAATGGAAGAAGAAATTCAGAAGCTAGAGGAGAAGCATAAGAAACACGAACCTGTTAGTAACTTAAGCACTTCTTTCCATCTCTTTAATTTAATAATTTATGAGAATGTCCCAAATTCCTAAATTCATGTTAAGACCGTTTTAGAATAAGCATTTGATCTTTTGAATTAGAAAACATTTTTTAATTTTTTTTTCAGCTTCATCATCCAGGCAGCAAGCAGCAATTAGAAGAAGTGTGGGAGAAGCAAGATCACATGGAAAATCAAGAATTTGATCCAAAGACATTCTTTTACTTGCATGGTTGGTATTGGTGTTACTGAAGATGAATTAATAATAGTTTCTTAGTTTTTGGAACAGGGCTGATCAAGAATTTGAATTTTGAATTTCTTGATTGCTGTTTCAAATGTTACTGTTTTCAATAAGTTTTTTTAAGAAGATAAAATTTTGGGTTTTGTAGATCTAGATGGCAATGGTGCATGGGATGAAGAAGAAGTAAAAGCTTTATTCTTGAAAGAGTTGGATAAATTGTACCAAGCAGGGGCACCAGAAGATGATATGCGAGAACGTCGTGAAGAGATGGAAAGAATGCGTGAACATGTTTTTAATGAAGCAGACACTAACAAGGATGGTCTAATAAGGTAAATAGACAAAGAAGTCATGTATTTATGACTATACACTTAATTTGGCATACTCCAATGTCTGTTATAATGACAGATTATACAACATATGTTGTAACGTATGTTACAACAAAAATAATGGAAATTCTAGCAATCTGTTGGTTGTTGGCAGTGTGTGAAATTCCCTTGTTCTAAGATAGTGCTGGTCCAACCATGTTACACACCCAACATAAGCAAGACTGCAACAAGGAATGAATGTGCAGGAAGTTAAAATATTGATTTGAGATGGATTTTTGCATTGTTATTAAGCAGAAGTTACAGCCATGGACAAATCGTGAATTCTTCTCTAATATATATGACCTTGAGCCTAGAATGAATCCTGATGTGACCTCCGTCAATCTCTCCTTCATAAATTCTCAGCGAAGAGTCATGTCATCATGGTGAACTCGTCATAGGGTCAGTTGTCTGTGGAAGGACGCTAGCAGCCTCTCTTTCAGCAGGGTGTCAATTAGCTCGTACAGCATTTAGGGTGACAAAAAGGGTGTTTACATGTTACATTCTGAACGAAGAGGTCAAATATACGTATGAATAATCCAAGTACAATTATTGCAATGATATAGAACTCTGAAGTTGTTATCTCGAGGTAGAATAAATAAATAAATGAATATGTTCATACATGCACAAACACATATGCACATACATTTCACTTTTGTGTTAAACTTTATTTATTTTGTTAAAATAATGGGGTCTAAAAACCAAGGGTCAAAATATAGAGTATAACATAGAATGTCATCAAGTGCACTGTATGTAAGTTTCCTTTTCAGTTTTCTTAAAAATAGCATTAGTTTACAATATCCTTACAACCGACTTTGGTAGAATTGTATGTGACCCTCTACACTGCAAACTAGAAAGAGATCAAAGGATATAGCCTTTTCATCAGTTATGAAAAAAAAGAAGAATGCGCTAGAAATCTGACATCGTTTGATAGATGTTGCGTAACATTCCTGGCACTGTTGACGCAACTGTGTGTCCTCTGTGGGAGGTGCGGAAATCATGAAAGGTCTTGATGCAAAATGCATCTGAAACACAATTTCTAACACTCCACAGCACTTAAGTTTGGATATGTTGGTTCTGCATGGGTCTACCAGCTGGCGAAATTTCATGTGAATCTGAGTATCCAGCATGGTGAGTGATATGTAACAGAGAGAGAATAAGTTCTTGGTAGAAAAATTAAACATTCTTGTCATTGATGAGAGATTGTGTAGTTAGCAGAAGAATTCAAAGGAAGCCATTTCACAGTATCAAAAACTTGAAAAATTAAGACTTTTGTTAAAACTGTTGTAGAAATATTCTGTTTCTTAAATGTAATCCTTCTCCCTTATTAAATTGTAAATTCAAGATATTTAATAATTATTTTAATAATTATTCATACGAATAATTTTGAGCTGAAGCTAAATACAGTAAAATCATTTTTTTACACTTTTCATGGGACCCAAGAGAAAATGGTGTAAATTGTGGGAAGTGTAAATAAGGTGAAGTTTTTTTTCTTTGGAACTATGAGTACAGTATAATGTGCTATTTAGATACTACAATCAATGAGGATTAGAATATGCTTTAATATTCATATTAGACACATAATGAACAATATTACAAGGTCAGATAGAAATCTGACCCAAATTTACATCAGAAATCAAAGGCGTATTAACACCGAAGCATAGTGAATTTTAATTGTCGCAACGACACTTCCATGAGTGCCCGGAATTAATTTGTGGTAGCCTTTGATGATGCAACAATGTACTCTTGTTGGATGAAGGTAGGGAAATGGTATTTCTGCTGTAAGAAGAAAAAAAAAACGAACTTTTCCCAAACTCAATAGAATGTTTGTTTACGGCACTTCATCATGATTTCCAAGTATACATTTTTTAAATTTATTTATGAAATAATAGAAAGTGTTCATGAAATGAAAAAGTACAGAGAATTCCAGACTTTGATGTTTTGAGCTATTAAAGGATGTGGAAAATTGTGTTTATTTTAGAATGAGAAAGTGTGAAATTGTGAAGGAGGATGTAAAACAAAGAAATGATCATGAGGCTACTCTTTTAGACTGTCTCACATGAGTGATGCGTTGCATTGACACGTGTTACCTAACACTCGTGGCGTCATGTGCGTCAATATCTGTGCACATGTCTCATAACACACGTTGTAGATACACTATATCTCATGGAAAATGGCATATGAGCGCTCTTGGTGACGTGTGTTGTGCCCACAGCTCAAGCAAGGCGCTACGAGGTAAGTCAAGAAAAAGCGTGTTTTCTAGCTTTCAACACGCGATGCCCACTAGGCGATGAGCGTTGGCAACAACTCATGTCGCCAGGTGTGCTCATGTCTCGCTTAGCATAAGATACAGTGTTAATCTACCATGCCTGTTAAGTGACTCATATGCACAGGTATTGATGCAGTTGGCATCATCAGCATTAGGTGAGACGCATCAGTGCAATATTCGTGTGATACAGACCTTATATTCTTCTACCAATGCACATTGTTCTACCTTTTTTACACATTTTCTACCTTTCTAAATACCTCTTTAATGTCACTGAACATTTCTATAGGCCTAGCTGCCTAATAATGATTTTCATTTCATTTAAATCTTCTATTCTTCATGTAACATTTCATAATTCTTTATAATATCAACCCATTTCAATGGACTTTGTTATGGCTATTTTTATCATGACAAGATGGTGGGAAGATACAGTGTCAGTGCACATTGTGCACAACTTGAAGTGCTTTCCAGACAGTGTTGTGGCTGTTGAACTGAAGCAGACTCTTGTGAATTGCAAGAAAAATTGAAATTAAATGATCGTAAAAGCAGGATATTTTTTAAATTATGAATATATGAAAACTTTTGGGACCGACAAGAAATGTTGAAAATGCCTGGAAAAATAAAAGTGGGATTTTACTGTATCTCTTTTTAAAACACGATTTTTTTAGAAGAAATTTGAGCTTTCTACTCTTCCAAATTTTGTAATGTTGTCATTTGCTCATTATGTTGTTTTTGAGGTCTACTACAATACAATAGTAGTCTGTGTTGGTTTTATGAGTTGCTAATGATCTATGGAAAGTAATGTACATTTTATCAATACTGTGGTACACATGTACAGTTGTTGGCAAGTAATAAAACATTTCAATTTTCATGAGAGAAATATATATAACTCTGTGTACACAATGAATAGTGATTGTATTGTTCCAGAATTTGTAAACTTCCGTCATTTCAGCAGTTTGGGGATTAAGTACTGACTGACATGAATTGACATTTTTGAGGTTTTTGATTTTTCATAGAGTGCTATGTTGTACTTTCCTAAATTGTTGAATTCATACCACTATTTTGAGCATTGTAATCTAAAAGGGTCAGATAGTGATTTATGGCATTTGGTTCTATTAGTGACGAAAATCCCAGACTCCCTTTGTCATTTTGAATAAATTCTGTCCACATCATAAAAATTTGTTTTTGATTTTTGATTGCTTGTAATTTGAAGTCATATTTTCTCTTCTCTCTCGATTTGAAGTAAGACTCATTTGATGCTTGCAGCTATCAGGAATTTCTTCAGCAGACTCAGAAGCCAGACTTTGACAAAGATGATGGATGGCAAGCTCTAGATGAACAGCAAATCTATTCTCCAGAAGAATATGCTGCGTTTGAACAACGTCGTCAGCAAGAGATACAGCGAATGATACAACAGGGCTTGGTGAGTTGTTGGGTAATTTGTTATTCGGCTTTGATTTTGAAGTTTTATACACAAAAACATTTTAGTTCGGAGAATATTAATTTTCAAGGTAAAATGCAGTAACAATTGCACTTTTGCACACTGTGAAAAACACAATTGCACAATAAATTGAGGAGCGGTTCTGTCCCTTGAATTTTCCATTTGAAAACTTTGTATTTATTCTATTGAATTTTATTTTGAAATTCTATTATGGTTAAAGGGTCAGTAAAAGAATATTCCAGAAGTATTTTGAGTTTATTCATGTGACAGGTTTTTCATTTTCAGGTAATGTCCCTTCAGCTTTCAATTCTTATTTTTCTTTAATCTTTTTCTATTCACAAACAATAACATGATATTAATATTGCCAATTATTCATTAAGAGTACTTAATCTTCTTTTTCTGAAATACAAGCAAATACGTAATTGTTACAGAGATCTTAATTACGTAATTATTTAATTTTTTTACTTGATTCTTTCCTGACATTTTGTAATCATTGTAAGTGTGGTTGGGAATGAGATTTTGTCACTTACCACCAAATTTCTGGGACTACTGATTATTTTGTGTCCACTGTTAAATGTTTAACATCATTTGTGTACACATGTGTTTTTTTCAATCTCACTTTCTTTACATTTGAAAGTTACATCGTTCTCATGAAATTTTTCCTTCCAGAATTTCCTAGACAATTTAATTTACATCATACACAGGAAATATTGTAATATCTTAACTCTTTCTAGCCTGATTTATTTGTTCTTATTATACACAAAAATTAAAAATATAAATTGGAGTTGAATTAAAAAAAGACTGAGAACTTGTCTTGCAGTGTTGGAATATTTTAATTCTGAAGATCAAGTGCAATAACTTTTAAAAGAATTTTAACCAAAAATACCCTTTTTAAATAAAACAATTAAAAGCATAATCTAATTAATTTTAGACTCATTTGAGTTATTTAAAACTGAGCAGTTATAAAAAGCTGATGAGTTAAAATATTTTTTTTTTAAAAAAAGGGAAAAAATTGATCAAGTTCCTGCATTATTTGTTTAGCTTTGTATTCATAATGCATTGGAAATTTTCTGAACAACGTACGTTATAAATCATTCCATCCAAACACCTCACTTTAGATCCTTATTCAGTTCTAAGGCCACTACATTTTTAAGTCCTTTTACAAAACTACCCATGTCCAAAATATTTTACTTCACTTTATAAAGTTACCGAAATTCAGCATAAACTTAACTAAAAAAACAAATCTACATAGAAAAGAAAAGTTGACAACGTAGGAACTCATTTTAATGTGTGAATGGCTTCTTTGCTTTGAATTTGAATGTTCGAATTGAAAGCAAAGAAAAATCTTTTAGCTACAATTCATTACCCCAAATGATTGTTTTCCAACTATCACATTGCACATTTTCTTGGTTTGTATATTTCATCACTAAAGCACCTTGATTTTTCCTGAGACAGGTGAGATAGCTTCTGCACACAATGTTGCTTTTGTAACTAGAAGCTGGATCTTTAGCAGGATCATAACATTGTTTTTTTGACAGATTCTGTGGAATGTAAGTTAGTAACTGCAAAACGTTATATAATTTATAATTTATTAGGTCAAAAAGTAATTTACTCTCTATGTTTTTTTGGGAGGGGGATTAAAAGCCATGTCCAATTGTCCAGAAGGAAATTGTTGGACAACTAGACCATTTCAATATTTGCTCTTAGAATTGCGAGGCATGGCGACAAATTCATGGTTGAGATAGGAAACAGAAAATGACATATCTTAAAAAAAAAAAAAAAAAAAGTAGGTCAATAACTGAATTTTCTAATCAGTAAATAATTGATCATATACTCACACCGTTATGATACCTATAAATTTGCATGGATGTTTTCATTGTACTTCTTTCTCCTACAATTTTTTTTTACAGAATTTTCTTTTTTTGTTACAGAACTCTTTAGCCAAACCCCCCTTTCTAAGAGAATTTTTACCTGGAACTGTCAGATGTCACTTAGAGCAAAATTTTCTGTAGCATAATGTGTTATGACGAAATTTGTGTGTGATCATAATGTGTTTATGATAGAGAAATAATATTGAGCTATAATCTGAAACATCAGCAAATAAAAGTCACGAAAGTTGTTAGGTTTTTTATAATTTATAAGAATTGAACTGTGATTTTTTGCTCATTACTGAAGATAATTCTTAAGATATCAATGATATTTTGACATTAATTATTTTTACACTTATTCGAGAGTTTCTCTCTTTCATTTTCTTCTTTCTTTCCTTTCTCCTTCTTTTTTCTTTTTTCTTTTTTTCTTTCTTCTTTCTTTTTCTCCTCCCTTCTTTCTTTCTCTCCTTCCTTCTTTCTTTCTCTCCTTCCTTCTTTCTTTCTCTCCTTCCTTCTTTCTTTTCTCTCCTTCCTTCTTTCTTTCTCCCTCTCTTTCTTTCTCTCTCTCTCCTTCTTTCTTTCTCTCTCTCTCCTTCTTTCTCTCTCTCTCTCTTTCTTTCTCTCTCTCCTTTCTTTCTTTCTTCTCTCTCTCCTTCTTTCTTCTCTCTCTCCTTTCTTTCTCTCTCTCTCTTTCTTTCTCTCTCTCTCCTTTCTTTCTCTCTCTCCTTCTTTTCTCTCTCTCCTTCTTTCTCTCTCTCTTCTTTCTCTTCTCTTCTCTTTCTCTCGCTCTTTCCTTCTTTCTCTCTCTCTCTCTCTCTCTCTACTTTTTATTTCCACTTGTCTTTGTCCATCTGCATTTTCCCCACTCTCTGTAATCATTTTGTTTGTCAGTAATTTTAATCAACTATGAATTTGTAAGTATTTATGTGATGAGTTGTGTTGTGTTATAACATTTTTTGAATGATAATTAACACAATTAAAACTTTATTGTATGATGTAGAATGTAACCTATGGTTGTTGAAAACATTTAATGGTGATTCTTGAGCCGAAATATTTGCATCTGATTCAAGCTATTTGTAGATGCATTTTTTTGTAGTTTCAGTTTTTGGCCTTAATTGAGAATTTTTAAAGTATGTGAGATGTTCAAGCAGAGAAAATCAGTAGGCATAAGCAATATAGTTTCGTTAGTTAAATGATACTTGGGTTCTAACATCTTCCAGTGAAATAACCTCTTACTGTTTTGTTGCTCTATAAATATTTCAAGTAATTTTGCATGGTGCAATTCACATATTGCGTAAGTAGATGTTTGTATCGATGCTAATTTTTGCCACTAGATGAAATAACAACAGAATTAGGCCAAGTGAGAGCTGTGTTGAATGCTTCCGTAGCTAATAGCATGCTGGTACCACTTTGTGTGTTGGCTAGATTCCGCCCCACCCGAACGGCTTGCCCCCTCCACCCATGCCAGGTCATCAGCAATTCCAGCAGCCACAGCATGTATGTATTTTGTGTAGTTTTATAGTAGTTTACACTTATACTGTGTTCATTTCTTCCTGCATTCCTCTGTGTGTTTGATATGCAATTTAGTTCAGTCTACTTTATATCTGCAATTCATGTAAAAGTATTTTGTGTTAATGTTGCCTTAATCCTCCAAAGAAGGTGCACTGATGACTTGTCTTACATGGAAGAATTACTCTTAATTTTCATGAGTTTTAAATGGTTGAAAACAACAATTATTCAAAAGGTTTTTTTATTCATAATAGGAATGTTCATGCATTAGAAGTTAAATGTTTTTACATAATTAATGTATTTTAGAAAGCAGAAATTGTGTATTAAGACGTGACTAGTGTTGTCCTTTTGCTATGGTGAAGATAAATTTAAAATTGTAGTGGTAGTTGATATTTTTGTTTTTTAATAAGCTGTATCGTAATTTAGTTACTGAGCATGCCTCTTACTAGTACCTAATTTATTTGAGCAGTATCTAGTAGTTTGTAGTTGAGTTATTCTTTCTCCTGGTTAGGTAATAAGTATTCTTAATTTCAGTTCCCCAGCCTTTCCCAACCCAGGCACAGTACCATGCTGGTCAAGTTCCCCAGGCACAGTACCATGCTGGTCAAGTTCCCCAGGCACAGTACCATGCTGGTCAAGTTCCCCAGGCACAGTACCATGCTGGTCAAGTTCCCCAGGCACAGTATCATGCTGGTCAAGTTCCCCAGGCACAGTACAATCCTGACCAAGCTCCTCAAGCACAGTACCATGGAGGACAAGTCCCTCACACACAGTATCATCCAGGTCAAGTTCCCCAAGCTCAGTTGCATTCAGGTCAAGTTCCCCAGGGACATTATCAGCAGGCACAAGTTCCACGGGCTCAAGTTCACCCTGGTTCACAAGGATCCCCTGGGCAGTTCCATGGAGGTCAGGGTGTGCAAGTGCAGTCTAATGCTGTGCCTGGCCAAGGCAAACCAGGCCAACCATCAGGTCAGCAACAAGCTCAGCAATCGCCACCTGTTGTGGCACAAGTTCCTCAAAATGCACCCCAGCCACCCCAACAGCACCAGCCACCCCAACAGCACCAGCCACCCCCACCACCACCACCTCCATCACCACAGCAGCAAGTCCAACAACCAGCCCAACAGGCAGCTCAACCACCATCTCCACCTCAGCAAACTGCTCAGCAGACAGGTCAGCTACAAGGTGCACAGCATCCAGCTCAAGTGCAGCAGCAGCAGCAGCAGCAACAGCAACAGCAACAACAACAAAAACAGCAACCACAACAGCCACCTTCTGACACGAACATGGGATCTGCACAGGCCCATCCACCTCAGCAGCTAAAAGAGACTGGTGATCACATAAATGTGAACAAAAGCTAACTAAACCTGCTTTTCTCTTAGCTCTCTATAAAACAGTCAATTTCAGATTCCTTTTTTTTATTATTATTATAACAATTCTTATGCATATTTACATTTTTTAAAGGGAATTTACTCTTGTCATGTATGGAATCTGCTTTAGAGATCTGGAAAAAAATGCTAAGCTTATGAATATCGAAGACAAATTTGAAGTAAAAGTTAGGTGTTTGCAAACTAAATATAGAATTATTTGTAGAAATTAATGCACAGAAGCTAAAATTAAATCAGTATTACTTTGCAGATTAAAGTATTATATTATATTATTTGTATGTTTTGTTACTCTTCAGTTGAAAATTTAACTGTATCTTTTCACTACAACCTACATTATTACAAATTTTCTTTTTTATATAAATGTTTTGGTTGGCACAAACATGCTTGTGTAAAAAATTGTTTGTCTTATCGAAGGGATGTGCCAAAGTTAATATTTTTCAGTCCATCATGTGAAAGGCTGGGAATGTTACCACTACTACCATATTTTGTAAGCTCTGTTGCAGTTTGTGTTATTTCTGTGAGATAACAGTTTTATGTTGCATTTAATATTGGATTAATAAATGCAGTTTTACATCTCATACATATATTTTGTGCTACAAAGTTTCACGGTTCTTGCAAGTTGTTTCTGATGAAAATTCAGGCATTTCATCTACTTTGGTTGTAGAAACTAATAAACATTTAAATTCCGAATGGCTCAATATAATTATGTTAACTGTTGCCGGACTAACATATTTTTCCTTCTTGCAATTTCTCAGTTTGATACTGGTATTCTCTGTGCTGAGAACTGATGTTGAAGACATTACTATTGTTACCCCCCCACACACACACACACACACACACACCATCTGAGAGTATAGTATCTTATTGCAGTGAGACAAATGACTCATCCGGCAAATAAGGAAGTCTTTTTCGTTTTTCCCTATTTCCATCCTTATTACTACATGTAACTTTCTTAAATTGTGCTTTTTCGCAATGGGGTTCAGTTAGTTGCTTTTTTTAACAAATTTCTTAGCTAAGAAAACAATCTCAAGGACAATGTAATGTTGCATGTGTTGTCCATTGCAATATATTTGAAATAAAATGTTAACAGTGAATTAGATGTTTGAAAATTTTGTGTGTGTGCATGTGCACAGCGTGAGCGTGTGCGTGTGTGTGTGTGTGTGTGTGTGTGCATGTGCAGTTTTCACAAGTTTTCCTTCCATCGGTTTTTGGGTCTGCCCAAGTCTCTTCTTCCATGCAGTTGATAGAAGCATGTTATAGAACTTTATTCTAGTATCTTGCCTCGACTTATTTTTTAATGTATTATGTATAGTACCACAAATTCTTTGGAATCTTGCCAATTTAATGTTGATGTCTTTACTGGTATCTTGATTGATTTGACAACCTAAATTGCTGAAACTGGAAACTTACTCCAAAATTATTTTATCCACAATAATTTTTGATCATATTAGGTGCTTTCCCCAAAATGCCATCACCTTTTGCTTTTCTTTCGAAATTTCAACATCGTATTTTTTAAATATGTGACTTACGTGGAATATTGCATACTGTAAATCTTCTGTTTCCTGGAATATTAAAGCCTCGTCTGCGTAGAGTAAAATATTTAAAATATTTTCTTTTGATATCTTATACCTTTGTAAATAATTTGCTTCCAATTTTGGATAATGTCATCAATATAAATATTAAAAAAATGTTGGTGAGACTGGGCATCCTTATCGAACTCGTCTCTTAATATTTTATCACTTTCATCTATTCCTACTTTTATTACAATAGTAGTTTTTATACAAGCTCTTTATTGCATATATTAACTTTTGAGGATAGCCATTATTTTCCAATATAGACCAGAGTTTCGCTCTATTTATATGATCAAAGCCTTAACACAAAATCTATGAACGCTATGAGTGTCTGTTGATTGAATTCCTTTCTTTTTTCTATTTGTTGCAGTATGCCAAATATTGCCTGTAGTCGATCTCCCTTTTCTAAACCCATTCTGTTCTTCTCTAAAGAGTGTTTCTGAGATTCATATTAGCCTTTTATTTAATATTCCAGGATACAACTTGTATACTGAATTTAAAATACCACTTTCCGTGTACCAATCGAGACATACAGGGTGTCCTTTGTCGCGTCTTGGTCACCTGATATAGAACTGGTAATTTGTTTTCGGATCCGGCCAGAAGACTCTAAGAAATTTCCAAAAATATATTATTAAACACGGACAATTGAAAAGATTCCAAAAGAAAACATAAAAACAAAATGACAAGACAGCTATATATTAAAATGTAAGTGAAATATGTATTCCAAAGAACAAATAGCAGTAAATAACGTAGGAATGAGAATTAATAGAAGGAAAAGTCACAATGATTCCAATTGGTTTAAAAGGAGAACATGAGTCACACACGTGTGTGAACTTCGAACCACACCACAACCTGTGGACAAGAGAAACTTCAGTTGGAATGGCGTGACAGTTATATTCCAAATATAAATAAAAGATATGTTCAAAAAAATCACAACTGCAAATGCTAGGATAATGAAAATCAGGAGAAAAAAACATTGATTTCAGTTATTTTTGAGGAAATTTTCGATACACACACCTGACAATATTAATGCCCGGGAGAAACTTCAGTTGTAAAACCGTGAAAGCCACATATGAAATGTACCCGATATAACATCAGAGCTGTAAATAACAAAGATATCAAAATTAAATACAAAAATTCATAATTATTTCTACTGCTCTTCAAAGACGACCTCAACAACACACGGGACAAAAATAATTCGCGGAAGCAAATTCAGTTAAAGTGGCATGACAGGCATACTTCAAATGTAATAGATGTGTGTTCAAAAGAACAAATCACGGCTCAAAATTAAGTTGGAAAAAGAATATAATGGAAGAAAAAGTCATGAAAATTGCAACTGGTTTTAAAGGAGTACTTTGGTCATACACAGCACGAAACCCATGATTGAACATTCAGTTGGAATGGCGTCAGAGCCATTTTTGAAATGTAATGGAAAAATGTGTTCAATAACACAAACCACAGCTACAAATAATACAGATATAAGCATACATTTAAAAAATCAAACTGATTTTAGAGAAGGAATTAAGTTACCCACGCACGAAAACTCATTCCCGAGAGCAAATGGCTTGACAGCCATATTTGAAATGTGATTGAACTTAGTGTTAGAAACGAATAAGAGTTATAAATATCGTAGGAATAAGAATTATGTGGAAGAAAAAGATGCGTTTCAAATGCTATTAGACGATAACTTGAGTAACAAGGGTCGAAACTCGTGCACGAGAAGAACGTCAGTTGAAGTGGCTTACATATGAGACGTATACGAAAAAATGTGATCGAAAGAACAAATAGCAGCTGTAAATAACGTTGGAATAAGAGGTAGATGGAAGAAAAACTGTAAAAATTTCAGGGGGTTTTAGACGATAACTTGAGAGGAACATCAGTTGGAATGGCGAGAGAGCCATTCTTGAAATTTAAAGAATGTATTCAAAGGAACAAATAACAGTTGTAAAAAACGCAAAAATATGAATTAAATAAAAGAAAAATTCATAATAATTCCAACGACTTTTCGAGAATAACTTGAGTCATACACTTTCAAAACCCGTGCTTGAGAGGAAATTCAGTTGGTGCGGCGTGTGAGCCATATTTCAAATGTAAACAAAGAATGTGTTCAGAAGAACAAAAAGCAGCTGTAAATAACGTGTCAATAAGAATTAGATGGAAGAAAAATTCATAATAAAACCCTTCGCTTTTAAAGAGTAATTGGAGTGACACACACGTGTCGAAACCAGTGCATGAGAGCAACTTCTGTTAGTGCAGCGTGAGAACCATCTTTGAAATGTAAACGAAAGTGTCCAAATGAACAAATATCAGCTGTAAATAACGTTGGAATAAGAATATGACGGAAGAAAAATTATATTAATTCGAAGTGCTTTAGAATATGATGGGTGATAGTGCTTTAGATAACTGGAGTCACACACGCCAAAATTCGTACATGAGAGGAACCTTAGCTGGCAAGGCGTGACAGTCATATTTGACATGTAAACGAATAATGTGTTCAAAAGAACAAATAGCAGCTATAAATAAAGTTGTAAAATGAATTAGATAGAAGAAAAAACCATAATAATTCCAAGTGCTTTTAGAAGATATTTTTGTCACGCACGCATCGAAACCCGTGCATGAGAGAAACATCAGTTCGAATGGCTTGATGGCTAAATTTGAAATGTAAACGATGAATGGGTTCAAAAGAACAAATAGCACGTGTAAATAACGTTCCAAATAAGAATTAAATGAAAAAAATCATAATAATTCCAAGTGCTCGTAGAGAATAACTTGTATCACTAACGTGTTGAAACCTCTGTCAGTAAGGAACTTCAGTTGAAATGACGTGAAAGCCATATTTGAAATCTAAACGAATCATGTGCTCAAAAGAATAAATAGCAGCTGTAAATAAGGTTTGAAATAAAGATAAGATGCAGTGGCGAATTCTCCGATACATCGCGTATACCGCCAGTATAGAGCGATTTTCCTAAGGTTGAGCCAAAGTGACAGCTAGTGCTGGCAACATAACTGAAGGTTCTGTGGTCGTCGTGCCCTCGAGCCCAATGAACTCCCTTTCTGCATTTGTTCGTTTGCAGTTGGCTAACTTCGACACTTTCGTTCGTGACGTCATCGTCCGACAAAAATATAGTGCACCGCGAGAAATAATTGAAATTAGGAAGTGCAGTGTTATGTGCTCTTCTGTAAAATCTTTTTCCTTTATATATTGCATTGAATTTACTTTTTGTGTGATAAATATTATGTTTATTTTAAAACCGAGACTTGAATGCGAGATGCGTACCGATGCACGTGGTTCCGGCCATTGTGCTGTTGTGTGGCGAGCTATGATTGAGAGCTTTCTATTTACATTCGTGGCAATTTTCTTTTACTGGTTGTGAGAGCATGTTAAGAGACTTTCCACATATGTAATTAAATTTAATTATTTCCTGGACTCGCGTACGTGCATATACATCAGCAAAACTCTTAGACTTCTGGATAGTGATGTCTTCTCAGAAGCCATAACCAAACACTTTACGAAGGAGCTGAACAGCTGTCGCGGCGGAGGGATACTTCTCTGAAATACTTGTGATGTTCACTTGTTTTCGCGAACTGTCACTTTGGCTCATCCTTAGGAAAATCGTTCTTTATACCTAGTAATTCGAAAGTGTATAATAAATATTGCACAAGTTTGGTAATCCTCTGAAAAATTAGAGATTATGAAAGTATTAAAACAAATGCGAAAAAATAACTGTTTTGCTACAGAGAGTCAGTCAGCTTTCCGCATCCGTAAGCGCTATGAAGTGCGATAGAGTGAGAAGTTTCAAATATTTAATGCTGTCCAGATTCGCTAGCGCATAGGAAGGAACCGCATTCCAGCCGCAATAACCAATGTCTCATGTTTCAAGGGTGGGGAGAGGGGAGGATGTGTGTCTGGACGGTTGGTATGCACCGCTAAATATTGCGGTGAACAGCCCTTCTCTGGTCATTCGTAAGTTACGCTTCTCTCAAGTTTTTGTGAAAATGGAATGTGTTAATGATCTAGAAGTTAGTGGTTTGTGTAATTGCCTTATAGAACAATTATTAAGGACGGAATTTCATAGTATTGGGATTTCAGAAAAGCTCAAAATAAAAGACAACGGTAGAGGTAGCTTCCATCAATTGGGGTATACTTAAAATAATGTTCAGGATTCGCCACTGATAAGATGATAAAATCATAATAATTCTAAGTGCTTTTAGAAGAGTTTTTCGAGTCATACTAAAGTGGGCACTCATGCAATGACGTGACATTGTACACGACGAATGTGTTCAAAATAACAAATAACTGCTGTAAATAACTTTAGAATGGAATTAGATGGAAGAAAAATTCTTAAAAACTCCATTTGCTTTTAAAGAATAAATTTGTGTCACACACGGATCGAAACAGTGCACAAGAAGATTCTGAGTTGGAGTAGCGTGGCAGCAATATTTGAAATGTAGACGAATAATGTGTTCAAAAGAAGAAATTGTAGCTATACATAAAGTTGTATAAGAGTTAAAGGAAAGAAAAAATCATAATTCCAACTTACGTTAGAAGAAAACTTGAATCACACACGCGTCAAATGGTGCACGAGAAAAATTTGTTGGAATGGCGTGAGGGCCGGATTTGAAATGTAAACGGTGAATGTGTTTAAAGGAACAAAGAGCAGTAGTAAAAAGCGCAGAAATATGTTTTAAACGGAAGAAAAATTCATAATTATTCCATTTGCTTTTGAAGTGTAATTTGAGTCACATACAGATCGAAACCGTGCGCAAGATGAAATTCAGTTGGAGTGTCGTGACAGCAATATTTGAAATGTAAACGAAAAATGTGTTCAAAAGAACAAACTGAAGCTCTAAATAAGGTTGGAATAATAATTGGTTGGACGAAAAAAATCTTAATAATTTCTAGTGCTTTTAGACAGAACTTGAGTTGCACACGTGGCGAATCCCGTGCATGAGAGGAACTTCAGTTGGAACGGCGTGACAGCCATATTTGAAATGTAAACGACAAATGTGTTCAAAAGAACAAATTGGAGTTGTAAATAACGTTGAAATAAGGTGTAGATGGAAAGAAAAATCACAGTAATTCCATGTGTTTTTAGATAATGTAATATAATAATTCTAACTGGTTTAATAGGATAACATGAGTCACAAGAAACGAAGCTCTTGCGCGAGAGAAACTTCAATTGTAATGTCCCAGCCATATTTGAAATATAATTAAAACGTGTTCAAGAGAACAAATCAGAGTTGTAATTACAGTAATTAAAAAATGAGTGGAAAATACATATTGTTTTTCCTGCTTCTAGATGAAACTTTTGAGACATACCGGACGAAACGCATGCGCGAGTGAAACATGTAACGGCTTGACCGGCACGTCTAAAATGTAATTGAACTTTTCTCAATAGAAGAAATCACACCTGTAATGGCGTGACAGCCGTATTTGAAATGTAAAAGTTATGTTTCATGTGTTCAAAATAACAAATATCAGCTGTAAATAACATTGGATTAAGAATTAAAACGAAGAAAGGTTCATAATAATTACTACTTCTTTTACAGAGGAACTTGAGTCAAACCGATCGAAACCCATGCACAAGAGAAATTTAATTTGGAATGGCGCTACAGTCATATTTGAAATGTGATCGAGATATTTATGTTTACTAGAAGTAACCCGTAGCTGTAAATGACATAGGAATAAACATTGAATAGGAAAAAGCATGATTTTAGCTGCTTCTAGAGGAAACTGTCAGTCACAATCGGAGTGAAAATCATGCTCGCGAATAACTTCAGATATAATGATATGACAGTGATATATTTGAAATCTGTTTGAAATGTATTTTCCTTGGAAAAATGAACTGCTGCAAATGATATATGGATAAATATTAAATAGAAGAAAATTTATAATGCAGCCGAAAATACCTTCACAGGTGGATGAAGATATTCGAAATTATTTTCAAATGGTATGACATGTCGGCCACATTTGAATTATAATTGAAAAATGTTTTCATTGGAACAAACGTACAGCTTTAGAAAAATATAAATAAGGACTGTATTGAATAAGGTCCTGAAGTTTGCTTCCTCTAGAGCAAAACACATTTTTTTAGTGAAATCCTAACGAATTGACAAGTTTCTGTATGAAAGGCTTTCTCGAGTAATTTTCTGATGCTTTCTTAATGGATGCTTTTTTAGAAGATCAATTTTTCATCTAAATAGTGCGGTATGTTGTTCTCTGTCAGTAACCAGCTTAAGGTACCAAATCGGACTGAGATTTAGTAGGTATAAGGAAGTATAATGAAATAATATTTTGGTCTATAGTGTTTTAATTATCAGTATCCATAGTTTAGGTAGTATATGCTTGCAGTGTTTTGTCAGTTTCTCTGACAATAGTACAGCCTTATTTAGAAAGCAATAGAAACCTATAGGAAAGCAAAAACATGTTTAGGTTAATTGTAATGAAATGATTTGATTAAACACGAAATGTCTTCTGAAGTTGTTTTTCATCATTGTTTGGAAGGAGAATACGCGCCAAGTTAGAAGTTCAATTTGACCGCTCGATAGAGCTGGCCATAATTTTCTATCAGCAGCCATCTTCGTCAGGCAAATCGAACTGTGGTTTAGAATACATATGAAGAAAAAATAAGATAAATTATTTATTTATTTTACGGGATATATGGTTTCACGTGAGAAGCGTTACCTAACTTAAAGCGTAACCGTACTTGAAATGACAACTCTGTGTCAAACATAGAAGTTTGAAATAGCACAGAAATCCGATTATAGAATCGTTATGATAAAAAATCCATCTTTTTGTATAGAAACTTTCAGTTTAACGCGGTAGGTTATTCCAACCGCAAAAATATTATACTTTTGGTTTTGTGAACTGAAATGATATATTAAATTATATAGAAACCCTGACAATACCTTCTAAATTTATTTATAGTGATTTTAATATTCTATTATAAATACGGAAAAGTTAGAAAATAAATTTTGTAAATAATATAGATTTTTTCTTCAAAATTTCGAAGTGTCAGTGTAAATAACTCTTATTACATTAATAACCATGTTTTTAAAAAAATCGCAAACCTTTAAATTCGCGAATATGGCACTTAATTAGCCTATCATAGCCTTTAATTTTGAATAAAGTAATTTTTGTTTTTGCTAAATGGGTCTTGTTAACTTAAGGGATCTTAAAATGTAAACACTTACAATAAATAAAAAATATTATTAATTTTAATTTGGAGTGTTTATTAAATTTGATTATTAAAACAGGCGCTTCGAATTCTAACCGCACTCAGAATCCGATACTATAATCTCCATTGACCTTCTTTTACTTTTTCCATCCTGTCTCGTTGAGCTATTTCCTTATTGACAAATATTTTATTTCTTCAAATACCCATCTGCATTGTTATTTTTAATCCAAATCAAATATTGCATTTTTCTGTCCAACAAAGATAATAGATAATAGTTAGCATTTCGAAACAATATCAGGCTTTTATAAAAAAAGAAATTCAGGAGTTAAATTGAATGATATACAAAAAAATATTTGCAAGATAACACTTCACAAAAATTAAGAAACTAGTATTTAGCTTTCTGTTCCAAGCGCTGTTTTCCGTCAGTGGTGGCAAACCCCGTGAAGTTGGCCCGAAAAATCATTAAAATTATGAATTGTCATGTGCATTCCCTTTTAGTACCTTTAGAAAATTTTTAACAGCCTCCGTTAAAAAATTAGAGCAAAAACAATTTTTTCGGTCCAACTTCACACTTTTAGGAAATTCCAAGATTTTGCTTAAAATATTAAAAATTCCAAAATTTGAAGAGCACTTTCGTTTGTTCATCGTTTGACCACCGCTAACTAGATTATTTTTACCACGTTTCCTCTAGGAGATATTGGCGAGAAACATATTCCACTGCACCCAAAACGTGTCTAGTTGGCCCGAAACAAATTCAAAAATGCAATTTCTTTGTGTGGATTCGTTTGTCCAACGGTTGACCATTTTTGCCCACCCTTTAGAAAATTTGTACCATTTGTCAATGTTGTTTAAAACAAATTGCGAAGCCTTAAGGCAGCATCGTTGCTTCAATTCGAAAATGCATGGGAATGCGTAAATTGAGATGTAGATTGATTTGTTAGTAATTCCGAGCGCTTCAGCTGCAAGTGTAGTGCATGTTTTTTCTTCGGGAGATGGCGGTGATCTTTCCCCGCAGGATGGCGAGATCCGGCGCCGATCTACCATCGGCTAGCGGGTTTGTCCCGAACCAGATATCTCCCACCAGCGGGGCACCGTCCCAACCGGGACAAGCTCTGAGCTCCCGACACGTGTGATAGTGTAATGCATGTGAGTGTAAGTGTGTGTAAGTAACGGGTGAGGGTAGGACAGGGAATGGGAAGGAAAGAACGCGCGCGGTCCGTGGCCCGTTTGTCAGGGCTCTGAGATTCGACCTGGTGTTGATCGGAGAACTACTGCTGCTGGTCGCTACAATTCTCCTCCAACAGCAGTTGAATTCGACCTAGTTTCGAAGCTAGTGTCGAAAATCCTGCTGCCTTTGGGAAGCAAACCCTAGGACCTCCCGATCAGACACTACACTGGCATCAGTTAATGCCCTGAGCCACATAGGTCAGTTAGAGGTGGAGAGTTAGGTGATATCGTGTGAATAGAAACTTACGACTCACACAATGAAACTCTAAACCACACCATTAGAAATTTCTCTCAAGGAATTTGATTGCGTTTATACTAGTAGTATCTACTATTCCCCCTGATCATAACTTACTTCATTTTGCCTAGCTACCTCGTGATAGCTAATATGTGCTTCATCCCACTTAAGTCCCAAGTAGACTGAAGCTGTGTATACTTCGAGTTTTATCCACTTATTTTGGATAAATGAATTACCTGGCTAAATCGCAAATTATCCAGTTTCGGTTGTTAGCTGTGACATATGCAATGCTATTCTTTTAGTTAAACATTTTTCCAATTGCATTATTTAATCTCCTGAGTAAAACGGCTTCTTCTCTGGTAGAACATTGTGTTGAAAGGAATATACTTACCGCGTCTTTATCTGAAGGCATTGCCTGTTTTTTTGCGTGCGCTGGTGGGTATGTCTTGTATGAGAGGCAGCGTTTTAGAATAAGCTTTCAGCATCTTGTTGATATCAACCATTTTCAAATTTTACGTTCCGTGGCTTTTCTGATGTATTTATTGTTCCTAATGAAATAAAAAAATAAGAACAAGGTTTTTTCTCTAATGATCTAAGGAATACTACCCACTTTTCGGCACGCGGTTGAAGAAAACTTCACTTGTGTTGATTCTTGTTCTTGTGTACTTCTTACTTGTAGTAAGCAAACTTATATTATACCCTCCCTATTTCTTAATTATGTTTACAGTGTCCACCCAGGTGTTTGCTCGTTGTGTCTATTATATTCTATTCAGCAAAGAGTTGTCAATTTTCTCTATTTTTTGTTGAAGATATTCCACGTAACTGAGGTAAGTGACAACTCCTTGCTACTGTTGCGGCACCTTAAGGTACCAGACCTGCAAGAAAATAGCTGAAAAGGAAGCCTACCTAACTGGGAAATCGCGGCGAAACAACGTTGAAAAATCATTCACAATATATATCACACATACAACACAATACATAAGAATATAAAGGGACACAACGCAGATGCGCAGTAACACCTTGTTGCTGAGAGGGCTAGCAACATGAATTATGTTGGTAGCACGAGCTATAACTTGTAACAAAAGAAAAACTAAATCTCGTACCCACCTCAAGCATTACCAACCACCAGAAGGTATTGCCTCAAGCATAATAGATGCTGGAAGTGTTGCCCTCTTCACTTGTTTCCCGGTGATCTGGTTGTTCCCGTCATTATTGCAATTATTAATAGGAGGCCCTGATTCCGCTTGGTACGGAGAGACTTTCGTGGCGCACTGTACAATGCCTGCGTCTATACATACGTACAATACACGTACATGCTCTAACAAAACAAAACATCTCACTTCATGACAGTACACTACACATACAATATGCAATATACATACTATATAAATGTTTGGGATTTATTTCAACACTTCGTTGTTTTTACAATTCATCGTGTTTATTGTTTCTTATTTTTTTTTCGTTCATCAATTTTCCGTTTCATAATTTTTCCCGCTATACCTTTGGGGAGGAGAAGTGGCCCTCATGCCCCCACCTCCGGATCCACCACTACTGCAATGTATTAAGTCACTTTTACGGCAGAAAAGCATACGCACGCAGTAGCCGCCTACCCAAAGAGAAAATTATTAAAAATTAGAAATTAATTGAAATACATTTTACAGCAATAAAATTTATTTAGAATATTCTACAAAAATCTTTCAAACTTGCCCGCAGATAAAGTTAGCTGGCGGCGCCTATAGTGCAGTCATTAGATCTTTGGTTCCTTTCACTTACAGCCCCAAGTTTCTTATTTCAAAGTGTTTGAGTTTGTCTGTCACGCTATCAAAATATTTCGCTGAAAGGGTTTTCCAAACTTCTGTATAAAAATATAAATAACATGTAGTAAACTTCTTGTATAAATGTCCGAGGTAGTATATTTCTCTCAATATGGCGGATTTCAAGAAAGTAGTCGTAATATTTCATCCATTAAAGAACTCTCTAACAATAGTATTCGATTAACATAAATATCGCCAAGAGGTATTTTTCGTTAATTATCTGATCTAAACGCTGAGAGCTGTGAACAAATATTCCGCTTAGTATGTGCAACGTAAAGGAAAGAATTTCATAAACTTAGTTACGTAAATGCCAGCCAAATATTTCGTACATCATCCATCTCAAAACTAAAATGGCGACATGATATGAACAACAGATCCTTTAAAAAAAAAATTTAACCCAGAAACTACAACTACGTTTTTTCGCTGCCAAATAAAAAAAACACATTGAAACTATGAAGACAGTTCAAAAATTATAATTAATACACACAAATCGCAAATTTAGTGACATGAAAACTCGAATTGCGAATGTTCCTTCACCTGAATTTTCTTTATTTATATGAAATTAGTTAATAGTATATAAACCGCATAAATGTGTAATGATCCATCATAATCAACAAGGTGGAAATATATACGTATTTGAGTGATATAAAATACAATGTTTAAAAATAAATCAACTGACCTTGAAAAGACACCTGCCCCGGTGTCTCCGAGAGAATCGTTGCATTCCAAAATACTCTTCTTCGAGTCACCAAATACACTTTTCTCACTTAAACAATAGAATAAATACACGTATTAAACTCATTTAAAAAATACCACAAGTTATACCAAGCCCATCAACGAGAGACGAACTGGGCACTTCCGACCGCGCAGGTGTTTGGAGGCGCACTGGGGGAGGATTGTCGATTGGCCGCAGAAGTTCGCGATATTCCTCAACATTAAACGTGCAATTCGTAAAATCCATTTTTTAAATTAAAGAGAATTGCGAAGGTTATTTCACAATTATACAAGGATTATGATAATTGTAATGTTTTCTTTTACCACGGTTTGGGCGATATTCTTAAAATTAAGAGAGGAAAATATATCTCCAGTTTTTTTATAGCTAAAAGTTGAAGTAGTTTATAACATGGCTCAAGGAATGCGCTGTTGTGCAAATCAAAATGCATAACAATTCTATACAATGAGTGTCAACTGTTTCTCTGAATTCTCAGTATAACCAACCCTTCCTGACAATACTAGGTACGTAAGATATATTTGGTTTTCAAATTATATTTATGAAAAATAATGGAATAAAATGAAATCAAATGCTTCACACGACGATGTAGATACTTTATATACTCGAGAAAAGTACCTCCCTCGCTCCTATCGTCGCTCGTGAGGTAATACCTTCCTTTCGCCGATAAAGTGTATCTTTATCATCAAGTGTAATAAATTACTATTGTCCATGTTGTTAATATAAAATGGTGTCACGTAGATCCTACACTTATCGGTTCAAATTTTTCGAGTAGAGATATCTTACTCTAAAAATAGTAGTACTTTTTAAACTAATTTCGACCAACGACCGGCGGAATTGACGCTGTATTTTGTTTCTAGTTTTCTTTTAGCTTGTAAATTTGTGGTGGCGAACAATTTCTTCTAGCGTACGTCAAAATTCTCTCTTCATTATTGTTAATGAAATCAAAAGTAATCTCTCAATTATTTCGTAATAGTATTATTCAAATCAGACTTTTCCTTGTCCAGTAAGGACGTGAGTCAATTCCTCTCCAGATTCCTCCTGACCTCTAAATTTAATAAATGGTAGCATGTTAGATGCGAGGTCCATGTTCTTTGCTCATCCTTTCCGCGAAGAGTCGTTTGGCTGCTCATTTCACTACTCGATGTGGCACTGAGGTACGAAACACTTGGCGTCCAATATTTTTGGAACATCCGAGGACACCTCACAAGGAAGGCGATAACGATACAGAAGACACCCAACGTTATTTTAAGACAAGCGTGCATATACCTTCGTTACAAAGCTCAACGTTTTTATTATCAAAAGTATGATTATTGGTTGTTTCAGATGACACACACACACATACATACAGGGCTTGATTTCTGGCGGAACGCAACCGAACGGCGTTCCGGCACATCGGCAATAATTATTAAATTATATTATCAATATATAACTATTTCTTTTAAATCAGTAATTAATTTGGGGCGCGTTCCGGGATCTAAAATTTTAGAAATAAAGTAATAATAAATAAAGTGTGTGTGTGTGTGTGTATATATATATATATATATATATATATATATATATATATATATATATATATATATATATAGAGAGAGAGAGAGAGAGAGAGAGAGAGAGAAAAGCTAATTTTTCACATTTGTTATTCAAATAAAATTACAATTCAGCATTGACTCCGAATTCACTGCCTTGAGAATCCTACCAGCGCTGGATACGATTGATCCATTCATTCCTCATAGCAGAGCTGGAACTCAGATATTGCCTTCTCCTTCACGGTTACGATAGTTCGAATGTTTTCAATTTCGTGAAGAAAAAAGTTATTTGGTTTCAAGTAGTGTGAATAAGGAGGCTGAGGAGCCACAGAAATGTTTTTTCTCGTCAAAACTTCATTGGTTGAAATCGCTGTTACAAGGCATATTGTCGTGATTCAGTCCCGCACATGTTCTTGATATTTGGTCTTAAGACATCAAAAGGCCCTGACGCGACCGGAAGTCACGGTAAAATTTCTTGGGTTTCCAGACCCCGGTGGAGACGTAGGCCTTGATCGGTAGCCGATCCTCATAGTTAAGTCTCACTGTAATATCTTGAAACGGTCAAGAGTACTTAATTTAGAATCTGAGGTCCATAGGAATCCTATATATGGAAACCATTAATGTTGATTTAGAGACCTTCATTTTCCATGCACGTCTTCTAGAATTCAGTGGGAAATACAATTATTCAACTTAGTGTTTCCATGTTGTCGCGGCAGGAAGTATTATTCGTAAGGACAACATGGATAAGAATCCAAAATTTATTGCTTATTTATCCTTGAAAATAGATTTTATTACATGGGATTTTCCCCCCAAAATTCAAGTAGTATATGATATAGTGTAGGGATCACAGAATTTTGAATATGTGCACACAATTCACTTTCCCCATAGCACGTCATACGCAGTTTTGACTGTTTTTTGACGTAAAATAAAAAAAAAAATAAAAAATAAAAAAAAAGACCAAACAAAATATTCGTCGTAAAGTTTTAAACAACCCCTTTACGTCATCGTCTTCCGAGTATGCAACCTGCGAAGCTCTCCTGTAAGGCGTGCAACAGCCTTCACCAAGAATTAAAGTGGAAACCGAAAAAAGAAACATGCATCAATCCCCACATACACCCACCTGTCCCATTTCATATCACTCAATCGTAAAAAAAATAGATGTTTTGATTGCCTTTCGAATATAACCCGGGCGATCGCCACACCAGCCTGCCGGTATCGGCGCCAATTGACAGCTATCGGAAGGTTGGTTCCTGCAGCCCGCGGGTTCGATCGCTGACGAGATGCTCTTTGGCGCGAGTAAGAACGAACGCCGCCGCCTACCGACCAGCCAGCCTGCCGGTCGTGACGGCTTGTCTACAGTTTGAATAATATTTGTCTTGACAGCTGGGGATGGGGGAGAGAGATGTTGCCACTTGCTCGGGCGACACACACGTGGTCGTTCTTGTATCAGATCACAACAGTAGCAAGAAACAAATCGCATTAAATGCACACAACATTAGAAGACAACCGCTCACACGATGCATAAACAAAGCAATAATGGCGCTCTGAGATATCATTGTTTCTTAAGTATTGGCAACTCTGTAGTGATAGTGCTCCCCTCTCCCTTTCCTCGCAGCGACGGACTGACTTGGAGAGCATAGAGGAAAAAATGTTTTAAAATAGTGCAGTACTAGTTTTTATTAAAATATCCGAATTGTCAAAAATTGCAAAAGTTCAAAATTTCTTACGGCGACTCCCTACGATAGACATAGATATTTTCCTAAATGAAATCTGTTATTCAAAGACAGGCCTTGAAATTCATGTTCAAGTTTTTGAAACTGTGAGTAGTTTACACATAAATTGTAGGCAGTTATTAAACAAATATTTTCTTAAAATGGCTCCTTTTCTTTAATTTTTTCCACTTATATATACCGCTACACGCTTAAAAGATAGCTCAGATCACATTGTCCACATACTCTTTGTATTTTCGAAATCTGCAAAAAATTGGCATCGCAAAAGTACAATATAGAGACTTTTCCCTAAATAAAGTATATTCTAAAAAGTTAGATCTTTAAATAACGTCATGTAAAATCTTTTGAAAAAATCTTAAGTTTACTAACCAACCTCTGCTTGAAGTTAATAAAATTTATTTTTAAAATGTTTTTAAAAATGGCTCCAAATCTTGCTCTTAATTTTTTCACAGGTAGGGCAAATAACGCTTAAAAGTAGTGCAGGTCTCTTTTTATCTGATTCTCTGATTTTTCGAAAAATAGAAATGTTAGAAATAATTGAGAATGTATGTGACGTTGTATGCCCTTTACTTCTTGCTTTCTCACCGTACTACGTAAGTTGTAAAGAGACAGTATTGTAACTGTGAGGCGGAAATCGGCAATTTTTCGGCAGAAAAACTCATATTGCCTTGCCCTGGTAATGAAAAAGTGGATAAATGTTCCTGTATGTAATAAATTACTTCATTTAACACATTGTACAAATAGAATCCATATTTTATCGATCCTTGATACCGAAAAATTGATTGATGGCAAAACGTCTGTCTACAGGTTGACGGAAAAACTCAGTTCGTCTGTGGGCAACATTGGCGCATACGCCGTTCTGCCGATTTTCTCCAAAATTTGTTTTCCCCGATCAATCTGAATGAACTCGAGGCCCTGAGAGTTTGAAACTGTATTCTGATTTTTTTGGAGGAAAGGGGTATTTTACATGAAGTCTACAACATTTTCTAAATTTTATCAAATCTCGCACCGAATTTTTACTACTACATAGGTAATATACAGAAAGATATAAGAAACTGCAGAGAAAAACAGCAATTTTTGGCAGAAAAATTCCTATTGTAGATAGCTTATATCTAAAAGTGGATAATTATTGTTTCTAAGGTAGTAAATTATCTAACATGTTGTGTTGTCAGAATCTAAATTTCGAGAGTCCACCTCACCTCCGTTATGCCGGCGGTGGAGACGGACGGCGCGAGAGTCGCTGTAAGCTGCTATCACGGCCGGCGTGGGCTTTCCAATCCTACGGTGCAAAACAGCCTTCAGATTTATTATATACGTAGCGACCCGGCGAGATTATCGGACTTGGACTGGGATTGCTGTGACATGGTATTTTTTTGGGCACTTTTGGATCTCTTGATTACTTGACTTTGTGTATTGGTGACGAGTTATGGTTCCCGTTTATCAAGTCGTGAAATAAAGGCATCAATCTGTTTTATATTTTCGTTGCACATTCATGGTCCACTACAGGGTTCTTGAATTTGAAAACGATATTTTAATTTTTGGAAGTACTTTACATGAAGGCTCAAACCGGAAGAGGTGGCTCTAGGCATCAACTGATGTCATTACTAGTGCCTCTGCAGTGACCGGGAGGTCCTGGGGTTCGAGTCCTGGCGGTGGCACGATTTTCGATACTAGCTGGATTGCTAGGGCGAGTTCTGTTGTTGTCTTGGGGAGAATTCTGGTGTCTGACAATTCTGATCGGTAGTTTTATCCGATAAATACCAGGCGAATGCCGGAACATCACCCTACCAAACGAGTCACGGACCGCGCGCAATCTTTCCCTCCCATTTTTTGTCCTATCCTATCCCTTAGACTCACATTCACACGCAGTACGCTAGTATACATGCCGGGAGATCGGTCAGGAGCTTCACCCATACGGGGCGGTGCCCCGCTGGTGGGAGATTCCTGGTAGAGGAAAACCCCTCTAGCCGACGATATGTCAGCGCCTCATTTCGCTATCCAGCGGGGCAAGGTCACCGCCACATCCCGAGCAAAAAGCATGCACTACACTTACAGGACTAATGACCTTAGGATCATAGTTGACGCGCCCGCAATCACTAGTAGTTAATGAAGACGCAAGGACATTTTCAAATTCTTCTCAAAAATGGCTTCAGGTAAAGTTCTACCAAAAAGACAAATTATCCGTTTAAATCCAGAGAGCCTCGGGTTTCTTTAAATTGAACGAGGAATATCAATTTCGGAGAAATTCGGTTGAAATGTTTTCGTGCCAGCTGTTACCCCAGTTGTAGAGACATATAGACAGACCTTTTGCCATCAATCGATTTTTCAATATCAAGGACCCACAAAATTTGCATTCCGACTACACAACATTTTAGAGAAAGTAAATTTACAATGTATAAGATGAAGATGAATACACTTTTTTCATTACCAGTGCTCGACAATAAGTGTTTTTTTGTCGATAATCGCCGTATTACGACGCACGATTACAATACTCTCTTTTTACGAAGAAAGGGCGAAAAAGTAAAAAAAATGAACATTGTTTAGGAAATAGTTGCTTAAACATTGCCTCTATTTCTCGCGTAACTCTACTCTCTCGTAAAACTACTCATATTTCCGAAAAACAATCCATGATTTAATCTCAAGATGTGGCACAGATTTTGAACAAGAGATTTCTTTTAAGAAAAAATCTCTATTCTCAATTTTGTAGTTGTAGGAAGACGCCCAGAACTTTTCAATTTTTTTTTTGAGATTTTCAAAATTTCACAGATTTTAATAAAAAAAAGAAAGTATATTTTTGGGAGTAATTCACATGAAGTATCAAGGACATTTTCAAAAAATATTCTGAAAAAAATGGCTTCAAATTGTTTCTTCCAATTTTTTCTCGAATAGAGCAAAGCACGCTTATAAAAGAGACGCATTACCTGCTTTCGTTGAACACTCTGATTTTTCGAAAATTGTAAAAAGTTAAACATTTTTCGGTCCCTTCAGAAAATTACAATATTGCAGATATTGATGATAAAAATTATATCTCTAAATGAGATCACGTACAGTTTTTTGAAATTATGAGTAGTTTCGCGCAAATTACCGCGAAACAAAATACAATTTTATAAACAAGATTTTCTCAAAAACGGGTCCAAATTTTTTAATTATATTTTTCTCTGATACATCATAAAAATTGTGCAGGTGCATTTTCGTTGAACTCCCTAAACTTTGGAAAATTGGAAAAGGAACAAATAATGCGAGAAAGCATCTTCTGTAAAGGACCATTCGTTACATTCACACCACGATGAGACACGCAAGTTATGTTTGCGACTCGCATGTAGGTCCTATTTATAGTTCACAGCAGGCGCTATTGCCGCCTGCAGTGGTAGCCCTGGAGGGACAGTGGATTGCGGTGGATTGGTGGACGAATACCGCCGAAGGATCTCGTAGGAAGTGTCATGAACTGAGCGGGATGTCAGGTGCCGCGGTTGACCGTAGGCATTGCGTTTCTTGATCAAACTTCTTTATTGCCCCGCATCGATTTGGTGAGGGTATTTGTGCCCAAATCAATGGCTTGTGCTGTGTACTTGTTTTCTATGTAACGAAGAGCCTGAAAAACACGCAACATGGCTGAAGTCGGTGGGTTGATTTTGAGTCGCTTATTTTGTGCAACAATAACTTTGTATTTGTGAGATAACTCTACCAACTACACATCATCAGTCGCAATAAAATCTGTCAATGAGCGACCTGTCTTCTAGATGCTCGCTTTATAACATGTAGTTTTATTATAATCATTGACACTTTAAGTTCTCACCTTTGTCGGTGTAAGGAACGTTGAAAGGCCGATCACGTTCCAAAATGTAAAATGTATAGATAATATTAGCTTTTTGTGTGCTAAAATGCTTTTACATTTCTTTAAAATGTGTAATGGACCTCGAAACATTTATTTCAGAAAAAATAGAAACCACTCTAGATTTATCAAAACAGGGTTTGAAGAAACTCACCAAAGTACAACCTCAAGAGACAGCAGGTGTTGCTACATTGATTCTTGATTACAATGAGCTTCAAAGATGGGATAACATAGATTGTTATTCTAGTCTTAAAAAGGTAAATAAATTTTTAATGCTCAGTTTGTTTAATTACATTTCATTCTAAAAATGTTTTTGTTATTGTAGTTATCTGCTTCTCACAATCAACTTCTGCGAATGTATGGTGTTTCACGCCTTCACCACCTTTGCTCATTGAACTTGTCATATAATAGTATTCTTACCATAGAGGGCTTGAAAGAATTAGTTCATTTAAAGTGGTTATGTTTGGCTTCAAATAATATCAAGGTAAGCATGTAAACTTCAAATACGAAAATTATAATATCATCATGATATTTAATACAATTAATATAATTATTAAGTATATTTTTTTCTGCAGACTATTGAACATCTTCATACTAATATACACTTGGAACATTTGGATTTATCTGAGAATAGTATTACTCATATAGCAGATATATCTTTTTTGAAGAATCTCAAAGTAAGTAGTTTTAATCTCATCAGTCTTTAAAACCTGAGAAGAACAAATGTGATTACACCACTTTCAAATGTTGCAGCAACTACTGTTGCATGGGAATAGGATTTCACAGCTGCGTCAGTGTGATCGTCATTTACCTCCTGGCCTTACAGTACTCACTCTTGCTCACAATAATATGGGTGATCTCAATGACATGTCTCATCTGGCGCACTTAACTAACCTGCGTGAGTTTTCTATCGCTGGAAATCCATGTGTCAACATGACTGGAAGTTCTATGTATCCTTGTGCCTGCTTGTGTCTAATATTTTCATTGATTGTTTTAAGCATAGTGGCTTTTCCAATGTTTTGGATTATTAAATTAGCTTCTATAGATATTGTTTGGTGTGTTTCATATGGTGTTAGAATATGTGTACGGTGTTAGATTATGTAACCTTCTTATTCATTTAACACCAAATCTTGTCTGTGCTTAGGTTTTTTCTTTTTCAACCAATCAATTTTTCTAAATATTAATGCTAGTAAATAAAAAATATAGAGAGGATTTAAAGGCCAATGTAATCTGTAATATTGGAAGGTAATTTCAGTAAAAGTTTCATTTTAATATCTGAAATGCTTGTACAGAAAGTTAGTTTATTATGAGAAAATATTTTAAATAAATTAGTATTTGTGTCATTTGGCAAATGCTCTCATTTCATGGGATGTAATTATTTGAAACTTATTCCAAAAATAAGAGTGCAAAGATAAATTCTCATTATTAGAACTTTAAATCATAAAAAACTTAGGAACATGTTAAAGAAAGATTTATATACTAGAAATACTACCAATAATGGATTTTTAGGATTCAGCAAGTGCTTAGTGATTCTTATTCTTGATAGAAATGTAATCAAATGTTTAGCTCAAGCTGCATTGTGTAGATAGTAGTTTCCTTGACGAGCAGTAGTGGCTTCGACTATCGCCCATTTGTCATTAATTGGTGCATGAGCCTGAAGGTGATAGATGGTTATGTGGTGGATGCTATTGAAAGGTAAGTGTTTGTAATTGTGAGACTTAGTTTCTAATAACTTTTAAAAAATATACTATAGATAGTGTGTTAGATTAATTTAGTTCAGATTTGTATAGATTAACATTTATTCCAGATTCCAAGATTGCCATGAAGTTGTTTGCAGATTTTTGTAAACTTCTATTCATGAGAAACCAAAAGTCTTTTTAGTACTTTTCAACTTTTTAGTGTAATCTTTCATAAGTAAAATGCAAAACTACTTTTAAATGAACGAGTTAGAGTTGAAAAAAACATTTTCTTCATATATAAGTCTAAATAGCCTGTATAAGTCAAAATAGAACTTTAGGAGAAGCATGTCATATTTAGTTTTACTTTTATATTACTGGGAAATTTTGATTTCACAGTTTACAAAATTGAAATTGCAGAACGGTGAAGTAAAATCTTGTGTAATTATATACTAATTTGATTTCAAGTATTTCATAAAACTTAATATTCTGTAGTTTTCTTTTTTCCTTTTTAAGTCAAAGTATTTTCTTCAAAATTCTGCATTAAAATTTTATGAAAAACCTTGTGTTGAATAGTAAGATAAAAGGATAGTTGATGTTCTGCTTGAGTATATTCTTAAATGACATGACACAGTATATTAATGTTTAATTTTTTGTGTTTCTCTCTTTTAATTGTAATGCTAGGTTTCTTTTCATGTTCTTCTCTATTTCAATTTTTTTGATATTATTTAGTCATTTCTTGCACTTTCTGTGTGTTCTTTTGGCATGATTCAGAAATACTTAAGTAGTCTTGTACTCCTTGTACTAAATATTTCAGTTGGCTGGGTTTGTAATTAGTCACTTACATTGCAGCTTGAAGGCAGAATGGCTGTACTCTCAAGGACGAGGAAGGCAGTTTCGTGCTGGAGAACAGCAAGCACTAGCTCAATACCTTGCTGGCGTTTGTCCACTCTCTGGTGACACGCTTCAAACTGAAGAAGAGCGCAAGCTCCGTTTAATTCTGAGCAAGGCACAGCAACACCAACAAGCCCTTAGAGATCAGGTTACAACAAATGGTCAGTTCATATTGTGTTCGAAGTTTTGGATCAGAGCGAGTTTGAAGTAGAATTTTTGTCTGGATTAAATTTTTAACTCCAGAGTGAGTACTATTACTTTGAAAACTGACGAGTATGAAAGAAGTTTAAAATTTGTCTGTCTGTAAATATTTGCAATAATCCCATGTTTCAGATGCATTATTATAAATTAGCACAATTACTAGTTCTTGCCTTGCTTAGAGAGCATATTTCACCAAGCTATATTTTTGGGTACTTTAGCGATCTGGTACTGAGTGGAGTGTGGCTTCATTTGATTATGAACTGTCCTCGCATTTTGTATAGCCTGTAGGATGCCATGTAATTCGCTTGATGTTCCACCATGATAGTGTGCAAGTAGTGTGTATTATTTTCTTACTATGTAATGTGTAGGAAATGAGGGCAATTTGCCTAAAAGAAAGAAAAATGCCTTAAGAAAGTGTTTAAGTGAAAAAGTTTCTTTAAGAAAAGATGGGATTCTCAATATTATTGAACTTAAATGTGATGCACGTTGAACCTGGAAGCAATGTTTCAAGGAAATCAGAATGATTTCATTCACTGGGCAGTAAATCACTTCCTTAATTTCATAGATCCTGTAATAAATGATATTGAAACCAGCTGGCATCCCCTTCTCAGATGACTGGCATGAGCAGATGTGAACTGGGAGAATATGGCTGTGTACTTGGCAGAGTATTTGTGGATGCATGGTTGCCAGAGGCTACGATAGAATTCCTTTTGGGCAAGGGTGGAAGTCATTAAGTAGAGAAATAAATTGGCGTAAATCTGTCTCAGAGTAACTTTTTAACTTCATTAATATCAAATCCCACAATCCATCTCACATTCGTGCTTAAGGTATTTTAGTTATTCAGAGGGTAGGGAGTAATTAGAAAAAAAGATCACCATATGCTGCTCATAACCAGCAGATAGCTAGAATACCCTTGGTTTTGAATACCAGTTGATTTAAGCTATTCACTGAGATTTATGTCTTATCCCTTATTCTTGTTCTCGCTATCCTCTGAACAAATCACCTTCTTTTGCTGTGAGATCGGAAAACTGAAATAAATGCTGTATGATCAGAGAACACTGTATTTTGACATAGAATTCATAGGAAATTATATGTTGAGTTTGTTAGATGTGAGTTTTTTTCATGTTAATTTTGAAGGCCAAAAGCCAGAGACTTGCCATCAATTTGGACATGTGTAGCTAAGTGTGTATTGGTTCATTAAAAGATTAGCTTAGAAGATGCCATTATTTTCTCTATGTAGTTGACTCTTCCCAATGGAGTACAAGAAAGGATAAGAACCAAATTTATCTGATCTTTGCAAAAAATCATCAACAAGCATATAAGCAACATCATAATTAATTTTTAACATGAAAAGTTACGACAGTGTTTTCAGTAATGACCGTAAATGTAATGGTACAATTTTTTGTACATTTTGAGGTAGAATTTTAATACTTAAAAGTGATTACATTTTTTTGATATTTTAAAAAGTAAAATTAATTCAAGTTACTGTTTTGCAGGCACTGGTCGCCCACGTTCACAAATACTCAATCGTAGTCATTCTTCACCTGCTCCTTCTCCAGCTGCACGGAGAAGAGTTGGCAGTTTCAGGAGTTCTACTGGTAGAACTGCAGGCAAGAATACATGTAATACCTTTGGAATGTTATCTATTATTTTTGCTTTAAATGTGATTTATGAAATAAGATAATGTACAGAGTTACAATGTTTTATCTGCCTGAGTTTAACCCTTTGACTGCTCTAGATGACTTTATACGCAAAATATGTCTGTGCATGTTAGCCTCTGGACATGGTCTTATGCTTGGTCAGGTTGCTGGGAGCCTCTGGATGAGTTTGCTTATACAGATGTGCTTTTGGCTTTCGCTAGGACTAATTGATTTCTGAAATGTCTTGCGCATATAGCTCTCAATGGGGTCTGCAGCAAGAAGCATGACACAAGATGCGTGACTTGCTATTGGCCAGCCTGTAGCAGTTAAAAAGGATTAACTAAAAACTTACATATCTAAATGATTGGATAAAAATGTATAGAAAGTATTTAGAATGGTGGGTGCTTCACATATTTTTAGATGCTAAACCCTGTTTAGAAATTACTTTCAGATTTAGACATTCGGAAGCTTGAAATATATTTTCTTTGTGTTTCTAACTTGAGTCCTAGAAAGTAATTCTTTGCTCATACTGAATGGCAGGATAAAGGATTTCAACCTCCCTAATACAGCAGATCAAATGGCCGGCCATGAGTAGGCAGGGTAGAGTAAGGTAGCTTACAAGTCTGTGCATTCATATGCCATATTTAAGTCCTGTCCAAACCTGCTTTCATGGCTAAATGTACAATAAATTATTCTTAAACTTATAAAACAGCCTTTTTATCCCAGTCTCTCTTATTGTATTTCTGTAATTTGTTGAAAGGCTAGAATAGTCAGATACCACTTGAACTTTCCACATTCTATTAAATATAATTTCATAAACTTGTAAACACACTCGCAACACTGAAACTCTGTTGCAGCATTTTGAAGATACCTCTCAATTCTTCAGACATTATTTCAGTTCAATTTGATGTAATTTGGACTCGGCTATGTCCATATTGTAATGTGCTAATCATGAGCCGCAGGCTCAGATTTCCCTAAATTTTGCAGATAAATAATAAATTTATTGCCATTAAAACATAAACATCTTCAACCAATAGTTTATGAAATATTTAAAATATATATTTTAATCATTTCATAAACTGTTGGTCAACCTTGTACCACCACTGTACCTTCAATGTGAATTGTCAAACTTAACCCCTCCCTCCTCTTTCTTGGAAACCATGTACTCAGAATCGAGGATGAGCTTGCGAAGCAGAAGTAATCTCCTCCATGTGCTTGTTCATGTTTCACGGAATCCATGCATAACTTGTTCGAAATCTGAGAAATATTTTTACAGATAATTATCGTATCATATTGTTTGATTTAGGGAAGGGGTCCATTTCTGATCAAACACGTTGCATGATAAAAACTAGTATGTAATTACTTCTGTATTAGAACTTTCTTTCAGCCGTTCCCAATCCATTTCAGGACCTGATTGGCGATGTTTTATGCACAAAAATTTTAAAATGGCTTTTATGAAGCTATTTTAATTAATATAATGAATTTTTATTTCAGATATTTCCTATTTTTTATTATATATTTTGGAAAAAATAAATAAATGTATATGTATGTATTTTGCTTTTTTTTATTACAATAAATTCCATTCTGTATTGATACATATTAATTTTAAAATATTGCATGTCTACACAACAAAGCTAGGAAAATTATTCCAACTTGCTTACAACATCCAACATAAAATATGCATCTTCCTGCTTGTTTGTACATTAAACTTCAGCAGAAGATATTCAAGTAAGTAGCTATCAAACAAATCTTCAGCAGGAATAGGTAACTTCCAGGATTTTATTCTTAAGAAAATCACCCCACAATCACTTGAGTTTACCACTTACATACAACAGTGTAACTTGCTCAGTGTGGAATCTTAAGGGACCAGTATTTTTGCTGTGTAAGATAAGATTCTGCGTTATACAATGTAATAATGTAATTTCTTTTTGCTAGCACCAAGTTTTATGTTCTCATTGGACAAATTTCCACATTATACTCATTCTGCTGGGCGCTCCTAGGCAATTAGAATTTATGTTATACATTGTTGTTCTGTGTCATGAAAGTTGTAAACATTGACGAAACAATAAGCTGCAAAGACAGTAAAAACGGTATATAAATTATGTAATTATATCGGCAGACATATTCTCGATATACACCACGAATTTGTGGTGCAATTCAGATGGATATTTTTTAATTAACCAGTAAAGAGAGAAAATAAAATGAATGGCAAACGCAATGTGAAAGTGAATATAAAATGTAGCCAAGATTTTGTTACTTGATGAGGCTGATTCAAACTCTTGATTCGTCCCTTGGCAAGTGTGAAACTGCATTTTGCAAGAGATGAAAATGCCCATTATTAAGAGTACACATTGTGCATCCAAACACAGAAAGAGGTGATGAAAAAATATTTTTGTAGCGAAAACTTCCTGAACTTAGAAGCTTGCCGTTATCTCCTACATTACTCTTGAAACGGAGGAACAGATATACAAGTTCACAATTCAATTCCACAAACATTAAATGTTGCGAATTTCAAGTATACTCTGTTAAAAAATCAAGAGTGCACAAACAATAGCAGGACAGGAGGAGAATCTGATGACACACAAAGGAACTTTCTTAGGTGGCATCTATACGAAAAACTAAGAATGAAATTTCAATGTGCAACACTTTCAGACAACTAAAAAATCTTCTACTCCAATTAGATGATTTTCAATTTTGTTTTGATGAAGTAGTAAGAATTAGTTTAAAATTTAAAAAATATCTGGAGCCCTCTTCAAAGTTAGGGGGTCATCTTGTATTCAAAGCCATTGAAGATAAGTTCATTTCCTGAATATGAACAGAATTGCACCTGGCTCACAACATGGATTTCATAAGAAGCAATCAACTGACACTGCCATCTTCTCTTTTATCAATGAAATACTAACACTTTGATAGGCAAGTGAGACTATCTCTGTGTCTTTCAAAAGCATTGGATTTGATAGATCATGTAAATATTATTTTTTTATATGTACGTATATAGGGAGTAATATACATATTGTAGAAAAAGTTACGTAATGCGAAAATAGATTTCAACAAAAATACTCATTTTGAAGTCTCCTGTTACCAAAAAAGTATTTTTTAGGAATATGTCTGTTCGTCTGTGAACAACACTAGCCCAAACTATTCATAGGATTTTATCCAAAATGATTTTTTCCAGGTCGATGAGGCCTGTCTTGATTGAAAAACATTGAAATTTTAGGGGTACTTAATGTTTTCAAAATTTTCTCAAAAATGGATCCAAATGTTTCGTAAGAATAGAAATTCATTTTTAAAGATGGGTTATCTGATTTTCACAGTTAACAGTCTCTTCCAACAACTATAATACTGAAGATAAATATTTCTTCAAATTAAATTTGTTTTCCATCATTCATTCTTTAATTAATGTTATATGTGTTTTGTTGAAAATTGACTTTTTTTGCATAATTTTGAATGAAATATGAGTGGTATTATAAACAAAGTTTTCTCAAAAACAGTCCCAAAATTTTGCTTTTAAACTTTTTGTAGAGGTCATAAATGTCACTAAACTGTTTTCTTTTGTTGAATCAATTCTTTTCTTAATCTTTCATGTTATTATTTATGTTATTGGTGATATGTATGTATTATTGCATTTATGAGTACAAGACCTTGAAATAATGTTTCATCACATTTCTCGAAAACTCAAAAGTTTTCTGTGAAAATGAACTTGAAATTCTGCATTTTCAGAAATGCTCAAATGCCATTTTCTCAAAACCAGTTCCAAATTTTGTCGTGAAAAATTGCATTCAGAAAGTGGAGAATGAATGACACTTTGTATTCTTTAGTTTTTTAAAAAATATACAGAGTTAGTTTTTTAAATATCTTGCTTGTCATCAATATATACTTATGTTTCCGGCTATTTGTATACATTATTGCATTTGTCAGTAGAAGTGCTTTAAGTGATTTCTATTAAAGTTTCTCGAAAACTTCAAAGTTTTGGGTGAAAATGAACTTCAAAATACGCATTTTCAGATACACTAAAATGATGTTTTCCTAAAAATGGCTTCAAATTTTTCATTGAAAATGTACATGTAGAACCCGATTTAACCCTTTTACAATATTCTTTAAATCATATTTCAATTGTACTATTACGGATACAGAAATTTGAGAAAACTTGAAAAAATATCTTTAAAGTCCCAAATGATGGCAGCTGAAAAGGGATAGGGCAGAACCAAAATAAAGAGTGTAGTGTGGAGATATGGATACCAACTAGTATGCGAATCTCTATTTACCAAATTCTATAGCACCACTAGTTGAGAGCTGTAATCATGTGGCATTTGGTGTTTAGCTCCTACATCATAAATTATAAACAGATTGTGGAAATACCTTTTTACTATCGCAGAAAAAGAGTACCATAAATTAGAATCCATGGAGTATGAAGTTTCACAGGTAACTCTTGAGTCCACTGTTATTCCTGTTACTCAACTGTTTTGAGGTTATTCAACTATTTGAGATACGCCACAAACTATAGTTAATAATGAAACAGTTCTTTTTGTGACACTAATGTTATATTTAAATACAAAGGAATATATAATAGAAGCTGCTGAGCATTACAGCAGCTTAATAATTAGTTGCCACATAAACTAAATGTAAAGACAGTGAAATACAGTGGCATTATCTTTTCACAATTGAAGGGCATGGAATACTCTTCTCTCTCGTACATCCCCCACATATGTAGATAGTTAACCAAAAACTCTCTAAAGTTGGTCATGGTTTTAAAATTATTGCCAAAACTTTTATAATTTATACTTAGCGAATGGTCAGTTGGCTCCAAAATAAGCAATATTCTGGTGTCATGCACCAGAAGTCAACAGGACCTTCAAAATTCAAAAACGTATTGCAAGGACAATAGAAAAGATTAACAGAATTGTGCAGATCACTCTCCAAATCATTTCAGATTCTTCCTTTACCAAGGACATATAAAGGATGTATCTTTAGTAGTGTCAAAAAACTTCGGTGACACACTTTTAATATCAAAACAGTAAAAAAAGTTCATATGAACATGGGTTGGAAAATCATTAATTACAGGGTTGGAATACATAAAAAAATTACAAAATTGCTGAAAGTTGCTTCCTTCGGCTTCAATGCATGTCCTAGGTATGTGTTCCATGCTGTTGTGTCATGGTAAATGAGTTTCACTAATTCATATTACACAGGTCTGTTTCAAGATCATTGATTATTTCACACATTGTTGTTATTGGATTATTTTTAGTTAATGTGACCTATAGAATTTTATATTAAAGGTTTGCTTTTGTCTGCAGATTCTAGTAGGAACAGTAAACCTCAATTCTTTGATCAGCCTGTGGCAGTCCTAATAGTAGTTACAGAGTTTGCGTACTTTATGTATATGTAATACTTAATATAAAGTAAAATGTAATACAAATCATCTCACAATTAAAATACAGAATTTATTTTCAATGTACATATATGTGTGAGAATGTGCATGTATGTAAATAATTGTAAACATGTAGAAAAATGTATTATCTTAATGTGTTTATTAATTTAAGAATTATAAAATAACGTGATGCTAAAGCAAATCTAACAATTGTCATTGTTAGAAACAACTGTCATTGACAAATTATTATTATTATTATTATTATTATTATTATTATTATTATTATTATTATTATTGATACTAGCGTGTACCCTTATGAGATCTCTCACATGTTAACCCCCACTCTGATTTTTCCCTAAGGGTATCGTGAAACTGAAATATGCGGTTTATTTCCATCCTAGTTCCCTTCATAATTAGGTATGCAGCACTTGTAGATCGTGGCAAAATGTTAAATTAATGGTGGCACTACACGCATAGGAAACAATCATCGGTATCAAGCAACTATTAATAGTACTTGTTGTTGTTGCTGCAAGAGCGAATCTTAAATTAATAATTATGCAAATATACCTTGTCAGATTGTGCAAACCACGGTATACACAGAAAGCATAAATAGTTTAAGATGGAAGAATGTAAGACTTTTAAATGTGTCACAAAGATGGACACCTGCGCGAAGGGATGAAATATAGTTGATGGAGGAATATATTCTGTATTCCTCCATGTATAGGTGGTATTGGTAGTATTGATAAACCCCGAACTGGCAAAAATTAATAGAATGTTCTGAAATATCTCATTCTATAGATTATGGTGTGATGAATGTTTCTTTGAGGCTTTTAGCCTCAAAATTTTAGTTTTTAAGGCCCTAAAACACTTTGTTTAGGAGTTATTTAATGATATAACTGCCCAGGTGTTGCGGGTTGCATTTGACATGAATATTTAGATGTGTTTTTTAAAACAAATACTTCGTATTTTAAAAGCCAAAGTGCAATTCATCACGTCTCCATAAAATTGTCTTTCTTTAGAGACTTCATTTATAATGATTGATTGCGTGTGAGAACTGCAAAAGGCATTATACTGCTGGAATAATATAGGAAACTATTATTATTATTATTATTATTATTATTATTATTATTATTATTATTATTATTATTATTATTATTATTATTATTAATAGTAATAATAATAATATAATAATAAATAATAATGTTATATCATAAACAGGCAATATATCAAGTCTGTGAAACTGTTCAAGAATTGGTCGTCACAGTTGTTCAGGGTTTTAAAGCAACGGGGTGTAACCAGCTGAGGGTTCAAGTGCCAGTCAGAGTGACAATTCTTTCAGCATGATTTACTTCTTGAAGGCAGTGAATGACAATTTCCTTATGTTACAGCTCGAGATTCAAAATTTCCTCTTCCTGAGCAAGCAAAGTCTCCTGATCGAATGGTTACTAGCTGCCAAGGTGTTGCTGCAGTGGTGGGAGAACCAGAACCACCTGATGTTCCACAGCTTATGTCTCAAAGTCTTGATCCATCCCTTCTGTTCAGTACTGGTAATCTATCTAAAGACAGCAGTAGCAGTGAACAGAATAGTGGTCAAGCTAACCAGAGCCAGGAAGATAGTTCTTCTTCTGGTGAGTTGCTTGTAATATTTACAATTTAAATATTGGTATCTGTTCATTTAACTTACTTGAGATTTGGCAATTTTTCCTAAACATTTGGTGAATAAAGGAAAATTGTATAAAAATGCTCACATTTATCATCTACCTCCATCAGAACATTTGCCTTCCTGATTCTGTGCTCCTTTACAAAGCACATGGCGTAACTGCTACAGAAATTGAACTGGAGTTTAAATTATTTTGAAGATTTATTTATTTAATGGTGTGAATTTTTTCCCTGTATTTTTTGTATAATGCTTGTTTATTTTTCAGAAATAAATTCTGGGGGAAATTGTCCTTTGCAAGCAGCCTCAAAGTTAGTTCCTGTCCCAGAATCTCTGATGAGTCCAGATTACCGTCCAGTAAATCCTGTAGTGAACAGAGTCATGAGACCCCGGTCAGGTACTGTAGGTCACACAAACGGACATCATTCAGCACCTGTGTCAACACGCCAAACAGGAAGTGTGCATAGTTCTCCAAAAATGTGCAGGTAAAATGTGAATATTTACTGTTCATGTAATTTTTGTTTACATTTTCCTCTTTCCCTATCCTTTCTGATAAATCCAGAAGTTCCAGTGATTTTTGGTTTCTTGTTATGGTTTTCACATTGCTTGTCGATCTTGTTTTGGTTTTATTTATTTGTTGTTATAGGAATGATATCTTCAGCATTGTTGACTGCTTCTTTCATATTTTTTTGTTTTTTGCTAATTATTGTGGTGTTATTAATTGGTCATGACTAATTTATGTCACTCTGCTTTTTCCATTTTGATATGTTCTCCTCTGAATTCGGTTTGCTTTTTCTCCACCTCAAGTTGGGTTTTATTATTTATGTTGTTTATTGTGTTGTGTTGCATTTCTTATTATATTCTTTCAAACATCAGGTACATTAGTATACATAAAAGAAGATTAACTTGAAATCAAAGTTATGGTTAAATTTATTGACTACCATACATGTAATAAACAAAACCAAAAATCAAGTTATTACTTTATAAAAATCAATTTCATAAATAGGTAATTATTAGGACCAATCTAGCGTATCTAGTAGCGTGTAATCTAGTGTGTCATGTTGGAAATATATTGCCTTTAAAAAAAAATTGAAGTTTAAAAATCATCTGTTGATCAGAAGAAGTAGTAACAAAAAGTTGATATTATAAGGGGGAAATTCCACATTGTTTATCAATACATTTTAATATGCATGATGATTATTTTTATTACAGAAGTCTGCATGCTAGTCCTAGGCAACGTGCTCGATCCGCCATTGAACCTCGTGGTGTGCATTCCTTGCAACAACATTCATCTCATGGTCATGGGCATGGTCACGGTCACAGACATGGTACACGTAAGCTCTTTGGCCATGAACCTACAAGTAGCGATGAGGACAGTGAAATGTCTGCTTCAAAACTAGAAACCATTCGACACAGAGCTCAGGAAAGATGGCAGCGGAAAGAAGGTGCTGCCCCAGCCCCAACCAATGCAACTCCTGCTGTAGCTGGTGAGTTGCAAATTGACAGCATGAGAATGATTTAGCCTTTTCAGCCCATGAACTTTTTCAAAAGGGCAAAATCAAAGTTAACCCTCAGACCAAAGCTCTGTGTCTCATGCAACACTTTCATCATATTTTTTCACAATATACTAGTCCCAATAAGGTGTAGTGTTTCTGAAATTCTGACCATATGCTTAATTGTCATAAAATTGATTGTCTTGTATTCGATACTGCCTTGTAAAATTTATTCAAGGGTACCAACTGTGCCAGGAGGGAAGATGGAATGTACATAAATATATAATTAAATTATGCTATGCAATGGCTAAATTTTAACCAATCACATCTGAAAATTTGATCATTTTGCAATAATAATGTCATCTTGAAGAGAACATCAACTGAATTCCAACAACACGTTTCAGATAAATTATTTAGATAATAATAAGATAGAAATTAGTCATATTTTAATTATCTTGCAAAGGAAATGTTTTCAACATTTTTCTTCTCTCCTGAAAAGTCACAATTTTTTAGATATATATTTTTAAAAGGGTAGGGTCTTAGGGTTCTTTTAAAATGAAGTTGTAAATACTATTTTACAGATAATTATTATGAATGAATGCATGCAAGCATGAAGTTGCTAACTGGTTTACTTGAAGGATTTTATAAATACTGAATGGCAGGTTTGATATGTTAGAATTATGAACTGAATATAACTTATAAGAACTATGACATCATGTGTGTGATGGAAATTTTATTTATATCTGAATACTTTTCCTTTTATTTCTAGAAATTTCTTTACACTCCTCAGATTAATTTGTACTTACTTAAAATTAATTTCATTCTGCATCTTAATTTCTAAATTCATTAATTAGGTTCACTTTGCAAACGTATTGTAGGTTTATATTTTTCAGTTTATTAAATAAAAGTGTTCAAAAAAGAAGATAATAGATTCTAGATTGTTTGTTTGTTGTTGCTATGACGTCATCAACCATTCAATTTTCTCATCCCCAACTCTTGAACAAGGTGGCAATGTTTACCATCCTAAATGAATCCATGAACTTGCCAATTGGTAAGACAGCACACAGATTTCACATTTGTACAGACTTGTAGGCAGTGGTCGCCATGATATTAAAGCTGGTGAGACACATGGTTTTCAAGAAAATCAAATATTAATGACAGAACTAGGAAAATAATAGTACATTTTAACATATTTCAACACTTTTACGGTCCATCATTAAAATTAACAAAATTAAGTGCAGCATGGTATATTTTCAGTATTTTATGACCACTACAAAAGGGACTTTGTACTTTATTTTGTTTGTTCTGTATTTTGAATGCAATATTTAAAGCATTGTACAAGCTTGAATCAAAGGTGTGAGTGTTTTTTTGTATTGTTTCTTTTAATTCTAAAACAACATAATTTTTTTGTGGTGACCGTCAGCTGAAAATGCTGCTGTTGTAATCCAAAGAATGTGGCGAGGATACCATACTCGTAATCTCAATACAGAAGTTCAAGCTATATTTAGAAAAATTCAAGATTCTCGTACCCAACAGTATATTGAGTAAGTATCAATATCAAGGATTTGTAATTTTTTATAATGTGTGACATAGTATTGAATCCAAATTTTAAATATTATTCCAGAAAATTATCAAATGATATGGAAGCTACTAGGGCTGCATTAGAAAGTGATCGCAAACTGCAGGTCTTGAAGATGCAAGCAATAAATGCCATTTGGAAGAAGGTAATGGATGGGAAATAACAAAAGAAATTAATTCTAAGTACAGGAAAATTAATGTGTTTTCATTTCAAAGGTGCTCTCAATGCAACCTGGTGGAAAAGAAGATTCTAGTGGAGCTGGCAGCAGTAGTCAGAAATCTGATACAGAAGCAATAAGAGAACTGACTCAGACATGTTCAATGTTGCATTCCCAAGTAAGTCATCTTAAATATTTTTTTAATTTTAAACAATAATGTTTTTTTAGGAACTCCAGTGAATTGTTAAAATGACTGGAGAATGAGTAAAACCGATTGGAAAATTAATTTTAGTATGGTGTGTGTGTGTGTGTGTGTGTGGGGGGGAGTGTGCATGTGTTTTTTGTTTTTTGTTGCAGTTAATTGATCAAGTTCTAACTTTTTCATTTCTGAAATGTAGTGTATGTATGAAATGAAATGTAGGGGCATAAATCAGTACAAAAGCTTCGTTTCCTTTCAAAGTTGCAAATTATTTAAGGGAAAGCTGTAAAGAAACTAATGAGTGTGTAGCAGAAGTGCTTATTTTACGTTTTTGTTTCTCTTTAACCCTTTGACTGCTCTGGATGTGTTGAAACAAGAAAAATTTCTGTGCTTGAGGACCTCTGGACATGTTAGGCATGCACAGTCGGGCCTTCTATGGGAGCCCCTAAACATGTTAGGCAGGTGTAGTTGGGCTGTCTCTTGGAGCCTCTGGACCTGTAAAAACACAAAGCCTCCTTTCAATGCCTTTTCCAAGAGCCAAATGATTCCTAAGATGATTTTAGCAGTATCTGTGTGTAGTTTAGATCACTAATTTGATATTTTGATGCTGTTCTGGGGTAAATCCTGAGTTTAGGGTGGCACGGTTCCTTTGATTCACAGATTTGGTTCATTAGAGGAGAATCAACTCCATGAACTGAATCCTTGTTTATATGTACTAGTCGCGTGTAGTAAAGTTCATGATGTTACTGCAATAAATATAATTATTTAAAATAAAATCTATTTTACAAACACATGCTACTTACACTTTTATTATTGGGGGGCTATTGCCCTCACCCCACCTCACCCCCATTTAAATACTAAAAAATCAACTTGTCATAAAATAATGTCATAAAAAGTCAAGAAATAAAAAATTAACTCATGTTTGTTCTTCACACTCTTCAGACTAAACATAATTTTGATTCTTTTTAATCTTAAAAAAAAAGACATCCTTTTTACGAAACGAAGCTTAAAAAATTTTAATAAAAATAAACAAATCAAACTTTTCAAATTTATTAATTTTTGAATTTTTTCTCCAAATACACTCTGCTAAATAATAACTAAAATTACTTTCCACTTTGTGGCATGGAATTGCACACTGAATTGCACTCCAAGTCCCCTCAATAGCATTTCTATGCGCTCCAGTTTCAGGAACTTTGAACATAATAGAGTGATTAACTCTTAGATGGGTAAAACCTTAATTTTTAAGACAATCATCAGCCTTCCAGCAATCTGAGATCACAAGAGATTTCGACTTGATGATGTCCAAGAGTACATCCTTTCTAAGACCTTGAAAAAGGACCAAGAGGAACCCCTTGTAACACCATCAAACACCCATTTCCCTTCCACTCTTTTGCCCCTGTTATACTTCCTTCTATGAAACTTTCATCGATTTCAACCTCGACACCCACTCCACCCAGTGGTTGACTTTCATCTTGAATCACTTCAAAACATAACTCTCAACTAAAACCCTTCCAATCAATAATTGTACTTTCACATACACCAGCATCCAAACATATGTATTCAACATTTGCTTCCATCACCCTCATGTAGGTAATGAGAAGCACCTTCCATATCTCCATGTGACTCATCACTCAACTAGTGATTTATGTGAACCGCGTAACTATAAACATAGGAATCACGAGAAATAATGAATCGTAAAAGGAACCGTACCACCCTAAACCCGGGATCAACCCTGTTCTGGTTCACTAGTCTCACATTTGTATGAGTTCAAGATTTTGCTAAAATGTGACTGCTCTTTCTCTCACACAGAAAAGTTCCATTGCTCTATTAATAATAAAGTTCCTTTCTTGTGTATAATTGAGGACCTTTCAGGACACTTGATTTCTAAAAGTACATTGTATTTAAGACCAAACATTAATGCGTTTTTCCTATGTTTACAGGTTGAGCAGCTTCAAGGATCTATGCAGAGCATGTTACAATGCATGTCTGTGTTGTGTCAAATGCCAGGAATAGCCTCTGCTTCAAATTCTGCTGCTTGCCCAACCACTGTGCAGCCATCAGGAGGTGCGGTTGTTTCAGTTACTGTGGAACCCAGAGCTACTGCCACTCAGACCGACATCATAGCAGTTATCACTCCCCAGGAAGAAGCTATTCCATTTCCCTACCAACGTGGGGGATCAACCCGAACAAGACCTTCATCTCTTCCTATTCCCCAACATCGTGCCCCTCCCAGCCGGGCCAATCCAGAGGCCCCAAATGAAGTCCAGCAATTTGCAACTAGTTTGGTGGATGGGGTGCTTCGTACTGTTGCTGCAGAAGGAGAACCCATTGATAGTTGTGCATCAGATGCTGACACCAGTGCCCCTACTATGGAAGATATTGCCAACGGTTGTATAACATCCACAGAGCAAGAAGGAAATCCTATAGCTGAGCTTGGTGTTGCAGTAGACAGTTGTGGAAGCAATGGTAATGTGCCCACAGAAAAGGAAGAGGAGGTTGATGGTGAGGAAGAGCAGAAGAAAGAAGAAGAGGAGAGGGACGAGAAAGGAGAAGAAAAGGTGACTTCTGGAATGAATGAAAGTATGACACAAAGTGTTATGTCCTTGGAAGAAACCAGTTCCAACGTTGTTGTATGCAAAGAACCTTCTACGTCTGTTAATCTACCAGTGCTTGAAGAAGTATCTCCTAATAACAATCAGCAGCCTTTGCCTACTGAAAACGGTGTTTCACAGCCCTAAGAATGGCTGCTGAAGTATAATTTTATCGTTGTGGTAAACAAAGCCTAAATATTTTGCACAAGCCACTTTTGAAATCTGCCATCTTTACTGATAGATATTTTTGAATGCCTATTGAAGCTACTTGGGTCATGTGTTGCAAGGGACCATTTGTTTGGCACGCAGGTGATGTTGCATGGTTTAATTTTTGTTGTTCTCAGGTTAATTGAAGTATAAATACAATTTAGTTAGTTTTGTTAGAGATAGATAATTAGGATAATGCTGTTCTTATGTATTGAGTATTATTACTCTTACAGATAATTTCTGTATGTACCTGTATAAACCAAAGCTAATGCATTTATTCAATGATTTTTCATTGAAACAAAATATTGTGTTAGATAATTTTTGAGATGTAAGTTTGTAGTTACAGTACTTTTATAAGTGAGTTTTTTTGCTTGTGGACTGAATGTAGGCCAGGAGCTTGCAATACACTCAATTTATGTAGAATATTTGTTTGTCATGTGGAACATCTGAGAGCTGTGTTTTTTCCTTCCAGAAGTAAGTATGCCTAATTACACCAATTTAAAGAGAGAACTTGTGATATTTCATTGTTAACTAATTTGGCAGCTAAAGCAAACTTTTGAAACATTTTGCAAACCGCTCTGGGATAACTTCTTCAGTATTATTTGATAAGTGTTTCATATTGTTTCTTTTGTTTTCAAGTTTTAACCTTTTAAAAGGAATTAAATTTTCTTAATAATTTTATTTTGATACTATTTTGTGCAATAAATCCTATATTTCAGTGTTCGTAATTTGCCTCTAGGTTGTGATCATGCAGGCATGACACTAAATTAATTTTGTGCAACAAAATGCTTGTTTAATGTTTTTGCAACATTTAATCACACTTTTTTGAATAAAATTTTTATTTTTGTGCTTTTTTTTTGGAAAATGCTGTATTAAGTTTTTAAGAGTTGAAAAACAGAACTTTTTAATACACAACTTGTTGTTATTTTGTGCATCAAGAGCATTCATGCCATCCAAATCTTGTTTAAACCTAATGGTATTTTGAGATTTTATTTTTCATTATCTGTAACTGCAACATAGTCTATATAATTAAATGAACTACATCTTATGTGCTTCTAAGGACAAGTCTCATTACTGTCCTTTCTTCAGCTGCTTCAACTTGGCAGTTCAGATACTCATAAATATTTTGTCTTATTTGTTTACATACTGTTTTCATTTTTAACTGTTAGGTGTTTTGTTACAAATGTCTTTTTCCTAGTATTACTGTTTGTAAAGGTTGCTGTGTGTAATTTATTCTAGATGAATTTTGTGAATTGGAGTATTGAACAGTATACACTAGAAAAACATTGAGCAGTCATTTCAAGGGACGTTGATCAATTTTTGAGTATTTATTTGTTTATACTGTAGATTTTTTGTAATTGTTTTTGTAATTCAATTTTCTTGGTACTAACTATTTAAAATAGCATGAAGAACAATGATAATTTTTCTTGTCTCAATTTCTTGTTTTGTACTATCTTACTTATTTCATACCAGTGTTGTGAAGTAGTCTGTGTTATCTATGAGATGTGTACACAATTGCTATGAAATGTTGAGTGTTATTCTGCAGGTTCTACATGGTGGAATGAAGTACAGCGAGAGTACCTATTAATCTTGTTCTCTCAATTTCTGAATTCATGTTGCTTTTTATTCTGACAATCTGCACTTTGTCATTAAACATTGAAACTTTCCTCATATCACAAGGCAGTGAGTAGATGAGCACTTTGTCATTTTTCGGCTTGTTTATTTCATTCTGTCCTGTGTAACCTGCATAAATTTTATGGGAATAAAAGCTGACAGTGCTTGCAGTACAAATTAGGAGATGTCACAGTAAAATGGCTATTGTGTCCAGAATTCCCCTTTAGTTTCTGCTAGGCCTAGCTATTCAAATTGTAAAATACTGAATATGAGTATTGATGGTGCAAGTTTATTGCTCAGTGCAATGCTATTTGTTAATTAAACTCTACATTAATAATGTATAGCAGATTAAGTTCCTAGTCAGTTTTTTCCATTGTGTTAATGATTCTGTGAACATTGTGAAGAAGTGCACTCTTTGCTTATGAATTTGCTAATAATAAAAGAACATTGACAAAATGGATTAATTTTCTTTCCACCCTTACACTCTGAACTATCCCCTCAGTAACTAATAATGGATAGATGAATTGTGTAAGTAAAGTGAATTTCAAATATTCTTTCTGTTTTCAGGAGGTGTCATTACTGTTATTCTGTTGTATTTTCCCCACTACAGTCTATCCTTGTGTTAAATTGAAGCTCGTGTTGAGAAGGGGAAATTGTACCTTTACTACAACTAAATAATGCTGCAGGAGAAAGTACCCCTTTTTTACAGAACACTTTTGTGGTTCCTGATAATGAAAAAAATGGATTTTTTTGCACCTTATTTTCTTGAATTTGCCCTGTCGTCAGAATCTAGTTTTGTTGGCCCTTGAACTAGCCACTTGTATTAGTGGCGCAGCAGAAGCTTACCTTCCGGGAGGGGGGAATTATTTGTCCCAGATTGGTAGGCAACACGTCGTGCTTTGGTGTTTGGCAGATCGCATTCTGACACACTCAAAGAGACTTCGTATACTTTCATTTAACAAGTTAGCTGTGTCTCTGGGGATTTATAACCGGCATTATGGATGGAAGGGTGTGGATAAATAGTTAATTATTGCGACTGAGATGCGAAGTATGTTACATTGTCATTTGCTCGTTTCACGGACGCTTCTTGTGGTTGCGTGGTCGTGCGAGCAATCACTGCAGTGGCGGCTTTTACGCACTAGAAATGCTGAAAGTCACGTGAAGGTTTTCTTTATGGACCTTTTATATGCTGCTTCGGACAGCCAAGGAACATGCTAGCATACTCTGGGACAATAAATCAACGAGATGCAGGAAGGACACACGCATAGAGAATAACGTCAACTTCAGTGACACGATAAGGTTTTTTATTGACGGGATGGAGGACTCAGAATTTTGACTCGTTCTACAAGTGACTTCGGGTTTGACAGCTTGAATTGTAATCCGAGTTCTGATTCTCTTTAGAGATTAGAATTTTTTTCATTCTGTACGCTCGATCTGCGAATTTTCAGTGTGAGAATATTACTTGTGACTGGTTACCCAACTATGTAACTTTGTGATGTACTTGCTAGATTCGAACGATGAATTCTCTCGGCTCGGATTATTTAACTTTCTGATGTACTGGCCGAATCTCTTTCAAGTGCGTGGAGCAAAGTAATGCTCGCAAATGAAATCCGGAAAGTGAAATAAGTATACGCATTTACATCGCGATGGACACTAACACGAACCGGTTGGGATAAGGTCAATAAAGCAAATAAAACCACTAAGCTATTAGGATGTCCAAGAACTATAGTAAAGGAACAATATTGTGATGGTCTTGAAGTGAGAGCGAGAACATCATGAAGCGGCTAAACAACGATGGACTTGTAAATTTGCACTTGGGAGATGCGACATGGCGACCAGGATCGATTCGGGCCTCCAGCTGAGCTGGACCTGGACTTGGCGTAATGGTCTCCCTTTAGGCGACCTCCATTCAGCGGGAGTTTGTCTCTTTCTCGAACGACATGGAACATGCTTCTCCTTAATCATAAGTGGACGCCTCGCGTCAGCAGAGCTCCAACAGCTAGATCTGTTTTTGAGGGTTTTTTTCTTCATACATTGCTTTAATATTAAGGCGGTATTTCAAGAAAACTGCTCGTTTTTTTCAAAAAATTGTACATGACCCATTTGTGAAGATTTAACTTGTTAGAACATTTCGTTGAAGATCAACATTTCTATTATCAAAATTGTACTTTTGTAGGGTTAATTTTTTTGCAATCTTCAAAAATACAGAGAGTTCGCCGAAAATGGAACAAGCATCACTTCGTTTACCGTCCTTTGCTATAAACGAGGAACAAATTTAAAAGAGTCCTTCTTGAGAAAAATAATTGTTTAAAAATTGCAGATATTTCACTCATAATTACGCGAAAACTTGTCATATTTTAAAAATTACGCTTAACTTTACTTTAAGATGTCTTTGAACACTAGATTTTATTAAAGAAAAAATATTTATCCTAACTATTGTAGTTGCAGAAAGTCGCTGAAAAAAAATTGAATTTTTGGTATTTTGGAAATTGCAGAGATTTCTATGAAAATGAGACGTGTGCCAGTTTAAAGCATTCTTTATGATATCCGGGAGCAAAATCCAATAACATTTGGAGTGACTTTTGAGAGAACTTTGAAAATGTGTTTGATGTTTCATGAAGAGAACACCCAAAAATATCCGTTTCAAACTCTCACTCAGAGGTCATTTAGATCACTCGAGGAATATCAGTTTTGGAGAAAATCGTCTGAATGGTTGAGGCCCTAGCGTTGACCATTGCGGACTGACGAACGGAAGACTGCCACAGTTTCATAATTTATTTTGTCTTAACTGTCGAAAGTGAATTTTGATTTTTTGTTTCTCTGAATGGTGTCCACAAAAAGAACCTAATTTTATTAAATTTTTTCCTGTTTGACTTCGGACGAGAAAGGTGTATTAGAACTTTCATTAGAACTCTTTGTTCGCTACTCAGATCTCTGATCAGAAGTAATGAATGATGATTTCGAATTCTTTTTCTCTTGGAACTTCAAATATAAGAACAAGAATATATTGCATATTTCCCTTTGTTGACGTCGTACGAGAAAATTGTAATGAAACTTTCTTAAGAAATTTTTCTTTGCTATCCAGAAATGTGGTCAGGTTTTTATTTTGCGGTAGATCATCTGAATAATAGTTTTTTGTTTTTTTTTTCGGAAAGTGGTAGGTATTTATTTGAATATCTTTGTTATTTTTTTAGTTTTGAGAGTGAATTTTTGAGAACTGTAGAACTCTTTGACCACTATCCTTACTTGTTAGAAAATTTTGATTATATGTACTTTTGCCCGCAACCCTTTTTTGGATTTTAAATTTCTCTTTTTGTAATAATTTTCAAATTTTTGTGAAACTTTTTTTTAAACTTGTCGAGAACTCTAGAACTCTTTGTTCGCTACTCAGAACTTATAAAATATTTAGGATTATCAAATTTCTGCCCGCCAACTTCACACACCTGGGTTCTGGGGGTACTGACAAGTATGTGGAGCCATGCCGACTCCAATGCCATGGCCAGCTCAAGGCCGTCTAGAATGACGGCCTCTAGTCATGACGGCCCAAGCCCGTCTATTCTAGACGGCCTTGGCCAGCTGCACTAGGTTCCTTGGTTGCAGATCCATGGCCCAAACAGTCCGACCGAGATGGTCCCACAGATTATCGATTGGGTTTTAATCTGCGGAGTTTGGTGGCCAGGGGAGTACTGTAAACTCATCCTGATACTCTTCAAACGACGCACATACACTGCGAGCTGTATGACACGTTGCATTGTTCTGATGGTAGATGCCGTCTTGCTGAGGGAAAACGATCTCATTATAGTGGTGGACATGTTCCCCAAGAATGGCTGCATGCTTCTGTTAATCCATTGTGCATTCCAGAAAGACGAGACCACCCAGGGAATGCCACGAAAACATTCCCCACGCCATCACGCTCCCTAGTCCGGCCTGAACCAGTCCAGCGATTGTTGCAGGGCGTTGGCGTTCAGACGTTTCACACCGTATACGCCAACAACCATTTGTTGTTGTTTTTTTCGACAAGACGGACATTCTCGCACAATTTTTTTTGTCTTCAGTCGAACGGGGCCATGTAGAATATCGCCCTCGTAATTGACATGACATTCTGAAATCCCGGAATGACCGCCTACAGTACCGGCAGCGTATAAGCAACTCTGACAATTGGATGCGCTGTTGTCACTACACACATGACACCACCTACATGACAGATAAGTTAAATCTCAAAACATTAACACTTTCTGACAGGCTACAGGTCTCAATATCATGTTCATAACCTTCGCCACAGTCGAATATTATCGCCTCCGCGACTTTGTGTGAATCAGATGAGAGGCAAACCGGAACGCTGGCTGTGAGAAAATAAACAAATCCGTAGAAGCTGATTGCTTCAGAGCAGGTCACATATACTACAACAGGTGGCGAGAGAACTGTCAGAGTCGCTTATATGCTGCCGGTACTGTAGTAGTGATATTCCTGCAACAGGCGCTAACGAACATTGTTTTTTCCGTAGTCATTTTTCCCTAAAATTTTTATCTTCTGTAGATTGCAGTCGAGACAAACGACTTGTGGTTAAGATGTCACATAATGCCCGGCTGAGAGCATCGGCATTCAAATTTTGAGATCCCTTTCGATATTCCATTTCCAAATCATATTCTGATAACCGAACGCGCATCGCGTAAGTCGCAAGTCAAATTATACAACCACTTTAAAGGATCTGATGATCTGTTAGCATTTCAATTTTCTTCCATACATATACGGCCGAAAATGCTCAACTGCCCACACGATTGCCAAAAGTAATTTTTCTATGACTATAATTTTTTCTGCTTTACTTAATGTTCTACAAGCATGCGCAATCGGATGTTGGGAGAAGTTTGTGATAACACGACTTCTATTGCCCCGAAGCTCGCGTCTATAGCTATAGAAAAAGGTTTTTCAAACCCAGGAAATTGAAGCATGGGGACGAAGGTTGCTTCAATGCGGCGAATGCTAAATCGTGCTCTGTCATCCAATTATAAGTTGCCCCCTTCTTCAACATTAGGGTAAGGGATTTAGCGATTTTACTAAAATTATTTTTTGTATATGACCTTTTCTGTTGCAACGATGATTATAAACGACCTTTTCTGTTGGAAGAAATCGTTCATAAATGAGCCTTTTACGGTACGAACGACGGCATATTATATTTTATGGTTTACTAGTTCGTTGCTGTATGTTTACGGACCTCAAACAAAACACGTAATGGTATTGTTAATACCCTTGGGGCCTTTCTGATTCTTTATGCCCTCGGGCCTTTTGAGTACTTTATGGCCCGCTCTAATACCAACACAATGCATAGAACATTTTTATCAATTCGATTGATTAAAGTTACGAAGCAAACAATACAATAAATTAATGGCATAATGCTCAAATAAGTAAAATAACCCGTTATAAACGTTATTTTGCTTAATTTATATGAAATTTGCAATTTTGGAATGTTTCCGTGAATATACAATTGATACCAGTCACTCGTATTTCACTGTTACATATCACCTTTTTTAGAGACTAGTACGTGCTTCTTGAGTAACTCGTAGTAATAAGATGTATAAGGAGCATCGGCTAACATCCTCGAAATGCTATTTTTTGGTATCATGACATATTCTAAATAACTTTTGGCAATAGAAGCAAATAACCTGAAAGTACTGTTTCATCAACGTAATTTACACTGTTATAGAACTCTCAAATACACCATAAACATTTTTATATAATTTTCGAGATTTTACTGTAAACCGCTGTCCGTAGTTTTGTCAGTTTTTGCGAGAATTTCCGTAGGAACTTCACAATATTCTTTCATTTCATACGAACAAATCAGTCCAATAACGATTATGCAATAGTAATTAGATACATACTGTTTTGTTTATTTGACGTCATATTGACAAATGACTAATACAGTGCATCATTTCACCTTAGACGCAAGAAAAAATATGAAATGTTTCGAATTCTCGTTTAATTCAGCAACGAATTAGTAAACCATAAAGTTTTGTATTCACCACGGGCGTTACTAGATGTTTTTGCCCTTCAGGCGACTTCGGCCCGTGATACATAAATAGGTATTAAGGCACGAAGATGCATTACACATTTAGCCAATCGCAGCAAGAGAATCGTGGGGAGGTATTGGTAACACTAACAGCCGACCACCGTTTTCTCGCACAGCTGTCAAACACCCGAGATGTCACAAGAACGTTGTTTCGCAAAATAAAGTTTGATTCTCTTATAAATTTATGATGCTGCTATACAAACAAATAGTGTATGCAACTCGTTTATAATGTTGCTTTATTGCATTCGTACAAACTAGAAAACTCGCTTCTCTTGTCGCTCGTTTTCAAAACATGTACTCATGCAATAAAGCTTAACATTATAAACTACTACTATGAACCTTCGATAATAAGAAGCCAACCCTAAAAGTTTCTTCAACTGACGAGTGTTCTGCGGTGGGGGAACATTTTTTACGGCTTGTTTTTCTTGGGTCTGGTTGAACTCCACTTCCAGAAATTATATGGCCAAGATGTGACATCCCGCTACATATGCAATAATTGGCTGAAGGTCGCTTAGAACTGCAGAGTAGCGTTGTAGCAGGCGCGTTCTTCAGTCCTAATAGCATTGTTAAAAATTCAGAGTGCCCTCGTACAGCACTGAAGGCAGCTTTTTCCCATATTCCTTCCGAAACAGAAATTGATGAAAGCCTGAGGCTAAATTTAAAACACTGAAATATTCTGCTTTTCCTAAATTGTCCAATATATCAGTAATATTGGGCAATGGGTGAGCAATGGCTATTGTTTTCTCATTTAACTTACAAAAATCTAATACTGAACGCCACTGTGGCTGTCCCAGAGCATCGGGTTTCTTTGGCTTTAGTAATATAGGAGCATTCCACGCACAATTAGAAGGTTAAATAATTATATTTCGTAACAGACCTTCAGTTTCAGAGCCCACTTCCTCTTGAAATGCTTGCGTAAGGCAGCATAAGGTTTTACGCAGACGGGCGTAGTGCAGGGTTGAAGGTAAATGGCGTGTTCTTCTGTCGCCGCCATGACAAAGCTGGTCGCCTGGTAAATAGCAGAAATTCTCCGACATAACTCGGACAAGGTCGACTTTTCTCCTATATTTTGGTGGTTTGTGCAAAACTCACCCTCTAAAACTGCTCCTCGCTTGTGCCCGGCAGAAAAATCACAAAATGAGTAACATTAGGAGGTTTTTCAATGTTAACCTTCTTAGATGAAATTCGAACCGAATTTTCATTTAAGTAAAGCATACGGACAAGGCAGCGCCCGTTCTGGCATTCCACTAGTGTGGCAGACATTAAATTTCCCAGAGCAATTTCGCGTTGTCAGTCCGAATTTATCAGTCCAAGACCCTCATGGTCTGTCGGTGGAAAAATACATTTTTTCTGGTCGCGCAGGAATTTCTATGTTTACGCACAAAGGGAGAGAGGTTGTTAAAGGGGCATAGCCGAGACTGGTGTTTAAACAGCTAGTTTTATAATTTACACTAGCCTTTTGCTTTAAAAAGAAATCACGCCCTAGAATACTTGTACCATCTACATCAGGCACGTCAAACCGCGCCTTCTGGAGCTACTTGCGCGCCTGGCAAGCCTGGCGCTCGTACGGGCACGGGCAACTTCCCCTGACTCCGCAATGATTTCCCCTTAAACTCCAGAAAGGGGTGTACACGCGCACGCTGAAGCGGGGCGAGGCGGTGAATAGCGGTGTAATATATTACATGTGGATGAAACACGTGTGGACATTTTATGTAAACCCTGTGAACTTAAGTGGAACTATAGGAGGATGTAAAAAATGGAGAGACAAGGGGGCTTTGAAAAAGCTACGTGACATGAAAACCAAGTGTGAGAGAGGACGTTTTTGGCTGTGTTTTAGACAAATCAATGTTTTAATACTAAGAGGTGTTTTGTAATAAAATTGTATTCGCTGAAGGAAGCGAGACAAGAACTTAGACAAATTGAACTGGGCGCTTAAGTTATGTGAGGAAGAAGCTTACGTGATATGTAAACCGGGAACAACCGAGAAGAGAGAAAGCTAAGTCACCTATGCACTGATGTAATAAAACAGTTTTATTAGTGCAAATATGTCTTCAATTTTACTGTTCATGTAAATAAATAATCAATATAATTTTATTTGTTCAACATAGAAACGTCTAATATTTTTTAGTATAGTAATTTTAGCCGATTATACGAAATATTCAATTCGTCCAATGATTTCCGTATGGAAATATTAGAGAGGCCATGTCCTGAGAATTGGTGTTTTATTGTGCTGATGTATCGTAAAAAGGTCGGGCATATTTACAAATATATTTCGGTACGTCACAGTGGCTTCATACGAAAATGTGTTCGCCAGCTTTTTTTTCTATCAAATAATCGAGAATTGTATTATGTTTATATTCTTCACTACTTATTAATATTTGAAGTTTATTTTCTTACAAAATTCTCCCTGACATACACATCTTTGCTAAGTGACCGGAATATGTTTGAATAGCGAATCCTTTCCTTGTTTTCGTTTTGTGTTCTGTTATTAAATCGTTCAATTATTTATTTATTAAGTAATAATGTAAAATAAATTAACAAGTCTCTATAAATTAACAATTCTCACTTACAAACGGACAGCGCTTTCAACAGACAAGAATATTTGCCTGTAAAACCTTCTAACCTGAACATAGAAAGTTTACTCTTAATTAAACAAGATTACAAAATCAATATGCTTTTGATTTTGTTTAATTACTCTCATTGGAGAATTTGAAATCGGACTGACGTAGTATTTCCTTTTAATGGATCATTTCTTTACCTTAATGAGAAAATGGAAATTAAAATACCTAAATTTGTGACAATAAGTGTTAAGTAACTTCTCCCAAAGACTGCCATCGGCCAGGTATCCAGCGAAGTAGCATTCTGTAGCATTTGTACAACCTTTACTTTAAAATTTCGCGCCAATTTCTCTGGACGCAGTGTCCGCGAGCTCTAGTAAGCTTGTTACCTTGCCCGCGACCTCGATATGCCTGATCTACATACAGGCGCATTTCAGAAGGAACTACATAGGAAAATGTTCTATAATTCCTCGCGGAATCCGCAATGCCGTTCGAACTCGACCTTTTGTTTCTACATCAACATTTCCTATTTCCTTTAGAATAGCAAGCCATCCTTCGGTAGAAATATTTTCTAGTTTCACACGAGAAGCCTTAATTAAACTTACATCAGCTCCGGTATCAACTAGCAGCGCCCAGTTTCTTTTCCCCTACATTCCTTTGCATGTAAACAATATATCGCAACTTGGGTGTATTTACCTCGTCTTGCGAAAATACAAATGGCACCGTGTCAGCCGACCCCACCGCTAAACATTATGTGCGGCAGCAAGGCAATTACGAGCAGTAAGGTTTTCTTGGCAACATCTGAAACAAGTCACTAGATTATTCGGGCACCAAACGAGTGTAGAGCTATCGGCATTATTAGGAGTTGGAACAGGATTTTTATTCGAAACAAAGGTCGACGCATTTCTTTTGAAACTACTTTTATTTCGCTGATTACTCTGAGCTTTCGTTTCCTCCTCTAATGCAATTTCTATCTCCTCCGCTAAAGAAGCGGGGTCGCGGCTGGGAACCGCTGTTTGAATTAAGCCCTCGGCAAACGAAATTCTAGCTATCTGTTATGTGAATCCGTGAATGTGACTCGATGATCAATAGGACAGGAAGCTAGACTTCCTTGCCTTATATTTCCTAATAAAGCTTCTAATGGATTGGACCACTCTCCAACCCTCTCTTTCTCATTCTGGGAGGCCTCGAATAATTGACAAACATAAAAATCAAAGGTGCTCTGTGTATCAAAAGTAGCACGGAAAGGTTTTTTCTTCATGTAGAAAGATCTTGAAATTTCAGTGCCTACGCTACTTCTCTGCGAATTTTACATCTTATACATGCTAATACACTTTCCTGGTTAAGCGGAGCTGTTAATGACATAACTTTTTCTGCGGCAATTATGAAATCTCGTAATTCTTTCTTGCCTCTGAATTTAGGAATTAAATTATCTTCATTTTTAAAAGTAAATAATCATTCTCACTGCTCCGCGGGAGTCGTGCATACGTCAACATTTACATTACCAGTCGTCTGTTGGTCACTTTCGGTTGGTAAGGTCGAAGCAGGGCCGCTCTCCCGCTCTGGCGCCTGCGGAACGCAACCCAACCGACGGCTCCGCCATTGTCCCACAGGAGACAAGGGCATCTCTACTGACCTGTGCGCTTACATACACACTTTCATTTAACAATTCAGAGAGAGGTTTGTTGGTGTCTGAAACAGAAGCTTGGTTGACGACAGATGTATTTAACCTGGTTGTCTCTGCGCAAATCTCTGCGCAGGTGGGAAATAGGGATGCGACATCGATATCGATGTTTTCAAAACATCGATGTTTCTGTAAAAACAAGACCATCTTCAGAATTGAAGTGATCAAGTCGATGATTTTTTAACCTTGATGTTTTTACTCGTACGTTTTCGATGTTTCATTCCTGAATGAAAAGTTCCCATAATCACAATTTTGTAAAAGTTAAAATATGAAATAATAACTGATGAAACAACTATTTGTGTTCGAAACACATGAACGTGGTTTGCCCTGCCTTCATTGAGCAGACTGTTCCTCGTCTGAATGATCCTGATACCATGACATTTGTCTTTCCACATATTTCGCACACGAGGACACGTTTTTAACTGCTTTAAGTTAAATTCCGTGGCGGTAGCAGAAAACTTGTGGTAATTCATAAGGAGAAATAATGATAATCATCCACAACAATTATTGTTGTGAATGATTATCCCTACCGTTCATTATTGTTTTAAGTTAAATTTTAATTATAAATTAATACACTAGTTTGCAAATAAAAGTATCCAAAGTTTTTTATGACAATCATTTATTTCAGCAATTGCACAACGTTTCGTAACTAGTTTTGTTACATCATCAGGTTCTTAGTGAGGGAACTACTATCCCATTGAATTACCTTTGCAGTAGAAAAGTCGAGGAAACATTACGAAATTAACTCACTCTCACTCAGTTGATATCAAATAACAGTTACAAACAGTTTGTCTGTTTTGTTGTCGATGTCGCATAACTAGTAGAAAATAGATGAATAATTATTTATCAACCTTCCTAGTGCCCGCCCTCACTCCTGATTCTATTCTGACCTGATCCCACTCTTGACACCAAACGAAGTTCCCTTGTTATGAATTAACATAGGAAACAAGTGGGGTGGATCTGTCAGGATAAGTATGCAGAGACATTTTTTGATAACACCAGTTTATTTTCAAAGTTCAGAGGAAAACGAATAATAAATAAATAAACTATAGATCTCATTCTCTCTTATACTGCTAAAAGGGTTAACAACAATAACAATAATCGGACTCATGCAGGGGCGGATCCAGCTGATCGTTTTGGTGAGAGTCATCATGGATTTTTGTTCAATAATAAAGATTTGTTCTTATATTGTATACTATTTTTATAGTGTATATATGATACTATACAATATTATTTTTAAATAATTACACAATTCTAATATAAGTACATATTTAAATCAATTTTGCCAAATAAAAGTCAGTAACAAACAAAAACACTTGGCCTTTTGGGGGGGGGGGGCATGGCCATGTTCCTCCACCCTGGATCCGCCACTGAACTCATTCCATATTTGTAAGAGCGCATTTCTCAACTCGAGGAAGTCATGATAAGTAAAAACTGGTGATGCTACAACAGCACGAACTTTCTCGCATCAGTAACGGTTTCGTAAAATTATAATGCCGCAATTCCTGTCCATATTAACACACCTCGGCCATCACTTATAAAACTTATATACCAATCGTAGCGCAATCACATATAATACCAATCGTAGCGCATTAGGTCAGCACCTCTCCTCTGTGGAGAGGGTGCTGATTAGCAGCGAAAACTTAATCCATTTAAAGCTAATACATCATCACATTCGACAATCCAAAACTGCGTTCCATACGTCCACAAACTCCACCAAAAAATGTGAAGTTATTCTGAGAATTTCAAACAATCGTGTCGCGTTGCCATTGTTTTAACGACCTGATAACGCCTGAAAGATTCTAGAAAAAAAGTGCGGAAAATTCGAATTTGCAGTTGCAAAAATTAGTAAAAATGACGCGAAATCACTCATATTCTAAAGAAATGGACGACCTTAAATACGTAATTGTGAAGACCACTTTTCATTAAGTAAAATATCGCGATATTGTAGTTTTGCGATGTTAATTTTTTACAATTTTTGAAAATTCAGAGGTTTCATCGAAAAGAGAGCGTGAAGCATTTTCATAACCATAGTTTATTCCAGAAAATATTTAAGAAAAAATTGGTCCCGTTTTTTGAGAAATCATTTCTCATAAATTGGCTATGTTTCAAGGCAAATTACGCGAAAAGTACTCAGATTTTTGAAAAATTGTAGATGACAGTATTTAAAGATCGAACTTTGTGGAACAGATTTATTAAAAAAAGTCTCTTTCTTTAATAGTGTAGTTGAAGAAAGAAGTAAAAAAAAGTTTAAACTTTTGTAAGTTTCGAAAATTCAGTAAATTGAACGAAAATGAAACGTGCGCCATTTTGATACGCTTTTTTTGTTCTAAGAAAGAATGTTCAAAAATGGAGAGATTTTTGAGAAAATTTTGAAAATGTTTTTAAGACTTCATGTAAAGAAATCCGAAAACCAAAATAACCGTTACAAATTGAAGGGGCCGCGAGATCAAGCAGATCAACCAGGATTTCACCAATATTATCAATTTTGGTGAAAATTCAGCTTCCAATTTAGAGTTGTTCACATACAGGCAGGTGGTTGGACATACGCACAGACGGACAGACAAACGTTTTGCCATAAACAGAATTTTCGGTATCAAGGAGACACAACACGTGGATTCTCATTACACGTTTTAGAGGATACCACATTATGAGTTTTTCGGTCGAAAAAACGGCTAATTTTGCCGCAGTATTTTAATTCTTATTCTGTACTACGTAATTGGGAAACACGCGAAAGTAAGTTTCTACGTAATGCGAGAAGAATTTTTTGATTGATGGAAGGAGGCATAGGCGAGAAAATTTCTGAGGCATGGTTGTGTATCTTCTGTAATGCTAATTTAGTTGGATTCTAGAAAGTATCGTAGATCAGTTTTAACTACTTTCTTCGTAACCTAACAGATGCATTTTATAAGCTGATAAAACAATATTTCAATTTATTCTTATAGTTTATACATCTCAAATTCTTAATTTATTTATATATTTTTAAATAAATTGAAAGTTTGATGTGTATTTATTTATTTATTTTTACGTAAAAAAACAGTTAAAAACTGCGTATGACGTCCTATGGGGAAAAGTGAATTGTGTGCACATTTTCAAAATTCTGTGATCCCTACACTAAGTCATATACTACTTAAATTTTGAATTTTGAAAGGGAGAAAAAAAAACAAAAACTCCCATGTATAAAATCTATTTTCAAAAATAAATAAGCAATAAATTGATAAATAAGCAATACATTTTGGCTCTTATTACTTCCTGCCGCGACAACATGGAAACGATAATTTGAATAATTGTATTTCCCACTGAATTCTAGAAGACGTGCACAGAAAATGAAGTTACATTTATGTCCAGAAGCAAAACAAGGGGCCATCTCAGCATTTGCTCAATGGATCAGGGAAACTGGACGAAAAACCTAAGTAAGTAAGTAAGTAAGTGTAAGTATAAGACTGCTTAAAAGAAATTATTTTCTCTGTAAATACTGAAAAAATAAATAGCATTAGAAACACATATCACACTATAGTAACATCCACTACCACAGAGTACCCATATTATTTGTCTTATGTCTACTACCCTTTAAGTATCGCAGCGTAACGCTGCCTCTTCCAGGCCTCAACCCCTTTTATAGGTTACAAAATTTAACGACAGTCCCCAAGGAAAATTCAAATCTAATTGTTATGTATTTATACAATGGAGATTTTGGTGAGGACACAGTGCAAGTTATATTGTGGTAATGATAAGAATGAAGTGTTAACATTATTCGTCCATGGAATTAATGCAACAGTTGTCGGAAAATACGCTGAAAAAGGCTTTATTTATTTTAATTTATTTTACGTCAAAACAAAGTTAAAAATCTGCGTATGACGGGCTATGGGGAAAAGTGAATTGTGTGCCCATTTTCAAAATTCTGTGATCACCACACTAAGTCATATACTACTTAAATTTTGAAAGAAGAAGAAAAAAAAAAGGCTTTCGAAATGCTAAACCCCTCCCACTATTGCTTATTTATGAAAATAGATTTTATTACATGGGAGTTTTTTTTTTTTTTTTTTTTTTTTTTTTTCCTTTAAAATTAAAATTTTTTTTTTTTTTTTCTCCCTTTCAAAAATTCAAAATTTAAGTAGTATATGACTTAGTGTAGGAATCACAGAATTGTGAAAATGTGCACACAATTCACTTTTCCCCATAGCACGTCATACGCAGTTTTTAACTGTTTTTTTTTTTTTACGTAAAATAAAATTTAAAAAAATAATAACGCACAGACACACTACACACGTGCTTACTACAATAATGCACTGAAAAAATGCATTTTCTAGGCTTTGATTGTCAAATTGTCACTTTGCAATGTGTCGGATGAGAATTGAAATCAGCAAGTTGGCATAGCTGATATATGCCAGTGTTCTGTTCACCAATGTCCAAGTCAGAGAGTATGTACTGTGTAAGTGAATCTCTGCGAGATTTGAATTGGTACTGTACTGGGTGTGTTATTCGTGTGTTAATTTTGGTCTCTAGAGAATGAACATTACTTAATTATTTATTGAATGTTGAGTACAATGAATAAACGTCAAGTTCTAGGAGTGTTTTGCATGTGATTAGATATGCCGGGATGTTTATTATATAGTCAGGCATAGTGATCATAACCCTCTATTTAAAAATGACAGACGAATCGCCCCCAAAATCACGGTACTGGGGTGAAATATCTCCCGTAGAAGAAGTACCAGAAGATTTTGCTGATGTAATGATACAAAACACAATGAAGCCAATTGCTGTAAAATTGCATGAACCTACTGGTGAAGAGGAACCAGCTTCTGTGGAGTGAGTTGCACATTTGAAGATTTTTATTTAAAAATAATATGAAATGGGAAAGCAGTTAAAGTTGTTTCTGTTTAACTTATTCTCTTCTCAATTTTACAAGTATGTATTATTACTTTGCAGGCTTCCCCCAGAATGCAGTGAAATGGATGAAACTGTTATACATACTATTAAACTGTTGCAATATGCCAAGTCAATGCAATCCGTCATCGATAAGTTGAAGGCTAAGGTATGTTTAGCATATTGCTATAACAAATGGATTAATTTGGCAAAGGTAAAGATGCAAAGATTGTGTGTACATTGAGGGAGAATGTCACTTTATTGCTGACTGCACATGATGTAGAAGGAAGATTGAAGTTCACTAGTAAAATTCACTGCTTTCATGGTGACCCAGCTCCAAAATTGAATTGTACTAGCAACACAAAAATGATCGTCTTTTATGTTTAAGTACCTATTTCAGTTTTCAATTTTGTTTAGGTACAAAAACTGTTCGAAATATAAATTATTATTAACAGTTAGCTAAAATACTTTAGGGATTTGTCTCCTCCTCCCAGATTATCTGAAAGCTAGAGGCCATCAAATTTACATGACTAAAACTGAACATGCTATCATCTTACATTCCTTTATTGACTTTTTTGTTGTAGAGGGGAAATATTGACACTTCAGCTCTAGAATCCCCTCCTTTTCCTGAAGAATTGAAAAAAAAGTTTCCTCAGAGACCAGCTCCTTTCTATTTCAAGGAAAGGATATCTACGTAAGTAGTAATTTCTTATGCATTTGATATTTTGTTTCTAACATTCCTAAAGAATGAATTCTCTTCTAGACCTTTTATGGAAGGCATCGGCCCACCCCCTCATCAGTTGACTGAAACAAATGCTCGAAGTATATTGCGAAAATGTGTAGCCACTATTTTTGCTCATATAGGCTATGATGGTAAATACATTTGGATATTAAGTTTTTCTTATTTTGAGCATAGAAATAAGGAACTGTAACTAATAAAGGTTGCAAATGATTTGTATTTTTTTTCTGTAAAGATTCCCAACAGGTAGCTCTGGATGTAATGACTGATGTTAGTGAAGAATATTTTAATAAATTCACTCGTTTATTACGAGTGGGTGAAGACCATGAAATGATGACTGGAAATGTAGGTTTTCCGGTACGTACTCATATTGTTACATCTGTATTAGAGGTACGCAAATGGTCTGGTTAGATCTCATTTTTAATAAAAAGTTGACCAAAAGTATGTAGTTGCAAAATACAAAAAAGTACTTGTAATTCCTTATTTCATAAAGACCATTAAATTGAGTTCCAGTTTTAGAAACTGCTTGAATTATCAATATACTCTGTGAATCACCTTGTATTAAATGTATGTATATGATGTATTACATGCATATTAAATTGTGTAATTTGTAGGATGTAATGGAAAGAACATTTCATGAGATGGGAATTGGTAGTATGCTTGTTGTGCATAATTTTTACCAAGATAGGATCTTAAAGTATCATCAAAAAGTATTAGATCACTGTAACGATCTTGCTGCAGAGTATGCTAGTCTCACAGCCGCTCAGATAAAACAAGAAACTACAGAAATAATTGAGTGAGTTTATTTTTAAGTTTACTAGCAGTATGATATTTGGCTTGCAAAAATAAAACAAACCAATACTAATTTTATCCTAAATATCATATTACATTACAGATGTAAAATAGAAACTGAAGATGATTATGCGGATGTACCAGAATTCCATGTACCTGCTGCATTAGGTGAAGGAACTTCTGCAGAACAATTACGTCCTTCTTTAGAGCAAGGATTTAAGGTGCTTCAAAAGTTTGAACAGGAAGAACAGTATGTATTGATTCATAAAATACTGATTGCATGATCTCAATTCTGTTATAATGTAAATGAAATTATATTGAGGCTGGATGATTTTAGATACATAATTTCAGGTGTATTTGTATTGTGAATATAAGTATTGTTATGGAGAATATGCATAATGTTTTGTTACCTTGCGTATTGCTAGGGAGGACAAGAATTGAAATGTAGTTTCACTTAATCGTCAGTTTTCACATTAATAAATAATTCAAATAACTGGAAGCAGTTTGTAAAGAATATTTTCCTATCAATTCTGTTTAATAAAATTTAATGTTAGTAAATAGAATAATAGGCTAAAAACAGGCCATGTGATGAATTTTGAAGTAAGAACAAACAATGAAGACTTTTGAAGTTTTGAGACATGAGAAATCAGGAATTGCATCACATGTTTGGAACCAAAGACTGGTAGAAGAGGAACTCAATTTTCTAAAATACATTTTTAAAACTAAAATTAACTACTGGCTTATAAATCTGCCGCTGAATAAAACCACAGAAAATGGCTTCCAGAAAGTAAAATAAAATACTCTTATCGCTGCAGTAAATTATATATTTTAACCAAAACATGATGAATCTTCATGAATGCTACATTAACTTAATATAGTAGTATACATACAGAACTACAGTTCTTTTCGTACCAAGAAAAGAAAAATTTGCTGTTCCACAACTGAATGCATGAGTAAGAAATATTTAATTGTGGTAGGCCTCTTCCGTGGAGGCTTGCTGGTAACTGTGTTGTAAGTAGTGATGCACTGAGTGAGAATATTCAATCTGTATATGCAGTATGAAAATATAATAACTCAATTAAATTTTTTTTTCAGCCAAAATCAAAACTGTTTCATTTGTTTTCAGCCAAAATCGAAACTGTTTAATTTGTTTTCAGCCAAAATCGAAACTGTTTTTCATTGCTTGTTGGATGTTTTCCAAATCTAACCAAACGAAAGATGCCTCTTCAGACGGTCAGAGGGTATCTAGTTTGCTTTGAATTTCTGCGTGCATTGGAAATTAGTAATTAGATAATTAATATGGGAGAACACTAATGCACAAGTTAAAAAAATCATTATCAGTTTTTGTATTCCTATTATTGACATCCTTGATTATATTTTTCGGGAAAGAAAGACAATTTAAAATGAACTTTGTAATTTTTTGAATCGAAATCCTCAGGGTTTTGTGTGTGTGTGTGTGTGCGCGTATGTGTGTATTTACTTTTTGTAAAATTTTGTTTGCTTGTAAGGAGTAAAACTAACTTTTTTTTGGATGTTTCCATTTTCTCGTGTAAAAATTGAAAATAAGTCTTTTTATCAAATCATAAGTCTTTAGAATTGCTCAAGAAAAACATTTGTAGAGGACACAAATGTCTTCAATCTCTTTTTTTTTGTTAAATTTCAGTTTTTTTAAAGCAGTTGCAAAGGGTAAGATGTGATAATGTGAAAGAGTGAAGATTCAGGTGAAAGTAGGCCTACTGAAGAAATTTGCATGTAAAAATTTTTTGATGAAAATGTAACATTTTAAATGGCGGATATTAGAAAAAAATACCTCACATACATCCTGTGAAAGATAGTACTTGAAGTACTCATTTGTTGTGTATTAATTTGGCATATAATGCTACAGCAGAAAAAAGTGTATTAGATGATTCCACTTTTAGTTTATTTTGTTTTAGGCTCTTCTCCTGAATAATGATCTAAAAGGTAGTTTAAGCTCATGAAAAAACTATTCATCATGGGTGATATTGTCATTAAAGACAAGATAATGATAATATACCTCTGAAAAAGTACGTAAAACACAAACCATTATAAAATTATTCTTAATTTATTTGTTTCAAAACAATAAAATGATTGATTTATTAAAGAATTAAAGGTTTAAAATTTTTTTTAAAAAATAGCAGTTAAAAATTTTTATAAAATATTGCATAATAATTATAAAATTGCAAAATTTTTGATACTGCTGTTTTTCATCTTCAAAAATACTGTTTCATGTATTTGTATGTCTAAGCAAGAAATTCTTCACCAAATTATGAGACAGCTTTAAGAAAATATAGGTGCCAATTCTCAAGTAAGAAATAAATTTTGTAACTTTGCATCCTGAACTACAAAAATATCAAAAATTCTTAAGACATTTATCCTAATTGCAACTTTATTTTATTCCAGATTGCAAAATTTGGTAAACAAAGAAGAAATTTTGGTTAGTGATTCTCCAAAACAATGATTAAATATCACACCACTTCATTTTTTATTAAGGTTCATTTTGTTTCCGTAAAAAAGTTAATGGCATTGCTTGAGAACTAGTTCTTTTGAAAAGTAGAGGGATTAAGCATTTTATCTGTGTTTTTACCTGTTGTTTTCTTTTTGAAAATTTTCTTTTCTTTTTCTTTTTCCTTATTTTCTTTTTTTCTGTTAGATTACAGTAGTCTCTGATTTGTACTTACTCAGAAGGACTGGACTCTGTCGACCAAGGAAAGTTGCAGAAAATACAGTGCACAATTTGAAGTCTATGAGGTCATATTTTTTATCCAAAGGATAGTCCATAAATAATGCCCAAGAAGTTGGGATGGGACTTGAGACAGCATTACACTGAGTTACATAGGGGTGATAATTTAGTGTTACCTAACGCTGATATTTATTTGTTTAAATTTTTCAACATTGACTGAAATAATTCCTTTTATTTAATTGTATAATAAAACATTAAAATATTAACTAATTAAATTTAAAAATATAAATAAATTAAAAAAGTTATAATGTACAAATTGTTACAATAAATGGAAATATTTTTTCATTAATGCTGTATTGACTGAATCTGCTAGATTATGAAAAAGAAATTCAAAACTGAACTATTATTTATTCTAGTATCCAGTTGGCACTGTACACTCTTGTCTTTGCATCATTCTTGATGGCCTTTGCATGGCTTGTAAGGGCATTTCTTTCTTCATTCAAAAATTGCCCCCACTCTCATTGTTAGGTGCAGTCAGCATCGCCAACTGATTCTGATTTAAATTATCATAAATTTTAATAACATATAAAATTTATACAAACTATTTTAACTGCTACATAATTTATTTTTACTTATTGTGAATGTGCATTGTTGATGCAAGTGTTACATAATTATTTGGGAGAAGTTCCCAAAATACTCCAAATTTGTGTTACATAATGTCTGGATGGCCCACAAGATTGTAGGAGAATAAAAAATCATTTACAGACAATCACAGTATATTTATCATCAATGTAAAATACTCTACAATGCCATAATTCACTTTACTATTTTTACCAACATTATTTGTATTTCCCCACTTACCTGTACTGTACCATTTAGATACCTGTTTGTCTGAGATCTGTGCAATCAAGAGACTTCTGAATTTCTTATTGATTTTTAATGAAAATTTATATTGCTACTCGAAAGAATTTGATAATAAGCCACAAAACTATATCTTGGAAAAGGAATGAACATATTGTAATACATTGAACATAGTGGAACTTGTTGATTTCTATTGCTGAGATATTTGTTTCATTGCCTAATTTTACATTCAAAATTGTTGTGCCTTTGCACCCCTGAATATTATAAAAAGAGAATTAAGTGATAATTTGCTTAGTAATTTTGGATAAACAATATTTTAACTTTTTTAATATTTGGAAACGAAAATGTGTAATGTGAGTTATTGATTCGAAGTATCCTTGTTATTATAGACAAGGGGACTTTGAATCGATAACTATTTGAACAGACAATCTATGAACTACTCTAAGTGCAATGGTAGTTATGAAGTTATAAATATTTGTTTATGTGTGTGTTTGCATTTATGTTGCAAATTTCGTGTGCTAATTTTTGGTAATGATTTACACCCTAAATTTATAGTTTATGTAGTTATTAATATTTACTAACCCCATCTACTGCAAAAGTGATACTAGTAATATGGGTATTGTAGATCTGTACAGTCTAAATCATCATGAGAAAATAGGTTAGAGAAAGAGTCAAATTGTCTGCTTGTTGGTCGTCTGTATAATTGGGCCCTCTTCAGCTATTCTTTTGATCTAATATATTATGCATTTCAAATTAGTCTGAGAACTGTATGTGATAATACTAATTAATTTATCACATTTGTGATACAATTTTTTTTCTTCATGTAGACTTACAGTCTTGTGAATTTATTTTCATCTTTCTTGAAATCCATATTGCTAATTTGGTCCTTCAAAAACAGGGTCCACTTTGTAATTGATGTGAAGCAAGATGTTCTCTGCACTTATTTTGAAGACTTAATAACCCAGAATTCCCTAGAAAAAAATACTACTTTGAGTGAAAGAGAAATATAACTGCCTTTTGGGGTGTTCAGTGAAGAAAGTAAGTTTCATGCTTTTAGGAGGTGGTTTTCCAATGACATTAACAATGTTTCTGAAGGAATATTTATGACAATTATTTTTGCAATAATTAAAATTGTGAAAGAATCTTCACTTTATGTATTTAGGTTTGTAATGGGCATCTTGAAATTATTTGAAGTTTCAAACCTGAAACATTGTTCATGAAAGTGTTCTGTGAAGAGAGACTTTAATTTTAAATTTAATAAAGTTTTTTAATACTTTCATTGCCTAAAAGAAAATGAAATTAGTTTCCAGTGTTCAGCACATTTACACAGTTAAAAGTTATGTATAATTATTCATAAGTTGTGGAGGAAAGTCATTGTCTGTTGTTGTTTTGTTTTTTTGCATAATATCGAATAGAATAATTAAAAAATAATTGAGAAGGTATTGTGCAAGAAAGTGTTCAGTTTACACAACTTTTTTTAAACGTTGTAGATAATTTTTTTATTATTAACTGCTCAGGTTATTAGTAAGTAAAAGAACATTCAGTTACAAATAGTAAATTATTACAATAAATTGATAATTTATGTAATGTAATAGGCAGAATTTATTTATACAGTAATGACAAAGAGTAATAGTATTTGTATCAAATGTATTTGAAATCTCTCTTCATTCCCATATTGATCACTCATAGTGCCAATTATACCCAACTCTTATTCTTATTGGAGGGAGCATTCACTATTGATTCTCCCATTGAGATCGGATATAGCACATTGGCATTATTAATTAAGTTCTATTGTCCAATAATTGATAAATATAAAAGTTCAAAATGCTCGGAAAATGAAATAAGGTAAAAGCACTAGTAGTGAGTATAGTTAAAAACATGTTCGTGTTTTTTAACTTCTTTAGCCAAAGGACAGTAGTAAACATGTGAAACTTGAGAGGTTATTATCTTACATCTTTCTGAAGAGAGGCATAAAGATAGCCAATTTTCAATTTCTTGTATTTTTTTTATTAATATTTTGTCCAAACTTGACGATATCTTAACTAGTTGTGGCCACTAAAAAAGTACAAAATTTTGGTAATGGCCAAATATTTGACTCAGTAATGGCCATATGATAGTTTACATCCTGAACACGTTTGTATTCAAAAGAGTACTAGATGTTTTCAACTTAGTGTTTGAATATAAATGAGAGGAAAAAATTAAGTTATCTTCATTCTGGTCTTCACCACTAGAAGGCATAAGCTTCCTGTTCTCCAGGTGAGAATCCTCCAATTCTTATTTTTCGATTTTTGTGTTTGAAGTTGCCATTACTAGTGTCGTAAACCCTATGGGAATTCATTAGAATTCTAGTTATGATTGCTGAAGAAACCCTGATAATGAAGTGTGTTTCAACTCATAATGCATTTTCAAGACCTCAATATTTTTGATATATGCAAAATTGCAAAGGGAAATAGGAAGATTGAAAAAGGAATAATAAACTCTCAAATATTTATAGATAATAATTGAAAGATGTATTGTAATGTAAATAAAATGTATGATGTTAATAGTGTGAATTGGACCTTAATAAACATTGCTCCACCAGATTGCAATAGGTTGAGTCTGGGGAACGAAATGACAAGGATTGCTGGGGCTTTCAACATTTATTAAAGTACACTTGCCTAATTTAGTACAAGGCAGTAAAAAATTTAATTGTTTTTAGAATTCAAATATTTGTTTTAATGTATTTTGGCTGCTTGTTCAGGTTTTTTATTCTCAATATTTACACTAATATTACAGAATTTTGCAAAGTATGCATAATAACTTTGTTTCCTCTTCAAATTTATATCTAAAGTTGATCAATTTGATCTTATCAGTTGCACACCTGGGAGGGGAGGGGGGGGGGCTCATGAGGCTTTGGCCCTCCAGGAGCCGATGATGTATATTCAGATATAAACCTTTTTCTAATTTTCTGAACTGAAAAAATTCATTCTGTATATCCATAGCTCATGGTATAAATATTAACAATTGATATATTGACAGTCAATAGATATAAGTGCTTTTTGTATCTTTGCTATAAGTGCATCAATGAAAAATTCTTTGTAAGAAAACAAAGTCGGCGGAACACTACATCCGTAGCTTCTTCCCCACCCCATCTTGGTATCTCTGAATATTTTGAATCTGTTTATTATAATCTATTATCTCTTAATATTATGAATTTGAATATAGTTATTTTTTGTGTAAATATTTCATTGACATCTATGTTTAACACTAATATTTGTACAAATGTGTGAAATGCATGATTGAATAATTTTATTGTCAGAGTGTGTTTAAAACAAAGAAATGCAGTCAATAAAATGTGTTTAATTTTGTAAGATGTTTCCAGTTTTTATATCTTCCCTCCTATTTAGATAACAAGAGGCCTCTCGGCGTCTCACGTTTTACTTTCTCGTATACGTACGTACATACGGAGTAATATACGTAGTATAGAGAAAGTTAAGGAAAATTGATTTCGAGATTTCAACGGAAATACACGTTGTGGGGTTCTCTGATACCGAAAAAGTGTTATTTCAAAACGTCCGTCCGTCCGTCCGTCCGTCCGTCCTGTGTATGTAAACTACACTAGTGCCTAAACTATGCGTACGATTTTTTTTCAAACTGCCAATCTGGCCTGAGTCGAAGCGCTGCGATTTTGAACATTAATTTTGGGGTGTTCTTTACATGAAGCCCTTGCGACATGTTCAAAATTTTCTCAAAAATGGCCCCTTTTTTTTTAAATTTCTTGTAAAAGATATAAAAGATGGCATAGGTCCGATTTTCATTGATCACTCTGAATTTTTGAAAATTGCAAAAGATTAATTTTTTTAGCGTCTTCTTACAATTTTAATTGCTATGTTTAAGATGGACATCAAATTAATTTTGCTGCATTATTTAGTTTTTTCGATAATTACACAAATGTAATGCTTTTGAAATATCCCTCGCTCCGTTAATATGCACATTTCCAACGATTTGTAAACATTTTTGCATTTGTATGTCGATGTGCTTCAAATGAAATTTTTCGATAGCTAAAAGGTTTCTGTGTGAAAGAGCCTAGAATTTCGTATTCACAGTGGCGCGTAAACGGCATTTTCTTAAAAGGGACTCAAATGTTTTTAACGAAAATTGTCATATATAAACGAGGTTTTACTCTTCTATAGTATATATTAAGAAATTATCGGTTCAACCGTTAGAAAACCGAAAAATTGACAATTTTTTTTAAAAAAAGTACTTTGGGCTGGATAGATGGCAGCTGGCAAGGGGAGGCAAGACCGTAAAACTAGCCCACACTAAGGAAATTAAGAACCTTCACTACGAGAAAGTTTGTGCCATTCTGTTGCGCCACTAGTTATTATCTTACTACCCTGCTGGCCTCACTTTTTCAGTCAAACACACTATTCTCCTTTTCTTTCTTTTCAAAAATTGAAATAGTAATTTTTAATGTAAACTTGTGAGTGGAGAAGATTGTGTACTAGACTCTTCTTAATCTTTCAATTTTTACTTGCGTGGTTTTGAATTTTGAATATTAAGAATGATCTTTAGTCAAACTTTTGATATTCATGTACTGTATATATTTTTTGAGTGATTGTGGATTACTGCTTTGTTTTTTCTTTATCAAGGAAAAAATGTTTGTATTAGGGCCAAGGTACAACACCCATGGCCAACACCCACCCATGACCATCTTGATCCTTGAGAGGTTGATCCTTGGACCACAAAATTTATACCGCGATAAAATTCAAATAGAAATCGAATTGTAATCGCGTTGTTGTGTCTTGCAGCAAAAAACTGTATAATGTAGTGACATTCAAATAAAAATCGATGTTGAACAGCAGAATCCAATATCACCACCTACTCAATGATTGATCATTTAGTTTTAAGGGCGCGCCAATTACTGGCGGTGCCCTGCTGGTGGGAGATACTTGGTTGGGAAAACCCTGCTAGTCGACGGTAGGTCGGCGCCGGATCTCGCCATCCAGTGACGGAAGATCATCACCGTCCGTTGTTGACGAATCCTTATTGCAGTAATTTCAAACTTAACGAAGGTCTAGTATTCCTATAAATGGACCAATTTTGCTCTCAAAAGCCCAGGAATTGTAAATTGCTGAATAAAAATTTCCAACCTTGTGAGTCCAACGTTTTCATAAACGTCATGACGTTGTGTTTGGTAAAATCTGTGGTGAATTGTCATCGGTTCCTATTGGGGTGAAGGAAAACTGGATTAACAATATTTGGCCAAATCTTCGAAAGGAGTTTACAGAAGTTTTTAATGCTGACGTAAGTGACATGTTTTATAATCTCACTTCTGCCAAATCATTCAAGTTTTGAGGAGAAAAATGTTCCGGTGGTCAGCATTCAAAAGAAGTGTAATAGTCCTCGTTGCAGCCAACATGAGTGGGAGATTTAAGAGAAGTTTCGTTGTCAGGGAAATCTAAAAACCCAAATGTTTAAAAACTGAAACTTTCCGGTCCAATGCAAAATGTTGGATGAAGTCTCAGTTGTTCGAAAAAAAAATGCTTGAATGGGACGCAGAACTGACGGAGTAAAAAGAAAATTTTATTGCTAGTGGATAATTGTGTTCATCAATTCCTAAAAGTATTGTTGTCTTCTTTACCAGTCAATACCACAATAGTTTTGCAACCCATGGATCAAGGAGTAATATAAGAAGTATGAAGGTGAAGTTAGAAAGCTTCTTATTTTAAACATGATGAGAACATTGAAAAAGAAATTGAAGTGAATGTGAACTTACTAGATACGATCATTATGTTATCAAAAGCTTGGGAGAGGGTAGAGAAGATGACTAATGTCAATTGCGTCCGCCATAGTGGATTTCATTCCGTATATTTCAGTTCAGAAGACAAAACCACCGCCATATCAGATGATGAATCTTTAATCAAATGAGCTTCTCAACTAAATATACCTTTTAGCATTCTATTGTCGTACATGACTTTGTCAATGCTAATGCCCTCGTAGAAATCGCTGTATCATTGACATTCTGAAGTTGTGAATGCGTAATTGGTATCAAGAATAATCTAAGGAAGAGTGGAGAAGAATCTGAAGCTGTGTTGTCGCAACTGTCACCTCTTGAAATTAGGAATGCTCTTGCAGCATTTACAACTATCAGATCGTTCTTTAATTCAATGATACACTGAAGCTTGCATTTAGTTGTGATCTTAACATCGTGGAAAAGGTGGTAGAGACAATTTACTACCAGAAACATTCTTTGAAGCAATTTACAATTATTTTTTTCTTTAAAAATAATATCTTCTGCTTTGTTTAATGTAATTTTCAATTTTGAATACTGTATTTTTCATGTTTAGTGTATTTTAATTGAAAAATCGTACATATTGATGTTCAATAATGCAACTTTCATGTTTCCGTGTGGTGGGAAAAATACGCAATAAAAATTTCATGTTGATGTACAATGATGATTGCCACTTCCCCCCGAATCCCGAAATTGCTTATAACAACTACCGGCTATAACAACCAAAATTAAACGGTCTCTTGAAAATCGTTGTAAACTATTTCTAGTGTATTTTCTTTTGCAACCAAAAACAACCACCTGGTCCTATTTCAGTTATAACATAATTGCAAGTAATTCACTTGATAAACAGTCACTACGTAAGTTGTAAACTACAAGGATATAATTCTTTCAGTATTGCGCACCTAACCACTTCAGTAAGATTAATTACTGAAACTTGGTCTTCAAAGGCGTCTTCATATATTTGATATCAAAATCAACACAGGGTTAATTCAAAGTTCTTGCCATGATAACCGATTTACGAATATACGGAGACCACGTGCCAAATTTTCAGCGTGCGAAAACAGAAAAATGCAATTTTTTCGTTACTTTTTCAAATATCGGACAAAATGTAATGACAAAATTTTTAGAGAACATTTCAATAAACGCGATGGTTTGCTTTAAGTTTCTAGAAAATAAATTCTTTTAGTGTGTTAAAAAATATCGACATTTTTAATTCATTTTTTCGGGTGTAAAATATATTGGTCGATATATCGTAGAGTATTGTACTTTCATCCAATATTGAGCTTTGCAGTGAAAACATTGTAGCCGTTTTTGATTAAAGTTGGTTAAACGTTTTCAAAAATCCATTTTTAGTTTCCATACTACAAATCTCTTGGATTAAAAAAAAAACACATCATCAGATATACTTTGTAATTTCTGTATTAACAAATATATCATTGAAATACACATAATGTAAAGTTTAAAAATATATTTCAAAATAATTACATTTGGGTAATTTTTGACAAATCAAAAGAATATAAAAAATGAGTTTATGTTATTCAGTGCTTTAACTACTACCGTAAAAGTTCAAAGAAAAAATTGGGGGTGGTTTTTTAGAAAATCTTATTTTTAATATTGCCCATAATTCAATAAGAATTGCACGAAAACTACTAATATTTTTTAAACAATGTACATGATATTAATTCAATAAGTAATTGTGGAGAAGAAATTTAATTTGTAGTACGAGGGGACTCAAAAGTTTCAACTTCTGCAAGTTTTCAAAGTTAAGTGAAAATTGGACCTCCGCTATCCTTGTAAGTGTATATTTCTTTGTGCTTCAAATAAGCTTTAAGGATGAAAATTGAAGCCATTTTTGAGAAAATTTTGAAAATGTCCCAGCGGCTTCATATAAAGTACCCCCAAAATTCAATGAATTCTTTTCAAAATCACAGGGATTCATGTCGGACAAGATCGATCGGGAAATATTGATTTTGTCGAAAATCCTGGGAATGAATTTAGACGCTGGTGTTGACGGACGGACAAACAGAAGCTTTGAAAAAAATTGTTGTCAACCAGAAAACGTGGATTGGTCTTACAATATTACGTATTAGACAAAGTAGTTAACTGCACATAGGCGCAACTGCAGACATATCCATCGCGAAGAATATACACGTAATCTGATATAGCTTCAGCTATTTAGACTTTGAAAAGAAAACAATTAACGTTCTTCATTCAATTACTATTAAACAATTTCAAAATTCGAATTACTCATTACCTCTTTTCTTTTACCTAAAAGTGTTCTAGAATTAATTTCACACAAACATAGAGTTTGCAGACAATGGCAAAAGACGTCCTTTTATTAAATCCATTTATAATACTTTCACTCAAAATCAAAGGTGAGCAGTGTAGATTCTCTGAATGTAGTAAAGACACCTCTTAATTACAACCAATTCAAATGTATTTTGATCAGTCATAAATATTGTCTGTAAAGATAAAAGACATATAACAACATTAAAATGTAATAATATTACATCCTCCATAATTAGCGGATAATTAGTTTTTCAAAACCAATAGAATTTATATTCAAAATTTGGTTTTCTAACATTGTTAAAACGTAGATAGAATTGTTATGTATAATATTACATAGAGGTTTCTTTCTGGATAACCCTGGTTTAACGTATGTATTCTATTTGTAATTATGCTCAAATGTTAAAACTCTTGTAAGGCGTTAACAGTCTATCAAGGAAAAGAAATTATTTTAAAGAAAGTAACAGCGCTACCCGTTCATTGTTAACTTTTGAACCGGAAGTAATTTTGAATATTCTCACCAAAATTCCTTAAATTATATTAAAATATTTGGAGAAAGATGTGTACACCTACAAGGTGATTTGGGGCATTCGTCTTCAAAAAATGAAAATTATGAGGCGTACCGGCACTGTCCATAAATACACGATTCTTTCATTAAAAAAATCATTATCGGAAAGGTTTTTCTCAGCCATGTTTTGATTATATCTCCCTCCATCTTTACATTATGGTCAAATAATTCGAAATTCCCGCCCAATATCTGGAAGAGTATTTTTACCCTTATTTTACCCCTATTTTTACCCTATTTTTCCACTTATACTTTTCCTCCTCCTAAAATTGGAATGCAATTAACTACATTAGTCGTAATCAATAACCTCGCTATCTTGCAACGAATTATATTGTCCAAATATGTAAAATTAATATTTTCATGTTTGCAATAAATCTTGTAATTTATTACCTTTCTCTTTCTTTCGAAGTCTTGTTTTACGTCGCATTAGATTTACTAAATCATAATGGTTCGATTGTTTTGTAAGTTACACGGGTTCTTGTGTGGGAATTTGTATCCTGCTGATTAGATGTCATGGTGGATGTTTGGAGTGCTTTGAGAGCTGCCTCCTAGATCGCAGCACGGGTCTCGCCGCGTGGTCTGGTTCCACCTGTTCCGCTCGGAGTGGCTGGAGCGGCTGGAAGTATCCTTGTAATGTTCTGCAGGCTGAATCCTGAGAGGTTAGAAGAAGTAAATTAAACATGCGACGTTGTCGAGTCCCTAACCTATTTAAAGCCGGACATATTGGCATCACTCGTCCTCCTCCTCGGGCGGGGTGCCAGCTCTTGTAAGATTTCTCGCTGCTCCTCTAAGAAGAGCTGGGGTGTTTAGAGATACTTCCTGCTGTTAGGCTTTGCGTAATTTGTTGAGATCCATGAGGTACGTTCTCGGTGTGCTCAAAGCTTCTCGTGTAGTTGCAGATTGCTGAAACGCATTATATCGTAAAAGAACAGTAACGCTTAAGCTATGGACCCGCAATTTGTCGTTGGCATCGTTGCTATTATCATCGTGAGAAGGAGTTAAAACAAGATTATTGTAGAAGGTGCCTATTCAAGAATAATGTAGACGTTTTTTCAATTAATGAATCAAAAAAAAATTTTATTACGATACGATATACATTCTTTATTGTGCAGTATATTTTTTTAGCTGGAAACAAAATACTGTGCATTTTTTTGTAGGAGAGATGTCTGGAGATCATGTAATTGCGAAAACAGTTTCATATCCGATCATGTTTATATATTCTCTTATTATTAGATCAATGTTAATTTGAATACTTCAAATTATCCGTGGTTCACCAAATTATTTATGGAGGTAGGGCCATATACGAATTTACAGTAAATAAATTCTATTTGTACATCATTTTTCGGAGTAAAAGTTAAAAAGTCATTATTATAGTAGTAATTATTTAAAAGTCATTATTATCGTAATAATTATTAAAAGGTCATTACTAAATTGATGAATAAAGAGTATTTCATTCAGTTTCAACAAGCTATTTTTGAATGTTTTTGTCGGTCTAATAATGTAGCCTGCGAAATTGGAATACATTTTAGTAAGTTTTTTCCATTACTTTTTTGCGGTCATTACAAATTGGTTAATATTGAAAAACAGTATAGTGTTGGATTTTTATTGTTCGTATCCGACTGATATGAGAAAACGTGTTTCCTTTAAAATAAAATCAAAGATAGACCTATCAGCTCTCAATAAATTGTGCAAATAAATTGTGTTTAGAATCAAACTATATTTCCCTTGTGATGTATTTTTATTCTTTCTTCTCCTTTGTAGATTGATCAGATGATACATATGATAATAAAAAACAAACATACATATTACGACACCCTGACTTTAAACATTACAGTACCAGCTATTTTCACAACAAAACAGTGAAAAAAAATTGGAACTTATAATCAGTCAATACCGCGCATTATGGGTTTTTGGTCTATTTCTTATGGAGTACACATCGCTCTTAAGATTATTTGTCCCAAAACGGAAGTGAAGAAGTAATGACGCGTACGTGTTAAACGTATGAGTAAATAACAATTGGGATAAGAGCCAAAATTGAGTAAATAACAACATGGATAAGAGCCAAAATTTATTGCCTTTTTTCCCTTTTTTTTCAATTTTAAGTAGTATATGACTTAGTGTAGGGATCACAGAATTTTGAAAATGTGCACACAATTCACTTTTCCCCATAGCACGTCATACGCAGTTTTTAACTGCTTTTTTGACGTAAAATAAATAAATAAATAAATAAATAAATAAATAAACTGTTTTTTGCATTAGTAACGGAGACATCATTTTAACCTCCCACTGTAGAAAAAATTAAAAGAATGATAAAAAATCCGACTTAACCAACATACAGATGATGATGATGATGTACTTACGCCTCATTCATCGATATTGTGACTGCAAAAATGTCATATGTGACTACAATTGTACCGCTACTGAATGTGATGGAAGCTTTCATGCCCCTTCATGAACAATTTCAGAGGAGTTTCAATCATATAATTTGAGTAACTTTGAGATTTACTTGAAATTCGTAAAAAAATATTTATTTTGAAATTTAAAAATATTATTGTATAATTATTGAATGTAAAGTCAAATTTATAAAGTCTCAAAAAATATTCATAATCTTAATTTGTATAATGCAGGGAAATGGAATCGACACAATTTGTTTACAGCAATTTTCGAAGATTATGAAGTGTCAACATAGTTTTCTTCATAACCGCATTCCTTTGACCAGTTAGTATGTAAGTGCTCTAATGATGTGTTGTATTTTCAACTCCGCGATCCTTTAAGGAATCAAATACCTTTCTAAATAGTTTGCTCACCTTGCGTATATCTTCCTTCTGGTCAAGTCATTGTTCATGTCATTTTCATGTTCTAGTAGACGGGTATACTGTCAGCAACTTTCTTTATTTCTTCTTTCACCCAGCGCTCTGGTGTCGTTACACACCTGAACGCCGCCGTCCCGGTACTGGGTTTTGGAAGTTTTCTACTGCTTTTTGAATATCTGATGTACTCATTTTTGGGAGTCCGTTGTAAGTCTTTTAAAAAGTTTGATGTCTGCTATCATTCTCTTCGAGTCTGCTAACATACATAATCAAATTAAAAAATAGGCAAATTTATTTACACTAATGCGCCCCTGTTCTAACTGCGGTGTAAATATAACATATATCTAAGTCACGATTGAGTTGGCCCTTCCTTATATTCATCTCGTAGCGCAATACGTTATTTTTATGTGGTTATTGTAAACGACGTAACTTTTTTTGGCAATTCCTATCAGGCAAGAAATTTTAAAACGTGCTATTGGAAAGTCATTCTATTTGCTTAAGTTTAATTTATGAATTTTCAACAACGTTTGTATATTCGTATCTGGTTTGGGAAAATACGGAATTTTCTTTAGAAGAGAAAGTATTGTATTCGTGCGCCGGACAATAGTGATTTTTCAACAGAAAAATTCTTATTGTCGGGTCCTAGTAACGAGAAAGTGGATTAATCTGACACCTATATGTAGTAATAACTTCCTCTAACACATATAGTCGGAATCCCTATTTTGTAGGTCGTTGATACCGAAAAATCGATTGACGGCAAAAAATCTGTACGTTCGCCCGCCTGTCTGTCTGTGGTCTGACTAGCTAGCGTCAAAACCGTTTGGACGATTTTCTTCAAAATTGATATTTCGAGATCGATCTGAATGAACTCGAGGCCGTGCGAATTTGAAACTAATATTTTAATTTTAAGTTTACTTTACGCGAAGCATCAACAACGTTCTCAAAATTTTTACAAAAATGGCTCCAAATTTTGTGATCAAACTTTGTGCTTGAACAAAGGAAAAAATGGCGCAGGTCTAACTTTCGTGGAACTCTCTGAATGTTCGTAAATTTAAAAAAAGTTAGAAATGATGCGAGAAAGTAGCTGTTGTAACACCACTAGTTTCTTTCACGTTCACCGCCAGAATCCTACAACAACCGCCAGTCATTTTTATCAATTGCTTGTGTTATTTCCGGGCTGTGCACTTCTTTGTCAAAATGCCTATAGGATAAGTTGACCAGCTTCGCTTGCGCATTTCTAAATTTGCGATGAATAGGAATTCCCATCTCAAAATGTGAGGAATTCATTTATCAAATCCCTGTGTACCGCAACTAGGAAATTATATTATTAGTGGAACTATATTATTAAACAAATAAAAGTATCCAAAGTTGTTTATGACAATCATTTATTCAGTAATTTCACAACGTTTCGTAACTCGTTTTTTACATCTTCCCAAAAAGTTGATACCACATAACTAAGTTCTGCGTGTGGTAATTCAATGGGATAGCGTTCCCTCATTCAGTTTAGCACCTGAAGATGTAACAAAACGAGTTACGAAACGTGAAATTACTGAATAAATGATTGTCATAAAAAACTTTGGATACTTTTATTTGTAAACATATTTTGACAATCAAGAAGAAATATTGATATATTATTAAACAGTACCTCAACTGTATTATATATTTTATTATACATGTTAATGTTTCAACTGCATTACCGCAACTACAAATTCAGCCAACTTGATTTCTGACTGAGGCTGGTGTTGAGTGCAGGTGCCCTTTGGACATCTCTTGCGTGGGAGCGGGCGGGACGGCGTCTGCAACGGGGGAGCCTCAGCCGGAGACGCGATTACACAACGCGGGGGCGGGGCGGGGCGGGGCGGGGGCAGGCGGTCTGGCCAGCATCCGCGCCCCAGACGTTCGGGGGCGGGAGGGCTCCCGATGACCTTGGCAGTCTCGCGAGACAGGCTCCGAGGGTGCGGAGCCCTTCGCCCCCTCCACCCTCATCTTCCCCTCTCCCCTGCCCCCCCTCCGCGCGCCGTCGCGCATCGCCGTTTCCCGCCAAGCGTTTTTTATTTACCTTCTCCGTTTTATTATTTTTTCTTTCTTTCTTTTCCGTGGCAGTGTCCCGAGCAGCGTGAACCCAGCAACCCGCCTCGGAATTTTTTTCTCCATTACAAAACGACGTCTTCCCTCGCCCCGGTCGGGGGCGCGGCGGTGGCGGCGGGGCCGAGGATAAGGAAGAAAGAGTTGCCGCCGAGGTGCAGAAAGGCTGCCGCGCCGCGCGGGGAGGGGCGCATCGAAACGTAACCCTTTCGCTCGCCCCCCCTCTGTCCCTCTCTCGGTCTCTTTCTCTCTGTTTATCGGTCTCTCCCCCTCATCTCTTTCTGTTTCTCTCTCTCTCTCTCTCTCTCTCTCTCGGTTTCTTTCTCCGGTCTCTTTCTCTCGGTCTCTTTCGGTCTCTTTCTCTCGGCTCTTTCTCTGTCTCTTTCTCTCGGTCTTTTTTCTCTTCTCTTTTCGGTCTCTTTCTCTTCTCTCTTCTCGTCTTCCTCCGCTCTTTCGGTCTCTCTCTCTCTCTCTCTCCTCTCTCTCTTCTCTCGCGGCCTCTCGGGTTTCTTTCTCGCGGTCTCTTTCGTCTCTTTCTCTCGGTCTGTTTTTCTCTGTCTCTTTCTCTCGGTCTCTATCTTTCTGCCTGTCTCTTTCTCTCTCTCTGACTCTCCTGCCAGCCTCATCGACGGAAAGTGGGGCGGAGAGGAGGGGGTGGGGTAGGGAAAGGCGAAGCCAGTGGGCGGGCGGGGCCGGGGGCGGTGTTATTAACGACGGGGTGAGTCGGGGGGGTTAAGCGTTAAAAAGGGCGGGGAGAAGCGGGGCGAGGTAGAGCGAAATGGGACATGTTGGGGGGAGCGGGGGGGGGAAAGAGGGGGGAAAAGGGGGGGGGGAGGGCGTCAAAGTGTGGCGGGGCAGTAGGGGCCCGGGTATTGTGGATGGAACTGAGCGGGGAGGGTAGGTCAAAGCATAGAGTAAAGAACTATATTATATTGATTGATTTCTTCATGTTTCTGGGCGCGTCAACTGCTTTGGTCATTAGTCCCGTTAGTGTAGTGCATGTTTTTCTCGGGAAATGGTGGTGATCTTCCCCCGCTGGATGGCGAGATCCGGCGCCGACCTACCGCCGGCTAGTGGGGTTTCCCCATAACCAGGACTCTCCCACCAGCGAGGCACCGCCCCAGCCGGGACAAGCTCTAAGCTCACGACCGGTCTCCCGGAATATGTGGTAGTGTAGTGTATGTTAGTGTAAGTGTGTGTGTAAGGGGAGAGGATAGGACAAGGAAGGGGAAGGACAGATCGCGCGCGGTCCGTGGCCCGTTTGGTACGGTACTGCTCTGGCATTCGCCTGGTGTTGATCGGAGAAACCACGGAAAACTACCGATCAGAGCAGTCGGCCGCTAGAATTCTCCTCCAGGCAGCGACTGAATTCGACCTAGCTGTGACATCAGTTGATGCACTGAGCTACCGCTCCCGGTAACTATATTAAACCTTATATATATATATATATATATATATATATATATATATATTATATATATATATATATATATATATATATATATATATATATATATATATATATATATAGATATAGATATATATAAAATACCTTTTTAGCCTATAGTCAAAGCATGGTAGGGAAGAGGACAAAGCAGGGCGGTAAGGGATGAGGTGTGGCAGGGCTGAGGGCGAGGCGGCGCCTGTCGGGGCTGCGAAGGAAGCGATGGGAGACGCAACGGGTGCAACCGGTCTGTTTGGGGTGGAGCTCAGCGACGGGGGTCGGGGGCGGGCCCGCGGGGACTTGCACCTTGCAGCCTCCTCCTTTGTGACCGGACTCTGCCTCTTGGCGGCTGGGCCTTGCGTGGGTCGTATCGCCGAAGGAAGCCCTAGGGCCCGGGCTGCTGTTGCCGCAACAACAGGTTGTAAACTCTGCTTTGTTGGCACCGATGCCCCCCCTCCCTCTACGGATCTCTCCCTCACGGCCAAAGCACCGCCCCGCCCCCTTCCTCGATAGAACCGGCCGAATCTTTTTTTTGGAGAGGGCGTGTTTAATGAGAGAATTTTCAGGTTTTTCGAAACCTAGGTTTATGCAACCCAGATTGTCGACTTTCGTGTACATTTTGTGTTTTTGTACCACTTTTTTTAAATAAGGATATTTTTTTTAAGTGGGTCATGATGCCGTGTCTGCTCATCTGATGCGCTATTTTCAAATAGTTTCCGCAGAAGTGCGCGCCAGAATGAGAGTAATGTTGAAAAATTGGGTATGTCGTGCTTCCGTTTGTTGTAAACTTGATTAGGATATAATACGGGGCTCAATTTACATACTATAAGCATTGCCAAACAGTGAGCTAAAGAGCTGTCGGTTGAGTATCGTAATAGAAACTAGTCATATGGCGTTGTTATTAAACCTCTTAAAAATTTTAGTATCTAAAAATGTAATTTAGATTTTGTCATTTTTTAATGATTTTAAGACTTAAAGAAAATTAGATGTAGGGTTTTATATATAAAAAATAAAAGATGCAACACAGATTATTCCTGATACCTTTGTGACTTCATTTTACTATGGCCAATTAATGCTTTTAACGTGCCATTTAACTAGGAAATTCTGAGATGTTTTTTAAATAAATCCTCTTCTCTGTTTCGTTAAAATCTGCTTGAATTTTTAAAAAAAATCCTGCGCTGCTCATTACACCATGAAAGAAGTGTGAACTTCATTTCTGTGATTTTCTTAGGTTTCCGGAGCAGCTCTTAATCAGTCTCGAGGCTAGAAAAAACACTATTCTCACACATTCAAGAATCTATTCTCAGATAAATCAGAATCGGTTTTCCACACAGGCGTGCGCAACCTAAAACAAAAGTGGGCGGAATCTTTCCTTCCTCTTCCTTGTCCTATCCTCTCCCCCCCCCGCGCGCGCGCACACACACACACACACACACACACACACACACACACACACACACACACACACATACACACACTAACATGAACTACACTACCACATACTCAGGGAAACTGGTCGGGAGCTTAGAGCATGTCCCAGATGGGGCGGTGCTCCGCTGGTGGGAGAGTCCTGGTTAGGGTGGGTTAAACCCTGCTAGTCGACGGTAGGTCGGCGCCGGTTCTCGCCATCCAGCGGTGGAAGATCACCGCCATCTCGCGAGGAAAAACATGCACTACACTTACGGGACTAATGACCTAAGCTGTTGACGTGCCCGGAATCACTAACCAACCAAATCCATCTGCTCCGCTTGTACTGCCACAACTCTTCCCCCACTGCCCTTCCCCCTACTCGTTGTAAAAATGCAGCGAAGCGCCACTCGTGTGCAATCACGACGCAATTAAAAACCGAGCAGCGCTCCGAGCGGAAGAGGAAGGAGACACGTGACAAATGAGCGGCGCGTACACACGTACTCACAATAAAGCGACGGCTTTATGGCCGTGTCCCGCAGGGGGAGGGGTGCGGAGCGATCCTATCGTTCAATGAGCCGGCTGTAAAATTAGAACGAGTTAAACGGGGTTTTGTGTGGACGAACCCGGCGCGCGGTGGCTTTACAATGAACAGACGAGAGGACAGGACAAGGCAGCGAGGTGTGTTGCGGTTCAGAAAGCGGATAATAATAGTCGAGGACCGAGGTACAAGAGGACCTTTCCGCGAAATGCCTGCACTGTTACACGACTATAAAACTGTGTTGAGAATATAATACGCGGAATGGGCTGACTAGGTTTTGGAAATGAAACTGGCTCGGGGATAGTAAAGTTATGTGATTGATCTTTGGTGTCAGTGAAAACTTTTGCTGGGTGGATACGTGCTTATTAACCCTTAAATGTTTGTATATCGGTTGGAAACATAATAAATTGCATGAATTAATGCATAATAATACCGAGCTTCTCATGGAAAGTTAATGTTTAAAGATAACTTGTGTTGCTATAAACGGAAAGCAGTAGTAGTTTTTGTATCAAAATAGTCCTATCGTATCGTTGATACTATTCCGTACTCGACAAACCGCTTCATGGCCGGCGTGCATACATTTCTTGCACACTACCTCTGGCTTAAATGTACCTAGCTACTTGCTATTTACTTCATAATCAAACAACCCTCATACACAGAGTGAGTCTTTTGAGTGAAAAATAACAACAAACCAACAAGCAATATATTGCGTATAATATTTACAGTAAATAATCCTTTTTACGTTTTGACCTCAGCGGCATACATTCCCGTAGACAGTGTCTTTTGTAAACTTTCTATTTTGCCGCTGCCAGTATTGACATCACTGGAACTTACTGTGTATTTCTAAGTTTCGAGTCTGGTGGTAATAAGCGTCATTTGTGGTTTTTTCTCATTTATTTACATAGATGGTGGATACATAGCTCAGTTTAAAATAACTCTACATATGTTTGATGGCTTAATAGCTAACTTAAATCTTAAAACTAATACAAGATCGAGGTTACCCTTGGGGCTCCTCTAGTCGAGATCTAATTCAGAGAATTTTTTCAGGAAAATGTGATTTGTGAGTAGCGAGAACACAAATTCTTAGGGCCTCAAATAGGACGCGATCGCTGGGCCACGCGCGATACAAGACTGTCGTAACATGTACCCCAATTCCGTCATTTCACAAATTTGTGTTTTGTTTTTATAGAACAGTAGATTTTTTTCTTCGGCAATACTTAAAACTATTCTTGGAGTTTCGACTCACTACAAGTTCAACCTTCTGGAAGTTATAGAAGGAGAGAAATCAAGAAACTGCTGTGCAAAAACCAAGCGTTTTTTCGTAAATATTTGTTTGATGTATTCTTATTGCATGCTAGATTTTGCGCCAGAGAAATTTTTAGAACCAGGGTGTAAATGAGAAGCTATTCGAAACAAATGGTTCATGAAATCCTTAAGAGGAGAATGTGCTTCTTTGAACAGCAAATTGAAAAATCATTCTTTCGTGATTTCTTTTAAAAGCTGTCAATTAAGGGAAACATAAAATTCTGTAGAACCCAGAATATGCTTAAGTTATAAGTAATGAAAAAAATGTTTTTAACTATATTAATTATGTCTGTGATTTCGAAATAACTGTCTTTCCATAGGCTCATAAATGGTTATTCACACAATATAAAAACCCATGCATTAATTCTGGCATTTTTTTATGTTTGGCCACCAACCATAGGTCGTTTCACTGCCGCTAGAAAGTTGCCATTACCCTAGGCCATCCCTCGCCCCCATGGAGCGCCGTCCAATGTAGCTTTTCCGAAAAGGGTTTCAAGGGATATTCGTAAATGAAGAGAGTGCCTCTTTCGAATAATTGTAACATTTATTTTCCGGAATCTGGCGACTTCTGGATCCCCTGTTCGGAACTTTGATTGCTGCTTCCCCCCAACTTGAGTCGAACTGTTGCCACCCATAGGAGTTCGAGTTTGTGTTCCCCGTTGTGGAAAGAATGAGGCAGTGGCATATGGCGCAACTCAGGCGCCTGAAGTTGTTTGGGCCATTTAAGTTACGCTTTGGAATCGCGACATCAAGGAATTTTAACGCCGGGAGTAAGGGGACATCTTTAAACTCTATTGTTTCCGTGGCTAACGATCTTATACAGTGTAAGAAATAACATTTTTCTACTCCCATTGTGTAATTCTGTTATTTGATGGCTGCAACCCGTTGCATAATGATACTCATTACGATACAGATTTCATTATGATACAGATTCATGACCAATCACAGAGACGTTTACACACCAAGTATTTACACTTAATTAATCATTGAGAATCTTTCTAGAAAATGTTTCGTTCGATTGTGTACATTAAAATTATATTATGCTTGTCAGTTTTGATTTATTTTATTATTAATCATTTTTACGTGGAATATTATTTAAAATAAATTGGACGTAATTTCACTTTGATCCTATTTGACTAGCGCAGTGATAGTTATTGGAGGGAACATTTGACTGACGTTAACATCCGAAAGCAAGTGATTTTGTGTTATATGTGGATACCGTGTGGTTACCTTTAAAAGACGGTCAATTCTTTAGTCTAAAATGTCCAGTGAATCAGAAGTGGCACCTCCAGAAATAAGAGGAAAAGCGAAAATGGTGAGTCGGAATTATTACTGCAACTTCTCGCATGCTGACTGGAACGCCAAAGCCATCTGAGGCAAGGGTAGCGAGCTGTCTGCTAGGTGGCCTAAAAATGAATGGAATTATACCTTCGTGTGGTACCCGCGTTTGAATGTAAAAGTTTAACTTATAAAAGTTAGCATAAGTCGTAGAAAAAGTACTGTATGAAACTCGATGTAATGGGTATTAATACACTCGTGTGAAGTTTACGATACTCGCTCGTACCTCGCTCGTATCGTAATATCACACTCGTGTATTAATACCCATCATTACATCATCGTTTCCTAATGTACTATAACATAAGCTTTAGCAAAATTGCTGTTTTGTGACATTTCGTTAGGTTAAAATTTGTATCTAGTGTAGACAGTTGGTAAGACATATGAAACTCGGTTCGTCTACGAATCGAGAGTAAATAAATCTCTGGTACGCAAGAAGTTTTATATTTTCCTGGGCGATGAATGAACAGTCTAGGGTGTGGAATTGTCTGTTCTTGAGAAAGTAGAGAAAACAGCGGAATAATACAACACGAAGATATGTTTTCAATTTCTTTTGCGCGAATGTCACTTCCCGTTAATTCTTGCCAGAGTTGTGGATGTTGGTAAGGATTAATTGTAACTGCCTCACACACGAGAATCAGTTTGCCAGAGCTGGAAAAGCGTAACTTTCCCTTTTCATAGACGGCCATTTTGCCGTAAGTTAGGTGACTGTAGAGACTCCTAAAGGTGTACACATTTTACAAAAGTAGAAGGTCATGCCTTAGGCCCAAGGTACGACGTTATGACTGCAACGACCGTGGCAAAGAGTTGGGCCGTCGCGCAACTGTTAGTGCATTACGTCGCTGTCTTACTCGTCGCACTAAAGCTCCCTACTCCCAGTCGCGCCCCTACTGGCGTTTGGCATCGTCCGTGCTCTTCCTTTAATAAGGGCGCGGTGGGAGAGTTTAGAGCAGCCGCGTTCCGGGCGAGGAGCGCGAAAGTTGCCCACCCCGCCGCACACTGGTTGAAAGGGGCCAAAAACCTGGCCATAAAGGCAAAATTCAAAGTGCGCGTTCGGAATTCTGACTTAGGAAATCTCATTCGGAAGACACTGGAGCACACTATTTCAGCTCCAGAATGCTGTTTCAATCATTTTTGTCGTCTTCACGGTCTCGTAAAGTTACCGTTGCTCGAAACACTCGAATTCATTGATTCTTGTCGACTATATTTGTGAAATTAAAAAAAGTGTTTGAACTGTTTTTTGTGAATTCTTTTCGTATTTCCAAACAGAAGACTCTTTTGACTATAAGTTAGGTATAGTTTTATGAAAAAAGTGTCTAATAATTTTATATATAATACGGCTGAACTCTAACATATGGAGCGTAACAACGTTTAGTCATGCATATTGTGAATTATATTTTTTGTCCTGCGTATTCCTGCCTGAATCACTTTTTTATTTCTCAAGTAGAATGCCCTTAATCAGAATATAACACATTTAGCTGCACATATCAGCACTTTTTTGTTTTATAGCCATTTAACTGCAATGCTACATCGTAAGATTTAACACTAGATATCCTGAAAGTGTCTTCGGCGCCACAGGGAATTATTTTCTCTGTATATTTTTTCATTTCTCCGTCTTATAATTACTTTTAATAAGAAAATGACAGATATGAATTTTTGGAATGATAACAATATTAACCCGCAACCGCGAGAACTGTTTTATCCATATTTATACACATATCATTATTTTTAGTTAGCCATTTCCCAACCGCCATTTTGAATTTTTTTATTACGATATTTGAAATCAGTGATCTCCAGAACCCCATATGTATATTTTTTTTTTAAACGAGTACGTATGCTATTTTGAATTTTGCAACTTATTTATGATATTCAAATTGAGGGACCTCAAAAACCTATTGATACCCATTTTTACGCAAATCCACTCATATTTGCAGTTATGACCAGGATTTAGGCCCGATTGAACCAGTGTGCGCGCCCCGCCAGCCACGTCATCCGCACAAGGGGCCGCTCTGTTCCCGCCCAGCCAGGCCCGGATTTAGGCTGCTCCGCCTCTTCGCGGGCCCCGGCCCAGCGTGCGTGGCGTGGCACAAGAGAGGGCCAACCTCGTTGTTGTTGGTTGGTTGGTAGCGTTCCGGGCGCGTCAACAGCTTAGGTCATTATTCCCGTGAGTGTAGTGCATGTTTTTTTCTTGGGAGATGGCGGTGATCTTCCCCCGCCGGATGGCGAAATCCGCGGCCGACCTACCGTCGGCTAGCGAGGTTTCCTTCTAACCAGGACTTTCCCACCAGCCGGGCACCGCCCCAGCCGGGACAAGCTCTAAGCTCCCGACCGGTCTCACGTGTAGTGTAGTGCATGTTAGTGACGGTGTAAGGGGAGAGGATAGGACTAGAAAGAGGTAGGAAAGATCGCGCGCAGTCCGTGGTCCGTTTGCTATGGTACTACTCCGGCATTCACCTGGTGTTGATCGGAGAAACCACAGAAAACTACTGATCAAAGCAGCCGGCCAACCTCGTTTTTGGATCTTTTGTTCATCTTTTTTATTTACTTTTGCCAAATTTTATTATTAAATAAATAAAACGATTTTTTAGATTTAATCGTTTATTTAATAAATGTAATTTATTCTGTGTTAAATCATTTACAGAGTACCTTGATGGGTTGAGAGCAAGCCTCTTTCCCAATTGTCAAATGACAGTTCTCCGAATTGTTAGGTTAAAAATGGGAAAGAAGGGATTTAATATATTTACAAAAATAAAATGTTTTATTACGTAGGGCTACGATTTCCCTTTCAATATTTTCAGGGGACCATGTCTTCTCTCGCTGTGTGGGCATGCCTACGGGCCCAGCTTCTTTTGGCGCTCTCTCGGAAGGTATCGCGAAATAAAAACGTTCCCAGTACCCTGTGGTGGCATTTTCAAATTAATGAAACTATTACTGCCACAAGATCTTTCTACGGTATTTACAGCTAGGGAACTAATGATGGTGTGTTGTCCTAGGTATAAGCACGCAGGACTTACCGTTACCGTATTGTATAATTCTTTTCTCTATGCATCAACTATGCCGTGATGGTTTCATTACTATGCTGTGCCTTATTACTATGCTTGATTGATTCATGCTTCCAGGCAGGTCAACTGCAAAGGTCATTAGTCTCTTTAGAGTAGAGAATGTTTTATCTCGGGAGGTGGCGGTGTTCCTCCCCGGTGAATGGAGAGTACCAGTGTCGATCTATACGTCGGCTTGCAGGGGGGGCATCTCCCTACAGGATTCTCTCCTCAGCGAAGCACCGCTCCAGCCGAGACATGCTCTAAGCTCCCCACTGTTCTCGTGACATCTGTGGTAGTGTGGTGCATGTAAGAATAAGTGTGTGTGTGTGTGTGTTTGTATGTATGTGTGGGTGTAAGGGAAGGGAATAGGAAAGGGAAGAGGAAGGAAAGACCACGCGCGGTCGATGACTTGTTTGTGAGGGTACTGCTCCGGAATTCACCTGGAGTTGAACGGAGAAACCATGAAAAACTACCAATCAGAGCAGCCGGTCGCTAGAATTCTCCTCCTGAGACAGCGGCTCAATTCCACCTAACTATGTAGTTAGTAACCGTGTACCTACGGACTTGTTTCTCGAACCTCCCAGTGAGAGTCACTGCAGAATCGGCGGCAATGCTGGCTCTGAGCTAAACTCTATGGCTACTGACCCCTGCAATCCAGACGTGGAAACTAGCGTCCTGGGCATTGGCCAATGATATTTTTCATGAAAAACGTCGAGGGCGTTGCCTACCTCACGAGGCGTTGCGAAATTGCTCCCATTCTTAGCCGGGCAGAGCAGGACACGTTTCCCTCAAGAATCGCTAATAGGAAAGCTGATTCGCTGCCGCATTTGCGTAAGAATGATTGACAACAGCAGGATATCGCCCGTGCGTTTTACACTGGCGTCTCAAATTCAAGTCTTCAACTCTAGCGGGCAATGCAGGGGAAAGTCAGGTAAGAGCAGTTCCTTTTACCGTCAACGTGTAGGCGGAGAGGCAATGGGACTATTCAGACGGAGCTATGGGGAAAAGGGGAACCTTCTCCTCCGCCACCCTCCTCCCATTAAAACGCAGAGCACATTGACTGTTGATCAGCTGGGAGAGGTTATCAAATCAGAATCTTCAATATAAAAAATTAAGTTGTAACGAATCTCCCGATTGGATAACCCCGTTCCAGATGATCACTGAATACACACCGATTAAGATGTAGAGCGAATTTACTTTTGATCAGCCGGAACGCGGTTAACGAATTGGACACTTCAAAAAAAGAAACGTTGTGACGAAGCTCCCGATTGGATAACTGCGCCCCAGCTGATCACTGTCAAATCGCCCTATGTTTTAATCGGTGAATTTTTTACTCATGTACAGTCGACTCCGGTTATGTGAACTTCTGGGGACTCACATTTTTGGTTCACTATATCAGAGGTTCACTATCCCCGATGATGGCAAAAATAAATGGAATTTCTTCACAATTATTGATTTTATTAATATACTGCAAAATTCATTAAGAGCACGAATTGAATATTTCAACATCTTTATTTATACGTAAAAAATTAATTATTTTCAATTGTTTGCATTACATATTTCATTTTTCTCTCTCCAGAGTACGTGATCTCTCCATACCTCTAAATTCTGCATTGTCCTCTTCCTCGAAGTATCGTAATGCCGTCTTGACACTATTAGAACGCCATCCCATTCTCCGAAGGCACTTTTAATCTTCTAATAATATACGAGACCCAATTAATTTCCAGGACTTATTTCCTAGGTTCGCTAAAGCCGAGGTTCAGGTTCACTATAACCGAATCTTCTTACGTTTATTTGTAATGTAAGTGAAACGGGACCAGACTGAAGTTCACTATAACCGATGGTTCACTATATCCGAGTTCACTATAACCGAATCTTCTTACGCTTATTTGTAATGTAAGTGAAACGGGACCAGTGACTTAAGTTCACTACAACCGATGGTTCACTATATCCGAGTTCACTATAACCGAATCTTCTTATGCTTATTTGTAATGTAAGTGAAACAGGACCAGTGACAAGTTCACTATAACCGGAGTGGACTGTATTTTCAAACGGGTCGGGCTGTAGCGCTGCCTGCTGCGGGCGAGGCGGGTCGCGCCGCCTGCAGTTCAGCGCGCGCTGATACGGGCGCTCATTAGCCGAAGCGAAGCGGCGGGGCGGGGGCCGTCGCCTCGCCTCGGGGTCTTGACCCCGAGAGGTCGCGCGCTGAAGGTCGGCGGGCGCAAGCAAGGGCCGTAGCGTAGCTACAGCTACCAGCCCCCCAAAACTCAACCAAGTCGTATTCAAAATTAAAGGCTAATTTTAGGCTCTTGGGGGAAAAAATTGTTTCATCCCATATTTTTGAAAAAATCAGGGTTGTGCAAAGAGAAACTAATTAGTAACATACGTTCTTATGTTTCCAAATTTTTTGTTATCAGACTTTTGGAAATTATGGATGAGCCTTTAATTTCCATAGGGTTTCATATTTTTTAGAGGATTTTGAGTTGTCTGTCGTGTTTATTAGCCCATAATAACATATGTTATTTGTTGCTCTCTTTACAGCCCTAATGTTTGAGAATTAATTAAGGGCTGGAACAATTTTTTTTATAGAGCCTGAAATTAGTTTTTAGCTTTGGATGAATTTTCGTTGTCTTGCAATGACGGGAAGTTGGATTTTCTAGGTGGGCGCTAGTAGCTTTAGACTCTGGCTAGCAGCGCCCACGATTTTGGGAAATCGACGAGAGCCTAAAAGTGGCAAATAGAGTCCTTAATTAGCTTAAAACTAGCTCTTAATTTTGGATGTGGCTTGGTTGAGTTTGGTTATGTGGCGCTGCAAGCTTTACAAGGCTCCGTCGCGTTGCGTCCCTGAAGACAAGCCCTTCCCAGTATTTCGAGCATGGTTGAAATTTCACAATCATGTAAAACTTTTTTAACTAATGGTGCTTCAGAATGGCACATATGTTCTCGTACTAGTTAGGTTTCTAATCTTTTTATTCCAGGCTAACTTTTTGGTGTTGCTCTACCCTCTTTTCAGCTGCTAGCTATTGGTGCCTAAAAGACATTTTTCATATTTTCTCAATTTTTCGGTCCCCTGCCAGTAGATTTGAAATATGACTTTAAGAATATTACCGAAGTGTAAAACACGGTCAGTGAAAAAAGTCATGAGTTCATGAGAAAATGTCTTTTGCATGTTTCTGAAAATGCTCAATTTTAAACTTATTTTCTTAGAAAAATTTTGTGTTTTCGAGTAAATTCATAAAGAAATTGAAGCACTTCTGCACACAAATATAATAATGTATAAAATACCCATAATATAAATACTAATGATGCCCATAATGTAATTATTAACATTTTTATATGCGTACCTTGCTAATGAAAACAATAATTCCAAAAAATTGGAGTCATTTTTGAGATACAAAATTGGAAATTCCCGCGAGGCTTCATGTAAAGAACCCCCGAAAATTAAAAATAAGTTTCAAATTCAACGGGCCGCTAAATAAGCCAGGTCGATTGGGGTTTAACAATGTTGGTGAAAATCCTACTCATGTTTAACGGCTAGCATTGTTCATTGACAAACGGATGGAAGAAAAGTCATTCCTTTGCAAATTTAATTTCATAGTAATTAATGAATACCACATAGTCGTATATATACGATATATGTAAATCGGGAGCGTTGGATCAGTGCATCAACTGATGTTACTCCAGTGCCACTGACCGGGAGGTCCAAGGTTTGAGTCTTGACGGCGGCAGGATTTTCAACACTACCTTTTCAGTTAGGTCGAATTCAGGTGCTGTCTGGAGGAGAATTCTGGCAGCCGGCTGCTCTGGTCGGCAGTTTTCCGTGGTTTCTCCGATCAACACCAGGTGAATATCGGAGTAGTACCGCAACAAACGGGCAATGGACTGAGCGCGATCTTTGCTTCCTCGTCCTTGTTCTATCCTCACATCTTACTCACACACTTACACTAATATGCACTACACTAACACATATGCCGGGAGACCAGACGGGGATTTACAATGTGTCCCAGCTGGGGCGGTGCTCCGCTGGCAGGAGATACCTGGTTGTGGAAAACTCCGCTAAAACGGTAGGTCGGCGCCGGATCTCACCCTCCAGTGGGGATGATCACCGCCCCCTCTCGATGAAAAACGTGCTCTATTCTTACGGGTCTAATGACGTCAGTAGTTAACGTCTCAGAATCACTAAGAATCAATCACTCAATCGTATGTATAAAAAATGGTTGGTCAGATGTCGATTCCGAGTATAAATTTTTAAACACTGTGATGAAATCACAAGAAATGTTCAGAATTAATACACGATTTAACTATCAAGTTCTTTAACAGGAATGGGCGGTTGCCGATCTCTGTGCCATTGACCAATTGTGTACTCGTCTTGTTTCTTTTCTGTTTTGTTTCTGATGCTGCTGTACCTTTTGTATTCACTGGACTCAGTAAATTGTGGACTTATTGCATTTCTTTCGATGCGAGCTGGCCTCTGACTAAGGTTTGGTAAAATTCCAAGAATATTTTCGAATCGTATGAGATCAAATTATTTTTAGATGGTAATAAAAGATCAGTGTTCTCTTATATTGTTTCATAAGGAATGCACTATTTCAAATCTTATTCCTTATGAAGGAAGGCATTTTTAAAATCAGTGAAAAAATAATTTTTGCTGTTTTCCAAGAGGGGAGAAAGCTTTTCTTCTGCCTAAGTAAAACAAGGGACCATCGCAGCATTCGCTCAGTATACAGTTCTAAGGGAAAGTGGACTAGAAAAAAGTCTCGAGAGGGGGGGGGGCGTCTGCATGCAATTGGGAATCGTGTGTTATATGCCTATTTCCTCACTATGTTCCATGGCTCACCCGAAAATAAAATGTAAATATATATTATTTTACTGCCGTATGTTCAAGATGCGTCATCACCATCGGTGCATGATACCATGCGTTAAATACGAACTGGTAAAACTGAATGTCTATGTGCACCACCTTCACTACAGTACTTCCAAACATGGACGGGTTAAACTATCACGAAGTACGGGCGCTCATGGGTCTCCGAGTTGGCGGACGTCGGAGGAGAGGCTCGCACCAGACCTTGCCTGGACGTTCTCCACGCTCCTCTCTCCTTGCGTCCGCCCGTGGGTCTGACGGAAGCACGCAATTGAAGAGGCATCTGCACAGCTGCAGCCGCTGTGCCTGTTTCGCCGTTAAGAGGCCCACCCACGCTCGGAGTAAGTGACAGTTTTGGCTGCTCCCCTCTGCCCGACCAAGCAAACGCGAACGTCTGATGTAAAAGTGCCGTGTAGGAAATCCGTCGAACCGGGAGAGGTGGCTCAGTGCATCAACTGATGTCACTGCAGTGTCTCGGACCGGGACCGGTCCTTGGTTCGAGTCCCGACGGCTGCAGGACTTTTTACACTAGCTTGTCAGCTAGGTCGAATTCAGTCGCTGCCTGGAGAAGAATTCTAGAGGCCGGCCGCTCTGATCGGTAGTTATCCGTGGTTTCTCCGATCAACACCAGGCGAATGCCGGAGCAGTGTTCTAACAAAAAACGGGCCACGCACCGCGCGCGATCTTGCGTTCCTCTTCCTTGTCCTATCCTCTCCCCTTACGCACACTCCACTAACATGCACTACACTACCACACATGCCGGGAGATCGGTCGAGAGCTTAGAGCTTCTCCCGGCTGGGACGGTGCCCCGCTGATGGGAGATACCTCGCTATGGGAAACCCCGCTTGCCGACGATAGGTGCCGACGCCGACTCGTCCTCCAACGGAGAAAGATCACCGCCAAATTCCAGGAAAAAATGTACTAAATATACGGGACTAATGACCTCAGTAGTTGACACGCCTGTGATCACTAACAACCAACCAACTAAATCCATCGTGTCCTGACTTTGTGGTGTACGGGGTTGCTGTTTCCAGGTTGCCCGTATCTTGAAGATCTGCCAGCGAGTCCCTCTTCGGAAGACAGTCCGGCAACTCTGAGGTCCGTAAACTCTCGTTCTTTTGTGATAGTTTAACCCGTCCATGTTTGTGCGTGTCCTTTTGAAAGTACTGTAGTGAAGGTGATGCCCACCGACGCCTACTTGTGCCCGTTCGTTTTTCCCGCCTAATCTCATATAGCCTATTAGGTACAGCGATGATGACGGTGATGGTGCCTCTTGAACGTATATCAGTAAAGAAATCAATTTAAATTTTATTTTCGGATGAGATTTTTTTATTAATACTCATTCACCTTTTTGATTAGCAAAAACAAACCATAAAATAACTTAACGTGATACATGGGAGAGAAGTAAAATCTATGCACTATTTCTTGAGCTGCAGCATCCAATTCCCCTTCGTACTTCACTAAGTTCAATTCTGAATAACAGGCAGCATTTTTCACAAGAATTGATAGAAAAATATTTTCGCTACTACGCAACACAAAATATTTCTATCACATTCGAGATACAGATTTTGATTCGTACCACTTATCATGTCTCTTGCGTAGGAATCGACTCGACATCCGCGAGAACATGGAGTACGATGGTCATGTCCTGTTGTAGGCTCTCAAATAATGCAAGCCCGTTACCCTTGAAGGAATATTTCTCGAGCTCCTTCAAATGCTCTGGGAACAATTTCGCCGAAACGAGGACATGGTACGCTTTGCTTATAAAAAAAAGTCGACATGTAGATATGAGTTACGAACAAAACACGATGACGTCGACACGCTCGGAGGATGTTTTTGTGGCTGCATCTCGGTCTGCGACCTTTTCCCCTCGCGTTCCTCCTCCTCCCAGCTGGGGCGCTTTGATCCCAATAAACAAACAGCATGCAGCCTCACTGCTCTTTGCTGCTCCCGATATACACAGCCAGCTTCATTGGCGGAAGCAGCACCGTTTTTGGGATGAAGCTGGTCCTACGCCCGAAGAAAAAATAGTTCCTAACTCCATGGAATCTCGAAAACTTCGGTGACATGAATTTCTTAGTAACTCGGAAATTATTTATTGTCTTTCGTGTATCCTTTTTGGTGAGGATGTTTTACCTTTTATTTGGGAAGGTTGTGGATTTTTTCGTGTTTCCGGGCGCGTCAACATCTTTTGTCATTAGTCCCGTTAGTGTAGTGCATGTTTTTTCTCGGGAGACGGCGGTGATCTTCTCCCGCTGGATGGCAAGATCCGGCGCCGACCTACCGTCGGCTAGTGGGGTTTCCCCCTAACCAGGACTCTCCCACCAGCGGGGCACCGCTCCAGCCAGAACAAGTTCTAAGCACCCGACCGGTCTTCCGGAATATGCGGTAGTGTAGTGCATGCTAGTGTAAGTGTGTGTGTGTAACGGGAGAGGATAGGACAAGGAAGAGGAAGGGCAGATCGCGCGCGGTCCGTGGCCCGTTTGTTAGGGTACTGCTCCGGCATTCGCCTGGTGTTGATCGGAGAAACCACGGAAAACTACTGATCAGTGCAGCCGGCCGCTAGAATCGGAAAGTTGTGGAATTTTGATAACTTGAACTCCTCAACTCAATGACTTGAAATCGCTAAATATATTTGATCGTATTCTTTTTTGTGTGAGCGTTCAGCTTCTTGGTGAATCCCTGCGGAACTGCAATAATCAAACATCAGAATCTCAAATTTCGTTTTATGACTTTTACATTCATTACGCCATCGCTATTCGTCATTTGAAGTCTCTTTATCTGAATCAATGTCATGGCCAATTCAAGTTTCGTGGGATCGAAATGACCAATACATGAAATCAGTACCGAATTTCTACTGCCAGGTTCCAAAGACTTTTCTGTAGCATAACTATTTGGAAGGAAATAGTTTTTATAGAAGCATTTATATAAATATTTAATAGTAACCAGAGTGGTATTTACGCTAATTTAAATTACATTTAAAAATAATTTTATTGGTTGTTTATATTTTGTAATGTATAATTCTATCAATGCATGTGCGGGCTAAAACCTTTGAAAAAGTTCTGAATCCGTTATTCTCATTTTAATCGATATCCTTGTTCTTTTTCCCATGGTCTACTGCGAAAATGTTAAATTGGCCCTTTCATTTCCGATTTACTAAATGTTGCTTGCCTCTCTAACATCACGCAATATATTTTTGTATTTTATCTGTCGTCTAATAAATAAATAAATAAATAAATAAAAATATATGTCACATATAGAAAATGGAAGAAATGAAAAACACGGGAATATGATGTTCTGAGTTGCGTCGCGCCCTTGACATTTCCATAAACATCCGAAAGTTGGGAAACTCTCCGCGCGAGGAACAGCGTTTACCGGAGTTGTGCGCAGGACCTGAGGAGTGAGGCCAGAGCGTGAAATTCCTGCGGTGACCTGCAGGGTCATGAACCTGACCTCTCGAGGCTCCTACCTTGGTGGTTGCCCACCGCTGCGTGGGAGGGGGAGGGGGTGGGGGAGTGGCTGCGAGTTGACAAGGCAACTCGTGTACAAGGAATGAAATAACTTGCCTCGGCGATGAAATATGGTTGCTATCAAAGATATAATGAAAGTGCGGGCAGGTACAAATGCTTTACGGAGAGTGTCCGGGAAAATGGAAATGTTTGCTCAAAATGCATTGCCTATTTCAAAAAAACTGGTAATTGTTCGTTGATAATTCATCGTGGGTAAGCAAGAGGAAGCTGCATAAGAACCTGCGTAATGCTGCCAACATGAAGTTTGTGGTGTTCATTTAAAAAATAAATGAAGTCATATTTGCATCTTCAAAGTAATTTACGATAAAAGAGAGTAACGTAAGATTTTATTCACGAATGAAAGAGTTTAACCTTAAGGAGAGTATTACGAGATTGTATTAATATTTTCAATTCTTTTATCTTTTTGATTTTTTTATATCTGATTTTGGATGTATTCAACTAAAAATATTTAAAATGTAAATTAGAGTTTCTTAATATGTTTACTGTGACTTTATCTTACTAGTGTAAATAATGTCATGAATGTAATTTCAAAACAGATCGAAGCGTCAAATATCGGGATAATTTGTTTAATCGTGCGAACGTTTGCAGAAATGGGCATCTCTGACATAAGAAATGTTAAAAACATGTTTATCTTCGTTCTAAATATATATTTAAAGAGGAAATAGAGATATGCTTGATGGTTCTAAAAATGAAATGAAGAGAGTCTAGATAAATAATAATAATTTCGAATTCATTGCTGAGACGCAGAAAATAAAACATATATTCACGTACTGCATTGAGTGGTAATACTTCCTGAATACTACAATCGCACAACTTTGACTTCGTCTCATTGCTTCCTAAACGTTTCTATAATACAATTTCAAGTCCGTTGAATACGTAAGCAATAATGAAGCTTAATAGCAGACATTCATAATTTCCGAAAAATCGAATGTGGACCTATACGGAAATTTATTGCCTTTATATGGCTATCATGCCACTGTTTCTTTCATTTTAGATACCAAGAAGGACTCATTTAACAAAGTGGCAAATCTTTTCATAATTCGCTTTTAATAAAGTTTCACTACCTAAATAATATGAAACAACTGTCTTGCACCTGCAGATAAAAAATGAAAATGCTGTGCGTGTAATATCCTGGTGGAAGTCGTTTGATGAAATATGGAAAAAAGACAAGAACCGTCTTGTGGGAAAAATCAATAGTTGAGCCTCTTTCGAAGGAAACGCCAAGGAGACAGGGAAAGAGGGTTCATGAGTTGTAGATAAAATGTATCAAGGAATATATCTTACTCAGTTGCAGCAAATCTATTTTTGTATTACATACACCATTAGATTATCACATGTATTTTCATTTATGGTACCAATCTAATTCACACGCTATTTGAATCTACATGATAGGAATACCGCATTTTTCTGACCTCTTTCGTCATTTTATCAACATGTTTAGTCTAATCATTAGTTCAACAGGTGCACGATTTATTTCAGTGTATGAATTGAAATGTCTGATTTAATTTTATTACCGTATTCACTCGAATATTAAACAAAAAATTCTTGTATACCTCATTCGAAATGTACGGGTCGTCTTATATTGGCGGATTAAGCTTAATCTGTTAGGATTTATACTTTTATACTTTCGAGTTCTCCGGGTTTTCACATCAAGAAATTCGAATGTTAATGTAACAATAAGTTGCAAAGGTGGTAAATACCCTTTGTCACCCTTAGCTATAATACCTTATTATATTTGCATTCGTTTCGTAATTTTGGTGTCCGCCCGCGAACTTGCCGGGCGATCCAGAAGCAAAAGATTTTAATGCGGCGATGAAGAGAGAATTTGAAACGAATGTCATTGAAGTGAGTGAACCGCAAAGTGAAAATTTCTATATTTCAAATGTTGTTTGTAGGTACTTACTTTCACCCTTCAATTATTTATAGTAAAAGAGTAAGATTAGGGGTTCTGAAGCTCAAGAACATGTGCGCAGATTACACTTCTTTCCATATGTCACATACGTGTTTAACTGTTTTTTTTTACTTTAAGTACTAAATTAAAATATATCAGCTCCCCCTCATTTTATGTAGTGCCTTTCCCTCAGCGGCGGCTCGTGCGTGTTTCTTACGAGGACGAAAGAAGTCAATGGCAGACACTGTAATTCAAATGAAACATGCAAAAAATTAAATTTCATGTGTCGACTTGCAACAGGATACAAAGAACTCTCGTTTCTGGATGCTCCTTCACCAAGGTCTGCCTACACAAGATAACCTGTGCCTTTACCTTTGACTCATCGCATCGCAACGCCCTGTGAGCTGAAATAGACATCGCTAGATGGCTGTTCAAACAAGGGAGGAATTGCTCCCTTTTCGTCCGTAAGGCTCCCTTGAAAAAACGTTTCCTTTTCTGGCCATAGGAGCCCTGTGTGATATGGGGGATTCTCACAGGACATGAAAAAAAGTTGGAAGTTCTTTACAAAAGCGATTTCGATAGTTTTCACGTTGTATAAAAGTGTGCATAGTTTAAAACTTGAAGTAAATTACCCATAATGAACTATTAATAGTAAGAGTACTAAAAATATATATATTTTCCTTCAACACCAAAGTAAAATATATTGTTGGCAATAACATTGAGAAGTAGAAGAATACGAGTACATCCACGGCCCAGTTCCAAAAGGCAAAATTGAAAACTCAATATTCATGAATTTCTTCAAAATTCTCAAAAAACTTGAACTTCATCACTTGAATTTGAAATTTATGGTATAAATAATAAAATTAATAATAAATTTAAAATTCAAGAGATGTACCTGATATTTTCAGTTCAATGTTAAATTTTAAAACGGCAATATCTCAAAACTTGAATTTTGGGTTATTTCCTTTTAAAACTGGACTCTCCTCATGTGAGTTGAACTAAGATTTCTTTGCTCCTTTGAGGAATTGCACTGCTGGTGGCAGTTATGGTGGGACTGATATTGGCCGAAATTTCTGTCGGACGTCCTCGGATGGACAACACCAAACGAAACAAATTTTCGTTCGACCGATGTTTTCGGACGCCGCCAGAAGTCGTTCGGGTTCACTCCGACCATTTTCATTTACTATCACCTGTTTAAGCATGTTCGGCACATGGGACGAAGACGTCCAGCGTCGGCCGACCGAAATTTTGCCCCAAATCGGTTCAACTGGGACCGCCGCCTAATTGGATTGATTGATGAGTGATTTGGGGCGCGTCAACTGCTAGGATCATTAAGTATTGTGTATGCTTTTCTCCTCGCGAGGTGGTTAATTAAGTTAGTTAGTGCCTTATATTACGTGGCGAGACTCGGACCATCAGGCCCGCTCTTTCGTCTAACCACGCAAATTTCGATACGCTCCTTTCACCACCTAGCGGAGAAAGGAGGTATTATCTTGGGCGACGAAACTGGCGGATCTCAATTTTGCTCAGAGGCATCTTTTAGGCTTGATGATCTTTTACGTGCAGTAAATCTGCTACATGGGCAGCCGGCTTTACTTCCCCTCCGAAGGAAGGCGTACGAGGGATTTTTTCGCCCTTAAAAATCCACGGCTTCGATCGTACGCTGGCCGTTATGCCACCGAAACCGCATAAACCATCGTGGGTGGTGGTGACCTTCCCCCGCTGGATGGTGCGATCCGACGCCGAACTACCTGTCGACTAGCGGCGTTTTTACCGAACCAAGGATCGCCCACCAGCAGGGCATCGTCCCTCTATTTCGTCAAGGATAGCTCTCTTTACATCCATTTTCTTTCTTATTTCTTCAACATCTTAATATTATAAATATTTTATGGCCAAAACATTACAAATAGTCTTAATGTGAAACAAAACAAATTAAAGGGGCGCTAAAACATTTGACAGCGTAGGACGCACATAAAGGCGGCTCCACACATTCGTTATTCGGCGAACCCGGAGCAACCGCTCGCCGAATCCCGAGTAGTGTGGATGAGTTGCTTGCTATTTGCCGAGTGACGAACATTCGGGGTTCGCCCTACCCACCGCGTGTCGGTCTTTTGGACACATGAGAGGGAGGGAACATTCGCCGAACATGTCAGGACTGCTCGGGATTGGGCGAGCACTGGCTCGCTGCTCGGCGAATGCCGAATGTCTGCCGCCTTAAGGCTAAATGTACCGACACTAGTTCAATTTGTCGCCACCACGTGGCAGCACCAAAATAAGCCGGCGGCGCTAGCCGAATTCGTTTACTATGCTCCGTGAAGTCACGAAGGTTAAGCGAATTCGAGACTCGCGGGTTCGTGGTTGGGTGACCGGCCAGGAACCCCAGGATCTAACGGCGTCGAGCCCCTGGCCGAATGGATAAAACGCACTGACTGACTGCGACGTGACGAGACTTGACAAATATAGTAATTAACAGAGGATTATTCCAAAATAACAAAGCACATTAATGGAGGATTGCTCCCCAGTACAAAGCGCTCAACGTCCCTTAAGGGGCTTGGAGACGCGTTGCGTCAAGCTGTAGACGCAACATTTTTTTTTTAAAAAAAGAAACAAAATTTACTTGACCGATAACGTCTGAAGAAATGGTCCGATTTTCGATCTGTAAACGGGCTCTGTAAACGACCTGTAAAGTCGGGCCCTGCCTAGTTGGGAGCGTGTGCGAGCGGTCGCCGAGTCCGTGCGCGCATCGCGGGCGGCGCCAGGCGGCGCGGCGTCGCGGGGCGGGGGGCGGGACGGCTGAGGCGAGGGGGGGGCGTCCGGGCGCGCGGGCCAAGGCGCGGCGCGTTGCGTGCGGCCGTGCGTGAGGCAGCGAGGCGCGGACCAGCGCGCTGCACCTCCCCGCCCCCCGCGCCACGGTGGAAGAGAAGGGAGAGGAAGCGAGGAAGGCAGGAAGGGCTCCGAGGGAGCACGAGGCAGAGCGAGAGGGAGGGCGGGGCGGGGAGTTGCACGGTGGTCCAGAGGAGGTCGAAATACGCGCGCGGTCCCAAGTATGTTCAGCGGAATTCCTTCCCTTATGGCGGAAGAATGCCTTGGCTCGAGGGATGAAAATGCGTTTTGAGGAATTCCGCCCACTGATCGGAATTTCGTGTTACGCGACGGATTTTTGGGAGTTTTTTTTTTTTTTTTTTTCCGTTTTTGTTGCTTCAATCATCAACCGAACCTATCGTTGGCCAAAACGTGTACTAATGTTGAAGTCTTATGAAATATATTCTTTATGTACAATAGAATTTAGTTATTAACAGTTTGTGAAGTGCAGTTATTGTGAAATTGTGTATTATCAGAGAGCCGCTGTCGTTTGAAGGTGCGTCAGCCGTGCAACTTAAACCAGACTTATAGCAGCCATGTACTTCCGTTAGATGCCTCTGAGCTCTCTGCCAGCGCTAGAAATCTAGCGGAACATGATTTTGGGTAATTTATTATTATTATTATTATTATTATTATTATTATTATTATTATTATTATTGATCAGCGACCCGATAATTGAGCATTATTACACGGAGTTCTTACAAGGGATCTGTCAATTCTAGTCGAAAAATGTCACAGGCTTCAAGGGTCCAGTGTCTCTACGTTCCTCAAAGGTACCGAGTTGTGAGTCAGCGCCGCGCTGCCTGTGGCGAACAGGAGACAGAAAAGTGCTGAATGTAAATATTTCTAATGAATAACTTCTACATAAGGAAATGTTGAGAGATGCGAACGGGAATAAAACACACAAAAAAATCCCATCGGAAAATGAAAATAGACAATTAATAACTTTTAGCCTTGCAAAAATGTTTATTGTAATATTTAAAAAAATGCAAAATGTAATGTTGGTAATAAAAAAGTGTATCATAAACTTTTATTAAGTAAATATACTTTTTCTCACACCGCATAATATATACCGCTAAATGGAAAGGAATTATATTATACTTCTTTACCAGTTAATGCTGTTAACTAACATCAATCATTATTAACTACGGTGTGATCATATTGATTTCTTTTACTCTATGTAAAATTACATAGAGCCTTTAATCATTGCTTAATACATCGTTTGCTGTGTAGCTATAACATTTACAACAGACATTCAGTGTGAATTGCTGCGACTGAAAACGAGTGACATGCGAGGAAGAGTTGGGGCACAACACATGTGAACAAAAGTCGCGAAAACGATTTAGACAATTTAAAAACGATTTCATTGAGAATTATTTAGAAATAATACTGGCATATTGATGTTTTGAAATCGATAAAAATGACTTGTTCATTGATTATTTGAGAATGAAGGTTTGCATTTTTGCCTTTGTCTTTTCCCTCCAATGGTGATTTAAGAAATAAATGAGTGGCGGCGGGCGTAGAATATTAAAAGAAATAAATATTATTAACATTTCAGTGATTTATGATAATCTAATTATAAGTATAAGTATATTTTATTATTTGAACATGTAAAACAAAATACTTAAAAATTTTTTTTGTATTAGAACTACTTCGTTCTAGAACTACTTTTGCTACAACCAATAGTTTATATTTAAACTTGAAAACTTATACAATATCTGTTTAAAATTTTATAAATACATTGATCTAAGAAAATGAAAATAGATTAACAACATGTCATTTTTAAGCGCCTGTATAATAAACTCTGCAGTGGCAGCAGGGATCTTGTGGTACTCCATGATTAAAATTTCAGGATATAAGAGGTATCAACCATAATAGTAGGCTACATAAATTTACTTATTCGGAAATTCAGCTAGACACATGTTTCAGGAATTTAAAAAAAATTCACGTTCAATCAGATTATGTTCTTTCTTGTATGACGTAGTTATTCATATGCTAATTTGTTAATTTAATTTTAATATTGTAGAGCCACTGATGGGAAAAAATCCCGAAACACGTGTATGGCTGAATTTTCCACAAAGTAAATTTAAATAGCCTTCTATTGTGGTTCATACCTCTTATATCCTGAAATTTTAAACCTGTATAATAGTTTTTAAGTTTTTTGGTCATAGGCAACTACAGTTACAAAAATGCAGTAGTTACAAAAGTAGTACTTACAAATACACACTGGTTACAAAATTTCATGGAATACACATACATTAGAGATAAATCCTTAATATAGAACTTGAACATGAGGCAGACAATTAATATTTAATTGGTAAATACAGTTTATCAGATTAAATTTGGTAAGGAGTTGAATAATGTTCATACAGTGAAACCGCTCTTGTTCGCGGGTGCCTCCCAGCAAGCCAGCATTCCCGCGCGCTCTTCCAGCTGCACCGTACCACTGTGCATCGCGCGGCGGAGCGGGCGGGGCGCGGGGCGGGGCGCGGGCGGGGCGCGGGGCGGGGCGCGGGGCGGGGCGCGGGAGAAGACACGGCCCCCGCGCTGGTCGAGCGAGGGGACTCGCGGGGGGCAACGACCCCGGCCCTACCCCAGCCCGCGGCCCCGCGTCGCGTCCCACCCGCCCCCCTCCCTCCCTCCACCATCACGGCTCCGCGCGGCGCTGCGAGGCGCCCACCGCCCATCCGCGCCCTACGCTGCGCCGCCGCCGCTTCTCGAAACTTCCGCTATCCCGCGCTGCAACCGACTCACACCCGCGGTAGCGGTTTCGGTGGAAAAACGGTTAGTCTTATACCCAATTTATGGGTTCAAAATCGATTGAAGCCGTGGATTTTTAAGGACGAAAAAATCCTTCGTAAGCCTTTAGAGGGGAAGTAAAGCTGGCGGTCCCATGTTGTAGATTTACTGCATGGTTTAAAAAAAATGCAACCAACTCACACCCGCGGTAGCGGTTTCGGTGGAAAAACGGTTAGCGTTATACCCAATTTATAGGTTCAAAGCCGATTGAAGCCGTGGATTTTTAAGGGCGAAAAAATCCTTCGTAAGCCTTGAGAGGGGAAGTAAAGCTGGCTGTCCCATGTTGTAGATTTACTGCATGTAAAATAATATCACGCCTAAAAGAAGCCTCTGAGCTAATTTTGAAATCGCCTGTTTCGCTGCCCCAGTGATACCTCCTTTCTCCGGTAGATGGTGAAAGGAGCGTAGCGAAATTTGCGTGATCAGACGGAAGATCAGACCTGATGGCTCGAGTCTCGCCACGGTGAGTAAGGCATAAACACCCACTCCTTGGAAGGTACCAACGGAAGCTCACTATTACTACTTACGAACTTTGATTAATTCGCCAGTCTCAACGATTTTCTGTGGTTTTTCCTTTTACTTAGTTTCCTGTTGCAGGCGTTCCACAATACTCATTTCTTTCGTCAACACTAATCTCTATTTTTACAGCACACTATCCTATACCACATGAAATATTACCTTATTTACGGATGATGCCGCTATTTTTATTTCATAGGCTAATATCAACATAGCCTATGATTGTGGACAATTCTGTATTTACGTATATACGTACTAAATCAAGAAGTGGAGAAGGAAGGGTATCCTTCCTTATCACAATTTCTTGGAACGTATAGTTCCGTCGTCCTTCCTGCAGTGTCTCTGAACGGGAGGATCTAAGGTTCGTGTCCCGACGGTCGCAGGATTTTCGACTCTGGATAGATACCTAAGTCGAATTCAGCCGTTGTCTGGAGGAGAATTCTAGCGGCCGGTTGCTCTGATCGGTAGTTTTATATAGTTTCTCCGATCAACACCAGGCGAATGCCGATAAAACCTGCGCTACACTTAATGGTATATCTTCCATTGTAGATGAAGCGTCCGGAAACACTACTTAATCAATCAATCAATCCGTCGTCCTTCCGCTTACATTCCGTGCCCTTCCGCACCTATTTATGTCTACTATTTTTCGGGACAACTCGTGTCCAGGTGACCCGTAGTCCTATCTCCGCAATGATTTCCATAATATCTTATTAACAGGTGCTGAGGTACCACGCATCTTATCTGCACACTTTGATTGGTTGTGAGGGAGGGGACTATTATGGGATGGAAAGAAGAGGATTGGAAAGTGATAGTGGTTGGAAGAGTCTCATCATGCCACAACACGAAGAGCCCCAAGCAAGCAAATATCCAGGTCCGAGGTAGGCATCTCTGCTACCCAAGTGGGCATCTTTATTTTTTACTTACTGCTATCAAGTTAAGTCGGAGTTGCTACCTCTGAAGTACGTACAACCGGAAAGAAAACCCAACAGTGCAAAATGAGTTTTCACGAAATTTGCCGAGATATTGGAATGACCAATGGCTGCAAAATTACTTCAAGAGAGACAAAAGAATTCCCAAGTTCATTCTTCAATATATAGATCGGAATATATCATGGTGAGACTGCACGGCAGACATGAGCTTGGGGAATAATCTCCTCTATTTTGCGTAATTTCTGTGCCCTTTTCTTTGTTCTCTTAGAAGGAACTGAAGTATAAAAAAAAAATCAAAGAAACAATAGCCTGCGTCTCTTTATAAACGCATAAAGAACGTTTCTTCAATACTAAGAGTGTTCAAGGTCACACATTCGCAAACGCACCAGGTTCAGAGGAATTGAGCCAAAATTCGTCGTAGACAGTGGTGTGTGTATGGCGACTTTGTTTGAAGATGTGATGTATGTGAGTTGGCACGCTTAGCTGGCGACAGTACAATACTGATAACATTTATATAAATAAATGCGCTTTTATTTTTGTAGCTCAGACCACCAGGACTGTTCTGCCTCGTGATCGCAAATATCATGATGCTGTAGCCAGAAATTTCTTTCGGGAAGAGCTCGAGGAGTAAACAGTTAACAAAAGAGCATTCAAAACACTGATGTAAATCATTTGCGTAACAATTTGGTACGTTCTTGCAAAATTTTAACTTTATTTCACCTAAGTAAGAAATGTATCTGAATACGTAATGCTTAGAATGTAATGTAGATAAGAACTTGATAGTAACATAAGTAAGGAAAGTATCAATCACATTTTTACTAATGACAGACAAAATCAATTAGTTTAACATATTTTTTGAAAGTGTATTCTATTTAAAGGTATCGGTGGTTATGTATATATTCGTAAGGTTATTAGTTTATACATATATAGATTCGTGGGGTTAATAGAAGGTTAAATGAATAAGTAAAGAGCAACGTTGGCTGACATTGGAAACACAAACGACTTGACCTACTAATATAATTCATGACGTAGATTGAAACCTATGACCGCTACCAAGGGAAATATGAATACGTACAATCGAATTTATAAATATTTCAATGGAAGATATTATTATTATTATTATTATTATTATTATTATTATTATTATTATTATTATTATTATTCAATTATAAGAATTTTATGAGAGAGGAAGACGGAAGACAATGGGTCAACGTCATTCTAAAGCTCAGCGCCACAGATCGGCGGCGTGCGTGTTTGTCGTGACTAAAAGCTAAGGCAAATTGGATAACTGGAACACATGTGAAATGCACTATATAATGAGTGGTAATAGAAAAATTTGCTCGTGTGCAAATTGGAAAATTATGATTTACAGTTGGTTTCGTTTTCTCAGCAAATCAATCGCTATTTTGATGCAAACAATTGGAATCGCTTCGGTCGCACTATTCCTTGTGGACGGCGAAGCTCATGCCTTTGACCCCTGCGAATAATTAAATAAAATTATTGACTACTCTTTCGGCTAAGGACTTTCGGAGATTTTAAATTTATGTACACAAACAACAAGTTATTAGGACATCCCCAGTACGCTGTACACAAAGCGTACACCGGACTAGGTGGCGAGATCCGGCACCGACCTCCCCGTCGACTAGCGGCGTTTTTCCCAACCAGGCATCCTTCAGCGTGCACCGTCTCAGCCAGGGATCTGAACATTGAGAAAAATAATTGTTCGGAACCATCTGATTCCTATATACTACATATAGGTAGTTATACTTGGGTTTTCGTAACATGGCCGATGACACTTCATAAGCTGTTACGGTGGCATCCAATCGAGAGCCAAAACTTCATTACGGTGGCGTCACTGTGGTGACGTTTAAGCTCCCAATTAGGCGAAACCGTAACAGCTGATCAGCTGTTATCGGCCAGGTTACAGAAACCCAAGAATAGTGGCAAGAGCCGGAATAAGTATTCAGTTTGCTGTAGCAACGCTGATTTTACATAATTGCTCGCTTAATTCACTTAATCACGAAACAGTTCAATCTAATTATATCTTTTTTCATAGAATTACGTGCATTTCAACTATGCTGAGATTGTTGAGATTTATAAATACTTTTCCTCCGTGAAAAGTCCCGCTAGGAGATTCAGGCTTTTCAGACGTGCCAAACAATGTGCATTCTAACTGTCTTGTCTGTTGTTGACTGTGCTTATGGATTTCCGAAAATGCCAGTCGCAGAAGAGAGAGACTTTGTTTGGGAGAGTGAAGACGTTTGGAATAAAGCCGCCAGCTCTACCAGCTCAAACAGCTTTGCCACGGATCCAAAGGACAGCATCACCACTATCCGCCTTGCATCCCGCTGCACCTTACATACACTCGGATTTAAATGAAGGGCTTAGTGCATGAAGGTTTAAGTCAGTTTTTAGTTTTGTCGCCAAAACAACTTTTCTATGAGTTTCCTATTTGTTTCTTTGCTACTTTTGATGAAAATCACAATATTCGTCTTATAAAAAAGAAATAATTTCCAGTAATATAAAAAAAGTTCCATACACGTTTACTAAATCATAAATATTACAATTTGAATTTTGGGTATATACAGGGATTGTCTGCTATATTATTTCAGTATACTGAAATAATTTATAAATATAATACAGTATACATACCTTTTGCGACTCTCACACGCAACCAATGATCTCTCAGAATTTCCCGGAGACGCGAAAAATTGCACTTTAACTTTAAAACAATGAAGGATTTGTTAGAAAAAGCATCTAAATATTCACGTCAATTGCAACCCTCATAATTTTCAGCATTTTTTAATCTATGTTATTAAATAACTCCTAAACGAAGCTTTCTGGGGCCTTAAAAACTAAAATATTGAGGCTGAAGACCTCAAAGAAACCTCATATCGTATACCTTATATCGTTCCTCATAACGTATTCTACAGGATGAGATGCTCTTAAACGTTCTATTAAATATTTGCTGATTCAACGCTTCTCTATTTTACATCAGTTGTTGGAGCCTGTAGAACCTGCAACTGTATGTGAAATTTAAACTAATTACTTGATATTCTTGATTGAATTACATGGGCGTACGTCTCTGCTCAGAAATAGCGTTAAATAAAAATAATATTGGCAAGGGTGTATTTTATTGTTATCAATTAGGAGACATATAGAACAAGTGACGGAGGATAGGAGGGTCTTGAAGAAAAAGATTTATTACAGGATTAAAATGGAAATGGAAAAATCGGGAAGATGGTGGGGTTTACCATGCGAGAGTTCTTGCACGGGTACGCTAGTTTCCACTTTAATGACCTTGAAAGACAAGTGTCATTGCCCTCGGGTAACAAGAAATGCAGAGTTCTGAGAAGGGAGGGCGGTTGGGGTGTTACTGTTGCAGTCAGGGAGCAGGTGGCGAACATTAGATTATTGTTTTCTCAAAGGCTGGATTGTGATCATGTTTTCTCACACCCCGGATGACACATGGCTGGCGTAGTCGTTTTCCACGTGAAAAAGGACCGAGTTCGCTTGCTAAAGTAAGAGAAATTTATAGCTTTCACAAAACGGAGTCTGTGAAGCAATAGGGAGGTTGATGATCGTTCAGATCGTTACCCGGAGCGTGGCGAGGAGGGAAAGAAGTGCGAATGTGAATGCAAATACCTCCAAAGCGATTTCTCTTGTTGTCGTGCGCAGTCAACTCACCATCGCGCAAGCCCATACGGACATTGTGCCGGTATTAAATGGCGCTGTTTCTTTGATTGATTGATTTTTTCGTGCTTCCGGGCGCGTCAACTGCTTTGATCATTAGTCCCGTTAGTGTAGTGCATGTTTTTTCTCGGGAGATGGCGGTGATCTTCCCCCGCTGGTTGGCGAGATCCGGCGCCGACCTACCGTCGGCTAGTGGGGTTTCCCCCTAACCAGGACTCTCCCACCAGTGGGGCACCGCCCCAGCCTGGACACGCTCTAAGGTCCCGACCGGCCTCCCGAATATGTGGTAGTGTAGTGCATGTTAGTGTAAGTGTGTAAGGGGAGAGGATAGGACAAGGAAGAGGAAGGACAGATCGCGGGCGGTCCGTGGCCCGTTTGGTAGGGTACTGCTCCGGCATTCGCCTGGTGTTGATCGGAGAAACCACGGAAAACTACCGATCAAAGCAGCCGGCCGCTAGAATTCTCTTCCAGACAGCGACTAAATTCGACTTAGCTGAAAAGCTAGTGTCGAAAATCCTGTCGCCATCGGGACTCGAATCTAGGACCTCCCGGTCAGAGGCGCTGCAGTGACATCAGTTGATGCACTGAGCTACCGCGCCCGGTCAAAATATTGGTTTTAGTTCACTCTGTGCAAACACAACCCAACACTACTGTTATATATTAGAAAGGAAGTGTCCAAGTAGATGGACAACTGTCATAGTTGATGTTACCTCACCGGGTAGCAGAGGAAACTACCAGAGTGCATGCGCGAACCAGTTCAAGGATCTGAGATGTGACATTTTAGCAGAAAACAAATGTGTTACCTGGAGGGAAGGAAGGAGGGAGCTTTGCCAGACTATCTGACTTCCAAATTGCGTGCCAAATTGGAATTATCGGGCGTTTCGTCGTAACCCGTTTCCGAATTTATGTTAACATGGGCGCCAGGAAAAAGGTTACGATAATATTTTTAGCTATTATTGCTTCAAAGAAAATTAAATATTGTCCCGCTAGCTGGGTCGATGGGTTGCGTCTGAAATAATCGCTATTACCTATTGATAGCCGATTACCCGATCAGCCATCCATACAGAGTGGCGAGGAATCTGAAAACAAATATTTTATCTAGCTACTTATTAGCTCGAATTGGCCAATGAAAATCAATTTTTGTCTTTCAAAAAGAAACTTAGGATTTATTGCTTATTGCAACAGAAAGACTGTCCTTTGGTCATGACCTTGTTCGAACCTTTATACTGTACTACACTTCGCGCGTTCTTGATCGACGTCGCCACGAAGGACCATCTTCTCTTCTTCCCGGTGATGCGAATTCCAGAGTTGAAGTACCGCGTTCTTCTTTCCTGTTCTTCCACGCGAACGTTGCCGAGCCACTGATCCGCACTACTTCAAATATTCGTAGTTCTAGTTCGATTAAACTTAAACACAGCGGAAATGTTTTAAAGTTCCACAAATTAATTACTCGTCCAGAATATTTCCGAGACCTATCATATACGACTTCTCACAAGTTCTAATTTCCGCGAGTTGTAAAAATAATTAAAGTCCAAACTGTTCGTGAGCTATACTTTTAACACACTATAAATTATTCGGAGTCCAACGTTACTCAATCTCATGAAAAATTACAAGTTCCAATTACACAAATTATCTATCCGCGAGCGACCCGCACAGCGTCACGACATATGACAGAATGTCCGTTTTCTTATTACTGCTCAGCCCTCCAAACCTCGGATACCCCCTTTCTATTGTTTTCTTCTCAAAAAATCAAACATACTTCCGCAGTAGTAGACTATCGCTGCTCTCTCCAACCAATCCCCAAATCGTTTTGAAATCTGACTAGCCACGCCGTCACTTTCAATGCCAGATGAATATGTATTTATCTTGACAACGACTTGTGCGCCGTTGCTAAGGCGCTATATTCCTATTTAATTAACCTAGCATTTCCACCCATTTACGACAAATAGCATGTAATAAAAGCATTTAATAATATTGGTATGTCACAACACGTACGTAAAGTGAGACTCATCACACAGACAAGTATAAATGTACAACGAGGTTTCTCCTGTCTGAGCCTGTATTAGTTGATAGAAATATTTTCAAAAAAATAATTTCAAATTATATATACTAATTGTAAATTATGTAATGCAAATATTAATTGTAAATTTTGCATAATGAAAACAAGAACATTTCTAACTTAATTATTTTTGATATCTGAAGGTATGTTTGTCTTTTTCTATTTTTATACTTACTTTTTTTTGTTTTTATGCTAATTTAATTTTGTGTGCGAATAATATTTAAAATGTCAAATATGGTTTGTTTAAACAATATTTGACACAGAACTTAATGTTTTTTTATGTTCAGAAGGGATATCTAATCTACTCTGTTAGAAATGTCTGCATTATTTGAATGTAAATGTACATTAAAGTAATTTTCATAAATGTACATTAAATTTAATATCCACGTGTACGAATAGGATGCAAGAGTCCAAGTTTCATGGTCACATCTGGAAAGAATGATCTTGATGAACAAGTGATTATATATCAATAATGAGAAGTATGGGGAACAGGAGAATCTCTACATTGATTTTAATGTAAGCATTAAATTTAATGTACAGATGTATTGACACCTTTCAATGCAGGAGATACATAATGTTTTATGTATATCAATACATTAAATTTAATGACATTTCTGACAATGCCACGTAGTTCCGCAGACCGAGCTTCCACTTTCATAGGATTTGAAAAAGTTTCATTCCACCAGGAGGTTCAACGTAAGATGCTGACCATGACCGATCCAGCTGCGGTCACGCAGAACGAAGACGCGCGCGGAGGAGGCAGCAGCGGGCGGCGAAGGAGGTGAGGGGAGGGGGGAGGGGGGGAAGAAGCGATGGCGCTGTCTAAGGAGAGCGTTAGGGACGGAGTCGGCGGCTGGGTAGGTGAGGTCAGTGTACAGGCAGTGTTCCGTGCGGGGCAGCGGCGCGATGAGGGCAAGGAGAAATGGGGAGGAGTGGAGGCGTCGCGGCCAGGTGAGGAGCGGAGACGGCTGAGGAGAAGAGTCTGACGCGTGGAAGGGTAAGGCTTGTGGCGGGCCGGCGAGGGAGTAAGAGGCTTCGAGAGCGGGGAAGGTAGAGTGGGAGAAACGGGGAGTGGTAGAGTGGGGAGGCTTCGAGAGTGGGGAAGGGCAGTGAGTGCTGGCGACATGATAGCAACGGGACGAGAAGCTTGGGGACGGTCGATGCAGAGAATGCCGCGTGGAGCCGGCAACGTGGGAAGGACAGTGCGGAGGCTGGTGGAAACCGGGCGGGAAAGGGGACCTGTGAGGATGACCTGAGCACCGGCAAAGACAAAGATGATGATGGCAAAGGCAGCTATTATGCATTTAAGTTGCTAGGCGTTGGTGTGTCAGGAAAGAGGGACAACAGCGATGGAGCGTCAACTGGTCGGCGGGATGGTGATGAGACAGAATACTCAGCCAGCAGGGGTCGGTGGCGATGCGCACGGTACCAAGGAGGGGGGCGGGGGATGGGTCCAGGTGGGGATACTGCAGCACCAGACGCGTTCGCGGCCTTGGGGGGGGGAGATATATACAGCGCGAGGCCATTGCATGGAGGGAAGAAGCCGAGACGAGGTCGGCGTCGGGGCCAATTTCGAGGGCTGCAGGGCAGGGCGGGGCGGGCAGGCCGCGGCGGCGGGGCGGGAGGGGCAGGCGGGGACGGCGGGGTGGGCGGTGCGTGGGAGGCGGAGGTGCGGGCGGAGCGCACGACGGCGCCGCGCGGGCCACGCCCCCTCCCACACCGCTCGGACCGTTACAGGGGTCGCCACGGCCGCAGGCACCCGTGCCTTCTGGCAACGCTCCGGGCTCTTTCTTGCACCGAACGGCCATGCATTTCAATATACCGCTCGTCCATTGAGAGATAACACGCTCAGTAGTCATCAGCGCACAAGTTCCAACTCTCCTGCTAGTGATTTTATTTATCCATACCTCCGGGGTAAGGGAGGCATGTTGTGAGCATGACGCATTTGCATCCGCCATCTAGCATACGTGTCCTACTTGAGCTTTTATTTCCTCACAAGTTGTAGAAACTATAACGTTAATATTAAAAAACATTTTATAAGAATATGGCACAATGATTTGAATTATTTGACGTATGTGTCATTTTCCTTAAAACTTTTGAATGTTTAAAAATTAAACATTTGTATTTTTTAGAAGATCTCGCATGTTTATATTTACATTACAAGTGTATTTTATTATAAAATACTTCAAGTTATCTCAGATGAAGTTTGTGGGTATCTGAAATGTTTTGAAGTAAACATTTTCTTGATAATGACTAGTGTTTGATGAAATGCAGTTAGATTGTCTTTCATTCATAGCTTACATATAATCTTCGTGCACTCTTGAAGAAGCCTTCTCAGACGAAACCGGTCGCAGAAAAGATTCAGTCCCATGATGTCTTCTGTCTTCTTCAGCTATCACCTATCATCCGTCCTATCACCTACATCGCTGATATTATTTAATCACCCTATACGAGAAATAGTAACAATTTCTTACACTAATTAATTCTCAATTAAGTTCATCTAATAATATCTGAATGATCTGTCCATGTAAACACACTTTCCTAGTATACCACTACGTGCGGGTGTCTCATCGCGTGACTTCCTAACATTATGAATAAAATATTTAACGCTTATGACAATTACGATCTCTTCCTAATCGAAACATTATTCGGTAAATCCAATACGTCGTTTAATAATTGAATGTTGAAATAAAAAGTGTTATCATTTCAATATTGACTATTTTCTCATATATTCTTGAAACATAGCAATAAACTGCACTTATCCCCCTCCTAAACTTGATACATCTTTATTAATTCGCCACGCCATATCTGACAACGCGTCCTTATCTGGTGCGAATACTAGAGAATACCCCCTTAAGATGCGTTCGTCGCAAAAAAGAGAGCGATCTAATCCTTCCTGTCACAACTACGCCTCCCAAGTACATATTCTCTTCTTAATTTTAAGGGGCTTTGTATTTCTATCAAGCGAACTATATGGTAGGCAGAATGTATACGTTCAGTCTTCACGGCTACTCTTTATTTATTTCCCCTATCATAGTAGCCCATCCGTCTCGCCTGTCTTGCCCTCTGTATGTCTAAACAAATTACAATAAAGTAAAATTAAATGATTATATCAACGTAGTAGGGTTTTCTAGCTTATCGCGATTTATATTATAATGACGTAACCGTTTTAAATAATACGAGGAAGCTTGTACTGCAGTAGAACCATTAGTTTATGTTCGGTTATCCGAACACAAGATGAACCAGCGACATGTAAGATTTCTAGAAACATTTTACTGCAAATAATTAGAATTCTTCTTCACTTCACGGATTAGGGAAATTCCCTGTTCCGGCTTCGTTACACCATCTCTGTCGTGGACGGCCAATGTCCCTTCTTCCTCGTGGTCTGTACATAAAGGCTTGTCGGGGGATCCTTTCGTGAGACATTCTTCCTAAGTGCTGTACCCACCGTGATCTGTATTCATTTACTTTTTCATTGATAGAAAAATGTTAAGTTCCTTTCTTATATCTTCGTTTTTTATTTTGTCCAATAGGGTGAGCGTTTTACTCTCCGGAGGAATTTCATTTCCGAGGCTTGTATCTTCATTTTATCTTGTTTTCTTAATGTCCATGATTCACACCCGTAAAGCAGTTGTGGTACTGCCATGACTTTATAAAATTTTAACAATGTCTCTTTTCTAGTCTTATTGCGAAGATATTTGTTTATTGTTCCACAAGTATGTTGGAAAGGTTGTAATTTTGTTTTTATATCATCACTGTAATCGTATGTGATATCACAGCCCAAATAATGAAAATGTTTCACTTGCTCTATTATTTTGTCTTCTATTATTATTTTAGTTCTGATAGGATACTTGCCTCTGAATGCCATCACTTTGGTTTTAGAGACAGATATTGAGAGACAATATGGTTTGCATATTCTATTTAGCTGGTACAAGGACTTTTGCAGATTTATTTCGTTTTCTTCTATAATTATATGATCGTCAGCATACAGAAGTGATTGTAGAGGTGTATTTGGATTTATCCAAATACTTGGTTTAATTAAACTTTTCCATTATCTTAGAATGTTGTCAATATAAATATTAAACAATGTGGGGGACAAGCTACACCCTTGTCTTACACCTCTGTTTACTTCTAACTCTTCCAATATTTTGTTCTGAACTTGTAAATTAATACTTGTTTTGTGATAAAGGGATTTAATAACTTTTATCAAGTGGAAAGGGTAGCCCCTTTTTCGAAGAATCTGCCAGAGAAGTTCACGATTAACTCTATCAAACGCTTTTTCATAATCTATAAAAGCTATGTGGGTCTCTAAATTGAACTCTCGTCTCTTTTCTATTATTTTGTTTATGGTAAACACATTGTCTGTGCACGATCTTCCTTGCCTGAAACCACTTTGTTCTTCCAATAAGAGTGAATCTGAGATTGTTGTGAGCCGTTTATTTATTATTTTTGTGTAAACTTTATAAGCGTTGATCAACAAGCTTATTCCTCTGTAATTGTGTGGCTGGCTTCTATTTCCTTTTTTAAACAGAGAGATGACTTTTGCTTTCTTCCATGCATCAGGTATTCGGCATTTTCTCCAACAATTATTAAATAGTTCAAGAAGTCTGACACGAAATTGGCGAGCTGTGTATGCAGTTAATTACTTTCGATATATCTAAGGAAAATAGATGCAATTCACATTGAACTGATAAATGATGTAAAAAATAACTGAAAATTAGTAAGGAAATTGCAAAAGCGTATTATTGAATTGCATGTAAATATACGTGATACAAATTGCCAACTATTTCTGACATTTCTAGTCACTATGCTCTATAGCGTTTGCTCTGCTATAAAGTAATCGGCGCAAAAATTCCTGACAGCCTGTGGCTCCCGATACACCGTAATGAACTCGCTCTACAGCAATTGAGATGCTTTATTTCAGTCCCATGTTGTGATATCGCAAAGCTAGGGATGACGATAAATACGATTCAGTAAACTGCCTATTCTATTATACTTACCCACCGACATTTAAACAATTTATTTTAGAAAATGTGTGTTCTAAATACTGCACAACAATCAACTGACCATATCCCTTTATTTTCGTCAATATGTTACAATAATTATTCCCCAACATTTGCTGCATGTACTGCTACTGCAACTCTCGCTGCTTATTGATAATATATTTAGTAGGCGATGTCAGTATTTTTATAACAAAACGATAGTAATGTTTCATTCATGTTTCGAAAGCTCTTTACCTAATTCTTCTCGTCTTTTTCTGGTATTGCCAGAATAGGTTTGCCGTTCCGCTGGTTTTATCAATGGTCCCTAACTGAGAAGCGGTGGTGATGACAATTGTAGATAATGACAGATGAATGTACTGCGTAATAGTCTTCCATAGCCTTTAACTCTAGAATCACAAACTGAAGCCATGTAGAGAATAAATCCAGAGAAAAATAAAAATTGCCTTATCCTCAGTTGAAACATTCATGGTATATAATTGGAATATTCTGCAATATTTTTCTGTTTTTAATATATCGCTTACTCTACAGACTAAAGACACGCCAATTCAAGAACAGTTAGCTTAAAAAATGTTCTTTCTCCTTACCTTTATTTTCTTAACCCACAGCAATATTGCAATGTGTACTTCATTTTGAAAGATTATGTCTTAAGACTTGTAATTAGATCCTAAGAAGAGAGGGGACAATTCTATTTTGCAAACATTTTAATGTAACGAATCTCTTCGTGAACTAGCAAATCTGAATCTAATACAAATGTGTGTGTGTGTGTGTGTGTGTGTGTGTGTGTGTGTGTGTAACTCACAACTGACGAAACATTTTCGTATCTGTGTAATAAAATGTTTGCAAACTAGTTGGAAATTGTATATACTAAATTGTAGTGGGAATGCCTTTACGCTCTGCACCATAAATTTCTAGCGAAAAAGAAAATCAAATATTCAGTAAAAGCTATCAATATATTTATCAGAAAATAGTATATCAAAATGTTCCATTGAGATAATTGTATAAGATATGAGGAAATCCACTTTTCAATGTGACAAGAGAAGAGAAAATGCTTGCCCTAGAAAATTATTTACAATAAATTTAAATGCGAATGATCATGAGTTAAGTAACAAAATGCTCTTTGATACATTACAACTGCAATCCATTCAGCATCTGATATGTGCAATAAGTGATTATACCACCGATTGTCGCCCTTCAGTTTTGATGTAATTGTTTCAATAAACACCGAATCCATGTAGAACTGAATAAGTGAACGACTCTTCTGTTATGCACAGCGTATTAAAATGTATTCGGGCGATCTTTGGGTAAGATCATCGTGTTGGAGAATGACACTTCACTCTTCATTCACGTTACATTCTATTAATCACACAGAGGACTTTGAAGGCCTCACTTATTCTCTCTAAAGAATAGCCGGTTGAAATGTGTCCAGCCCCGAGATTCTATTCGTAAACAATTTCGAAACCTATTTAACAGTTCAATCAAATGACACGCCTGACAAACGAACGTGGAACAAGAAAATTCCTTCTCCTTTCTACTTCAATTTACGGTCTTTAATCCTGAATTCGAATAAGGTAAGTCTAGTGAATTCCGCGTCCAACTCCCTCGTAAAAGAAAGAAAAAAACAGAAAACAACCCTCAGGCGCACGCTTTCGGTACCAAAACCCACCCCTAAAGCGTCCAAGGGGAGAAATCGAAGCCGTAGCCAGGCACGGCTGTTAAAACCAGTTAAAACGCAACCCCCACGCGCGGGGAGGATGGCGGCGGGGGCGGCGGCGGGGGCGGGGGCGGCAGCCACCCCTTGCGCGCGGCTCACGCGAAAGAATCGAACATTTCGGAAACTCACCCCCGAAACAGGGGCGGCGCCGCTACCTGCAAGCTATCGGGCGCCATCGCGCCGCCGCCGCCGCCGCCGCCGCTATCTACCCTCCATCGCCGCGGGTTCCGGGGGTTGGGGGGGCCGTGCGCGGGGGCGCTGCCGCCACCGCCGCCGACGCAGACTCGCTGCCAGCGGACGCCACCCCCGACTTTGTCGCCCGGCGCCGCGCTCGCGACGCGCCCGCTGGCCAGGTAGCCCGGGAATTACTCCTTCGCGGGGGGACATTCCTTGCGAGGCGAGCCATGTTGAGGGCGTTTGCTATTACATTTGTAACTCAGTAACATCATCATCATCATCATCATCATCATTATTATTATTATTATTATTATTATTATTATTATTATTATTATAAATTTTATTATATTTCCTATTTTCTGTAGATATACACTGATGCTGGAGTTCTCAAAATCACCCATGGCAACAATGGTTTGCACGTAAAGTGGAAGAATAATATCAATATTTCTTCTTGATTGTCAATATATGTTTACAAATAAAAGTATCCAAAGTTTTGGAGAAGTATGGAGTTTGGAAAAGTATGGAGTTATGTGGTATCAACTGTGTGAGAGTGAGGTATTTCGTAATGTCTCCTTGAATGTTCTGCTGACGTGGTAATTCAATGGGATAGCGTTCCCTCACTAAGTTTAGCACCTGAAGATGTAACAAAACGAGTTACGAAATTACTGAATAAGTGATTGTCATAAAAAACTTTGGATACTTTTATTTGGAAGAAGAATATATTTTGTTTTTTTATATCAGTCAAGTCAGACTTAAGAATTTACGGACTGTATTTGCTGTTCCCAATAATGCGGCTTTTTGAATTGTCCGTAAATGCTTTTCAGTCAATTCTAACTTCTTCGCGATCTCTTGCCATTCCTTGGTGACCAATCCATTCGCTGAGACCACTACTGGAAGCACTTCCACTGCGTGCAATCCATACATGTCCTTCAATTCAACAGTCAGGGGTTGGGATTTCCTCTTTTTCTCAGCAACAGTTGTTACAAGCCGGTCATCTGTAGGAACCGCAGCATCAATGATGCATGATGTTTTAGATATTTTATCAAACAGAACAATATCCGGTCTATTTGCTTCCACTGTGCGGTCAGTGAAGATTACACTATCCCACAGAATTCGAGCTCGATCATTGCTGATTACTTGCTCAGGTTTGCACTTATAATATGGTTGTTCACTCTCTACGAGGTCGTATCTTTTGGCAAGGTCTTGGTGGATTACTTTGGCGACGCAGTTGTGTCTCTTAAGGTATTCTGTTTGTGCTAATGCGGGGCATCCACAGCAAATATGCTGGATTGACTCGTTAGTGGAATTACATAGGCGACATCTGCTATCAATTTGCTGACCCATGATTAATTTTTTATAAGCTCTGGTTTTGACTACTTGGTCTTGAATGGAGAAAAGAAATCCTTCCTCTCACCGAAGAGGCCCCCGGTTCGAAGCCACTCCACTTTTATTATTATTATTATTATTATTATTATTATTATTATTATTATTGGCGTAATTCTAACCACGCTACACGATTAAAGTGTGTAACTTTCAGGATCAGCTTTTCAGTTGTATCCCTCGGTACGACAAGGTTGTTACGCACTGAAGTGTGAATTATGAGATGATAGGAATGATGATGAGTGTAGGGACAATCAGAGATACTTTCGACTTTGTCCCACAACCAGCCTTCAGGCAAGGCAAAAAGGGCATATTTCACGGTTGTTCATTGTAGTATGTACTCTCGAACTTTACAAAACCAACCAAAACAAAGTTGACAAAGTAACAACTATGTTATAAACATAGACGTTTACAGACTCAGCTTATTCATTTCCAATTCTCATATATTCATTTACCGAATTGAAAGGAATGGGCTTGTTAACACGCAGTGCGTGTCATGTAGTGCGTGTTAAGAACAGTGCACCGCCAAGTCCCTAAGCTCGAACCCATATTTATTCCGATATATCTAAAAATGACTCAACATATGACTTCCCGAAGAGTGTAGCCGATTTTCTGAATATTCCGTATCTGTTTAGTTGGATTATCAAAAGTTTTTCTCCTCAGTGGTAGTACATACAGTATTAGTGTTCCATTCTAATAAATTGGTCCTTCGTTCAGTTCAAGAAACGCCAAATTGAAGATATTACTTTGATGGCTTCTTCTCCAGAAAGGAATAGGTAGTTTACCTGAGCAATACCCACGCAAAAATCTCACGTTTTGTTTCGTTTGCTGTTTCATTTAATTTATAACGCAAAATGTGCAGTTATTCTAAATAATGAAGGATAGCGTTGCATGTTTTTACAAGAAAAAAAAAGTTTTTTGTGGTTACAACGGACGAGCATTAAGTAAAACCCATTACATTCCAAAATGTTATTCGATCGAGCGGATCTACTAACACGTGCGTAGGCACGCATATGCATGCGTAAACACACTCATGCGCTTACATATACACACACACGCTCGCACACAAAACACACCTTTCGTTCAGAGAAAACTCCACAACCACCTCAGCAAGGCAGCAACATGGCTGCAAGTCGGACTTGAACTTTACGGAAGAGAATGGAAGTTTTTTTTTATCTGTATTAAAGGAAATATCTGAATTTCGTTGACAGAAGATCTGATTGTCACTATTGTTGTAATGGCGACATTATTCATCTTCAGAAGTGAAGTGTTGCATTTGTTTTGAGCGTATTGCTGTTTTCAGTATTTCGTAGAACGTACTTTAAACCTGATATTTGAGTTCTATGTTGGTCAGCAACAACTGTGAATATGATGCAATATTCCTGTATGCCATGAATAGACCAGAAAATTGAAAACTAATGAGCATAAATCAGGTTGTTCTCGTTGCAAAAATAGGGATATGGTTCCAATGATTACTTTTATTCAGGATTTTATTATTGAATAAATTGATTAAAATTCTTAATAAACAAAGATTCGAATTAATAAAACTTCAGATTCTTGTATAAGATTCGCCCTAACATTTAAGGTTTGCTAGAAGGGTATAAATATGAAATTTCATTACGACAATTAAAAAACTAAATGGAAGACCGCGAGAAAATAGGAAGGAAATGACAGGGAATATACAGATGCCTGATAAAATAGAAATAAAAACTAGTATATCTAATGCACAAATCGGTTACAGAATGAACAACGCTTTAACTACTGAGACTTACACAATACCTAACCAATTCATTTCATTATTAAAAAACATACATAAGCAATATTCCTTGACATTGAAAGGGCGCTCGACAAAATGTGGCACCCCGGATTATTAATTTAACTTCAGAGTCTAGGTACACCAAACTACCTTTATGAAATTAAGATAGTTTTCTCTCTGATTGTTTTTACCAGGTGAGAATCAATTCCACGGATTTTAACCAATATCAAACTGGGGCCAGTACGCCAGCCCGGACAGCCAAGGTCACTAAGTCTGAAGAGCCGTAGCTGCTTCTTGCCTGAAGGGTCGCGGGTTCGAATCTCGCCCGAGGCACGGATGTTTGTGTGTGTCTGAATGTTTGTAATTGTCCATTTATCACCATTTCATTCCTCATTTCCCAGGGCTAAAAACCTTTGGGTGTAAAACTGGATTTAGCACTGAAATGCTGTCCCCCCTCCAAAAAAACAGAAGTCGGTGCACTTATCCCCGGGATAATAGGACTGGCCGCGGTGAGTTCAGTTGCACGTTCGCGTGGCCATATAGAGAATAAGAATAAGAAGACGTGCGGTCCGTGGCTCATTTGTTAGCACCTGTACCGGCATTCACCTAGTGTTGATCGAGAAACCTCGGAAAACTATCGATAAGAGCAGTCGACCGCTAGAATTATCTTCCGGGCATTTTTTTATTTTTATTTATTTAAGATCGCTTTTCAATTAGTAATATAACGACCAATGTAAGCAACATTAGATGTAACGATAACAGACGCACAGACAGCCATTCCCTGGGCGGAATTCCAACTCGCGACCCTTCAGGCAGCTACGCTTCTTCGGCTTTAGCGACCTCGGCTATTCAGGCCGGCCAAGGCAATTTTAATTTTCAATTTCAAACGTGAATGTTTGGGAAACAGCACAAATACCAATCGATGTGAATTTCCGTATCCTCATCTTAAAATATCATAAATAAAAAATCATAAAGATCGCTTCAGTAGAAACTTAATGTGTATTACCTCTTCCAACCGCCCCCTCCCCCAAAGCAATAGCCCAAGGCAGCTGCCTAACTTGCCTAAGGAGACATTTGCCCCTGAGGCCGATGCAGAAAACGTCTCATTGTCAGTGTAAACTCCACCACAATTCCCACGTCCCACTATTGAAACCCGTAAATTAACTTGAACGCATTATTTTTCGTGTGCCTCCTGGTTTCGTATTTCCAGTGCCTGGAACTTTCTCTCCGCCCCGCGCCAGCGAGGACTTCCCGGAGAGGAATTTCCGGGCCACCTCGCGGAGTGGAGAGCAGGGACGGATTTAGACTCTGCGGAGCCCCAGTTGGCGCCCTGAGGTAAAAACTCTTCATGTACTAAAAAAACACTCATTATTATAGAATAACAATAGTAGTTTATGCAATTAGTTAATAATGTTAAGCTTTATTGCATGAGTACATGTTTTTAAAAACGAGCGACGTTATGAGCGAATTTTCAAATTTGTACGAATGCAATAAAGCAACATTATAAACGAGTTGCTTACGCTATTTTTTTGTATAATAGCATTATAAATTTACAAGAGAATCAAACTTAATTTCGCGAAACAACTTTCTTCTGACGTCTCGGGTGCTTGACATCCAACGCCCTCTGGAAATCAAATGGCATTGTTGACATCCGTGCGAGAAAACGGTGGTCGGCTGTTCTGTCTTTTTCTACCTCCCCACGATTCTCTCGCTACTATTGGCTGAATGTGTGATGACGTCATGTCGCGTTTAATAATGGCGATGACGTCATGTAGCGTGCGATAAAATACTGGATTATGCACGAGTCGGGGTATCGAAAAGGGTCGTTTATAATGATGGTATACAAAAAAACTTTGTACAAATGCAAAGGAAAATAATAAATTGTTTAAAGAATTGAACATACATTTATTAAATTTATGTATGTATATATTTGGTGTTATTGGGTCGGTAGTCTGACTTCGCCGATGTCCGCCTTGCCTGGGCCTAGTTATAGTCCCATGCTTGGGGGTAAGAGCGACAAGGGGCGACAAGCGAACATAACATATTCTCTTCACCGTAACTAGCAAGATCCGCCTGCTTGAGCTTTTCTTCGTCAGACAGCTACAGAAACTGGAACAATTTTAAAGGAAAGCTACAACTATATTTTTATCTCGACCGGGAATCGACCACAGCACGGGAAGCTAGTACGCTGCCCATGAGCCATCCCAGAGGCTTTTAGTAAATTTAAATATCATTTTTAATTTTTTGTCTGCAAATAAATGTTCAGTATAAGCAGCTCTTAATTTCTTGCGGGTTGAAGAGAGCCGGGCGGAGCCGAGAGAGGGAGGGTGGACAGCGGGGTTTGAGCGGGACGGGTGGGAGTGGCGGGGGCGGGGCGGGGCGGGGCTTGGCGGGGTGGGGAGGGGAGGGGTGGGGAGGGACAGGGCGGTGCAATTTGGGGTGGAGCGCGGGGAGAGGCAGGGGTGTCGAGCGCGGTGGAGCGGGACGAAGCGGTGAGGGGGTAGGGGGTTGAGCGGGGCGGAGCGGCGCCTCGCGAACGCCCCGAGCCCCGTGGAAGGAGGCTGGTCGGGGCGGCGCTAACCCGTTCGCTCGGCCCCCTTCTCCCGCTGTCACGAAATTCTATCCGGGCTACCTTCCGGGTCACCAGGCCGATGCGCCACGCCGCGCCGCGCCACGGCGAAGCACAGTGGGGCAGAGCAGGGATTCCTCTTCGCCAGCGACCGGCCTCCGGGCGCGGACTCTTGGAGTACGTGGAGCGGAAGGCTCCATCTGAGGTCGACTCAGCCTCCTCTCCAAGTGAATGCCAGGGTAGAGGCGGCTGGGCACCTCCTCCTCCTCGCCACACACCTCGCCACACGTTGCCACATACCTTCGCCTTTCTGCCGACCGTAAACAATAGGTAGAGCCCTACCTTTACCTCCCTCTTGAGCCACATAAGCCTGTGTGCAATTGCATTTGGGTACCTTACTTTTCCCATAGCGCCGACCTGGAGGGCTGAGGTGGCTAAGAGCGAGTACCGCCTCAGCGTTTCGGTCCGAAGGGTCGTGGGTTCGAGTTCCGCCTTGGGCATGGTTGTTTGTCCCTTGACTTTGTATGTGTTATCTCGGAGGGCCTCGCGTTCTGCTGAACCCCAGATCAGAGGAGCCCGCAAGTGTGTTGGTCTAGTGTGTGGTCGAATATGCGTCCCATCGGGACGGAAAGGGTAACCGGCTGTTGGCTGGATAAAAGCCCTAGAAAAAAAAAACTTTTCCCATAGCGACGACCTGCCGGTGTTAATTGATAGATCGTTGACGTGTTGGATTTGTTCGAGTGTTTTATTAGCGTGTTACCTTATCTTTACTATTTTCAATTTATTATTTCCTTTTGCTTAGTTACAGTTTCGTAGATTATCTGGGATTAGAAATAGGAGTAATTGCTGGGGAGTGGTTACGTTTTGGCTTATACCAGAGATGTATAACCTTGTGCACATTATGTGCTTAGCCTGAGGAACAAACATTTATCAAATACTTCAAGGAGGGCCGCAGCGATGGTTCCATTTCTCGCACTGTCAAAACCAAAAATGTGTAGGAAATGCTATACATTTTACGTTCCTGAGCTTGAGTTTTCTATTTTTAAAGTTTTTCGTGCGAATTATATAATACGTTAGTGAGAGCTATACCACAAATTTCGCTAGAAGGTTACGTCTAATTCTCCTGAAACGAGTGGCGCGCCACAACAACCTTCCATTTTGTGCTAGACGCAATGTTCAATTATTACACTGTTTCGAACGCTAATTAACGACAGCAATTATTAACAATAATGTCTCACGCGTTGGCAAATTCGCACTTCAAAAATACTTCCCCCCTTCAGAGCTATCTTTGGCCCTGGCCTGAGATATCTCCGAATCACATTGCAGCTGTTCACAACTGAGCATCAAGCAAAACATCGCAATCGTCCAGGCACTAACGGACCACCATTGGCACCTCGTGGAGCGATCCCTTTAGTCAACCCTTATTTTAAAACGCAGCATGTGACATTCTCGAGTGTTCCCTGAAAAAATAGGGAAGTCGAAAGATCAGCCGAAATTTCCGAAGCCTGTTTAAATATTCTTCAGTGTATCACACCTGCGGGTGGCAGAAAATACACTGGCGGGCCACACGCGGGTTTCGGATGGTGGGTTGTGCGCTGTTAGTTTATTCCATACACATATCTCATCTGAATCACCATCGTTGATTGATTAGTGATTCAGGGCGCGACAACTACTATGGTCATTAGTTCTGTAAGTGTAGTGCATGTTTGCATCGCGCGAGGTGACGGTGATCTTCCCCGCAGACTGGCGAGATCCGGCGCCGATCTATGTGGACTTGCAGGAATTTGCCCAACCTGTTATCTCCCTCGAGCAGAGGGCACCGCCCCAGCCGGAACAAGCTCTAAGCTCCCGAGCGGTCTCCCGACAAGTGTGGTAGTGTAGTGCATCGAAGTGTAAGTGTGTGTAAGGGGGATTGATTGATTTTTCATGTTTCCGGGCGCGTCAACCGCTTTGGTAATTAGTCCCGTTAGTGTAGTGTATGTTTTTTCTCGGGAGATGGCGGTGATCTTCCCCCGCTGGACGGCGAGATCCGGCGCCGATCTACCGTCGGCTAGAGGGGTTTCTCCCTAACCAGGACTCTCCCACCAGCGGGGCACCGCCCCAGACGGGACAAGCTCTAAGCTCCCGACCGGTCTCCCGGAATATGTGGTAGTGGAGTGCATGTTAGTGTGAGTGTGTAAGGGGAGAGGATAGGACAAGGAAGGGGAAGGACAGATCGCGCGCGGTCCGTGGCCCGTTTGTTAGGGTACCGCACTAGCATTCGCCTGATATTGATCACAGAAACCACTAAAAACTACCGATCAGAGCAACTCGTCTATAGAATTCTCGAGACAGCCGCTGAATTCGACCTAGGTATGTAACTAACCCTCCCACCGCACTGTCGGGAATCGAACCGTATTACCTGCCGGACAATGGCACTGTAGTGACACCAGTTCATACCCTGGGCCACCTTTGCCTGAGTCACCATCATATCGATAATCATTTACTACTGTGGTCAGCTGAATGGGGGAAATCCTATGGGAAGTTCATTAAAACCTACGTCCTCTCCCAGGCCTACGTGTAGTAATGAGAATGGTACACATCGCCCTATTCAAGCGTTCACCTCACATATGCGAGCCCCCTGTGCTACCTGAGTGTTTCGAAGATATGCTGTGCGAAGTGTGAGGATTACCAAATCGATCGGGAGTAAGAACGCTAGAGAGAGCCGATGAGAAAGGAAGGATTGCACGGAGTTCGTGGTTCTACTATGACATGAACCTAAGAAGCCATGAAGCAGAGCACTTGGATTGCTTATTTATTTATTGCTTACTTGTTTATGCTAGTGAAGTAAGTAAAGTAAGTAAGGGGAACTCCTTATCAACTACGTGGGGGTTTGTTTTATTTAAAATACGTAAATGGTAAACTATTTATTTGAAATGAGTGTTCTGGCTAATTAAAAATTTGGAATCGTTCGAATTCTATCGAGATCTCTTCGAGGTTTCAACTGAAACGAGGAAACTGTACTATGCTAACATAAGAGTATGCTTTGTGAAGTAAAATCTAATGGATAATTTGGAGAAAACTGACATGAGAGAAGGTCATTATAGAAAACACAATTACTGTAAAATACATTCAATTTTAAACACCGATTTAGGAAAATAGTCGTATTTTATTAGGGTAAGAAACGAACTCTCCAATTTGCTCTCCATTGGTGTTCGCAGCCGCGTTCTCCCCTTGGGTTGTTGCTTGTTAGAAGCAGGTGACTGAATTATTGGGGGTGTCCTTGATGACTCGAGACGACGTGAAACAACATCTGCTCCTGCCTTTCTTATAAGACATGCCCCCTGTGTGGAAGATTCCACAACACAAAAAGGTTTAAAAAATAAAGGAGACACGCCTGCCGATTCGCACTTCAGTGTCCTCGAATAACTCGCAGGCGGGATCCAAGATTGAACCATGCAAAAGAAAAGAAGGGATTTCGCGAGACAGTGCGGAAGTGAATGTAGGATAGATTAGTTATGTGTATTCTAAACAAACAGGTCTATTACGCCGTGAACATTGTGTGTGTGTGTGTGTGTGTGTGTGTGTGTGTGTGTGTGCGCGCGCGCGCGCATGTGTGTATGCGTGTAGAGAGAGCATTTTCGTAAGCATGCGATAGAGAATGAGAGAGCATTTTCGTAAGCACTTACGCTCATTTTCGACTCGTACACTCACCAATTCTCCGACTGGAAACTACCCAACTTCCCGATTTTCGAGTTGTAGGAAAGTGCGCAATTTCATTATGAATATGTTGCATTCTAACACTTATTCTTAAAAATGTAACTAACCTTTTTTCTGCAGCTTGGTGGCATCGCCGTGATATCAATTTACATATACGTGAATACTCAAACGGACAAATTCGTATGGGTAATACTGAAACTTAGAGTGAGTTTTTTTATCTTCTACAATTTTCATGACTTTTTTTATGTTTTGGATATTACTTAATATACTATTGATCAATTTGGACTGTGCGATTTCTCGAATGTTCTTACAATAAATTCGTGCAGTAATATCAGTTTTGACAAACTTCCCCTCTCTCTTCGTACAATTTTGTAATAAAAAGCTTCTGTCTCCTGAATTGTTGAAGTTCATATAACTAAGATCTCCTTTTTAAACTGCCAGAATGTAAAAAAAATGTATAATGAATATAAAAAATGAGTGCATAAGGAAAAGGAAATAATTAACCTATAGTTCGTGTTTTTTCATTGGTAAAATATTTTTTTTTACATCTATTCCATCAAATAATTTTCAAATGAGACACACTTCTTATCATAGTGAACGTACTTTTCAATTATTTTTCTCCTTCATTGTACCATTTCATAACAAAGTTCTCCCTCTTTCCCATCATGGGCACGTATTATTGTGGTAAGCCGGAAAAGGGAGTCAATACACTAGGTGTCTTCTCGACAGTAGAAGTTTATCATCATTTACAATATTACACATTGTTGAATCAATGTTACAAATGTATGATTTACAAATATGTGTTTATCATAGTTTACTCTTTATTTCAGGAAAATGTAGGAGCAATATCTACACAATATGTTCACAACTAATTTTTGGTGTTAAATTACCTTTTCGTAATACTTTGCTTAATTTAATCACCTCCACCGTATAGAAAGTGGAGGGAATTCATTGTCTAGCTTTCGGGCGCGCAACCTTCCTTCTGCTATTTCCTTTGGCGTTGAGTGGCTACAAGGAGGGCTTTTCTTCAACAACTACCTAAAACGTACTCGATTCTAGCTTAATCTAATTGAATAAATTTAAAATGTCAATTTGGCGTATCTAATTTGAATTTTAAAACTTTTTTTTGACACTAATGTTCAGACGAGATGTGTCCTGTTTTCATTCTTCCTACATTCATACTTTATTTAAATTAACCACAACCATTCATTCACCTCATTCCCTCCCATTGCACTACATCTTAACATTTTATCTTCATTTTCGCACCCCGCCCACGGACATTTTGAAGAGCCCTTTGGTATTTGTATCCCGGTCGCTGCTACCTGCGCCCCACTGCGAGGCCTTGGGCGGGGGGTGAGGGAGCAGGTAGCAGGGTTGCGGCGCGGCGCGGCGCGGCGTCCGCATCGCGGGCCGAAAGGGGTCGGGCGCCGCCCGCGGCCTACTTCTGCGCGCAGGTGGCGGATCTCGGGACGCAATCGGGCCGCGCCAGGGCCGCGCCGGGCCGGGCGGCGCCGAGCCGAGCCGTAAGGCCGGGGCGCGACCGGGCGCAAGCCAGGCGCCTGGGGTCGCGCTTTCACCCGACACGCCATGCAACTGCCGCCGCCGCCAGCCGGCGCTTCTCAGCCGGGCGACGGAAGTGCACGTTGCTCACAAAGAAACACTGACCTTTCGACATCCGTGGCGGTAGGAGTTTCGACACTAGATTTTCAGCTAAGACGAATTCAGTCGCTGTCTGGAGGGGAATTCTAGCGGCCGGCTGTTCTGATCGGTAGTTTTCCGTGGTTTCTCCGATCAATACCAGGCGTATGCTGGAGCAGTACCCTACCAAACGGGCCACGAACCGCGCGCAATCTTTCCTTCCTCTTCCTTGTCCTTTCCTCTCCCCTTACACACGCACTTACACTATCATGCACTACACTACCACATACTCCGGGAAACCGGTCGGGAACTTAGAGCTTGTCCCGGCTAGGGCGGTGTTCCGCTGGTGGGAGAGTCCTAGTTAGGGGGAAACTCCACTAGCCGACGGTAGGTCGGTGGCGGATCTCGCCATCCAGAGGGGGAAGATCACCGCCATCTCCCGAGAAAAAACATGCACTACACTAACGAGACTAATAAGCAAAGCAGTTGACGCGCCCGGAAACACGAGAAAATCAATCAATCAATCGACATCCGTCACTAAACACATAGCCCACCTCTTCAATGACTTTTACTCAAACATCAGCTCTATACCACATGCAATCCACTATAACCTCGCCTTAACATGTACCTACTAAATTCATCACGGCTTAAAAACCGATACCCTATTTGACGCCTTCTAAACATATTCGCTAATAACTGTTAAGGGTAGGTGCTGATTGCAGCTGCCTACCACTTGTTGTAGTCGTAGGTAGTTTCAATATTATGAAGTAAGAATACTTTTGTAAAGCAATTAATACATCAATGGCGGATCCTGAACATTATTTTATGTATACCGCACTTTATGGAAGCTACCTCTACCGTTGTCTTTTATTTTGAGCTTTTCTGAAATCCCAATTCTACGAAATGCTGACCTTAATAATTGTTCTATAAGGCAATTGCACAAACCACTAGCTTCTGGACCATTAACACACTCAATTTTTACAAAAACCTGAGAAAAGCGTAACTTACGAACGATCAGAGAAGTACTGTTCACCGCAATATTTTGCGGTGCCTACTGACCGTTCAGACGCGCATCCTCCTCTCTCCCCACCGTTGAAACATTAAGAGTCCTAGGTTATCGCGGTTGACATGCGGTTCCTTCGCCTGCGCTAACGACTTCTCTGGACAGCATTAAGGACTGTTCGAAACTTCTCACTCTATCGCACTTCATAGCGCTTACGGATGCGGAAGACTGACTAGCTCGCGGTAGCAGAACGAGTTATTTTTCACATCAGTTTTCGAGCTTCAAAATCTCAATAAGTTTTGAGAGGATTACCAAACTTATGATACACTTCGAATTACTAGGTATACTGGCGGTATACGTGTTGTATCGGAGAATTCGCCACTATAATGCGTATGACAAAGTATATAGTGATCTATGAATTACCGAAAGAATAGTGTTTTATGCACCTAGGGCGTTAAGGGTTTTATTGATCGAGAGGCGACAAACAGCCCTAGAGTCTTTGGTCCGAAAGTTTTTGGTCGCCCGAGATCATTAGGACTAGTTGTACGTGTACATACATGATTTGATTTTTTACGTAATTTTAATGATTCAAGTTGACTTATTTACTAATTACTGATTACAGTTGTTAACTTGACTCGGTTTGTTCTTTTATATTTCCCTCCAATTCCCTCAGTAAGAGAACATTTTATGACCATTCAACTGCTTTCTTATAATTTTCAAGTTATGCAGTGCGAACACGAACTCCGTTTCGAAAACAATAGCAAGCATTAACTTATTAGTAAATATAAATGTAAGCGACATTCACATCTTTGGGCTCGTCCATTAATTGCATAAAGCTAAAGAGGAAGAGGGAGTTTGAGCGTTACATAGAGGTAGGATTAATGTTACGCAGTACTGATATTTATTTTCTTAAAATTTTCAACATTCTCTGAAATAATTCATTTTATTCAGTCTTAAACTAAAACATTAAAATATTAACAAATTATAATTAAAAATATAAATAAATTTTAAAAAGGCTTTAAATTGTTAGTATAAATAGAAATATTTTTTTCATCAATAGTAGGTTGCGTGAATATGTCAGATTACCAAGAAAATATTCAAAACTACTCTCCAATGTAGAATCCAATTAAATTGGCGCAGCAGACTCTCACCCTTGCATCATGTGCACGACATTTTTAAGAACTGTTCTCGTCTATGCGTCCTTGCTTTTTTTTTTTTTTTTAATGTCCCTAATCTTATTGTTAGATGCAGTCCACATTGCCAACTAATTCGGAGTTTAATTTTATTACATTTTAATATAGTTTATTTGTAGGAATAAAATTAAAACATTGTTTTACTGCTATAAAATTAATTATTGCGTATTGTAAATGGAGTTTTCGAAAGTGTTACGTAATAATTTGAGGGGATTCAAGCGCTCGTTACAGATGCGTTACAGGGGGGATGGGTTTTTCAAAATACTCCAAATGTGCGTCTCGTAATTGTTGACGGCCCCTTTGGGCGCACACAGAATCCGAATCTGCTTCGCTCCGACCGGACACGGTGTAGTGCTAGACGGACGGCGATACCCAAAATAATAATGTATTGATATTTTCACAATAGCGATATATCTGTCGATAAAATATATTGATTTATCGTGATTAAAACAAAACTCAACAAAAAATAATTGAGTATTTTTTTAGCAATATTTATTTCAAGGATTAATAAACAACTAAAGTGAATTGACGAACATTTTTAACAAGACTCCGCAACCGCACACACTGCTTCAGAGCTTTCCCACACACTGCTTTCTTTAAGAGTTTACATGCCGTTTGTGGAGACAGAATTATCACAAGTCGTTTGTGACATGCACGTTCTCCTGATTTGACTCCTTGCAATTTCTTTCTTTGGGGATCCCTGGAAGATCGCATGTATGCGACAAATTCCCACACAGAAGAATTACGGTACATTATACAGGAACAGATCTCTGCAACACCACTGAACATCCTTTACGAGTGAATCAGCACTTATTTAGATGTAAAGAATGTATCAGAGCCGCGGTAAACAGTTCCAGTATCAACTAGAAGGTGAGTACAATTTAAACTTTCCGGTAGCTAAAAGCCACCATCCCTTTTCGGCAATCCTTCCAACCTTCCTGACTCAATTTCCCAGGCATTCGTGGTCTCAGCATATTTATAAAACGGTCGCACTGTACTTTCTCGTACTTACATATTATGAGAAAAGTATTGTTATCGTGCGCCGGAAAACGGTGAATTTTGACAGAAAAGTTTTTATTGCCGGGCCGTAGTAACGAAATAGTAGTTTATGCAATTAGTTTATAATGTTAAGCTTTATTGCATGAGTACATGTTTTGAAAACGAGCGACGTTAGGAGCGAGTTTTCAAATTTGTACGAATGCAATAAAGCAACATTATAAACGAGTTGCATACGCTATTTTTTGTATAACAGCATTATAAATTTACAAGAGAATCAAACTTAATTTCGCAAAACAACTTTCTTCTGACGTCTCGGGTGCTTGACATCCAACGCCCTCTGGAAATCAAATTTAAGATTGCATCCGTGCGAGAAAACGGTGGTCGGCTGTTCCGTCTTCTTCTACCTCCCCACGATTCTCTCGCTACTATTGGCTGAATGTGTGATGACGTCATGTCGCGTTTAATAATGGTGATGACGTCATGTAGCGTGCGATAAAATACTGGATTATGCACGATTCGGGGTATCGAAAAGGGTCGTTTATAATGATGGTATACAAAAAAAGTATATAAGTGTAAAAATGTATAAGTGTATTGTTCCTATAAATAAGTTTAGTAAATTACTTCCTCTAACGCGTTGTGTAGTCAGAATCCTTGTTTAATGGGCCCTTCATACTGAAAAAGTAGTTGATAACAAAACGTCTGTCTATCCGTACGTCTGTCCGTCCATCCTTCCGCCTGTCCGTCTGTCCGTCTGTGGTCAATGCTATCGCCTAAACGATTTGGCGTCTCCAAAATTGATTTTTCTCGACGATGTAAATGAAACCGAGGCCATTTGAGTTTGAAACGGATATTTTAATTTTGGAGGGTACTGTACATGAAGTCTCAACGTTTCCAAAATTTTGTCCGAGAATGATTCCAAATTTTTGTATTAAACTTTGTCCTCGAATCGAAAGAACGTTTAAGAGAATGATGCAGACCTCATTTTCTGGAAATTCCTAATTTTTCGAAAGCTGTAAAAGTCCAAATTTTTTCGGCGTCTTCTTACAACTACAATATTCAAGATAGAGATTATTTTTCTTGAGGAAATCTGTTTTTCGAAGACACGTCCTAAAATAAGGTTGTGTTCAATTCTTATAAAATGTGAATAATTTTTGCGTAATTTTGTATGAAAATGGGCAATTTTTAATATTTTTGAACAATTTTTTCTCAAAACAGCTTTTTTTAAAAAAAAATTATATCAAAGGACGGTAAAACTGGTGATGTCATCATTTCCAAGGAACTCCGTGTTTTCGAACATTACAAAATTTTAATATTTCAAAACTACAAAATTGAAGATAGCTATGTACGCCTTAAACAAAATCTGTTCTAAAAAATCAACTCTTTAAATAGGTCATAAACTACTTTGTTTTGAAAAAACAAGCAATTTTTTTCGTAATTTGTACTTGAAATTTATACGTTTCATAAAAAACATTTTATTAAAAGCTGCTCCTATTTTTTTTCCTTTTTTCCTCGGATAGAATAACGGAACTCTTGAAAGAACAGTGCAGGTCTCATTTTCGTTGATCTCTCTGAATTTTCGATAATAGTAAATTAAGAAATAATATGAGAAAGTATGTGATGTTGTAGCGCTACTAGTTTATTTTTAAATGTTAAAAAATAAACTAGTAGCATGTTAATTTTTGCAACATAATCGGAATAATTGTCATTGTATAACGACGATTTTCGTTACATTGCAACTATTTCGTTCTACAATTCAGGCTAGTTATTTTATAATGAACAACAGGGATAACAGAATATCCACAACGTTTAATGTGTGAATTGTGAACGACAGAAATCTGCATTGGTTTAGAGAAAATACAAAATACGAAACATCAATTATCGTGACGAATACTAATTATTTGTTTATTTAATAACATGTGATTCATATACACATGCACGTAGACGTACGTATCGTATGTGCAGACCTCCCAAGAGACCTCTTAAATTTTCACTGCTGAGTGAATGCCGCCAAATACTCTCAGCTCTTCCTTGTGTGAACCTCGTCCCACGTCTCATTGTTACTTTCTCGCTACCGCTTACGCACTAAAGAGAAACTTATGTAATGTTGCTGGAAAAAGCGGCGAATTATTGGGTAAAAAACTCTTTTGTTATATGGCAATATTTTCCGTCCGGCAACCAATCTCACCCAGTTGTTCAACCATGCGATTCAATCATTAGGAAATGAACGCATCTTCATCCGACCCAAATTAGCTCAATAGTGCAGTAGTGTTTAAATCAATTAATACTTTTAAAGTTCCCTATCATCACGCGAAGAGACTTCCGAAATTTTCTAGCCCATTCCGTCCTCTTCCCAAAGTTTCGGTGATTTTATTGCAATCATAACGGTAACTTGGGCCGCGTCACGGTCAACCCTTTCTATTGCATTAGCCACGACCAATGCTGGCGCCATCTTCCTCGCTGTCACCTCCATCCTTTGCCCCTCCCCCACTCTCACCCCTTTCTCATCAGCGCGTTACCCACCCCCTCCCCCTTGCAGGTCCGTGCCCGCCAGCAGGTCTGCGCTCACCCCCGTCACACCCCTTGGAAGGACCCAGTGCTGGTTTTTTGTGCTTTCGGAGACCGAAGCTTTTTTATGGGACCGAAGCCGTGCGAGAGAGCTGCAGAAATTTGAGGGACACAACCCTTTCGTACCCCGAGATGAGGAGGCAGCTTTCACCGCCACAAATCACCTTCCAGCCCCCCCACCCTCGAACCCGTCCCGGTAGTGGTTCCTCCCTGCTCCCGGCACGTCGCCACCGTCCGTAGGGGCTTTGTGGGGGCGTAATCGAAGGGCGTTTTTTTTTCGGGAAATTTTTTTCTTGTCTTTTGTCGTTGGCGGTTTCAATAGTGTGAGTTACTGTGGTGCCGTAAACGAATTTGTAAGAAAGCGTTTTGTCCTTGCTGGTATCTGGTTTCGCTCGTTGCTTTTACAGCACGCTGTTCTTACCCCGGAAATGTTTGCTGGTGGACGCAAGTGTTCAAAACGAAAAGAGGGTTCAGTGACCGATGTTCCTTGAAAGGGCTAAACGCACACAACACGTACCGAGGCAGATCCTTGCAGAATGTTTGAAGAATAGCGCCTTCTCTCCAAGATGATGCAATTCTTCTGGAAATAACTTTTCTAAGAAATGTTGAAGCTAATACAGCAATTGTGTACTGAGTGAGTTTCTGTACGTATCAAGTATCACTAAAATTAATTTGACTTCCGGTAAAAATTATGTTTGATCATTTAATAAAATGAAAATAATATTCATCATTTAAGTCAAACGTAAAAACGAAGTCTATATATACTATATACCTGTCCCTAAATAATAATAACTAAAATAGATATTTACTTTTGTTTTCAAATCGTACGAAAATGTATTTTTATCGTCTTCTGCATGGTCTCTTGCGTAGTGAGTCTCTACATGTATAGAACAAGAATACTTTTCTATCACAATTCTCGTGCCATATTTCCAACGCATGTTTACAAGCAAATGTAAGTACGTAACTAATTCTTGATTCAGGTCGACAAATCAGATTTCCCTAATATTATCCACATACTTTATGTCTAGTACACATTTTCAGCATAGTTTGATACATTCATTCCCCCTATATTGGTTCCATCTATGCATTTTTCTTAATACAAAAAATAATTTTGTTGGCACTAAACATTTCTGACTTAAAATCGTTTTAAAAATATGCCTACAAAAACAAAACTTTTCGGTATAATATTTTTAATGACTATAACAAAAATTAAATTTTCCACAAAATGAATTTTTTTCATTACTTTAGTGTGTTAGAGAGTTAAGAAAAAATGTGAATATTCTTATAGATTCGTGATGTCAGTTACCCAAAACATACTGCAAGTTTATCTTAAGATTTCCTATTTTGTAGACAAGTTTTCAGAGAATGGATTATAAATTTAAATAATTTGCAAAGAAGATTTTGATATTATGAATATTTAAATTTACGGTCAGCAGTTTCAAAAAACTGCTTCCGTGATGTGTTCAATAAGTTTGTTTCAAAGCGAATCCAGGAGAAGCATATAAAATTAGAAGCTTCAAGACGTTGCCAGTATCTGCTGCAACAGTAAAGCAGTTCCCGCGCAGTTCTGTCCACAAAGTTCTCTTGCTTTTACTTTATGAATCGCTGACCTTGAACACAAGCTGCTCACTACCAACCCTCCGGTAGCATGGCAACATCGTACTTCATAGTGGGGTTGACTAGGAGGACCCGAATACGAACAGTGACATTCAGAGTCTCATAGAAAGAAGGGGTTTCGCGATGTCAGAATATAGTTTGATGTAATACGTAGAAACATGCATTTGGAAATATTGAAGTGATGCTGAATACTAATGTTACAAGCGAAATAGAGCAATCGTTTCAAAACATCAGATCAATAGAATTTTGGGGAATTCTGAAGGCTGTTTATGACGGTGAGTATTTGTTTTTAAATTTTACAACGTACAAAATCTGCATCATATGTGGAATTTACCATAAATTCCAGAATCAGATCAAGATTGAACTGGTTCTTAGTTAACCTAGTAAGTAACTTAGCCGAACTTTAATTATTGAGAGATCGACTGAACATGAAATGCGTCCTTCGGTTTTTTATTTGTTTTGCTATCTTGTATTAGTCATATTCATTTTACCATAAAATATAACTTCGAGTCTCTCACAAACTTCATTTTCGATATGTTTTCATTGATGGAATTTATAAAATTAGGCTGTTGCGAGATGGACATGAAAAACAATATTGCTACTGCGGAATACGCGTATTCATTTTTGTTCATTCAGTCTCTGTTAATGAATAAAAATGTAATTATTTATTCAATGTTATGTTTATACTCATCTAAAATGGCTTTTGTCTCTACACCATTAACATGATTTTTTCTTTCATAATATGCATTTTCTTCTTTCCTTTAAAAGAAAAATAGGGAACAGGAACGTGAGCATAGTTTAACGTGAGGAGTTTAAAGTGTTATTTTTGTATACTAGCATTACAATCGAATTATTACGGCACTAATGATGACTGATTAGCTTTTTACGGCACGGATGATTGCGTCATCACACATTCAGCCATTGCAGCGAGAGAATCGGGGGGAGGTTGCGGTGAACGGAACAGCCGACCATCGTTTTCTCGCACAGCTGTCAAACACCCGAGATGTCACAAGAACGTTGTTTTGCAAAATAAAGTTTGATTCTCTTATAAATTTATAATGCTGTTATAACAAACAAATAGCGTATGCAACTCGTTTATAATGTTGCTTTATTGCATTCGTACAAATTTAAAAAACTTGCTTCTAACATCGCTCGTTTTCAAACATACACTCACGCAACAAAGCTTAACATTATAAATTAATTGCGTAAACTACCATTTAAGAACGCAAAAAATCTTCAAGCTTTCACAAATATTAGAAGAAAAAATCAATACTTGTTTATCCAATGCTTTCAATAAATATTGTTTGCCAAACTTTTATTTCATAACTATACTATTTTACACGTGTATTCAATTTTTTATTCGTCTTAACTAACCCAACTTTGGGGGGACAGAGAAAGTACCCACATCTGGCTTAATCTGCCTAGGATAAACAGTAAGAAGATATACCAAAAGTTTTCAGTTGAGTTCATTTCTTTCTTGTCGTTTTCCGAAGATCAAAGAAACGCGATTGCATTAACGTCGATATTTCTCTTGCCGCTTTCACCTACCATTTTGCTCCACACGTGAACTGTATCGCCGTTCAGAGGTCTTTTGTTTAGGTAGGGTATCAGACGCACGTCACGTAACTGCCCTGGCCATTGTGTTCCTCTTCAAATATTGAAAGTCCGCAATACACGCTCGCTCATGCGATGTGACTCGATTGAATTGCCCTGCAGTCGCCCGTCTTCCACGGTCGAAGTCTCAAGATTCTGTGTACAAATCGTGTAAAAAAGAAGGACGACGCGTCGCCAGTCTGTGTGCACAAGCCAAGCCAAAGACTTTCGTATCGTAGGGGTGGGGCAGACCGTTTAGGGACTCCGGACGCATTACGTGCAGGCTCAGAAAACTACAGAACGGGAGGTTAAACTCCATGGCAGTGATATTTAAGAAGCACGTTTCCCGTTTAGTTGGTGTCTTTGTCAATAGATCTAATGGGTAGTAAAAAGTTGCGCATAATAGAATTTTAAAAATAGCGAAACTTCAAACTATTAAAGCAACATTAAAACAATCAAAACGAATCAAAAAGTCATAAAACAAGTGAATCTACTAGAATTTCCATACCAACATTTTCAACGTTTTTAGTTTTAAACAAAACATCCAGATGTCTTTAGATTCAGTAGATATGACGAAAATTCCTTGAAACTTTAATAGATCTCTTATTCACACTCATTATTTTACATTGCTTGCTATATGCTATGTTCAATCTCCTGTTCATTAATCTTCATTAAGTGGGATGAGATACAATGAATGCATTGTAAGCCCTGGTTTGATGAGGCCTTCGAACCAGGGACGTCTTAAAGAACACGCATGTTCCAAAATTCAATTTTCCATGCGGCCCTGATTCTTTTCATATATATTTATAACAAAGTTCTTTATGAATTAAATAATTATATTACTATCTGTTTCAGTTTTTATTCGCATTATTTCCAATAGTTTATTCACCTCTGTCTACTTGCTTTGCTAGCTGTTTAGTTTCCAAACTTGATATCAATACATCTATTAGATCACATTCCAGAATTAATTCGCAACACAATTATATATTAATTGATTGAGCGATTTGTAATTCCGAGCGCGTCAACTGCTAAGGTCATTAATCCCATACGTGTAGTGCATATTTTTATCGCGGGAGGTGTCGTTGAACTTCCTCCGCTGAATGGGGACATCCAATGGAGGAATATCACCGCCTTACAGGTTGGATTGCTGGGTTTCCCTAACCAGGCATCTCCCACCAGCGGGGCCCGCCCTAACTGGTCTCTCAACATGTGTGATAGTGTAGTGCATGTTAGTGTAAGAGTGTGTGTGAGAGGAGAGGATAGAACAAGGAAGAGGAAGGAAAAATCGCGCGCGGGCCGTGACACGTTTGTTAGGGTACTGCTCCGGCCTTCACCTATTGTTGGTCGGAGAAACCACGGAAAACTACCGATCAGTCCAGCCGGTCGCAAGCATTCTCCTCCAGACAGCGGCGGCTGAATTCGACCTAGGTATGTAGCGAGAGTCGAAAATCCTGCCATTGGCAGCACTTGAACCATAAGAGCTTCCGGTCAGAGGCTTTGCAAAGACCTCAGCGCTGAGCCACCTAACCCTGTCACTATACAAATATTTATTGAAAGCTCAGTACAATGTTACCGACTGATACTTTAAAATAAGTTACACTTTATACTTATATTACATTCAACAAATTTTATACATTATACTCAGAGTTGTTGAAATTATTTTTTCTCAGTGATATTGAATACAGAGATACAACAGTGAAATTGAATTTTTTTCTCGTTGATAATTTAATTTCTGTTAAAAATAACATAGACCATCTTTATGAATAATCTGAAGTTTCTACAGGATGTGAATTTCAGTTTCTTATTTACATGTGGGTTCAATTCGATGAATACGAAAAGTGAATTATTCTAAGTGTGTCAATGAGCTGTAATTTTAGTGTGTTCCCCATTGAACGAGAGGAAGAAAGTGATTCTGAAAAACGAGGAAATGGTTTCTACGAAGAACTTAACAATTATTTTTAAGTATGAAAGCACACAAATAACCTCATTAGATACAAAAGAGGAATGCTAAGAGAATGGTAGAAAACCGTGGCTCAAAATTTAAAAGAGAGTGCAAATACAGGTTAGTGAATAATGTCCAGAAGTTTCAGGGTGCAAAAGTATGAGTTTTCTGGTATTGTACCATGCAGTTTAAAAGCAATTAATTTTTTTCACAAGTAAATCATACTTTATTTCACTGTAAATGGCAAATTTAAACCTAATGCCCACTTCGCATATTCTCCCAATTTTCATTTAGCGGATGTGTATTTTAGCTGCCTATTTTCACAGGGTTCATTAGTGTTCACTTAAAACACGTTTTTCAGTTGTTACACTGGTGTGGGAAGTTAGAAAACTAAATATTGATATGTCCACAAAACGTTTCGTGCTTTGAGTCATCAACAAAGTGTTCTATAAAAGTTTCAAAAATTGTTCAGTCATAATTGAAAATATACTATGAACATCACTGTATTCTTTCTCTCTCCCCATAATGCGATAAGGAGTTTTTTCAAAGTAAAAAAAACTTCGATACAAAACCCTACAAGTGTTGTATTACCACTGGGAAGGGAATTACTTTTCAATTCTGCATCAAACAGGTGAAAACAAAAGTTTACAGGTTGTTGACACAGGAAAAAGATAACTGCAACACACATTATGATCCAGCATCCCAGAAACGATCGGTCCTAGGCCCTTAAACGAGTTTTACATATCCGAGATACGCGTTTTGTGAGGGGTTGATGAGTTTTCTAAGCACACGAGTTTTGGGGAGACTGATGGGGAAACGGCGGAGCATAGAAGGGGACAGGTGGGTCCAGAGTTATTTTTCGTAATCAATATTCTACAAGAGCAGATCTTCGTGATCCTTCTATTACATTTTTGTAGATATAACTTTCTTGAGAACTCCAACTCCGTAGCATGGGTGAACTTATGCACGGAGAAATTACAAGTGATTGTTAAAGGAAATTGATGACCTAAAGACAGGAGAATTTTTTCGAGAATAAAATTAAAATGACTACTTGATTTTCTGTGAATTTATTTTGAAAGCTTTGCAATATTAGTGTCGTACATATCGTAAATTAGTAACCGAGTAACCTCCGTCCGTCACTTACGGTTATATCCTTTCCGGTTCATGAATCGAGGCAAATGAGTCCTCATTGCCGTGTCTCGGTCTCCTGACGGGGAACGGATAATTATTTTGGGTTTCGTCTCGAAAACTACAAGAAATGTCTACGAACAAGTCGTTTCGTAAGCAACTGAAATGCGTATTAGGTGATTTACGGCACATACAGAGATGATCGATGCCTTATTTGATTCCTCTCGACAAACAAATCTATTGGCATAACTCTTAGTCGATTCCCTCTAGGATAGTCGAGAAGAACGAAACACGAATTTTTTTAAAGTACTTCAATTCTTTTTTTCATGTAACTGTTTCTGAGGATCGACAAGCCATGCAACTTTATCGTTTAAGAGATTTCTTCTTAATATCAACCTGCGTAGCACACAAAAATTGACAACATGAAAGAACTCGCTGCCGCAGTCTTCAGGCTAAGCTGATAAATCAGGGGCTGGCTGTTCCATGTTAGGATGAAGCTATTTTCCCTTTTAAAGCTATGATTTACAAAGTGCGGGATGTTTGTGAGGGTCCAGCCTTACACACATTACGCTTTATTCTCACCGCGGCACCGATTGAGCCCGGAACGTCAAAGTGCTCCAGCTGCGCACAATGGAGGCTGTTGGGACGGCAGGGGAGATGCGGACGGCGGCGGGACGAGCAAAGGCGGCGTCCAGGGCGTGGATGGAAGGCGGAGAAGGGCCGGCAGAAATAACGCAATTATGGTATTGATCCCCGTGGGGTCGGCGGCCGCCCGCGGAGACTTTTATGGCGGGCAATGCTTCCGTCTTGTTAGGGCGCGCCGCTTCGCTTCTCAGGGGCAGCGGCGGGGCGGCTGCGGGGTGGTGGAGGCGGGGGTGGTGGAGGCGGGGTGGTGGAGGGGGGGTGGTGGAGGCGGTGGTGGTGGAGGGGGGTGGTGGAGGCGGGGGGGTGGAGGGGGGTGGTGGAGGCGGTGGTGGTGGAGGGGGTGGTGGAGGGGGGTGGTGGAGGAGGCGGCGTTGCTGGAGGCGGTGGTGGTGGTGGAGTGGGTGATGGTGGAGTCGGTGGTGGTGGAGGCGGCGGTGGTGGAGGCGGCGGTGGTGGAGGCGGGGGGGTGGAGGCGGGGGGGGAGGCGGGGTGCGTGGCAGTGGCGGTGACAAATTCGGTAGTGGTGGCTGGGAGTGATGCTGGCGATGGCAGTGGAGGCGACAGTGGCTATGGGGCGGCGTACGCGGCATGGGATGGCAGGGGGCAGCGGGGGCAATGGCAGCATTTTTCGTTTAGATAGCAGGTCCAGTCTCATCTCTGTAAAGGCGCTTGTCTTGCAAACTGATATTCAAGGATACTTTAACGTGCTGCATTCGGAACACTATATGGCGTGGATTTTTCTCTCCTTAAAAATCCATTTTTCTCGACTGCATTGGAAATCTTGCATCGCGGGATGAAGTAGGAACCGTCCCCAATGTTGCACACGCTGTGACTCTTGTGCTATGGCACGGACGACGAATTCGAATGAAATATGGGATTGAAAATGGAACATCAGTGTAGGCGTTGACCACAATTATTGTCCATGTTCATGATCGTAGAAAATGGTTGGAAGGATATATGGAATGCTGGAGAAAACATGCGGGTCATGAAGGAGACGTATCGGTTGGTACTAATGGGGTTGCGGGATGTGGGGCATTAGGAAGGGAGATGTGGGGAGGTGATATATGGAGTGTAGTATTTTGTGAAGGTGATGTATATATGGGGGGCCCTCGCGGACTCATGGTCAGCGTGCTTGCTTCCCATGACGCGACCCCGTATTCGATTCCGGTAGGGCAAGATTATAGTGTGCATTTTCTTTGCAATGTTCCAATATATGTTTCTATGTGACGAGGAGAAAACTCACTTCTCAGGTTGAGAAGACCATAATACGGCAGAGAGATGCCTACGTGCTAACCACACGCACCCTGTAACCCATTCTCAAGACATGTGACGCCGCCGGTAGACCCAGACTTTGTCAGAGGTTGTTTGCGCCGAAAGGCAGGCAGATGTATGGGAAAGAATGGGACCTGACGAGGTGAGGCATGAAGGAGGTTATCTCCAGGTTGAAATAAACCAGCAAGGGGTTTTGCTTGAAATCTTTGTTTTAAAGAGGAAGATGAGAATTGTATTGAAGAAAGCAGATTTTTGCAGAGTTAGCTGTAATACTTTAATTCTATGAATCGCATCGAGAAAGTAAGATTCTCTAGGTTGTAAACAAAAATAAAACAATTTTATGAAAAGAATGTATTGTACAGATACAACACATGCTGCACTATTATTCCTCATAATCTCTACAATTGAGACTTTTGCCACACGGGGATAAAGATTTGTAGCCCAGTATTATAGAAATTTGTCGCCTGGGATAGGTACCAATGTTTGAGAGACACCTGATATAACCGTAATGTTGACCGAATTCTTGACATATAAGAAAATATGGAATTCATTAGGGTGAAATAGAGACTAAAAGGGGGATGGTGATAGGGTCGGCTACACACCGCTTAGATCACAAATATTCTGCAGTAGTTTCCCGTTTGACCACCTGAAATTGTAATAAGAAATGATATAATGTATAAGTATTATTTAAAAAAATTTCTAAAATTTTCTAGGGCAGTCAGAAGACCAGTTTTCTCGAAAATGATACCACAAAAAAAGCGGTTAGTTGCAGATGGATATGGAACGTGGAGGAGGTGAGAGAAGGAGGAAGAGAGACATAAAAGAAATGGGATGTAAAGAAGGTTAGTCATAAGGCTTAAGGGGTGTATTGTTATTGCAAATGGTACATGGAAAACCAGACGACGTATACTCGCGATGGCGAGATGTATTGGTGATTGTAAGATCGGGGTGGAAGCGGGGGAGGGCGAGCGTGGCGAGAGCATAATGGCTTCGACACTTAGGAAGTGGGACAAATAGTGTTGGAACATAGAACAAATGGAACATGGAACACCAGACGACGTATACCCGCAATGGTGATATGTATTCACGACGGAGGCAGCGGGGGTGGAAACGGGGGTGAGCCCGTAATGGCTTGGAAACCTAGGAGGTGGGACCTGCAGAGTTGGGACTGAGCAAATGTAACACGGGAGACAAAAGACGGAGCTATATTGGCGAGGGGGGGGGGCGGGGGGATAGGCTGGCGAGATCGTCAGGGGTTTCGACACCTAGGAAGTGGGATCAGTAGCTGGAACATAGGTCAAATGGAACATGGAAGACCACCCGACATATTGGCGAGATGGTGAGCTATATTGACGGCGGTGGCAGCCGAGGGGAAGCGGGCGGGCGGGACTTAAGGGGGGGCGTGTAGCTGCGATGGCTAGCTATATTGATGATGAGGTGGAAGCGGGGACGAGGGTGGGGGTGACGGGGACAGCGGGGGTGGAAGAGGTGGGCGAGCCCGAAATGGCGTCGCGCCGCGCTGCGCGGCTTTCTAAAAGCGGGGGCGGGGGCGTGAGGAAAGTGCGGGGCAGCCGCTGCCGTTAGGCCTCCGCGGCCGCAACCCTTGCGCCATCGTAAAAAGGATCCACGGCCCCAACCCTTCGCGGACAGCGGTTCGGTTTGCGCGGACAGCGGGGTCAGCGACCCTTCCGGGCCCTTCGCATCCAGGGTAATAACCAGGCCGCAATTGCCCGGGGAGGCGAGGCCCTAAACGCAACCGAGGTTCACTCAAGTTTTCAGCGTTGTCGGAGCCTTTGACGGGAAGTAGATGTTTGGAATGTGTTGCGAGCTGATGAAGTTTTTTTGACAGGTTCTGAATGAGTAGTGCATTACGGCTGACCGCTCCGCAAAATGTATTCTTCTGCCAGACTGGATGCAACAGCAACTGATGATGCCTCAAAGTGTCAGCTCAGCAGTGGCGGATTTACCTTTTTTGAGCTAAAATATTTTTGAGATCACCTTTTATACTAACAACAATAACGTTTTTTTTAAATTAGAGAGTTTAATCTTTTTACTCAAAATTAATTAATCAATTAAAACATGCACTCAAATAACAATTTTATTCAAATTTTCAATTTAAAAATTGTCAACAATCATTTATAACATAATATCTATCTCAAATTAGCTGCAATATATAATTCAACACTATTTTATTCATTAATGAAAACAAAAGTGACTAAAAAAGCCGTTTAAGTGATTTTTTTTGTTCACAAAGTCAGAAATAGTATCGTCGAAAGATAAAATTTCAGAACTTTTCATTTTAACTGAACATTATTATTTGTGAATTGAGTTTGTCTTGTTCTATAATACCTTGATTCTAGTTTTTGACCCTTTTAAGTTTACTCAATGATTTTTTACCCGTACAATTTGTAATCATTAAAGTTGGCTCAACAAGTTCAAGTTTTAACTCCAACACCAATTTATCAAATTTAATTAATTTTTATTTATTTACGTGAACTAATTATAAATTTATGTAAGTATTTTTATAAAAAAGCAAAATTTATAATTTTGTTTAATAATTTTTAAGACTTTTTTTTTAATTCTGAGATCCAAGATTTTAGCTTACTTAGATTAACAGTAAATTCAACTCTGCAGTTCAGTGCCCGAGATTAGAGGTTAGGGATCCGTTTGAGGGATGATTAACGTTTTTCAATATTATTGTAAAAATTCATACAAATGATAGCAAAAAAACATTAAAATATGTACGTGTAGTTGAAATAAATCATTTTACAGTCAAGTTACTATACGTGGTTTGGTATGAATAAGTGTCAAAATAATTGATCACATGAGTAATCCAACTTTATGTTCAGAGATCATGACGCTCAAACTGCAGAACATTTTTTTGCTGTTTTTGTCTTCCTAATTTTCATTAGTCTTATCTCTGCATCGTTTTCTAACATTTCCTCAAATGTTGTAATTGTTAGATTCGTTTCACATGCTTCCCTTCGATGAATGATTCTGCATTTTTAACGAAAGCGCACATGAAAAGTATTGATTCTGTGATTACAAAACCCATACTTTGCTTGCGCGCGTTCAGGATAGTTTGTCGATTCTATGTCCAGGATCGTTCGTCATAAGAAATGTTGGAAATTGGATCTTAGAGGGTAATATGGAGGCTTAATGTCTAGGTGATATAAAAAAAAACAAATGCAACGGAATGCAGGTTCATAGAAGTTTTGATAGTTGTCGAAAATTGTATACAGGGAACACTTGTTTCAAATTCGTTCCGAGCAATTGAACCAAGTTTTCATGTGATTTCCATTTGCTTTCCAAATCATGATGCTCTAACTATTGAACGAAGATTTATTATGGGCACATTTTTTGCTGATTTTATTTATTGATTTTCATCTTCTGAAATTTTATTATCATTGAGTTTTCACTATTTCGTTTGTGTAATTTATTATTCAACATCATAACTTTACTAATATCAAGGGTCTGTTTTATTGCAACAGTTTTTGCACATTAACACCTACTCTAATTCTTTTTGAACAAAAGAATATTGCACTCCATAGATATTAACTGTAATTTACCTGACGCGAATAATCCTTTTCCCTCGTTTTCACCTTGAAAACAAGAGAAGGCCACGAGTCGTGAATTCGCGATAGAGTTCGAGAACGACAGCCGCGCCGCCGACTGGCACGTTGGCAAACCTGTAAATGAATGTGGTGTTCAGTTACAAGTGGAGTTTCGTTCGTGTCACATCTTTACGGTTTTCATTTTGTGTGCGGTAATAAGACTCAAATTTCTGAGAAGTGATGGAATAATGCTACCGGGATCTGGGAGTGAATTAAGGTAAGAATTATTTCGGACATTATTACTTCCAAAAAGTAGGTTATCAAGCAATTTCTTGTCATGCATTTTAGAGATTAGAGTTACAGACTATTTAAAAACGTATTTAACACTCATGAAGTGTTAATCTTTACGATGATCTCTTCATTATTTCAAATAATTTCAAATTACTCAAATTTTGTATATCTCAATTCTTTTATGAAAACTTTGTTCATTTACGTCTGAACATTTTTGACATTATCCACTATAGAAAAGCACGTCAAGATATTTATACATTTATTTCACTTCGTTAATGCGATGAATATCATTTCAAAATTCAATTACATTACTAAGTACTCCTTTATTGTTAAGTAAATTTGATAGTATTGCTGAATGTTTGGTTATTTCGTACATAAATAATACCAAATGTGAGCAACTGGGTGAACTACTTTACAATGATCCCAATTCTTTGGAATTTGTGGGTGTTTCGTTGAACATGTGCAATTCATAAGTGGTTAAAAATTGTTCGCCCTTATTCATGGAAAAACAAAATGGATGCTCTATAAGAAACGTATTTTCTAATATTAGAGACAGTTTGAGAAGTTACCTGATCTATTTATTGTTCGTCACTCGGTGTAGTTCTTTTCTTACAGCCTTGTGGAAAGTTGGACACTCTTCATGTCTGGATTAGTTAATTTCTTTACTAGTACAAAGTCACTGATTTCTCTGAGTGATGGGATAACTTTTATCATTCTCGCCTTGGGACACAGTATTCGCTCGGAAACGGGGAAAGGGTCACCTTGCTACCAGTGCCGGAACTAATTTTGGGTTCGGGGCAATGTTGAAACAGCCCCCTCCCAAAAAAAAGAATGTGAAAGTTGTATCAAGAAACTACATGTGTAATTTTATTTCAACGAGTAAAAAATACATTTAAGTTAGAGAATAATTTGGAAATGTAATTTATATAATAGTTTTAAGTAAAAGTACGTAGAGATCAAATAATACAATTTTCTCGGTGAGCTTAAAACGCTAAAAATGTTGTTGGGTTCAATTAATGTTTAATAATAAGGTTTTTTGTGAAATATCAAACTACTGTACCGTGACTTATGAAATTATGATAACGATATTCTCAAGTTCTAATTTCTTTCCCAATTTTTTAGTAATTTTTCCCCCATCAGTCTCATTATCGGGCCCCATGACTTACAGGGCCCTGGGCGATGGGCCCATGCCTGGTGCCGGCATTGCCTGGCGAACTCTGTCTTGGATCCGCTACTGTCTGGCTACAAGGCCCATCACAGTGGAAAGCAAAGTGTCGACGTTCAGAGAGTGGAGGGAGGAATGAAAAGGACTGCGAACAAATGGGTCAACATTTTCGCGCCAAACAACTATTTCGACTGTACATATAAATAATATACCCATGAACTCAGCAATATATTTTCTACAATCTCTTCTTCAATTAATGGTTTTAACTTAAGATTTTTTAATCTTTTCGTCTTCAAACTATTTATAATAATCGTTTTAAGAGTATAAACTAGTTATAAGAGTTTCCACGAGTGCTTTATACTTAGTTTCGCTGTTAAATTTGTTAACGAGTTATTTCTTCTACGAGTTTCGAGCAATATATATATATATATATATATATATATATATATATATATATATATATACACACACACACACACACACACACACACACACACACACACGTTTTGTCAATTGCTCATTACCTCAATCAAATAAGTTTACTTTTACTTTTAGCTGTACAACATTTTTTTAAAACGTGTCCCCTCCGCAGTACTCCTGTGTGGGCGGGAATTTATTTTTTATAGTTCGGATACATCAGGCTGCTGCCTTGCAGCTTAAGCAGCTAGGATAGGGCTGTGTCTTAATGACTTTCTACACATCTAATTAAATCTAATTGTAAAGTTCAAATACCTACACATTGGCATGTCTAACTTACAGTAAGATGAATTCTTAAAATTGGACATTCATACTTCATTATTACATAACATTCTACTCATTCACTCCCACTACACTACATTCACTGTACACCATAGCTGTACATCTATTTCACATGGATCTGAGAAACAATTTTATTCTCGTTTATTCTCGTGGATTCGCATGCGTTCTCTCCATTGGAAACAATTCTCCATATCGTCTTCTTGCTAGGCGTCGTGTTACATATTCGTAAATGATCTTCGCCAAGAAACGACGACCTTCTGCTAAGAGAGAAGATCAACTTCCTCGCGCGGGGGAGCAAAAACCCGATGGGACCTCGATTGATTGATTAGGGTTTCCGGGCCCGTCAACTACTAAGGTCATTAGTCTCGTAAGTGTAATGCATGCATTTGTCGCGGGAGGTGTAGGTGTTGTTCTACCGTTGGATGGTGAGATACGGCGCCCACCTACCTGATCGGCTTGCGGGGGTTTCCTCAGCCAGGTATCTCCCACCAGCAAGGCACCGCCCTAGTCGAGACCAGCTCGAAGCCCTCGACTAGTCTCCCCACATATGTAGTGTTGTGCGTGTGTCAGGGAAGAGGAAGGAAAGGTTGCAGTGGTATGTGGCCCGTTTGTTAGGGCATTGCTCAGACATTCACCAGTTGTTGATCGGCGAAAGCAAGGAAAACTACCGATCAGAGCAGGCAGTAGCTAGAATTCGCCTCCTGACAGCGGCTGTATTCGACCACGCTATATAGTTAGTGTCGAAAATCCTGCCGCCGTCGGGACTCGAACCTAGGACCTCCCGGTCAGAGGCGCTGCAGTGGCATCAGTTTACTGCTCCGGTATTTGCCTGGATCGAAGAGACCGCGGCATCCGATCGCCAGAATTCTGCTCCAGTCAATGACAGAACTCGACCTACCTACCTAGTGTCGAAAATCCTGCCACCGTCGAGATTCGAACCCTAGGATCTCACGGTCAGAGGCAGTGCAGAGTCCTCAATCGATGCCCTGAGCCACCTAAGCCTGTGATAGTCTCTCGACTAACAAGTCTTCAGGCAAGAAGCCTTGCTCACACAGATGTCCGCCGTTGCCGCTCGGCGCTGCTGCACTTCCAGGCGGGGGCGCGTACGGCGACGGAAGCCGCCGCGGCCCAATTCCAGCGTTTCCTGTTTGGGGCGGCGGCGGCGGCGGCGAGGCAGCCTGCAGCTGAAGCCCACGCTGAGGTACAGTTATACCTAATGGGCAGAAATCGCGGCGCTGGCAGGCAACGACAAAAAAAGGGGGGAAATATATTTAACAGGAGGGATCCCCTTTTTCACGGAAAGGGTTGCGGGCGAAACGGGGCCTTCTCGCGCTGAGATTTTCGGAGGTGCTATCAACGCGGTGGGGGCGGGGACGGCGGCGGCGAAGGTGGAGTAGGATGGTGACGACAGCCAAAGGGCAACGAATGGGAACGATGACGAGAACAAGAACGTGGAGTTTGGGGCAGATCGGAAAGAGCAGAAAGATGAAATGCGAGAATAACAATGTCTGGGGCCAATGAAATACGAAGAAAAGAACGAGATGGAGGAGAAAGAACCAAAAAAGAAACAATGAATGAACAGTAATGATTATGAAGGAAGAAGGAATTTTAAGGGGGAGAAGGATGATGAAGGGAAAAAGACCATGAAGAGGAGGAGAATGAGGATGAAGAAATCGATAGAAAGAAGGAACAGGGCCAATAGAAGGGTGACGAGAAGGAGCAATTATATCGAGAGAAAAGCGACAATCTGTGCGAGAATGAAGAGGAAGGGCCACGAGCAGTGAAGCGGGCAAGGAGGCGGTGGGGGGAGGCGAAGACGGCAAGGCTGTGTCGCAGGTCACTGCAGCCCTGGGGGCAGGGGGGGGGAGGTGCAGGGAGGGCTTGGCTGGGCGGGGGGGCGTTCGGCGCGGAAGTAACGGTACATAGACTGCGTGTTCCGGGTGGTGCAGCGCGCGAGCGGCCGCGAGCGGCTCTTTTGTTTTTGTTGTTTTTTGTCTGGAGAGCTCTCCGCCTGGCCACCGCCACCTCTGCCGCCACCACCGCCACCGCCACCATCATAGACACAGCCACCGCCACCACCGCCAGCACCGCCACCGCCACCTCCGTAGAAACAGCTACCGCCACCGCCACCTCCGTAGACACAGTTACCGCCACCGCCACACCGCACCTCCCCGCCACCGCCACCGCCGCCACCACAGTCTCCGCCACAGCCCCGCCGGACCCCCACCGCCATAGCCACCGCTACCACCGCCGCCACCGCCACCGCCGCCACCGCCACCGCCGCCTTCGCCGCTGCAGCCGGCTCTGCGCCCCCCCCCTCCCGCGCCACCTCACCCCGTGTCAACTCGGGCCCGCCCTTCGTCTCGCCGCGAACAGGTTGAGCAGATATGCGGACGGTGGAGCGAGCGAAGCGATGTTGACGGAGGTGCAGCCGATGCTGGGGCGGATTCACAAAATATATCAGGAGGAGGAGGAATTTCAATTCAGAACACCCCACACGCATACTTTATCGCCTTACTTTCTGAACGTTGGCGTTAAATAAATAATGTATTAATAACGGAAATAACTTGTTTGACATATGTTGAACAATATGTAGTAATTGCTTTGATTAAACTTAGTGATATTACCTACAAATGTAACATTGGGGTGGGGAGGAACATGGCACCGACGGGATTGCAGGGGGCCCCCATCCCTTGATGAGAGCTGCTGGTCGAAGTAATGAAATATCCATATGACAGTCTTTCGGTACAGTATTCTGTTTTCACCTTTTGTGTTGGTCTTCTCTACTTCTTCTTCTTCCTTATATTCTTTTACTTCTATAACTTACGCACAATCCAGCTATAAGGCGTGTACATTGTGGATCACAGGTGTGCTTATGCAATGTTTGAGGAAGAGGACTATTTCTCTTTATTCACCATCTTCATGGCTACTGTAACACATGAGCACTCATAAGGCTGAGAAATTGGCGGATTGGGCAGTGAAGTACGAGGAGGTGAAGAGGGAAGTAGGATGGCGCAGATAGAGATGGTGCGGAGTGGAAGGGAAAGAGGTCTGGATGAGGTCGTTGGAGGAGGTGAAGGAGGAGGAAAAAGATGGAGGAGAAATGGGGGGGAAAAGGGGGAAAGAAACAGAGGTGACATGCAGGAGAGATGAACTGAAAGGCAGAGGAGGAAGCGGCTAGAAGTGTGAGCAGGATGGGTCGAGCGGGGGCGGAGGAGTCGGAACTTAGCCTCCGGCGCCCCCGGGGCCCGGGAAGGGTGAGGTGGCATCAGTGGAACGCGGACGCAACCCCCGGGGCGACCCACCCCTTCGATCAGGCCTTCACCCTCGTCTGCAGACTGCCAGCCCCCGCCTGCGGTAACGGGGTTCGCTATTTCACGCGCACCCCGTCAATTAAGAAGAAGAAAGCTGCGAGGCGTTTCCCCGTCCGGGGATGGGTGCGGGAGATAACCCTTGAATGATTGCCCTTACGAAATGCGTTTTGGGAAAAGGTCCTCGAACGGGGGTTGAATTCCGTTATAAGCGGCTGACAGTTATTTGGTGAAAACTGTGCTAAGTAGTACACCGTAACATTTTGACAATAACGCTTGTTTTTTGCCTCTAGCATGACGAATTTAAGTTGTAATACATTACAGCATGTAGCTGTAATCAATTTTACACCACAGAAGAATCAGATTTCATAGGTGTCACATGTGTGCAGCGTGGTTACGAGGCAGGTTGTCGAATGGATTAGGAAACCTTCCGATTGACAATATGAAAGACAGCACCGTCTTACAATGAAGAGAAGCTCAAAACATTGAAAAACCTTAATTTTAAAGCAATATTATTGTATTTAAATAAAAGAAGAATTATTTCCCTCTGCAGTCTATGAAAAATATATTTCTGACGTATTTCGAAGAAAAGTGTTATAAACTTAGGGTAATATCAAAATATGTCGTAGTGATGTTTCTAATTTAATGTTTCAAATAACAAATGATCACTGTTGGTGAGTCATTTTCATCTTAGTAGATCGTTTAAAAATCTGATTTATATTAAACAATTTTCTTACTACGATATAAATATTTCTTATATGATATATCTGTGCCATTGCCGTGGTTTGAATCCCACGTACTGCAAATTCTGTTTTGTGAAATGTAATACAATGGCGATCCCACAATCCCACAATCCAAATGGTAACATAAACATAATTTGCCAAAAAAGTCAAGTATGAATGAATATTTTAAAAATTGATTGTCAGTATCCCGTTAAAGTTAGCAAAAGTTCGCCATTGCTTGAAGCTACTGTCGGAAATTACTTAAAGATCGCACGCCGTAGAGAAAATTGAAAAAGAACCGTTATACTAATAAAACAGTATGAATTTCAAATTCAACCCCAAAAATCCGCATGGGGCTCGGCTCGAGGCGCTGCTGGAAGGGGGCGTGTCTTGAGTTTCGGGGGAGGGGGGCTGCCTCGCTAACGGTTCGCAGCAGGTAGTCCGAAAGACCGAATCTTTCTTCAAATTTGAAAAATCTCCTCATGGCGGGGTTCCCACCACCCCTTTGATTCCACACGCAGTTGGCGATGGGCGCTTCACGGTTGTCAAGGTCTCCTGCTCCCGCGGTGCCCATCCCTTGACTGTCGGAACAACCGCGCAGTGGTCTGGTGTTGAAAAATACACGGTAGAAATCCCAGATTAGTATCCATTTTTAATCAACAGTGCTACAGATAACAAATGTATCAAACATTCCCCTGACGGCGGGACTGTCCTGCCTGAGTGACGCGTCCCTCTGTCCCCACGATTTTCAGTAAGAGCGTAAATTACACACTTTGACGAGTAGTCACTTTCATGACATAAGAAAAATAATTAAAAAAATTCACTACTCTATTAGTCTAAGTAACACAATTTCGTGGAGTCCACCATTCCAATATAATTCCTGGTCTTTTGTACCACTTTCTGTTCTTTCCTGTAAATTCCGGCGAACTTGCACCTCTCATTTGGAATGTGCATGCTATCTGCACAATGTACCTGATCTTTGAGCACGTACTTTGGAATCTAAATATTCTTAATACATACATTCACAACCATGACATAATGTAATATTACCGAAACTGCTACTACTCACAAGGAAAGTTCTGTCTCATCGTGATTTATTAGTTATTCTTCTTTGTGGCAAAATGAACTGGTATTTAATAATACCGCGAGAGCCAGAAATGCTAGCTATGATCTGTTTGTCAACGAAACGGTCGAGGAAGCTGGTAATTGAGAGACTGTGAGCTCAACCCTGGCATAGTACCGAGAATTTGTCTGATGAGCAAAAGATCAAACAGTTTGTGGCTTCTGCCGAAATTAAGTTCGTAGTATGACTTCTCTGAATGGTGGTTTTCATTTTTTTTTTTCAGATCGCTTTCTAATGAATGTCTTTCTAATGAAAACATTTTTAACGGACTGTGCGCAACCCTTCCTTTCCTATCCTGACCTCATTTCCGTCCTCACCACCGAACGATGAGTTGATGAATCGCCCATCGTCTTAACCCATTAACTGCCATGGTCCCCAATTGGGGATCTGAGATCTTTGTTATTTTTGCTTGACATAATTTGCGAATTTTATTTCTTCAGTGGATGTAAACATCCTAAACGAAACATATAAGCAAGTTTTTTCATTCCTGAATGCGAGATGTCGATTTAGCCGTGATCGCTAGGGCCTTGTATACTCCTGGCCAGGATGAATATATGACTTGCGTCGCTCGGTTCGAATTTTCAACTAGAACCGTGCTTAGTGGCCTGTGGTTGAGTCGGAGGGAGAGGTCGGTGTACACCAAACGGTAGTTGGTTCGCACCTAAGTTGACGGTCTAACGGTTTTGCTTCTTTGTATAGAAAAATGTCCAAATTTTATTTAATTTTCATACGAAAGAATTAATCTGTTTACCGCGAATGACTTTGGCTCTACTAAGGTTATGAGAATATTATGCTAAGGTCCGATCTCACTGTTGTACTATCGACGAAGAAATTAAATGTTTTTATTTATGTGTCTCTCTGTCGAGGAGTAGCTTTTGCTGCTGCAAGTCACTCGCATAGAATCATTTCTTAATAATCTAGGAAATATTACTGTGGTAGGGATGCTGGAGGGAAAACCCTTTAAATGAAACATTGTCTTTTTAACAATAAAGTTTTATTAATAACTTATACAGGAATACGATTGTTAAACAAAGCATACCCTGTTTCCCCCCCACAACCCCCAAACCTTCAGAAGTCTTTCTCTTTCCTCGCCACTTCATACAAAATGCAGTTCTTGCGATCACTCATAAACCATACAGACGTTATATTAGACTCGACTCATCTCATCTGACTCCCGTTCGCACGGCCGACCTTCGAACTGCTACTATACTTGGCTTTTCGTAACGTAGCCGATGACATTAGATCATTTTTACACCTCCCGCCTGATAAAATGAATCTTTTTAATTGATTGATTTTTTCGTGTTTCCGGGCGCGTCCACTGCTTTGGTAATTAGTCCCATTAGTGTAGTGCATGTTTTTTCTCGGAAGATAGCGGTGATTTTCTCCCGCTGGATGGCGAGATCCGGCACCGACCTACCGTCGGCTAGTGGGGTTCCCCCTAACCAGGACTCTCCCACCAGCGGGGCAGCGCCCCAGCCAGGGCAAGCTGTAAGCTCCCGACCGGTCTCCCGGAATGTGTGGTAGTGTAGTGCATGTGAGTGTAAGTGTGTGAGTGTAAGGGGAGAGAATAGAACAATGACGAGGAAGGAAAGATCGCGCGCAGTCCGTGGCCCGTTTGTTATGGTACTGCTCCGGCATTCGCCTGGTGTTGATCGGAGGAACCACGGAAAACTACCGATCAGAGCAGCCGGCCGCTAGAATTCTTCTCCAGTCAGCGACAGAATTCGACCTAGCTGAAAAGCTAGTGTCGAAAATTCTGCCGCCGTCAGGACTCGAACGTAGGACCTCCCGGACAGAGGCGCTGCAGTAACATCAGTTGATGCACTGAGCTACCGCTACCGGTCTTTAAAATTAATTCGCGAACTTCCTTCTCAACGGGTCTCATGGCCTCAAACATGTGCCTATCACTCTTATAAAGATTCATTTTATAAAATAGGAGGCGTAAAACTGACCTCATGTTATCGTTCACGTTACGAAAACCCAAGTACATTTCCCGCCGCACCTGCCGGCCAGTGTTGCCAACCAACTCGTGCAGCCAACCTCAGCGTAAGACACGCGCAATCCCAGATTATTTCCACCTGAGGTGAGCTGTGATACCACAGTGCCCGGGGCGGAGGGTGGCCCCTGCCTGTCGCTGCGGTCTGTGGCGCAACCGGCGGCGACCTTCGTAATTAATTGTTGTTGGAATTAGGCCACGGCGGCGCTGCTTACCCTCTCCTCACGGAAGCGGCTCTGGCTGCCGTGACAAATGGGGCGGAAAGGGAGAATACAATGGGGCGCAGGCTGCTGACTCCGGAGGATGCAGGAAGCGCCATCAGAGGAAAGAGGGGTTCACGCCTTTAGTGCGGAGGCCGCTTGAGAGATTATTTAAGGGGGAGATGGCTTTAAACGAGGGGATACGTGCTGTATCGAAAATTTTCCTTGTCTTAGTCTTGTGATGAATTTTATGGCTTTTAGCACTTTTTATTTAAAACATTGAATGTATTTTCTCCACCAATTGTCAAGTGGTGATAACTGGGAGGGGGGCGAGAGTACCTACATAATACCTTATCCCATTTTTTCAGTTCCATGTACTTTAGGCTGAAGTAATTTTTAAGGATTTTGTACTACTTTTTTGTACTAAACTGCTGTATCTCCTTGCCACCTACACCAATATTCCCTATCTTTGGCGTGACACTAACAAACCTTATTCTTGATGTTGGCACTAGTTAGAACTCAAAAGCTTCTAATCTGTCTGTGGCACGTCTCTCTACACATCCATCCTTACAGACATCATGGTAAAACAATTTTTTCGTCTTGGAGACTCCTCTCAAAACGGATTTTATCACCAAAATATTTACGTCGAATTTTGGACTGATACTCACACTTTTTGTCTTTAAAGTACTACTTTTGTCAATAAAGTGTCTACTTTTTGTGTGTCGGGAAACATTTTAAATTAAAGGAAAAAATTCTTCGAAAAATTGAATTTATTTACATCTACTAATTATAAAATTGGGATATATTATTTGAAATTTGTTTTCTTAAATTGAAAATAAACAATAAACGGAATTTTAAAAAAAAATCTCCCAGTAGATACTACTTTTAGTAAACAAAAAGTAAATGAAATTTAAATTCCGAACAACCTTTAAAACATTATACTACTTTAAAATATCCGTTTCAATTTTTAATTTAATTAAATTCCAAAGAAAAATGATTTTTTTAAAATTGTTTGTATTTCTTTCACTTCTTCTCAAACGTGGGAATTGCTCTTTTTTACTCCGTTTTCAATTAAAATGGATTTTGTAATATACATTTGATTTTATAAATATATTTTGAATGTTCACATGTATGACCATAAATGTATGACCTTTCTGACCATTTTTACTTCTTTCGTGGGTTCAATGGGGAAGGGTTAAGCTCTCTCCTAGCCGCACCCGTGTTGCATCACAAGTCCAACCTCCTGTTCTCTAGTTCTGACTCCCAATGGGCGGGCAAATGTCGCGCCCGGCGCCCGCCGTCTGTTATTAGCCCGGGGTCGCGCCACCGTCGCGGGGCCTCGGGCGGAGTGCGAGTGTTGGAACAGCGACGGCACGACGCGCGCGCCGGCGGCGGCGGCGGCGGCGGTAAACGATTGAATTGAATTGAATTGAATTTGCCTTATTTTACGTGGCGAGACTCAGGCCATGAGGCCTGCTCTTCCGTCTGACCACGCAAATTTCGTTACACTCCTTTCACCAATCATGGGAGAAAGAAGGTATTACTTGGGCGATGAAACAGGCGATTTGAATTTAGCTCAGAGGCGTCATTTAGGCTTGAGGATCTTTTACATGCAGTAAATGTACTAACATGGGACAGCCGGCTTTACTTCCCCTCCGAAGGAAGGCGTACGAAGGATTTTTTCGCCCTTAAAAATCCACGGCTTCGATCGGGTTTGAACCCGCAAACTTGGGTATAGCAATCCGATACGCTAACCGCTACACGCCGCCGCCGCCGCCGCCGCCGTCGCCGCCGCCGCCGCGGCGGTAAACGCTCGCAATTTGTTTCTCCTAGATGAAACGCGTTCCGGTGCGGTATCTACCCCAAATTGCTTTTGCGTTGCTTTGCTTCGCCTGAAACGATAGTGCCTCCTAGCCCCGAGCCTAAGGGTTTCTGAACAGCCCCGGAGTTTTGAAAATATGATAATTGATTTTAAGAGTAATTTGAGAGTAAAGTAATTTTTGTATTCACGAGTGAAAAGATTTACTCTTGGACACGGTAGGTCACGATAGGACACGAATGGTCTAATTTTCACGAGCAGATAAAACTATTTACTCTTTTTATTCACTATCACTAAGTGAAAGCGAAAAATATTAAAGGAACATTTAAACATTCTTTGTTATTTTCTCAATAGTAACATATTAATTTTATTGATAATGTTGTCGAGGAGATCTAAACATAATTACACATTGGAGTTTATAAATTGAACAGGTTATTTGCAAAAGAATGAATTATTTCTATCTCTACTCTTTACGAAAATGAGTTCTCGGCATTTGATTAGAAAAACGCCTTATTTTTGTTAAATCTGAAAACTACGCATATACGATGTTCCTTAAAATAATTTAAGCAGGACAGCTACTTTGTTTACTTCCAATAGACCACTTCTATGGAGGTGAGATGTTTTTTAACAACGTGCACATGTGTCGTCGTCGCACAGCTCACAGAGATACAACCTTTTCGTAATACCCGATTGAATTGTAGTAGTAGTGAAATGAAAATATTGATTGGACAATAAAGATTTTTATTCAACAAGCGAATAAAATCGTTATTTATGTTACCAAGATCGACGAAATAAATCCTTCAAAAGCGCTAATTGCAAAAATATGAAATTAAAAGCAATATTTGGAATTTTTTAGGTTAAGTAATTAAATAAAATTTCACTTTTTTTAAAAATAAAATTGATGTTGCTTTAGCGCTTTCTGACCTGGACATTTCCGTTTGGAAATTTCACCTTAATATAATTGTGTACCTTAATATAATCATAATATCACAAATACATATGAACAGTAAACATTAATGGTTATCATTAGATAATATTCTTGTTTTAAATTAACTTATATTGATTTATTTATTTAGATTATAATGAGAAGGGTAAGATAAATAAATTGAACAGTCAATTAAACAAATGTTTATGCCTTACAACTGAAACAAAGGCTCTGCAGTGCACTTATCGAACTGGAAAGTGTCCAATACGGTATTAAAATGAAATAAATATAAACGATTCCCCATTGTAAAAAAGCTCTTGTGGAATATTATGAAAAGTGGACTTACTTGCTTTACTTATCCTCCTTTCACTAATTTTATTTGTACTTAAACTATATTATATACATGAACACATCCATATGCTTATATATTTTTTTATGACGCAACTTCTGAAAGGACAACTGTGAAGAGAATTACTTGGCAAGGTTACCATTCCTGATCAGTAATACATTTAATAGTTGGTGAGGAACTGTAAAGGAGACTGATGCAGCACTGCATATTCTCAGAGATCAGGGTAATTAATGTTCTCTTCGTCTCCGTAAATGCCTGTCATCCTCGAAAAGTAAGGATACCGATAAAACGCACTGACATTTCTAATGCTTTTTTCTGACATGTCTAGAAAATTAATTTTTTAATAGTGCTGGAGTATATCTAGAGTATGGAGATAATATATTACTAAGAATGACAATGGAAAATGACAATTAAGAAAAATCACTGGGAAGAAACATAACGTGTAGAATTTTATATTTCGTTCCAAAGAGTATTTATACTCAAGCAGTATACTAATGCGCTTAACAGAGTAATACTAGAATTTCCTCTCTATTCCACATCTCATGAGTTGTAATCAGGATCATAAATTGATCGCCAATACGATACTTTTCTCGAAATTTCATCTTCCTCCGAATCACTATTGTCACAAACCAGTTCAATATCAGCAATTTCAGAATCTGGTACATATTCATATGCTGCAAAAAAAAGCTAAGTTACTACATTACATTCACCGTCCTAGATTTACGCAATGAAGGCAATTTGTCTCTAATCATATACATACCTTCAACAATGAGTGAGGCTGAACACGCAGCTTCACCCACGGAGTTAATAGCACGACAGGTGTATACCCCTGCATCTTCGGGAAACACTTCGTCTATGCTCAGCTTACAGACCCCTTCTGTATCTTGATAAATTCTGAAATCTTTTTCATCTTTAAGTGGTTCGTTTTCATGAAACCACGTAATATGTGGAGTTGGTTTTCCTACAACCTACAATATTGAAAATTATTTGGTACTACTGAAAGGTGCAACAAAACGATAAAATGGTAATTACTGCTTAGCTGAGGCAATTGCTATCAAAACCAAAACATTCCTGTTGCAAAAAGCTTAGAAAAAGAACAAATTTCTCAGCAACACATAGTTTGATATTAAAGGAATATGTTCTGGCCACATTTTAGATGGCAGAAGCTGGATTTTAACCATGGCTCTTCATGAGGGTAATAAAGATCAAATAAACTTAGTAAAAATTACGAAAAAAATATTTTGGTAAATAATGGCATGAATTGATTTTGTTAGCAAACGCCTTTTCTCACCTGACAAAGAAAACTAAATTCTTCTCCGTCCATAACACGCACAGAGGTGAGTTTTTTTATGAAACGAGGCGATTCAAATACTTTCACTTCTTCTACAGAAAGTTCCGACAACACATTAATTGTAGTCGTATACGTCACCGATCCACCTACATTCTCAGCTCGGCAAGTGTATGCTCCTGTATGGTGAGTTAGAGCTTTGTCAATCAACAAAACCGAATGATTCGCTGTTGTTGGACAGACATTCAGTTCAGACGATAACTAAAAAAAAAATATATTTTATGAACATTTAGGATCTTCCGACTCTGAATATAGGGAAGAATTCAAATGCAGATATATCTTTTTAATCGCCGTAATGCGCTATATCCTCTGAAAACGAATACTTAAACGAGTTTGAAATGCCTTTTTAATTAGAAGACAATTATTTTTACTTTCCCAATGGCCAGGTCTAGTTCACTCCTCCATTTCCAAAAGTACTTCATATTTTCTCAAAGTCACTCGTTACCTCGACACTTTGATATTATGATGACAAAAGTATTAAACGCTCGTCAACCACTACTCCATTTTTCTGTATGACGATATTGAAAATATTCTGTTCCTAAGTCATTATTAGTTGAATAAGATGAAAGTTCATTCTGAGAATTCAGGATTTATTACTTTGTATGAAATATATAATTTTCTGACGTTGTAATTTCTGACCCACATGTAATCTTCGGAAGTTTGAAACGAACTAACATTTTTTAAATTTTGGCTAGGATTTCATACTGAGCAAACATTTATTTTAAAAAATCTAATTTAGAGTCGAACGTACAAACAGTAGAGAGGAACAGTGTAAACAGAGAGGATTCAGAATCGAAATGTGTAAACAGAAAGGACTCAAAATCGAATTGTGTATACCGAGAGGATTCAGAGTCGAACTGTATAAACAAGGAGAATTCAAACAGTATAAACATGCTGAAGCTTACCGTAATCGGAAGTGAATGTTGAAACCACTGGAAAGAACATGTGGGGTACGATTGAACGAATGTTTCCAGAATCACAACTTCTCCTACAGCAACAGCATAAGCGTCAAGGGGTTTCACAAATCGCGGAGGAATCACTTCTTCCATATCAGGTTGAGGATCTACACAATCACAAAATGCAATTATACAACGTTTGCGTTGACAAGGAAGGCAAAACAACACAATATTCACTCGCAAGTACCTGTTACCGAAACAGTTCCCGAACTTCGTGCTTCTCCTTTACAGTTAAGTACTTGTATTTCATATTTGCCACTATTCTGTCGATATGCCTCAGGTATTTGAAGGCATGATTTACATTCAGTTGTCGTAATTTCGACATCTGCATTTGATTGTATCTCCTTTCCCTTGAAGTACCATTTGACGGTAGGCAAAGGAGTACCCTCAAATTGACATTCCAAAGTTATAGATTCACCATAGCATACTATTTTTGCTTCCAAAGGTTGTGTAATTTTGGGAGCTTCAAGGACAATAGGTTCATGAACTTTGGATCCTTTACCTAAAATAAAGTTGAGTCAATTTGTTCATCATCGCATGTTCACCATACACATCAATAGCAAATGCAAAAACTGACCAATAGAGAGATCTATGCGGCATTCTGCAGATCCAAATGAATTAACAGCCTGAACACAGTAACTACAAAAGTCTTCAGGTGTGGGCTTCAATATCTTCAGAGTTGCAATTCCCGACTCAGCACTGTATGTGATTTTCTTCCCTCTCAATGACGTAATTTCCTTCTTTTTGGCAAACCACTTTATCACAGGAGCAGGTGTACCAACAACAACACACTCTAATGTCAGCGGTAGTTTCGGATTTATCTTCCGGGTCTTCAGAGGTTGGCTAAAATGTGGAGCAATGCCTGATTCCTCCTCATCTTCATCTGTAACAGATTTTACGACCATAAAAAATGCAAACATAAAATAACAACATGCAGGTCAGTTTTTAAAAACATACATTTCAAAATAGTGTATTAGTCTTCAAAGATATGTTTACCTAGGAAAAGCACCTATAAAGTCATTATTATTATTATTATTATTATTATTATTATTATTATTATTATTATTATTATTATTTGAAACTTAGAAAAAATACTACTTACCAGTGCTCATTTCGAACGAATTTAATGTTATCAACATTTTTTTGATGATCTTAAAAAATGATAAATTCGAAATCTAACTACTAATATCACCACGAGAATATAATTTCCAATTTACCCATGAAGTTCGACGCCGAGTCAACGTTTGTTTATGATGGGCATGGACTGACTCGTGGGTAGCAATGGACGTGACCGGCACCCTCTTCAAAGGAAGGCCCGAGAGCAACTGAAACGGTTTCGCTGGCAGCAAGCCCTAAGCATCACATTGCCGCCAAATGTCCCATTCTCTTCGCAAAGCTATTTAAACACACAACCTTCCTGCACAGTTTGCTCCTAAATTTATCGCTCAAGAAAAAGAAAATAATGCTAATGCTTTTGCTCGCTTTTGCCAAAACTTTCTCTCTTACGCTCACTGCAACACATTCTATATTTTTTGGCTTGGCACACATGTAGTTCTCCCACACCATTTTCCGGGGTGTAATTATAGATCTCCAGGGACACCTGAGGGAGGTGAAAAGTTGTTTTTCCTCGTAGAACTCATAGATATAATTAAGGTGTAACCAAAATATAAGTGCCTAAAGATACAGCTGTAATGTAAGGTGTCACTGCTACAATCACTTTTAATTCAAACGGTAATCAAACGGAAAAAAATTAATATATCAAAAGCAATTCGAAATGAACATAATTTTTAATATAACGATCTGCGTAACTCTGAATTATATTTACTTATATCTGTTTTCAAAGTACAATTTTGTGTAGAAAATATTTATAATCAATTTTCACTTCCCGAAACCAATGAATATACAGGAAAGAAGCACTTTAAAAGTCAACATCAACTTTGCAACTAGGTTTCGTAAGTTTCGCCAAAAAGTTAAGATGACGTTTTTGATGGCTAGAATAAAGAACTTGAGTACCTAACAAATTCTTACATAGCAAAAGAACATTGATCAGTTTTCCTGTCCATAAAAGTTAATAAAATAGTGAAATTGTATTTCCGTATATTTTTCATCACAATATCCTTACACTGATAAGTGATTATACTTGTATGTTGAAAATAGGCTTTCACTTACTTTTGAGATCGTGTTCTAAAAGGGTTTTATTTTAATGTTGTAGTTGAAGTCGGAGATGAGCGCAGAGGGCACTATCATTCTGTGAAGATTTAAAAATAATAAGAAATTCTTGTTTTTAGAACAAAATAATTTTCATAAATATTGCAATATCAAAATATCACAAATATTGCAAATTCAGTTGGAAATTATAAGTACTATTACAAATTGTGCTTAATGAATGTGCATTAGATGTGTTATAAAATGCATTATTGAAGAGGCTTCTTTAATCTTTTCCTCCACATTTTATTGATTTTTTCTTTGAAACAGATACATCGGCGTATGTTGGGGGGGGGTATTCATAATCCCGCTTCATTCAGTGATCGGACAATTTTGAATTTGATGTACAAATGAATATTGATTTTGTAATGCAGCAAATACAATAGCATTTTTATGGTAAACTTCACGAAGGACTCATTTTCTCAAAGTCATGACATTACGCATTTTCGTTACGACCAAAAACCTTTTATTTTTATAACAAATATGTTGTTTTGGCGTAAAATGGCGTAAATTATTTCGACGTAAAATGATGTGGTATGTAAATGTATTGAATCGCAAAAAATATAGAGGAATACGTATTGTATAAATATAGAATGTTCGCTAGTTGTATCTCGTGAATAGTTTTGCAACTGACTTGCTAAACTGTGAAACCAAAAATTGCATTTTTAATTGATAAATGAACAGCTAGCAAGATATATAGAGAGGATCTGTTGCATTGCATCCCAGAAAATGAAGTAAAACGGTAAAGCACTAAAAGGTTGGGGATAATAAAGAATTTAGTTATTTAAAAAATACGCGAAATACATCTCCCTCTTTTCAGTACTTGGAAAATTCATTTCACATAGAATTTTAAATAGGCGGACAGTTAATAATAGAAACAATAAAAACTTAATAGATTCATAGACACTCTTTTCTATTGTTACATTATACTGAGAATGTGCGACCCACAATTCTTCTCTTCTTTTTCCACGTCCGATAATAATTCTCCGCCTCTTAATGCAGTGGCTTCTTGCCACTGCGAGAATACGTTATTCCATGTAGGGTGTACGCCATTGCGGGGAACCATTTAAAATTTTTTTTTTTAAAGTAAGCCGCTTTAGTCACTGATCTGGAAGTTCTATGGTTCCAGACGGACCGTGGCAGGATTTTCGACACTACCTAAATATCAAAGTCGAATTGAGCTGCTGTTTGGAGGAGAATTCTAGCGGCTGGCTGCTCTAATCTATAGTTTTCCGTGTTTTTTTATTCCGGTTAGCACCAGACAAATGCCGGAGCAGTACCCTACAAACGGGCCACCGGCCACGCGCGATTTTTCCTTCCTCTTCCGTGTCCTATCCTCACCCCTTACACACACACTTACGCTAACATGCACCACACTACCACATATACCGGGAGACCGGTCGAAAGCCTAGAGATTATCCTGGCTGGCGCGGTGCCCAGGTGGTGGGAGATAATTGGTTGAGGGAAACCCCGCTAGCGGACAGTAGGTCGGCGCCGAATTTCGCCATCCAGAGGGGGGAGATCACCGCCACCTCCCGAGGAAAACAAAATCCACTACTGAGACTGATGACCTCAGCAGGTGACGCGCCCGCAATCACTACCAACCAACCAATTGGTCAGTGCGCAAGAACAGTGGGGGATTTGATCGTGTTTGGCTCAAGCTGCGAAGACGAACGGTTTGTTTCAACCCCAAGTCAGTCACCTATTGCCTATTTTTGTGTTGGCTTAGTCAATGTTTATATTTTAAAAATGCTATAGTTAATGGTAAATTAATAATTTTGTGCTGACAGTGTTTTGTCGGATTTTGCAATGTAGTATGGTTGCTAGGAGAGAAGAAAACAAGCAAAGTTTATTGATGAATTGGTTTTGATTTTGTTGAGGTATGAACATGACGGAAGGTACCACAGTAATGTATTTATATATTGTTAAAAGTTATTAATCATGTATATGTGTGTGTTTAGATGCCAAGAGCAAGCCTCAGTAGTTTAATCTCAAAACTTGTGAGCGGAATACAAATAATAACTTGGAACTGAACTCCGATCGTATATATTTTCAAAACTCACCTCCGGAGAACTGAAAGCAATACATTGGATTTATTATTTGAACTGGGTCAATTAATTTATTGAAGAAAAAAGATCCTCACGCTACCATTTTGGCTGGGATAAGTCACACGAACGTAAATGTAACTTGAGAACGCAGAACTCTATCTACTGAAACGTTGTGGGAAAATGTGGACTTTGAATGTAGTTTTGAAGGACGTAACACAAAGCTCTGTATTCAAGAAATGGGATCATTTTTAACATTCATCTCATACGTGAACTGAGTGTTTCAGTAGTAACTACAAACATATTCAGTTCTACAAAATGCTGTGTCGGGTTTTCATCTTTCTACGACACATCTGTTATTGAAGTTTGTCCGTTCAGTTTCGGTACACCTTGAAATATTTCATACTTTATAATTATCACGAAAGGTCAGATGCCTTGAAAGAGCTTGCCACTAATTGTGTGGGTAAGTGAGTCCTTGAATAAAGGACTTGCGCTGGCCTTTCCTGCCAATTCACTCGTGTTTGTAATTAGAAGTTTTATATAACAGAACTTGCCCTACTTTCTCTCTCTCTCTCTCTCTCTCTCTCTCTCTCTCTCTCTCTCTCTCTCTCTCTCTCTCTCTCTCTCTCCTCGTTCCAATTGCGTTAGAGCCTAGGTAGGGCACTGTTCTGGCATTCCCGCATTACTCTCTGTACTGACAAGGACACCGGAGATCCTACTAAGAGATGACCCATATGGAAATAGGGGAACTTCGAGAAAAACTAAGTACCGTAGTGGGAACCGATTGAGGACGGATGAATCGCACTCGGATCGTTGTCAGTGCTTGAGATTATTTTCCACTGAAAGAGCAAATTCAATGAGCTGAAGCGACAAACACACAAAATTCGGGTGTGCAGAAGTGTTGTTGTTAATATTACAAAAGAGCCGGTTTGTACCACAAATACGAGTACAAAGATGAAAATGGAGTTTTTTTCACCCCTCCTTACCTTACAATTTCGAAATAAAAATCTTTAACACCATCATGTGTAAGTACACAAAATGAACGTTCTTTCTTTACCATTCGCGCAATTACCGAAGTGTTATGAGTAGTAAAAAAAATAATGAAGTTGTATCATATAGGAAAGAAAATATTAGGTGTTTTATTTTTCGGTAATCAGTTTTGTGATTTTCGAGATACCATTTAAGGCTATTCTTTCAATTTGTTTGCAAATAAGATGAGAGTTTTTGTAGAGTACATGCACATTCACATTAGTCTCCGCCATCGTAAAACTTCGTATCAGTGCGGCCAACCCTCTCCTCTGATAACATGTACGTGTTTCTGGCTACCGCTGGCCAGGCGTTCACTGACAGGCATTCGGGGGCCGGGCCGCATCGCATGCTTGTAGGGGCGGGGAGCCGAGCGGGTGGGCGGGGCAGCCGGCGGCCGGGCAGGAGCTTGTGTGGGGGTTGTGGGCGGGCCGGACGGTGGACGGACGGGTGGGTGTGTGGGTGAGTGGTGGGAGGGCCTGACGGCGGGGTGCGGGTGTGTGTGGGAGTGGGCGGGGCGGCCGGGCGGGGGTGTGGGGTAGGTGGGCGCGCCGACGGCGGGGGGCGGGTGGGTGTGTAGGTGAGTAGGTGGGCGGGGCGGACGGCGGGGGTGGGAGGGTGGTCGGGTGAGTAGGTGGGTGGACCGGGTGGGCATGTGGATGAGTGAGTGGGCGGACCGGGCGGCGGGTGGGTGGGTGGGCAGTCGTGAGTGAATCTGGCCGCTGCCGGCCGCGCATGGCGTCGTTCTCCGATCGATATCTGGCGCCGTAATTATCGCCGGATGGCCAAGGCCTTTCCCCACCGCCACCCCGCTCCACTGCTTTTACGTTCCTATTGTCTCTGCCGCCTCCTTCACCCCACCCCCTCATCGGCTTCTGTCAGTGTCCCCGCCACTGCAATTGCCTTTGCAACAACAAAACCAACCGGCGTTGCCGATGCCATCTCCTTAGCCGCCGCCCTACCATCTCTGCCTTTTCCTCTCCCTTATCTTCCTCATCGTTATCCTCTTGTACCGCAGCCGCCTCCACCTCTGTTTCTAGCAACACCTCTGCCTCTACCTCCTCCGCCTATGCCTCCCCAAAACAACTTCCACAAACAACAATGCGTCTCTGCAGCCGCCCCTGCTGACGCCACCCCAACCCCGCCTTCCCTGCCCCCTTCTCACCTCCCCCTCCCCCTCCGCCCTTCCCGCCTCTGACCCGTATCCCACATTCCGCTTATCCACGCGTCTTCCAAACTATCCACGTCTTCCGTCGCCGTATCTGCCTTCGTTTGCACACTTCCCTCCGCACCTCTCCTCCAACGCTGTCACCGCCTCCTACTTCTTTTCCTCCCCTTCCTCCTCGTCCGCCTTAGCTACTGCATCCGCCCCTCCCCGCCCACGCCCTCTGCCAAGGGCTGCTCCGCCTCGCCGCCCATGTCGTCGGCGCGGCGTAACGATTGGCGCTGGGCAATTAATTCCGCCAGAACAGCGCGGCAAGCGATCGCCCGCCCTCTCCGCACCCCCTCACTCCAACTCCCGCGGCCAATCCGCCCCAGTCTCGGGCACCCAACTCCTCTTTCCAAGCCCCCACCCTCGCTGCTCTTAATTATCAATTATTTCTTCTCACCTCTTTCTCCGTCTACTCACTTTCTATCTCAGTTCGCCTTCCCAAGTCCTCCCTCGCCTCCATTTGTCTCTCGTCTCACCTCCTTTTCCTATCTTCTTTCTACACTTCAACGACGTCGTCTTCGTTTTTCCAGCCTTCACCTCGCATTCTATACAAATTCGCCTATTACGGGTAGTGGCCTTCTCGATTTTTATCTTCACATATTCCTATCCGTTCATTCTCTTCATCGCTGTCCGTCTTTTCTCTTTCATGTCTTTCCCGTATGCATCCTCAGAATAATTTGTACTCCGTACCATCATATCATCGTTATTTTTCTTGCGCCACCTTGTGTGTTTCACAACGTGTTTCGCCTTTTTGTCTCTACACTTTCCTGAGATATTTCCCTCTTATTCTCGGCGCCTCCTCGTTTCTACGCTTCATCGCCTCTTCCACTTTCCACCTGGTCCCATTCTTGGGATTTCTTCGTTCCCCTTTCTCCTCTCCCCCTCCCCCTTCCTTGTTTTTCTCTGCATCATCCCCCCCCCCCCTTCTGCTTCCACGCCGCGCCTGCGCTTGTTTTCCGCTAGGCTGTGCGTGAAGGAAAGGCTTCTATGGATTGTGCACACTGATTGAGTCAGGCGTCTTACGGACTTCTGGTCATCGTGATTGTTTCACTGCTCTGCGAGCCTCGCCAAGAGCTTCTCGTCCGTGTCCAAGCAATTTGAATGTTAACCCCAAAGCAAACTATTGTGATCTTCAAAACACAACACAACACACACACACACACACACACACACACACACACACATACACACAATTTGAAATAAAGTAAGCAAATGGTTGGGAATCTAATCTTTTAACTGTATATTATTTTACGTTATGATAGTTATAATTTTGTAATAGTTCATCGTAATAATACGAGTATGGAAAATCTTTCATTGTTGGAAATCTGAATGTGAAGAATTGCAACCCCAGCAATGATAGAAGCGAGGGTTGTAAATCCGACGAGAATTGCTGAAAGTTTGCACAGACATGTGATACCTATTGGAGCGCTACCACAAATATATTACAAAATGTTTTTTATAAAATTGTACAAAATTGACATTGAATCAGCTCATGATTGTCATGCTTGCTATGTAGGTTTCCTTAGTAACAAATAATATTGTATTTGTTGCACGAATGTGAAAAGAGTATCTAGGCATGCAAAGTTTGTTCCGATGCAACGAATTACTTTATGTTACCTGTGCTTTAAGAGTTCTCTAACACATGGATTTTGTTGTGTTCAAAATCTGTCGATAGGCTGCCAGGAGTTATATAAAGGCACCGTAGTGTAAAGGAAATTTATTTCTCAATCGTTCGCTTTGACATGCGATTATTTTAGTTTGGACATTTCATAGACTAACTTTTCGCTTGCGACAACGCCTCTCCAAACGTTTCTCTTGTCTGCCGTAACACTTTACATTGATTGTCGTTATACTGGTAGCATGGCGTTTCGAAGCCTGACAGTACGCAATACTATGCTCGTGGGGAACCAAGGTATTACGAAGCGTTTATTGAACCTACTGAATTTGGGAATTTGTGAATAGGAAGGAACACGGTTACAATGTTAGTACTAATGTGAAGCATCACCTCAAGGAGCTCAAGAAAGTGTGTGCAGATTATACTTCATCCAAAATGTCACATTCCTTTTGTTCAGTATTTCGACGAAAAATTATGCAAATCAAACCACAACTCTCAATATAATATGCTAAGGAAAGAGACGATTTTATACCATTTATAAGAATCCAATACAAAAAGCCATAAGTGTACTGATGCTAGATGCTGGAATTACTCCCCGGTCTTGCATCGAACAGATTTAATTAATTGATTGATTAGTGTTTCCGGGTGTGTCAACTGCTAAGGTCATTAGTCCCGTAAGTGTGCGGCATGTTTTTTACCTCGGGAGGTGGCGGTGATCTTCTCTCGCTGGATGGTGAGATCCGGCGCCGACCTACCTGTCGACTGAATGGGCTTTTCCTCAGATATCTCCCATCAGCGGGGCACCGCCCCAGCCGGGACAAGATTTAAGCTCCTGACCGATCTCCCAGCATTTATATTAGTGTAGTGCGTGTAAGTGCAAGTGTGTGTAAGGGGTAGGATAGGACAAAGAATGGGAGGGAAAGAACGCGCGCGGTCCGTGGTCCGTTTGATAGGGTACTGCTCCGATATTCGCCTGGTGTTGATCGGAGAAACCACGGAAAACTACCGATCAGAGCAGCCGTCCGCTAGAATTTACCTCCAAACACTTAACTTCAGACGAATTGAGGATCAGTCAATCCGCGTCACGCGTTATTCTGTAACTCTCTAAAACCACACTTTTGTTTATGAATCCCAGTTTGATAATTGCATTCGTATTATTGGAGTGCTATACTCTAATTTTACACCTTTTTGAAAGTGTAACTTACATTCCGAGAAAAAAAGGAACAACCTTCTACCACAAAATCTCACTGAATTAACACAACCATTTCTAAGATAGTATTTCGAAATCGTATGATCTAAAGCTTTTAATTACATGTCTGCAAGCATACCAAACGAAGTTTTAAGTAGATTTAAAGAGCTTAAAATATTGATTAACTAGTGGTGAGATTAAATAATGTGAAAGTCAATAAATTTGAGCTCCAAAAGATCATTGCGGGTATGCGCCAAACAAGCGTTTGGAGGCATGTTCTCTGTATCTCCATACCCAGCTCTCTACCTCTTTTCTCCACACGACAACTTGTTGAATAGTGACTCATTATTTTCTCATACATCGTCCTGTCTTTTGCTTGGGAGGAGGTTCTTGCGCTCCCGCTACCCCTCACCCCCAACTCCACCAGCACGCACTTCAAGGACCTGCTCTGTATATCCACATAATTGCGCGAGTATCTCGTTTTTACAGCACGTGACCTTGGACGCGCGCCGCGGCCACAGACCTCTAGCACCCCACCCCACCCCACCCCACTGGCTCACTAACGACACGAGACTCATCTCTCCCTCAAGGACAAAAAGTGACAGCCGCGCCGCCACCACACACTGGTCCAACCCCGAAGGCACGTATAGGCAAAAGAACAGCAACAGCAATAACAAAAAAAATCAGAAAAATTAATGTCCGAGTATGAAAAAAATGTAAAAATGTGAAAATTAAATAAATGTAAAATGTGAAAAATGTAAAAATGAGTGTACAAGTTTATCCCGCACAAACATTTCAACAGAATAACAAAAAAGTTTTGTACATAATTTGGAATAGTTCTAAATTACATTTTCATCTCGAAATTTCATGAAGTTCCTTCTTTTCTTCTTTTCTTCTTTTCATCTTTTCTTCTTTCCATCTTTTCTTCTTTCCATCTTTTCTTCTTTCCATCTTTTCTTCTTTCCATCTTTTCTTCTTTCCATCTTTTCTTCTTTCCATCTTTTCTTCTTTCCATCTTTTCTTCTTTTCTTCTTTTTTTCTTTAACGCAATCCTTCTTTCCATCTTTTCTTCTTTCCATCTTTTCTTCTTTCCATCTTTTCTTCTTTCCATCTTTTCTTCTTTCCATCTTTTCTTCTTTCCATCTTTTCTTCTTTCCATCTTTTCTTCTTTCCATCTTTCCATCTTTTTTCTTTTCATTTCCTTTTTTTCTTTAACGCAATCCGCAGTGCATCTAGGTTCTGTGCAGCAGCCCAGAAGCTCGGCGGATGTGTAGGTGTGACATGGTCGATGCAGGGTAAAACGGTGTGCGGTGACATGAGGTGAAGTGGGACGGGTCGAGATGGGGAGGGCCAGAGCGGATTAGGATGGTGAGAGCGGGCTGGGTGGAGCAGGAAGGTGATCGGATGAAGCGGAAGGACGAGGGGAAGAGAGAAGCAGGACATGCAGACTTGGCGGAGTGTGCGTACAATTATCTCCGATTTATACTATAGACTTAATTCATTCTTTATATGGGTGATTACATTGTCTTAGAATTATTGAACCCGCAAGAAACTACAGTCTTCAAAATTGTAACTTTATTTAACCGAAAAATCTCTGACTGTCGAGTTCCAGTAATCCATTAATATTTGTTACAGAGCAAGCAAATAAACTATTGTTGAAATTAGCTGCGTGGACTTGCCTTTTTTTTTGGAAACGGCGCCAATTAAAAATTTTTCACACGAAGGGAGAAATTCCTCTATTTTTCCCTGATATAATTTTGACAGAACGGAAGGTAAAAAATGTTTAAAAATAAAATCACTAGGATTTCTAATTTTACAAGAAATGTTATTGGCATAATCAGTGGTCCAACAAGGATTTTTGTTTGTGTTTGCGTGTTTATTTGCGAGGGGAGGGAGGGGCTGTAGGGGACAGGCCCACTCAATGTTTTCTTATACACATTTTTTTAATTTCTGCGGAATTTAAAATTAACTTCCATTTATTGAATTAGTTATTGATACATATTCAATAGAAATATTGAATGACTTGTGTTAGTGTAGGAAATTAGTAAAAACAGTACTTGTGAATACGTCTCACCGGTTTCTGGTAGGGGTGCAGCTGCCCCGTGGATGCGCCACTGATTGTAATAATATTTCATAGTATATTTGTTGAACGGTCGCATTGCGCGCCGTTTGGGAGCACGGCGTGACCACTGTGAACGGCCGGGCAGACGCGCGGCCCTTGTCCTATGGCCATGCAGCGCACAGTCGTCACAACTGCACACGATGACAACAAAAATGACGTCTTAAAGAGCATTCGTGGGAGCGGGCGGGGAGGGGAGCCAGGGAGAGGGGGTGGGGGCGTTTTTGCCGGAGGGGGGATAACGACCCACTACCTCCGGGGACCCCGCAGCATGTGTCCCGGGGGCCCAGGTGCGCTGTGCGAGCTCGCCGCGACCGGGCCGCCCTGTAAAATATTGTAAAGGGCCGCGCTGCTGTATTTGATTAGGGCAAATTGCACCATCTGCCAGTCGGCCGGCCAGCCGGGCTGGGGAAATGATTAGTGAATCTACTGAGGCTCCCCGCCCAGCTGCTGCGTCTCAAGGAGGGCTGCCGTTTGTTTCAATTGAAGAGCCCGCGGTGCTGCCGTTCTGTTCTTGGTTGGTAATGGCTCTCCGTGCGGCGGGAACATGTTGCCGGTGCGTGTTCTTCGTAACACGGTGTTCGGGAGGCGGTGAGCTCTGATACGATCGGTACACGAAGCATTACTGTATGTAGTGTTTCATTAGCATTGCCTCCTTCGTATGGCCCCACAGTCCAATTCGTGTCTTATTTGAGGTCTGCGTAATGTCGCGGCTACCAGAGGCATTTTAGAACTCAGAGGACGTGCCCTATGGATACGAGCTATTGCGCGGTCATTGAAGGATGAGATGAGGATAGGACGAGGAACGATGAACCGGGTGCAGTGACCCGTTGTTGATAGTACTGCTCCCGCACCCGCCTGTAGGTGACTGGAAGAACTCATGAAAATGATAGAGTAGAGAAGTGTATGGAGTTTTCTTTTACGCTGCGAAGCTGTCCAACACAACTACTTCGCTGACGTCGAAAATTAGCCACCGGCGAGGCTTGAACTTAAGACTTCCTGGTCTACAAAGCTTCAGTTGTGGTCTCGCAGTTACATACGCACATGCACCAGATGGTACTATCTTCTCGGCTTGTAATTCTCAAAGGAAATTTGATGATTATCTACGAAGACCATTGTCTCAAAACATTGTCGCAAAAAATCTAACTTCACTACCTGTGTACGTCTTCTATAGTTCTGTGGATAATATAGTTTTTCAAATTATGATTTTCCGTGTTCTTACGGAAGGAAGTGGATTTCTTCATGAAGGGCAAGATGAGGGAAAAGAGATTTTAACTGTTTTTGAAGTTAAAGAAATAAAACCCATTACTGTTCTGAATTATCACTATGATGTGTGTCAAACAAATTTAAGATGAAATAAGATAATTTAGAATTCTGTAGCTTACGCTACAACAAAACCATAAGTCATCGATGCAATCCGCCACACGCATGATACTTTTTCTATACAATCCTCCTACGTAATTTGTAAACGATGTGTCTTAGGGCACTGCAACTCTATTTTCGGGTTTCCGTAGGGTGTCCAGTTATGTTTCTTAGGATGTAGTCGTCATAATAAGGGTCTTTAGTAACTTCCATTTCATTTTTGGAACTCTAGATCTTCTGAGATCCACTTCGTAGCCCAAGTGATACGAAATAAATAGAATCTCGAAATTTTGCAAAATTAAATTGACTGTTTTGAACAATTTTTATTGTCACAGGTATAAGAATTTTTGTTTGTGAAAATATGCGTAGTTGTATGACGATGTTTACCCACGCACAGAACTGGTTCTGTACGATGCAACAAAGTTGATGTCACAAAACAACAATATTTGCACAAGTCCGAGTTGTTGTTATTATTATTTCATGAATTTAAGAATAAAGATATTCGGTGTCGGTTAAATGTAAAATGCGTAGGTTAGAATTAGCATCCTAAGAAGTAGATATTGTGATTACGGATGCTTCTACAATATTTTTGCACAGTATGAAGTTTCCAATAACGTGATATCTTCCTTTTCCGGTCATTTGAATGACCTAGGAGATTGGACAAGTTCTTTCATGAATTTTGCAGAACAATCCCAGTGCTCCAATGACTATCGATACGACCTGTTGTTTTACGCTTCACTCCCTGCTGATCTAGATTTCCAAGCTCTTGTATTTAAGACATTTCTCCGCCTTCTTGGTTACAACGTTCTGATATCATGGCACAGCAACATCCACAAGTACTCTCGGTGTTTTCTTTATTTTTTACTTTATTAAAGTCGCATCAATAAAAAAGGTAATTAGCGACTACTTTAAATACAACTTTACAATATATTACGGTATATTAAACGTGTGTATATATATATATATATATATATATATATATATAAATGTGGAGATAGTCATATGTATTTTTAATGCTACAGTATTAGTTTGTCTCGCTATTTTTCTCCTAATCCCGGATACCAATATCCGGTTTGTTTTGTGCTATCTTATGATCGGAGTGGATTTGTTGTCCGTTCACTGCCCAACAGACGTCATATGTTTTGATGAATGTTCGTACCACATGAAGCATGTATTTGTAACTTTGAAGGAGTTACAGATCTGCCAGAGGAGGTAACCACAGACCCTATCAAGCCTATTCATATATTCGGACTTTCTATAATTGGATAGCTGGGATGAAATGATCAGTGGTTTCCACCTATTTCTGGTCTATTATTATTATTATTATTATTATCATTATTATTATTATTATTATTATCATTTTATTATTATTATTATTATTATTAATAATAATCTTATTATTGTGTTGTAAGATTATTTACGTTCTACTTTTAATTTAGTTAATTGATTTTAAATTATGTAAAAAGTATTTTCTGCCCATTTATGCGGATTTAGTTCAAAGTATGTTTAATTTAAAACTTTTAGTTTTATATGTTGCCAGATTTTGTACATGTTTACACATAGGCTATGCCTTTGCGGAAATAACTTGGGAGGAGTAATATGTCTCCACGGTGTCGTATGCCCTCTCATTTATTTTGTGTAATCACAATCTGTATAAATAAATGAAACGAAATGAGACAGTCTTCTTGCTGTCTACTTGCTTAAATTTAAAGGAATCGTTAGTAAGTGTTAACGAGCGGCTATTGTTCCACGGTGATTTGCGGGTTCATTTCAATTCACAAGGAAGGAAACGAGTTTCGTTGGATAATGAATGCAAACTGCTCTTTATGGTGGCAATTTGGCGAACCCTTTTGTTCGTGATTCGGTTCGTGATCATGGTGCACAATAAAAATTCCGCTTGTGTAAAAAAATCTCTTTTCAGACTTTTTATCCAGGTGCCATAGACGGTTACGTTCACTTCCTACATTGATTTTGTTTCCCCATCAAGTGAACGTCTAGATCGTTTGAGGCAATGAGTGGATATTCTATACGATTAATTTTTTAAAATATTAATTCTAACCCAACCAAGTGTTTTACCGAATATTCTTTCAAATTCATTTTATGAACTGTGGCACTTGAAGTAATATACTGATACCACACAAATAAAACCTGTTTGAGGATATGCTTAAAATAATACGTTTGGCTTGTTCATTATGAAGTAAGTATGGGCACATAAATTTATATTACAATCATATTACAAATGAATTATTATAGTATGATTTCGAATGAAAATATGACATTTTTATACTAATAATGGATTTAAAATTAAAATTGTTATAATTTAATATTTATCACTTTCTGTTGCATTATAATAAAGGTTTTTGCAATTCTAGGCTTTCATTAATTTCAGTAATGCATTTTAATGTCAATTTATGGAATAGGGGAGAATAGAAAAACAGTGAGACAAAATTTACTACGTTTGTGGAAATCATTTGATGTTTTAAAAAAAAGTTAAACATTATTTTGCACACAATTTTTCGAGGTTCTTCAAGACTTACTTAAGAATATAGTATATTATGATTACTTACAAACTTTTTTGAGATACGAATTTTAATACGAACGCATGTTTCTTTCCCACTGAGTACCTGACATGATTCACAGGGAGACCACATTGGAGACAAAGAGACAGCATTTTTTTAAAATGTTTTGTAGTTAAAATACACGAAAATGGAATTTAATACATTATTTTAATTAACAGTAATAATGAAATAAGGAAAATAAATAATAATGTTCTGCTAGCAACTATATTTTTGTATTTAATATAAAACTCATACAAAAATTATTTTGCTTCAATAACAAGAAACAACGAAAAATTGCCAGTAGATTTTACGTTTATGTAAATTTATGATTAAAAAAATACCGAAGTTTGAAATTCAGAAAAAATTACCTTGGAATGCCATAACCAAATTCAGTTAAATATTTTCAAAAACGTAAAGTAGTTTTCAAACAAATGGAAAACTTTTAATTCCTGCAACTTTTCTGGTTGTCATTTTTACCCGGTTTCTAAACTTTCATCATTACATCTGTTAATTTGACAGTTGAGTTAACAAGCGTCTCACTGTGTTCCATGTTGCAAAATATCAGCGTATACCAATAGAATTATGTTGAATATGAGTCAACCACATTTTAAATCAAGCTTATTCCACAACAACTGAACATAGATTTAAAGCTAATTGACTAAAGGATTCAGTGAACTTATTTTATGTAGTTCAAACTCTAGCGTAGTTTAGAAATGTTCAGATATAAATCACTATGATAAAAAAATTCACTACTTAAAACTTGAATCCTTTCAATGTTACCCTTGTAACCCCAATTACAAGACGCAATTACATTTGGTATGAAGAAACCTGAAATGCAAACTAGTATGTATTGCCATAAATACTTCACCCATTTCCTTTTCCAATGTTCAGCTCTTTTCTCACTGTGAACCACGTTTCATTGTGTACTTCTCTCTTCCAAAGTTTTTCTTAGCGAAACAAACATTATTTTCTCCAAAATCTTATGTTTGAGTCATGAGAACATCCGAATTAAAACACAACCCAACTATCCTTGACAGACTATTAGTACTTGTAATATTTCTATTTAATCTAATTACACACAATATACAATTGTTTTGTATACCAGCATTATAAACGACCTTTTCTGTTGCAAGAAATCGTTCATAAAAGGGCCTTTTACGCCACAATTGATAACGTATTCGATTTTACGACACAAATGGCTGCGTCATCACACATTCAGCCATTCGCAACGAGAGTATCTTGGGGTGGTAGCGGTAAATGGAACAGCCGACCACCGTTTTCTGATACAGATGTTAATTAACCGAGACGTCCCAAGGCAGTTGTTTCGCAATATTAAGTTTCTCTTAAAAAAGTGTAATGTTTTTATACAAAAATAGCGTATGCAACTCGTTTATAATGTTGATTTATTGCATTCGTACAAATTTCAAGACTCACTCCTAACGTCGCTCGTTTTCAAAAAATGTACTCGTGCAATAAACCTTAACATTATAAAATACATAAACTACTATTCCGAGCCAATAAAAAACAAATACAATTCTATCGAAAACTCAAAATATTTGCATCCTGCATGTTTCCTGACAGTTTCTTAACTAGCAAAAGCAATATCCGTCAGACGCATTTCTGTCTCGCAGTGACGTCACCCCTTGTTTCAAACACTTTTTTTTTTATCTCAATTACGTAACGTTTTTACGTTAATTTACGGCCGTCATTTCGCAAAAATGCCGTGCGGTGGCGGCGGCCGTCGTTTCCGCGTCCTGGGAGGAAGTGCCAAGGAAGAATGACGTGGCAGCCCGCACCCCCTCCTCGCTCCGGCCGCGCGGAGGGCGCGGCGAGTTCCGCGGGAGCAAGGGGCGTCGGCGACAGCAGGTGGTGGCGAGGGCGCAGGGAGGTTAAAGGTGAAGGTGGGAATGACGTCAAGAGTCAATGCACACTCACGTTACGAAGGCTGGAGAGTATTCTAATGCGGTTGTTTGGTGTAGGACCTGGTTCGTCGGAAGTCACGCGATTGAAATGCAGATTGTTATGATGGACGTAAGAGATTTTGTGAAAAACAAATTCGGGGAGGGAAACGGTATGGTTCATATTGGAAATAATGAATCAGCATAAGAAATCCGTGTTTAAAATTGAGCCCCAAAAAGGTGATAACGAACGCAGAGAATGGGCAGACGGGGGAAGAGATGGTGATGGTGGACGTGGATGTGGGAGCAGACGAGAAGGAAGGTAGAGGTGGAGACGGAGTTAAGAGACGAAGACGCAGGCAAGATTGGAGGTGGTGTTTAATACGCTGTGTAAAGGAAATAGAGGTAGGAATAGAGAGGAAGGCTAGGGCAGAAGCGGTGCCGCGACGGAAGTGAGACGAAGTGGAAACTCTGGTAGAGACGGAGGTCTGCAAGGAGAAGCAAGCAAGAGTGTCGGTGGGTCCCCCTTACGTCATATGGGGACCTGTCATCTCATATGGTTGATGTGTTGGTGGTGGCGAATGCGGGCGGAAAATCGGAACAGAAGTGAGGCATGGCGGTGAATGCTATGTGTATGAGGTCGTGAGCTAAGTGTACATGGGTACAGGCCATATCGAAGGTTTGATATGGTGGCGATGACGAAAACGAGAGCGCAAAGGAGGGGGGGGAGAGGGCAAAGGCGGGAAAACGGAACGGGGCGGAAGGGGAAGGTGGAGGGCGGGCACAGAGACGAAGACAGAGTGGGAGTGGGGGTGGAGGCGAGGTAAAATCAGCAACGGAGGCGTGTACGAAGGATCAAATCAGAGCGTGGAAGAACTATGCCATCTCGAAAGGTGGATGTTGCGACGGTGGTGAGGGTGAGAGGGATCGGAGGTGGGGCAAGGCGAAAGCAAAGACGTTGATACGGAAGGATGATGTAGCAAGAGCGGGGTGGGGCTGGGCCAACCCGAAGGGTTGTGGCGATGGCGAAGGCGTGAGCGGAATCTTAGGAGGAGTTGGAGGGAACGAAGGCGCCCCGCCTACTACGTAAAGGCCCATACCGGGATGGGGCGCGTCGGCGGGAGCGAGCCGGATCCGGGCGGGGCCGTGCCGGCGCGAGGGAAGCCCGGTTGACAAGACCACCCCGCACCCGGAGCTCCTCCCGTTTCTGCATACGCGCACTATTGTTTTAAGCGCGCCTTATCGAGCGCAGACCACTGCGGGGGCGGCGGCCGGAGGTTAGGGGCGCGGACGCAGTGCGTGCGACGCGGCGGCGGGGGCGGCGTCTCACGCACTCGCCAGCACGCACACGCACACGCGCCGTGCTACGCCGTGCCTCCCGCCGCCCGCCCGCACGCGGGGGTAGCCGCCCCTAGCGCTCGTGATCCGGGGGTGAACGCGCCCTAGGGGTTGAAACGCCGCCGCCGCCGCCGCCCTCGCGCTGGGGGTGCAGCACGCGCGCCAGCCCTCGCCTCGCCCGCATCGCCCGCCCCGCCCCGCCCCGCTCCGCCCCGCCCGCCCCACCCCGACCAGCCCGAGCTGCTTGCTAATTCTTTCTTACCTTCCCAGCCCTTATTCCGAGGGGGGTTTAGAACTCTGTAACTCGTATTCTAATGTATTGTTCTGTGTTCGTAATTCATGTAAGAATATACGTAGGAATGTAAGTAGGTATTTTTGTACGTACGAACGCTTTGAAAGAAAGATGAAATAAAATACGTAAGTAAATATAAGTGGCTATGAATGTAGTTGTGTACTTATGTATTTGTATGCATGTACTGTGTCGAAGTTTGTGGATGTTACATGTGTTGCGAAATTGCGTAGTATTGTGTGAATGTAATTGTATTTTATAAATATTTCATTTGATAATCAACTGAGTTGCATAAATAGTTATACACCGAATTAAATACTGTATAACTTAAGGTTCATGTTGGTAAGAAATAAAATGTTACGGATGTGGGGGAATTTTGACATCCCGTTGCATGGTCTTTAGAACAATGAAATGTATGTAATTGTCTCAAAGAAATTATTTTAATCAATTTCATCCATTCACTTGAAAATAAAAAAAAATCACTTCTGAAAATTTTAATTTCACTATTGGAATTTTATTTCGTAAGGGTTAATTTTATTTCTCAGATAATTTAATTTCCATATATAATGATGGTGTATATCTCTCTGATAATAATTGCATTGAAACATTGTTATAAGACTTATTAAGTAATATTTATTAACGTCTCTCATTCAATTCTATCTAAACATTTATTTCTTGGCCTTAAATTTTTGACAGATAGATTTGTGAATAAAAGCAAAGATTAAATTATAAAAACAATCTGTTATTTAGTCACAAGATTTACAAAATGCGACATTTAGGGTAAGGATTTCACCCGTCTTCAGACTAAGAACATTACTTATTGTCTACTACAATATAATAAATTTTATTAATGAAACATTCACAATAATATTCAAAGGACGTGTGTCTAATAATTACAATTGGGCGCTTGTATTCACACAAATGTCTGACAAACATTGACGACCAAGAATAAATAATGTGTAAATAATAATACATTAATAAATAATCATATGATTTACCTTCGATAAGAACGTATGATATTAATTTGAACTTTTACACGTTTGCTTGCTTATTAGTAATCAACAACATTATGTATAGCACTCGCGAATACTCAAATACTCAATACATATAGCACAAGATAATACTCGTCGCAATTATCTTTGCTCCCATTCATCGTGTCTTAGTACCAAATATTTTTCGCGTATAATTTGAGGAATATAGTTTTCACGAGTGATTTACTTTGTTTCGGTATCTTCAGTATCAGTAATATTGTGTGAATTGATACAAAACACGTCAAAAATGAGAATTTCAGAATAATTCTCTGGAAGATAAATTAAACGTGAAGCATTGCACATCTAAGGTAAACATATGACCCGAAATCACCAAATAACAAGAAGCTCCTGTTTTTCACTTTTACCGCGCTTTGCATTCAACTGGCAAACCTTTTCAAATGTATAATTTACCTACTTAGAATTTCTTAAAATATAAGTTTTGAAATGTACTTTCCTGGAATAAGATCAACACACTGAAATTGTTCTCCTGTGAACATTCTTGGGTTGCGTCATGAGAAAATAAGAGGGAGTACCGTCGACCCAAAACGTTCGTCATATTAATTTGTGTTCGTGAATACAAATTATGTGACTCACTAACTACACCCCCAATGTTTTGTCAGAAACGAGTTCCAAAATAATCACTCACGTGACTGAACTGAGTGGGAGATTTGCGAAACCGAATCACCGTATCCATTCATTCTGTCGCCTCTTAATCGCTGGGTTGCGTTTGAGAAGCAATGAACTATCGAATAGATGTGTGCCAAATGAGAAGGGTGCACTCATCCAACATTTATAACTGCAAAAATTAAAAAAATTAAAAAACACCCTCGTAGGTATTGGTTTCATTAAGTGTAAAATGTATTAAACATTTCTAACCTTTACTTATACCATTTTTGTCACCAAGGACTGGAATACTACTGCGTTGTTACAGTATGGTATGGTACGAGCCTCCGCCGCTGCCGCCGGAGAGAATTCAGACAGGAAATTACTTTAGTGCATCCTCTGTGACGCGCAGGGCACAACACTCCCGTGGGCATCCACGCGGTCTCCGCGCCCGACCACACCTTCTTTCCCCCGATGCATAATGCCGCTGAGTAGGTGGGCGGGCGGGCAAAGGTGTGGCCCTGCTGGACAGGGCGGGGTGAGGACAGAGTAAGGGAGAAGGAGAGCAGAGGAAATGAGTGCGATAGCAGAAGCGACGGCCTGGGCGAGGGTGGCAGTGAAGGGTGGTGGTGGTGCGGAGTTAAACAAGGACGAGGGGAGGATAGGGACGAGAGCGGGTGCAAAGGTTCGAACGAGTGCGAAGGTTCGAACGAGTGCGAAGGTTCGAACGAGTGCGAAGGTTCGAACGCGTGCGAAGGTTCGAACGCGTGCGAAGGTTCGAACGCGTGCGAAGGTTCGAACGAGTGCGAAGGTTCGAACGAGTGCGAAGGTTCGAACGCGTGCGAAGGTTCAAACACGTGCGAAGGTTCGAACGAGTGCGAAGGTTCGAACGAGTGCGAAGGTTCGAACGAGTGCGAAGGTTCGATCGAGTGCGAAGGTTCGAACGAGTGCGAAGGTTCGAACGAGTGCGAAGGTTCGAACGAGTGCGAAGGTTCGAACGCGTGCGAAGGTTCGAACGCGTGCGAAGGTTCGAACGCGTGCGAAGGTTCGAACGCGTGCGAAGGTTCGAACGCGTGCGAAGGTTCGAACGCGTGCGAAGGTTCGAACGCGTGCGAAGGTTCGAACGCGTGCGAAGGTTCCAACGCGTGCGAAGGTTCGAACGCGTGCGAAGGTTCGAACGCGTGCGAAGGTTCGAACGCGTGCGAAGGTTCGAACGCGTGCGAAGGTTCGAACGAGTGCGAAGGTTCGAACGAGTGCGAAGGTTCGAACGAGTGCGAAGGTTCGAACGAGTGCGAAGGTTCGAACGAGTGCGAAGGTTCGAACGAGTGCGAAGGTTCGAACGAGTGCGAAGGTTCGAACGAGTGCGAAGGTTCGAACGAGTGCGAAGGTTCGAACGAGTGCGAAGGTTCGAACGAGTGCGAAGGTTCGAACGAGTACGAAGGTTCGAACGAGTGCGAAGGTTCGAACGAGTGCGAAGTTCGAACGAGTGCGAAGGTTCGAACGAGTGCGCAGGCTCGAACGAGTGCGCAGGCTGAACGAGTGCGGCTGACGGTGCGCGGCTGAACGAGTGCGGGCGAACGAGTGCGAGTTCTAAGCGCGTGCGCGGGGGGCTTGAGCGAGGCGCGAGGGGCAAGAGCGAGTGCAAGGGGGCTAGAGCTAAGCGAGGGGGGGGGGCTAGTGCGAATGCGAGGGCTAGAGCAAGTGCGAGGGTGAGGGTGTATGCAGGGCAGGGACAGGGGGAGTGGGCGAGAGTGGCAGCGAGGAGAGTACGGGGACAGCTAGAGTGGTGGCCCTGAGGGCGCGCCCTTATCTCCGTGTCGCGTCGCCGCAGGGCGGCTCCACCGGTCGCGCTGTCACGCACCCACGGCGGCGCCCACTGCCTGAGATCTTCCACTGTGTATACGCTGGAGCAAGGGCTGGCTTTGCTATGATGCGGCATTATTTAACACACTCATTATTTTGAACGAGTATCCTGCAGTATTGCTTTGCCACAGAGCTTTGGTAGCTTGAAAAATAAATTTAAAAGCATAAGCCTTAAAGCCTTATCAACATCTGAAGAGTCGCAGGTTCAAATCTCTCTAGGGGAAGGAAATTCTTTCCTTGGTTTCGCATGTGTTTTGGATCACGGAGGAACTTGTGTTCCGTTGACTCTAAAAGTCTCCAAATGCAACAACAAAGGAAGTGTGACCAACAGGAGACCTGGTTATCGGACCCACAAGGAACCAATTTCAACAAGGGTGTTTCGCTATTTGTTTTATACACAGATATTGAGAGTTTTCATTAAGTAATCATTCATATCATTGAATGTTGAAATGCAATTAAGGTTTATTACATTTCAAGGAGACTGCGACTTTTTTTCGTTAAAACAAGACACAAGGCGAGGAGCGAGGAAGAGGTCAATGTGCAAAAACATAGGATGAGGAGCGCAGAAAGAGGACAATACTGTGTTGAGAAAGAGGTTAATGCCGTCTCTAGTGTTTTTTCATAGCATTCCGTTGATCCATGGAGGGTAATTGGCGTCGGGCAAAATAAGCCGTAGGGGAAAAAAATCAGGGATACTATTTTTGCAGACGTTTAAATTGATTGTTTGCAATTTCCGCGTACATCAGTTAAGCCACCCACAACTTGGGCTGAAATTGCTGGTAGTTGTATGAGTCGAATCAGAGACTATATTCCCGTGGTCTCCGCAGAGATCTGGCTGGCAGGTCCTAGAGTTCGGGTCTCTAGAAGGTTGCGCATTTTGAACACCAGTGGAGCATTCACTATATGGAGGCTACTTGTTCTTTTTGACAGTTCTCAGTGGTTTCTTCGGTCAGTACTTAAGTGATTTTTGGAACACTACCTTCCAACACTTCAAACGGGTGTGGAGCGCGTGCCATCTTTCCTTCCTCATCCTTGTTCCCTCCCCTTTCACACAGGACTTACTCCTCTTGTACACACGTATTACACTACCACACAGTTGAGAAGCTTCGCGCTTGTCCCGTCGGCCCCCGCTGGAGGAGACCCTTGAAGGAAGAACCTCACGAGGCGATGTGTAGTTCGCCGCAACCCTCGGGAAATTACTTGTACTTCACTTTCCGCACTTCTGAAACAATATCGAATCATAGCAGCTGACGCGCTCGGAAATTTTAATTAATCAAATCTAGTTGACCCCCTATAGGCTTCCTGGATTGCTGATTATATTTTTTCTCCCATATTTACCACGGAACGGGTCACAAAGATCTCAGGAATATCATCCATTACTTCAGGTGGTTTCCTTTAAGTGAATATGGGATTAGGACGAGAATTCTCGGAAGATATAATTATTACTGGCGTTCAATCATATTACGTTCTCGCGTAACTACGTGGGAAGAGTGAGTATTGTAATTCCACGCCGGAAATCGGTTAGATTTTTCTACAGAAGAACTCTTATTGCTGGACTCTGGTAACGAGAAAATAGATAAATCTTGTCCCTGTATGTAGTAAATTACTTCCTCTAACATGTTATGAAGTCAAAATCCTTTTTGTAGTTACTTGATAGCGAAAAATTACTTGAGGGCAAAATGCCAATCTGTCCATGTGTCGTCAACGCTAATGCCCAACTATTCTGACGTTTTTCTCCAAAATTAATATTCCCCTATCGATCTGAACGAACTCAGGTTCTGCAAGTTTGAAACTGAATTTTTGAGTTTGAGGGATACTTTACAATAAGCCTCAATCACCTTTTCAAAATTGTCTTGAAAGTTACTCCCATTTTTTTGGTAAATCTTGCTTAGTTATAGGGTAAAAAACCTCTTAAAATGGCGCGGGTCTTATTTTTGTTGAAATTCATGTCACTTTTGAAAATTGGAATCGCTCAAACTTTTTACGCTTCTTCCTACAACTATAGTATTGAAGATATAATTGTTAACCCCTAAATGAATGCTGTTTTTCAAAGATGGATCTTTAAATTAAATTCTGTACGAGTTTTCAAAAATATGAGTACTTTTCACGTATTTTGCATGAAATATAAGAAATGTTTAAATAATTATTTTCTGAAAAGCAGCTCCAAACGTTTTCTTTAATTTTAAAGTTAACCAAAAACTGAGTAAATTTTGGTTTTAAGTAAAATGAAATCATTTACGTACTCAAATTGCATTCCTACATTTTATGTTGTTCTTCGAACGTAGTAATCCAATCTTGACAAGTATGTTGATTCGGCAGTAAGACTTAGGTTTTCTTCGAAATTTTTTTCGGGGGGGGGGGGGTAAGGGAGTGTCATGACCCTCGTGACCTTGCCTTGGCCGTGTAGCTGTGTGGTTACTGGGTGCGGCGACACGGGTGGCATGGCGGGGGAGATGACGCGAGCGCAAAGGGAACTAACGGAGACGACGGCAGTGATGGGACTCGCAGGGGCGACGAAGGCGGTGGGGGGGATGGCAGAGGGAGGAGAGGAGAGGTCGGTGGCAAGGGAGAATGTGGACGGGCCGTCACAGGTCGCGCGGTTGCGGGGGATGGCAGAGGTGACGGTGACGGCGAGGGTGTGAGTAGCAGGGGTGACGCGGCCGTTGGATGGCAATGGAGGCAGCGGTGGCGGTGATGGCGGCGTACTTCGGCCGAATGACGGGGTGACAAGTGCGGCGGGTTCGGTGGGGGATTGTGGGCGACGGGGATGGCGTAGGGATGCAGGAAGCGCTAGTGGCGCAGGAGCTGGGGAGGGGCGTGGGAGGTGAGGTAGGTGGCGAGGGGGGGAGAGGCAGAGGGATCTACGGAGTAGTGTGGGCGGGGAAATGGTGTAAGGATGGAGGAAGCGCGGGTGGCATGGGGGGTGGCGGGGGAAATGAGGTCGGTGTGCGCGACCCAGACGGCGCGATTGCAGTGGGCGGTACAACAGACGACGGTGACTGCGGGGGCGTCGGGCGCGATCGACGGGCACAAAGAAGGCGGCGAGGGGGGCGGGGACGCGCCGTCAACCTCCGTCATCCGCAGGCGACGACCATCTCTAATCGCCGCCCCGTCTCACCTCGCCGTGAATCACCTCCGTTTGCTCTGATAGCACGGGCTGTGTTTGCGCTGGGGCGGGGCGCGGGGCGGTGGCACCGAGGATTTCGCCGGTGCGGGCGAGGGAGGTGGCGGGGGCAGGGGCGAGGGCGGGGGCGGGGGCGGGGCCGGGGGCGCGCCTCGGGGCGACGTGCGATAGGAGCAGCGCGGGGGCGCGGCCGGGGACGCGACTCGACACGAACTGGGAGACGACGCAGCCCTCAGGGGATTTTTACCACGATACCCTCAGGTTCCGGTAAATGTTTTTAGCCTTAAAACGAGATGGTGAAAACACAAATGGAAAAATAACAAGCAACGAATAAAGTTAAATAAACAAATAAGTAACATTTTAAGATTAACATCAACAATCCACATAAGTTGAATTTCGATTGCTCTAATTTAATGTTATATCTAATTTGTATTTGGAAAACTTTTCGTACCCCATCTCTCTTTCTCGGGACGAACTCTGGCTTTACATACCCATACTCTTAGTTTTTGGACCACGAAACACTCCAGAGGGGACCACAATATTTACACAACGTAATATTTATTACTATACATAAATTAAATTAAAAAGTGTTTCATATGTTTTTCTTAGTTGGACACGTGCAAATTTTCCGCAATATTTTCTTCATTGTTTGCTATTCATTTGAACACTTGGTAAATCATTTTGGAACCTAACATCAAACGGCAGACATGTTTAGATTTGTACGTTTAATTTGTGTAGAAAATCAAATAGTCGATTTAAATTTACATAGATTTCGAGATGGTAAGGAGCACACAGAAGAGGTAACTCTCATAAAACGGTCTCCTGTCATATATTACGATCTAAGAAACATAATTCGGGCTGGAACGCACCATAACCAAATTATGCACGACTAGCGTACGCTCGCGAGAAGCCTCCCTCTCGAAAGGAACTTGGGAAAGGTTCAGTAAACCGGTGCTCAAAAGGGGCCCATTCAGGAAAGTCTTTCACCATTTTTTCTCATGGAGCTATGTTTTTTGGAGTGCTGAATTCGAATTTGTGGTTTGTGACCTCCAGAAATATCGGATTCAGAGAGAAAATTGCAAAGAACTCTAAAACGATTATAATACGGGTTATAATACGTAATAAAACTACATTTTATATTTGAAGTACTTTCCCACTTTAACTTTTAAATTATGACCTTTATATTCAAAATTAAAGTAGACACAATTCCCTACAAAATTCATATTTTATCTTTGAGTTTTAGACAAGGTGCTGGAGCGCGCTGAAAAAATGGACTTTTTATTTTTTTTGTTTTTTGTCAAATTCTTTATAGATGCTACATTTATTGATGTGGCAAACCTCAAATTCGAATTTATCACCACAAGAAACTTGAAGAACTGGCGAGGAAAAACCTTCGGAGTTTTTTCCGGGTCAGGATATGGTTTGACTGGGTACAGAACATCCCGGCTATCGCTTTCTCTTACAATGGGAGGGGGCGGAATATGTAAGCAGAATCGCGCTTCATTGTTCTGGTACTTCTGCATCCAGCAGCCTTTGTTCGAGCTCTGCGCTTTGCTCTTTGCCCGGTGTTTGCTCTCCATTGTTCAACACTACTGCGACCTCCCCTTCCCTCTATAAACACCCGCGCGCGAGGTGCGGGATTAACACGTAAACAGTTTATATGTTTGCAGAGTTCTCGAAGCTCACAAAATAATACAAAGAAACACGAAAACAAGATTATCTTTCAATGAAGTAACAAACATCCCAGAAATTTGTGAACTAGTGAAATCATGAAGGACTGCGGAGCCAGCAATATATTTCAAGTGGTCTCTAATATACGAGTTTACTGCATGATGCCAAGACTCTTGCAGAGTGCAATCACTCTACAGCCGAGGACTTATTCCAATAAGTAGATGTGTGTTGTCTAAAGACGATAAATTTGCTCCAAATGACCACTATTGGAGTTTCGTGGCATACCCTGCAAACCTTTTACCTTATTAATTGAACGGACTGGGGTAAAACAGTGCTATGTTTTTTGTGAGAAAGAGAAAAACAGAAATTGTATTAATCCAAACACTTCTGAGCGTGTGTTTACTCTTCCAGCTACTTTATACGCTCCTATTCTTCCATATTCCATATTCACGTTTGGGTACCGTTTGATTCGGTGTGGGAGAAAATTCGAACATCTTTATTTAGGATAAATGAAAAGATAAATACCATTTTGTTGTCCAGATTCATTCAATTATAAAATTCAATTATTTCATTGAGTCCAGTGCATGTAACATGCATGAATTAAATTTATTATTTTGAATCAATTATGTCATCTATGCTGCGAGGAGAAAGGTATAACATTTCGCTTCTCCCAGTAGTGCAAACAGCGAGCACATGCAGACCTCATGATGCGTGTGGCCCCTGAGGGAGAAGGAATTTAGAGTGGACTGGGTGAAAGTTCGATTACACTCCAATTGCAGGGTTATAGTTATTAAAGTCATTTGGCCGATGAAGAGCAAATAACGGACGCGGTTGAAACTTCTAAACCGAGGCTTTGCACGAGGTTTCTAAACAAACAGGTCCGTTGTTTGTGGTATCGGCAACAGATCGTTCAATATTTTTCGTAATAAAACTTTCTTATTGCAATAAATCATGTAAATAACTCCTTTTCTTGTATCACAGGTACTCATATGACATCTTATAACGTTCTTAATATTATGGCTTTTTCTAGTCAAGTAAATGCTGTAGAAGTGGCACGAAAGTGACCAATTTAAGAATTCAAATTCCAATTTAAGAATTCTGGTTAATTCAAAATAAATTATGAAGAAAAGTAAAATTAACTTATTTCAGATCAGCATTTGATAGAATATTCGCAGAACGTGTGCAGAAGAAATTGTATTATTTGTGCAAATTAATTGTGTCCCACTGATACTGGAACACACTCGAAATAAAATTTATTGCATTTGCCTCGGCGTTTGAGAAACAATTTATACATAGGGGAATATCATACATGGTTAATAGTGTGTTTTCACTAATATTTTGATGTGCGCATCCAGTTCATCTTCTTTCCCTTTCTAGGGGTACAAGCTTTCCCACATACAGCATACGTTTCTGGACAGCAGAGCGTCGTTTCATGGTGGCCTTTCATTGCACTTTCGTCATTGAATTCCCAAACGTATCATCTAAGTGTGAGAAATAACTAATGAACTCAGATGTATAATGCAACGTACAAAAATGCATCTACGTGCCTACGTATCCCTCAGAGAGAGAGAGAAGGAGAGAGGGGGAGAGGGGGAGAGAGGGAGAGAGGGAGAGAGAGAGGGGGGGGGAAAAAAGGGGGGGGGGTGAGAAGAGAAGGGAGTGAGAGGGAAGAAGGATGTGAGGGAGAGGCGGTAAGCGAGAGTGAGATGGAGGGAAGGGAGGGAGGAGAGGGAGAGAGAGAGAGAGAGAGGAGGAGAGAGAGAGAGAGAGAGAGAGAGAAAATATTAGAATAGGTCTCGCCTTTGTATAATGGTAGGTAGCGTGGTGGGCATTCGGAGGTAGACTGTCCTTCGCCGATTGATCAGCGTGTTGCATGATGAAACCGAAAGCGCGACCGGTCGGTTGGACGGCCGGCCGGCGGGGTCGACCTTCCGTCCTAGCGTGTCGGCCCGCGCGGCGCCACTCGTCCCCCCCTCTCTCCGCCCCCGCCCCACCCACGCCCACGCTACCGCCGTTGCGCCCGGCCCGGCGTCTCGCAATGTTTTTGTCGGTCGCTACGCGACGGCGAAAGGGGCGGCGTGCGAATCCCCGGTGTCCGCCCGCACCCCCACCTCCGACGCCTGTCGATCGCTTCCTGGAACCCGCCCCCCCCGCCCCTTCCCCCCGCCACCGGCCCGTCGATACTGTGAGCTTCGCAGGGGAGTAACCCCGTTTCGCCTCCCCGCGACCCGCTTCGTGCGAACGGATGGACATTGGGCGAATGCCTGCACCCCCACTCCCACCCCTGCAAGCGTTCGCTGCTGTAAATGTATACTTTGTCTCGGCTGCAATCATCGCTGTATTCGTCTGCTGCATTAGAAGAGTAGTTCTCTAACACATTCGGTTCGCAGCACACACTTTCATCCAGGGGACATTGCGGCTCTACAAGCAATTCCAGCCTGCCTGCATTAAAACTGAAAGGTGTGTGTTCGTGTGTAATGTATGTATGTATGTATGTATGTATGTATGTGTGCGTGTGTATGTAAGAGAGGTTGTGAGTGAGAAAAAGTTTGATGGAGTGAGAATGTGATGGACTGAGGAATTTAAGGAGCGGAAGGGGTGGAAGTGATAGTGCTGGAAGGAAGATGAGAATGTGAGTAGAGAGGGAGAGCGAGAGAGGGAGAGCGAGAGAGGGAGAGCGAGAGGGAGAGAGGGAGAGCGAGAGAGGGAGAGCGAGAGAGGGAGAGCGAGAGGGAGAGCGAGAGAGGGAGAGCGAGAGAGGGAGAGCGAAGGGGAGAGCGAGAGAGGGAGAGCGAAAGAGGGAGAGCGAAGGAGTCATCCGAACGCTCTCAACCCCTGCAACAGCTCTGAATCGTTCGTTTGTATTTATGAAAGAGTCTTATATTTCGTCTTTTCGGATACACTAGTCAAATACATCCGCTTCTTCTATTTCATGTTCACAGACAGGGTGATATGTTAATAAACAAAAATAGCACGGAAGAAAAGGTTGTGTGTGAGAGGGCGAGATATAAAACGAATGAGAGTGAAGGAACGAGTGGTGGAGAGTGAGCAGGTGAGAGTCAACATGATAGTGAGTAAGAAGAGCGACAGTTCATGAGAGAGTGCACATATGTGCTTTTAACGCATACACCTTTCGCTAGCTGTCTGTTTGCAACCATAAATTCGTATCCACGTTATTGCCTTGAGAGATTTGCTCTATAGATTGAAATTCCTCACAAAAAATGTGAAATAAATAAAATAAAATGTTTTTAAGATATTTGAGAAAGAAGTTTTGGCATTCCTGGATAATGAATCAGTAAACTATTATAAAAATTGTCCGATTGATAATGGATTGTAATGAAATTATGTTGTCATAAGGTGTGTAAACAGGATTCAACTGTTTAGCCTGTCAGTTGTGGGTACTGTGTACTCGCATGTCATAAAGTCATTTGTCTTATGTCGTTATCACATTTCATATCTTAAGAACTATACGAAGAGATTTCACCGCTTGTCTTGCGAATTGGAATATAATGTGACCTGAACAGCAACTTCATTAATGGCACAAAAGGAGAGTATTTTTGCAATGCACCGCAATAGCACCACAAAAACTTAATAAAATAACAATTCGCAGTAGAATATACACAGGTGATTCAATTACAAACATTTAATCAGCCGGGGAATTAAACATTTTCCAATTTAGTTCATATTGACTTTAACGGACTAATCACGAATATAAACTTACCAAAAACTTACCATGTCTTACTCGAGGCACTGATGTACAATGAACAGTTGATGTACTCTTATATCCTAAAATAAAGAAATCAAATTAAAGAGCGAACATAATCAGTTTTAAGTGTTGTGTTGCATACAATACATATTCTCTCATTGTTATTGTGACTCATGGTTTTCGTGGCAAATGCAATATTCTCTCCCTGAATTAATCGGATAATTTACTATCTTCCTATTCTGCGTGTGGATCTACCGAGTTCATTTATTAGAAATCTGGCCCTGATAAAACTGACAGACCCCTGTACTTCGTTTGCTCCGACGAAAATACAACAATAAATCTGAAATGGGTTGTTAGGTAGAGTGGAGTAGGGTCAGCGAGCGTTTAATTGATCGTTGCATCATTATTTTATTGGCAGTCTTCTTGTGATTAATAATATAAATATCATTTCGTCGAACTTTTTTTAATTTCAAATGACGCCTAATAGTTACGAGAAAAGGATAAAAAGTACCGAGGAAGAGACGCATGTATTGAGAGAATAAAATAAAGTAATTTATTGGGCATACTCCTCTTTACATTGAGTAAATTTTGAATCGATACTAGTATTGATATATTGCCTTGAGCTCCCCACAAATGAGTTTCTGATAGAAATACCTGTTTCACGTTTATGAACTAATTTTCCCTATACATTTTAATGTCGAACAGAGGTACTCTCGTTCATGTGGTAGCAGATAATCAATTCAACTTGACAATTAAAATAAACGGTGTACATATGATTAGCACAGTCCGTGATTAAAAAAATAAGATAACCATTTGTTTATAATTCGTTTGAACATTGAGGTGTGGTCGGATGGTCTTTTATTAGTAATCTATTTTTAGCTAATATTAGTGGCCGTTCATTTCCCTATCCATGGAACGATATCGATTGTAAACATTGTGCAAACAAGGAACAGAATAGCTCACAATTTTGAGCGGTACAAATACCGCTAGGGCTAGGTAGAGCGGACGTGGGTGTAAACAGTCATCAAAATTATCTTTCGGCTTCTAACGGACACTATTGTCCCAGAATAATTTTGTAAAATATGCATAATCATTTCACACTTCCTGATTCTTAAACTGTGTAATAAAGTAGATTTGAACTGTCTTCGCCTAAGCACATATTGAACAAATGTGATATCTCCTTGCGCCAAATAAGGAAGTAAAAAGTGTACGATAATGACAAAATCCCTGCGGTAGAAATTCTGACCAGTAGAGCTGATTTTGGGAATTGAGGGACAGGCATGATACAAGATTTATAACGGAGAAAAATTGAACAACATATTAAACAAATTTTTATTAAAATTAGTTCACCTGATTTTATAAATATTGCAAATTCCGTTTAATATTAAACCAGTATGAAAAATTCGTGATTGTCAAATTTGTTCACATCCCAACGAAAAGGTGTGTCGCAGATTTAATGCGTTATCCTTCATTGTAAGGTTTTGGTCAGAGCGGGCAAGAATTCTGGTTATCATGGCCGACCTTTCATATTGGTAGAACGGTATCAAATAATTTTGAAATATTCATCGGAGCTAAACTATTCAACATGAGTATCATAATAGTAGTTTTTCTACTCCCATTGTATAATGCTATCATTTTATGGCTGCAACCAGTTGCATAATGATACTCGTTACGATACAGATTTTATTATCATGTAGATTCTTGACCAGTCACCGAGAAGTTTACAAACCAGGTATTCACAATTAATCATTGGGAATCGTTCTAGTAAAGTTTCGTTCGATTGTGTACATTACAATTGCGTTCGTTATTATATTATGCTTGTCAGTTTCAGTTCCTTTTATTATTAGTAATTTTGTTCGTGGAATATTATTTAAAATAAATTGGATCGTAATTTCTCTTTGATCCTACTGGACTAGCGCGGTACTCCCTTGCAAGAGGACTGGTAACCACAGCCACCTGTGGTAGCATGCGAAGGTAGGGATTTGAAGCTGTCTGTTAGGTGGCCTTGGCTGAATCCTGCATTGTCAACTGCCACGAAGAGATTCAATGTAAAAGTTTAACTTATAAAAGTCATAAAAAAAGTACCGTATGAAACTCGATGAAATGGGTATGAATACACTCGTGTGAAGTTTACGATATTCGCTCGTATCGTAATATCACACTCGTGTATTAATAACATCGCTACATCATCGTTTCATAATGTACTATTATGCAACTAGTTTATAATGTTAGGTTTTATTGCACGAGTACATGTTTTGAAATCGAACGACATTGGGAGCGAGCTTTCAAATTTGTGCGAATCCAAAAAAGGAACATTATAAACGATTTGCATACGATATTTTTTGTATAACGGCATTATAAATTTATATAAGTATCTAAGTTAATTTGGAGGATTTTCTTTCTGACGTTACGGGCATATGACTTCTATGCGAAAAAACGGTGGTCGGCCGTTCGGTTTACTGCAAACACACCACGATTCTGTCATTGCGATTGAGTCACTGTGTGATGGTGCAATTACTCGTGCTATAAAACGCAAATGACGTCATAATCAATGCCGTAAGATGACCTTTTATAAAAGATTTCTTGTAACGAAAAAGGTTGATTATAATGCTGGAATACAAAAAAATTGTTTCGTTAGATTATGCTCGGTGGAAGAGCTCAGATTCGGTTCACCGAAATTATGGCAGAATACTTCAGAAGAAATCGATGAAATTGACAACTGTTCATTTCCTGTTAAGTTAGCAGAAAATCGTATCTTTCTTTTAGAACTAATTAGTAAATTTTGAACTAACCCAACAATTTTTTGTATATTTTCTAATTATTTGTATATTTTTTTATATTTTCTGTAAAGAAATTTTGTATAATTTCTATAAAGCTAACCAAAGGAATCTGTAAATTCCCATTCCCTTTAGCTTACTCTCACCCATTGTGTTTTGTAATATTTTGCACACCAGACCTAAGGAAACTACTCTACTAATTTTCATTTCTTGGGAATTTTTTCCCATTTCTAATCTCACTTTTCTTGGACTAATTAACATGGGAGTTCGTATAAGTTAAAGTGAATTTCCTTGAATTTACTCATACCGATTTTGAACTTTATATTTATTTCCTCATTCTCTTAGTACAACCAATATGTACAATGAAAGTATTGTAATCGGGCCCAAATTAGCAGAATATACACAAGTTGTTTACGTACAGACGGATGCGGACCTGCGTTCAGATAGACGTTCTCAGTATCCGCCACGTCTATATGTGTTTGCGACGAAAACTCAGATCGATTTTTTGCAACGTTAGAATTCTTTCATTATTCCATGTAAGAGAAAGTGAAAGCTCGCTAGGTTCTCATTGTGACATTTCTGACTTTCCTGTGTATTCAAAGTTAGTACAATTGGTGAGGGTGATGTGGGGGCAGACTGTACGTGTGGTAATGTACATACGGGCGAGATTGCTGGGTGAAACTGAAAAAAGTTCATGCTGGTCGAGGGTTCGTGACATTGGAGTGCCGCGGCTAGAGTTGGAAATGTGTACTAATGTGGAATGTGTTGGCATGTTTCTCACTTTCTTCAGAGCGAGAAAAAGATAGTGCAAAATTCAGTTGGTCTAAACCGGGTGCCCGAGATAACCAAAACTGGAGCTTAATTAATTTTGCTCTGGTCTTAATTAATTTAGTTGGAAGAATCGTCAGTTCGAGTCACACAATTCTGATGAATGTACATACGCGCGCATCTCATGTTGTGTTGATATCTCCATTGATTACTCCTTTATCGTAATGTTGTAATGGTAGAGTATGTCGTTGTAGAACATATATTTTCTTTGGAATAGGGAGTTTAAAAGCAAATTAAACTAATCTTTTTAAATTATAATGATCATTTAGGTGTTTATTGTTGTGGACAAACGGATGAACAAACAAAAGAATGCGCGGGCGGGCGCATAGACATCGTACGGGAAGAGAGACAGATATAGAGGGGCACACCTTGTCATACTCTCGGAATCAATATTTCGCACGATTCTTTCTGTTGATTACAGTACGTACTACATGAGAAAGTGAATGTCGGGTTGGTGTCGTCGCTCGGGAGCAAACAGTTCGATTCCCGTGCGCCCCCTCCATCTCATCGCCCCTGCTTTCACCCCCTCCGTATTATTTACCCACCTGCGCCGCTACCGACCCACGCCTGCACCCTGTCACCGTCGCGTATGTCGTTGCTGCCCCTGAAACTGCCACCCTCAATAGCACAGTCATTACTGCAGCTCTAGCCTTATCCATCCCTTCGCCACCGACCTTGCATCTGCCTTCGTGACTACAACTCCACCACCACCACAACCACAACCACCACCCCCCACCACCACCACCCCCCCCACCACACCCCCACCATCACCATCCCCCCACAACACACCCCAACCAAACAACCCCATCACAACCACAACCACAACCACAATCGCCACCACAAGCACTACCACAAGCACTACCACAAGCACCACCACAAGCACCACCACAAGCACCACCACAAGCACCACCACAAGCACCACCACAAACACCACCACCACAAGCACTCACCACAAGCACTACACACAGGCACTAGCCACAGAGCACTGCCACAAGGCACTACCACGACGCACTGCAAAGCACTGCCACAAGCCACCAGCACCAAAGCCTCCACAAGCCCACGGCACCAAGCCACCACAGACCGCACCACAAGCACTGCCACAGCACCCACAGCACTGCCACAAGCCGCACAGCACACGCACTCAGCAGCCCACGCACACAGGCACTACCACAGGCACTGCACCACAGCACTACCACAAGCACTACCACAAGCACTACCACAAGCACTACCACAGGACCAGCCACCGCACTGCCACAGAGCACTACAAGCACACAAAGCCCACCACAGCCACCACAGGCCGCCACAAGGCACACCACAGCCTCCAAGCACAGCCACAAGCACTCCACAGCCACAAGCCACAGCACCACACAGCACGCTCCACCACAGGCACTACCACAGGCACTGCACCACACGAGCACTGCCACAAGCACTACCACAGCCTGCCACAAGCACTGCACCACAAGCACTAGCCACAGGCACCCCACAAGCCCTACACACTACACACCACAGCACAAGCACTACCACAGGCCTGCCACAGGCACGCCACAAGCACTACCACAGCACGCACCACAGAGCACTGCCACAGGCCCACAGGCACTCCAAGCACACCACAAGCCTACCACAAGGCACCACCACAGCACCACCACAAGCACTACCACAAGCCTGACCACAGCACCACAAGCCACCACAAGAAGCACACCACAAGCACACCACAGAGCACACCACAAGCACTACCACTGAAGCACCACAAGCACTACCACAAGCCACCACAAGCCTACACAGCGCCACCACAAGCACTACCACAGCACCCAGCACTGCACAGCCACCACAAGCACCACCACAAGCACCACCACAAGCACCACCACAAGCACTACCACAAGCACCACCACAAGCACTACCACAAGCACCACCACAAGCACTACCACAAGCACCCAAGCACCTACCAAGCACACAAGCCACACAGCCACACAAGCCACCACAAGCACTCACCACAAGCACTGACCACAAGCTACACACACACAGCACCACCACAAGCACCACCACAAGCCACCACAAGCACTACCACAAGCACTCCACAAGCACACACACAGCACCCACCACAAGCCACCACAAGCACCACCACAGCACATCACAAGCACACTCACAAGCCTACCACAGCCACAGCCACCACTACACCACAAGCACCACCACAAGCACCACCACAAGCACTACCACAAGCACTACCACAAGCACTACCACAAGCACTACCACAAGCACTACACAACACCACACACACACCAAGCACTATCACAAGCACCACTAACTACCACACTACCACAACCACCACACCACACACAACACCACAAGACAACCGACACCTCTATCACAGCCACACCTCACAGCCCCACTCACCTCCACCACAAGCACCACAACCACCACTATCACAACCACCACTATCACAACCACCACTATCACAACCACCACTATCACAACCACCACTATCACAACCACCACTATCACAACCACCACTATCACAACCACCACTATCACCACATCCAGCCACCACTATCACAACCACCCATCACACACCAATCACCACCTACACACCACTCCCAGCACCTATCCAGCCACTCCTTTACACCACCACCTCCTCCACCCTACACCGCCCCCCTCACCACCATATCACAGCCACCACTTCACCACCCTCACCCTCTCACGCCACCCATCCCACCACTACTCCGCCCCTCACCCTCCCTCCGCCCTCCCCCACAACACAACACAGATAACCGGCCTCCGCCCTCCTCGTCTCCGCCCTCCTCGTCTCCGCCCTCCCCGCCTCCGCCCTCCTCGCCTCCGCCCTCCTCGCCTCCGCCCTCCTCGCCTCCGCCCTCCTCGCCTCCGCCCTCCTCGCCTCCGCCCTCCTCGCCTCCGCCCTCCTCGCCTCCGCCCTCCTCGCCTCCGCCCTCCTCGCCTCCGCCCTCCTCGCCTCCGCCCTCCTCGCCTCCGCCCTCCTCGCCTCCGCCCTCCTCGCCTCCGCCCTCCTCGCCTCCGCCCTCCTCGCCTCCGCCCTCCTCGCCTCCGCCCTCCTCGCCTCCGCCCTCCTCGCCACCGCCCTCCTCGCCTCCGCCCTCCTCGCCTCCGCCCTCCTCGCCTCCGCCCTCCTCGCCTCCGCCCCTCGCCTCCGCCCTCCTCGCCTCCGCCCTCCTCGCCTCCGCCCTCCTCCCCTCGCCTCCGCCCTCCTCGCCTCCGCCCTCCTCGCCTCCGCCCTCCTCGCCTCCGCCCTCCTCGCCTCCGCCCTCCTCGCCTCCGCCCTCCTCGCCTCCGCCCTCCTCGCCTCCGCCCTCCTCGCCTCCGCCTCTCCTCCGCCTCCGCCCTCCTCGCCTCCGCCCTCCTCGCCTCGCCCTCCTCGCCTCCCCCCCTCCTCGCCTCCGCCCCCCCCCTCCGCCCTCCTCGCCTCCGCCCTCCTCGCCTCCGCCCTCCTCGCCTCCGCCCTCCTCGCCTCCGCCCTCCTCGCCTCCGCCCTCCTCGCCTCCGCCCTCCTCGCCTCCGCCCTCCTCGCCTCCGCCCTCCTCGCCTCCGCCCTCCTCGCCTCCGCCCTCCTCGCCTCCGCCCTCCTCGCCTCCGCCCTCCTCCTCGCCTCCGCTCCCCCTCGCCTCCGCCCTCCTCCTCGCCCTCCTCCTGCCTCCTCGCCTCCCCCTCCTCGCCTCCCCGCCTCGCTCCCCGCCCTCCGCCTCCCTCCTCCTGCCTCCGCCCTCCTCGCCTCCCGCCCCTCCTCGCCTCCGCCCTCCTCGCCTCCGCCCTCCTCGCCATTAAGAATCCGTGAAAGTTTAATAAAAAATGATGGAGACCTTTTTGAAAAAAAGTTTGGAAAGGTTGAGAATGAGACTTCATGTAAAGTGCTTACAAAAATTCAATATCCGTTTAAACGCACAGGGCCTCGAGTTCATTGAGATCTCTCCGACAATATCAATTTTAAGGAAAACCTAAGCATTGTTTAAGCCCGTTAACCATGGAAGATACGGATTGACCATAGACTAAGGAGGTAGTTCTTTTCTCTATGGATAGACGGACAGTAACGTACAGATGAATATTCGGTCAAACTGACAGACGGAGAGATGGAGAAAGGAAGTGATGGTGAGACGGACAGATGCACAAACGGACAGTCGGACAGACGACCACACTTTTTGCCGGTATCGTGGACTTACAAAACGAGGATTCTGACCGAACAACCTGTTAGAGGAAATAATTTGCTACATATTGAAACAAGATATAATAATGATAATGATAATGATAATAATAATGATAATAATAATAATAATAATAATAATAACAATAAATATAAAATAAACATTAATAATAATTATTATTATGATTAGCACCACCACAACCTATTATTCCTGTTATCAATATTCCGAATTTCACGCATGAAGGAAAGTATCATTTTTCTATCTAATTATTTTCTTTAGTATTTTTCTTTGTATTTTAAAATTATGAAAAGATGAGACAAAGTGTGTCACACAGATTGTGAACTTCTCCTTTAACCAAGGAAGAGTTCTTAAATTACATAACAAAAGAATGGGCCAGAGAGACTTACCTAACGTCAGTGGTGCGTGGTAAGATTAGCCTGATCTTTTTTAAGCACCCCTCGCTGAGTAGCCCCTACAAACGCGCATACCTCAGACAGTCTCCCCCTCCTCCCTCTTCACCACCTCCCACCCGCACCCCCGTCCCAGCTGCGTCACTGCTAGGAATATTGAGGTACTTTCGAAACTTCTGTTTTGATGCTCCCAACGCTGTGGAACCGATGATGTCACTTTATCAAAAGAGACCTTTTGCTTAGCTTAAAGCACTTAAGCGTATCCACTCGAACGTGAAAAATTAAAAAGAGGTTCAAAATTGATATGCACTAAAGTGCTTCACACCGCAAAATGTTTTTCTTAAAAAAAAACAACTGACGTTTTGGCAGTAAAATCGGAGCTGTAGTGCAATCTACTCAAGAACAAGAAATAAAATATCTTGTGTAAAACTTCACAAAATAAAATATTTTGACAAAAACCGTCTTCACAAATACTGAAGAAATATAGAACTATATACATCGATTCATTGTGTAACAAGAATATAAAAAAGGTTGCTATTCCGTAACGCAAAACGAGAATAGCAAATATTTAATGGTGTATGGTCTTTTCTTTGGAGCCTTGCGGCTGCATATCAGCAGTGAGGCACTGATGAGAACTCAGTCGGTACGCGCAGTAAGAGAATAGCAAAATATAACAATTAAATATTTGCAATTTTCAGTCAAAATCCAAACTGTTTCAATGCATATAACCGTATGTAACCCTGGGTATGTAACGAAAACGTACACACTCGTTATATGGTCGGAGTCTGCACAGCTTTCGTTCAATTTCTGTGAGCATTGGAAATCAGTGGCATAGATACCTACTAAATAAACTTTTTTTTACTTAGTCGTTATCGTCAATGGAACTTTTCATATACTAATCGATTAGTAAAATACGAGATGTTCATGGAAATAAATGTGAAAATTATGGCAATATTCAATTAATTGAAAATTGCAAGAAATATTTGAATCTGAAGTACTTTGTTTTGGATACGAGTATCGTTTCCAATCATTTTTTATCTATCCCCGGCTGGGGCGGTGCCCTGCTGGTGGGGGAGTCCTGGTTAGGGGGAAGCCCCACTTGCCGACGGTAGGTCGGCGCCGTATCTCGCCATCCAGCGGGGGAAGATCACCACCATCTCCTGAGAACAAACATGCACTCCACTAACGGGACGAATGACCAAAGTAGTTGACGCGCCCGGAAACATGAAAAGATCAATAAAAAAAATTTGATCTATCTATATTTTAAATTTGATAAAGTCGATATATCGATACTTAGTTTTGTTGTTATTAGATACAAAATATCCTAAGGTTCAAGCATCGCAACATCCCCATCTAAAGGCTAGTTTAGTAGGCATCTCCATCTGTACCTAAATTCGCGGATGTGATAATGATTTTGAAGAGTGGTCTTCATTAATGCAGAATAATTGAAAAAACAATTAAATAAATAAATAAAAATAAATGAAATCAAATAAATGAAATGAATGTTGTTGGTGAATACTTGGGAATAGAATAGAAGGAATTTTGAATTTTTGTAATTTTCAATCTGTTATCTTGAAAAAGTTGAACATGGAATTTGAAAAAAATTGATAATTGTGTTTTCACTTCGTAAAAAAGTTCAATTTAAAATTGAAAACAGACCTTTTATCGTTTTTGTGTTTTATAATGCTTTTTTATGATCGATGAGATAACAAGTCGACACAGCCAATACTTGACCATTTCCTGTATAGTCGATTGAAGCAAATACATTTCAATGAATAATAATTATTTTAGGCAATCATTTTATATAGCTATTTTATTTATTTTGGAAGTAATAATGTTGATACTTTTTGACAAAATGCGTATTGTGGTCTTTATACGCATTTGCAAGAAAAAATGAAATAGTATATTTATATTTTGAATACTTTTTTATTTATTGCACAAAAAATAAACTATGAATTTCCTTCTTCATGAATAAGATTTACAGGCAAATACCGTCATAGTTTGTTCTCTGAATTACTATCTAGTATGGAACGCCCTTCCTGACTTGTTGTGGTAGCTCATTGCCAAGATCCTGGCGTTGTGATCATTAGTTGGCGGGTTCGAATCCCACTCAAGTCTTCAGATTTTCGTCAGCACTTGATAGTGGCAGGCGGATGGGTGAAGTCAAGTGATGTCAAAAAAATAACTTTCGTTCTTCTGCATCTCTGTGGAGAGAAGTTTATCTTCCTGATGACTTCGCTCAATAACTTTTCCGCTTTTGACGCGATGCTCTCCTGACCCAGAACAAAATTGGGAATTTGTCTCTACAGTTCGGACGTTCTCGGGAGTGAAAAAAATCTGACTGCTCTTGGCGGACGTGCTTGGGAGGAATCAGTGTGATAACCCTGTGACCTTGAACTACAGACTGCGCTGCCGTCGCGCTTCGTCGTGCGAGAAGTGGGCGACTTCAGCCCGCACCGCGGGCACTAGCGCTCCCAGCGGACCTTTTTGCAAATGTGGGCAAGGAACGTCCGAACCGCTTTGAACTCTAACGTTCGAATCGGAGGTGGATTAATGCATAACAAGACGCAGTGGCGCTTCCAGCCGATTATTTTGGAGGGGGGCATCATAGATTTTTAGTTAAATAATTGACATTTGTTATATTTTGTATTATTTTTGAGGTGAAAATATGATACTTTACTATATAATTTTTAAATAATTACGTACTTGTAACATACATATATAGTTAACTCAATTTTGCAAAATATAGGAAGGTGACAAACAAAAACTCTACGCCTTTCTTGCTTGGGGGCATGCCCGTGGCTCGTTGTGCATAGCTCCCCGGATAGAGGTCACAATAATTTTTAACCAAATTTTTCAATAGTTCATAAATATATTAAATAATATAATACTGAATTTCTTGAACGCAAAGATGCACGATCCGGACTGAATCCAAATAATCCGCGAATTTTCGGTAGAAAAACTCTTATTTCAGGCCCCTAGTAACAAAAACATGGAGAAATCCAGTTGCAAAATTTAGAGAAAAAACTTCTATCACGTGGTGTTGCTGGAATCCATGTATTGTAGTCTTTGATACCGAAAAATCGACTGACGGCAAAAAGTCTGTCCGTCTGTGAAACAACGCGAGCAGCTAAACCGTTAAACCAATCTTCTCCGAATCGATCTGGGTAATGTTGCGGCCTCTTGAATTTGAAACCCATATCTAAATGTTAGGGGGTACTTTACATGAAGCCCATGCGACTTTTTCCAAATTAAAAAAAAAAAGGCTCCATTGTTTGCGATTAAATGTTGCTGTTGGATAGTGTGATGGTCTCATTTTCGTTGAAAACTCTGATTTTTCGAAAATTGCAAAAATTCAAAATTTTTCGGCGTCTTCCTATAACCATAATTATGAAGATAGATATTTTTTCCTTAATAAAATGTGTTCCTTAGATAAATAAGATAAATTTTGATATAGAGATAGTTTTTGAAATTAGATCATACATACAATTTTTCGAAAATTTGAGTACTTTTCATGTAATTTTGCGTGAAAGTACGGGCGAGAAACTACGTGCTGTTTTACCTCCACTAGTTAAACCTTACCCTCATCAGTTAAACCTAATTTCATGTACTTAAATTATTTTTTCCATATCTGACGTCTTTTGTTTTTAATATCTTTACTTTATCAAATTACTCGCAGTCTCACATATCCTAACTTTTCCGATCTCCTTTTAGATTAGGTAATTGAAGTTCACTGTGCCAATTATTTGATTTCGGGACAACGCGCAGGTCAATTTTGAAGTGTGCACAGCATGCACTTTTAATTCCTTGCTGTGGAGGGCATCTTGTTAAGTTTTTCATGTCAATATTTATAGATGTCCGCATATTCAGTGATATAACCGAAAATCGTAGATTGTCAAGAGGCGTGTTTGAGGAAAACAGCACTTGGGGCGGCGTATCCGGGTCGATGAGATAGCCTGGTGGGCGTTTGGCGATGCACGTTGATCCTTGGACCTTCTTTTTTACGACTCGTGAGATGGGCCTGCAGGGTCTGTAGCCTGAGTTCGCAGCATCGAAAGTGACAACATTGGATAACTGGTAACGAACAATATATTGTTTAAAAGACAATGTTACCCACCCAAATTGCCCGATTAATTAATTAATTATCGACTTAGCGATTTTTTATGGGCGATATTTTATATTTATATTTCACTAATTAATTCTTTTCGAGAGACGTTACGAAATTATGTAATTAATTTATTCGTTTATTTAAATAACATAATATAAATTAATGCTGAAGCAGTATTTGAGATTCAAAATGACGATATTCGATATTTTATATTTATATTTCACTAATTAATTCTTCTCGACACACGTTCCCAAATTATGTAATTAATTTATTCGTTTTTTAAAATATCAGAATATAAATTAATGCTGAAGCAGTGTTTGAGATTCAAAATGACTGTCTTTTTACCAGCTACCATAAGATACATTCAGTTGCTTTTATAAATTTTGTCAGTTTGTCCGGGAATATCGGGAATGTTTTAAACTATTTCTTTGGGTTTCTCAGACTAGATAGAGGGTGTTGTCGGGCGTAATTAGGCTTCGTTTTTTCAGATTATCATTTCCTATGATAAAATGAAGAGTAGTTTTATAAATTTCTATCGTATCCATGTGACGGCTTTCTGATTGTTGTAGGTCCTATTTTGTATTTTATTTGTATTACTTTTCTATAGAATACGAGAGAAATATTATGAGCAAGAAAAAATTATTTACTCCTTGATTCTACTTTTTCTATTATTTTATCTTATCCCTAGAAAAAAATAAGTACTTCCTTCGAAATTTCATAGAAAATTCACTAATAATTCCTCATTTCTCAGAAACCCAAATTGAGGAAATAGGAAATACGGACATTAAACAAAAGTTTTTGGGTCGTTAGGGGAAATAATTGTTATAAATTAATCAATAATTGTAATAAATAAATAAATAATGAAATAAATTATTTATTAATTACAGCGAGGAGTCCAGTTCTAAGTGAGAGCCATTGTGTTTTTTTGACAGGAATATTGAAAGATTGTTCTAAATTGGTAGAAAAGACACCGGTGAGTGATGCATTGTTTTAGCGTGGATCTACAAGAACTTCAGTGTGAAGGGTGAGAGGTCACAGACTTTTAGATTATTACTTTAATTATAGAAACGTTTTTATTTTGGTGATTAAAACCTAAAAAAACTTCAAATATTCTTACAAGGGCATCTGGTCGCTTAAGAATTGCGTAGTAATTTTTTCAGCTAGAAAAATTATGACAATATTAACTAATTTTGCCAATCTAGCTAATTACTGATGATATATTCACCTTATTCTTATTAATGTGTATTTGGATGTTACGTAAAACATTGTGAACCAAATCATTCCGCGTTCGGCGATTTCCACAATTTCAGAAATGTGCAATTAAAAATCCATTGCAATCCATTGCAAATAAAAAAATAGTGGTTAAATGCAAGAATTATTGTAACTAGAGGTCGAAGTTATTTTATTTATAAATATCTGTTACACTTTCAATTGAACTCAACTTTTGGTATATTGATGAAATAATGAATGAATATGTTAATTCTGTTCCCTACTGATTAGCACAAGTTAGTAATTTTCAATTGTTTTACGCATCACCGGTTTTGTTTTGACTTGTATCATTGTATCAATTGAAACAGCATTTTAAGCATCTTTATGGTATTTTTCTTCGTGAATGTTTTACTGTCGAACTTTAAATTCGTTAAAAGTCATCATGTCAAGATGTGCCAACCAACTCCACTTGTAGTACCAGTTGGCACGGTCCCTGGGGTAGGTTGGCACTAGCATTAGTATGTTGGCACAACACTTCTGTGCGAATGTGGCGTAATAAATTAACGTAAAAATGAATTATTTTCCACGCTCTGTGCACAAACTAACACAAACAAGTTTATTACTGTTTTACCTCGCAGAAGAGCCTCGCGTTGACAACTACAGCAGTCTTGGTAGTTTCAAAACTAAGCATTTTGTTTTAAATTTAATTTCTAACATCAAAAACTCTTTAAAACCTTTTGTAACTTACCGTCGGGAAACGTATTGACAACTCAGATTAATTTCATTTACTAATTAATATTTAATGCATTTCGATCTCTAATAATAAAAAAATAAAATTATGACTGGTATTATTGTTTATTTCATAATTGATCATATTAATCCAGTGATCACTCTTGACAATTTCATTTCATTTTTTCAGACTTTTTATCTATTTTTAATAAACAAACATTTTGTTTATTTTGGAACATTGAGTAGGTAACCTTCCTTAATTGTTTCAATTTTCCCGCTAAAGAGAACTTAGACTTGCGAACGACAAGCAGATTTAACTAGGAAGAAAGAAATATAAATGTTTAAAAAATAAATGAGTAACACACCACCGCATGAAAACAAAAAGTTATAGCTAGGGGGCGGATTTTAATGAAATGCCTTTTTTTCACTTTAGAACCATATCTTTTAGTATAGAAATTCATTTTATGTTATGACAAAAGGAAATGACCCATTTTTATAGGTCATTATTTTCCATTTATTGTCAGTTTCGATTAATAAGTAATTTTTTACCTATTTTTGTCATTTTCAATGCATGTTTTACTGATTTCAACGATTTTAATGTCAATTTAAATGGTATTTGCTTGAAATAATATTTACGAGATGCAATAAACGTTCTTCACAGAATTGCTATTCGATTTGTTCGCTCAGAAATTGTTTTGACTGCCTTTGTATGTAATTCTTGTGACGTATACCAGCGCCATTGCCGGTTCCGCCGATTTTGGGATAGCTAAAGACAGATTTCCTGGTAAAGAACAGTCCAAACGAAAAGTTTGCAAGTTGAGTTCCCTCGAACGAATGGAAGAAGCCTCTATTACATCAGTAACGTATCCAACAGCTTGTTGTTCATCTGAACTGGTTTTGATAAGATTTTTTACGTTATTTTTCATTGGTTTCAGGGCATTTTTAAAGCATTTTAAGAGAATTTTATTGATCATTTTTGGCCATGTTTTAGTTCATGAAAATCCGCCCCCTAGTTATAGCCCCCTTATAACCGCTAATACAAGTCGCTCTTATCGCAAGATTATATTATACCCGCACGTTTTCTTGAGTCCTCATTTCGCTAGATGCAAGGGGAGTGGGGATTTTGATTATTTTGTTGTCAGGACTATTGTATGAAACTGTCGCTCGTTTTTCGATGCAAAATAGTTCTATTACCTGTGAGTAAACATTTCTGCTCATCAGAAGTTGTCAACCAAGCTTGTTGCTATCACGTATTCATAATTCAACTAATGTTGGCAAAGGAGTGGGGGTAGGTATGTCGGGGCTGAGGAAAGGTGCGCGTATAATACCTTTTCTCCTGAGATGTGTTCTCTATCGCACGATCGCCTCGACGGACGCGCGCGCTGTTGCGTCTAGATGATTGATAGATTACTAGTAAGGTCATGAGTCCTGCAAGTGTAGTGCAGGTTTTTGCTCGAAAAGCGGCAGTGATCTTGCCCCGCTGGATGGCGAGATCCGGCACCGACCATCCGTCGGCTAGCGGGGTTTTCCCCAACCAAGTATCTCCCAACAGCGGGACACTGCCCCAGCCGCGACAAGCTCCAAGGTCCCGACCGGTCTCCCGGCAGGACTGTTAGTGTAGTGCATGTAAGTGTGTGTGTAAGGGGTAGAATAAGACAAGAAATAGGAAAGGCGGATCGCGCGCGGTTCATGACCCGTTTGGTAGAGTACAGTTCCGGCATTCGCCTCGTGTTGATCGAGAAACCACAGAAAACTACTGTTCAGAGCAGCTGGTACTATATTTCTCCTCGAGACGACAGAACACGACGTAGCTATCTGGCTATTGTCGAAAATCCTACCGGTAGCGGTAGCTCAGTGCATCAACTGATGCCACTGCAGCGCCTCTAACCGGGAGGTCCTAGGTTCGAGTCCTGACGGCGGCAGAATTTTCGACACTAGCTTTTCAGCTAGGTCGAATTCAGCTGCTGTCTGGAGGAGAATTCTAGCGGCCGGCTGCTCTGATCGGTAGTTTTCCGTGGTTTCTCCGATCAACACCAGGCGAATGCCGGAGCAGTACCCATCCAAACTGGCCACGGACCGCGCGCGATCTTTCCTTCCTCTTCCTGGACCTATCCTCTCCCCCTTACACACACACTTACACTAACATGCAGTACTCTACCACATATTCCGGGAGACCGGTCGGGAGCTTAGAGCTTGCCCGGCTGAGGCGGTGCCCCGCTGGTGGGAGAGTCCTGGTTAGGGGGAAACCCCACTAGCCGACGGTAGGTCGGCGCCGGATCTCGCCATCCAGTGGGGGAAGATTACCGCCATCTCCCGAGAAAAAAAGCACTACACTAACGGGACTAATGAACGTTGATGTGCCCGGAAAAACGAAAAACCAAACCAATCGAAAATCCTGTGACCGTCGGAGCTCGGACCCCAGGCCCTTCCGGTCAGAGGCACTGCAGTGACATCAACTGATACTCTGAGCTACCTCTCCCTGTCTGTGGCGTCTAGAAAGTGTATTCGACCTCATATGTGCCTCCCACTTGTGTGATCTCACGTACGGCAGGAAAACCACTTAGTGAGCCCATTGCATTGCGAAGCAGTGAGCCGAAACAACGGACCGTAGCAACTAACATCGCCACATAGGCGGACAAAATTTGGCGTCCACTTGGAATTCTATGTTTTATAACAATTCCTTGGCGCTAATTAACAGTAATGGGCATGCATTTTAAACATCCCGCGTTGGACTTAAAATATTTTTGCTGCAAAAACCGCGGGCTGGATTTCCGAGAGAAAGGCAAAAATTTTTCGTATAAACCTCTTTGGACAAACTGCTTTGAAAAGTTTGAACTGTTTTCACAGACGCTCGCGAGACTGCCCCAGCTACTGGGAACCCACATTGTTGGCACTTCTGATAATCATATGCGTTTCTTCATATGACGCCTCGAGAGTCAATTATTGAGAACTTTTCAATCAAGCCGGTTCACAAAAGATCGCCTCGTCAGTAAAAGGGCATAGTGGTAATTCACATCTTGGCTGCACTGAAAAATTCAATTTCTGACTGTTGGTAGCGGGGACTACCTTACAGCCGAGCAGACTCCTTGACAGAGGTGTTTTGGTGCGGAATCTCGCCTGAAATTATATTACGTCCGAATTACGACAGAAAACAATCTTCTGTTCGCGTAAGACAAGGTAACCCTGACAAATTCTTCAGTATTCAATAATTCTTACGCTGAGGTAAACTAATAGTTCTTACATAATTGTCTTTCAGAATTTTCCCTTGTGACAAGCGAGGAAACGGTAAAACGCTTGTCGACAACGCCATTCGTCGTCTGTGGCTCTCCAAAAACTTTGATGAAGCTATTTTGCAGCCTCAACACTATTTGCCCCAAAATCGTGATTTTAGAAACAAATTAATAAAAACATGAACGAATTAAAAATTGGTTATTTGTAGGCAGGATATATATTCAGAAATAGGTATTCTAATTGGCCATTGCATTTCACATAACGAATTTCGCATGACAGCACAAGAATTTTGAGGAAACTAAGAAAGTGTTGTTAACTGTGGCCCACTATCGGTGATTTTGTCCTAGATGTGAACAAAAATATCACAAATATAATATCGTTTTGTGGAGATGGTTCGTGGACAAAAAAAAGGGGCTGGTAGACTGTGTGTCAACTAACCACGAATTGAAAAGTGCATACCAGACGCGAACGATATTTTTGATTAAAGAAGTACGTTCAGATAAAAGGAAACAAAATTGGACTAGTGGTACTACAATTTCACGTGCTTTGTCGCATTATTTGCAACGCTTATGTTATAATACTATACTTAAACCCGCAAAAGTGTTACTAAGCCGCAAAATATATGATTACGTTGATATAAGAACTGGGGTGGGTTCAGCAAGCAGTTAGCGTAACTACTACTCTAGTCGCTTGAATCATGATAACAATCAGCTCGACACTTAAAAAAGCAGTTGAACATTAACAATTTTTGAAAATAAAGAGGTTTTAATGAAAATCGGACCAATTTGAGTAAACAAATTAAGGAAATTTTTCAGATTGGAGAAAATCTTGTTTCCATCATTCTTAAAAATTGTTACTATTGTGTAGCTGTTTTCCTATTCATCTCTGTGAGCCAGAGAGGATTGAGCAGCTAGAACGGTACCATCACAATTGTGACTGCACCATCACATTTGTGACGGTACCATCACAAGTTCTTTCTCTCCAACCTTTTCCTGACGGTCTTTCCTTTCTATCACGCATGCAGTTGACAGTGACAGTAGTAGTCGTACTATACGATGGTTCTATTCATGAGCAATCAAATACTGCTATTCGCGCCTGGCCAATGTGCATTGTGAACCCCGTACGTGATTTGTTCAAACAATTGCTGGAAAGTGTGCGCGTCATCAACCGTCCGTTGCAGTGTTCTCGTAAGCTCACCTGTTGGATCGACCAAGGTGGCGGATGGACAACCCCTGAAAACCTTGGAGGTTACTACGTATCCAGTGTTCTGTTGAACTCCAACACAAACGTCAACATTTAGGTGAACGGTGCCTGTGAATATCATTTCTTCTAGCGACACGACAATGATTACAGTGATTGTATTCTTGCCTTTCTTTTCGTGCAAAGATTTGCGTGTGCTTATTTGATTAAATGTGAATTTTGAAGCGTTTATATTCTGATTTTTCATGTATCCTATCCGAATCCAATAATCTTTAGCCAACCCTCAGTTGAATTATGGGAGGTTCCAGCTGGTGTATGCTCATCATCTTATAAAGTTAACTTTTTTATCCCCTTATTGAACGGTCTGAACCCTGGTGATATTTGCAGGTCCACCGTAGTTGGATACATGGATGCATATCTACGAGTAACTCTGCTCGCAGGCTATGCCACTGCGAGTCGATAAGCCCATTAGAGTGGAATATTAACAGCCTGCTACCCACGTCCAGAATGTTGTCGAGAACTTCGTTCCCACGCAAAGTTCGCACATCGCCCATGTGTACATTCAATAATGCAGATATTCACCTCGGAGTTTGCTTGAACGTAATGCCTTCACAATCGGACCTATCTTCCACGAATTCAGTGTTCTCTGACTGGAACTACCTACGTCCATGACACTCTTTAATGCAGACTGTTTCAGAATGAAAGTTACAAATTTACAGAACATGTAGAGGAATCGAAAATTACCTCTTTTTGCCAACTGATTGGGACATTTGCCACTATTTAGTAAGGAATTCTTCATGCATGTGTTTGAACCAGGGACGAGCAACGGATTTGTTTGAACCACCAAAGGAAGATCCTCGGTAGATCACACTTTTTCATCATACAGTCCTCTTGGATTGGTCGGGCATCGAAACGCGGGCCCAACGGTGAAAGGCGGGTTACCAGTCTACCAGGGGTAGCCACAACAACCGAGGAGGAGGTGCGTAGCGCAGTACGGAATGGCAAGGGGTGAGAGCGCAGGTGTGCGCGGCCAGAAACAAGAAGGGAGTCGACTACATTTCTGGGCATCTCTGAATCCCTTTTTCCATTGAACTTTTTTATTTACATTTGAATTTTCTTCGAATATAAATAAGTAAAACAATAAGGAGAATGAAATTGTAAATTTGATGATACTTATCAAATACAATTGATTTTTGTTAAGCCATTTTACAGGCTTGCCAGATGGTTTGGAGAACCATCCTAAATGTGTATCTATTCCCCGAGCTCAAAACCGGGAGGGAAATCAGGAATATTTGCTTATGTCGGAAAAAAGCAGTGAGGTGGATGTGGAGCAGACACGGGAAGGCGAGACCGAAGCGCCGAACGGCCCTAGAGTTCCTACATACAAAAAACAGCGCATTCTTTTGCTCTGTCATTTCCGTCATTTTACATCCAGTTGTCGGAGGCTTTGAACTGTGCGGTATTTTGTGTGTGGGGAACCATCAATCCATCCCAAATCATTATTACTATTCTTGAAAATCTCCCTTAAGATTTCAATTGTAATAATTTCTCGTTTAATGTCGAATGATTGCTTGCGTGATTGATTGATTGGTGATTCCGGGGTCAACTGCTAAGGTCATTAGTCCTCACATCTAAGTGTGGTGTGCCCGCTGGAGGTGGCGGTGATCTTGCCCCGCTGGCTGGCGAGATCCAGAACCGACGTTCGTCGTTTTGCGAAGATTTTCGCCAACCAGGTAACGCCCACCAGCGGGGCACCGCCCCAGGAGAGACAAGGTGTAAGCTCCCGACTGGTCTCCCAGCATGTGTGGTAGTGTAGTGCATTGAAGTGTAAGTGTGTGTATGGAATGAGGATATGACAAGGTTAACGGAAAGATCTCACATGGTCCGGTGCCCGCTTGTTGGGGGATTGCCCTGGCATACTCCCGGTGTTAATCGGAGTAACTACCGAACGTAGTAGCTAGCACCTAGAATTTTCGTCCAGACAGCGGCTTAATTTTAATTTTTAATTTTCACCCTCCGGTCTCGAACTCTAGGACCTCAAAGTCAGAGGCACCGCTGTGACATTTAATCCTGAATGCTCTCCTGGCGGGACTATCGGGTGAGAGGATACAAACCCCAGATTACAAAGGCGTCGTGACTGTTAGAAGTCGCATCTAGTGTCGAAAGATTCCCTCACCCCCTTCCGCTCGCTCCCCATTTCTGAAACTCTAGGTACCTTCTTTGTGTGACCAGCCAGTGAAAAGCTCGTAACCTTGTGCGAGTGCCTATTACCGGTGTACGCCAACACGTGTCGTCCAGTAGACTAAGCCTTTGAAATGACGTCAGTTTTTTTGGCGTTATATTGCCTAATATTGTGAATAATGAATACGAAAATGAATCATGAATACTTTGTCTTGAAGCTTTTAAGTGTTGTTCTGAACATTTAGCAATCGATATGGGTCGATGGGGGTCGTAGCAATGGTCACATGACGAGGTACTAATGCGGTTTTTACTTTGCTGTCGCTGACATTTGATCAGCTGTTACGGTGTTGTCCAATCGGGACTTTACACGTCACTACAGTGACGTCTAATGGTGGCGTTCAGCTTTCCGATTGGATGACACCGTAACAGCTGATATCCTTCAAACGCAGCTCTGTGAAAACCTCAGTATACTGCGGACGCTTCTCAAAAACCATGTATGGAAGCATCAAGCAAGTGTGTGTTGTGAGAGTCAAGTTATTTAGGTGTATCTGTAAAAACCTTTAAAATGTGTTTTGTAACTCAATATCATACATGTTCAAGCCATTAAATCTAGTGTTTCATGGTAAAAACCAGTTTTTCTTTATTTTTTCCCAAATTTGTCAGACTGCGCCTTTGTAATAACTAGAGCCTGGGTAATTATGTACTAAAAAGAGGGAAAATACGTACATATATATGAATTATAATATACAGAAATATGTTCTAAAAAGTAAAAAATATGTAACATTAATTGTCATTATATCAATTCTCTTATTCTTTTGTCTTATTGTATATTGTTGTTTCATTATCATACAGACCCTTATTAAACATTATTCTCCTCATAATCCTATTATTTACAGCGATCTCCGTAACAACAAGAACGGCGCCTCTTGAGCTGTGTGTGTAGTTTCTGGTGAAGAGTATCAAGGTCAAGGAAGACCCCTGAAAGATGGGAGGTGGCTGCGCGGTATCACCTGCTAAACGCATCATTTTCACAAACCGAACTTCCTATCTGTTCTGTGCGTTACTCGCGCTGAAAACTAACGCACCAGAAGCTACGAATTGCGTCGTCGCCTTGCCCTTTTATTTGCATGACGGTCAGCAGTTAAGAACTGTCGTATTTCAATGCGATGCAATAGCGGTATTTTAGAGAGGAGGCTACCGAAAAGAGTTTGACAATGCTGAATTGTTTGTCTGGGAGCTTCTTATCAAAAACTTCTACAAACAAAATTAAAAAAAAATGTTCTTTAGGTAAAATATGTAAATATATGTTATTTAGGGTAAAATATGTAAATATATGTTATTTAGGGTAAATATGTAAATATATGTTATTTAGGGTAAAATATGTAAAAATATGTACTAAACAGTCGACGTTTTTTTGACACTAACCAATATGAAATTTGAATATATCGTTGATTCGACTTGACAGATTTACGTTAGGAAAATATATTATTTCATAATTACCCGGGCCGTAGTAATAACGCTTGGTACAGATCGCCTTTGTAATCTGGGGTTATAAGGCAGCGATTGCGCTTCTCCCTGGGTCTAAGGAATCTAAGCGGGCCCAGCGCAGAGCGTCCTCTGGGAATCCCCCGCGCGGTGCCAATCGCGCCAGGCGACGCCTCGCGACGCAACGCGACGCACTCCAAATTGCTTCCTCGCCGCCGCGCAGCCGGCGGCGGGACCTCCACGACGCCTTTTCCTGACCCCGCCGCCGCCGCCGCCCAGGGGTTGCCAAATGTCTTGGCAGCACTCGCCAACCGCTTCCTTTTCCAACAAACATAACGGGGACGCCCGCTCCGAAGGAGCTTCTATGTCGCAAGGGGCAGTTCGCAGGACGGTGGGACAAAATACGTGTTGGCGTTGCTCATTTTTGTAGTTTCAAAAAACGTCGTGTATGTTATTGGTAAGGCTTCATCAAATTTGCTTATCTTCTGCTTATGAATCGGCGTTTTGAACAAACTTAATTTTCTTCTCAGTAGAGTGGTTGCTTATTGGTTTTGAAGACTATTTTGATACAAACAATGTAATCAAATGCTATCGTACTTCCTTGCCCGCGAGTATCAAGCTGGCCAGCTGGCATTCGTCAAGAACAGTAATACAGTACTTAGTGAGCTTATTATAAATATTCAAATTTGAAACTAGGCTGCTTGTAAGTGAAAGCAGCCTAGTTTCAAATTATTTACTACTGGGCATAAAACGAGAAGAATCACTGTTTTTTCGCATCCTCCCTTCGAAAAAGTTTACTAGATTTTCACTTTTTTTTCTACAAACACCATCAGTTTTGTACAAAATAAAATGGAAGAGAGATTTTGCAAAGCATTGCTTAATTTAAAATTAATTGTGTATACAACTATAGTATTCAAAATTATATCAATAATATAAACATCAAATAGGAGTATGTAATCATTGCGATACGTGCATTGATGAGTGGCTTTAGCAAGAGCATTGATGTTTCCAAATGAATGTGATGAATCCAGACCAAAATAGTTTGTTTTTTGACTTGCATTTTCCTTACATGACTTACGAGTAATTACCAAATTCTTGACTACAAATAATTCTTTGAATCAGTGTTTCCCGAAATGAAGTTCGTGAATGTTCTGCAACCAAGTAATGTTTCGACCACTTTTAATGATTGGTCACATGTTTACCATTGCCTCTCTGTTTCGTTTCTACACAAAGCTTACATGTTACTCACGTGTACTTATAATTTTATTTTTCGAGATTTATTCAAGTCTATACTTTATTCTCAGATTCGTAAAGTTGTATTCACTACGTACTTTAATTAAAACAATTGCGACAAGATGAATGCATCTTCAACTAAATCAGTAAATATTTTTGCCTCTCGTTAGGCTTCGTTGTCCAAAAAGTAGTAGTTGTAGACTATTTCGTGTAAAATAAAATTTTGAATTAAAATAAAATAAACAATGCAAAAACAATGTACTTATCTTCATCAATGTGCAGGTAGATTAAAAATTATTTTTATAACGAGAGGTTTGTTGCTCTCAAGGCTTCCGTAAGAGAAAGTTCCGTCGAAGCCGAATACATTTCCCAATGCACTCTGTATGATGGCGTTGACGTAATGGCAGAATGGACAGAATGGCAATCACATTGACATGTTAAAAGTCTTTGACGTCACGACTACCAAGAAATTTTCACTCCTTGTAGTGGAAGAACATATTCACAGCTGCTAATCCTCGCGAGTACTCCCGCCTTCCCATACTTACATTCCACCAGCGCCCGCCCGTGCACATTTAGATCATCGTTTACTTATGTTGCGGGTTTCCCACCAATAGTTCAATTAAATCACATTTCTGTTTTGAACGACGCGTTGTATCGCTAGAATATCTGCGATTACATGTTAATTATACGATGAGATCTAGTTAGAGAGAGAGAGAGAGAGAGAGAGAGAGAGTGAGTGAGAAGCAGAGAAGGGACACACAGAGAAGGAGAAGGGAGCTAGAAGGAGAAAAGAGAGAGAAGAAGAGGAGAGAGGAGAAGGGGAGAGAGAGGAGAAGGGGAGAGAGAGGAGAAGGGGAGAGAGGAGGGGGGAGAGAGAGGAGGGGGAGAGAGAGGAGGGGAGAGGAAAGAGGAGGGAGAGGAGAGGAGAGGAAAGAGGAGAGGAGAGGAAAGAGGAAGGAGAGGAAAGAGGAGGAGAGGAAGAGGAAAGAGGAAAGGAGAGGAAAGAGGAAAGGAGAGGAAAGAGGAGAGGGAGGTAGAACATGATTTTGCATAATAAATTATTACATCTGTCTCATCCTTTGAACGCCTTCTTGCGGAAGGGAAGTAGAGTCGTCTGTCCCTTGTAGATTTACAGCATATAAAAGATCCTCAAGCCTCTGACTTACAACCGAAACGCCTGTCGTCGCCTGAATGATACTTTCTGCCACTGTTAGATGGCGAAAGGAGCGTAGGGAAATTTGAGTAGTCACGCGCAAGGGTAGGCTTTATAGCCATTGAATTGTCTCCTAAAACTCGATGCTCTCATATTAAGTACCTCGCCACTTAAAATACCTAGGATTTTACCTCGCCAAGTAAAATAGGGCATACTTGAATTGAGTTGTCTCTCCTAAACCTTGATGTTCTCGGTTAAGAAGCAATTGTAAAGTTTCCGATCGAAAGTTATAATTGGGCGTTGTCGAGTTGAAAACCCGTGACATCTGTTACGTCATAACCTCGGCGTTCATCGAGCGCCCGGTACCGGGAGCGGTAGCTCAGTGCATCAACCGATGTCACTGCAGCACATCTGACCGGGAGGTTCTAGGTTCGAGTTCTCACGGCGGCAGGATTTTCGACACTAGCTTTTCAGCTAGGTCGAATTCAGTCGCTGTCTGGAGGAGAATTCTAGCGGCCGAGTGCTCTAATCGGTAGTTTTCCGTGGTTTCTCCGATCAGCACCAGGCGAATGCCGGACCCTACCAAACGGGCCACGAACCGCGCGCGATCTGTACTTCCCATTCCTTGTCCTATCCTTTCCCCATACACACATTTACACCAACATGCACTACACTACCACATATTCCGGGAGACCGGTCGGGATCTTAGACCTTGTCCCGGCTGGGGCGGTACCCCTCTGGTGGGAGAGTCCTGGTTATGGGGAAACCCCATTAGCCGTCGGTAGGTCGGCGCCGGATCTCGCCATTCAGCGGTGGCAGATCACCACCATCTCCCGAGAAAAAAACATGCACTACACTAACAGGACAAGTGACGCGCCCGGAAACACGAAAAAATCGAAATCAATCGAGCGCCCGGGCGAAGAAGGGGACGGTGCTCGCGGGCGGGTGCTCGTCCGTGATATGCGGTGGTGGTGGCAGATGAAGTCATTTCGTCTGCGATGATATCGCAAGATGAAACTGGCACCACACTGAAGATGGCGGCGATGGTTAGAGCTAGATGGCTAGAATCTTGAGAGAAAGCCAGTTAATGGGAGAGGGCCAAATTCTTGAGACAAATTCAAAATGCAATGAATTTAATGTGTGTTCTCTTATTTAAATACAAATAGGTCCATACTATAAGTTGAAATATGCGCTCTAATCTTGGAATGGATTGTAATTAATACCACTTAATTACAAAACAATTAATATTTATAATCTATTATAATATAGCTAAATAAATGTGATATGACTATTGATATTTTGGCTACATGACCCATTTAAGACCTCAAGGTTAGGGAATTTTTAGTGGTACGGAAGGACATTCGATTATGATTCATTTGTAACTTTTAAGTTTAAATTTGAGGATATGTTTTTAACAACGCTTACGTTTTAATGGAAGTTCTTTGTTATTTACTTATGTCGAACTGCTCTATTATTCAATTGTTTCCTTACAGAATTATTACTCACTCTGTCAGTTATCAAACCGCCGATGTAGTACACATGTGAAGTATTTGTGGTCCTTTGCGAACGAGGCATTACGTCTTCGTCGTATGCAAAAATACCCTAGCCTTGTCTTCGTAGGCGTGCGCAGCCTAAAACAAGAGTGGTCATCTACAACTGTGGGCCTCTTTTTCTTTGAACGATTCAACTTAAATTTGATACTAGGAAAGAAAGGAACTACAATGTTAAGTATATATCATTGTTTTAATGATTCAATTATTATATGAATGAATTTAATTGATTTTATGGTGAAACATTTACAGAATTTCCCCAAATATCAGATGACAGTTTTTCTAATTGCCGGGTAAAAGTGAGAAAAGTCTGGTATTGAACGCATTGACGTCAAGTTTTTTTATGAGACACTTCGTGTCACCCTTTCCAAATGGTCAGGGTGCCCACGGCTCCCGAAGCTAGTCATTGTATCATACGTGACCCTAAGAACGACACGCCGACAGCCTGAAGGCAACCGCCGGCACCCTGACAGCCTTCCGACAAGCTGACGTGACGGCTCCGTCGCGCCAGCCCATTTAGCGAGCGCCCCCCCCCCCAGCCATCTACCCACCCACCTGCCGTCGCCCGCCCATCCTCCAGACGTCACCCGCCCAGCCGCTTAACATCGCCCGCCGCCATCGCCCGCCCGCCATCGCCCGCCCGCCATCGCCCGCCCGCCATCGCCCGCCCGCCATCGCCCGCCCGCCATCGCCCGCCCGCCATCGCCCGCCATCGCCCGCCCGCCAACGCCGCCCACCATCGTCCGCTCACCATCGCCCGCCCACCATCGCCCGCCCACCATCGCCCGCCCACCATCGCCCGCCTACCATCGCCCGCCCATCATCGCCCGCCCACCATCGCCCGTCCACCATCGCCCGCCCACCATCGCCCGCCGCCATCGCCCGCCCACCATCGCCCGCCCACGCCCGCCCGCCATCGCCCGCCCGCCATCGCCCGCCCACCATCGCCCGCCCACCATCGCCCGCCCACCATCGCCCGCCCACCATCGCCCGCCCACCATCGCCCGCCCACCATCGCCCGCCCACCATCGCCCGCCCACCATCGCCCGCCTACCATCGCCCGCCCACCATCGCCCGCCCATCATCGCCCGCCGCCATCGCCTACCCGCCATCGCCCGCCCACCATCGCCCGCTCACCATCGCCCGCCCACCATCGCCCGCCTACCATCGCCCGCCCACCATCGCCCGCCCACCATCGCCCGCCCACCATCGCCCGCCCACCATCGCCGCCCACCATCGCCCGCCTACCATCGCCCGCCCACCATCGCCCGCCCATCATCGCCCGCCGCCATCGCCTACCCGCCATCGCCCGCCCACCATCGCCCGCTCACCATCGCCCGCCCACCATCGCCCGCCTACCATCGCCCGCCCACCATCGCCCGCCCACCATCGTCCGCCCACCATCGCCCGCCCACCATCGCCCGCTCACCATCGCCCGCCCACCATCGCCCGCCCACCATCGCCCGCCCACCATCGCCCGCCCACCATCGCCCGCCCACCATCGCCCGCCCACCATCGCCCGCCCACCATCGCCGCCAACCATCGCCCGCCCACCATCGCCCGCCCATCATCGCCCGCCGCCATCGCCCGCCGCCATCGCCCGCCCCCATCGCCCGCCCCCATCGCCCGCCACGCCCGCCCCCCGCCCGCCCACACGCCGCCGCCACGCCTCCCGCCACGCCCGCCCGCCATCGCCCGCCCGCCATCGCCCGCCGGTCGTCGCACGCCAGCCCGCCCGCCGACCCGCCCGCCCGCACAGCGCTCAAGTCGCGGCGCGCGGCTTGAGCAACGGGGGCAGCGGCGACAGGTTGCCTCACCCGTTGCGCCACGCCTCCGCGCGCCGCGCCGCGCCGCCTCGCGTCAGTTTCGCACCTGCGAGGGCTTGCGACAGGGCGAGCCCGGCGCCCGTGGCCTCCCCGCCTCCCTCCCTCGACCCCACCACACAGAGCCTCGCCGCGCCCAGTCAATAGTCCCGATTTACACGCTTCCTTTTGGCAAACGATTGCGGGGGAGGTCCTGGGTTCAAGTCCCGACGGTGCCAGGATTTCCGACACCAGCAAGATAGTTAGGCCACTGGCTAGAGGAGAATACAAGTTACTGACTGTTCTGATGGGTGGTTTCTCCGATCGGATACCGGAATAGTACCCTTACAAACGGGTCGTGCGCGATATTTCCTTCCTCTTCCTTGTCCTATCTTCACCCGTTACTTACACACGCTTACACTCACATTCACTATAAAATCGCACTTGTCGGGTGAACAGTCGGAAGCATCAATTGTCCCGGATTCGAGAGATACCTCGCAACGAAGACAAATCCTCACAAGTCCGACATTGTTGTGTATGCGGCGCGATGGTGTATCGCTTAGCGTATCGGACTGCTATACCCAAGTTCGCGGGTTAGAACCCGATCGAAGCCGTGGATTTTTAAGGGCGAAAAAATCCTTCGTACGCCTTTCTTCAGGGGGGAATAAAGCCGGCTGTCCCATGTTAGTACATTTACTGCATGTAAAAGCTCCTCAAGCCTAAATGATGCTTCTGAGCTAAATTCAAATCGCCTGTTTCGTCGCCCAAGTAATACCTTATTTCTCCCATGGTTGGTGAAAGGAGCGTAACGAAATTTGCGTGGTAAGACGGAAGAGCAGACCTCATGGCCTGAGTATCGCCACGTAAAATAAGGCAAATTCAATTCAATTGTTCTGCGCCGGATGTCGCCAGCCAGTGGGGGATGATCACTGCCACCTCCCGCAATAAAAGCATGCACTACACTTAGGTAAAGAGGTTCATAGGGTTCAAAATATGAAAGAACATTTATTTTCCAAATATTTTCTGTAAATTTCCCATATTCAAGATACTTTTCTGAATTACAATAATCTCTAGGTTACACAAATATATTAAAATCACGCTCTGAAAAAAATAGCTTAATGACGTCTCCAATACGTAACTGAACAATCTTCAGGGAATTGACAATTGACTGACTAAATGTAGAAATGGAGTTCTAATAGTTTTGTAGGTTAATTTTGTTCTTTGTAGAATGTTATTAATGTCTCTGGGATAATCCTCCTTTGTAATATTATAATAAGAACATTGTACGTATAAATTGCCACAGTAAAACTTTCTCAAATGCGGATTCTCAAGGGATTTTTTTCCACCTTAGACAAGATTTCGCATTATGCAATGTAATACTGTAGAGTATACGTTTGGAAAGGCGATTTATGTTCACATTGGATTTGCGCGTTATAACGCTCCGCATTGAGCAAGTATAATCTAATCTACATTAATATAATATATAAATTCATTTTAATATAAATCTACGAGACGGAATATCGAAAGCAACCTTACGATACATACGCACTCATGTGTTCGCCATCAAATGATTTGTTTTCTTCTTTAAAAAATAAATACATACGAGAGCTCATAATCGAGATTAATTTTGTATTTTATTTTTATTCAGAAGAAAAATTTTTAGAACTAACTACACCCAAAAGTTGTATTTCCAATTATTTTGGTTGTAGTTCGGTGTTTCATGTTATATGTACATTTTCCTTAACGTTGATGAACATTCGTACACAAGATATTCTCAAAAAACAACTCCAATTTTTTATTTACGTACTTTACGTACGCACAGATCACAATGCATTAAATCACACACTGTGAGCGCCACTTTGATTAAAACTTGGTTTTAAAAAATACACTTGTGTTTTTTTTAAATAAACATTGATCACGTCGTTAAATGTACCAGTAATAAAATATTATGTTTTAATATTTTATTTCAATACAATTTATGACACAAACTGGGTTTTTTGCTCTCAGTACTATGTTTCATAAACTATTACAAAAAGTAAATGCTGTAAACGTAAATTTGAATACAAAGCAGAAGAAAATTAATGATTTTTCTAATGAAGCCCAATTGGGTGATGATTAAATTTACGATGATTTTCGTAGGTGTTACTCCGGACCAGAACAATATGTAATGTTTCAAATGAAATGACATCTCATAGCTTCGTTGCTTATAAGTGAAGTCCACTATTATTACTTTATTCGATTAACATGACGGAAGGACAGAAAGGCAACCAATAAATGAGAAATGAAAATGAGCGAGAAAATGAAAAGACCTTAATTGCTACCTCTTTGCCAGTTGTGCGACTGTGTAAATTATTTTCTTGATGCACTACGTCTTTCTCTCGCTGTTGCTCATTCCTCTATAAATTACGACAAGGAACGCTCAAGTTCTTTGAGAATGGAGCGCAGAGTAATTGTTTATTCGTAAAAGGGAAACAACTGAGGAACATGGTCGACCAGCCACGACTCGTCGCATTGGCAAGCATGAGGTGGGGCCGGGGGCGGGGGTCGTAGTGGCCGCAGTGGTGGTGGTGATGGTGGTGATGGTAATGATGGTGGTAACAGCAGAGGTAATGTTCGTTTGGTCGTGGAAACGACTTGGCCGGGAAGGTGGTGTTGCATGTAAATTATACATGCGAACGTGGTATGTACTGGAAAACGTAATAAACAAGAAAAATGACGCCCGACAGCTTTTTTATTGTTTATAACAAACAACTAAGGAGGATACTTAGAACACAACTATTTTCATTAAAACATTAAAATTTTATTTACTAAAGTATTCTTTTAAGAGTCCCTAGTTACAACTTATTCTCGTTAAATGGCGATCTTGTGGTTTTAAAATTTAATTCACATTCACCTTACGGTCTTCTCTCTTCAAGCGACTCTGTATAATTCAAAATTGGGGCCCCTTGGTCTCGACCTGTATTATTGTTACCGTGAATTATCTTATAAATACATGATTTACTCTTTCGTGACTTATTCAAGAATTCTACTTCGGTTCACCCGACTGTTTCCTAAATATTGCCTTAGCCCACTGTACTTGAAAGCTCAAGTATTTATGTTATGTCATAATTTTTTCAAAATGCTCCGCCTTATTATGCGTATCCAAAATTTCACACAGGGATTCAATCATGGTTATGTCTGAGGGATGAATAGCTTACTTCAGCATGCCAAGGCGAGTAGGGGTGGCTAGCTAGTTCATCACACCGAAGGATATTGTCGGGTTAAGAGTTGGAGTAGGCCCGAGACTTCCGTGTCCTATCAGCAGTCACTCGCCCTGTCAGTCGGTGCTCGCGCCGAAACGTGCAGCAAATTTTATTTTTACTAATACGTTATTTCTTGGTACTGCCTTCGATATGGAGTTCCATATACACTGCATAACTTATCTGGATCGAGGGGGTTGTGTTTACGAGCGAGATATGAAAACAGTTCAATGATGTTATGTTCTCTCATGAAGGAAATTATGAGAGGGATTTATGAAAGGGAATTATGGGAGGAATTATGAAAAGACAAACCGAGGCAAGTTAAGATATAGTTAATGTGTACATAAGTAAATCTGAATCATTTAAATTAGGTAAAAATAATTTCCATATGTAACACGGGCGTTAACTGGTTCTAATGGTATCAGGCAATAACAAGCCCTCGGCCATTTTGTCGCCGCTCGATCATTCGAACCCTTACGCCGTATCATTAGAACCTTTGGTGCATAAATGACATCTTCAAATACAGCCCTTTTATATCGACTGCATTCTTTTAATACTTTTAATACAATACCATTCTTTCGTAATCTTAGGTCAAAAACGGTTTACACAATCCGTTCTTCAAAACACGGAGAACACAATCCCCAAGACATGGAAAACTGGTTTGGTCAGTGGGTTCTAGTTGGATAGGACGCGGTGACATCGGGTGATTTGCCATTCACCATCCCAAATCGATCGGAGGGTTTCCTGAAAGCGGATTGGAGCAGAATGCGGTGGATTTCGACGCAATGCAAACGCCGCCGTCGAGTTTTATGCGGAGGCACGGCCAGGTAGAAACGACAGCGGCGTAAGCAGCACACAGTACAGAGGATGGAAGATGCAGGATTATTAGAGGTGATGTATTAAAAATTAAATTCACAAGGTTCTTGATATCATTTTTTAAACTTTTTCGAACACACGAGTTTCATAAATTGCTCAGCAGAGGTGTGCAGAATTTTTTTAAATAGTACGAGGAATTTAAATTCTGATTTTTTTTTTTCGATTTTTCACTAATATTTGTTACGTAATATACAAATCGAGATAAAAGGGACCTCTAAGGTTTTTAAATACTTCATCTTCGTAATAGGCGATTGCACACTATCCGTTTCTATACATTCCGTGAGTTGATGAGGATGCGATTACGTGCGTTTGGCGACCCTCCGCGACAGATGTTGTACGCCATTGTCGATACACTCGGCCGTCGTGCTTCATTTGCATTCCTCATACCGCTTTACTTAATTCTATGGAATTCGTTTGTATCATTGGATTGCTCGAATACGATTTTTGTATTACTTGGCTGATTGACGAGTATCGTACAACATTGTTTTCTTAATTTTCAACTTAAACCCCTGGAAATTTATGTGTATCTTTTCGTGCATTATGTAGTGTGACATACCAATATGGGGACATTTTTTTATTACAGAACATTGTCGTAAATGGGCGAAATGGTTAGGGCAAATAATGGGCAATATGGCGCCTTAGTAACGACGTCGTGGTTGTTGTCAGGATGAACAAACATTCATCTGACCATGGAGGCGACTGATTGTTAAAACGGAAGTTTGGGCATTTTGTCAAATAAAAGAAAGGCGAGGCATTGTGATGAATTATTTCTGACGTGACCCATCGACCCAGCTAGCGGGATAATATTCAGTTTTTATCAGAGTAATAATAGTTAAAATATTATCGTAACCTTTTTCCTGGCGCCCATGTTATTAGAAATTTGGAAACGGGTTGCGACGAATCGCCCAATAAGTAGCAGTTAGGGGTATGTTTCAGTAGAGATCCACCAGAACTGTCAATTGAAACTGAAACTAGCGTTACATCTTAACCGAGAAGAAACGTGTATTTAGAGTTAATTATAAGACGCGACGAATGAAGTGATAATGCCCCTGCCCTCCCTCTACCGCACACGATGTGGATCAGTCCTGCTTGAACGTCACAATGTGTCCCTCGGTCCCTTTTGCTATCTAGCGTATCAAAGTTTAAAGGTAGACGATAGATCTGAGGTTCAATGACAGATTATAATCTTCGATTTTATTTTAATATGCAGGATACCCTCCATATCTACCTTAGCAAATTGACAGTCGAGTTCACGTAAAAAATCCTTCGCTGGAGAGTTTCTTGGTCGATTTATTTCCAATTCGATCTGTTCATTTATCGAACACACTGCCTCTGTACCCGCACGTTATTGTAGTTTCTGTAATTAGTGTAATTAATGTCAAGCTTTATTGTATGAGGACATGTTTTGAAAACGAGCAACCTTGGGAGCGAGTTTTCAAATTTGTACGAATGCAATAAAGCAACATTATAAACGAGTTGCATACGCTATTTTTTTAAATAAATTTTTAATAAAATCAAATTTAATATTGCGAAACAACTTCTTGTGACGTCTCGGGAATTCGACATCGGTGCGAAAAAACAGTGGTCGGCAGTTCAATTTACCGCTACTATCCCAAGATTCTCTCGTGTCATTGGCTAAATGTGTGATGACGCAATCGTTCGTGCCGTAAAATCTAATACGTCTTCATTTGTGCTGTAAAATACCCTTTTAGGAACGATTTCTTGCTACAGAAAAGGTCGTTTATAATATTGAAATTCACAAAAATAAATTTCGCTTGTTTAGAAGGTATCGCTTAAACTGTACAGTTAGGTTACTGGACTCAGCTATGTTTTTGTGATCTTCATTTTGCGCTGCTATACATTGTTACTTTTGCAATCGAACGCTTCGCTGGCCAGAGTCACGTGAAGGCACTGGGCTGTGCGGGTGACGCCGTATCAAGGGCATTGTTGCTTTTTGTTAGATCTTCGTCACTGCCCTTGTCACGGCGTCACCCGGATAGCCGAGAGCTTTCATTGTTGTTTCTGTTCGGAGTTCGTTACCCAAATAATTTGATGGTTGTTCGAACAGAAAAATCGCCTTGGGGAAAGAGTTCGTTTTGGGGTTTCCTCGCAGTTGGAGCTGTCGTTCATCATCCTTCCAATGCATGCGGCGGGGGCGGTAGCAGATTCCAGTGCCCCTGCGTCAGCTGCCGCCGCCGCCGCCTCCAGACGGACGCTAACGACCTCCTGCGAACACGCGATAGCCACCGCCTCCTCCTCCGGGGACAATGGACAGCGACGGCGAAACGATTCGAACAGCGCAGGAGAAACCTCAACTGTTGGAATGTTTCTACAGCAACAGACGAGGACACTGTGACCGAATCTGACTCGAAAACGAAAATCGCGCAATAATTTTTTTTTTAAGACGAGAACACTGTGACCGAATCTGACTCGAAAACGAAAATCTCGCAATAATTGTGAGTTCATTTTAAAAGACGAGGACACTGTGACCGAATCTGACTCGAAAACGAAAATCTCGCAATAATTGTGAGTTCTTTTTAAAAGACGAGGACACTGTGACCGAATCTGATTCGAAAACGAAAATCTCGCAATAATTGTGAGTTCTTTTTAAAAGACGAGGACACTGAGACCGAAGCGGACTCGAAAACGAAAAACTCGCAATAATTGTGAGTTCATTTTAAAAGTTAAAATATAAATCATAGAACATCATGTAACTGAACGAATACGTTACCGCAATGGGGTGACTGAAATGGTCGTGAGAATGCAAATTTCGTCACACACATGTTTCACGAGTGAATCCGACAATTATCGAAGGGGAAGTCCCGATGTTCCTAGAATTGGTGATAGCATCGCCGAGCGAGCTCACCGGCTCACTACTCCTGTGCTACTCACGTGCTCCGTTTTTCAGAATATTATGTGGTTTGTTGCCGTTTTCTTTGATGACTGCCGCGGTAAACCCCGAACTCTGGTTATTTGGGACTTCGATAATCACGAATCTACTGTACGAAATTTCTTTTATCCGACAACGCATTACAAATGCATAAGTATGTGATGTATGAGGTTTGTCGAAAACTGTATATGGAAGAGCATTTGTCAAACTCCTTCCAACGTTCGAATTCGTTTATTTTTCGAAACAAGCCATTGAAAAGACTAGACTAAAAAATGTTTGCCGCTTGATATTCTCCTAATTTGCATCTATGATGTGTCGCCGGGTGCACTGTTAATTTCTATGAAAAGTATTCGATTGATTGAGTGATTGTTTTCGGGCACTGCTATAGTCATTAGTAGGGGGCGGAATATGATGACCTAGAACATCGCCAAAAATGCCCATAAAATGTTTTAAAACTCCCCTAAAGGTAAAGAAAAATGACGTAAAAAATTTGATCAAAGCCAGTTAGCATGAACAACTCAAGCTGTTGGATACATTACTGATGTAATCGTGAACTCGGCTTTCAAACATTTGGTTTGGACTATTCTTTACCGGAAAATCTCCGTCTATTCCGAAATGGGCTGAACCTGGCGCAGACCTGCACCCGAGTTTGGACAAACTCTAAGCTACCGACTGGTCTCCCTTCATGTGTGGCAGTGCAATCGAAGCAGATGTGCATGTAAAAGGTAAAGAGAGAAAAGGACAAGTAGGAGGAAGGAAAGACAGCGCTCCGCACATGGCCTGTTTGATACTCTTCCACATTCAGCTGGAATTGACTGGAGAAACAATGCAAAACCATAAATCAGAGCAGTCCGACGTCAGAATTCTCCTAAAGACAGTGATTGAATTCGCCACAGCTATGTAGCTAGTGATAAGATATTCAAGTTTCAGCGATTAGCAACTTCAGTTCAGTACGTGATAAGAACTTTCTTTGTAACATGCATGGTTATTAGTTTTATTCCTGAATGGAGTGTTGTCGAAACAATGTAGGTCGATGGTTATCTTGCATGACTTTTCCCCCACACCCCTCCCCCCAGAAAGCGTGCATTTTTAATATATTATATTTATAGACGATGTATAATAATTTTTAAAATGGTAAGAAATCGTGATGAATATTCCAAGACTTCGTCGTATTTTCTTTCTGTCCTTTTGACATATCTCGCTGAATTTTAGACTCAATGTAATTCAATTAAGTAGTGTTGGTAAGAAAGCACATACTTCCTCGAATTATTTGTAATGGTCACTCAAAATTAAGCGTAAACTACTCGTATTCAAATAATAATATCACCTTATTCCGTTGATCCGCTACACTTATTTTGAAGAACAGATTTCATTCAGGAAAAATCTGGAGTATTAATATTTTAGTTGAACAAGGAGAATAAATGAAAACTTAGGTAATTTTCGGAATTACAGAGAGTTCACAGGAAATGGAATCTACTACATTTTTATATGTGTTCTTTGCTCTATTCTAGGAAAAAATTCTCTATTCTAAAAAAATATTGGAGGCGTTTTTAAGATTTTTATTGCCTTTATTTAACGCAAAAATTACGTTAAAACGACTCTTTTTCGAAAAAGTGTTCATGATCTAATTTAAATATCTAATTTTGAAGAACAGATTTCATTCAGAAAAAAATCTCTCTTTAATATTAAATTTGTAGGAATACACAGAACTTTTTTTTTTTTCAGTTTTCAAACATTTGGAGAATTCTTCGAAGACCGAATCTACGCTATGTTTATAAGTGTACTTTGAAACATCCGAGAAAAAATTTCGAGTCGTTTTTGAGAAAAATTTGAAAATGATATTTCATGTAAGGAACTCCCAAAAATCAAAAATTGGTTTCCATTTCTCAAGGCTTTGAGTTTGGATTGATCGATTCGAGAATGTAAATATTTGGAGAAAATCGTCTGAACAGTTTAGGTGCTAGTGTTGTTTACAGGCGGACACAGAGGGACATGTGCTATCAACCAATTTTTCGGTATCAAGGACCAACAAAACGTGAATTTTGACTACACTACGTACACATATTATAGGATGTAAAGACCTACATAAAGGACGAATAATTATTCACTTTTCTGATTTCATCGTATTATGATTTTTTCTGACAAAAAATCGCCACTTTTCGCAGCAGTATTACAATATGACTCTCTATATTAGCAGCAGCATTACACTCCGTACTCTCTCTACATGACGTATGTACGTGGTTGGCGTGAAATTATAAACAACATTTTTTTTCGACGGGTCTTTCATGCGTAGAATGAAAAAAATACACCGAAAAAGAATCATTTCTTGGCGAAAATCATAAGAATGTAATATACAGTAAAATGTGTATACACTTTTCAATGACAACACGAATTCGGGAATACTTTATATTCATTTTTCAGTAAAAACTACTCTTAGAATATAGAAATCTCTGGGAAATTTCAAGTTCATTTACTCGGATTTCTAACTACTCGCGCTTTTGTTCCAGAACTAGAATGATTTTGATAGATCATTAATACTGTCAACTTCGGATGTTCGACATGAAAATGTGTACAATATTTGTGCACAAGATTTCTTCCTTCTCAAAAACTGATGTAAAAGTTTCGTACATGTGATATAACGAGGTAAGATTCATGGCTTACGTCTTTCCATTAATTTCTCATCATATTTCTTCTCCTAGGAGCTACCTCACTGTGCTCAAAGAGTAGTTTTGAAATTCTTTATCCTGCCTGGCTGCGTCGTATTCTATTCTCATTGACATCAACGATTCTCCAGCCGATACAAGAAGCAGTAAAGACGACCTTTATGAATGGCATCCTTAAAATGAAGCTGATGAACGCTGCGAAATAATGTAGGAACCGAGTCACTATTGCATTCACTTTAGCACACACTTCGTCTCTGCATTAAACATGCGTTGATCTATGCAGTATTGATCTAATGCCGCTGACTTCATCAAGAAAGCGACTGAGCTTGCTTTCTCGTTTAGACAAAATCCTTCGCCCTCGTTCTGAAGTGCGCTCTGATGTATTGTGCAGTATGTTCCTCTTCATTAAGCGCAGAATGGTATTATTTAATTGCTCAGTGCACATTAGTAACGCAGGGAGACGCATGTTACCCTCGTAATGGTTTTCCAAGTTAGAGGAATGTCTGCTGAGAGAATACTTGGTTGAAGTAAATGGAAACAGTTTCAGAAGTTCAGTTGGTTTTGTTTTCGTAATGAATTTGGAACGTTAGCTCTTCACGAAGTTTTTGCAGTAGACTAACATTCTTAGTGGCTGCGCTTCTGTCTCAAACGCCTGAAACGCAATACCATATGCTGCAGCCGCAATCTCTTTGTAGGAATCGTTAATCGCGGATGTCAGACGAGGTGGTTTAAACTATTTTTTGAGTCAATGTGGAAAGGAGGATAAATATTAAATGAATTAAAGGAAAAATCAATCATAAAATTTTTGCTTGTTGCTTTGTTGTTGCTGCTTTGTTTGTTGTTGTTTGTTTGTTGTTTGTTGTTGTTTGCATATTTCGAATCAGCAAAATATGACATTTGTTGGGACCCATGCGAACATTCCGTTCTTTGTAGAATGTAACTATTTGAAAATTTAAAGTATTTTCACATTGGAATCTTCTTCTAATGGCCAGGCTCTAAACTGTACTTTAGATTACGCCCGGTACTACACATGAGTAAACATACAAATAAAGCGTTTGTAAACAAGCAGAAAGTCTTATTGTTAGATTTGTGCGAATACGTTGCTCAGAATTAGACATGCTGAACGTAATTTACATTGATGAGGAGATTCTACACATTTCTGGACACCCATCATTTGGAGGATAGGTATTCAGAAGTGCTAAATTTTGAAAATTGTAATGAAGTTCCAGAAGAGTCTCCTTTGTACATTACTATCGAAGACGCGTAACTCGAAAATCGACTTGTAAGGGTCTAGAACGGATCGTTTTCGAATTACGCACGATGATGACGTATGTTACAGCATTATGCGAGATAAGAGTTACATTGCGCCTGATGGTTGATTCATATGAGAGGCTACAAAAATCTCATTTTTCGTTTGAAATATTTTTGATTTGATCACCCTTGGTGGTAATTGCCTCTTCCGCATTTGCACATTTACGGGGGCCTCTTCCTGTAAAACCGTAAGCTATCTTACTGAAGGTGATTTGCCTTCGGTCTCGAGAGTTGGGGTTTCCGTTAACCATAAAAATCGACCATTTCGGCGAAAAAATTCGGATTCTGTTTGAAATATCAAAGGCACTAGCAATACGATGACTCGGAGGTTTATGAAGCAGTCTTACGATAGAAATCATTGGACACATTTAACATGTTGAAATTTTCTTACCGCACGATAATGTACAATGTTTTAAATACGGCATGTGGCAATTTACATGCCAAGCGCACGATAATAACAGAATTATGAAACCGTGCGTATTGCTATTAACCCATCACTTTGTTGGATATGAGGGTTCCTGGCGGCCTCTAGTCAAATGAAATAGAAGTTTTGCCATCATTGGGCGCATCATTTGAAGTCGGGATCATCTGACGATTTGAAAGAAGATATTACACACGACTTGTAATATCGTAACGCAGATAATTTTCAGTGGTTTGAAAGTTGTTTTGAATAATATATTTGTAGGAGGAATAATAATAATAATAATAATAATAATAATAATAATAATAGTAATAATAATAATATAATAATAACAACAACAACAACATTTTTCTTCATTCCCTGGCTCTACATTACTCCACGGATTTTGACATACTATCTGCGTAAATAATTGTTACGAATCTCATGAATGTTCGATGTTCCCACAACAGCGTATGCACACGTGAATCGCAATACATTCAACTGCAGCTGAATTGCCCTGAACTGCAGCTGAATTGCTGAAACACTCACCAAACATCGCTGTCCGTTGGACTCTCTCTTGAGGTGATTTAAATAAGAATACTTTAAGTTCAAACACAAAGCAAATATATTATTCGTGAATTCATGAAATCAGAATCAATTTACATTCTCTATTTCCGCAAATATCTTGTTCCTTCCTATAGAACCACCGATTAATTTTCTGGAATACATTCCCCGAGGTTTCGCCAAACTTCCAATATCTTCAAGTCGCTACTAATTGGGTTTCCAATTCAGAATAGAACGACTATATTCCCGGCCTAAATCCAAGCGTCTATACCCTAGCAAACTCTACTCAGTCTCTTTCTCAACAAAAACGCGAAAACGCGCAACGCAAAACGTCAGAACGCGAAAACAACTTGCGTCTGTGGTAACCGAAGTTACATCGCTCAATTTGTCTTTTTTCGCCAGCTCACACAACTCGAACAAACTTATATTTTCATTTCGTAATTACCAGGCAATGCTTAGTATCGAAAATCCGTCTCTGTCGGTTCTCGAACCTAGGAGTTCTTGTTCTACAAAGCTTCCTTCAGCTGCGCTCTTGCAAAGATATATTCAACATCACCTGGTCCGGAAGGTCACAGGTCTTGAAGACGCCAAAAAGAACGCTCCATCGTAATTTTTTAGATAAGTAAAGCAATACGTTTAGAAGATAGTTATTTTTGCAAGTACATTTTCAGAATTAGAGTTGACAAGAGAACCGGTAAATCACTTTGCCTTGGTCGTGAAATAAACAGCTCTACACAGGATAAAACCGTTCTCCTGCAAAATTAGAAGATTTTTTAGACTCGGTACTTGTCTCATGTATCAGATATATGTGGTTAATGGGACTACTATGAACATATACAATAATTCTTGACAATTCATTAAGCATATTTTCAATAACAGGCTAATAGAACTTAACACCTTTAAGGATTCCACTTTCAAATATTCTAAGCATAATAGACATTGTAAGATTTTTCAAGATTTGTATTTCACACAAGACCAAAATCAAATTGAATTCGACTAATTACGCAAAGAATAAGATGGTAATCAGAACAAATTAAAATCGATACTTCTACGTTAATTCACTATTTTTTATGTGATGGCTTAATTTCACTCCAGGAATACATTCGTTTAGTTCGGTTTTTGATTATATCGTTCGGAGAATTTGACTTTAGTGCAACCCCTGTGACATTTTCTAGACTTCAAAATATTTTATTAAAGCACTAAATCTCTGAGAAGATATGCTGCGTGAAGTATATGGAACCTTTGTTCTCGACAGCACTGTCATTTGTTTACCTCAAGTTCACGGACATCTGACATCAAGATCTGAAATGATCGATCAAATATAGAGGTAATTGCAGTCCCCTCTCGCAAAACACACACACGAGACGATGTCCTATAATCTTATTTCCGTAACGTCAGTTCTTCTTTTCAAAATGAGTGCTTTGACATATTGCTCGAATGCAGCTCTGTAATCTGTGTCATAGAGGATTCAGTATCCATAAATTTCAGATTGATCTCGTTTATGTACTGTAATATTCCATGATTCCCCCCAAGAATAAGGCACAAGTCAAAGAATAAATAGAAAATGCATAACATTAACATGAACTGTAAAAACAGATGAAGGCGATGTCGCGTAGCGATAGTTTTTGAGAAGTAAACGGAAAACGCGACAAATTCACAATTGGGACAAGATAGGCAGTAGGTTCATGTAGCGAAGTCGTTTGCAAGTTATTTGAAGGAAATCGCATCACGCGTTCGAAAGATATGAACATTTTTGTATAGTATAAATTCCAGCTTGTAAACAGACATGATAGCCATTGTTGTGCTTTAAGGTTCAGTAAATCAAAAGGTGTTTGTGGCGAAAATTAAGAGAACACGTGAAGTAATACAAACAAAACTTTAAGAACCAACAGAATAAATCATTTAGAAAATTATGGTAACAGTCGCAACGTTGGGAAACTCGAGGGCTACGCCAGAACAGAAAATGTGAATTAAATTAAATGATGTAATATTTTGTAGGAGAAGCAACAGCGATCGTGTGATGTTAAAAGAATAAAAGAGCTGACGATCCGGACACAACAATGACGAAGAGAGCGCGGTCGAAATAGCTTGAATACGGATGCATGTTGAAACGCTCCGCAAAAAATTTTATTTTAATAGAAAATTGCGTTCAGTTTGTGAATAGAGTGAAATATATCGTGTTTAGTAACTGTCGAGTTAATGGAAAGATAAAACGTGGAAGAGATATTTATATATTTCACGAAAACAGTGTTCGCGGAACACTGTCGCCATATTGTCGATCGCAGTTAACAAAACTAGTATAGTAATTAGTGAGTAGTTTTAATCAGGATATTCTTCATTTAAAGTAAATTTGTCGTTAACAAACGTGTGGAAATGGATGGACGCTGTGGAGATGAATTAATGGATGCTACATGTATACTACGGAGTGACATGGAACAATGGCGTTACGTGGATGGCTGATTTCTACGAAAGGAAAGTGCAATAACTTTGCGTAATTTAATAGTTCAGATAAATGGGAAGAAAGAACAGATTAGATTTTAATGTACAAGACCAAGTTTTGGGAAATAAAAATAGGCTATATTCAGACAGAATAGGGATGCGCATTCAAGTGTGAATGATTTGTTTTGTTTTTTTGTCGATTTGTAAATAGTAAGTGGAATGTGATTTTATGTATTTCAGGTATTGTGTTTTGTTGTTTATTGTATTGCATTTGTGTATGTTTTGTTGTTATGTCTCCAGCGGAGTGTGGAGAGAGTGAAAACCAGAAAGAATAAATAATGCTGGACGTATTTGTTCGACAGTAAGCCATATAATATGATTTCGTGATTTTGTATTAAACAGTGACCTACGCCCAACTGTCCAAGTATCTCGTTAGGCTCCTGTACAGGCCAACCACAGCCTCACGCTCAATAGTTTTATAACATTGAAGGAGTAGCTATAACGGGCACAGTTTTAGATAAAGGAGGCAAAAGTTAGCAGGGCATAAATTTGTATAGATTTTATATAGAGTAGAAAATTCAAGGTATAGTCGTTTTATTTCATATTGTCACCGCAACGTGGTGCAGTTACATACAGATTTGGGATAAGTAGGCAAGACGTTCCATTACATAATTGGCCCCGCAACGTGGGTCGTAGTAGGACGAATACTGGGACACTACAATAGGTACGCAAGTGGCTAGGTGAAAAGGTCAAAACTAATTGTAAGAAAAACATAGTACAATCCCAAAATGGAGACGCGTAGTGGCAAAATGTTAAGTACACGGGATGCGTCGGATTCAGAAACAATTTCCGCTCGCGATGAGGATGAAGAGGGCCAACATCTAGAGGAATTAGAATTAGAAGGGAGGAATATTGCGACAGATACGCAAGTACAAATATGAGCCAGAAGCTGCAGGTGAAATTGTTCTGGAGGTGCAAGGTGCATCGGAACCCACTCTGTCGATGTTATTACGGTTAATGCAGAAATGAGAAGTGATAGTGCGAGGTTGGAAAACAACTTGCAAAAACAGATAGAGAATAAATTTGGGGAAAGTTGTAGAGCAGAATAGAAGTATCAATGCGCGCTAAACACATTGCAGAATGAGTGCAAGTCGCAGTGTCGAAAATTCAAGACGAAGTGAGCGCATTTAAAGTAGAGACAATTGCCCGGTTCACTAGGTTAGAACAAAACGCGAAAACGGTGCAAGAGACGTCAGAAACTCGTTTCGCAGTTCAAGAGGTGTTCAACCAGCAGCTCAGTACAGGTGTAGGCGAAATTCAATCGACCGTGGGCACTTTACAACAATCGGTATAGGTCGTGTCGAGGAATCGATCAGTAAAATCGATAGGAATATTAAAACGGCTGTTCAGGGAGAATTCGATAGTCGGAAATTGGCAGAGGTAGGATCGACAAAGGAAGTCGATAAAGAAATTATGAACAAAATTGCCGACCTCGAACAGCAGGTGTATGCAGCGCGACGATTGAATGGCAATGGTTACGCGATAGGGCATGCAACGTTGCCGAATTATCTACGTTTTCACGGGGAGAGCAGAGAACAACCATATTCGTTCTTGACGGCACTCGAGAACTACTTTAAAGTAAATAACATTCCGGAAGGAATGAAATTGAGGTTTGTCGAGGAAGCCCAGCTCAAAGGCGCAGCATTGGTGGCGGCATTAACACCAACACCGCAAATTTATGGGAATGGCGCGAGAAATTTTTAGAAAGGTATTGGAACCAACACCACCGATTCGAGTTAAAATACCGGTTGATGTCGGAACGATATCGAAAGGGAGACGCCGCGAAACCATGAGCGACTTTGTCACTCGTAAAGTCAGCGCGTTTAAAGTATGTAGCGAAGATTTCAACCCAGCCGAAGTTATTCGAATTCTGATTCGACAAATGCCGAGTGGAATACGAAACTTACTATGGAATAATATGCCGGAAACCATAGAGGCATTGATAGAAGAAGTAGTCGGTTCGAGCAGGCGAACGACGACAATGAACGGGACGGGCGTGACGGAAGGCTCCGAATCCGGGAACGGAAATGGCAACCACCGATACAACGGAGGCGATATCGGCAAGATAATGTGGCGCAGTAGAGGTGCGCAAAGAGAAGCCTCGAGGGAGGAAGAGAAGGCGCAAGACGGGCAGGCGCAGCAAAACCAAAGCCGAAGGACGGCGAACGAGCAGGCGCGGAACGAATGGAACAAGAGGTCCGGGATCATAACCAAGCGAAGGCGAAGGAGCGCAAGGCCGATGGGAATCAGTACCTAGGAAGGAAACTAAACACGTTTGGGGCGAAAGGTGGGTCGAACCAAACGAGACGAAAGAAATATCGTAACGATTGAGGCCATAGCGAGTATTGTCGTTGGAGGTGACGAATTGCAGAGAAGAAACAACGGAAGGCGCAGGGCCGAGCAAATGCTTGATTTTGCAAGGCAGGTGCTACGGAGAGAAGTTCAGGCGCTAGTAGATACGGGCAGCAGTATTAGTGCAGTGTCGGAGGAATTTTGTAAGAAGGTGAAAAAGGAAGGGCACATGTTGATTGAATTACTGACGCGGAAGCTTCGCGTGATCATGGCGAATAGGAAGGCAGCCAACACTACAGGAAACAAATCTGGTTGGAGATAGATTTGGGAGAAGTAACGATCGAGGTAGCAGCAATCGTTGTCCGGGGCTGATCCGTGACGTCATCGTGGGATGGACGCACTGGATGCTTGTCAAGCCGTCGGGACGTAGGAGCAAGGAAGATAATGCTCAAGTCACGAGGTTCTATTGAAAGTAGGTCAGTGGTCGCTGAACTTGATGGGGCGGAGGCGGAAGGAGACGAACTGCAAGCTAGTATGGAAGAAATTCTCCAAAATGTAGAAAGGGCTGCGGAAGAGGTCATCGATCAGAAGGCTGTCCGTAAGAGTTCGTCAACTGTTAAGAGAATTTATTAGTGTTTTGGGAGTCGTCAGAGCCGGTGAAGGCTATAAGTTCAAGCTGCAGTTGAAAGATACGACGCCGTTCTCTACGAAACAATATCCCGTACACAAGTGTACCATGAGCAGGTGCGCCAACTTATTAAGGAAATGGAGCAGAAGGGCGTTGTCCGAAGAGCAATAACCCGTATATAAGTCCGTTGGTCGTAGTGGTGAAGAAAATGGAAGCATTCGTCTGTGTCTAGACGCGAGAAGACTCAACATGGTCACGATTCCACGGTATGAAACGCCACCAACTGTAAATGAAATGGTGATGAAGTTAGGAGGAGCAAAATCTTCAGCGCGTTAGATTTTCATCCGCGTACTGGCAGATCGAGGTAGAAGCGAAGCCAACAATACATCAGCTTCAAATTTGAAGGGACGGTGTATTCATTTACGAGACTGCCGTTCGGATTGAAAAATTCTGGAGCAGCGCTAATCCGATATTTGAACGATGTAATCCGGTTGAGTTGAAGAGCACTATGGCGATGTACGTTGACGATATTATTTTGTTTTCGAAGGATTTGGAATCGCACCTGAGAAATTTGAGAATTATTAGAGATTTTCGAAGTTCAACTTGAAATTGAATTTAGAGAAATGCGAGTTTTGTCGTCAGCAAGTGCAATTCATGGGGCACGAAATATCAAGTGCGGGATGAAGATGCAGGAATAAAGGAGATAATTCGAAATTACACCACCCAAAAATGTGCGAGGATTGCGGCGAATATTTGGGAAAATGTAACTATTACGCGCGATTCGTAAAGAATTACTCGCAAAAGGTAGTACCACTGTTGCACTTGTTAAGGAAAGGAAGCAAATGGCAGTGGACGCAACAATGCCAGGAAGCATTCGAGGAGTTGCTGAGCGCTTTCGAACGCACGTATATAGTACAATATCCGGATTTTCGACGTAGAATGTACGTACAGACGGACAGCAGTGGATTCGCTCTAGGGCTGTGCTGTTCCAACTGGGCGAATGTGGCGAACAACAGATAGTGGCTTTGGACAGTCGCGCACTAAAAGGAAGCGAAATGAATTACGGCGCGACAGAGTTGAAGCTCTTGCTATTGTGTGGGCGACCAGAAGTTCAGAACATTGCTAGTAGGGCGCCCATTTACCATAATTACGGACCATAAGGCACTAATATTTTTGATGAGAAGCCACACGCATAATGACAAACTGTTACGGTGGACTTTGTGGCTGCAACAGTTTCAATTCGAGATCGATATTGCGAAGGCCGAAAGAACCTGTTGCCAGATTACTTGTCAAGAATCAAGGTGAAGGAGAAAGGAGCCCTGGATAGTGTGATGGCAGTCATTCGGGTGAGAGAAATTAGCCCGCGATGGACGACAAGAGCAATTATCAATATGCAACAGCGAAACGTGTTCGTGCAGGAAATATGCAAGTTGATTGATGGCCAGCCGTACGATAGAAGGCGAATCCGCAAGGAGAAGACAAGGACGCAGTAATTGGAAGATTTATGAAGGAATCTTGTTAAGAAAATTGGTGGGCCCGAGAGAAGTTCGAATATGGATACCTGAAGAAAGTCGCAAGGAATTGGCCACGTCCACACATGAACATTATGGGCATTTTGGAGGTGGGAAAATCGCACAAATCTTATCAGATTACTGTTACTGGCCGAATATGGGAAGAGAGGTGCGACAAATAGCGAGTTCCTGTGACGTCTGTCAAAAGACGAAACAGCCGAACAGACGCTGCGAAGGTGAATGGCAGCCTATTTTACCGCAGAGGCCACGGGAATTGTATGCGGTGGATTTATATGGGCCGTTGCCGAAGACCAAGTTTGGGAAAACCCGCACCTAATGGTAATAATAGATGTTTTTCTAAGTTTGTGCAGATATTTCGATAAGAAAGCCCAGTGCCGCCAACTGTATACGGCAAGTGAAGCGATTTATAGAAATGTGTGAAGCGACTAAGATATTGAGCGACAGAGGTCACAGTTCACCAGCGGAAGATGGAAAGAAGAGATGGAAACGTTAGGGATTTCCGTCCATCTCACGGCAGTGCGACATCCACAGAGCAACCCAAGCGAACGAGTGATGAGGAATTGTCACGTTTGTTTCGGTATATGTCGCGGAAAATCCCAGGCGTGGTTCGAAGCCGTTCCGGTGCTGAACGAAGTATTAAATGCAGTACCACACTCAAGTCAATGTAACACCATGGAGGCGCACTTCGGTGCCAAGAAGAAGAGGCCATTCGATGACGTGAAAATACCACCGAAATCGGCGGTTTAGAACAAGTGACTACCGATCAGAAGATAGTGTATGACCAGTTGCGGAAGTCGGCAAGCAGCGTAGCAAGGCTCAGAAACATTTCTGTCGGGACAATTTGTGTAGGGACCAGGTTTTAGTCCGCTCGCCTCACTCGTCCTCATCCGATCAGAAATTGTTTAAGAAATTCTTTCCGATATACGACGGTCCGTATACTATCACGAAGGTACTCAATAACAATAATGTTGTAATAGCAGATCGAGGACAAGAAATAGTGTCCAAAACCATTTAATGTTAAATTATACAAAAGCCGAGTCTGTAGGTTATGTGCGAGTGACAGGTCGAGGGTACACTACACAAGACCGTGAAGAAGTAGCAGGTGTAGCGAGTGACAGGTGCCGCGATAGACGACGGTAGAGCGTACCGACTTAATGCAGTGCCACTGCAAACATTAGCAGGTGTGTCCGTCGCAAACAGCAGGAAACGGTAGTGTTGTGTACTTCAGAGACGCATTGTTAGTGCAAGATCAAGTTCACCAACACAGGCAACGATGGCCGGTGAACTGTAACAGGTGCCGAGTGGAAGAGGATCGTGGTAAAGAAACGGACCAACAATGTGTAATGCTAGATGTAGACTCATCATGACGGTGTCATATCTGAGCGACATCTTAGGCGGGGGGAGATGTAATATTCCATGATTCCCCCCAAGAATAAGGCACAAGTCAAAGAATAAATAGAAAATGCATAACATTAACATGAACTGTAAAAACAGATGAAGGCGATGTCGCGTAGCAAGGTTTTGAGAAGTAAACGGAAAACGCGACAAATTCACAATTGGGACAAGATAGGGCAGTAGCGTTCATGTGCGAAGTCGTTTGCAGTTATTTGAAGGAAATCGCATCACGCGTTCGAAAGATATGAACATTTTTGTATAGTATAAATTCCAGCTTGTAAACAGACATGATAGCCATTGTTGTGCTTTAAGGTTCAGTAAATCAAAAGGTGTTTGTGGCGAAAATTAAGAGAACACGTGAAGTAATACAAACAAAACTTTAAGAACCAACAGAATAAATCATTTAGAAAATTATGGTAACAGTCGCAACGTTGGGAAACTTCGAGGCTACGCAGAACAGAAAATGTAATTAAATTAAATGATGTAATATTTTGTAGGAGAAGCAACAGCGATCGTGTGATGTTAAAAGAATAAAAGAGCTGACGATCCGGACACAACAATGACGAAAGAGCGCGGTCGAAATAAGCTTGAATACGGATGCATGTTGAAACGCTCCGCAAAAAAGTTTTTATTTTAATAGAAAATTGCGTTCAGTTTGTGAATAGAGTGAAATATATCGTGTTTAGTAACTGTCGAGTTAATGGAAAGATAAAACGTGGAAGAGATATTTATATATTTCACGAAAACAGTGTTCGCGGAACACTGTCGCCATATTGTCGATCGCAGTTAACAAAAACTAGTATAGTAATTAGTGAGTAGTTTTAATCAGGGATATTCTTCATTTAAAGTAAATTTGTCGTTAACAAACGTGTGTGGAATGGATGGACGCTGTGGAGATGAATTAATGGATGCTACATGTATACTACGGAGGTGACATGGAACAATGGCGTTACGCGGATGGCCGATTTCTACGAAAGGAAAGTGCAATAACTTTGCGTAATTTAATAGTTCAGATAAATGGGAAGAAAGAACAGATTAGATTTAATGTACAAGACCAAGTTTTGCGGAATAATAATAGGCTATATTCAGACAGAATAGGGATGCGCATTCAAGTGTGAATGATTTGTTTTTTTTTTGTCGATTTGTAAATAGTAAGTGTGAATGTGATTTTATGTATTTCAGGTATTGTGTTTGTTGTTTATTGTATTGCATTTGTGTATGTTTTTGTTGTTATGTCTCCAGCGGAGTGTGGAGAGAGTGAAAACCAGAAAAGAATAAATAATGCCGGACGTATTTGGTTCGACAGTAAGCCATATAATATGATTTCGTGATTTTGTATTAAACAGTGACCTACGCCCAACTGTCCAAGTATCTCGTTAGGCTCCTGTACAGGCCAACCACAGCCTCACGCTCAATAGTTTTATAACATTGAAGGAGTAGCTAGTAACGGCACAGTTTTAGATAAAGGAGGCAAAAGTTAGCAGGGCATAAATTTGTATAGATTTTATATTGTCACCGCAACGTGGTGCGGTTACATACAGATTTGGGATAAGTAGGCAAGACGTTCCATTACAGTACTGTGAGTGGATCCATAGAAATTACAAGGATTGCGTGATGACGCACGTTGGCGTGTAGGAGTCTCATGTAAAGAAAAAGAAGACACATGTGCAATTTAATGTTACACACATAATGAATAAATAATACTGGTTAGCGTGGATAGTCTTCAAGATTTGAAGATAGAGAAGATAGAGAAATAATGTTGCGAGCAAATGACTGAGCACGGGAACAAATTGAATGCAACAATGATTAGAACGATTTGCTTTGCTGAAAGGAAGTTTGTCTCCTATATGTAGGTGGTGTATTGAATAAAGTTATGCAGAAAATTGTAATAAATGTATATTACATGTAAATTTGTTCTCAGTTTTCTTTTCATAACATCATTTTATGCATTGTTTAATAATAATAATAATAATAATTATTATTATTATTATTATTATTATTATTATTAAGTTTGTATTCTTTGGAAAAGAGCCATTTGAGCACTATCACGAAATAAGTTTTAATACGTTGAAATAATATGTGTGTAAATGTTGATTTAAAAAACTTTGTCCAGGATTTCATTACTTCAGAACTTGTATGAATCAGTGTTTGCATTAAACGGACTATCAGATAAAAATACTACCAATCTTTCTTTTTTCTCAAAACAACCACTTTGACTAAAAAAGCCTTAGTGAGGAGATCGCCTAAATTCATCTTTAAACGTTATTTTCTCGTTTTTTAACGAAGAAGAAAATATGGACGACGAAGAAGATTTGGACGTCAACGAAGAAGACAAAGACAAAGAATAAGAAGACAACAAAGACGAAGAATAAGAAGACGACAAAGACGAAGAATAAGAAGACGACAAAGACGAAGAATAAGAAGACGACAAAGACGAAGAATAAGAAGACGACAAAGACGAAGAATAAGAAGACGACAAAGACGAAGAATAAGAAGACGACAAAGACGAAGAATAAGAAGACGACAAAGACGAAGAATAAGAAGACGACAAAGACGAAGAATAAGAAGACGACAAGACGAAGAATAAGAAGACGACAAAGGTGAAGTAGAAGACAAAGACGGAGAAAGAGAAGACAGGGAGAGAGGACAAATCCGGAGCGGTGAAGACAAAGGCGGAGAAGTGGAAGACAAAGGTGGAGAAGTAGAAGAGAAAGGCGGAGAAGTAGAAGACAAAACCGGCTGAAGTGTCTCTGGGCATCAAATGATGTCACTGCAATGCGTCTGACCGAGTAGTGCTGAGGTTCGAGTCCCGGCCATCGGAGGATTTTCTACTTTTACTAAATAGCTACAGGTTGAATTCAGCCACTGACTGGACGAGAATAATAACTGGCGGCTGCGCTGGTCGGAGGTTTATTACCATCATCACCATGCGAATGCCGAAACCGTAACCTCACAAATGATCTGCGTCCCGCGTGCTACTTTCCTTACTCTTCCTGACCTATCCTCACCCGTTAGTTTCACGCATATACACTTACATGCATTACACTGTCACCCAAGCCGGGGGAGATGTAGCGAACTTTGATCTTCTCCCAATTGGAGCGGTGTCATACTAGTGGGAGATATCTGGATGGGAAAAACCTCGTGGGCCGGCATGTAAGTCGGCGTCGGATCTCATTGAGCGGAGAAAAAACACTGCCATCTCCCATTATAAAAAGCACGCACCACACTAATGGGATTAATGATCATAACCATTCACGCTCTCGGAAACTCGAAATAATCTGTCAATTAAGAAGACAAAGACGAAAAAGAAGACAAAGACGAAAAGAAGAGACCGGTAGCGGTAGCTCAGTGTATCAACTGATGTCACTGCAGCGCCTCTGACCGGGAGGTCCTAGGTTCAAGTCCTGACGGCGGCAGGATTTTCGACACTAGCTTTTCAGCTAGGTCGAAATCAGTCGCTGTCTGGAGGAGGATTCTAGCGGCCGGCTGCTCTGATCGGTAGTTTTCCGTGGTTTCTCCGATCAACACCAGGCGAATGCCGGGAGCAGTACCCTACCAAACGGGCCACGGACCGCGCACGATCTTTCCTTCCTCTTCCTTGTCCTATCCTCTCCCCTTGCACACACACACTTGCACTAACATGCACTACACTACCACATATTCTGGGACACCGGTCGGGAGCTTAGAGCTTGTCCCGACTTGGGCGGTACCCCGCTGGTGGGAGAGTCCTGGTTAGGTGGAAACCCCACTAGCCGACGGTACGTCGGCGCCGGATCTCGCCATCTAGCGGGGGAAGATCACCGCCATTTCCCCAGAAAAAACCATGCACTACACTAATGGAACTAGTGACCAAAGCAGTTGACGCGCCCGGAAACACGAAAAAATCAATTAATCAATGAATCAATCAATCAACGAAAAGAAGACAAAGACGAAAAAAGACAAAGACGAAAAAATAGACAAAGAAAACGAAGAACAAGAAGACGAAGGAACAGACGAAAGAGAGAACAAACAAGACGACTAAGGCAAAAAACAAGGAAAAAAGACGAAGGCCAAAACATTCCAACGCTTTGCCGCATCATTACACCAGTGCGGTGCCCGGGCGCTGCCAGCGCCGCCGCCGGCGCGCCGTCTCGGCCGTCGCCAACGCCGCCGGCGAGCGAGCTCTTCCGCCGGCGCCGCCCCCGCGCGCGCCGCGCCGCGTCGCGCTGTTTATTTGTGCGTTCGCCGCGCCTTTGGCCCGAGTTTATCCGGCGGGCGCGGTTTAGTCTGGCAGCGCGGCAGCGGCGGCGGCGGCGGCGGCGCGCTCCACACGCCCGGCCGGGAAGAGGCCCTGGATGCTGCCCGCCGCCGCAGCGTCGCGAGCGCAGGGGGGGGAGGGGTTGGCAACACAGTGGGCCGTGGTCAGGGACGGATCCAGCCGAGCATTTTGGACGGGTTTGATTGATTGATTTTTTCGTGTTTCCGGGCGCGTCAACTGCTTCGGTCATTAGTCCCGTTGGTGTAGTGCATGTTTTTTCTCGGGAGATGGCGGTGATCTTCCCCAGCTGGATGGCCAGATCCGGCGCCGACCTACCGTTGGCTAGTGGGGTTCCCCTAACCAGGACTCTCCCACCAGCGGGGCACCGCCCCAGCCGGGACAAGCTCTAAGCTCCCGACCGGTCCCCCGGAATATGGTAGTGTACGCATGTTAGTATAAGTGAGTGTGTAAGGAGGATAGGACAAGGAAGGGGAAGGACAGATCGCGCGCGGTCCGTGGCCCGTTTGTTAGGGTACTGCTCCGGCATTCGCCTGGTGTTGATCGGAGAAACCACGGAAAACTACCGATCAGAGCAGCCGGCCACTAGAAATCTCCTCCAGACAGTGACTGAATTCGACACAGCTGAAAAGCTAGTGTCGAAAATCCTGCCGCCGTCAGGACTCGTTTTGGACGGGGCCATTATAGTTTTTGTTTAATAATAAATATACTTGTTATTATATTGTTTATTATTTTGAAGTGTATACAGGGTGTCTGGGGAGGAAACGTCGAAATTTCGAAAATAATCTCTTAAGACAATTTTAAGCATATATACGTATTTGGGTCGGTAGTCCGATATCGCCGGCTAGCTACCGGTGTCCCCCATGCCTGGGCCTAGTGAAATTCCCGTGCTTGGTGGTAAGAGCGACATGAGCCGAACATGGCGTTTTCTCTTCGCCCTAACTAGCAAGATCCGCCCTGTATAGCTTTTATTAGTCACACAGCTATAGAAAATGGGACGATTTTAAAGGGAAGCTACAACTCTATTGTTGCTTCGACCGGGAATGAACCCGGGACCACAGCATGGGAAGCTAGTACGCTGCCCATGAGCCATCCCAGAGGCTTAATTTTAAGCACATTTTGTCTAATGAACTACTTGGATATTCCGATTGGCTGCGCTGCAATAAGCACTCAAACGTTGGTTTCAAGAATTGCTTTCTAGGCATTTTGCATTTCAGAAGCTTATACATACTTCAAAAACACGTACATTCTTTATTATGTACAAAGGAAATTAATATATTTGTTCAGGATGAAAAATTAACACAGGCTGAGAGGGCGTTCAAACTCCTTCGAAATAAAAAAAAATATCATCTCGATTGCTATTCATATTGTGCGGTTATGTTTTTTGGCTCCTGCAATTGCTTCAAATACTATTTTTTCCATGCACAAATACATTCTAAACAATATCGTAAATAAATAATATAATGTATTTTCACATTTGGTTAGTGTGTGTCAAAAGTTCTTAACCAGATTTCGAAACTTTTTGCTTAATACATATCTTATATATTTGTATTTTATACGTATACTTGCAGAGCTCTCCAGAAAAAATTCTGCCTGAGGGACGGGTTCCAGCGGCCGATCGTCTCATTCCAGTTTGCCATTTCGTCCATTCTATTGGGACCTTCTTCAGGATGAAATGCCAAGGAAGAATATGTTAGGTAAGTCAAGATCGTCTGTAAGTCAAAACCTTCTGATGGGACTGAGAATAATCATAGAACTCTATGTCATCTTATTAATGGCATGTTTACGTCATCGTATTAATAATTGAAAACCGTATTTAAAACGAAACTTTTAAATATATTAAATTTTATAAAGATTTGTCAAAAACAAATACAGTATACGGTATGTATACTGGTAAAAGAAAGTTTGTTTTTTTACTTCGAAAACCCGTCTGCAGCCTTTAAAAACTCTTCCAAAAATTGGCTGTTTCTTTCTAACGCGCTCGATCATTCCAAAGCTTTGCTGTTCATTTCTTTCGTTGTGACTGTGAATGCTGGTCAATACTAGACTTGATTTGAACTCACGATTATTGCGTCGTTCCGTGAAATGGAACAGTTTTAGATATTGCAAATTTCCTTTTATCTTCGACTTCGGAAACTGTGTGTCCCTCCAATAAAACGCCGATTGGCATTCGTGTTTCTCCTATGTTTCCTTTTCTGTGAAAGGCTGTTTACTCAGATTTCCCAGCAAGCATATCTTAGGTTCGATATGGGTGACTACCAGAAAAAACACAAAAATACTAGGTATATTTAAGTAACAGAAATAGTACACTGTCATACGGATATGGAAAACACTCATTTTTATCAACCGTGTATGATAAAAATGCAAAAATACTTTCTAGTATAAAGCAACAAGGTGAGGGAAAACAGTGATAGACTTTAAAGAAAACTAGTCGAATTTAAACAGACTTAGTTCGTAATAGAAGATCCTGTAGTGTAATTAGATGGGGCCAAGGGGAATGGGCAGTCTGACCCGTTGGTCATAATTAGAGATGTGGCAACAACTGATCATTTTCATATAAAATTTTATAAATTGAACGTTTTCATTTTAGAATGAATCTGTATGTTTTCGCAGTAAACTTATGATACTCTACTTTATTACAATATTAAAGTTATCAAGCCAAAGACTTCAGCGCTCGAAACTTTGAAGTAAATGTTTATTATTAATTGTATTACTATTAATTTTTCCCAATCATCTACATTTCCCGTAAGTACCTGATTTTGTTATAATTATGATATAATTTTAACATGATAAAAAATGTTGGTGTTTACTTGTCCATTTTACTATGCCTTTTTTCTAGCTTCTCATGTTTTACCTTACCCCGAAGGCTTCGACAGACATCATGTTTTGTCAGTTTGATTTTACCGCGCCTTGTCATCTCAGCTCACGCACCGTTTGACCATACTTTCTCCACCCTCCGTTGCTTGCCTACTTCTGACGAGGGTCGCTTTTATCTATGGGACGGTGCGTCGCAAGCTGCGCTGTAGATGACCGTACTCGAAACGGGATTACATGTCCAAACCTTCAGTCTACGGGCAACCAAGGACTGGGTTTGTTGTACATATTTATACAGGGTTTATTATACATACATTTATTTGAACTGCAATTGGGTATGACCCTGTGGCAGTTAGTTAATAATAATTACAATAATAATAATTTACAAAATAATAAAAGTGTACAGTACAAAACGATGATGCAATAATCATACTATCACTAATATTAAGTATTATAACAATTATTTCAATTCTACAAAGATATACAATAATTATATATTTATGATACTAAAAACAATACAACTAAAATATATTTTAAAAAAGGGCATATATCGCGTTCACTACACTTCATTGCACTGTTGTGTTTTGAATTACACTGACCATCACTTCACAACACTTCTCCGCACTTTACAGCACTTAGTTACTTATTTAACACCTCTTATTCTCAGCTTGTTCTAACTGATTTCTAAAACTTCGGACACTTAGAGGAAAGTATCTGAAAGTTATTGCGAGTAAACTGTTCCAATCTCTAATTGCTCTGTTACAAAATGAAAATTTCCCAAGATCTGAATTTTGTTTCCTTGTTCGAATTTTGTGGGCGTGATCGCTTCGGCTGAAATAATTTGGTTTTTCTAGTTTAACCTGAATTTCCTTCCAAGCTGATTGACCTACGTACAATTATTAAAGAGTATTGTTAAAGAGTATTGTTAAAGAGTATTGTCAAAGAGTATTGTTAAAGAGTATTGTCAAAGAGTATTGTCAAAGAGTATTGTCAAAGAGTATTGTTAAAGAGTATTGTTAAAGAGTATTGTTAAAGAGTATTGTTAAAGAGTAATTGTTAAAGAGTAATGTTAAAGAGTAATGTTAAAGAGTAACGTTAAAGAGTAACGTTAAAGAGTAACGTTAAAGAGTAATGTTAAAGAGTAACGTTAAAGAGTAACGTTAAAGAGTAAGTAATGTTAAAGAGTAATGTTAAAGAGTAATGTTAAAGAGTAATGTTAAAGTAATGTTAAAGAGTAATGTTAAGAGTAATGTTAAAGAGTAATGTTAAAGAGTAATGTTAAAGAGTAATGTTAAAGAGTAATGTTAAAGAGTAATGTTAAAGAGTAATGTTAAAGAGTAATGTTAAAGAGTAATGTTAAAGAGTAATGTTAAAGAGTAATGTTAAAGAGTAATGTTAAAGATAATGTTAAAGAGTAATGTTAAAGAGTAATGTTAAAGAGTAATGTTAAAGAGTAATGTTAAAGAGTAATGTTAAAGTAATGTTAAAGAATGTTAAAGAGTAATGTTAAAGAGTAATGTTAAAGAGTAATGTTATTATATTCAATTTTTTATTTTTATAATTTTCTACAATATATTTAACAACATTTACGGGATTCGTATTCCATAGGAAATCGGTATTCGACGAATTTCGTTCGTGACTGATTCCTCCTCCGAATTGGACCAGCAGACGCCCGTGTTCGCCTGAACGCGACGAAGAACTACGTAGCTCGTGTAGCTCCATCTCTCTATCCAGTCCGCGCTCAATTCCACGCATTGTCAGGATTTTCTTTGCGCATTTGCCGCCTTCCCTCGCCCTAGTGCTGCGACCGAATCAACGGGATATTGGAAAAGGGGATCATTGGGCCGATTGTCCTCGCCGGGCATTTGAATGATCCCCCAGCCCTCGGATTCGGTCGTGCAGTTCCTACACGAATTCTTGGAGGCTTTTCTCCGAAGGGTCGATAACATTCATGAATGTATACGACGGGATTCTCTGACAAAATCTTACTACTGTATTTTAACTCATTTTCGATATAAAGTTTTTTCCGAGTTCGTACGAAAATTCAGTCCTTTGCTTCGTGTCGCGGTGGCTTGTGGGCTAGTTTCCCGTCTCCGGTTTTAGAATCGCCGGCGCGAATCTCAGACGTCACTGGGGAAATTTCATGGTAGGTAGAACGAGATCCCCAAATTTTTATGGTCGGCTGTGACCTCATCGAGCGGTTGGAGCTTCATAGGCAATGAGGTCCGAGGTTCGATTTCAGGCGCTGGTGGTTTTTTGACACCAGCTAAGTATGGGGATTAGATAGAATTCTAGATACTGTTTTATGTGATCCGTCATTTCCTAGATGTCTTCTGATTATATTCAAGGGAATGCTAGAGCATAAGACCTCAAACGGTACAGAGGCTCTATGCAATCCTACTTTCCCATTCAGTTTTTCGAAAGGCAGCAAGGGTCAAATCTGCGAATCAAAATTTTGGCGCATACCTATTGAAAGTTTTGTTTACCACACTTACTGGATTCAAAACACAATCAGAGGCGAATGTAAATGCAACACTTTAGGCTCGAACGTCCCGGAGATTGGGAGGTCGCAGATTCGACCCCAGCATGGTGACAGACGTGGTGAGTTTGATGTGGGTAAAGTTCAGAGAGTTTGTGGTACCTGCCGGAATGGAATTGGTCGGTCGACTGCTGTGATCAATGGATTCTGTAATATCTCTAATCACTTCCGGCCGTATGTCAAAGCAGCGTTCCACGCAAATGTTCACGGACCGCGCGCAATCTTACCCTCCTATTCTCTTTCCTTCCGATCCCCAAGCGCAGATGAACTTAGGAGTTAAAGCGCCCTAAATCCCTAATTGAACTATATGACGGTGTGTTCACGACATGCGCCCGTTCGAATCTTCGAAAACCGTACTTAATTGCTTTATGTCTGTGGCTACATACATGCTACGCATGTAGCTAAGGTATAACTGTTTTGCTACTTCATGTAGAAAGAAGGGCTCACTGAATGTAATCTAAGGTTCCTGTGACTCAGCGCCTTTGGCGGTTCAGCCGATTTCGGGATAACTTGAGACAGAGATTTTTTGGTAAAGAACAGTCTGAACCAAAAGTTCGAAAGTTGAGATCACTTGAACGAATATTACATAGTAACGTACCTAACAGTTTGAGTTGTTCATCTGAACTGGTTTTGATCACATTTTTTACGTAATTTTTCTTGTCTTTTAGGGCATTTTAAAAGTATTTTATTGATCATTTCTGGCGATGCTTTAGGTCATTAATCCCCCCCTAAACATAACGTAGGAAGCGCCGTAGAACCCCAACCCAAACCGCTCTACGCGCTTCGCCTATAGGGACGGTGTATGGGGCCGTCCATAAATTACATGAGGCAATTTTGGCGATTTTTCGACTTCCCCTCCCTCCTTGCTGAGATGTTGTGAGATTTGGCTCGACCCCCTCCTTCCCCTTTCTAATCTCATGGCAGAGTTTTCAAATTACGTATTTTTTAAAAATGAAAATACGTTAATTTGTGATTGATTGCATTAAGATTTATTTAATAAGTATAATTTCCTTAATTATATTTATCTAAGACTCGACATTACTGGTATGTAGAAAATAAAGTGACTGAATTACAATGAAAGTTATTACACGTCTCAAAACGCTCGGTATTTTTTTCTTTAACATTTCTGTAAAAATGCAGGCAATGAGATTAATCTCATTATTGATAAAAAGTTGTTTTTCTTGTAATTTTTGTTAGATTATTTTGCTCAGTATACTGTGCTACTTATTGTAGCCACACACATAGTATCACATAACAGCAATAAACCATATTGTACACGATTTACCTATATTTTAGTATAGAAACGTATTTTACTTAAATTGTCTCTCTCGTTTCTCGCAATGTAGCATTGTTTTTAGCGAAAAGAATATTACGTGATATTTGCCAACACCCCCCTGTCCCCCACGTAAGATTAGGTGAGGTTCGTTTGACCCCTCTCCCCCGTAAAGACCTCACGTAATTTATGGATGGCCCCTATTTCTGTCGCTGGCCACCGGGTGGGCGTGCGCGCACGCGGACGCGGCAGGGCTTCCGGAGGCTGCGTTTCGTTTGCCGCGCGCGGTCGTGCGCGGCGCGGGGCGGAGCGGAGCGGGGCAGAGCAGGCGAAGCGGGGCGAGGCGGCGCAGGTGGCACGGGGCGGAGCGGGGCGGGGCGGGGCGGGGCAGAGCGGTGCGGTGCGGTGCGGTGCGGTGCGATGCGATGCAGGGCGGGTAGGGGAACGGGGCGGGGCAGCGCGAGGCAGGACGGGGCGGGGCGGTGCGAGGGTGAGCGAGTCGGGGCGGAGCGTGGCAGGCCAGAGCGGGGCGGGGCAGGTCCGGACGGGGCGGGGTAGAGCGGGACGGGGAGGCGGCTACTGCGCGGCGCCCGTGTTGACGTAGCCTCCTTTTGGCCCGCGCCCGCCCTCCGCAGCCTCACGGCGCGCTGCGCTGCGCAGGCGTGCGCTCTGGACCTGAGCCTCCGCCCGACGTCAACCGACGGGGAAATTTTGGACTTGGTTAAGGTTTTTTCAATTACTAGCTGAATATTTATGCGTTGCGTTGGCCACGTGTTGATTGACGGCGTGCCCGCGTATTGATTTATCACTACCATCTGTTAGGAAGAGGAAGGGATTCAACACGTAGTGTAAAATGGTAGCAATTTTATTTATATATCTGTCCCGCTGCATCTTGAGGTCACTGCAATTTGTCAAATATATAATTTTTACTTTATCATTCTACGTAAGAAGAGAAAGTATTGTAATCGTGCGCCGGAAAACGGCGAATTTTCGACAACAAAAGAAATCACTTATTGGGGGCCCTGGTAAAGAAAGAGGATAAATTTTGATCATATATAAAGTAAATTACTTGCTCTTATCTCTTCGTTGTGCAGTCAGAATTCATGTCTTGTGGGTCCTTGATGCCGAAAAATCGATTGACGGCAAAACGTTTTTCCGTCCGTCTGCCCGTCTGTGGTCTACGCTACCTCCTAAAATGTTCAGTCGATTTTCTCCATAATTAATATTCCCCGATCGAATTAAATTAACTCGAAGTTCTCAGAGTTTGAAACGGATTTTGTCGGGGGAGGGTATATTACATTACGCCTCAACCATGTTGTCAAAATTTTCTCAAATATGGCTCCATATTTTTTATTAAACATTGTCCTTGGATAGCGTAAAGCAACTTTAAGAGAACAAGTACGGGTCTCATTTTGTTAAAATCCCTAATTTATCGAAATTTGCAAAAGTTCACATTTTTTCGACGTCTTCCTACAACGTGAAGATAAGATAAAGAATGAAAGACAATGAAGATAAAGATTTTTTTCTTATGAATGTTCTTTAAAGACATTTTCAAATAAGGACTTATACAATTTCTTGAAAATAGTTTTCATGTAATTGTACATTAAATAGAGGCAACTGTAATTTTGTAATCATTATTTTCTCAAAATTAGCAAAAATTGCAAATAATTATCATAAAAACTACAAAATTCTATACAAATATATCCTAAAAAATCACCTCTTTAAAAGGATCATGTAGATTTTTTTTGATAAAAAACTGGCAGTTATGCAATTTATTCAATTTAAAAAACCTCAAAACCCACTCCAAATTTTCTCTTCATTTTTTCACGGATAGAACAAAAAAGCTTAAAAGCAAGGCGCAGGTCTCATTTTCGTTGAAGTCTGTGAATTTTCGAAAACTGGAAATTTGAAAATGATGCGAGAAATATGTGCTGTTATAGTTCTAATAATTTCTTGATTATAATTCTGTTATAATTTCTCTTATATTACACTGATTATACTTTAAAATTATATTGGATTATCATTTTCTGATGTAAGTCTACCGTAAAGTTACAGTTTGCGCATGCGAAGAGGTTAAAGAGTGCGTTGGTATCTCATACGATATACGTTTCACGCTTTCCAAATAACTATAGAGATTTTTAGGTGCATGCCGTTCTTGAGATAATGTAGGAAATGAAAAAAGGGGCCAGAGGGGGGCCGTGAATATTTGGGTGGAGGCACCCGAATTAGGCCGCGAGGGCGTCGGGGAGACGGGATTCGCGGCTTGACCGCGCCTCCGTCCCCGCCTCCGCCTCCGCCTCCGCTTCCGCCTCCGCCTCCGCCTCCGTCCCCGCCTCCGTCCCCGCCTCCGTCCCCGCCTCCGCTTCCGCCTCCGTCCCCGCCTCCGTCCCCGCCTCCGTCCCCGCCTCCTCCCGCCTCTCCCGCCTCCGTCCCTCGCTCTCCGTCCTCTGCCTCTCGTCCCGCCTCCGTCCTCGCCTCCGTCCCCGCCTCCGTCCCCGCCTCCGTCCGCTCTGTCCGCCTCCGTCCCCGCCTCCGTCCCCCCTCTCCGCCGTCCTCCGCCTTCCGCTCTCCCGCCTCCGTCCCGCCTCCGTCCGCCTCCGTCCCCGCTCTCCGTCCCCGCCTCGTCCCGCTCTCCGTCCGCTCCGTCCGCCTCCGTCCCCGCCTCGTCCCGCCTCCGTCCCGCCTCCGTCCCGCCTCGTCCCTCCCGCCTCCGTCCCCGCCTCCGTCCCCGCCTCCGTCCCGCCTCCGTCCCGCCTCCGTCCCGCCTCCGTCCCCGCTCCGTCCCGCCTCCGTCCCGCCTCCGTCCCTGCCTCGTCTCCGCCTCGTCCTCGCCTCCGTCCCTCGCCCCCGTCCCCGCCTCCGTCCTCGCCTCCGTCCGCCTCCGTCCCCGCCTCCGTCCCCTGCCTCTCCGTCCCGCCTCCTGTCCCGCCTCGTCCCGCCTCCGTCCCCGCCTCCGTCCGCCTCGTCCCGCCTCCGTCCCCGCCTCCGTCCCCGCCTCCGTCCCCGCCTCCGTCCCGCCTCCGTCCCCGCCTCGTCCCGCCTCGTCCCGCCTCCGTCCCGCCTCCGTCCTGCTCGCCTCCGTCCCGCCTCCGTCCCCGCCTCCGTCCCCGCCTCCGTCCCCGCCTCCGTCCCTGCCTCCGTCCCGCCTCCGTCCCCGCCTCCGTCCCGCCTCTGTCCCGCCTGTCCTCTGCCTCGTCTCGCCTCCGTCCCGCCTCCGTCCCTGCCTCTGTCCTGCCTCCGTCCCGCTCTCTGTCCCTGCCTCCGTCCTTGCCTCCGTCCCGCCTCCGTCCGCTCGTCCCGCCTCCGTCCCCGCCTCTCGTCCCGCCTCCGTCCTGCCTCTCCCGCCTCCGTCCCCGCTCCGTCCTCCGCCTCCGTCCCGCCTCTCGTCCCTCGCCTCCGTCCCCGCCTCCGTCCCCGCCTCCGTCCCCGCCTCCGTCCCTGCCTCCGTCCCCGCTGGCGTTGCGCCCGCTGGAAACAACTGCGCGCGGTAAGGCGCAGCCGGTCGGCAAACCGGCCCCCGCCCGCGCACTCTTTCGCCCGCGCTTCGGCGCTCTGGCGAGGACGGTTCTTACCAAATAAGGGATTTGAGTGGCGCTTTCCCACATTCGGTTTAACGTGCTGGTTACGCAGCCAAACCGCCCAGAATTACCAGTTATCGAAATGATCGGTTTTCGTGGTTTTTCTATAAAAGCCTGTACATAAAAATGTTATTTGCATTGCTGCAGGAAGAATTTCATTAATATATACAAATATAATACAATATAAGTATATACCACTTTACACATTTTACTTGGTAAAAACATATTTCGATTATCCCATGTAGGAACGTGACTAAAGAATAATTTACTACTTAAAATGTTCCTTTGTTACTTAGTAAATTAACCATATTTTTTACACCACCAGTCACTGAATACTTATTTTTGTAATTTATCATTTTTTCGGTTATTGGAAAATGTAACGCAATATGTCTGTGGAAGAAAACAAGCACGTTTTGCGGCTATAATGTGTAGGTTATTCCCATCCCTCTTGCACTCTTGCCCTTCCTCCCATCAGCTCACCCCCGTTCTCCCATCCCATCTCATCCTATTGCCCGTTTGTCCTTCCTCACCCCCCCCCCTCGATTCTCCCTCTTTCCACCCCCTCGTTTCCCTCTCTCTTCTCTCTCACATTCACTCTCCACTTCCCCTACTTTCTATCAGTGCTCTTAATCTCTTGCAATCTCTTTATCTCGCCCACCCGTCCCCTCAGCCACCGTCCCTTCCGTAAAATCCGACCATCTTTTAAACATCATTGTAAAGATGTTAAGTTTAGGCAGCACTTACAGAGCAGATTCCTTCTGATAAGTGGATTACAGGTAGAAATACCCAAGGTCTCTTTTGAATTCTCTTCGTAAAACGATTTTTTTATTATTGCGTAATTCCGTACCCGTTATTCGTAAGTAGCAAAACTTTTTCTCTCCTGCTTTTATTTAAGACATTGATTCCTAATGGAAAACATTACAACACTGAACGCACATATCTAGATTTGAACTATATTATCAAATAGTCGATAGTATTGTCAATAATAATTAAATTAATTACAAAATAGTGTTTTACGTACCTCAACAAAAGTTCAAGATTGTTTCAGAGAATTCTGCAAAAGTCTTACAGTATATAATGTTGATGAATAAAGTAGAACGTCCGAAAGATACTACGTGAGATCTCACCAGGATTCAGAATTCATTCTATTAGGAGTCACATTAAATCCTTTGATCTAGTAATGATCTCTTTCGCTGGAAATGTTCCGGGTTAATTTTTTTCCCTCTTCATTTAAAGCGCGCCGTAGTCGACGCGTCTAAAAAGAATGTTTACGCTTTAGTTCCTCAAACACTTTTTACGTGGCCGGGAGCTGCGGATAGAAGTAGCACAGGCGCCGCCTTCGTCCGCCGTCGCCGCCGCCATCGCCGCTGCCATCGCCGTCGCTTCGTACGCCCGCTGCGCAGTGGTCCAGCATGATCCAAGACGCGCGCACCGGCAAAGGTGGCGCAGGGCAGCAACTGATGTCGCTGCAGTGCCTCTGACCGGGAGGTCCTGGGGTTCGACACAAACTAGAAACACTACGCCGAATTCAACCACGGTCAGGAAGACAACTCTAATGACCGCCTACTCTGATTCGAATTTAATCGCGCTTTCTCCGGCGATTGCGGGAGCAGTATCTTAAACTGGCCACGGACCGCGCGCGATCCTTCCTTCCTCTCTCCCACCTCTTACTTACACAAACGTATACTCATGCATTACATCACCACACATGTCGGGAGACCAGTCGGAAGCTTAGAGTTTGTTCCGGCTGGGGCTGTGCCCTGCAGGTGGGGAGATACCTTCCTTTGGGAAAATCCCCGCAAACCAACGGATCTGGCCAGCCAGCTCACCATCACCTCCCGCAATGAAAGCATGGGAGCGGGCGTCGGTGAGTAATATATAAAAATGAATCATTTCATTTCAAAATGAATTCATTTCATAAACTTTGACTAAGTTGTCCTTGAGGTATTTTATCATTCCTATTATTTTTGCCATTCTACAAACCAAAGCACGTTGTATCAAATCAATCAATGGGTTTGTGTAGCTAGAGGGCACACTAATTAATTAGAAATTAATTTAATATTGTTGACTTTAAATGTTCCTTACTAAACAACATCATTTACATTCACGGTTCTGTGATTTAAAATTAGTGTATTGCGTGATTAATTAAAAGCGTGATGAAAGTAAAAAAACCTGGACTCTTCGAAATTAAGTATTTATGACCTGTCCATTTCCATCAGTTTGATGTAATTGTATACATCTTTTCGATATGATTTGTACCAATTCTGACAATGTTATTTTTTGAGAATATAATGGAATATATATCGGAATAATGTAAATCTTTCGTGAAAACAGAACCTAATCTTTAACTACACACACCATACTGTCACTTCGAGTTATTAACAGATGGAAGACCGCTCATCTGACTGACGGTAGAATACATTTCGCAGAGTGGTAGAGGCTTCGGCGATGCTCAACTGTTTTAGAACTCCCCGAAAATTCGTTTAAAGGACAGAAAAAAGCACAGTGGATAATAATATGCCCGAGACAGGTGTTGGGTCGGTCTCTGGTGGCGAACATTTGAGTAAAAACATACTTGTTAGCGTTCTACGCCCAAGTAGTTTCAAATCCAAAACTCAGATATGAAAAATAACAATATTCCGGAGTTACCGGAGTGTAATTCATATTTATTTCCAATAATTTCCTTAACAAAAGACTCCATAACAGGGGTAGATATTAAGTGTCGGGACGTGTTAAATACCAGAGATCAATTTATTAGATGTCGAATGATGATTTTGCTAGTTGTGAAGTGGTTTCTGATTCTGAAAGTGAATTTTTGGGTAAATAGTATATGATTGGGCATGATATACAGGATACGTATTACAATATTTTAGGGTATTTAGATCTGTGAAGGAAGATCATTTATTACCAATAAACCTGTAGTGAGAAATTTGATGTAAAGTATTTACACATGTGACATTTGCGCCTGTTTGGTACGCAATCAATTGGGTACTACTGTTCGACAGGTATACGTTCTGACACTGTAAAGAAATGTCGTGTAGCTTCTTTGTCGTCCGGGTGACGCCACGTCGCAGGCTGAGAGGTCGACGTTCGCCTGTCATGTTGCAGAACATCTTAGACCAAGGGTACCGGAGTGCTGCGCGTACGGGTGTTATATACTACCTGGACTGGACGCTCGGATGAAGCAGATAATCCGTGATTGGCGGAATATCGGAGTTTGTCCCACCCGATCGCCCATGTCGGATAGTATGTAACACCAGACGCGCAGCACCGCCGGTACTTGCCCTGAGGAAAGCTGAAACATGTCAGGCGAAACAACCGGGAGCGGTAGCTCAGTGCATCAACTGATGTCACTGCAGCGCCTCTGACCGGGAGGTCCTAGGTTCGAGTCCTGACGGCGGCAGGAATTTCGACACTAGCTTTTCAGCTAGGTCGAATTCAGTCGCTGTCTGGAGGAGAATTCTAGCGGTAGTTTGGTAGGGTACTGCTCCGGTATTCGCCTGGTGTTGATCGAAGAAACTACGGAAAACTACCGATCAGAGCAGCCGGCCGCTAGAATTCTACTCCAGGTAACGACTGAATTCGACCTAGCTGAAAAGCTAGTGTCTAAAATCCTGTCGTCGCCAGGACTCGAACCTAGGACCTCCGGGACAGAAGCGCTGCAGTGACATCAGTTGATGCACTGAGCTACCGCTACCGGTTTCACATGGAGTCTTGTGATAGTCCATGCCATGCAAGTGTCAACTGAACCCTGGTTGCAACTGAGCCCTGAACAGTTCTTGCAAATTAGTGAGTAGTGGAGGAGTCCTGGTCGCACACTCCGTCACACCCCAAAAATCCTCGATCGCGAAGAGGTCTGGCGATTCGGCTGCTCATGGAAAAGAATCCACAACGGTACGCTCTAGAAACGGCAGACGTATGAGGGCACGCGTTGTCTTGCTGCAGTAGATTGGGAGTGGGCGTTCACGAATTGCTGAGCCGCTAGTCGCACTACCTGAACGTGCTGTGCGGCTGTTATGATGTCCATGAAGGATACTACGGTGAACGAGCGCCGTAGGATATCGCGGGAGGTGTGATAGAATTCCACATGTCGCATTTAGCGGCGCTACCCACTCTGCATCCAGTCTCGGACCGGCGGTCACTGCCACCAAGCGCCATTGGATTGGACACTGAAGAGATGGCCCGCTGCCAGTCCGCAAGGCCCCAGTCCGTGATTCCCAACACCAAGCGAGACCGTAGCGACGCTGTTGCGGTGTGAGTGTCAGGCGTACTAACGGTTGACGTACGGAGAAACCTGCAACCAAGAACACTCACAGGAGGTGGCTCGGCAAACTACTTAGCCCGCTGAATGGCCTATCGTTGACGTTGGGCCACATACTCAGAGCCCCAACTGATGTCAATGCAGTGCTGGTGACCGGAAGGTCCTAGGGTTCGAATCTCCACGGTGGTAGAATTTCCTATATTAACTACATAGCTAGGTCGAATTCAGCCGCGGTCTGGAGGAGAATTCTAGCGGCCGGCTTCTTTGATCGGTAGTTTTCCAAAGTTTCTCCTATATTTACCCACACTTACACCCACGTGCACTACGCTTCGACACTTGTCTGGAGAACAGTTGAGAGCTTAGTGCTTGCCGCGTCTGGGGCAACGGCTGGGACCCCGAGGCCACGCTGGTGGGTGGGCGATACGTGATTGGGCAAAATCCCTGAAAGCCGACGTAGGTCGGCGCCGGAGTCATTTCGCCATCAATTGGAGACCACCGCGACCTCCCGCAATAAAATATGCACTACACATATGGGACTAACAACCTTAGCAGAACCGGGAGCGGTAGCTCAGTGCATCAACTGATGTCACTGCAGCGCCTCTGATCGGGAGGTCCTAGGTTCGAGTCGTGACGGAGGCAAGATTTTCGACCCTAGCTTTCCAGCTAGGTCGAATTCAGTCGCTGCCTGGAGGAGAATTCTAGCGGCCGGCTGTTCTGATCGGTAGTTTTCCGTGGTTTCTCCGATTAACACCAGGCGAATGCCGGAGCAGTACCCTACCAAACGGGCCACGGACTGTCCTTCCTCTTCCTTGTCCTATCCTCTCCCCTTACACACACGCACACACACTTACACTAACATACACTACACTACCACATATTCCAGGAGGTCGGTCGGGAGCTTAGAGCTTGTCCTGACTGGGGCGGTGCCTCGCTGGTGGGAGAGTCCTGGTTAGGGGGAAATCCCACTAGCCGACGGTAGGTCGGCGCCAGATCTCGCCATCCAGTGGGGAAATATCACCGCCATCTCCCGAGAAAAAAAACATGCACTCCACTAACGGGACTAATGACCAAAGCATTTGACGCGCCCGGAAACACAAATAAAAACAAACCAAACCAAACCTTAGCAGATGACGTGCTCGGAATCTTTAATTAATCAAAGACATTGGATCTCTTCGCACGTGGAGTCGACCATTCCTCCTGTTGTGCGTTGCGGACGTCAAGAACCTGCTGGTTGCGTACGTCGTAAATGCGTGCTTTCCTCTAACCATTGCCGTGCATGGTGGCGTTCGCATGACCCGTGTGGCATGCAATATGGCGACAGGGTCATCCTGCCTCCCGCCGTTTCACGTTGCGGCCTCTCTCAAACTAGTGTGGCGTCATGAAGAAAAACACACAGACATTTACAAGTAGGTACAAGTTTATTTACATGTATGTATAATAACCAACTTCTACTCCATCTACACACTTGAGAGTATTTCCCTGTGAATACCCCACACAGCTAGGGAGGCCCCGCCTCCTCTGACGCTACTCCCGCGCCACTACCGTGACCTCGTCAGCCGTGCACTTGGCACGACACGCTCCAGCCTGGGCGTAAAGTTTTGCACATCGCGCGAGGTTTCGAGAATTAAAACCCCCGTCTGAGCTCGTCGGCTCGATTTTATACCAGAGTGCAGCCGTCACGTGACCGTCCTAGATGTGGGAGGGAGGCTCGCGTCAACCACGTGACCTTCCCGGTCAAGCTGGCGTCCCCTTTGTCTAAAGGTATCCCAACGCCGGGGCGCCCAGCTATTCATGCCCGCAGATATGCGATACTTCCGCTCCTCCTCCCACCCACGGTCGCCAACGCGACGCTACACTAGAAAACCAGCTGTCGAACGGGTCACCGGGGCATATTGCACGTGCAGATGATGCTCTAGAGGCGCTACCACGTGGCCGTTTGGGGTCCTCTTATCTCGGCCGGAGGATTCGACATCACACCCTCATATCCGAGTGCGTGGCCGACCGAGATAAAGAAATAATTGGCTTAGCTGACGATGTGAAACTTGCCCGAAAAGTTTGCACCGGATGCAAGTTCCTTCTGGATGCAGCGTTTTTTAGTGTATTTAACAACACTATGTTTTTATGTCAATTTTATATGATATCATTGTAGTCGACAAATAACAGGATCATCTGATACTTGATTCAGTGCTGTAGACTTCATATTTGTTAGGAAAATGTGTTGTCGATGGAAATAATATAGAATGGTTATCTTTCATTTTTACTGTTTTCGCCTTGACGTATGTTGGCAAGTTTTTAATATTGACATTAACTTTTTGCATACATTAATTTTGAAAAGAAATCTGCAACGTCATCGTCAGTGCAAACGGAGCACAGTTCACCACACGATCGATTGGGTCCCCTCGGTGGTGACAAGCTCAATACAAAGTACACAAAGATGGTGAGCCTTACGTCTTGCCTAAAACTGCACAAGTCACATTGTCCTTCTTCTCTTTATACAATGATCAGATAATCAGTATCAATGGTGTCTTGGCTGAAACTGTATCAATCAGTATCAATGGTGTCTTAACGGAAACTGCACGTCTTAGGTTGATGTTGCACTGTAAAAGATCTTTTGTAAAAGAAAATATGACAGTGTAATATCCAATATTTTATGAAAGATTTCTTTTATAAAATTTCTTGGATAAAATGTAGTCTGAAGCGTCCAAGTTTTATCATACATTTGGTAATATGGCGTCCGATATAGGGATATTGCTTCAACTAAAGTTTTTATTGCAGAGTGCAAGCAATTATAATGTTTATATAATACTGTCCATCCGAATTACAAAAGTAAAACCAAACGAATCGACCCTTAGAGGACACATTTTCCCGAGAAGTGGAAAATATGGTTTTTGGAAAATGCCCAATTCAGGAAGATAATTTTTTTAAACTTCCAAATCAGAGGACACAATTTCGAAAGAAGGAAGAACGACAAAGAAAATTGAATGTTTCCTCATCCATACTCAAATAATTCTTCGTTTCAAAGTTATTTAATTAATGCTTCACAATGTACGACCCATGGCCTCACCATGGATGAATATGATGGCGTTATTCTAAGGCCTCACTCTCAAACATTTTCTCTTTACCTTCTGCTTCGTCAGCATTACATAGATTAGTTATTATAAAACATAAAGTAGCACAAACACAACTATTTGTGCGTCATCCATCGTAAATCGCGAGCAAAACTACATAAAATATTGGATTAAATGTAATACGTTCGTCAAATTTCTTTTTCAATGTTTACTCGTCAAAGTTCAAAGAACCTCCATAAAGTTCTTCTTCAAAGATATATGTCAAATATCTTTTACAGTGTAATACCGGTCTTAGCATCTCCCGCATAATAAATCACTAGGAAAATGGGAGCAGATTTGCATCTTGAACAAATGAGATGAACAGATGTTTTTTCCCGGGTGGAAATTCTTTCTTATGTAGGCTTTGTCAAAAGGACTTGAAAATAAATTCAATGAGTCAAGTAGGCTGGCTCCATGAGAAAAATTCTCGTTTCGACTTCTCACTTTCTAATGGGAAAAAACACATCTCTGGACCCAATATTATGTCAATAATACTATGGACATGAAATTCTTATAAGTGAGGAGATGACTTTTCAGATGTAATTTGATGCAATTTTCTGCCTGATAATGCAGGAATGAAGATATATAAATATTAGGCTAATGAGCTTTTGCGTTTCTCAAAATGAGAATAACCTTGTTTAGTTTTGTGCAATCAGTTCATTGTTGTCTTCTGGTGGTTGAAAACATTAAGTGAACTAATTGTACACTCGCAACGTAAAAAATACCGTAAAGAATGTTGCCTTGTTACATCACTGGCATCTCGTTACGATGAAAATATCAACATTTTGTTACCGAGTTGTATGAAATGTACTTGAAAAAGATCTCCTTCAATTCGATACCATGATTGAATTATTTAATATGATTAGTTCTCGAGCTCCCCTGAAAGAAATGTTTGGCTAAGGCACCGTTATCAAGATTAAGTCTCGTGTTTATCTTAAAAAAGGATCTAATAACATGTTTCGTGTATCTATTCTTTCATGAAGCAAGCTATACTTTAGAATTACAATTCATATTATAAAACGAGATTCCTTCGTGTAAATGAAAGCGAAAAATGAAACAAAGTATTTAAAAAAATCTTACCGCCATCATCTCTCGCGACAGCAAAACTTGGATCCCTTTTACACTCGCCCCACATCTTCACAGACTGAGCATTCTGCCAACTCCAGCCTGTATTTTCAGCAACAGCTAAGAAAAAACGACCACCATCTTCACTCCTGCCCAGTAATGTCTTCTGATATTTCTCAGGTGACCAGATTCTCGAATGCATGGCTTTTATAAACAGCAATATTAAATAAAACGTAATACTTTGCCATAAGCAAAAATGTGGACAACCTATGGCATTTTTGAAATGACGGTAAGGATTTTCCTACTGATTTTCAATACAATTTCTAATTATGTGACGAGAATAATATAAATACACTATAAATAGCTAATACACACAAAACATGTAAAAGTATCTGTAATTCTCATTAGTATTTGTAATACTATCTATGAAATCTTTTCTCTTAGACCGTTTCAAATATTTAAGGATTTTATGATCCTTATTCATCATTGCTTTCTCAAATATAGAGCGAAATGAAACTCTCTTTTTAATCAACACATTTCCCATAGACTTTTGAGACCATTCATACAATTTCTGCAATGCAGCGAAAACTTTTTGACAGATTTTTCTGCAAACAATATGCCCGACGTAGAGATTAAGATTTCTCCAAAAACATTTTTATGTTCAAAAGCTTTTGCATTTCCAGAATTCATGTTCTAACGAAGGTAGAATTGTGGAATAGTATGGATAGATAATGTTTTTGAACCATAAGACTCAAACAGCGAACTCGTAAAAAAAGCGAACACAGAACAGGTTTGCTCTTTAGGAGCAAGCATTATCATGCAAGGAAAGCACATCTTTATTGAGATTTCCAGAGCATTGTTTTCAAATCATTATTAGATAAATTTAAAAGTGAAAGATAATAAACTGCATTCATATTTTGGTTTCTCTTCAGGTGATTATCAAACCATACAGCATTATCTTCACATCCACACAGCGCTATCAAACTTTCTCAAATAATTTGCTAACACATCTACTTTTGTTTACAATTATTTTGAGATGGTGCTACCCTACAAAGATATTTTGTTCGTGGGAAACGGTTGTAATGAAAATGTTTCATTTCTATGAAATACGAGTATATTTAGAATCTTCCTACTTGTATCTCATTTTTTGTAATTTATAGTGAAATACATCGACATTCATTGTTCCTTTTGGTCGTCAAGAGCTGTAATTCTTTTCCGTCAACGTGCGAATTATGTAAACAAGCCCGTTTTCGAGTGTGTGAACTGATAATTTTCCCCACAGGGGTTAACGTTGAAAATTCTTAGGAGAGGGGCGAATCTATAAATTGATAAGTGAAAAGGGGATCTCTTTCGCTGCAGTTTGAGCCCATTCTGTCAATACTCTTGGGGAATTCTCAATTTTTCATATTTAATTTTTTAATTTTCTTGATGTAGATAGTAAAGATGATTTGAACATTTGACGAGTGAAAATCATGAAATGAAGCACTTAAAAATTGATTTAGTGTGTCCGTAAAGGAGAGAAAATACTGCTTTTCCAGCAGGTGACGTCAAACTCTCTAGGACAGTAAGGATGGGCTTGCCTTGATGATAGCAACGCATCTCGTGTCACTGCAACGTGCCATAACTTATCAACACAACTATCCTCGAGAAAAGAAATGACCAGTGTGCTCAAACCGGGAGAGTTATTGCTCCAGCATTCGCCTGGTGTTGATCGGAGACACCACGGAAAACTACTCATCAGAGCAGCCGACCGCTAGAATTGTCCTACAGATGGCCACCAGTGACGTCGTAGGCTTCCGCGGCCGGAGTCATGTGGATGATCTTGGCTGTCCGGGTGACGCCGCGTCGAAGGCTGTGTTGCCAACGTTTCGACCATCATTTCGTGGTCTTCCTCAGGGCTGGTCGGCGACCGCGTCGTCACCCGGACAGCCAAGATCATCCACAGCGACTAGTGACGTTTTCGTTGGGTGTGCAAGTCGTGTGTCAACGCCCAAGCAAATAATAAAATCATTTCTTCCTATGAATTTATTTATATTTTTGTCCCTGTCTGTTCCTGTCTCAGTCTATCTGACCCTGTGTCTGTGTCTCGCTCTCTGTCAGTCCGTCTCTGTCTCCTCCTCTCTCTATCACTCTCACATTTAGTTGCAGATTCTGCGCGTCTCTGAGCAGGTGAGGTAATATTGAGAAGCACCGGACCAGCAAAAATGTAATAGAATGTTCAAAAAGATCTTATCCTGTAGATTACGGTGTGAGAAACATTTCTTTGAGGCCTTTGGTTTCAAAATTTTGTTTTCTATTGCCCTAGAACGCTTTGTTTAGGAATTATTTAACAATATATATTCAAGAATGCAGCCAAGTGTTGCCGGTTGCATTGTGACATGAAAACAGTTTTGTTTCTACAGCACCGTCTAGTGGAGTTACAACAAAATTAACAGCATATAAACCTTCTGGTTGAAAAAGCACGAGATGTGTCAGCTTTCATGGAGATCGGTCACACGGCGATGGAGTTAACTGCTCTTATCTATACCAACATCCATTTATTATATATATTTCAAAGTATCGTGTAGTGTAATGCTACAAAATACATAAATGACACAAGGATTAAAGCAAATCAAATTTAAAAATCATTTTTAATAAATCACCGCGACGCCGCTATCGTATGGCCGCAACTCCCTAGGGAGCCGCGGTGCAGTTTTAAAACCCTATATAATAAAAAAATCAATTAAAGTGTACGTAAGAACGTAAAACATTGATACAATAATGTTCAATCAATATTAAGTGTTGCTTTTTATTTGAAATTCGTAGTTCTAAAGATGGAATTATACATTTCGAAACGTCAGCGCACTTCATTTTTTTATTCATCCTACCTGACCAAATACCATAATTCGAAACTTTATATGATTGATCTGAAATGGTCGTGATTTTTTCTACAAAAATAGTATGAGTATTTCTTCCAGCGAAGACACTTCATGCGCTTTACGGTAGCAAAACTTATTACGACCAAAAACCAACAATTACGAGCTACGAAGGGGGAAATCTTTATGCCAAAGCGATGACACGCTAAGTCCAATGTCTGCTCGTCAATTGTTTCATAATTCCGTCTCTAATGTCTGAAGCTTGTTGTCTAAAGTGTCACATGCGTTACGTTATCCATCCATTAGCCCGCGGCAAAAAAAAATTCAGCACGTTGTTGCTGAATACGCATTCAATCAAAAGAAAGTGTTTCATAAGTCTTCGTATTATCAGTATAATGTTTCTTTGATGATTTCTTTTCGCAGAAATGTGATGAATAACAAAAACCCCTCTCGCGGATCCGAAGGCAATATTTTAAATCACCTGTATTCATGTGGTTGCACCAGGCACTAGTGATGCGACTTCGACAACATAACATGGATGTTACCAAAGATCGATGTTTAAAATGAAAACATCGATGTTAATAATGCATCCACCAAAAACCGTTGATGTTTTTAAACATCGATGTTTTATAGCTGGTTTAGTAATCTCCAACATTAAATTCGTACTCAGCAAAATTTAATTTGACACAAGCCGTACGTATTAATTTTTAATTAAATTTTACCTCAAAAAGAAAGTGATAAAACGTCTCTGTGTGTAAAATATACGATGAAAGTCGAAGGACATACTAGGACATCAGGATCAGCTCGGCGAGGGAAAGTGTGCTCGATGAAAGTAGTACTTTATTTCAAATTTTAACTTTTACAAAATTATGATTATGAAAATTTTTCATTCAGTAACAAAACATCGAAAGCATAAAAACGTCGAGCACACAACATCCTTGTTCAGCATCCATGTTTTAAACATCGATGTATCAACGCCGATGTTTTTTAACATCTATGTTTTGTGATCGATGTTTTTCCTTTTCCGATGTTTTGTTTCCGAATGAAAAATTCCCATGATCACAATTGTGTAAAAGTTCAAAAATGAAATAACACCTGATAACAACACTGATAGTTCACGTGTTGGAACCAAAGAAACGCAGTTTGTACTACCTTCTTCGACCAAACTCTCACCCAAGATGATCTCCATGCCCTGTGTATTTCCTCTCTCTTCATATTAATTTCGCACAGTGAGATGTCGTCAACAAATACGGTGTGGATGTAGGTTCTGCCCCGTCGTATCCTTTTGCGGCGAATTGATAAACACGAACACTGTCAAATTCATTTTTAATACACACGAATTTAATGTTAGAGGTTACTAAACCAGTCTAAAAACATCGATGTTGAAAAACATGGATGGTTTTTAGTCGATGTGTTATTACACTGCGGTTTTTACAGAGCTGCCTCTCAATTCCACCCAAGGCCCGTCACCACGGCACGGTTTTTCGCTCTTTCACGGTCGTGCCGCTAGAGTCGCTTCATCTGCAGCACTGCTTGATACGGTTGCGAAGATGCGACACCTAGCGGCACGACTGGAAAAGACGCATAAAACGGTGTCATAATGCCACCGTGGTGTCGAGCCTTGAGTGGAATTGAAAGGCAGCTCTGTAAAAACTGCAGTATAACATCGATGTTTTAATTTTGAACATCGATGTTTGGTAACGTATGTTTGCTAACACCGACGTTTCCTAACATCTTTTGTTTTGTTATCGATGTCGCATCACTAATCTCTACCAGGCGCTGCCTTCATAGGTATCGCGGCGAGCGGCGGCCTTGCGTCCGCGGATGCAGCGCCGCGTGGCGGCCGCGGCCCGCAGCTGCGGCGCGGAGCAGCGACGCGACGTGGCGAGGCGAGGCGAGGCGCGGAGCGGCGCGGAGCAGCGTGGGTTAGCAGCAGGAAGCAGGAGTTGCCGCGTTGAGGCGGCGGCGTGGCGCGCGGCGGGGAGCGGGGCGGGGCAGGGCGGAACGGGGCGGGGAGGCGGGAGAGAAGAGGACGACGCGTAACCTCTTTAACCTTCACACGCACGCACGCACACACGCACGCACGCACATTCCCGCGGCCGGTGTGGGCGCGGTCGCCATCCGCGCCGCCGAAGCACAGTGGGCGCAACCGCTTCCTCTGGCCCGGGGCGCAGCTGCGGATTCCGTCCCCTCGCAGAGGTGCGTGGGTGAAGCCGTCTTAACCAACAATACGTGTTTTTTAAGAATTGTACTAGAACTTACAGAAACAGATGTTTTTGGAACGAACTTTATCTCGTCATTACTAGATCTACAATAATTGAAGTTTTTTTTTTTATAATTCGAAGTTTTACATCCACTGATGATGGGAAACATTTAGTTCCTAAAACATGGTTTTTTAAAAATTAAATCATTAAAATATACGTCTTTCTAGTGAAGATTATTGAGCCATCAAATCTTGTAATGGATTACCGTAATATTTCAGCTGTCACCGCGGATATCGCTTGCTCTAATTTCTTCTTTTTACCTGAATATTGGGTTTTGTCATCACAGCCGAACTTCAGTCTCACTCTTCACTAAATGGGAACCATAAAACATAATTTCGTTGGCAAATTCTTTCATCAAAGGGGCTGTCGGTCTTCTTCCTTGTTTCTGGCCCATTTACTGCCAATTTCAAACCTGTTAACAGAATATTCATTGAGGTAATGCTAAAATAAAATTGCAAACAGAATGGCTCTGGCCCACTTTGCTTTACAGTTGTGAGGTGGAATCTCATGTATGACATCCAAGTTTTCAGGTCTGATTGCGGCGAGATTAAGACAAACATATAATCATCTTCATTCCATGAATGTTCAGGAAAGCGAAGAATTACTTCCGAGACTACGAACATCCCATCATTATAGACTTCGGGTTCTAGAAGAAAAAATGTAACAGTCATGAATGAACAAGAAACAACTTAAAATTAATACGTCTCTTTTTTATTTTCTTTTTTCACGTTTCTGTTTATATCCATTGTTTATTTTAATGATCAGATATTACCATATTGTCAGTTCAATATATATTTCCCATTTACACAAATTAGTATGTTGCAGAACATATTATTCCATTTAATTGTTTTTGTGCAGATCAAAGAAGAAATATAATTTTTCTTTTGTTGGCTTATTATTGTTTTATTTCATAATTAAATGAGCTGTAAATGTGATTGAATTTTATTACATTTTTATTACTTACAATTTCACCATTTATTGGTTACAATTGACTTTCTGCCTCGCTTCTTTATTTCAAAAGATTTTACATTCGGAGGCAACATGTCATCCATCTACATAATTCTTATATTGTTAAAAGACTTTTGTTTACTTTAAATGGCAATTCAGAAAGCATTCATTTTGTTACTGCTTGCACTAATACTTGGCATACACGTGGAAATCAATGCAGAACAAAGAAAATCATTCAGGGGTTAACTTGATACGTGACGAGAATATGGAATCGTCATGTACCCCCTGGGAAGGGGTTGCTTACAAAATACCATGGTAGGCACTACTCGACTAGTTGAAAATGAAGGCTAATGCATAGTCTCACTCATTCGTTTCGTTCTGTTTGTATAGCCGAAGTCGTTTACCCACGACCAGCGACCATTTCAGCTGTGAATTTGGCTGCATTCTTTTGCAATACTAGACACTTTGTAATATGTCTGCCTTCACAATATCCCGAGGGTAATCTAGGTTCACGTTTACCTGATAAAGTGTATTTTATAGACTTGCAAGCTTTGACGTGAGTTATGGGACGCATCCGGCTTTATTTCCGTTCCAAAGCTGTGTGGACGAAGGATTTTTTTCGCACTCAAAAATTCATTTTTAATTTCTCTTCCCCATTCATTATTTTTCTGCATGATGTCATTTTCTATACTGCCAATCTACAACAGGATAATCGACTTTGCTTCCCTCTCGAATAGGAAAGCCTACGAAGGATTTTTTCGCTTTTAAAATAGTTCCCATTTTTAATCTGATTTCGTTACTCATTTATTTATTTATTTATTTATTTATTTATTTAATCTTCTTCTTCTTGTGAGTATTCCACAGCGACAGTCTCTCGCACCCCAATCTCCATACCCCTCTATCATTCCACACATTCTCTTCTAGACCTCTTCTTTGCATTTCTTTAAAAACCTGATTCTGCCATTCCTCTCTGGGTCTACCTTTTTATCTTCTGTGTAATGGAAACCACTCACAAACCTTTCTGGGCCATCTTCCACAGTCAAGGCTTTTCACGTGACCGAACTAGTTCAGCCTTCGCGTTTCCAGTTCATCTATAATTGATTTTTGAACCTGCATTCGCTTAATAATTTCATTTCTAGTATGTTCCATTTTATTTACTCCACAACTTCTAAAAAAATCCATTTGTAGACTTATTATTTTTTGTCTTTTTAATTTCCCTGTATTTAATCCTCTTTATTTATCTCATTAATTAATTTTAAGGAAAAATGATTTAATAACTTTTTAAAATTTTTTCGCGAGTTCGCTTTTCGGCCCAGTGTGCACCGGCGCCGATGCAACGCGCTCCGTGGTTCGTGCGTATGCCGCCAGAGCGCTCTGGAGGCAGCGTGCAGGAGCGAGCATGGCGGCTGGAGCGAAGCGGTTTTTCCGCTCGCCTGCCCGCCCGCCGCCCCCCGCCGCCGCGGCCACCGCCGCGCCGCCTCCGCGTCGTCGTCACCGCTCAGGGCCGCCCACAGACATTTCATGCCTTGCGACGCAGGTTATAATGGCCCCCCTTTCCCTAGAAATTTTATTATTAAAATGAACGTGCTTTCAAAACGGGAGTGAAATCACTTTGTGTAAATTAAATTTGAACATTATCCTCCAAGTCCTGACTGTGAAAAGCAGGAAAGGTCGTTAGACCGCAGGTTCTCTTCTTTCGGACAAGAATACCATTACAAATTCATTTCAACGAAGTGGCGGTGATAAGACGAGTAACGTAGTGTTCTGGGTGGTACTTAATAATTTTGTGATGGGTGAAATACATTGAAGATCTTAAAACTTTTTTCTTCTGCAGTAGGAACTTAGTACATCAGACCAGTTCTTTTATGGTGGATGTAATTATGGGTGTACTCACTTTTCAATTTGATTTTTGGGAATTTACGAAGCGTGATTGATATTGGTATGAATAAAAATGGAGCGTTGTTACATAATCACGCTAGTGTGTTAATGGTGAACATGAATAAGCCAACTTTTAAACAATATGTACCATTTTATTTGAAATTATACGTTTCAGTGTCAATGCGATGTCAATAGTGATGATCTTGAAATAATGTATGTTTTTTGAAAAAGTATATTAGTATATTTTCTGCTGCTCGAATTTTCGGATTCGAAATTAATACATTAAATATTCTTGATATAACATTTGAATGGAACATATTCAAGCTAAATATAATCTTTCAAGTATTTTTATCTTTAGCATATTTTTACATAAAGGAACTGAACCGACATTACCCAATTTTACTATTGTGAAATCTATCCTATAATCTATTTTAATCGGTCTTAGGAGATGACTTTCTTATTCGTTTTTACACAGTTTATATATAATTATAGTATTTTGTACAAAATACGCGAGATTCAGGGAAATGGTTTTTAAACTTCACATTAACAAACGAAAATTCGTGAAAACAGTTTTCATAAAAATGAGTAATTTTAATTACCTTCCCTTAACCAGCAGATGAAAATCTCTTAAAATTTCGTAGAATGGAAAACGTAGACTTTGTTCTATTTCTGTTTGTGAGTAACTTTACAATATTATAATCTCAAATAAATGTGAGAGATCAGTTTACTATATTTCCTTTCCACGATTATGGATAGAGAGGAGTTGCCCTTACCAGCACTTAGCCCTAAGAATATTTTAGAAATTAAAGCCCTTCTCAAAATATATAATAATCATAGCAAATAAAATTGCCTCAAAGTGTTCATATCATGTCTCTTCGCATTTACGAATATTAATACATAAGCTTTACATTTACAGCCTAAACTTTTACCGAAAATAAATTCTATCCACGCCTTTCACATCTCTTATTAAAACGAGAAAGTAAAAATGCGCAGAAACACGGTCTCATGAATTACTGCTACATCGTATTACGTTTCCATCAGTATTTTGTTTCGTGGGTCTACTCAGCTGGCCCTGAGATAATTTTGGCTGTGCGTGGGATCAACCGCCATTCTGTACTCCATGTCGCACATAGTGATGACAAAATTTACCGAAACATCGATACATCCATGTTTCGATACATGGCTAAAGTGTTTTCGATGTCGATGAAAGACATCGACGAGAAAATATCGATGTGTTAATTATAGACTAATAAACATTTTTAATTTTTTTTTCTAGTTTCCTATCCATTTTTAATTACAATACGTAAAAGGGATATATTTTATTGTTTGGTTACCAGTATGTTAGTAGAATGTAAAAATTATTATCGAATGTAAAGAATAAAAATAACAATAAAAATAATATCGTGTTTTGCTACCTATTTCATGTTTCACTGTCGATTCAGGCAAGGATATGCCATGCAATAACAAACATTCATAACACGAGCAGCTCCCAAACTACCTAACATTGTACAAGCGAAATGTGCAGCGTGATAAAGAGGATGACGTAAAACAACGATATTGCTGTGGATTACTGCTACTCTTCAACGTGCTTAAACCCCTTTATTTAAAAAATAAAAATTAACAAACAATTTAAAAATCGACGTTTTTGCAACAAAATATCTATGTGAAGAAAACATCGAAAGCAAAATATCGATGTTAACATATTTCTGGTGGAAAACATGGATGTTTTACAAACATCGATGTATTTTTGCCATCCCTAGACGCACAGCGCCGGCCTTCTCGCTGTGGCCGCCCGCCGGATCGCTTGCCCGCCCGCGCTCCCTCGGGATGGGATGATTGCCTGGGGAGGCCGTGATCACGTCTTGTCGCCCGCCCGCGCGCACAGGCTCCTCATTCATGACTTCCCGTTCCCTCCCTCCCCTCCCCTCCCCCTCAACAGCTCCCCTCTCCCCCGCGACGGTGCCTGCTCACGAGCTTATTATGCGCCCGCGGGGTGTTGGCAGTCTCCACACTCCAATGTACGCGCGAACCGAGTGCGGTGTTTTTAACAAAAATAGCAATTGCAACGGGATAATTGAGGGGTTGACCGGGAGCGGTAGCTCAGTGCATCAACTGATGTCACTGCAGTGCTTCTGACCGGGAGGTCCTAGGTTCCCACTCCCCACGGCGGCAGTATTTTCGACACTAGCTTTTCAGCTAGGTTGAATTCAGTCGCTGTCTACAGGAGAATTCTAGCGGCCGGCTGCTCTGATCGGTAGTTTTTCGTGGTTTCTCCGGTCAACACTAGGCGAATGCCGGAGCAGTACCCTACCAAACGGGCCACGGACCGCGCGCGATCTGTCCTTCCTCTTCCTTGTCCTATCCTCTCCCCTTACACACACACTTACACTAACATGCACCATACTACCACATATTCTGGGAGACCGGTCGGGAGCTTAGAGCTTGTCCCGGCTGGGGCGGTGCCCAGCTGGTGGGAGAGTCCTGGTTAGGTGGTAACCCCACTAGCCGTCGGTAGGTCAGCGCCGGATCTCGCCATCCAGCGAGGGAAAATCACCACCACCTCCCGAGAAAAAAAACATGCACTACACTAACGGGACTAATGATCGAAGCAGTTGACGCGCCCGGAAACACGATCAAATCAAATCAATCAAATCAATTGAGGGGTTAGGATGTAGAACATGGTAACCCACGTGGAAACGTTTGCGAGATATAAACAAGAGAACATTGTTGCTGTAAAGGGTTTTAATGGGGTTCATAAAGATGACAAGGCCGGCCTGAATAGCAGAGGTTGGTAAGGCTAAAATACCGTGGCTTTGTTGAAAGGGTCGGTGTTCGCATCCCGCCCTGGGCATGGATGTTTGCGTGTGCATATTGTCCTTATGAATTCCTCTTACAGTTACCCCAATGTTAAAAATCGTGGTGGTCGCTGTATGAACAATTATTAAAAAAGATACTTTAAGTAATTTTTTGTTTTAAGATGACTAGACCCGGGGGACAATTATGCGCTATAGTTTTGACTATTTGAGAATCATAGTGTATGGACAGCATATGGAAGCGTATGAAAATGTTAATTTTACAAAAACTGTAACTTTGAGGATTTCCATCTTTTAGTCCCGAGCTCTTCAAATCTGTACTTCGGAGAAAGAGGACGCTACCTATTTTATTTATCTGTTTAACTTGAAAATCAGTTTAAGTTGTACATGATGTGTGGGGAGAACTGCAACCTTTGCACAGTTTCTTCAGCTCCTGTTTTCTTATTTCCGCTCTTTTACTATATCAAGTAGAATTCTGAATATAAGTAACAACCATGATCTTTTGGAAAAAAAATTGATACTTAGAAATGTTTGCTCCCGCACAATGAAAACTGCTTGCATATGCAAATGTAATGCAGATTTTTTATCTTATCGCTGAGGTCATATCATGGAATCGACTCACTACTGAGGGAAATAGAACGATTATTGCACTGCTGACCAAATACTGTTTTGTTTTAAATTAGTGATTAATGTCCTTTGGCCATTGTTCATAAAACGCGTACCTCCCTGATGGGCAATGAAATCACAAGCGTGTTAAAATTTTCTGAAAAAAAAAAAAAAAAAGAAAAGAAAAAGAAGAGGCGTACTGTCTCCAGGGTACAGGCTTAAATATGATTGAACGTGCGTTTCACCTCAGTACCCTTCAAAGAATTCCTATTTATTTACGTTTATTTCTTACTGCAGACTACCCCCAAGCAATCAATATTTCAAATGAGATAATTCCCATGAAGATAATTTATAGTCATTTCTTCTTGTCCACATTTTATCATGTCTGGTTCTGACGGCAATCCTGCATGATCCTCGCCGTCAGAAATGTTGCCTGTTTTCCATCCGTTGATCTGTAGAGACGAGATCAACTGTTCCCTGGGCTGTGATTCAGTTTATTTTTGCCTACATTTCATTCCAGCATATTCCGTTGGATGTACTAACTGGTTATGCAGACAGCTATTCAGATCATATTCCTGCCAATTCAAGATAGTTCTTACTATAAGTGCATTCCTAATAGGTGGATGTTCCATTTGCATTATTCGCCGAGTAAGAATTTATATTTAAAAATATCTCTGCTCAATTTACAAGATCTTCAGGGGGTTTAAAACTTACGACTAGCTATCTCACTGGTAATTTACCTCACCGTACTTCAAACTGTACTGGACGTTTTATGGTCTTCTTGACATCATTTTTTCATGTCTGGCGCAGGTATAAGTTACATTATATCAATTGCAAGAATATAATTTCTTAATGTCTGCAATCTACTATTATACGTAGGCCAAGTAGTGTTAGTAATTACTAAAGCAAAGATCACCGTTAATTGTTGTTGAAATTCATCTGAAAAGCTGACTGAATGCCCAGATGACAATCCAGATCATTCATACCTAGAAACAGAATGCAATTCCTTCCTTTTTTGAATTTCATTTCTATGCAATGGTTATGCTTTTGGATTTACTCGATTATTGCCAGAACAAAAACTCAATATTTCTGCTTGCCTAAATTTCTTCAAGAGACAGAATTTCAACCATTTATAGCCCAAGCATGGAAGTAATGTTTGCATTAAACTGCAAATCAAAGCCCCATTCTGTATAGAGATAAAGTATGCTAGATAATTATAAGATTATCTCTAGCTGGGTAAATAAATATTGCCCCCCTCCTTCTTCTCCCAGTGTTCCGCGACGCGCACACACTTTTAGATTCATTGACTCTAATGAAAATAAACTCTTTTCACCAGGTATACAGATGGGTGGGTGGGTGGGGGAATTAAAAGGAAAGAGCAAAAGGCAATGTCTGCATTACACGGCGACCGGGTGTGTAAGCAACTTCCAAGACCACGACGACGGGACGGTGTTTGGGTGGAAGGAATGACGGCAAAAAACTGAGTTTGTAGAAAATTGGAAATGAAATTTCGTGTCATCATTGAAAATCAGAGACAAAATAAAAAAAATAATAATTTGCTGCAATATAATGGTAGATTTGTCTTGCAGATTATGGAGTTTGTGAGTGATTATTTTGTGTTTTCGGCGCGTCATCTGCTCTGGTCATTAGTACAGTTGGTATGGTGGATGGTATACGAGTATCTCGGGGAGGGGTGTCTGCTGAGATCTGGCACCACGTTACACGTTGACATGCGGGATGTTCCGCTCTCCTTGAACCCCAGTTATCGGGGCACCGCTCCAGACAGGATAAGCTCTACGCTCTGGATTGATCTCCCAACGTGTGTGATAGAGGTAGTGTAAGGGTGTGTGTGTGTGTGTGTGTGTGCATGTGTAAGGAGTCAGGGGTACAAGGTTGAGGAAGGAAAGATCGCGCCCGGTTCGTAACCCGTTTGCTAAAGGCACTTCTAGTTTAGCTATTTACGTAGCTATTCACGAAAATCCTTCTCTGTTGGGACTCAACCCATACCATCAGGATGATTGATTGAGATGATTCGAACCTCTTGAACGAACATCCTGTACTGGTAACAAGTGTATATTATTTACCAGTACGCCATGTAAGTTCTGTCCAGTATATCTCCCTAAGGATTTTTACGATAAATGTATTTATATTTTACTGATACGTTCCTGCTTGTTATTGCCCTCGATGTACACTTCATAACTTACCTGAATTGAGAGGTTTGTAGTTACGAGGGAAAAACGAAAACAATTTAATAGTGCTACGTGTTCTCTTATGGAGGGAATTATGAGAGCGAAATATGAAAAGACAAATGGAGTCACGTTAACAACTAGATAATTAGTCAATAAGTCACTCTGAAACATTACAATTACGTAGAAAATAAAATCATATATGTACCACGGATCTTAAGTGGTTCAAATGAATTTGAGCAACGAAAAAGCCCTCGGAAGTTTTGTCACCGCTCGATCATTGGAACCCTTATAACGCCCAATATAAATACAAGAGAGTTTATGCAGGCTATAGCGGACAGCACTATCGATCTTGTACGCATGCGCAGATGCACAAAACTGATGCGAAAAGTGACCTGTGCATGCACAGGAGATGGATAGTGCTTTAACGTTCGATGCTGCACAAACACTCTAGTATTAAGGCGACTACACATTCGTTATTCGGCGAACAGAGAGCAACCGCTCGCCGAATCCCGAGTAGTGCGGATGAATTCCTGGCTATTTGCCGAGTAACGAACATTCGGTGTTCGCCCTACCCACCGCTTTAGGACACATCAAAGGGAGCGAACATTCGCCGAACACTGTAGCTGTTCGAAATTGGGCGAGCAGTAGCTCGCTGCTCGGCGAATGCCGAATGTGTGGAGCCGCCTTTAGAGAGTTTGTGCATCCTCGAACGTTAAAGCACTATCGATCTTTTGCGCATACGCAGTTGAACTTTCGCATCACTTTTCAGCATCTGCGCATGCGCAGAAGATCGATATTCGATCTGCTAAGACGGGCCCAAAATAGAGAGTTTGTGCACCCTCGAACGTTAAAGCACTATCGATCTTTTGCGCATACGCAGTTGAACTTTCGCATCACTTTTGAGCACCTGCGCATGCGCAGAAGATCCTCTAAGGCGTGCACAAATTGTCTAATCTCTATTTGTACCTTAGCTGAATATCATCGATTGATCGAGCGCGAGCGGCGATCGGTGGGCACAGCCGCCGCGCGGCAGCCGGCAAGAGCAGCAGGCGGTCGGCGGAGCGCGGCGCGGCGCGGGCGCGGGCGGGCGCGGGGGGCGGGGGGGGGAATCGCTCCGCCTCGTATCAGCGCGATATCCTCCTCCCCCTCCGCGCGATCCCTCAGCGCAGCGCTGGGGCGGCGCGGACGGGGGGTCTCGCGCCCTCGCCAACGCAGCCTCCGCTCCGGACCGCTTAATTGACGCCTAAAAAACGGCCCCCGCGCCACGCCGCCTCCCGGACCCGCACTCGCCACCGCCTCCCCCGCCGCCGCGCCGCGGCCGAAGGCACGTCGCGTCGCTGCTGGCCTTGTGCACAGACTCGGCAAGGGGACCATCTTGTCGCCTTCTTTTAAATTCCCTACCCCCGTCTCCCTCCCACCTCTCTCTTTCTCTCTCTCTTCTCTTCTCTTCTCTCTCTCTCTCTCTCTCTTCTCTCTCTCTCTTCTCTCTCCTCTCTCTCTTCTCTCTCTCTTTCTTTCTCTTTTCTCTCTCTCTTCTCTCTCCTTCTCTCTCTTTCTCTCTCTCTTCTCTCCTTTCTTTCTCTTTCTTTCTCTCCCTCTCTCTCTCTCTCTCTCTCGGCTTTCTGTTTCTCCTCTCCTCTATCACAAAGTCCCACCATACCTTTTGTTGGCTTCAATGGGGTGTGCCAACTATTGAAATTAACTTTGTGCATATACAAGGTAGTATATGGTCAAATCACACATGACAGCATATCAATCCGAGTTATCGACACATGATCTGTTACGTTCAATTTCCCTGATCGTGTTGTGTACCTTCACGATGATGTCGTGGACTGCTATTTGTAGTACCTTTTCCATCTTTCTTTCATGTGTCATCTTTCCATTTCTGCATGTACGGAACATTATAGGGTGCATGGCGAATAATTAGGCTTATATAGAAGTCACTTAAACCTTTTTGGTCGGACTTATTATTGCACACTTTTATCACAAGGGGGTCAAGTCACTTTTTTATTGTCGACTCGCAACTACAAACACTAACACATCCTCTAGTCTCCTTCGCATCAATTTTGGTGATACTCAAGATGTAACATCCTTGGTTTCAAATAACAAGCAAGAGGTAATGGAGAATTACTTTCAGTTCTCCCTCAAATTTGTATTGAAAAGTCACGATTTTTTACTCTTTTAGCATTTTAAAGTGAATTTTCTTCATGTTACCAGTCAGAAAAAAATATTGCAAAAATATGCTTTCAAGCATTTGGAGGTTGGGGACCAGTTTTGAGAAAGGCATGATTACTGTGGAAGTATTCAACATAATGCAACAAAATGCGTCACTACCCATCGCAGCAGACGGCCGCTAGAACCCTCCTCCACACAGTGATTAAATTCGATCTAGCTGACAGGTTTGTGTCGAAAATCCTGCCACCGTCGGGACCCGAACCCTAGGGCTTCCCGATCAAAAGCACTGCAGTGACATCAACTGATGTCCTGAGCCACCTTTCTCGGTAAACTTACTTTGCAGTAATATGTTTAAGCTCCATTGATAATCTTAGATCGTTTGAACACCGGTATTGTACAACCTCTTCATATTCCAGGTAAAGCATTTCCTGCTCTCGGAATATCATGTCTATCGTGATTGTTGTATTGCTAGTGTATCACAAACTTTAAATTTTCAACTGCTGCTTTAGAAGTTGCCTGAAATGGAGAAGAACTGAGAACCGGCGCTAATATTTTCCGTGTTAACGTATTGCTGAATTTCCTCTTCTGAACAGTTTTCGAACCTGGTGTATACCTCCAATACTAAAGCCACATATTTCTTTTTTCAATGCAAATCCCCCAATTTAGTCTTTAAATAACATGAATGTAAAATAATTGAGTACATTAATATCATTCCATACCTCTTAGGTTAAATGCCTGAAATTCGCGCTGTAGATATAACATTGACATTAAGACTATATTAATTATTGCTCTCTCTCTCCTTCTGTCTCTCTCCTCTCCCTCTCTCTCCTCTCCCTCTCTCCCGTCTCTCTCTCTCCTCTCTCTCTCTCCCTCTTTCATTCTCTCTGAGTTGCAATGAAAAATGGAGACATTAATCAACACTACATTTAATAAAGGTAATTATTTCTACTAATACATCCATTTGCTTTATATTGCTTCTAAACATTTTCGTATTTTATATTTATGAGGTCCGGTAGCAACCACTTATACGAAGGCATTTCTTTAGTACTGCTTTATCTTACTTGATCTTGTTCAACCTTATTGATGAGTCATTTGCATTTCAGGTACTTATAATCTTATTGATGTATCCGATGGACTGGTTATAATTGTAAGCAATTTACCTAAGAGGATTTTTATTACGTATTACTCGCATAAAGTGGTTAATTCTTCATACGTACTAAATTTCTGAATTAATGGATTTTGAGTGTGCGGGTCGTTTGTTTTATTTTAATTCATTGAAACAGTCTCGTGTGAATATGTGATTTTTACTGCATTACATGTTTTTCAAATAGCGAATTTCAAATATCGTTTCTAAATTTTTGTATTTAATAAAACAATTCCAATAGAGTGGTTAGGGGAGGATAAATTGCTATAAAATGAATAGGCAACAATTTCTATTTTTACTAAAATTGTTAATTGTCTATTTTCCTTAGAATATCACCATTATAGGTTTTACAGTTCGCAACAGCATTATTTGAAGGGCAATAGTGGCAAAGCGTTAACTGCCGTGAAACTACTCAATAGTCTTATCTAACTGTTGCCCAACGCTTTTTGACACTGCAAGAAGGGTGTTTCAACTCTCACTAAAAAACAAACAACATAATTGCTTAATTAATTAGGTTGTTTGAGGCAAATATTTTCTCGAGCTCTATCACGGAGTGTAATGTTTATGTAATATATGAGTCAATTTTTTTCTGAAATCATCTTCAACGAGCTTGTTGATAAAGACATCAAATCGTGCTGATTTTCGTTCGCCACACACCTCGGAGTCAGTGCCGGCGCTAGACATGGGAAGACCGGGCGATCGCAAGTCAAGGAGCACGATGATGGGACTGATGGGAAAAAATTATAAAAGAAATTAGGACTCGAGAAAATCGATAACGTAATTTTATAAGTCGCGGTACAGTAATATATTTCATAAAATTTTCAGTTACTTTTTTATCTTACAAATTTAATTATAGTCATTACTCATAAGATAGGACCTCCACTGAAAGGATCCACTGAAATTCAAGTGTAAAACAACACGTGACTTTATTAAACACACACTGAAAAAAAATTAATATTACCGTGGCAATTGCATTGTTTGATTATTAAATTCTTTTACTGGAAAGTATTCTTTAAAATATATTTACCAAAACTTTTTCTAGCTTAAACGTTGTAATTTTTGTTATTTGTTTAAATAAAATAACTCGTGCAGTTTCTTGAAAGAACTTCCATGTTTTTTTTATTGGGTGGGGGGGCTACATTTCAGCATTGCCCCGGACCCCAAATTGTCTAGCCCCGGCTCTGGTCGGCGCAAGGGGTTGCGAAGGCGGGCGGCGCTGTGGGAACCGTCTGCTCGCGCCCCCATGCAGGCGCGCACCGCCGCCGCCGTAATTTTTACGTCATCCGTCCTCCCCCCCCTCGCGCCCACCACCCCCATCCGGCGATCGAGAGCGCCTGCCCGCCCGCCGTCATCGCGAGGCGGGCCCGAGGGGTGCGCCGGCAAATTACACGGTTGGGGGCTGGCATGCACAGTGGGGCGGATGCCGCGAGACCTCGCAAAATCAGTTTCAATGAACTTTTCATTGCCCGAGTAAGAAAATAGTAATAACAACAACAATAATGATAATAATAATAGTAATAATATTATTATTGTTAATAATATAATAATAATAATAATAATAATAATAATAATAATAATAATAATAATAATAATAATAATAATAATAATAATAATAATAATAATAATAATAATAAAATAATAATAATCTTCCAGACAAGTATGTAGAGAAGATCACAAAATATGCTTCACTATTTGAAAGTATTAAGAGACAGTGGCATATGGGCCATGTGAGAATCATCCTCATTGTCATCCCTAGCACCGCAGTAGTTCCGAAGACACTGTTTAAAAGTTTAAATGATCTCAATATTAATGTGAATATGTATAAGACTATGGCGCTGTGGTCATCTCAACAACTGGAATAGCTCGAATGTTTATGGGGGTAGGGTAGATGTGAATTCCAAAAAAAAAAAAAGTTAGTAGTCTTATCGAACTGTTGGTCATGTTATAACCTGTGTATTTTTCCTCATGGAAAAAGAAAATTACGAAGAACTAGACACCGTAAATCTGACTGTTCTGGGAATAAAAAACCGTTTAATATTTTATGCAAAGCATGTCTTTTAATGTTATTAATGTGCTCTGTTGAGAAATTTATTTTACTTATAACACAATTTACGTTTATGACAATGTCTACTTGATACAAAATCTCGAAAGATGTGTTCCGTTTGAGCATATGTGCGATAATACTTGGAGATTTCATTTAAGCTTCATTTTTTGCGCTTGCATTTTGATAAAGGTATATGCATTTTACAGTCTTTTAAAGTAGTACATTTATTTTGTTCTATTGAACCAGGAATTACTATTATTAATGGTTTGTAGATTCGCTAAAATATTTATTTATATGTGTACTCTTGGTTTCTGATTGTCACGTGCCCGGGCTTTGGAAAATTGTCCGTTGTAAAATTGGCATGTGTTGCTGAGCATTTTCAAATTTGACACTAAATGCTCGACTCCGTTTACCCTACATACCACAAGAATGATTTAAAAGAAACAATGAATACTTGCAATTGTTAGTCACAAAGAATCGTTTTAACGATCACTGAACTGATGCTCTTTAAGCAAGACCAACTGCTCTTCCCTTTCCCGCGAACTTGCAGAGTTGTGCATGCCCGTTTTTATTCTAGCCGCGCATTTCAAGCAACTCAAATTTCATAGAATATTATTGGTAAAGGAAACCAGCGATCTATTAAGTATAAAGTGACCTCCACTCCCAATTTTTTTCTCATTTATTTTTTGGTACTCTTATATTTCACGGAAGTGCATGTGGAAATGAGGCTAATTGATGTATGTATTCGTTTCCATTTTATATCTTGTATTTTACAAGATATTGAGGTAAATTTCTGTTTTGCAAATGGAACTGTACATATTTTATTAGTCTATCATGACGATCGTAAAAAGATAAATCCAATGATGTACATATTGCCATATGTTAGATAAACATTTTTTTGAGTAATATTGATGTTTTTGCGACTCGTATTTAACGGATATTTTGAATGTAACAGTCCACCATCCAAGATCAATTTGCGCTTTCCATGCTAAAGCGCGCTCGGGACCTTACAATACCGTTATACAAGAGTCGAAAAGTCAGAATTACTAAACAAAATGCTTATCTAACATATAACAATGTGTATCATTGGGTTCGTCTTTTTACGCTCATCATGATAAACTAAAAAATAGGCATAGCTCATTAAAAAAAAAAAAAACAAAGCTACTTCAATATCTCGTAAAATTCAAGTGATAAAATCGAAATGAATACGTGTCAAGTAAACCCATTCCCTCATGCACTTCCGTGAAAATGGCTTTGCAATAAGTTCAACCGTTCAAAAATTGCAGAAGGTGTTAATGTTACGTGACTAACCTTGTGTTTTATGACTGTCATTGCGATTTAATTAGATTTCTTTGTCCAGTTTTATCCACTACAACCTAGAAGTTAGAAAAAAATGAATATATATATATATATATATATATATATATATATATATATATATATATAGATTGCACTTAATAAAAAGTCATAATTTAAATTTAGAATTTTATTGAAATGTATTATTAATATTTCTGAAACATCTTGTACAATTTTTTCTAACTTCTAGGTTTTCCTAGAAAACCTGCCTAAAATAAAACTGGTTAAGAAGTCTAATAAATGATGCCTGGGCCGATTTCTCTGGATTTTCGGGCCACTCTCCTCCCGCCGCCCGCCCCACTGCCTGCGTGCGTGCGGAGTGCCCGCGTTGAGAAGGTCGGTTGCGGCCGCTTCCTCCGCGCCGATCGGCGACCGCCTGCACCGATTTCGCCCCGCGGGCGTGGGCGGGCGGGCGGGCGATCGATCGCAGGGTCCCACGGGAAGAGATTCGCGGAGGGATGCACCTCTGCACCCCTTCCATCCCCGCTCCCACGCACCCTCAGGAAATTGGGATACGAGGGTTGGCAAGTTTTGCGGAACCAATTTCTCCGGTTACCAACCGTCTGCCCCGCCCCCGAAAAATCGGAAAGGGTTCCTGGCAGGGAGAAAGAATTCGCGGCGAAGTCCGTTATGACGGGGTGCTGCCTGAATTGGGGTCACAGGTGGTTGCCGCAAGTCTTACTTCCGGCAGGAAGTGAAGAACGACCGTTTGCGGTGATCTCTCCTCAGGCATACATGAAGCCTTTACTACGAAATATTGTGATCAATATTTGTGGTCAATATGGAGATACAAAATTAAAAAAATAGTCGCGTGATTACTTTCGTCTTTTGTCTTTGTAATACGTTAAAATTTTATTTGGAGATATACTAGAACTTCATGCAAAACGTGAATGTATATATGAAAAATAATAATTGAAAGAGTAAATAATTGAATGACTGTATTCCTGAAGACGTTGCTGCTGGAAGGTAGACCAATCTACATTTCTGAAGAGTGCATTAACTCAAATTTCGTATTTTTTTAATTGTGCCACAATTGAAGCTCACGACGGATATCATGATTATTATTATAAATCTAAAAGGATATATCTAACAAGATAACTGCACAATGGTAGAAGAAAAAAATAAATGAAAAAGAAGATACCAATTCAAAAAAAATTTCCTGTGCTCAGTATATCTATATAGCGATCGTACAAATCACAGGGGCACAGTAGCAAGCAACAGCATCACCCCCTTCCCTTCCACCACTTGTCCCACCTCCAGCTATCCGCGCCCGGAGCAACAAGTGCCCTCGCACCGCAGGCACTTAGGGCTCCATCGCATTCCATTGCGACGTCCGCGCCGCCGGCGGTGTCGCCCCGGGCGGGGGCTGCGGCTGGGCCGAGACAGGCGTTGGGGCGGGGGCGCCCGTGGCCTCGCCGCGCCGTCTGCAGACGAATCCCCCTCTCCGCCCGCGCCCCGCCCGCGCCCTGCCCGCACCCCGCACGTCTCTACGGCTTGCGACCCGCCCCCCCTCCTGGCCCCTCTCACCCCCTTTACCCTTTCGCCTCTTCACGCCCCTGCCGCCCCTCCCGCTCCCTCCCACCCCCTCCCGCTCCCTCCCACCCTCCCGCTCCCCCCCTCCCGCTCCCTCCCACCCCCTCCCGCCCTCCCACCCCTCCGCTCCCTCCCACCCCTCCCGATCCCTCCCACCCCTCCGCTCCTCTCCGCCCTTCCTGCCACATCCCGCCCCATCCCGCCCCCTCCCGCCCCTTCCCGCCCTCTCCCGCCCTCTCCCGCCCGCCGCCCCTCCCGCCCCCTCCCGCCCCTTCCCCCCCTTCCTTCCCTCCGTCCCCACCTCCACCCGTCCCCACCTCCACCCGTCCCCACCTCCACCCGTCCCCACCTCCACCCGTCCCCACCTCCACCCGTCCCCCCTCCACCCGTCCCCACCTCCACCCGTCCCCACCTCCACCCGTCCCCACCTCCACCCGTCCCCACCTCCACCCGTCCCCACCTGCGTCCCGCTCCTTCCGCCTCGCCCCCTCCCGCACGCGGTCCGCTCCCGCCCCAACCGCGCCCCAAGGGCGGCAGACGCGAGGGCGGGGGCGACGACGGACTATCGCGTGTTTGCGGGGCTGAGTCAGGGCGGCGCGGCGCGGGATGACGCGGCGAGGGGCTGTCCTCGGCGCGAGGAGGACGCGTGGAGGACGCCTTATCGCCCTCCGAGGCGTGTCTGTGCGGCGGGCGGGGCAGCGAAGGTGAGGGTTGGAGGCGCGGTGAAGGACACGGGTGCGGGAGGGTATGCAAATGCCCCAAATGAAGCTGTACTACGTAAGCATGAAGGTCCTGACCGACTGAGTGGGCTAGTGCAAAAACTGTTGCCAATACAGTATTTCTGACTGGGAGATCGTTGTGTTCGAGACTCGACGTTGCTGGACACTATCTACACAGCTGAGACAAATTCAGCCCTTTCCTGGAGGAGAATTGTGGTGCTCGGTTGCTCTGATCAGTTTTCTGTTTTACAGTTCCTCTTTTTTCGGTGATTTCTCCGATCAATTCCTGAGCGGTACTAACTCGATCCGATCAATTCCTCAGCGAATGCCTGACCGGTACCCTAACAAATTGGTCATGCACTGTATGACATCTTCTCTTCGTCATCCTTGTCTCCTCTACTCCCCATACACACACACATACACACACACACACACACACCACAGTTTCATTCATAACGGCGATAACCTGCTGGATGAAATACCTGAAGAGGGAAATTCCCGCAAACTGATGGGTACGTCGGCGCCAGGTCTCATCATCCAGCGGTGGAAGGACACCGCCACTTCTTGGGATAAAACATTCAGATCAACATTGACGTGCTAGCAATCATCAGTCAATCAATCGGTGTATTGTATTTCCCTAAAGAAAGGATCATAAATCCTGCACGATTCTTCCCTTTTTTTAGCGTTGATCCCAAGGGATGCCAAATCCCCAGATAGAAGACTTCGCCAGTCCTGCGAGTGCGCGAGTGTCAGGACGAGGCGCGAAGTTGAGCTGTATCAAGTGGTAGGCTACAGGATAGCAATGATGATGATGATGATGATGATGATGATGATGATGATGATGATGATGAGAATGCTCAAAATAGAAGTTGATATAATTATTTATTTGGGCTGATTGGTTTGATGAACATTTACTCGTATTTATTATTAAGACTTCATTTTGAAAATTGTTGTATTCGGCTTTTGTTTGGAATATGATGGGTTCAAATGAATAATGCATGTAGTCGAAATAGGAGCGTTAGTGATAATGATGTTGGTGACGCTTGGGTCAAGTTGATCCTATCGGTGATGGGGGTGTTGTGTCGACTATTGAAAAGCAAATATGAGTGACGCTGCGACGAGATCAACGACGAAATTGCAGGCCGTGACTGTGTGTGTGTGTGTATTTTTTGTTGTTGTTGTTGTTGTTGTTGTTGTTTTCTTCATTTTCCCCCTTCTAGAACACCTATCAAGGTAGTTTATTTGCTTTAGGGATAGTACACATATCCGCGCTTGCCCACAGTACTTCATGCACTTTGCAGCAAAAGAGGAGGAAGATATATCTATTATTTTGCTAAATCTGATCTTACAACAAACCTATATAAATAATGGCGCTTTGTCAGGTTCGGTAGATCGTTCTCGCTTAATTTATAAATTATGATTAACTGTGAGCATTTTTGTTGCTTTTTCCTCAGCCATTCGCAAATATATTCTCTCGTTCTCAGTTATTCAAACATATTTTCTCGGACGGTTATGGGGTCTTTTACAGCATACAATGTTTACACTACCTGTGGCGGTGATACGAACCTCTCGGGCTGAAGTGGCAGCAAAGGCGATGGGAGCAGAAGCGGTGCCAGCGTCGGCGGCTGCGAGACGCGACACGGAAAAAAGTGGGGCGGCGCCGGTGGCAGTGGCGGGGGGGCGGGGGCGCCGGTTTCACCGGGCGCAGGTCGCCTCGCGCGCGCGCCAAGGAAAGTAGCTCTCGAGCCCCCGCCCGCAGCCCCGCCCTCGCCTCACCCCGCCCTGTTCTCGACAGAAGAGCCGGCGCCAGATCCGCCTCCGCTGCATGATACCTCCTTGCCCGCTACAATCTTTATCATATTGCTTACTCTCTTCTGATGATCACTCCTTATTAGTTTTATTGCTGAGAATAATGTTAAACTTGGAGCGATGGCTCAGTGCATCAACTCATGTCTCTGCAATGTCTCGGACCCGGAGATCCTAGGTTCGAGTCCCGACAACGGCAGGATTTTCGGCACTAGCTTTTCAGCTAGGTCGAATTCAGTCGCTGTCTGGTTGAGAATTCTAGAGGCCGGCTGCTCTGATCGTTAGTTTTCCGTGGTTTCTCCGATCAACACCAGACGAAAGCCGGAACAGTTCCTTAACAAACGGGCCACGGACCGGGCGCGATCTTTCCTTGCCCTTCCTTGTCCTATCCTCACCCCTTACACATACACACACTAACATGCACTACACTAGCACAAATGCCGGGAGACCGGTCGGGGACTTAGAACGTGTCCCGACTGGGGCGGTGCCCCGTCGGTGGGAGTTAACTGGTTGGGCAAAACCTCGCTAGTCGACGGTAGGTCGGCGCCGGATTTCGCCATCCCGTGAGGGAAGATCTCCGCCACCTTCCGATGAAAAACATGCACTACACTTACGGTACTAATGACCTCAGTAGTTGACGCGCCCGGAATCAGTAATCAATCAATAATGTTAATTTTTGAGGAGTGGGTCAATTTTTTAATCAGGTGACGGTTCCGTAGAAATTTCAACGAAAGTGATTTGTGGTTTACAAGGTAGTGACTCGTTCCCGACAGTAGATTTAGGTCTTGACAGTAGATTTCGGAATGGTTATGGTTCGCATTCTATTGAATAAATATAGCATTGAGGAATTATCCATCAAATTTACGGTAAACACTTGTGGGTTGCTACTTTGGAAGAACATAATTAATTATTGCATCACTTTAAAGTTCCCAGGGAAGATGTAGGGCCCACGTCATCATCATAAACGTGTAAGCACAAACAAGAAATGAATGAATGAACGGTAAGGATAAAATATTGATGAAACACCTAAGCCTTGCTAGTTTCCCGTGCCCTACTGTTTTTTCCTTAAGGAAGCTACGTTCTGTACATCAGACATTAACAAAATGGGATTGTTCCGTGACTGCACATAAGCCCTTTCATTCTCGTGTTGAGTAGGACTCTGACGTTAAGGGCAGAGAGTTTCTTCAGAGGCATTAATATGAAGGGAAAAACGCAAGCTGCAGCGGTCTGTCATCTTCCACGGCCCAAAAGACTGCATTCTCTCCCTCTTGTTACGAGCACCATTCCATAAGTCAAGGAAACTGTATTATATCAGCGAATGCTACGGCAGGAATAGAAATTCACAATGTGCAATTATATGTCACTCAAATGTTTTTCATATTGCAAACATCAAGTTGTTTTCTAATACAGCCAAATCCATCGAGTTTGAAAATTTCATTTTCATTGTCTGGATGCAATTCGTCTATATGTACCACATCTCGTTCCTCATTTATTATTTGCGACACGAATGCTTCCACCAAATGTGCAATACGCACTGTACAGTCAACACTGCTCGTAGCTCCGTGTGATTGAGACGAGCACTTTTGCTACAGGGAACAGCAATTTCAGTGTAATATCGCTTTTATATTTATATACATAATATTAAATTCGTTGCGACGTTGTTGATGCAACACGTCTCTTAACCCGTGTTGGGCGTTGAGAGCTTTCTTCTGGAGTAATCCTCCGTTACTGAGAACAATCTCAAGTCAAGTCTCGTCACGTCGCATTCAGTCAGTGCCTTTTATCCCTTCGGCCAGGGCCTCGACGACGTTAGATCCCGGGGTTCCTGGCCGGTCACCCAACCAAGAACCCGCGAGTCTCGAATTCGCTTAACCTTCGTGACTTCACGGAGCGTAGTAAACGAATTCGGCTAGCGCCGCCGGCGGCTAGCACGGTAACCACGGTGGCTTGCCGCCGGCTAGTGCCGCCGTCGGATTGCCGACGTAGTTACTGATCAAGCCCCATTACTATTGGGTAAATGTCGATACAGTATCGGTGCTAATGCTTTCGACAATCCAGTATCAGTGTAGATACTATTGATCGAAAATATCACGATAACGAATCCAAAATTGAAGTTTTGGTACCAAAAAATTACATTACTGGTATAGGTTGTTCCAATCGCTTCAATGTTAATTTTTGCCTATTTCAGTACATGAAGGCTCCTCTCTGGTATGTATTGTGGAAGAGAAAGTATTTTAAAATCTTGAAAAATTTTCGATCATGAAATAAACTGCCTATTTTTTCGTACATAAGTTCGTGTTTCGAAAATAGTTAAACTTTCAATAATCCGTATGAATTATTGGACAAAATCAACATACCCGTATTTCGGTAAATTGTTCGGTTTATTTAAAGCCGAAATCAGTAAATATCTCTACAGGATTATGAATGCGAGAGAGAAAATATACTTATATTACGTTCAGAAGTAAAACAAGGAATCATCTTAGCATTTTCTCGATTGATCTTGTCTAAACCAAGAACCCTATCGAGGTGATTGACCCAGACGCGAATAACATTAGATTTTACAGACATTAAACTCATTTACTTATAAATTACAAAAGATAAATAATGCATTAGTATCACTATTACATAATAAATATTATTTTCCTTTTTGATATTCGGCATGGATACTAATTGTATAAAAACAGTTAAGAGATTTTCCTGTTATTTGAACTTGGTATTCATTTTAACTGCTTAATGTCGTTGTTCAAGTATTATACCCATAAAATAACGTGCAAGTATTGTGGATCTTTTTGTACTGAGTCGAGTGTTGTTATTATTACATATACCAGTTTGGCATGGAAACAGTTTTTCCCCTTTGCTAGTATTGTTACCAATCTATTCAAGTAACTCTGCCCCCCCCCCTCCAGTTGTACCACAAGCTATCGCCGGAGGAGAGAGGAAATATTCGACTCTATAAAATCCGAAGGGCTGAGATTCCGCATTCCGTAGTACCTCTTTTTTCGACAACGTCGGGCGCGCCCCGCGGTGCAGAATTTGTTTAGCCCCATCTTCGAAAACAACATGTCGGCTTCATTATAATTCATGAATAATGGAGACCTCCTAAAAAATACATCAACTCCGACGCCGATGCCGCCGTCTTCGGGGTAGTAAAGTCTGGAATTTAGGGCTGTGGAGAGCGCGCGCTGCTTTTCTCACAGTCGGGGGTTTGGCCCTTTTTTAAGGGCGCGCGGGGGAGGCGGCGCAGAAGGGAAGGGCGCGCGAAGGGCGGGCGGTTGCGAGCCCTTTGCGAACGCATGAAGGGCGGCGAAGGGACTGCGGGCGCACGGTGGCTGGGCAGACGAGAAAAACGGGCAAAATTCTTGTTTTCAATTTTTTTCAATATTTCTGTCCTATATACCCTAAATATGACCCCAGCACATACGAAAAAATGATAAATGATAATGTTTCATATAGACTTCTTTTCATATAATTGGGTCATTATTCTGTAGAAGGCCCGCTAATACGAGGATTTAGAAAAAGGGAAGGAATTATGGAATTATTCTTAAGGAATTATTTCAACCTTCCGCCGACCACGTATCTTCTAAGTAACGTTTGATTTGAGCTTTATGTTAAGATTTGGATAAAGAAATGATATCGGAACGAATAGGCGGGCCGTTATACGGCATTGACCTAGCACCAACCCGCAATTGTTGGCCGAAGGAAACCAAGAAATCGACTGATCTTTTGCGCATGTACCCTGACTAGTTCTCATCCAAGGAATAACAGGCGTGTGCGATCTGCTGTTCACAACCCGGAAGGCGAATAAGGACATCTCGTACTGTGAAGCTGGCTTGGGAAATCTGTTTGTAAAAATAACGATTTCATTAATCATACAAAAATTGGTATTACAATTAGTTAATGAGAAAGTGTTACTTGTCGGTAGCGGTACGTTAATGTAAATAAAACACTGGGGTGACAGGAATCAATATGACCGACGTCTTGCATTAAGTGAACGCTCCCAAGATTGTGTGATGCAAGGTTCTGAGAACTCGTGCTAAAATAGTTATTTACGTAACGTGAACAAAAAGTTAGTTTTGGGCTTGCGAATTAAATGTGGGCGGCTAGGAGTCGAGTCCGGCATTTTGAAATGAGTAGGCGAAAGACACTTTCATACGAGTTCCCTTATTTTATCGTGAGAATGTCTGCAAACTTAAAACGTGTGTAGTTCTTGGTTCATGTGGAATCGAATTACATTTGTGTTCGAAATGATTAATTTTTTAAACTTTTAAATACGTTTCTTTGTTCAAAGTTGATTATACATAAAAAAATATTATTTTATAAACACGAAACCGCTGCATGTGTGTAAGTGAAGCGTTGTCACTCCACCCAAACTCAGGGAAACGCTGAATACCTTGGGTAGTTGATGTTATTGCAGGTATATATTTTTGTCCGCTTTTTTCGTAATCCGGACCATAGTGCGGCAGTTTCTTGCGGAACCTCCCGAAGGGGCAACCATTTGTTTGCTTTGCCCTGCCTTATCTTTCTCCACGCTGCCTCTTTTAGGAACGTTTCTATCAGCCTTGGACCGTACTTGGCGAAATGTTGGAATGGTTTCTGTTGGTAGGTGGAGCATCTTCTTTCTTCGCGTTAATAACTCACCGACTCGTTTTTTCTTGTTCTTTTCCTTCCAAATGTTTTACTACTTCACGTTTGTGATGGGGAAGAGAGTTGAATTTAAAGATGTATTAAGATTTATTCTGTTGACAATTACGTAATTAATTCTAAACTCATGGAATTCAATGGTGAAAATATTTCAAAATATTAAATGCATTGTCCCCTCTACTAATGATTTTTTTCGTCTTAAATAGATTGTGATAATTATGTGGTATACCTAACAGTGACCCACTATTATGGGACCCGTTAACATTTTTTCTCAGCATTGAAACTAATAAGGATAAATCATCAGAAGAGAGTAAGCAATATGGTAAAGATTGTAGAAACAATGCCGTTATTATATTAGACTGATTTTTTGTAATGTCTCAATATTCGATATGTTTTGAATAGAAGGCACCATAATGTACGACGGTTCCATACAACAAATTGATCGTGTTATATTGTTTTATGTGTTTCCTGTGACAAACTCAATCTCTGGAAATTAATTAGTATAGATATCTGAAACAGCAGACCAACTCTTTAATTTTGTTTAATATTATCGAAAATATTATATAGTCTGTGTAAATATAATGAACCCTATGCGTCTCTTATCAAGGCTACCTGTTCGCGTCTGTTCACCATTTAATTGAAGCAATAGAATAAAATTCTCTAAGTAGAAGAAGTCTACTATATTTTGGCGGAACACGATTCCTCATTATCAAAGCAAGCAAAATAAAAGCGTTTACAAACCGGTTGTAAAGAATCTTCACTTGAAGCTCATACTTCGGTCTCGTGATCCTGATATACTTAACTGAACCTGCTACCTGCGCCGGTCAAGTACGTAATGAGGGGATATTAATTTCTGACAGATTTTAAGCGCATCTTGGTACATGTAATGTGTGGAGCTGTCCCGACAGAACAGGTTTTTGATAGCATCTCTCTAATCGAACCTCTGAAGAATATCTATCGAACTCCCGGGTTTACCTGAGTTAATGAAAAATAATAGGGTATTGAAAAATAAATAACACACCCAATTTCTCTGCATCATGACATCCCCAGCTTGTGTATGTATTGTGTAATATTGGAATATTTAAAGTGTGCAATTTTTTTCAATCGAACTTATTTACGTACTTTTAACGAATTCATAGTTCAGATACATCGATTGGTGTAAATAGGTGTCAAGGGCATTTCGGGAATCCTTTAAATATTATTACATTCCAGCATTTAATTTTGAAGCCCTTAATGGTCACATGTGCTAGAAAAAAAAATAAAGTGAATGTTCAGAAACTATTAATGTCATGTCCGTTTGAATTATTGCGAGCGAAACACAAATAAAACAAGATAGTGAAAATTTTAAACGTTTCGCCTTTGAATAAAATTGCAGGTCTCTGCGATTTTGATTATCAAAGGTTAGTTCATTAGATATTCATGAGTGAAATTCATGAGACTGAAATCTCGAGTTGATGCCATGAAGCGTTTACCATCAATGAATGAAATTCAATCGTTCCTTTCCATTCATAAAGATAAAATTTCTAGAGATAGAATTTCTCATTTTTATGGAAATAAATAACATCACACGTACTACATTGTCACACTCAGAATCCCGTAGAAGTCATTTCATTTGATTCTCTCTGCATCAAACTTATTTTTTTCGCTGATAGCGAGGAAGACTTTGATGACTTACGCCAAGTGATTGATTTGACGTGCTTCATCCAATGGGATAGAAAGTAACTCACTTATTCAATATTCCCATTATCCAGTTTCGCCCCGAATAATGTTGATTGAATGAATGACGATTCTTTACTGAAAACAAAACGTATTTTAAAACAATTTCTCTTCTTTGATACACATTTTCCCTTTCCTCCCTGTAATATTCGGTGGAAACGTGCGAAAATGAAACCTTAAAAAAATTGTCGAAGGCCACTAAAAACTGTATGTGTGAATGGAGTAGAAGTACAAACTGCGTTTTTTCAACTCCAGAATCTCTTCCCCACCTTTTAATAAAAAGAGTTGAGTGATGAAGCACCTGCCGTCATGTTGTCTCCACAGTGGAGCAACCAGATAGAAAGTTCCTGTTCAGTGTAAGATTCGAGGAACATCTCTTAGAGAATGAAGACTGAATAGAGGATTTTTTAAAATTTATTTTCTTCCTGTTTGGCAGTTTTGCCTTTCAGGGGTTTGTACATTTTTATTTGTGATACATAACATTTGGAATTTTTCCCCCTCTTGATCTTACTACTAGCTAATTTACAGGATTTAATACTTATATTTCTAATACTTACAACTAAACAATTTGACATACAATACACAAATTTTACATACATTATACATTCTTAAATCTAGATACACTCTATACATACATTGGGATGAAGATTTTTTATGGGGGTTTAAACATGTCTTTGGGATATCGAGAGCGAATTCTTTTGGGATTGTTTAAAGTTTTTCCCATTGAGAATTTTGTACTGCAAGGAGATGATGAAAGAAGAGTAAAAAAATTGTTACTGTTTTTTGTTATATGTTCAATGAGGATTTTCTTCTCACGCTGGCTAATCCTGATAGGATATAAAGCATGGAGATCCCGATCATGTTTGGGGCGGATTTTCCATATCAGTTGCGTTACCAATAGTTATGACGCACCGCCTTTTCCGGAAGTCCGACTATTTTGTGTTTTTTTTTTTCTATTTTCATCGCATGGTTATATTGTAGAATTCGTAATATAGTTTCCTTAATCTTTAGAATATTCCTGAGTTTGTCAAATAAACTCGAAAATCTACAATTGTGCAAATTTAATGTTATTGAAGGTCCTTAAAAGAACCTCTACAGATTTTTGTTCCAGAATGTGAAGGAAAATGACATTTAATGCATCATGCTTACTTAAATCAGTATTTATCCTTTAAAAAATCTGAAAAGTTTTTGATCTTATAATAAAATATTAAGATTGACTTTATTTTTTAAGATTGATTGAAGTTTATTCTAGAAAAATAAAGAATCTTCATTTCTCCCAAAATGAGCGGCGTTCTTCCGTATCCTGCGGCTTTTTGCTGGTGTAGTGTTTAACCTCTGCAGAGTCACAAACACTAAATAACTACCACATTTATTATTACACTACGAACACTCGGTAACTCTCACTTTGCACAACCATCCTCACAGCAATCATTCGGCCTGTCCTGAAAAATGCTCATAGCAGTTTGCTCTGATCAGTCTGCTCATTTTCCCCGGTGGAGCATCATGCGAAACATCGCAGTCGAAACAGCCAATGCCAGCGAAGTCTAATTACCTGACACATTTAGCTGTCCCTTGAGTCAACGTTTCTACCATAGCGGAACGTCAGGCGTTCTCAAGCGTCATTCTCTGAAGAAATGTGAAAGGCCTAAGATTAGCTTTCAGTACGTTTCAATATTATTCTGCAATTGCAGAGGTAGCTACGTTCTCGAGGGCCCCGTTGCAGAAAGTCCAAATGGGGCCCGCCATTGTCATGGTCATCTTTATTTGGTGTCGGCGGCTTAATTGGAGGCTCTTGACTTTCGTGGATCCGATGCCATGTATCGCTTTTATAGTGGAGTTACTCTAAAAAGGGACATCTTTGACAGGTCGGGAAACAAATGAACGTTATGCAGGGCGATGACATTTCAAGAGATAGCGATGAAGCCATTTAGCAATGAGCTAGCTGTAAACGAACGCACTGACAAAATGATTACAAGGACGTAACTTGCTGATATGATGCCAGCAGTGGTCAAGGAGTAGATGCAGATGCATCTTATAGGATTCTCTCTATACCAGCCTAGCTATGACCCTGTGTATTTGGCCACGTTCTAAAGGAATACTTACTTCTGAACTATGAATGAGATATCAATGTCGATGTTTTCAAATCATCGAAGTTTCTAAAGAAACGTCGGTGTTTGAAACATCGATATATTAAAGCCCATGTTTTTAAACATCGATGTTTTGTGCTCAATGATTTTACGTTTCAGGTGTTTATTTTGTAAATGAAAAGTTTCCTTAATCATAATTTTGTAAAAGTTATTATATGAAATAATAACTGATGGTACTACTGTCAGGTTGTGTGTTCGAGCTAAATGAACGCTCGGTGTACTACTTTCATTGAACAGACTGTCCCTCCGCCCTCCTAGTATTTCCTCGCATTTCGCACATGGAAAGGCAGTCAACGCATCTGCCTTGAGCATTGGGTCTGCCCCCTTCTTCCCGTAACCTTCTTCGCCGAACTGAGGAGCAAATATTAAAAAGGTGACATGTCCATTTGACAAAAAATAATTTCTTCTGTTCTAGAATTTTATTTTCAAAAAGAATCGTAAGATGTATTACAATACATTAAGTAGTACTCTATTCGTTGAGTTAAAAATGTGAATTGTTGAAAAATTGTTGAAAAGTGAAATATTTGGGCTACATTTTTCATTTTTATTAGAAAAGAGTGAAGTGGAGATGTCACGTTTTGAATGTTTGATTCTCATGAAGTAACCCTTTGTGATGATCCTGGTCCATCGGCACAGTTTCCCTATTTTTCTTGTTATATTTAATCTTTTTTTAAATTTATTTATTTATTTATTTATTGAAGGTTGCTTTATAACATCGAGGTCACCAGCGACCACTATCATTATATTATTTTGTGGAAAAACATAGTAGTTACATTTTTACAACAACATTCAATCTAAGGTATTACAATATTCTCAATTGTACAAGGTTTTTCAGTTTTGTAACTTCTAAAAGGTTTATTACTTTGGTATATCTGTCCGTGAAACTGAGGATTGATTCTAGGGTTCCTTCCAGTTTCAGAAATTTTCTTATATTCTTTGTAGGGGAGCATTCAAGAATGAGGTGGGTGGTGAAGATTGCTGTACCCCAGTTTGGACAGGGTTCTGGATCTGACCTCTTGAATAAATGGCAGAAATAGAGATTGAAATGACCTATACTTAGTCTCGTAATTATAATCTGTTCTTTTCTCATAAAGTGTTTTCCGGATAAAACTGGATCAAGGATGGAATAAAAATGGAGTTTGGAAACATTCCATTCATTGATATATTTAACTTTTTTAACGATTAAATCATAATTATAATTTAATACACACGGCCACTGTCAAATTAAATTTTGTTGTGTACGTATTGAATGGTAGAGGTTACTAAACGTTGATGGGTTTTGGTCGATGTATTATTAACATTGATGTTTTCATTTTGAATATCGTTGTTTGGTATTATAAGAGTCACATCAACATTTGACACCTACGAGCCGCAGAAACCCAATACGACCCGGGGTCCATTGGTTGAGCGCTGTTGGTCTAGAAACACTCGGACAGTGAATGCACGCGAATGTCTCTGATTAGCGTCAATTCACGGCTCGAATTGGGCTGTAGCGCAAAAGGTAAGATTTGAATATACAGGCAAACCAGCACGTAAACAAAAATGTCATCATTCATTATTTCATAATTGCTCGTAACAAATAAGTATCAGTTCTCTGCTTTTGTTCTCTCACATCCCCCCTTACGTATGTGATTGTGTAAGAATCATGAGCCTATTGCCACAAGAAGCAGTTAATACGCCTTCGTACATGCGCCTTATCCACCGGCGTGCGGCTCGGAGTAGGCTGCACAGTTCATTTGCGGTGGGAAACACTAGGAACAGTTACTTAGCGATTTGAAAATTCCATGATACTACATTTGGCATTCGTCTTATTTATTTATATTTTAACTAAACGTGGATTCCATACCGTTTTTTCGTTGCCTATTTCTGAACAGCTATGAACGGCATGGCAATTGACATAGAAGGGCTTGGTGCAAAAATACGATAAGCCTCAATACCATAGCAAGCCTAAATGTAAATACCTCGTAAATGTTAATATCGATATTCGGTGGAAATGTGTCTCATCTTGTTACTCCTGAGCCCTTCATATAAATATGAACATAGAATAAAGCTAAACCATACTTTCACCAAAAGCGACGTATTAACGTTTTCGAATAGAGAGAGGTTTGCTGTGGTTGGTGTGGCTTATTTTGTTACTACTCCAAGTGAGAGGAGAAGTAGAAGAGGAGGAAGTAGAAAACGAAGGGAGAAGAAGAGAAAGAAAAGAACAAGATGGATACGAACAGAAAGATAAAGGAGAGGAGGAAAAGCTGGAAGAATTGATTGATTGATTGCTTTTTTCGTGTTTCCGGGCGCGTCAACTGCTTCGGTCATTAGTCCCGTTAGTGTAGTGCATGTTTTTCTCGGGAGATGGCGGTGATCTTCCCCCGCTGGATGGCGAGATCCGGCGTCAACCTACTGTCGGCTAGTGGGGCTTCCCACTAATCAGGACTCACCCACCAGCGGGGTACCGCCTCAGCCGGGACAAGCTCTAAGCTCCCGAGCGGTCTTCCAGAATATGTCATAGTGTAATGCATGTTAGTGTAAGTGTGTGTGTAAGGGGAGAGGAGATGGAATGGGAAGGAAAGAACGCGCGCGGTCCGTGGCCCGCTTGACAGGGTACTGCTCCGGCATTCGCCTGGTGTTGATCGGAGAAACCACGGAAAACTACCGGTCAGAGCAGCCGGCCGCTAGAAAAAGCTGGGAGAAGAAGCCGCAGCAGCAGAAAGGGTAGAAAAAGAAGTTAGAGAACCATGAGTGATCTTACAGCTAGCCACGGACGCACCTCATTCGCTCATCACCCCGGCCAGAGCAGCGGAGCGTCGCGTCGGTGCTGTTTCCTCCGTTCGCTCGGGGGCGGCGGGGGCGGCGGGGGCGGGGGGGCGGAGGGGGCGGCGCTTGAGGCGCGCGCACCGTCAGAAGACGCGACGTGACGCGGGCGACCCGCGACACCGCCGCCGCCGCCGGCCGGGGCAGCTGATAACGGCGCCCCGGGCGACAGCCACCTTCGCTTCGCGTTGGCGCGCGCGACGGCGGCAGCGGCGGAGGCAATGACGTCGATAAAGGCGGTGTTGGTAAATGTGGGGATGGTGGCTACGGCGATGACGATGACAGCGGCGTGGCTATGGCGAAGGCGATGATGGTGATGGCGGTGGCAGTGGCGGTGGCGATGGAGATGGCGATGGGGGAGGTGAAGGCGGGGCAGAGTTATTGAAGATACTGGTGGCCGTAGTGGCGGCGATAGAGGCTGTGGCGGTGACGGGGGCCATGACGGGGATGATGACTGTGGTGACAGCGGTGATAGTGGTGGCGCAGTGGCAAAGGAAGTGGGCAGAATGGCTGGAACAGACCGCCGCTTTGCCACAACCACAGACGCAGGTCGCCGCCACCGCCGCCGCCGCCGCCGCCGCCGCCGCCGCCGCCGCCGCCGCCGCCGCCGCCGCCGCCGCCGCCGTCGCCTCCGTCGCGCCGCTGTTGTGGTCGCGCAGCAACTCGAGGAAGCGAAAGCCACCCAAAAGCATTTCCTCCTCTCAATGACTTCTTTATCATGGCCTCCGCTGAGCGTCGCTGAACTTGGGTGTCGCCCAGGGTCACAGCTGGGTCTGCCATTCCCCTTTTCCTTATGCATTACCAAAGCCAGGTCATTGGAGGCTTCTGACAGATGTTGCATATATTTCCATTGCATCAGGAAACCAATTTCAGTCATTTTTTGGTGAAATGTCAATGAGCATTCTTACATATACCTTTTTTTGGTTTAATATCACGGCTAAACATTCTGCCTGAAAATTTCGAGAACCTTCTTAATGCATAATTCTGAACATTTGCCTCAATAGCTAAGTAATGGAACTCCTCCGTGAAAATGTAAAAAGTACGTAAATTATTTAACTTTTTTAATTAAAAAAATTTAACGAAAATAAACATTTGTGAATTATGATTGGATGTAATTCATGATATTCTGCCCAACAGTATCTAGAAAGAATTTTAATCCGCTTGTGATAAAATTTTGAAAATGCATATTCGGTTCGAAGGGCGAGCAGTCACCAGTGTGGGGTCGATGGCGGTGGGTTTTGACGATAACTCCTGTAGCATCACTGGATTTGCAGCGGTCTGACGTACCCCTTTTCTCTGTGCGTAGTAGTAAATGCTTGATTAACCCATTGGCTTCGGCCTGCCATTGCCCCCTTTTATCTCCCTTAATTATAGGAATGCCAAATTGAAACGTTTTTCAGATATCATTTAGGAGAGGGAGGCTAAATGTGCCCGCGGTAGGTTTTCCCCGTTGTGTGTGAACACTTACACACGGAAATATTGTTAAATTTCGTTACAAAAGATGTGCACTGCAGACAGTACACTTCATATTTGTGAACACTCACATTGTCTCGTTTTCTCAAGTTTCCCCAGGTTGTGTCCTAATTCCAAAAATGACGAGTATACTATTATTATTGGCACAACAACGGGTTCATTTGTCCATTGCTTTGGGAGATAGTCACGTAAATGCAGTCTCCTGGGAAATATGACCCCTCCCCGTGATTTGCCAAATGTCTTAGTGATTTACACTTCTTGTGGGGCATGGCAATTCCATGGAATCCACCAATCAATGCTCTGATGCGCGTGAAATTTACTACTGAGAGATGCGATTGTTTTTTGTTTTGAAGACGTGTCAGTCACATTTCAGTCTGACGTTAAACCACAAGTTCAGGAGTTACTGAAGTGTTACCCTATGGCAGGGACGAACCACATGAAATGCTGGTCGCTTACCACTGAGTTTGTGGAGCAAGCGATCTCGTGGCTCGCCTCCTAGGGTTGGCCCTTTTTGCCTTCTTTTCATCCTTTCCTTATTCAAACACTTTCTTCGCATTTCAATGACTGTCATCATCAAACCATTGACCAACGTCAATACAAACAATAGTTTAGGACCAAAACTCATTTACTGATAGATGGTTTGAATAGTTGCATAATTGTAGTGCATCCAGTAACGTTTAATGTAAAAGAGACATTTCTGAGAAGCCACATTTGATGAAAACTCTGAATAATCCATCATCTTTATAATATTTGTTATTGATGCACAATCGCACAATCTTTTATAAACATTACACGATCATCTAATGCAACATTTAAACAGTTTTTGGGAAAAGTTAGTAATGTTTGGACATTTTAAAGACCACCATAAATATGATACGTTAAGACGCAAAGCAATACAAAACCCGTAATAATGAATTTTCTTCACCAGGCTCAAAGAATGGTACAGAAAATAAGGTTTCCTCTGAATTAAAACATTATTAATTTTGTTTCATGAAATAAATGTTAATTTAATTATACACGTAAATAAATCCTTTCTCAACATAACATGAATAATAATAAACAATATATCATTCTTAAATCCGAGGTATTTTCGAGAATATTGTTCTCGCTTCATGACAGAATCGATGCTCGTTGAAACCTTCTGATGTTCAACTTTAAATATAATTCAATATGTTTTATACGGTTCCGTATGAATTTCACATGTGAGGAAATTTTGACACATGTTTCAAAAGTTCAGTTATAAACTCCCGGATGACAAAGAAAAGGCGAAAGAGAACACTATCTCCAACGGTGGTGCATGGAGACGCAGCGAAGTGCACGTGCCTGTTATGCGATGTCAAATAAATCGACTCGACCTTGGAGGAGTACAATGCATTGCGACAACGAGAGTAAACAAAGGAGATAGTGCGGTTCCCAATCGAGGTTTGCTCTCCTCTCTCCCCCTCTCCTCCCGAACGAGGAAAAATAGAAGAGCGGGCTGAGCAGGAATGCAAGGCCAGGGGCAAAGTCAATAAACAGTATAGTGAATCGGTAGCCACGGGGAAACCTGGAGGCTCCAGAACTTTCTCGCTCGTAAAAAAGTACAGCGCTCGGCCTCGACATTGGGCAGGCGAAAGAGCGCTCGCGCTGCCTGCTTCCTCGAGCAGCGAGGATAAGGTGAGGACGGCGGCGCCGCGCCCACCAACGCGTGGTTTCGGTTTTTTGGTTTTTTGTGTTTCCGGGCGCGTCAACGGCTTTGGTCATTCCCTTGTGTGGGTTTTTTCGGGAGATGGCGGTGATCTTCCCCCGCTGGATGCCAGATCCGGCGCCGACCTACCGTCGGCTAGTGGGGTTTCCCCCTAACCAGGACTCTCCCACCAGCGGAGCACCGCCCCAGTCGGGACAAGCTCTAAGCTCCCGACCGGTCTCCCGGAATACGTGGTAGTATAGTGCATGTTAGTGTAAGTGTGTGTAAGGGGAGAGGATAGGACAAGGAAGAGGAAGGAAAGATCGCGCGCAGTCCGTGGCCCGTTTGGTAGGGTACTGCTCCGGCATTCGCCTGGTGTTGATAGGAGAAACCACGGAAAACTACCGATCAGAGCAGCCGGCCGCTGCAATTCTCCTCCAGGCAGCAACTGAATTCGACCTAGCTGAAAAGCTAGTATCGAAAATTTTGCCGTCGTCAGGACTCGAACCTAGGACCTCCCGGTCAGAGGCGCTGCAGTGGCATCAGTGGCATCACTGAGCTACCGCTCCCGGTCCGTGGTTTCGGAACTACCGGCTCCGTAGTCAGAAATGGGGACTGGCATTCTCTCAGGTGTCCAGAGCGAACTTGCGTTTTATTGAATCAAGGTAAACTCTCTCAATACCTTGAGAGATTCGTGTACAAGTAGCAATGTCAGTATCATATAATTTACTTTGTTAAAACTATGACCCCTTTGAATAAACCGAAAATTCGTGAAACTACATTTTAGAGTAGAGCAACATAATATCATCTATGACTGTCGTAGTGTCTGTGATTATTTGAAGAAATCTTCTAGTATGAATAATCAGACAATACAACCTAATTGATGTTAATCAATTATTTCAAATGATTGTCGTTGCCATTTGTTATTATTATTGACAAATGCCTATTTTCCTTTTCTTGCATAGTCACCCGGAATTATTTACCAACACTTTACAATAATTCAACAATAAAATTAACCATTTAAAGTGTCTAAAAATATATCTGACTAGTAGGGCTTGAAAATCTTGACATGGAAAAATGGAAAATGACGTTCGAAAAAAATCAAGGCAACCAGAAATTGAAATGTTATAGAAATTTCGACTCACTCAGGTAGAAAAAGGAAGAGACAAATAATGCACTGCACGATATTTCAACCTTAAAATGTGCATCAACCAAAAGTGTCGAAATAAAAGAAAATCCTTTCTGATAATAAGAAGTAAGACAGTAATACAGTTTTAGCATTTATGTTTCCGCTACTTCTAACAGTTAATTCTCGCATTTTTAATAAAATAGTGTGAATTAAAAAAAGCAATATATAGCATATTTTAGTTTTTTAAGAGATATGCTAGGCACCTAAAAAGCGATCGAGTCTAAAAGTCTGATGTCTAATATTTATCAGACAACTCAAGATACCTTATTACGATTTAAGATTTTTTTAAATTTACATTTCGTACCTAAATATACCTGCGCCCGTTACTCAGCAACCAGAACGAATTTAAATTATCTGATTATACATAAATGTCTGTCATGATTAGGAGACACGAAAGTATCAGAGCGTTGAGGTTGGTCCAACCGGTGGAATGCACCGGAATTCCCGAAGTGAAGAACCCTTATGAAAATCCCGGCGACCTCGGGTAAAAAGTGGAGTTCAAAAATATTTTGCAAGTAAATAAACAATTCGCGGGATCTTTCCTTTCTCTTTCATGTCCTATCCTCTCCCCCCACACATGACAGAGCTTGTCCCGGTTGGTACAGTGCCCCGCTGGAGAAATACCTGTGGGAGGGAAATCCTCTGTAAGCCCACATGTAGATAGATGCCGGATCTCACCATCCAGCGGGGAGGAACACCGCCCCTCCCACGATTAAACATTCACTGTACTAACTGCACTAATGATCATAGCAGTTGACGTGCCCGCAGCCATCTATCAACCTAAAACTTACAAAAAGTGCCTTCGCCGGTTGACGCCTTTCAACATTCCAATTTTAAAATGTTCTTTTCTACTTCCGAATTGTTACTAATAAAAATAGTCTCATTTACAATCATCGATTTGTGGGTTTTTGATACAGAAAAGAAAATCGATTGACAACAAAATGTCGGCCCGTCGGCCTGGCAGTCCGTTCGTCCGGCAGTACGTTCGTTCGTCCTTTCGCCCGGCCGTCCATTCATCCATCCATCTGTCCGCCAGTGGTCAACGTTAGCACACAAACCGTTCGAACGATATTCTCCAAAATTGATATTGCCCGATCGATATGAACGAATTCGATCCCTGCAAGTTTGAAACGAAAATTTTGATTTTTTTAGGTTTTTGGATACTTTTATGAATCCTGAATCGTATTTGCAAAATTTCCCAAAAATGACTATAAATTTTTTGTTAAACACTGTCTTTGGGTATCGTAGAGGACACTTAAAAATGGTGGAGCTCTCATTTTCGTTGAAATCTCTGAATTTTCGAAAATTGCTAATTTTTTTTCGGTTTGGTCCTACAACTACAATATCTACGATAGATATTTTTACTTTCTCGCCTTACGCAGTTCTTCGTGAGAAAAAGTTATGTAATTGTACGCTGAAAATTGCCGAATTGTTTTAAAATGAAATCTTTTGTTCGAAGACATTTAAAAGTAAAGTCAAGTACAATTATTCGAAAATATGGGTTGCTTTTGCGTAATTTTCGTGAAAATTAGGCAATTTTAAACAGTTACTTTCTCAAAAATGATTGTATGTAATTGTCCAAGATTGTATGTAATTGTTTTCCTCGTATCTACCAAACGACGATAAAAAAGTAGTGCTGCTCTCGTTTTAAGCACTGGGTATCTTCACAGGGTATTTTCGAAATTTGCAGAAAATTAACATTGCAAAAGTACAATATTTCTAATGGGGATTTTGTTTACGCCGCGACCGTGGCCACTGTCGCTATATTGCATTTCGCCTCCGCCCGCACAATCATCGTTACTCTCCCCATACATATCATTTTCCTCCTACCACGAAAAGTCTAGTACAAACCCAATGAATTGATTGATTGTTAGTGATTCCGGGCGCTTCAACTTCTAAGGTCATTAGTGCCGTAAGTGTAGTGGATTGTTTTTCATCTTTAGGTGGCAATGATCTCCCCTCGCTGGATGGTGAGATCCGGCGGCGACCTACCGTCGACTAGCGGAGTTTTCTCCAAACAGGTATCTCTCACTACCGCTCCAGCCGGGACAAGTTCTAAGCCCCCGACCTGCATGTGTGGTAGTGTAGTGCATATTAGTGTAAATGTGTGAAGATAGCACAAGGAGGAGTAAGGAAAAATCGCGCGCGGTCCATGGTCCGTTTTTTAGGGTACTGCTCCGGCATTCGCTTGGTGTTTATCGGAGAAACCACAGAAAACTACCGATCAGAACAGTCGACCTCTAGAATTCTCAAGAGAGAATGTAACCTAGCTGACAAGCTAGGGTCGAAAATATTGCCGCCGTCGGGACTCGAACCTAGGATCTTGGTGAAGAAAAGCATGTAAAAAGGGTTCGCGAGCTAGCGAGCGAGCGGTGGCGTGTGTAGGGGCGTGCGCCCGCAGGCAGCCGCTGTGCAGCCCCGCGCCGCAACAACGCTGATACGGGCCACGCCCGCCCTCCCCCTCGCCAACACTACCAAGTCTAATTATACCCCGCCCGGAGGCTGGTGCAGCCGCCGAGGCTGCGAGCGGAGGCGGAGGCGAGACGCGACCCAGCCGGATTCGCGGCGGCGGTGGCGGTGGCGGAGGCGGTGGCGGAGGCGGAGGCGGAGGCGGAGGCGGAGGCGGAGGCGGAGGCGGAGGCGGAGGCGGAGGCGGAGGCGGAGGCGGAGGCGGAGGCGGAGGCGGAGGCGGAGGCGGAGGCGGAGGCGGAGGCGGAGGCGGAGGCGGAGGCGGAGGCGGAGGCGGAGGCGGTGGCGGGGCGGAGGCGGGGGGACGGCGGTGACGCCTGTGGTGGTGGTGGCGGCGGCGGCGGCAGCGACCTAGCCATGCACACCAAGGTGGCCCTTCTCTCACTTTCTAGAGATTCGACATCGATGTAAATGATTTCAAAACATCAATGTTTTTATAATATGGATGAACTTAATATACATTTCTTGAAGGCGATTTTTTTAAAGATTATGTTTTGTGTTCGATGTTTTTACGTAGTTGATATTTTATTTTTAATGAAGAAAGTAGTTTCGTAATAAAAACCTACAATAATTTCCAAATAAAAACCTACGTAATAAAAACCTACAATAATTTTCCATGAATTGTTGAAAATTAAATTAATTGAGAGTTTTTGTCGATTAATGAAGCCGATATTATTTTTAAATAAATCAATCAGATAATACAAATTTGCTTAATTCTCCTGATCATTTTTGACAATATTTAAAATATCGATGGTTTTCTGGCGATGTTTTATCAACATTTTAATTTAATTTTGAACATGGATGTTTAGAAACATGATGTTTTGTTGGCGATGTGGCAAACCTATTTTCCATGCGTCGGCTAAGCCGTTGTGTGGTGGTCACATCGCTCTCCGTTCACCTCTGGCATCGAGGTTCGAACCCCGATCGATTCATGTAGAATTTGTATTGGAAAATGCGACTACACCTGCTTCCTCTACCCTTCATACTGTTCTTTGCCCTGCCGCTCCAAGTTGTGCCATCACCCATCAATCAGAAATCATTCATTTTAATTATCGCCGAATAGTCTAAGGAAAGAGGATCTTGATAAAATAATAAAAGTGCACTTACTCACGTGGTTTACAGCGTTACTCTTGAAAAGGCCTTGACCTACCTGAGCTTTTTCTTTCGTCACACAGCTATAAAAACTCAAACGATTCCTATAAGAAAGATTTGGCTTCCTTTGTGCCCCGGCCGGAAATCGAACCCGTGAAGCGTCACAGAAAGGTATCACGCTGTTCCTGGGCCACCCGAGGGGCGCAACAACAACGAAAACAACAACAACAATAATAATAATAGTAATAATAATAATAATAATAATAATAATAATAATAATAAATACGTATTATGTACGCATTCATTTATTCAAACAAAATATCGTTGTTATTATCAATATATTCTTTTATATTGTTCTATATTTATATTAAGTTCAATTTTTTAAAAAAAGTAATCTGCTTCGTTTTGCTTCTCGTCAGGGGCTTTCCCCAGCCGAGAGTTATCGCGGTGGCCTGAACATGTGGTCGGTCACACATATTACTTGGTTACCTTATGTAGTGTTGGTGGCGGATAAAGCGGGTTCCCGTCGGCTTTTCTGGGGGTTCCCTCGTTTCGCCAGCTCTCCATTCCACCGCACCTCCGTCATTATTCCCGTGCATTACCAATCATTCCGTCAGTCACCCCTTTTCGTCATTCTGTCATTAACATCGGGGTTAAAAAAAAGCGCTAAACTAACTGTGAACCCGAGTAACTGTGATTAGTTGCAGCAATCAAGACGCACGATAAATAGTATAAATAAATGTACCTTTTATAATTAAATTTGAGCGAAGAATTGTCACCCTGTCGGTGTGACAATAATGTCCCGATCGGGGTGACCATTTTTTGAACAAATTAAATTATTAAAATAATTTGCTTACTCAGAAACAAGGTCACAACGTGGATACATTTACTGTTCCGGTAAGTATTTCCGGCTGTAATTGTCTTCTCATGAAGGTGCCAGGATGGTGACAATTATGAATCCCTTATATATATATATATATATATATATATATATATATATATATATATATATATATATATATAATATCATATCATTCATTTGACCTTATGAGCGGAAGAACACAGTACTTCAGTTTGGGTCTTGCCTCCACACGTGGTTTCGTCATCGGTGACTTCACTTGGCGCGGCGCGGAGCGGCGGGGCGGGGCGGCCGGAGCGGGGCGGCCGAGTCAGGGTCGGTCACTCGCGGGGCCAAGCAGGCTGCTCGGAGCCAAAGGGAAGTTCTGCGTTGTCGTCCCGGGCGACGCGACGCGACGCGACGCGACGCGACGCGACGCGACACAGCCAGCAAGCGCCTCTAGTGGCGACCGCGTTAATTGGGTAAAGCGACGGCGGCGGCAGCAGCAGCTCACTGTGGTTCCAATCGAAGAAAAAGGGAGGACAAAAAATCTTTCTCTGAAAAGATGAAATTCGCAATTTTATTTTTCTTGATCAGTGCAGTGGGGGATCCAGCGGAGGGGGGGTATGGGAGCCACGATCCCCCGCCCCCCCAAAAAACAGGCCTAGAGTTTTCGTTTGTTGCCTTCTTTTATTCGGCACAATAGATTTAAATATTTATTTATGTTAGAATTATGTAATTATTTAAAATAATATTGTTTAGTATTGTACATAGACTAAAATAATATACAATTTAATAGCAAATAATTGTTATTTAACAAAAATCTATGATGGCTCCCTTGAAACTAATTAAAATAACCTGGATCAGCTCGTGATCGGGAGTAGTGGTGGATCCAAAACATTTTTGTTGTTGTTATTATACCGATTATTAAAAAGATTGCTAGAAGTATTCCCGTTTTGAGAGTTTAATCTTTTATACTTCAATCTAACAATTAAAATATCTCAAACATTTCTGAGAAATATTAAAGGGTTGGGGCGAACTAAAATTGGTCTCCATTCTAAAGTACTTTCTGGTTCCACCTCTGACTGAGAGGTTCTGGGGAAAGATGACACCAATGATGAAATGAATAAAAATTTACAAGATTTCTAAACATGCATTTGGATGCAGATAATGGTATGTTACATTCCACGTTTCACAGGAAAATGAAATGTACTACTACTGTTTGCACGAAACAAGCAGAACATACCACGCCTTATGTGTGAATTGTCGTTGCCATTTCTTTTTTATTGAAATTGCTTGGAACAAAACGAGGATGACTCCCTTTCCTTCATAGATGGCCCAGGGCATCAATTAGTGTCACTGCAGTGCCTCTGACCAGGAGGTCCTGTGGTTCGAGTCCGGACGGTGGCAGGATTTTCGACACTGTCTAGGTAGTTGGATCGAGTTTGTCTCCGCCTGGAGGAGAATTATAGCGGTCGGCTGCTCTGATAGGTAGTTTTTCATGGTTTCTCCAATTAACACCAGGCAAATGCCCTATCAAACGGGCTACGCAACGCGCGATCTTTCCTTCCTCTTCCTTGTTCTTTCCTCCCTCACATTTACACACATACACTTACATGCACTACACTACCACGTATGTCCGGAGACCAGTCAGGAGGTTAGAGCTTGTCCTGGCTGGGGCGGTGCTGTGCTGGTGGGAGATATAGACCGATTTTCCTAAGGATGAGCCAAAGTGACAGTTCGTGAAAACAAGTGAACATCACATTATTTCAGAGGAGTATCCCTCCGCCATGACAGCTGTTCAGTCACGCCCCTTCGTAAAGTGCTAATGGCTCCTATAAAAAATCCCTATGCAGAAGTCTAAGGGTTTCGCTTAAATATATGCACGTACGCGAGTTCGGGAAATATTTAAATTTAATTACGTATGTGGAAAATCTCGAAACATGCTCTCACAATCAGTAAAAGAAAACTGCCACAAATGTAAATAGAAAGCTCTCAATCATAGCTCGCCACACAACAGCAGAAAGGCCGGAACCACGTGCATCGGTACGCATCTCGCATTCAAGTCTCGGTTTTAAAATAAACATAATATTTATCACACAAAAAGTAAATTTAATGTAATGTAATAGAAAAAAGAATTTTTACAGAAGAGCACATAACACTGCACTTCCTAATTTCAATTATTTCTCGTGGCGCACTATATTTTTGTCGGGCGAGGAGATCACAAAAGGAAGCATCGAAGCCATTTACAAGTTAGCCAACTGCAAACGAACGAATGCAGGAAGGGAGTCTAATGGGTACAACGACCACAGAACCTTCAGTTATGTTGCCAGCACTAGCTGTCACTTGGGCTCATCCTTAAGAAAATCGTTCTATCCATGGTTGAGTAAATCCCCGCAAGCCTACGTAGACTGGTGCCGGATCTCGCCATCCGCTACCTCTCGTGATGAGAACGTGCACTACACTTACAGAACTAATGACCTTAGCAGGTGACGCGCTCGGAATCACTAATCAGTCAATCAACTCTTTCCTTCATAGAAGTCAACAATCTACGTAGATTTGGCTCAAAACGACACATACACACACAGATGCCTTAAATAGGCTTCAAAATGACATTTTTTGTTACTAACAATTAATTTATTTTATAAGTACGTAAACGTCTCTGATATTAAATTCAAATTATTTTTAGTAGAAAAAGTCGTGCTAATAGAAGTTTAAGAAATCGTTAGAAGTCTAATTTTCAATTTTATAGAATAAAATCTACAAATTAAAATGACATATTGCTAGTTTTTACCATTCAAAGTAATTTAAAACTGTTCCCTTTCTTTCTTTCTTTCTTTAAAATGGCTTCCTCTTAGACATTTAATGTCTTCTGACATTTTTCTGATGCCGTTCTTGGTTTTGGATTGGCGTTCCGACGGTGATGGATTTGGTGACCGGCGAAATAGCTCGAGGTGACGATGCTACCGCCTGGATGAGAATTGTGCAGTTCACGCTCCTATCGGACATTTCCTTGGTTTTACCCAATCAATTCCTTAGGAATGTTGAAGCTGAACGTGAACCTAAGGGTCACGGGCTATCACTTCTTCCCCATCACGTCCTTAGACTCGGGTGATGTGCCGATTCCTCATTCACATATACGCATCTCTCGACCTCGATAACCTCCGACAATATTGCAATTTCACAGACAGAGTGAGACCTGATCCAACGGTCACCTCACTTTCACAGACAGTGATCCAACGGTCACCTCAATTAGGCGATCACTTCCATTAACGTCCATTTTATGCAGGATCCGATTGATTTTCCCTTAAGACAGTGCAAAAATTCCCTCATTTAAGCGGCCACCTGGTTTCGCTGCGAACGACCAGTCACATTTTGTAGGCTGATCTCAATTAAGAGGTTAGATCTAGCGATTTTTAACTGTCGTAAAATAATGGAGATATGGTTAATTCAGTATCATCCTGCCAGGAGACGTAGTGTCATATTTCTTAGAACAGTGACGTCTGGAAACGCTGAACCGGCAGGAGAACTAATTCCTGTTTTATAGTACAAAGGCGATACATTTTATTTATAAAAAATTACTTTCTCTAAAATGTTGTGTAGTCAGAATCTAAGTTTTGGGAGTCCATGATGCCAAAAATTCGTCTTTCCGTCTGTGGTCAACGCTAGCACGTTCGGCGTCTTCTTACAACTACGATATTGAAGACAGAAATATTTTCTTGAATGAAACCTCTTCTTCAAAGACAAATACTGAAATAATATGTTTTCCGAAATTATCAGTAGTTTTTGCGTAATTTTGAGTGATTCATAGACAACTTCTAAACAATCGTTTTCTCAAGAAGGGACTCCAAATTTTTTCTTGAAATTGTTTTCCCATTTTGATCAAAAGACTGTAAAAAAACAGAGCTGCTGATCCATTTTCGGTGAACACTCTGTATTTATACAAAATTGCAAAAAATAAAACATTGTAAATGTAGAATACTGGTGATGGATTTTTGTTCTTGAACGAAATTTGTTCTAAAAATAGATCTTTAAAGCAAGTAATGTACAATTGTTTGAACAAACGAATAGTTTTCGCATAATTTCTGCTTGAAGTTCGAAAAAGCAACCCATCACTGTGATTTCCTACCCAGAAACGGAAAATTCACAGAGAGAAAGGAGCCTCCTCCGTGTGTCCTCCTAAATGCATGTGTCGGCCACTAAACTACTAGTTATAAAATAACTATTTTTATGTTAAGAGCATGAAATTATTGCTTTTGCACGATCGAGATTGAGTTTTTTTTTACTGAGGCTGGTTAGGTCGATGCAAAAAACAAAACAAATCAACGACAACAAAATCATTGAGATTGTCCAAGAAAAATCAATTCCTTCGAGAAAAATAAACATTTTCTGTACGACCATATAAAAATGCCTAAATTAGGAATCATGATTTGTTTTATCACTTGTCCCCACGGTTGCGTCGAAACACTATCAACTGATGGTAACGACGAATGTGAAGGAATGTGACGACTGAAAATGAGGAGGGTCAGTGAAGTTTCTGCCCTGCCCCGTCACCGTATAAAATTAAACTACTTCGCAACTAGTTTATGTTAAACTTTATTGCGTGAAAACGTTTTGGAAACGAGCAACGTTAGAAGGGAGTTTCCAAATTTGTATGAATGCATTGAAACAAAATTATGAACAAGTTTCTTTGATTAACAGCATTAAAAATTTATAAGAGAATCGAAGTTAATTTTTGGAAACAACTTTATTGTGACGTCATGGGTATTTGAAATCGGTGCGATAAAATGATGGTCGTCTGTCCGTTTTACCGCTACCTCCTTACGATTCTCTCACTGCAATTGGCTGAATGTGCGATGAGTGCCATAAACAGCAAATACGTCTTAAAGTATGCCATAAGATGTGCTTTTATGAATGATTCCTTGCAACGAAGAAGGTTGTTTATAATGCTGGTATACAAAAAAATAGTTTGTATTTGGATCAGGTTGGCAAATGGACATTCAATCTTGGCCGAGGGGGATACATTATTTTATAAAAATACCTTTTAATTTACCAATTTCTGTAGTGTAATAAAGTAAGTAATAAGCTGTTTTCTCCTGCTGATGTACATACTACTCACTTTGAAATGTATACGAAATGTAAACGTTGGTAGTCCCATAACCATTGTTATGAAGTCCACGTATCATCGGAGCTCTAGGTATCTTGAAGTATTGAACCGTTCAATATTTAACAGTGGCCATATTACTGTTTATCAAATATGTGCAGCTTTACTGAACTAGCCCGGTAAAAAAACAAATTGTATTTGTCTAGTACGAGAAACCTCAACTTCATGGCCAATTAACTGTACAGAAATGACAGCTTTAAGGGGTGAAGGTAATAAAAAAGGTTTTTTTCACATTTCGAGGTTATGTTTGTCTTCTCCAAAAGTCTAACTTCATACACGCTTAGTGGGGCGTAAAATCGCTCACTTTAATACGATCGTAGAAAAAAAACACTTAATTTTGCCCGTTTTTTGCGTCTTCCAAACCACCGTGCGGTGGTGGCGGCGGCGGCGGCGACGACGACAGCGGCATCGGGTCCTGGGTGCGGTGACAAGTGACTGTGCTGCCGCGGCGGCGATGGCGGCGGCGAAGGCGATGCTGCCACGTCTCCGCGTGGCGGGCGGCGGCGGCGGCGAGGTTGTCCCCTCCACACACACACACACACACGCGCGCGTGCGTGTTCACGCACCTGCCGGCGGGCGACACGTCGGTCGCTCGCGTCGCCGCCAGGGACCTGCCGGCGCGGGGCGTGGCTCGGCGTGGAATGGCGTGGCGTGATGTGTCTAGGCGCCGCGTGGCAGCGCACGGAGAGGGCGATGCTTACTTCACAAGCAAAGCAAACTGTCAACGGCAAACTGCCTCATGCGTTGTAAATCAATTATTAGGCCGCAAACGGACTACGCATGCCCCAGTTGGGCTATTGCAGTCGACAGTTATTTAAATAAATTGCAGATAGTTCAAAATGAATGCCTAAGGGCCGTCCTCTGTGCCCCCAGGTACAGTGTTATAAGAGATTTGCATCGCGATATTTCAATGTCACTGCTTAAAGATCACCTTAAAAGCATTACTGCTAAATTTTTTGAAAAAGAAGATGACTCGGAAAACACTCTCATTTCTGAGGTCGCTTCATACGAACCGGGCTAAGTATAAGCGATCTAAGCAGTTCCTGGAGTAAGAGAAATCTAAAATAGCGAAATGAGACTTGAACACTGCACTCGCAATGCGCGCGCCAGTTGGCAAATATCTTTTTGATCTGTTTTTTCTTTTTCATGTTGCAGGATTGTCCATAGATGCCCGTAAGGGTAGGAATGGTCGCACCGCAGTGGCGTGAACGCACATTGCACTTCGTGCGTTCACAAAACTGCACAAGTTAGTTAGCTCTCGCGCGGAGAGGCGCTGCCGTAAATAGGGATGGCGGAACTGAATCCGAAGGGTCGTTCCGCTTTTGGTTAGGCATTTTGACTCTGAGTAAACATGGGCACCACCCATGGGGAAATACAGTCGACTCCGGTTATAGTGAACTTCTGGGGACTAACATTTTTAGTTCACTATATCCGAGGTTCACTAGATGATGTTGAAATGAAACAGCATTTCTCCACAAAGATTGATTTTATTCATATAGAGGTACAGCAAAATGCATTAACAGCACGAATTGAAAATTTCAATATCTTTATTTGTCCTTAAAAATCAATTGTTTTCAATTTTTTTGCTTCGTACATTTTCATTAGTAATTTGTCTCGATCCATCTCTAGAGTTCGTGCTCTCTTCATACTTGATTCTACGTTGTCCACGGTCTCCAAATATCGTAATTGCGACTTGACACCCTTCAATGCCTCTTGTATTGTTGGAACACCGAGACCCTCTCCGGTCATCAGTAAGGTGCCTATTTCCCGACAGCTAGCTTCACCACAGGGAAGACTGCTTCGATTATGATCTTTGGCCGACGATATTTTTTCCAAGTTGTCTAATGTTGGAATTTGTGGCACTGAGCTGATATATTCTTCTCCAGGAGGGAATGAAATTCCATGACGTTGCATTTCCTACGTTCACTATAGCCCGAGGCTCAGCTTCACTATAACCGAATCTTCTTATGCTTATTTGTATGTGAGTGAATAGAAGTGAAACGGGACCAGTGACTTGAGTTCACCATAACCGAGAGTACACTATATCTGAATTCACTATAAGCGGAATCGACTGTATTATTGATTTTAAGAGAAGTCTAATAAATGTGAAGTAGTCGGGATAAAATTGTGAGAGAAACAATGAGTCTCAGAGGAACCACGGAAAACTACCGATCAGAGCAGCCGGCCGCTAGAATTTTTGTCCTGGCAGCGACTGAATTCGACCTAGCTGAAAAGCTAGTGTCGAAAACCCTGCTGCCGTCAGAACCCGGACCTAGGACCTCCCGGGCAGGGGCGCTGCAGGGACATCAGTTGATGCACTGAGCTACCGCTCCCGGTCTGTCAAAATAGTCATAAAACAATTTCTGAGTATGACGCTTCGCCTGCCACTACATCGTAGCGACCGTAGCCACTTCGCCTGCCACTACATCGTAGCGACCGTAGCCACTTCTCCTGCCACTACATCGTAGCGACCGTAGCCACTTCGCCTGCCACTACATCGTAGCGACCGTAGCCACTTCTCCTGCCACTACTCGTAGCGACCGTAGCCACTTCCTGCCACTATCGAGCACCGCCCATCGTAGCGACCGTAGCCACTTCTCCTGCCACTACGTCGTAGCGACCGTAGCCACTTCTCCTGCCACTACATCGTAGCGACCGTAGCCACTTCGCCTGCAACTACATCGTAGCGACCGTAGCCGTTTCGCCTGCCACTACGTCGTAGCGACCGTAGCCACTTCGCCTGCCTCTACATCGTAGCGACCGTAGCCGCTTGCCTGCCACTACATCGTAGCGACCGTAGCCACTTGTCTGCCACTACATCGTAGCGACCGTAGCCACTTCGCCTGCCACTACATCGTAGCGACCGTAGCCACTTGGTCTGCCACTACATCGTAGCGACCGTAGCCACTTCTCCTGCCACTACATCGTAGCGACCGTAGCCACTTCTCCTGCCACTACATCGTCGTCCCCTGGGGCGCCGACCGGGACGCCGAGGAATGCGCGGAAACCGCCCCCTTTGTTTGGCGGCGCTGCGGCGCTCGCGGATGATTGCGGGGCGTGAAAGTCGCCGGCGGCAGGCGCTCGCTACGTGAAAGGTTGCGCTCTCCAGTGGAGTTGCGAACCGAACCGAAGCGGGTGAAAGGCAAGGGCGGGAGTGGATTGCATTGTTCTGCTTTATCACGTAACGAATCAGGTGAGCGGTTGAATGGGACTTGCGCTACGTCGTCGAGTATACTCCGGTTGAATAAAGATAGGCCCAGCGTGTAATTTGACTTAGTGTTTCAGTGGGAATAGCATTTCTGTTCTCATTTGCTCTCAAACCAAGGCTTTTAGGCTTGAAATATGTTATACAAAAGTTTTAGAAAGAAATTAACATATATTTATGGGAGTCTGATGCTAAATTAGGTGTTTAAAAATATGTCTAGGAAGAAAGGGACTAATAGTAATACTGCTATCCATTTCATTATTTGCAGTTTTGAAGTAGGTTTCACCAATGGCAAAAGAAAAGTGCCAACTAAGTGTCACTCAAGTGCTTTACATTCACAGAATTGATTTTAAAATCTGGTAGTTTATAGACCTTGTATCAAGAAATTCACAGAGATGCCTGCAACAAATTAGGTATGGGTATGGCGGTATAAAGTATTACACTGTTTACATTTCTTATTGATTTTAAAACTATTTTGTATTAATCTGATCTAAAAGATATATTACTTCCTGTGTATTGTAAAAATTGATTTAACAAAAAAATAGATTTGAGTTGTTTTTTAACCGGACTGTATTACGACTTGTCGCTGTTTTAACCTTCGTAAAAATCGTGCAGTCGGTTTTACATTGGAGGTTGGAGGAACGTTTCTTTGGACGTGCTTTAAGTAGCTCTTGTCTTGATATCATTTCATCATAACAACGTTTTCGAGCTTTCCTTGCATTCACTCGACCCAAGGAGTTTCCTCTCGCCTGAGTATCTGGAACATTTTATGAATACATGCAAATGTTATGGTAGTTTTAAGTAAGAGAATGTTATCACTAGATATAACTTACTGTTTGACATACCCGGAAGTTAGGGATGTTTGTCCTATATGTGTAGTAAGTATACGTCCGTGCAGTAAAGCCGGAAGTCTGATTACTCATTCTTCTGTTAACAATCTGAAGATTTACTTTGCAACTGTGACCGACGTTCAGTACTCTGTTATGTGCTTCATAGATTAAATAGTCCGTCAGTTACGATCTATTGATTTATTCCCTTTTCTGCCTCAAAAATTTTAGTTTTGTTGCCTTACAAATGGGAAATCCTTCTACATAAGATTTTCGCAGTCTTTTCCTTTCATCGACCCGTTTTAAAATAATTATTTGCTATAAGGCCTTATGTTCAATCTCAGATCAAAATAAATGTCATGAAAAGTGCTACTTAAGTTTCTTAGAAACCCTAAATGTATAGTTTTTCTCCCTCCAAAATGTCAGATATAATTCTTCCTGTATTTTGATATTAAATTTCAAAAAATCCAGTATATTTCAAATTTCACATTTATCTAATGTTATATTGATTTCCTTGTGTAGGGCACTCCTCACCCTCTCATAATTTTATTCAAAACGCATTTTTTTCTGCATCCAGGAAATAACTGTCGTACTCGAAAAAAAAAACCTTCACTAGTCGGTGGCTGCTCGGCCAAATGCATACGAACCCTACCATTTCTTCGTCTTCGCTCCCTCCACTGACATCCAGAGTAGGTATTACGCAGTGCATTATGTCGTTTCGAGAGAAGCGCTGTGCCCCAGACGTTGACAGCAGCTTTCAGAAGAAAATTGCCTCTCAGATCACAGCGCGCTTCCAGCAACGGTGTAATTTTTTTCTGCCTTCTCGTCTGACTTCACTGGAGGCAGAGAATCTTTGGGCCCCGGGAAGGGAGACACAGCTGGGAAGGAATTGGTTTTTATTTCGAAATGTGACAAAGTTAGTGACTGTTAGGAAGTTGATGCAGATTACGAATTAACCGCGTGTCGTATTTACAAAAAAGGATAGGTTATAGCTTTTCTTTCCAGAAGGAGTTCGTTTAAAATATATACTTACTTTAAAAACAATGAAATCATTCAATTTCGACATATGTGGTATAGTATTGCAAATTATCGATGTAGAATTATCCAGCTACTGACGTTCTGTGATAATACTGTACACCCATTAATGGGTGTATCTGAATACTGAGAATAAGTAAGTGAAAGGTAAATAAACAGAGAAGACTAGATATCCCTTCGTATTGAACGAATATTGAATTGGTATTCTAGGCGAATAAATGTTTGCCACAAGTAGATATTAAAAGTTAATTTCAGTCCCAGGGTATGGATTCCAGGATAGTCTCCGAGCTTCCTAATCTTGCACTGCGTTTCTCCGTAGAATAGAAGCGATCGATTAGTCTTTGTTATCAATCCATCATTTTCTCTCTACTGTGCTTTAGTTATAATTTATATATTCATTCTCTACCATATTGAATCAAATCACTAAAGATAAGAAATATAATAATTTTTTTCTAAAATTAACAAGACAAAGCAGACACTAACTATTGGGAAATGGAAAGACACGAATTTGTCATTGCACAATTGTATTCTAAAAAAGGGCTCACGTGAAATCCCACAAAATACGAAAGTTTGAATCAAAGGCAGTTTGTTTACGATACAGGCACATAATTAATTTTGTGTGAAATAAGTAAAACAATACAAGATCATGATCTCTCTTTCCTGAACATCTAGAATAACAAGAGAAAACATGATCATTGTTATGTAAGTTTTATTTTTTTATTGTATAAAGGAAGAACCCTAAGACTATGATGTCCAGATGATTCCATTCACAATTTGAAGTATTCTGAAGATGAGTAGCATAAGCTCTTTTCATGCGAGAATGGAACACATTTCATCTCCGATTATTGTATCGAAAGAAAGTAACAAAATGTGATATTGTAGGAATTTTGATTCGGTGTTGTTGACGTTGTTATGCAAATAAATAAGAGGTAATTTTCGTCAACATAGTATTTTTATTCAGATAGCCGGCTTCCGACGGCTTTGCCGTCATCATCAGTCTTGTTGCTTTGGGCAAAGTCGGTAGACTGTGACACTGTCCGTAGGCAGTCTACCGACTTTTGCCGAAAGCAACGAGGCTGATGATGACGGCAAAGCCGTCGAAAGATGGCTATCTGAATAAAAATTCTGTTGACGAAGTTGAGCTCTTTTATTTAAAATGCGATATGTATGAGAAACAGAGTTCACATATACCTTGGAGCATGACGACATTTTACAGTGTATATTTGATTGAACAGCCCACTAATATTGTTCAATTTTATTTTATTTGAATAGTTACATTTTAAAAAAATATTTACTTACACAAATGGAGAGTTCTCTTAAGATACTTGTTGTTCTAAACATGCCCTTTCTATAGGCTGAAGGTCTCAAATAATTGATTAATGAAATTAATGAAATAACTACCAAAAAAGTCACCGATGGTGAACTGCGAAATACAAGGAAGTAAAACTAACGTAATTTGGAAATTGTGGGAAAGATAATCTTGAAATTTAAAGAACTGTTACACTTGTTTTTGAATAATAATTTTTCACAAAATGGTCACATCATTGGCCCTATTTAAAATACACTATTCACTTGCAATGCACTTGACGAAAATATAATCTTCTTAACGTGATGTAGGTAGTGAACGTTCATCTGTCTTTCTATCAAACACTGCTCTCTTGCTGTGATATTCTACCTTAAGTGGCAAATAACCAATCTTTTCTGAAATTCATCACCGAGCCACCTAGAATAACAAGCGCCAGCTTTCAGACCTACACCTTCGGTAGTCCTGGGATTGGTCGTCGCTGGATGAACATGAAACAATGCGGAAGCAAGGCCTCGCTCCAGATGGTCTCTTCCTCGTGTGAGGGGTTCTGAGCCAGCGCTGTTGTCCTGCTGGGCGCGGCCGCCCGGCGACCCCGCGCGATGCCGCGGGCGAAGGCGGCCCCGCAACAGGCAGGCCGACGCGCTTTGCGGTCGCGCGCGCCTTGGGAAGCGGGCGGCAAACCCCCTCCGCCCCCCCCGCCCTCCCCCCCGCCGCCCGCCCGCCCCGCCCCCCCCCCGCCCCCCCCCCCGCCCCGTCCGCTCGCCCGCCCCCCCCGCCCCACGCCCCACTGCCTCATCGCTCCGTCCCGCGTCCATCGCTCCCCGGCTCTGCTCCATCTCGTCCCTCTCGATCCCGCCCCCACGCCCTCCCCCCACCGGGAGCGGTAGCTCAGTGCATCGACTGATGTCACTGCAGCGCCTCTGACCTGGAGATCCTAGGTTCCCACTCCCCACGGCGGCAGCATTTTCAACACTCGCGTCATTCAGTCGTTATCTGGAGGAGAATTCTAGCGGCCGGCTGCTCTGATCGGTAGTTTTACGTGGTTTCTCCGATCAACACCAGGCCAATGCCGGAGCAGTACTCTACCAAACGGGCCACGGACCGCGCGCGATCTTTCCTTCCTCTTCCTTGTCCTATCCTCTCCCCCGTACACACATACACGTACACTAACATGCACTACACTACCACATATTCCGGGAGACCGGTCGGGAGCTTAGAGTTTGTCCCGGCTGGGGCGGTGCCCCGCTGGAGGGAGAGTCTTGGTTGGGGAGAAACCCCTCTAGCCGACGGTAGGTCGGCGCCGGATCTCGCCATCCAGCGGGGGAAGACCACCGCCATCTCTCGAGAAAAAACATGCACTACACTAACGGAATGACCAAAGCAGTTGACGCGCCCGGAAACACGAAAAAAACAACCAACCAGCCACGCCCCCCCTCATCCCGCCCCTAATTCACCGGCTCATCCCGGCCGACCTCGCTCGGCCCCGCTCCTCATGCCCCAACCCGCCACCTCGCCCTTCTCCCCCCCCGCTGCTCTCCCCGCCCCATTTTCCCTTCCCCCCCCTTCGCTTTGCCCCGCTCCGCTTCATGACATCCTTCAGAGTTTGAGGAACCTCCACCTTCCCATTCTTACACGCGCTTCCAGCCCCCCTTTTTTCTCGCACTGCCTCCCATACTTTTCGAATCTCCGTTCTTCTGTTCTTATCCTTGCCAGTGTTTTATTTTGCACATCGTTCGTCCCTGATCAGACGTTCTCCATCCCGCTACTCCACTCTGCTTCTCTCCTTGCTTCCCCGAATTTTGCCCGCTGCTCCCCGACTTGCTTTTCTCCGCCTGTTACAGCCTATGATACACTCAATTTCCCATTCGTATGCCCGTCCGCTCCCCAGCGTTGCGCTTTCCGTTGCATTCTGCTCTGCTCTCGCACTACCTCCCGGTTTTTCTCGCAAGTCCATCGCGCAACTCTTTTCCCTGTACCTTTCTTCCCAGGCCCTAGGAACTGACCCTCTCTCACCAGTGTTCTTAGATCCGCTTTCGTCCGTCATCTGCATATTCGTCTCCCCAGTTCCTTCACTCTCCTGCTGTTCCGCCTCTCTTTCTTTCTCCTCTGAGGGGCTCCTCTCCATCTCGCCCCTCTGCCAGAGCCACTCCAGAGCTAATCTTGGGCTCATCAGGCCGCATTTCCCTTCACCCCTTCATCATTTGCTGATCCGCGCCTGCTCTCCGCATTATGGGCTCTCTTCTCCCCACCTCCTCTACGCACTGCTCTCCACCCCACTCTTCGCCCTTCTCAATGAGGCTTTCCAGTCCATACTACGAAACTTTGCAATGCTCCTCTCCGCCTCGATATGTTGGCTCCGGATAACATTTACCCACAGCATACACAGTTCCGTGAGTTTCATCGTGTAGCTCTCCTGTGCCTGTTTCCTTCCAATGCCGGTCCACCACACTTCTCCCCATACCACTTCATTTTTCCACCGCGAGGGGTTCTTTAGCTCCGGTTCTTGGTACTTTTTTCTCCTCTTTCTTCTTGATCCTCCTCCCCCTTCTTCTGCCCCACTCAACTCTTGGCAGCCCCACTCCTCTCTGCCCCGCCTCTGCCTTTTTCCCTGTTTCTCACCTCCGCTCCCCCTTTCGGCTTTAACTCAAACACTCCTATCCGGTTTTCTCATTTCAGCCTTTCTCCTCTCATCTCGCTTTTCTTCGCCCTACTTCTCGCCCACCCTGCTTCTCTCTCTCCGCTGGTCTTCGCATTGCTTCTCTCCTCTCAGCCCTTTTCTCTCTTTGCCTCGTCCTTGTACACTTATTTTAATTTTATTTATACAAATCAAGAATTTATGTACCAAAGGCTTCCAGAAAACCTGTTTTACCATCAGTCCTAGATACGTCAATGTGTGATTAAGTATTTACAAGTTATTAAAACTCTTCACTAAGTTCCTCATCGCCCCACTCAGCATGCTTCCTCCCTACTTATATGCAAGGTGGCTCAGGGCATCAAGTGAGGCCTCTGCAGTGACTCTAGCCGGGAGGTCCTAGGGTTCGAGCCCCGACGGCGGTAGAGTTTTCGACACTAGCTTATCAGTTAGGTCGAATTCAGTGACTGTCTGGAGGAGAATTTTAGCGGCCGGCTGCTTTGATCGGTAGTTTTCCGTGGTTTCTCCGATCAACATCAGGTGAATGCCGGAGCAGTACCCTACCAAACGGGCCACGGACCACGCGCTATCTTTCCTACCTCTTCCATGTCCTATCCTCTCCTCCTACACACACACTTACACTAACATGCACTACACTACCATGTATCCCGGAGACCGGTCGGGAGCTTAGAGCTTGTCCCGGTTGGGGCGGTGCCTCGCTGGTGAGTGATAACTGGCCGGCGAAAGTCCTCGCAAGCCCACGTAGGTACGCGTAGGATCTTGCCATCCAGTGAGGTGAAGATCACCACCTCCGTCCGCGATTAAAACATGCACTTGTTATGGGACTAATGACATTAGCAGTTGACGTAACCGGAACTACTAATCAATCAATCAATCAACCCGCCCCACTTCTCCTCACTCCGTGTCTTCACTACTCCCCGCTCCGTCTCCGCATCGCTCCTCTCAACCCCGCAATGCTCTCCATCGTCCCTGTTCAAGTTCTCGTCCCCGGGCGCTCGTTTTGTTGCGCTGTTTAGGTCCGTTCCATCGACCCCTCGCGCTGCCTTCGCCCTCTCTCGACGCACCTTGCTTTGCCCGAGGGCACGCGCCTTTCTTCCAGCAACTGGCTGCCCTTCCCCGCCTACCATTTTACTTCTATCTTTCGTACCGGGAGCCCAGTGCATCAACTGATGTCACTGCAGCGCCTCTGACCGGGAAGTTCTAGGTTCGAGTCCTGACGGCGTCAGGATTTGCGACACTATCTTTTCAGCTACGTCGAATTCAGTCGCTGTCTGGAGGAGATTCTAGCGGCCGGCTGCTCTGATCGGTAGTTTCCCGTGGTTTCTCCGATGAACACCAGGCGAATGCCGGAGCAGTACCTTAACAAACGGGCCACGGACTGCGCGTGATCTGCCTTCCTCTTCCTTGTCCTATCCTCTCCCCCTTACACACACACATGCACTACACTACGACATATCCCGGGAGACCGGTCGGGAGCTTAAAGCTTGTCCCGGCTGGGGCGGTGCGCCGCTGGTGGGAGAGTCGTGGTTAGGGGGAAACCCCACTAGCCGACGGTAGGTCGGCGCCGGATCTCGCCATTCAGCGGGGGAAGATCACCGCCATCTACTGAGAAAAACATACGCTACACTCACGGGACTAATGACCAAAGCAGTTGACGCGCCCGGAAACACGAAGAAAACAAACCAAACCAACCTATCTTTCATTAGTAAAATTGTAAGCTCCTCGAATGTTTTACAATCTATTTATTTTCGGTATTTTTATTTAACAAATATTTTGTATCATGACGTTTCGAAGCGTGGTTGGTTCCATCATCAGACGAATTACAATTTTTGTTCTACTTTTGCGTCGAAAGAATCGGTGATATCTTGAAGGCTTTGTGTTTGGCACATAGGAACTCGTGCTAATTGTTAATTATTGATAGAAATGGTTGTAAAGTTGTGGTTTAGTAAAATTGCGCTGACCTTCACAGTCCATGATGTAAGATCGAATGTCCTATGCTAAAATGTAAAATATTGTACTTGTAATTTGTCTAATGATGGAGCCGCTTCGAAACGTCATGAATAAAATATTACATAAATAAAATAAATATAATTTGATTGTCGTAAATAGGAGGCACATAATTTTACTAAACCACAACTTGACATTCATTTCTTTCCATAATTATTGATGGAACTTAGAATTCTATCTTTCTTCTTTCTATGTTCCTACAGCCCATCCCACAAGAAAGTGACACAGTGGAAGAGTGTTGGGTTCGTAACTCATAAGTTTGTGTATCGAAATCACCAACTGCTGCACTAAAAAAAATCTTCTGATATCTGTGTTCTCGCAGTGTTATCGGTGTCTTTCGAAGTAAATTAGTAAATGTTTTATTGATCATGAGGCTTCGGCCGGTGGGTCTAATCTTCTGCCTTACCATTTTCAGCGTTTTTACACAATTAAATAAATAACGAAAGTAAAAAGAATTTAAAAAATGTTCGTATGGTTTGAGGATGGAGGGAGGTTTCTCAAACGAAGGCCAAGAATGAGGAGGATTGATGAATCATGTACTTTCTTGCAACATTTTTGTAATTATTATATAAGTTACATTGAAGTAGAAAAGAAAGCGTGTATCTTGTGATTAAATCTGAGGAAATTGTTTACATGAATTCTCCCTCCCCGCCCAATTTTTAATGATGTCACGTTTGGAAGGAGGCAGATGGAAGGAGGGGTCAGGGTTCTAAATGGACTTCTTGCGAGCTTTATTGCACACATGTCTCCTATTTCTTGCGCTAAGACAATTAAAGTGTTCGATTCTTGCTATGACATCCTTTTAGTGTATCACACTCATGTGGTAGGAGAGCGCTTGTTAGATGCCTTTAACGTTACATTGATGTAGGTTGTCGATCAAATGAGAAAAAATCTAGATCTCGATCACAGCGAATAAACGCCTCACAAATTATTTGAAAAAATATCCTGATACAATTACGGCCAACTTCTGATTCTCTCTTCGTGGGTCTCAGAGATGCAAACTTATATAAGTTTTGTGGCTACTGCGAAATTAAGTTGAGAGATTGCTTCGTTTGCGTAAGGCAATGATCAGCTGAAATTATTCCCGGTTTCCTTGCTTACAAGGCGTTACAGTGACGAAGCAATAGTATTTGCTACACTATTATACTTTCTTTTCCGTGATTTCGCACCGTCTGTTTTGTATTCGGATTCCGATATTGTGTCTGGAAGTGCTCGTAGGAAAGATGGCATCCAAGAAGTTGTGCTCGGATACGGTATCTCCTCGTATGAACGGAAATTATGGAACTTCCATATTATCACTGTCATTGGATATTCCATTTGGTCAGTCCCACATTGCAACTGACAACGTATTGCTGGTGGGACAGCAGCTAATTTACTGTTTTTCATTCTCCCCATGTTGTCACAGATTATTAAAGAGGTGGCTATTCAGTTACCATTAAAACGAATTGCATTTTGTTACAAGGTCAGTAATTTGCCCGAACAACCTCCACCATTATCATCTTGGCGTACTGTCATTTCAAGATCGTAGCTAAACGCTGTTAACAATTGTTTATCTTAATGAAAAAACGACCTGCATACACCATCGAGTTTCTCCCGTAAAGATGAGTCACAAAAAAAAAATCAAGAGAGCAACCGTTCCCTAGAACAGTGCGTGATAAAATTCAATAAGTGGTTCATCGTATTATTATCTTCAGTTTCTATGTTTTTTGGTCATACCTGGGATGACGGTTTTAATGAATTGAATCGGTAATTTCAGAAACCCGTCAAACGCCAAAATTTAAAATGCGCTTTACCGGTGGATAATTGTTCCATGAGGATAGACACATCGCTTACTCCATATTTACCTTAAAAATATTCATTTATTAACTGCTTTAATATTTTTTAAAACATTTGAAATCGGAAAAACTGGGACACTTTTTCTCAATTTTCTCGAAATGACAAATTTGGCGTTTGACCGGTTTCTGAAATAAACGATTCAGTGAGTAATGATGTTAATATAATTAAATTATAATGGAACATTAGTGAAATGAAACCTGTTGGGAACCCTCTTTGTTTACAGCAAATTCGACATAGATCGATCAGAATTTCCACTTCCGTCCCAGCAGTGGAAGACCAGTAGCCTGACCAATACCCCACGGGTCGCTCAGGAGTTCATGGAGAAGTGACAATGACATAAAGCGAGTGATCTGACCTCTGCACCATGTATTTTCCCATGTACAATGTAATAAGATTCTTGGCAGTGATCGAGAGTATTTTTGTGATAAAAATAGTTCAAAAGTATGTCACCCTGGCCAGGGCTCGAACCCGGGTCTCCTGGTTTACGCCCAGTTTCTCTGTCTATATTTTCTTAAAGGTTGTGACATTATTGAAGCTAAATTGAATGTGTTATTTAACACATTCCGCGAAGGAAGGTTATGGTTTTCACCGTGGAAATCGTGAGATTCCTCCTGCTCTCATACTTTTTCAATCAATAATGGAAACTGACAATGGGCTAAACATTTTATTTTCATCGTGGGAGAGATTGTGCTGTCCAAAGTTGTTAAAATCAATTTGACACTTTCATCGTAAAGTATACAAAGTATAACATCACATTTTACTACGTTCTCACCTCCGAATGGATGAATTGATTTTTATAATTTAAAAGGACAACATTGATGGTTCGAGAGGTACTGTATGCAAAATAAACGATTCTGACAGTCGTTCGTCAATATCTTGTAGTTTTTAGGCAACAAATATTATTGTTCCGTTATGCAGCCTCGCTGATTTGGCAGATTATGAATCGTCCGTGATTCCAAGTTTTTTGGATAACACATTAGACGTCAATGAAAAAGAAATATGTTTACATTATTGATCCAAATATTTTTTATTTAGCGATCTGGATATTACTTAATTCAATTCTTGTAAAATTGTTCCATGCGTAAAGGCTAGAAGGATAGGTCTTAACCTAAAAAAGTTATGAAAGAGAAGCAGCAAGAAAATTATAAATGACCGCTCGGAGGAGACAAACAGGGAGAACACGTCTGTGATCGAACGAAGAAATAGATGATATAACGAGAGAATAGTATGTAAGACTGGAAAGACATTGGATAGAAAAATGAAAATATAATCTGAGATATAAGAACGGTATGAATTACGAAAGAAACCATGACAAAAGAACGTTGTATGTCGTAGGATCGACGAACAAAGAGTAACACAACGATAATATGTTTAGAGACTCACCCATACGCACGTATGTGCATACATGTGTTGATCAGTGTCGCACCAGGATTTTCCAAGGGGAGAGGAGCTACAGTACCCTGCCGATTTGACGTTTTCTTATAAATCATTTTTCATTTATTTTTAAATTTAAAATTTTGTTTGTTTGTTGTTTTGTTGTTTTACAATGTATTCAACTGGGATATTGAATGACTTACGTTACTCCATGTCAACTAGTAAAAAAATTATATTTGTGAATGTTATGCCATCGGCATTTGGGAGAAGCTGAAGCCCTACGAGCCCCTCCCCCTCCCCATGCCTACTCCATTGGTGTTGGTCGATTCAAATTTTGAATAATTGGAGCTGTCTCGAGACCTCCGTTGAAGCCAAAGAAGCTTTTCATGCCCGGCGCGCCGACCGCGGCGGATGGCGGAGGGCCGGGGTGGGGTGGGGTGGGGTGGGGGCGGGGCGCGCAATCGCGCGGCGAATCTCGCGGGCGCGCACCTGCCGACGCGCGGCGCGGCGCGGCGTTGCCCTCCCGTGCGCTCCGCCCCCCGCCCCCCGCCCCCCTGCAGGCGCCCCGTGCGCTCGGGGGTGTCATCCCTGCAGGCCACGCGCCGCGGCCGCCCTCTGCTGGCTTGCACGCACGAGTGGGAGGGTTGCGGTGGAGAGAGACCGGCTCAGGATATCACTCCACGGCCTCTGACCGGGAGCTTCTGGGAATTGAGTTCTGATAGCGGCAGGATTTTCGACACTGCATACTAGCTAGACAACTAGGTCGAGTTCAGCCGCTGCCTGGAGGAGAATTCAGGCTCGGGTAGGTCGACGCGGAAGATCCGCAGCCTACGCGGATTGGCCGCAGCGGAAGTTTCGCGTCACGTGTTGCCTTATGAGCACGTTCAGACCTGTCCTTCTCAACGGGGCTCATGGCCTCAAACATGTGATTATCACTGTTATAAAGATTCATTTTATAAGGCAGGTGGTGTAACGATGACCTAATGTCATCCGCCACGTTACGAAAACCAAGTTTAATCGGAGGCGAAATTTGTAACGCAATCAGTCGCGTTTCTTCCGCTGCAGCTCAAGTCCGTCCGTGTTCGGGAGTCCTCGCTCCCCTGGGTCGAGCGACCTTGCCAACCGTCACCAAACGCTGCCTCATAATTGACGCTCCGGTGTGAACAGTCCCACGAATTCCGCGGCCGCGTCTAGCTCGGAACTTTCCACCGCACCCGCTGCGGATCTACCGCGCCGGTCTGTGGGATTTCTAGCGGCCGGCTGCGCTGATCTGTAGTTTTCCGTGGTTTGTCCGATCAACACTAGGCGAATGACGGAGCAGTACTCTTACAAAATAGCTACGGACCACGCACGATCTTTCCTTCCTCTTGTTTGTCTTGTCCTCGCCCCCTCGCTTACAAACATTTACACTTATTGTTAGATGCACTGTACGGGATACTAGTCGGGAGATGAGAGCTTGTCCAAGCGTGTGTGGGGTTTTGGCGGTGGGGGATACCTGGTTGGGGAAAATCACCGCAAGACGACGTAAGTGGGCTCCGGATCTCGCCAGCCAGCGGGGGAAGATCCCCACCACCTCCCGCGATAAAACATGCAATACAATTACGGGACTAATGGTCTTAGCAGTTGACGCGCTCTCAATCACTAATCAATCGTTGAATCAACCAGTAGAGAGAGCAGGACGACGGGAGGGTCCACTCGACGGTAATGAAATCCCTGAAACACATTGCCAGTTCAGGCTGCGTTGGGGGAAATAGGTGTGATGCGCAGTGGTGCACTGATATACTAGAGAGAAGGGGGTTAAATCCCACGGCAATTACAAATGCGGGCAACATTGAAGTTAGATGTGATGCGTATTGACAAAACTCATGAAAAACATTAAACTTCAAGCCAATGAAGTGGGCGAAACATGAAGACTACTGGACAAGAGGTTAGACTCCATGCCAATGATGGGTGCAAAAAAGAAGGTTCAGATGACATTTTTTGGCGGTAATAGTGTGGCCTATTAGGTACAACGATGAAGACTAGAAAAGAGGTTGTAAAATTTCATAGAATTGATATGGACGAAAACGTCATCCGCTCAAACAGCGATGATGACACCAGATGTGATGCAAGTAAATACAACTATAAAGATCATGGATCAGGGAGGCAAACCCCATACCAATGCTGTGTATAAAAATCCTTCACAGTTCCTATGGTAGCTCTGGAGATGTAATGTACAGTCTTGAAGACTAGAAAACAGGAGGTCCATATCCTTGCCAATGATATCGTCGGCTCAGAAGTTGTTAATGAGATCAGATGCAAATGGGTGACGCAAATGGGTACAGAACTGAAGGTTCTTCTCCAGTGGCACGTAAGAACAACATGACCGGTTCATGTGACGTAGATGGCGAAATACTTTTCACGACATGAACGAGACAATTCATTTTATACAATTTTGCCAAACTACGATATAAATACGTTTGTTATATGGGTGGACCTTGTGACACAGTGCGCGTTCCTCATATTGGCGCAAATGTTAAATAAGGCTTACCACGGAAAGTAATGTATAGCTATATCACTTCTGTCGGCACTTGGGCTGTAAATCTTCAATCCCGGAGTGTAAAGAACGCCTTTCACTCCAACATACTACAATGTAATATTTCTTCAATTTACTATTATTATTATTATTATTATTATTATTATTATTGATAATAATATTTGTTTTGCACTAGAGTAGCAAAATATTATGAAGTCAAGCAAATATTCATAACTTTAGTGATCACAGTGGGAAAAAACAACCGAGCTGATATCGTTCTGCGATACTACTGTTTTCTGAAGACGACAATAACACCTGTGTGGTAATTGTTGAATTAATAAAGTGAGATCTTGTAAATATTTGCTTCGAACTAATTAACTGACGCGAGAAGCAAACCACACTTCCTGAAAGTTCGGATTATTATTGTATTACTTAACATTTAAAATTTCGGTATATGAAACAGTATCTAGAATTGGATCAGTAGTCTCTGTTGCTTTATGTTATTTTACTTCTTTGTATCTCATTTGTGAATAATACTGGTTGTGTGATTCGCTAACCTAACTACGCCCGCTTGTTATGTCAACTAACTATGATTACCTAACTACGCGTACTATGTTCTGTCGCCTAGCTACACTAACTTAACTGCTGTCTAATGACACTTCCGTGTACCTGTGACGTGCTCCTGCTTGCAAACCCAGCTGCGCGTATCCCTGTGGAACACCGCAATGACTCCGTTTACCTCGCGTGAGACAGCCACTTACCCGACCACTTAAAAATTGCGGTGTGTTGCGTAGCTGCACCTCCCCACCTGCTGGTTGGGAAGTTTCCGCTGTTATGGAAAATGTGCACGCGGGCGAGTACTTTAATGGAAAAGTATTTTTCCTCTCCTTCGCACTTATTTATTCAAGTACTGGACGTCACTGTGGTCGTCTTTTTTTACTCATATTACTCATTCTGCTAGTATGTTTTCCTGAAAACTCTGGTGCAGTATTTTCACCAGTCTCACTGAAAAAGGAACAGTGTACTTTTTCAGTATACTATTTAAGATTATTTTATTCTGTAATATATCGCTGTGTAATTTTACCTACTGGTTTAATTTACTAATTTATCAGAGTATCCTTTTATTTATAAAATTGGGGCATGATTTATCTTAGAAATACTGTATTATGATTAGAAACATTGCGGAGTGCTGTATGTTCACAAACACAGTGTGTGTGTGTGTGTGTGTGTGTGTGTGTGTGTGTGTGTGTGTGTGTGTGTTACTGTTTGGGCATTCACAATATTTTACAAAATTACTTGACCCTTTGCAGTCCCTTCTAGGAAAATCAATGATAATGGCTCTTGAACCGTTTAGTTGAACTCTTCAATATCTTTTTTATAAAGTACTATCTAAACGATCCCGGAATCAGTTCTATGACTTTCCTTTCAGTTATTAACAGTCTTAGACAGTTTATTTCCTCAAAATACGATCATTTTGTTTACCCAGATCGAGATTTCGTATGTGGAACGTATAGGGCACTCTAAGTGAGTTTATTCTCTTTACATTAACAGTACATCCGAAAATTAAATACTACCTCCTTATCAATACTATGTGTCTATGTAGATGTCCAGGAACATTATATTTGAAAATGTAAATTTGTTAGTCAGAACATGAAATCTTATTAAGGTGTATTAAAATATTTTCGCGGTCTGTCTCAACTTTGTCATTGTACTGTTTGGAGCACCTAAAATTTCATTCGCGGTAATTAAAGGATATGGCGCAAAGAATTATCGTTTAAATGTGCCCCTTCAGTTCATTCAGTTCTTGATTTTTTTTAACGTTTTCAGAGTAACGTTCGAATACTTGTGTATAAATTGAAGGAAAATGTCCAGTAAGTTGGGAGAAAATGCAAAAATCAATGAAACAGTTTTAATTTTGACGGAAAAATGCGTATATTCGATTACGTAAGCCTGCAATTTCTCGTTCCTCATGTTACGACCATATTCTCGTATGCAGTACGTCACGGCTTTACGACACAGCTGACTTCACGCGACGAGGAAGAAAGAAGGGACAGTACTCACGTGGCCGTTCCAGAGCAGACAATTTTTGCTCCTCCTGCATCCCACATTCCACTCACTGAACCGCAGCATTTTTGGGGACGAGTTTAATTAGTTAGTTAGTTAGTGCCTTATTTTACGTGGCGAGACTCGGGCCATCAGGCCCGCTCTTCCGTCTAACCACGCAAATTTTGCTACGCTCCTTTCACCACCTAGCGGAGAAAGGAGGTATTTTGGTATCTTGGACGACGAAGCAGACGAATCTCAATTTCGCTCAGAGGCTTCTTTTAGGCTTGAGGATCTTTTACATGCAGTAAATCTACTACATGGAACAGCCGGCTTTACTTACCCTCCGAAGGAAGGCGTACGAAGGATTTTTTCGCCGTCGATTAGAAATCCACGCTTCGATGGGGTTTAAACCCGCAAACTCGGGTACAACAGTCTGTACGCTGACCGTTATACCATGGAATCCGCGAGTTTAAATTAATTGTGATTAAAATAATTAACATGTCGTAATATACAACGAAATTTAATTTTAAATATATATTTCTTAAGGAAAGAGAAGGGGTATGCATGAAATACAGGACATCTTACGGAGGGAAGGGGGGAAGGGAATATTGTCTGAAATTCGCCAAACATAAGTTATGCACGGTTCTAGATCTAACGTAGGGCGTTACGTCTTACTCGAGTCGCCTCTTGGAAAAGCCAAGAAGTCAGAAGGTAGGGGGCGGGAGGGAACGCCTCCTGTCTGACGACGGACGGCGGAGGCGGGCGGACGGCTTAAGACGCGCATAAGCGGATTGCGAGGGCGCTGGCGCCCTCTACCCCCGTCTCTCCCCCGCCCCCAACCCCTCCCTCTCCCAGCCACCCCCTCCCTCGGTCCCCGGGCCGGGCGGCCGGCGCGGCGCGCCTAATGGACTTAGGCACTGCTTGCAGCGGGGCGCGCTCAGGTAAATTACGCGCCCCACATTAAGCCCTGTCCTAAGGCCCGACACCCAGCGCAGTGACGAGCGTCAAAAGACTTTGCGAAACGCTCAGCCCAGCGGCGAACGCCGCACAAAAGCCCTGTTTGCACAGTCCATCATCGTTCCCGCCCCCCCGTCACTTCACCGCTCGGGACACCCGGGCGGGAGCGTTTGGCACAAGCGCCTCTGTTTGTTTCCCTTTCGTTGGCCGCTGCCTGTTGCTACAGGGTCCTTTGCATTGTAAACGACAGCGGTGAGGAAAGGCAGGTCCGAGAAAAAGAATCGTAAATTTTCCCTGTTGAAATTAAAATATGACAGTGCCCGTGCTGTTTTGCAGTTTCGAAAGCACGTGAAATGTATATTACCTGTCTTAATTTCAATTGAAAGTTTAACGAATAATTGTATTTTATATAGCAATAGGAGCTTTTCCTTTTAAAAACACTTGAGTTGTGCAATCTTTCAATTTATTGAAAAAAAAAAAAAAGTATTTAAAGGAGATTGAGTTTTTGGTTCCTTAAAGGAAGAAAATATTGTAACAAAATAATTGTTTGCCAAATCGATCAACAACACGTGTATGAGTAAACTTTGAAGATGCTATGTAAAGAATCGCACAAAATTGAACAAGCTTTTCCTATTCAGGACTTGTTCAGTTGTATTCACATTCGGGCGTCAAGACGGATGAACTAACAGGTTTTTAATCAAAATATCAATCAGGATTGATATCATTCAATAAATATATTTCCGGAAAAATCTCGAAATTTGCATAATTATTGTTGTATAATTATTTATCCTTTCTCGTTCTAGATTACACACATGAGGAAGTGATATGGAAATTCATAATTTTTCGCGTTCTCTTTCTTAAATACATTTTTGCAACAACAAAGAACGACGCTTTTAAATCGGAAATAAATATAAAAATGTTAAAAAAATATTTCGCACAGAGTTCGTTGGGCGATTTGTTAGCCGTCCAAACTGGCAGCCGATCACCCCCTGTACTTATCACATAGACTCGTGAATATTCGAGAAGAAATAACTCTAGAACTAACTGTCTTTCATGACTACAGTTACGATTGTAAGCCGTACACATACATTGTAGAATGTAATTATTAAGAAAAACGAACGGAATTATAAAATGAGATCATACATTATATCAAATATGTCAGATAATACTTTCTTAAACGCTGGAAATACACTAACAGCGATACTAGAGGTGCTTAATTTGAATGTTAAGGTGTGCTTAAGGTAAATGTGCTTAAGGTGAATGTTGCTTAATTTTCGTATTTTAAATTTCAATCATTTGCAATATAACACTAAGTGCACTCGACTCTTAAGGTGTATGCTGGAATTACTCATATTACAAGGTTTATTCTATACCTTTTTTCTCCGAAATTTTGTATGACAGAGAATGTGGGGGCAGTCAGGCGAATTCTGAAATATACCCAGCCACGTATTATCTTTGGCAAGGGTTGAAGTGTAAATCTTTTCACAAATGATCGCTACCTAGAGTTGTGCGAAAAGTGCACAATTATGCTATTTTACTATTGTAAATATTTCTTGAAGTCACTTTACAATGAATATACGAGCAACGAAAGTAAATTATATACGAGACTTCTCTTATAATTGGAAATCTTACTAATCGTTCTAAATGTTCTCCAGGAAATTGTCTATTTAGCGTATTCTGGCGTGATTGTCTTTCGGGAGGAGCTGAACATATGGGCATTTGGCTCAAGATCATTCGAAACCTAGCAGACGGAAATCTTTCCACATAACAATGGCAAAAACTTTAAATTATTATTGACTTGATAGTTGACATTTTCACCTGAAGGGTGAAAGAAGTTGATATAATTTATTTAGGGTATTTTTAGTTTTAAATACCAAATATTTTTGCCTAATAGTTGCCACAGACAAAAGAGACTGCACAGTAGGTGGGCTTCATTTCTTCTTTTTCCTAAAAAAATGGGAATTGACTATTCTCCCTTGGGGTCATGAAAATCAACACGAAAATATTTTATGTAAACAATTTTGAAGACTCATCTGACTGAGGTCTTTCTGTGTAAAAAGTTCACAAACTAAGTCTCAAAATTTGTCACATTTGCTTCGCGATGGGACGTGACCATCCTTTGTGTTATTTATTTACAATATTGTTTGGCACCTAAACGTGAAATAAGTTTACTTGACGTTTGCGCCATCTAAAAAGCATATCCAAGATCTTATCTCACATACGTCTTTTTAAATTTTATCAGAGGTACTACGTATTAGCTCCATGGCGAACCGTCAGACTATCTACTCACCATTAGTGAATATTTGACCACAGAATATTGATGTCAGTTGTATGCTTAGGAAGAAAGCATTAAATGCAACTCTTCGCTCGCCCTTCGGATACGAAATTTTGACTTGGTTTTATAACCGTAGTTCGTAGAAGAACTGAAAGTGATTCTTTCAGTTAAGGCATTCCCATTTTTTAAGGCAAATACTATAAGTATAGTATAGACACCAGAATATTCAAGTTAGTTGTTAGCTGAGGAAGAAAGCATTGAATGCAACTCTTCCTACGTCCTTCGGATACGAAATTTTGACTTGGTTTTATATCCATTGATCGTAAAAGACCTCGAAGTGATTCTTTCGGTCCAGGAATATTTATAGTATTTGCAAGCCGTATGACAAATTAGTTTGGTGCAGCTGTCAAGCGACTTTTTCTCGAAATGGCAAGACATGAGACAGTCCGTGATGTTCTGTGCCTTCCGATAAGCTTTGCTTTGGGCGAGGCCCAGAGCCCGCGTCGATTCGCCCGCAGCCGCCACGGAGCGCGGTGCCGCCCCCCAGCGCTTGTCGCAGAAGGCGGCGACATCCGGATCTGCAGCGCGGGCGTCGCGGTGGCCACCCCTGCCGCCTCTCCGCCGCCTCCGCCGTCCTGTTTTTTGCCGCGGCGGCGGCGGCGGTGGCGGCGGCGGCGGCGGCGACGAGCAGGAAGAGGGGGCACGCGGGGGGGGAGGGGGGGTTAGGGCAGCCCAAGGTGACGGAGGGCAATGGCGGCGGAGGAGTCGGCATTCCTCGACGGCGGAGCGGAGCGCAGCGGACCGGCCAACTGTTGCCTGGCCGCGCCGCGCGGCGTCGCCGCTGCTGCAGTCCGCGAGGCTCGCGCGCGCGGCGTTGTCGGTTCCGGCGGATGCGTGCGCGGCCGCACTCGCGCCCCGCGGCTTTGCAACGCCGGACGGCCGCGGCAGGGGTGGCGGAGGCCGCGGTGGAGACGGTGTGCCGAGGCGGTGGTCGTGGTGGTTGGTGGGAGGCGGGTGCTACAATGGTGGTGGGGGTTGGGTGGTGGCGGGGGCAGTTGAAATGGCTGCGGGGCGGAGGGAGGGGGGCTCAGTGATAGCAGCGCAAGGGATGACACTGGCGGGTGTGGGAAGACACTGCCAGTAGTTGCAATGCGGATGGGCGTGGTGATGGTGATAGAGGGGGGCTGGAAAGGAGCGCGCGGGGGCGCGGGCGGGGGAGCACGATAGGAGGGAGGGAGGGGGCGGAGGGCGCCGGGCCGCGGACAGCGAGCGCGCGGTTGCGCGGGCCTTCCGCTGGCGGAGCGAGGCGCCGCCGCCGCCCCCCGCCTGACTGGGCGTCGCGCGTCGGTGCTCCGTGGGGCGAGGAGCGAGGGCGGACGACTGCTCTCGCGTCCATTAAACGCCGTTAGCAAATTTTTCGCAAAGAACCACCTCAGATGAAAAAAAAAATAAGACATTGAAAGAGTACGTCGCCACGGCTGACTAAATAACGACGAAATAAGACGTGCGTGAAATAAGGCGCGAAAGAAGACGACGTCGAAACGCGAAAGGTGGCTCAGGGCATCAACTGACGTCACTGGAGTACCTGTGACCGGGAGGTCCTAGGATCGAGTCCCGAAGGTCGTAGGATTTTCGACACTAGCGACACACCTAGGTCGAATTGAGCGGCTGTCTGGAGGAGAATTCTAGCGGCCGGCTGCTTTAATCAGTAGTTTTCCGTGGTTTCTTCAATCAACACCAGACGAAGCTGGAGCAGTATCCTAACAAATTGGTTACGGACCGCACGCGATCGTTCCTTCCTCTTCCTAGTCCTACCCTCGCCCCTTACTTACATTCACACTTACATGCACTACACTATCATTCATACATGCCCAGGGTTCACTCAGGAGCATAGATTGTCCCGGCTGGGGCGGTACCCCACTGGTGGGGATACCTTGTTGGGGAAGGTCCCTGCAAGCCGACGTAAGTCGGTGCCGAATCTCGCTATCCAGCAGGGGGAGATTCTCGGCACTTCCCGCGATAAAACATGCACTACACTTACGGGACTAGTGCCATTAGCCATTGACGGGCTCGGAATCATAAATCACTTAGTCAATCATTAAAAAAAGCGGAATATGTGTCTTTTCAAAAGTCTTCTTACAATCTCCTTCTTCCTTTGGAAGCGAATTCTGATCAGTCATTATTGGTCTCTCTTGGGGGCGGAGGGCGGGACTTGGCTTGGACTCTGTCTTCAAAGGCTCTTCTTTATCCTGAACTCCCTCGTCCGCCATTTTCTATATATAGTGGCACTTGACACGTCATCTTCTGATTCTTTCACCGCAATTGGTGCAAGTCAAAAAGTTTCTAATATTCGACTAATATAACAAATGTAATTAATTTCCCTCGCCGATTGTGCTATTTTCAGGTCCAACCCTAACCTTCCCGTACCTCTTCTTTTTGTTTCTCTTTTGGTTTAGTATAAACAGTATGGTAGCTAGAAGTGTATTGACAATCCTCGATCTCACACTCATTTGGATCATAACAGTTACATGACTTCTCTACTTTGTGTATGTTTTTAAAAAGATTGATTACATCGAAATATGATACAATATCGTTAAATTTTACAAAACAATTTCGATAAAGTATTAATATTATCATCAAAATTTTCCGTGTTTTAAACACTTCTTGTGCAAGGCCAATAAATCTTTCCGCGAACTGAAAATAAAAAAATGTTTGTTTTGAGGTCTGTCTGTGCAAATAGTTAGCACATAATCGTAAATAAACAATTTTCGAAAAATAAAACTTCATCCAGTGATTCATTGTTCCTGAATGTTATACGACTTTGGAGAAATGCTTGTATATTTATTTTGGAGCGTCTTCTACAATAAACTCAAAAAACATTCGCGTAGTTTCAACAGAACTACCAACACGTTCTTTACTAGATGGCCTTTAACAACTAAAAACCGTGGGAGTGAACTAAACGTGGAAAAACAGTAAGTAAGTATTCTTGTCTACAAGAACTGCCAAGGCAGTTAGAATTTTTTATGAGCAAACATTCTTAATTAAGCACAATTGCATACTTCCTTTCCCGTAATTTATGAAAATCTCGTGGCGTATGGTTTCATACGTGACATTACTAATAAGTAGTCCGTGCTACTAACCTTATGTGTTTTTTTGTTAACGCTCATAACAGCACCAACAGATATCGAAGTTAATATGTGTCAATGTTAAAATTTATCTCTAACTAGAACAGATGGATTTACGGTTCTGAAGACTTTTGCTTTTCATAGTACGATATAAAAATAGAATGCAGGGGGTGACGAATATTCAAGGAGAAGCGTATAGCATTGCTGATCGCACATCTGTCGATAAGCAGCATTGCAAAATTCTTTGTGAGCCCTGATGGAGTGGAATGTTTTTAAGTTGGGGTCATTGATTAGAAGCAATCAAATCAACATTTAGTTACATTAATTTAAAACCAGATGTGTGGGTATTTGTTGCATCTTCTTCCTTCGTAAATGGATTTAATATATTATTTTGTTCTTTTTGGCTATATTGCTACTGAATTCGTTCACGTTCGTCCTGCGCCACCAGCCGAAAATCCCGGGGAGCTCCTGGTGTAATGGATAACTTTCCATTTCATGGGCCCATGGTAAATCTATGAGGCAATGTAGAATTTATCGAGAGCAAAGTGACCAATCGCCAGGTTTTCATGGAATTCTCCCGATTTTCTGCTTCACATTCCACCATTGCTCCATCATAGAATTTATTGTGATCGACGTCATCCTCTCCTTAGATCTTTATTCCTAGGACTGAATAACTTCTGTAGGTGCCTGCAAACACAAATAAATAAATAATTTAATATATTATATAATAAATTATTAATTATTTAATTATTATTTATGTAATTATTTATTTATTTAATTATTTATTGAATTATTTACTTATTTATTTATTGTATTAATTAAAGAAATAAATAAGTAAATAAATAAAACAAATTAATAAATAATTAAAATCAATCGACCCTGGCAGAACTGAGAGAATGCGGAGGAACCCATCAGTAAGCTAGAGCATCGCTAGGCCGTCCGCGTGCTAGGAATTGGTGCGACTTGTTGCAGCCCGGCTGCTAGCGTAACTGTGCTGAAGACGTAGAAAGAAAGTATGAGGCCCATCGCACGAACTTGAGCTCTCGGACTACACACATTGTGTCTCGTTCCGCACATCGAGTTCTCTTGCTAGTGCACGCAATTCACTCAACCCTCGATCTCTTCTCTACGGAGCTCCCTTTGAGGAAGCAGTAGACGTCTGATTTACAATTTCAAATGTTCAATTCATTATTCTCTAGTATAGTAGGCTTGCAGGGGCACTTTACACACTGGAGTATGTGCATGATTAAAAGTATTACATTATTGTATTTATTCCTTTGTGTTTTGCAATAATATTAATGATAATGTAAGCCACTCATAACTTAAGTTAACCTACATTAAGCTACCCTGACTTGACGAAATTGCCTCCCACCGCTTGTAAATCTGGCGACGCTACTACCTGCTACATTGTTCGCATACACAGGCAACATGGCTTCAGCGACAGATTTACAACTTTCATAAACCAGATTCACGACCGCGGATTATTGGTGTGTAGGGCCTTTTAGAGTTGATATCTACGAACGAAGAATGACATCTAATATGCCACAACCTGTCAACAAACATGTCGAAGTTTTTTTCAAAGCGCAAATTCGAATCTCCCGCGGGTTTCTTGCCGAAGCGCGTAATTTAAAAGATGGTTAAGTTATTTGTTGGATACAAATTGCAATATTATAATTGTACCGTATATCGATTGATTGGTTACTGGTGATTCCGGGCGCGTCAACGGCTAAGGTCATTAGTCCCGTAAATGTATTTCCCGAATATTTTTTGCTTGGGAGGTGGCGGCTTCCTGAATTCGGCATCGAACTACCATCGGCTAGCGGGGTTTTCCACAACCAGGCATCTCTCACCAAACGGGGCACCGCTCCAGCCGGGCCTGAGCTCCCGACAGGATTCCCGGCAGGTGTGGTAGTGTAGTGCATACTGCAAAGCAGTACCCTAACAAATGGGCCACGGAGCGCGCCCGACCTTTCCTTCCCCTTCCTTGTCCTATCCTCACCCTTACATACACACACACACACACACTAACATGCACTACACTACCACATATTCAGGGAGACCGGTCGGGAGCTTAGAGCTTGTCCCGGCTGGGGCGGTGCCCTGCCGGTGGGAGAGCCCTCGTTAGGGGGAAACCCCACTAGCCGACGGTAGGTCGGCGCCGGATCTCGCCATCCAGCGGGGGAAGGTCACCGCCATATCCAGAGGAAAAAACATGCACTACACTGACGCGACTAATGACCTACGCTGTTGATGCGCCCGGAATCACCAACCAACCAACCGCGCGCGACCTTTCCTCCCTCTTCCTTGTCCTATCCTCTCCCCTTACTCACACTTGTACTAAAGTGCACTACACTACCGCACATGCCGGGAGACCGGTCGGGAGGTTAGAGCTTCGTGGTGTCGTTGCACATTCGCGCTGAGGGCGGCGAAGGCAGCTGCTGCTTCCGCTGCGGGTGATCGCCCCGCCAGGTGGCGCAGGTGGCGGTTTAAAGGGCAGGCGCTCGACGCGTTGCTTCGCGCTGTCGTCCTCGCATTATTTACGCGCGGGACGCCATTTGTCGCCGTCCTGCCCACAGCGGAAAGATATGCCCAGGAAGACACGGAATACGGGCAGATCGTTACCATAAATAGTGGGTGATCTGTTAACGAACGAAATCCGTTTAAAAGTCCGTGTTTCCTACCCGAATCATTCGCTTATCGGTCATCGATTTACAAGAGATGTGTATAAAAAGTTAATTTAGTGGTTCTGAAGCCCAAAAAAGAAATGCAAAAACAACTTATTGATACATATATTTATGCAATAAAGATTATAACGTTAATAAGAAGTACAGACAGTATTACATTTTTAACAGTTGTTTTCCTTTATTTACTGTGTTTTCGAAAACAAATCTGTTCTAAATTGGTTGCTGTCGGTTTTTTTTCTTTCAGTTTTTCTCTTTCCAGTTACTCTAAACAGGCAGGAGTTTATTCATAAATTAATGGTGTTACTTCTAGAACTGCAGCCGATTAGGGTTTTGCAGTGTCAGGAGGGCAGATGTGTTAAAAATTCTAATTATAAACTTATCGATCTCTAATTTATAACTGCAAAAGTGTCGCTACGTATCTGCCTTAAAAAAAAATATTAAAGTTTTAGGTTGTTTTTGCTTTCTTCTTGTCACCCTCTTATTCATTCACTGAGACTAAATATACAGAGGATTGCTGGCGTGACCTAAATGGCACTTTAAAGGCCTGTATCCGCTCGACGGAATGCTCTGTCACCCTCACATCATTCACCAAGAGCTGCTGTTTGTCGCCGTCTTACCTTGAGCCTAGAGGTGTATCGAGGAAGTCACGATTTAGGGGCAGATCGTTGCCCCGAATGTAGTGGATAGGCAGTTAAGGTCCTTACTCCAAACTAACAACAAAAAAATCGTCAACATGTAAACAATCTAGCTATTTCTTTCAACAAGAGTTGTTCTTGGCCATTTAATAGAGAACGTTAGTACAGTAAGATTATTAAATGTACACAAAGTAATATTTAGTTGAAAATCATGTCACACTGGTATTGTATATTTATCTTTCTTTCAAAATATAATTAATTTGAAAATGAGAACTATATTGATGTTTCATAGAACTGAATCGGCGTTCACAAGCGTGTCTGATAGCATTTTATATGTAAACTTTTTATTACCAAACTCAAGGAACCTAGTAATTTCTTTCGTTGTAGGGAATTTTATTAAATTGAAAGAGGGTAGAATTGACAAAGTAAATCAACCAAATTAAAAGAAATATTCATATTACTGAGAGTTTTCCATTATACAGAAGTCTATTACAGTGTTCACTGCGTTCAAGACCAATTCAACAATCATGATTTTTACGTGAATTAATTGTGCTACAGAATAACAAATAATGAACTAATTTCCGCATAAAAAAGGCTGTTTCTAATGATAGAAAACAACAAAACAATTTAAATTTGCCACATCATGCAAAAGAAAAACTACCATGAAGCATTTGTACATTCAGCGAGGGGTTCCTGCAGGAGACCTTTTTCGTGTCAGTTTGGGATTTGGCTTCTCACTACATCTGCTTGTTTCCGTTCTCCCAAGTCGGTTGATTGATTGAATTATTCGTGATTCCGAGCGCGTCAACTACCGAGGTTTTTAGTCCCGTTAATGTAGTGCGTGTTTTTCATCGGGAGATGGCGGTGATCTTCCACCACTGGATGGCAAGATCCGGCACCGACCTACCGTCGACTAGCGAGGTTCTCCCCAACCAGGTATCTCACACCAGAGGGTCACCGCCCCAGCCGAGACAAGTTCTAAGTCGCCCGGCATGTGTGGTAGTGTAGTGCGTGTTAGTGCAAGTGTGAAGATAGGACAAGGAAGAGGTAGGAAAGATCGCGCGCGGTCCATGGCCTGTTAGGGTACTGCTCCGGCATTCGTCTGGTGTTAATCGGAGAAAATACGGAAAACTACCGATCAGAGCAGCCGGCCGCTAGAATTCTCCTCCAGAGCGACTGAATTCGACCTAGCTGAAACGCTAGTGTCGAAAATTCTGCCGCCGTCGGGACTCGAACCTAGGACCTCTCGGTCAGAGGCACAGTAGTAACATCAGTTGATGCACTGAGCTGCCGCTGCCGGTCCCTAGTCGGGAATTAGTCTGGGATGTGGGAGAGTCTCTCAGTGAGCGCGACAAGCAAAGATCTCCTGGTTGATTGATGATTCCGGTCGCTTCAACTGCTGAGGTCATTAGTCCCTTATGTGTTGTGCCTGTTTCTATTGCGGGAGGTGGCGGTGATCTTCTAGATGGCAAGATCCGGCGTCAACTGTGTCGGCTAGTGGGGTTTCCCCCTAACCAGGACTCTCCCATCAGACTCTCCCACCGCCCCAGTCAGGACAAGCTCTAAGCTCCCGACAGGTCTCCCGGCATATGTGGTAGTGTAGTGCATGTAAATGTAAGTGTGTACAAGTGAGGGGTAAGGGTAGGACAAGCTAGACGAAGGAGAGGTCGCGCGCGGTCCGTGGCCCTTTGTTGGGGTACTGTACCATTATTTGCTTGGTGTTGATCGGAGAAACCACGGAAAACTACCGATCAGAGCAGCGGGCTGCTAGAATTATCCTTCAGTCAGCGACTGAATTCGTCCTAGTTATGTAACCAGTGTCGAAAATCCTGCGACTGTCGGGACTCGAACCCTGGGATCTCCCGGTCAGAGGCAGTGAAGAGACATCAGTTGATACCCTGAGGCACCTAAGCTGGTAAAGGCTTGGTGGATCAGGTCGCCCGATGCACTGGTCAGCAGGTGGCGCTAACGTAGAGATTGACAGCTGCGCGCCTCTGGGTGTCAACACATCTCAGTTTAATGCGGACATTCTTTCTTCGTTTGTCATTGGCATGTCTTTTCCACTGGGTTCCTATGAAGAAAATATATAGTGTTCATATGCATGATGAATTTCTACACCCATGAATTAATTATTTTAATGCATGTCCAATTATATGTGAATTTGTATCTGTCCATCCACTAAGGAAAGGTAATGGTAAGAATCTTTTAATGTCGAAAAGAATACTGTGAATATCGGTCGAAAATGTTGAATATCTTTATTCAAATTAGTTTATATTCTATTGATTTGTAAATGTTAGTAATAACACCCTGAATAATTCAATACGTCCTAGGGCGAATGCATGAAATCTCGTGAAAATGTAGTCGTTCTTGGGAAACAGGGATAAATGAATTAAAAATTTTTCTCATTGCTGAGGAGAAATGCCATTCCTTTGTATCATTATGTTGAAATCACTGACAGGTAAAACGAGTCAGTTGTTGACCAATATCGCCTGCTTTGACTTGGTCCTCAATTATCATTCATTTCAGTTTGTTTCGCACTCCCGGAATTTCACCATTTATTTTGTTGCCTCATTCTCCAAACAACTGTACCGAAACACTCGAAACAAATTGCGAAAACGAAAATCCATTAACGTTGTGAAGAAAAGTGTGTTATTTTGTTTTTTTTTTTACATATTATGTCTTATTATTATCAAGGATTGATTCTAAGTATCTCTTTACTACAAGGATAACATAATATATGTGATAATTAGGACATTTTTTGGGAGTTCTGAAAAGTGAAATTCAATTTTTGATTAATTAGTAGTTGATTTCTTACAGTGTTGATGGCAATTTGATATATTACATTTTCTACCGTAAACTATTCCAGTGTCTTCCTTCTCATAAAAATGAAATTGATTTGTAAACCATGCCTGCTCACTTACACCTGCGTCATATTTTATTCCATTAAAAGAATTTTTAAAAAATCCACAAAATATTGTTTTAAAAATTAAGAGCAGGTTATATTTGGATTCAAATGCTCTGTGAATAACACATGTATTTAGGTTTCCTTCGCTACAATTTCAATCGTAAGGTATGATTTGATTGTTAGATTACACATTCGGAAGATTCAAGTAAGTTTTACTTCTTACCGTACACACCTCCCTTGAATGGTTGTTTAACTCATCCATAGCTATGCCGAATTCAGCCGCTGAATGGAAGAGAATCCTAGCGACCAGCTGCTCTGATCGGAAGTTTTTCGTGATTTCTCTGATCCATACCAGGCGTATACTGGAAGAGTACTCCAACAAACGGACCACGGACCGTGCGCCATCTTCCCGTGCTCTTCCTTGCCCTATATTCACACACACACACACACACACACACACACACACACACACACACACACATACACACACACAGGATCCGACGGGTGAAGAAAACGTCCACCTCCCGTGATAGTTCATTCACTACACCTACAGGCCTTATGACCATAGCGGTTGATGCACCCAGAAACGCGAAATAATTAATAAGTCAATCAACAAATCCATCATCCGCCCACGGTCATCTTAATGGAACTTGATCGCCTTATAGGTCGATTAAAATAAGTACATCATGATTACCGGGAGCGGTAGCTCAGTGCATCAACTGATGTCACTGCAGAGCCTCTGACCGGGAGGTTTTAGGTTCGAGTCCTGACGGCGGCTGGATTTTCGACACTAACTTTCCAGCTAGGTCGAATTCAGTCGCTGTCTGGAGGAGAATTCTAGCGGCCGGCTGCTCTGATTGGTAGTTTTCCGTGGTTTCTCCGATCAACACCAAGCGAATGCCGGAGCAGTACCCTACCAAACGGGCCACGGACCGCGCGCGATCTGTCCTTCCTCTTCTTTGTCCTATCCTATACACTTACACTAACATTCACTACACTACCTCATATTCCGGGAGACAGGTTGGGAGCTTAGAGCTTGTCCCGGCTGGGGCGGTGCACCGCTGGTGGGAGAGTCCTGGTTAGGGGGAAACCCCACTAGCCGACGGTAGGTCGGCGCCGGATCTCGCCATCCAGCGGGGGAAGATCACCGCCATCTTATGAGAAAAAAACATGCACTACACTAACGGTAGTAATGACCAAAGCAGTTGACGCGCCCGGAAACACGAAAAAATCAATCAATATATCACGATTTTTGCTTGAGGCAAGAATTTGAGACTATTTAATCATGAATGCACATTAAAATCAAATTGATACATTATCGGTACGATCATAAAAGATGAAGTATGAACATTTCAACCACGAAAATCTTTCGACTTCGAATTGAATATAGAATTAGCTGATTTTGTTTATAATTATTGTGTGTTATTCCAAACTACTATTTTCTAATTTATGGGTGTTCGATATGTATCTGTTGGATAAGTCGGTTCTACCATACCCTGCCTTCAACTGGCAATACACGTCCCTGCGTCCGAACATCTCCATCTGTCGAAGTCGGTGAACCCATTAGCGCCCATAAATGCATGAGCATCTCACAGTCAAATAGACCCCGGGCCCTCCGTGCAACTGGGACAAGTGTAGTGTGTGGTACATTGCATAAAGTTACATATAGCAGATATCATGTCCTTTATGATTCTTCTTTATTTAATTATTAAAGTTTTTATGTACTTGTAAAAACAATTAATATATTTTAAATATTGTATATTTTATGTAAATTTATTTAACCAATTACAATAATTATTTGTTACAACAGGATGAAGATATAATTTAAACAAAGAATTTATTATTTCATGAGCGAAGAAGTAACGAGAGAGAGTGATTTTTCTCAAGTAGATCAAGTATTTTTATTGTTGTTTATTATATTTCTTTTGTTTGAAAAACATACAAAATTCAACAAATATTCTTTATAGATTCTTCATTATATAATTTCCTGCGATATCACCATGAGCGCCAATGAGACTAATTAAAACAATTTATTTTTTGCAGGCTATAAAGAGATACAATAGCAACCTATAATTAACCTTTCAGAAGCATCTCTAATTGTGTGCATAAAAATAATATAAAATGAAGTGAAATTAAATATTGCTTTTTATGAAGCCGTAGGCCAATTCAAAACTTCAGCTGACATTCGCGTTCTTCCATTAGGCCTATCTCACGGTGCTCAAGTGGAATGGAGAAATAAGTTACCCGACATTAGAGATGAGAGAGGGAATAGGCTAGGGAAGGGAGGATTAGCCTGGGCAGATGCCCGTTGATTGTTCCCCACGGTTAGCTCATTTGTCGGCGTGCTCACTTTCCATGACGCGACCCCGGGTTCGATTTCCAGTCGGGACAGATTACAGTGCGCATTTTCCTTACAAAGCCTCAGTATCTGTTGCTGTGTGACGGATGAGAATGCTCCCTTCTCATGTAGAGTAGACCAGAATACGGCCGCAAGGCCGGGTCGCCCTTGGTGGATATGGACCATCTTCTAAGAATGGAATGAGAAAAAGTTACTCCATCTACATTCCATGTTCATACATCATCTCTATGTTTATATTCATACTTCTCCATGTTCATTTGACACATCCATACCATTTCATACATCTCCGTGTTCATACCACATCAGGTACATGTTCATACCATTTTATTAACTTTTCATATGTTTTATATTAATTCAAAGAAGTTTTACCGAAATATGATCTCCATTTGTATCAACTCTTCCTAGTCGTATTGAAACGAATTGGATGCAATCTCCAAAGTTTAATGTCTTTGAAAAAGTGTTAACCAAACTACATCGCTACAATCACTAACAACAACTACAACAACCACGTACTTGACTTTGTTTTCATCCCAAGTATCTACATTCTTTACAAATATTAATCGTGGGAAGGAGGGTGATTACGGTGATAAGATTTGAAAGCTGATGAACCAGTGGTGGAATAAGACATAGGGAAGAAAGGGGAACCCGGAGAAATGCGACTGTGAACTTATTTGCCCACCACAAATTTCACATAAATCGACTGGCATTTGAATCTCTTTTCCATGAGTTAGAAGGATTCGGTCTAACCACTACACCACTGGTCGCCCCAGAAACACAAACACAAACCACTCCATCAACAATTGAAGCAGGAAAAACGAAAACCCACTAACTCAACTTTTTGGTGAAAATGTTTGGTGAGTGATTAATCTAATTTCTTACATTTAAAATCGAAGTTTAAATTTTCAAGTATTTAAGGGATAAATTTCTACAATATTAATAGGTTATTCAATAACGTTTGTGATCATTGACAGAAATAACTTTTTTTTGGTTAAATTTGCTTGTCGGGAGTTGCAGAGTTTTCAACTTTCCTGATTCAATTCACGAATTCACTGAGAGAAGGAGGTAACCAACCATACTCAAAACATTGATTTTTTGACATATTCAATGTGTTCATAACTGAATATGTTCAGAAATTGATGTTTGGAATTTTTGTGGGCTAGTTCCCTTGCTCACCGAATGCCTCAGTTGTTTGGTGGCGCTTTACGTGGTCAGGTGCGGCCGCGCAGGTCGAGCGTAATTGGGGGGAGGAGAAAAAGCGGGGTACAGTTAAAGAGCAACGCGACAGGTGAGGAGAGAGGTTTTGCTGCACGCGGGACGCCGCGCGCTTGTGGTTGCCTCGTCCGGCCGCTCACGCAGCTGCGGAGAGGATATTGCTCGATCACGCTCTGAGTGCGGAGCGTGTACTTTCGGGGAACTGCGAAAGATTTTTTTAGAGCTGCATCACGAGTGCTTGGAAGAAGAAGAAGATGGAACTACAGATTTGTAAAGTCTCACAGAATATTTTGGCTGGAACATGTTTAGAGACCGGGAGCGGTAGCTCAGTGCATCAACTGATGTCACTGCAGTGCCTCTGACCGGGAGGTCCTAGGTTCGAGTCCTGACGGCGGCAGGAATTGTCCCGGCTGGGGCGGTGCCCCGCTGGTGGGAGAGTCCTGGTTAGGGGGAAACCCCACTAGCCGACGGTAGGTCGGTGCCGGATCTCGCCATCCAGCGAGGGGAAAATCACCACCATCTCCCGAGAAAAACATGCACTACACTAACGGGACTAATGACCGAAGCAGTTGACGCGCCCGGAAACACGAAAAAATTAATCAAACATGTTTAGAGACTGGGAATCGAAACAACATGCATTATATGTATGTATTTGGGGTTATTGGGTCGATAGTCCAGCTACCGGTGTCCCCCATGCGTGGGGCTCGTTAAATTCCCATGCTTGGGGGCAAGAGCGACATGAGGCGAACATGAGGTATTCTCTTCACCGTAACTATCAAGATCCGCCTGCGTGAGCTTTTCTTCGTCACACAGCTAGAGAAGTAAGGACGATTTTAAAGGAAAGCTTCAACTCTATTTGCGCCTCGACCGGGAACGATCCCGGGACCACAGCACGGGAAGCTAGTACGCTGCCCATGAGCCACCTCGGAGGCCACATGCGTTATATAAAAGCAAAATTATTGGCGTAAGAAAACGTGGTAAACCCAGGGGAAAAACTAGTGGTTCTACAACAGCACATGCTTTCTCGCATTATTTTTATCTGGTCTGCTATATTATATCACTACACAAACCTGCAAAAGTGTTTTCAAACAGAACAACACCGCACCGAGACTTGAAGTCAGGTCCTTCGAGTTAACTCACCGTGAGCCTTACCTCCACGCCAACGAAACGCTGTGAGTTTCGAACTTGGACCGTCGCTTAAAAATGTAATTGTCTCAATCCAATATTTCCAACTCGCAATTTTAAAACATTCAAAGAGATCACCGAAAATTAGACATACACTATTCCATCTACCTATTCGCATTCACCACTGCCACCACCGCCGCTGGGTCGTATTATTAACTTCTATTTTTTATGGCTAATATACGCATTTAATTGTCGAATTTGCGATGACATTTGCTTGAAAATATTTAGATTTCGCATCTCATGTTCTACGATTTGTAATGAGTTTTACAAAAAATGATGACTGCAACGTGGTGATGAGGTCAGAAATTGCGCTTTAATAATTTCACGTAACGCGAAAGGGCGACAAAAAATGAGCTGTTTCCGCACCACTAGTTTAAATGCGGCACTCTCTCCAAAGTTTACGGAATATTGGTGAAGTTCATGGTATTGATTTTGATTCAGAACATCGTAAATCTTTGTCATAAATCTTTCTTATTGAATTTCTGACTAATTGTTTGGAATATTTCAACAGAAATTTCCTAAAGACGTAATAACTAAGCAATCAACATCATCTCTTCACTGATCTATCCAAATGTGGCTATAAAACTTATGGAATCATGGTAAAAAATTAAGAATAAAGATAATGAGTATTCTCATCATTCAACCCAACAATTCCGTTGTAATGTAGTGAGAAAACTGTACTCTATGTAGTTGTGAAGCGATGCGAAGTTGATTGTTAGATGTAAGTTATAAGTGGTTACATACGTCATGTTTTAATAATTGTCACCTATAGCGATGAGAGTCAGATTCAGAAACGTTACACGAGTTCTGCGCAATTTTAGCTCTCTATCGACCAGTTTCCCATTCCAATTAGAAATGAAAAGGCTCGAAGAACGTAACCATTTCTCTCACTTTGGAAAAGAGGAATTTTCGTGGGTGATTAGTAAATGAAACTTAAAGAGATTATTTAATTTGACCGGTATGATCTTCTTTCAGTCAAAGCAGTCACGTAACAAGTGTATGAAATAATGATGCTTTCTGAAAAGTTCAACTTCTTCCTTATATTGATTTTCGAAAATTCCTATTTCGATTTTGAATCTAATTAATTTTGAATTTTAATTAATTAATTAGAATTTAATATTCAGAATTCAGTGAAATTGGGTTTCACTCTACCTTCCCGTCGTCACCAACCATTCAGAGAAATACTAATTTCTTAGCAGGCTGTTGACATTCCCTCTAGTCGACCGAGCACTTCTGTTGAAGGGGGAACCGGCTGAGGTGAACTCAGGGCTTCATCTGATGTCACTGCAATGCCTCTGAACATGAGGTTCTAGGGATAGAGTCACGAAGGCCCACGAGTTTGTCCCGGCTGGAGCAGTGACATACTGGAGGAAGATACCTAGTTGAGAAAAACTCCGCAAGGCAAAGTCTGATCTCGCCAACCAGCGGGTGAAGAACACTATCACCTCCTCTCGTGGTACAATTAGGCCCTATACTTATGTGGCTAATGACCATAGCAGTAGAAACACCCAGAAACATGAAATAATCAATCGAAGAGGAAGATGCATTATCAGATCTAGATCTTCAATTAGAGGGTGAAGGGATGTCGTTCAATATACTAAAATTAAATTCTGTACTTTTAGTTGGGCTGAACTGCAAGTTCTTCGTTTCTTTACTGTCTATATTTCGGTGTTCGGACTTAAGTATGAAGTCACGTTCGCGGATATCAGCAAGGCTCGATTTGGGCTGTAACTGCACAGCAGTACACGGTTTATCTGACAATTACAAATTAAATTATTGTAACGGGATGATGAAACGTACTATCTTTACACCTCTCGATCACAGAGAAGAGACATATCAGCTCAGGCTCCTCACATTCTTCATTCGGAGAGTTCCGAGCGACCCGCACGTCGAATCTCGAGTGTGGGGATGGGCTGCTTTCTATTTGCCGAGTTCCAGATATTCGGTGCTGGCCCGGTGTCGGTCTTTTGGGCACATCAAAGGAAGTGCACATTCGCCGAGTGCTTCAACTGCTGAGATTGGGAAGGGGAGGGGGGGTCGCTCGCTTCGCGCCGAATGCCGCATGTGTGGAGCCACTTTCACGCGGAATTCAAACCAGCGCAGATATGCCTGCACTGCGTCCGCACCATCTGCGCTCGCCGTGGACTTCTTCTTCTTCTTCTTCTTCTTCTTCTTCTTCTTCTTCTTATTATTATTATTATTATTATTATTATTCCTGACAGGGTTTAGGTCATGTGACCTGTTTCGGCACCCATTTTTTTCTGGGTCTGCCAATGTTCCTTCTTCCTTCTGTTCTATAGTTCATAGCTATGAATGGAAGTCGGTATGTTGGCATTCTTGATACATGATTGTACCGTTTTAACTTGTTTTCGAGAATGATTTCATATAATTCTATGACTTTTAAAACTTCTCTTATTTCAGAATTCTATTTCTTGTCGAGTAGCGAACACCCTAGTGTATTTCGGAGAAATTTCATTTCCGCCGTTTGTATTTTATTTTTGATGTTTTTCGTGTTCACCCATGTTTTGGTGGCATACATGAGTGTCGGGACTGCAATTGTCTTGTAAAAGTTATGCCGTGTCTCCTTTCGTGTTCGGTTTCTAAGATATTTATGTATCGTTCCACAAACATTTCGGAATTTTACTAGTTTATCTTCCACGTCATGATCTATATTACAGAATATGTCACAGCCTAAGTACTTGAAGTTGATAACTTGTTCTAAATTATAGTTTCCTATTGTTATTTTAGATCTTACTTTGCCTCGGAATGCCATGACTTTTGATTTTTGAGCGGATATTTGAAGTCCATATTCTTCAAGTGTTTTCTTTAAGATAAAAATGGACATTTGGAGCTTGTTTTCAGTCTCTTGAATCAGCACTGTATAACATTGATTTGATGTATGTATATATTATTATTATTATTATTATTATTATTATTATTATTATTATTATTATTATTATTATTATTATCATCATCATCATCATCATCATCATCATCATCATCATCATCATCATCATATCATCGTATTGGCAATTTCTGACCGCGCTACACGCTCTCTTCCGGGGTCCAATCATATTCTATCCTGGAGAGAGACGCGTGTAATTATGAGGATCAGCTTTTCGGCTGTATCCCTTCGTAAGACAAGGTTGTTAAGCCTTAATTTATCAATTATGAGGTGATAGAATGATGATTAGAGGCGATCGTGGTCTTTTTTATCCAATCTAGAATTCGCCTGTATGAGCGAGGGAAACCACGAAAACCCCGGTCAAGATGGCCCACCCGGGGATCGAACCCAGGCCTCTCGACTGAGAAGACAGCGCGCTACGCACTGAGCCAATTCGCTCGGTTTATTATTATTATTATTATTATTATTATTATTATTATTATTATTATTATTATTAATTATTATTATTATCATTATCATTATTATCATTATTATTGCTAATGTATATGAAATTATTATAATATTTTATGTGTTGGAATGCGGCATATGCTACCCTCCCCCGCCTTATACACACACACGCCGAAGAACATGCTCAGGGGGGCAACAGGTGCTCATCAGTCAGTATTTCCACGCCTTCCTTGTCAAGAAAATGTTATCTCTCGGTTTGTAGATTATTCCTTATGCGAGACGAAATCACTTGATCCCCCTTGCTCTCCTAAGTAGCGTCTATGAGGTGCTATCCATGTCTGAACGCTGAGTCGTCAGCGCAGGTGTCTGCCCATTTAGACAGCCGTCTCTTCGCAATCACCATCGGTGGTGGACACCGTAGTGAGTAGACCACGTGCCACTCGTCTTTCACTACGCAAGAGCCGATCGCGCCCAAGCTGCGCTCACGGCCTCTCCTGTTGAACTGACTGAGCAAGCTACGCCGATAAGCGGTAAGCCAGGGGACGCCTATTGGGTCACGAACTTGATCAGCCCTGCCGTAGACGGCAAACCCCGTCCCGTACAAATCATAAGGGAATCGAACTCACAATCATTGCGTAACGCTGGTGCCTAACTAAGGCTAGCCTTTTTACTTTCTCGCTTTTATGAATGTAAGAAGAGAAAGTAATGTAAGAAGAAAATTTTCTGTATCAGAAAACAGCCAATTTTTGTAAGAAAAACTCTTATTGCCGGTGCTCTGGTGACCAAAAAAATGGATTAAACCTGTTCCTATGTAGTATAGTAAATTTCTTCCTCTAACACGTGGTGTAGTAAAAAACCCTGTTTTGTTGGTTCTTGATACCCAAAAATCGACTGACGACAAAACGTCTGTCTGTCCGTCCACCTGTCTGTCTGTTGTCTGTCCGTTTGTGGTCAACGCAAGCGCCTAAACCGTTCAGCCGATTTTCTCCAAAATCAATATTCCCCGATCGATCAAAACGAACTCAAAATCTCCGTTTGAAATTTCCAGAGCTTTGATTTTTGCGTGTATTTTACATGAAGCCTCAAAAACATTTTCAAAACTTTCTAAAAAAAATGGGTCTCATATTTATTGAATTCGCTGAATTTTCGAAAATTTAGAAACCACGCGAGAAAGTGTGTGATGTTGTAGGGCCACTAGTTCTGTCGGTCGCAGTGCGCAGAAAAGTTGCTGCGCGTCGCCGCGAGGGCTTGATCCCGCGCAGATCGAAGTCAACGAACGGTCAACAAGCTCGCGGTCAGGCGGCGCTCGAAGCGTCGGGGGCAATTAAGAGCGATTTACACAGAATTAAGTGGTCCGCTCCGCTGCCCGCCGCGCCGCGCCGCCTCGCCTGTAAAAAACACCCGTCCCGCAGCGGCCGAAAGTAAACATAGCTGTTGTGCTCCTCGACCTTCCAGAATTATTTTTTAAAAGATGCCTTCGAAATTAATACGTGACTAAGAATGACTGGCACGCGGTCAGTTGCAGTCACGTGTTTTTCAGCAGTGGAATTCTTGCGTACGTACTACAGGTCACTAAGGCCGTTGCGTCAACTGGCAAAACAGGGGGAACGTCCATGTCGTGAATGTCGACATCTCGAATTATCTCATATCTCGAATATTATTTATTCCTTTTTAGTTTGGCTCGCGCTTGATGTTCAGTAACTCAGGTCTCAATAACTCAATGTACTGAACATCATTTTTTTTTCTTCGCTGGACATTCTGAGTTTACTGTTTCGTTATTGATACTACTATTATTGACGTGGATTGTTTTGAATCAATATCAAAACAAATCATACACAGATACATTGATATCAATCCGCAAACCTTGTCGCGAGAATCAGAATGCCATTATTCTGACATCACTTTGATTACAGTCGTTCATCATAATAGGATGCAGTACTTCATACATTTACTTTACAGTAGTTATTGTGGACAGAAGTTGTTTTTTTTTTGCTTTTCTTTTGCAAGTAAAATATAAGATCTGCTCGTAGTAAACATTGATGTTGAGGTTCTTGAGTTTCAAAATCATTTTTAAAATCCTTTATACGTGACTAAAACACTCACGCAGTCACTCGCATTGACATTTTTTAGCAGTTGAAGTCTTCCACACAAACACCCATCTTAATACGAATGAACTGAAATTGATTTGGTTTTGATACCAAACGTGCATTGAGCGATTTGATGACCAAAAACGGATATTCCGGGTGTGTTATAAAGCGCTTCGCTCAAGCGTCCTGACAGCGTTCACATGATATACCGCGTTCTCGCTGTACTGGAGTGCGAGTTGTCTATGCCACGGGGATTGGGCCTTATGAGGGTGGTACCATGGATTCAGTCCACGGTACAGCATTGCGGATAGGGTGGGAGGAGGGGAATATATGATTGATTTTTCAGAATTTTCTCTCGTTAGAATTAGAAAAATCGAAGATGGATGTAAATATGAAACGGATGGATAAGGCATACGTTTTTACAAACCGACGAATCAAGAAAAGTTCAAGAGTATTGGTTCGACCGGCAATGTTTCTCTTGTAAAAACGTTTGCCTATCCAACAGCTTTGGACTTTGAGGGCTTTGAGCTGATAATATATCCAGTAATATCTTCTCGTAAAAAAACATTTTCAAAAAATGTTATAATACATACATACATTTATTTGAACTGCAAACTGCTATTGGGTATTATCCGGTGGCAGTTAATTAACAACAACAACAATAATAATAATAATAATAATAATAATAATAATAATAATAAAAGAGCACAGTACAAGACGAGAATGCAATATTCATACTATCATTAATATTTAGCATTATAACAATTATTTCAACTCTATTTATAAGTATGTGGATAAAACCCATTTCCTAAAAGAAGGAATAGAGAATGTAATAGTATGCGACAAAGCTTCTTGAAGCTTTCACGCCACCTCCTTGACCGATTCGGCGAAGGAATTATACATTTTTTCTTGTCAGTTCAAAAGTTTTGGAAATCAACGTTATCGAATTTTGAAAATCAATGAACACTATGGGCTAGTAGACCTTATTGAAGCAATATAAGGAAGCACGTATTACCAGGATTATGTTATTTAAAATGTTGAGTTTATGCTACTCAAACAATAATGCGTGCTGTTCACAAAACATCATATAAAGAAGTCCCTTTTTGTGCGAAAGCCATCAAGCCACACTGTCAATTATAAATATAAATAAGCTTCTTCCACGGTCCTGTGAGAAATGACAGTTCCATTCTCTGAGAGCGATGCTGAAGTGATTCATCCAAGCCAATGAAATGCGGCAACTGTGCTACACGACAGAGCGATTGTCCATTTTCAGACCATAGTCCTTATTTATACCAGTTTCTCTACTTAAACATTAATGTGGCGGACACTAGCATTAGGTCATTGAGAGTGACCTAAGCTTCATAATATAATCCTTTGTCTGCATGCGAGATGGCTTTCCCAAGTCTCGTACACTACACCTCTTTTCGTGATCTTATCAATACTCTAGTATTTTTTCTTCAAATTTTGAGCCACCCTGCGCATGCCTCTTTTTAAGTAGCCTCGTTCCCCCTTTTCAGTTGCCAACAAATACGAGAGCTAGTGGAGTGACCGGGGGGGGGGGTGTTACATTCCCAAGCAAGATCCTTGCGTGGCACATCCCGTCCTGTCACAAGGTCTGCCGCCGCCAGGCAGGGGAAGGAGGAGATAACTACGGCCCCTACCTAGTACAACTGGCCTTTTCAACTCGATGGTTGTTTCAGGAGTTACTGATAAAAAAAGACCTCAGAAAATTCGGCAGAATGGAAACACGTCAACAAAAACCTTGAATATAAATTAGAGCTGACTAGAAATGTACTTATTTTACATCATAATCCCCAACGTTTTAAAATTACACTATTACATGAAAACGTAAAATCAACTGATCCCAGATATTTATGACCGAAAAGTTTTGAAAATAAGTATATTGATGACCTAAAATCTGGACTAATATGACCAAAAATACATCCAAATAATATTTTTCTGTAGTAAATGTAAGGAATTCTCGATAGAATTTAAAAAATATAGAATAATAAAAATCTGCATAAGAGATGATATACTGAAAAATATACAATTTATTTTATTGAAATTAATAGTGTGATAATTATGTCTACAATAATCTAAGCAGACTTGTTTTTTTTTCTCGTTCTATTGAACAAACAATGGCCTGGGTAAATGAGGTTTTTGTTCACAGAATTCGCATTGTCTTTGCAATTGAGAAACGATATATCCTCTTGTTTTTGTTTCTCGAACAGCTTCCAATCCTAACAAAGTGGTAATGCCTCCGACAGACTGAAAACCAAAGATATCTTATCCACGTCTTAGGTTTGATTGCTTGATTATTTAGTGTTTCCGAGCACATCAACTATGGTCATTAGACTCTTAAGTATAGTGCATGTATAGTCCTGGAGTTGCATTCGTAACTAGTGGAAATTGAGCTTCACCTTCGATCGTCGGCTTGCAGGATATCCCCCTCCAGATATATTTTGGTTGGACACTACCCCAGTCCATTCATTGATTCATTGATTTTTTTGTGTTTCCGGGCGCGTCAACTGCTTCGGTCATTAATACCGTTAGTGTATTGCATGTTTTTTTCTCGGGAGAAGGCGGTGATCTTCCCCCGCTGGATGGCGAGATCCGGCACAGATCTACCGTCGGCTAGTGGGGTTTTCCCTCTAACCAGGACTCTCCCACCAACAGGGCACCGCCCCAGCCGGGACAAGCTCTAAGTTCCCGACAGGTCTCCCGAAATATGTGATAGTGTGGTGCATGTTAGTGTAAGTGTGTGTGTAAGAGGAGAGGATATGACAAGGAAGAGGAAGGACAGAACGCGTGCGGTCCGTGGCCCGTTTGGTAGGGTACTGCTCCGGCATTCGCCTGGTGTTGATCGGAGAAACCACGGAAAACTACCGATCAGAGCAGCCGGCCGCTAGAATTCTCCTCCAGACAGCGACTGAATTGGACCTAGCTGAAAAGCTAGTGTCGAAAATCCTGCCGCCGTCAGGACTCGAACCTAGGACCTCCCGGTCAGAGGCGCTGCAGTGACATCAGTTGATGCACTGAGCTACCGCTACCGATACCCTAGTCCAAAAGTTGTACGTTACATTATTTTTTAAAAACCTCTCTTGGAAGAAGAATTTTACTAAAGAAAAAAGCTCTGTCTTCAATATTGTAGTTGTAGGAAGCCGCTGAAAAAATTTTGAACTTTCGCAATTTTCGAAAATTGAGCGAGATTAACGGAAATAAGACCTGCTCCATTTTTATGCATCCTTTACTTTATCTGAGGGGAAAACGATCCAAGATTTTGGAGCTATTTTTAAGACCATTTTAATAATTTATTAAGGCTTCAAGTAAAGCAACCCCCAAATCACAATATCCATTTCAAACTTTTGGCCGGATCGAGTGAGGAATATCAGTTTGCGGGAGAATCGAATGAGTAGTACGTAGTACGTAGAATGGCGAGAAAGTGAACATGGTGTCATAAATATCCGTCCCTTATCATAATCATAATCATCCAAGAAAATCCATGGTATTCCACCTCTCTCTCTCTCTCTCTCTCTCTCTCGCTCACTCGCTCGCTCGCTCGCTCGCTCGCTCGCTCGCACCCCCATCACCACCACTCCACTCACTCACTCACCACCACTCACCACCACTCACCACATACCCACTCACTCACTCACTCACCACACCACTCACCACTCACCACTCACTCACTCACCACCACTCACCACTCACCACTCACTCACTCACCACCACTCACTCACCACTCACCACCACCACTCACTCACTCACCACTCACCACTCACACCACTCACCACTCACCACTCACTCACACTCACTCACTCACCACTCACTCACCACTCACTCACCACTCACCACTCACTCACTCACTCACTCACTCACTCACCATCACGGGCGACGGCCGCCCCCCCCTCCCCTCAGTCCTCTTGCTTTTCTATGTCACCGTTTCCATTTACCCCTTTCCACATGCCGAGAGATACGGGAGCAAGTTGCCGGGGCATGCCGCATTCCCAAGCCCAGATCCGCCCTGTTGGAAGTCGCTCCTGCGCGAGGGGGTCGGGAGGGCGGGGGGGATCGTCACCACGACCTCGCCCCTCCAGCCCCTCAGATTGCGCCTAATCACGAGTGGGCGCGGGGGCGGGGGCGGGACGGCGGGCGCCTGTGTCAACTCCGCCCGGTGGCCGCATCGCCCCAGGCCCTCATTTCTCACGAGAACGTCGTGCAGCGGCGGCGGCGCTCCCGTGAGTGAACCACTTTGACGCAGCGCCGCCCTGCCCCGGCCCCGCCCTGCCGCCGCTCCCGCGCAATGGGTCGAAACGGCCCAAGTTATATGCAGTCCCAGTGCATATACGACTTAGTCATCGCAACACCACATTCCTAATGGAAGACTCCGTTTCAAATAAATGCTCATTGCTTGTCCTTTACTCCACTTGTGTGATGGATGAGGCGAGGAAAACGTGTCTGAAGATTTGGAAATCTGGAAGGTGTAGACATTCTAAAACTACGTGGCGTGGACATCTTTAATAAATTTCTAAGGCATTACTAAAACAATTTCTAAGAGGGAAATTGGTCGCGTATCCATCGGGGAATTGGATTGGTTGCAAGGAGGTGAACATTGTAGTTTTCAAAAATTTTGATTTCGAATTCAACCTAAATAATTATTTACGTGTACTTGGCCCTTGTCAGTGATATTCGAGGTATCAAACGAAAAATAAAAAGTGTGAAAATAGTTATTCACAATACTGAACCAACTTTATTAATCTACCTCTGCTGGACAACCTTCTCATACTTAGGGAGCCCGGAGTGGAGGACAGTTCCCCTTGAGAGACAAGCACCGCCCACACAAGGTCCTTTCCTCCGCGATGCATCTCCAGCACTCAACATCCAGCCCTGCATCCGAGACACGTCGGTTCCAATCTCGCGGAGCCCGCCAGCAGCGCCTCCCCCTCCACACCCCGCTTCCAAGGTCGTCGGTTTCCCAGCCCCGCGGCTCCCCACCGCCGCAGCGCGCGCCGGCCAAGAGATGACGGCGCGCACTCACACACGCCGACGCTCGGGCACACGCTCATGCCCACGCCCACGCTCACGCTCAAGACGACGCTCACACCCACGTTCACGACCACACTCACGCCCACCACGACCACACTTCCCACTCACGCTCACGCCAATGCTGACGCCCACGCTCAGGCCCACACTCACGCTCACGTTCACGTCCACGTCACGCACACGTTCACGTCCACGCCAATGTCCATGCTCACGACAATTATCGCGCTCACGCCAATGCTCACACCGACGCCCACGCTCACGTACGAGATATTAGGGTCTTAAAGCACGATGTAGCAATCGACAGCAATATTGAGATCAATAGTGGGTGAAATCGAGAAAGAGGTTTTGCACAATCTTTAAGTTCTAGTTAGAACTCTGGCGACGGAGTGATTGCTACATTCCCATATCCCACATCCTCTTGATTTGTATTTGTTGGGCCAGAACAGCCCATCGATCACTGGTCTGTATATGGACATACTTTTTTATGTAATTATTGTATTATTAAATAAACATAACACACATTATATATACATATATACACACATACATATATATTCACATTTATGCCACCGGGAGAGGTAGCTCAGAGAACTGATGCCATTGCAGCGCCTCTGACCGGGATGTCCTAGGTTCGAGTCCTGACGGCGGCAGGATTTTCGGCACTAGCTTTTCAGCTAGGTCGAATTCAGTCGCTGTCTGGAGGAAAATTCTAGCGGCCGGCTGCTTTGATCGGTAGTTTTCCGTGGTTTCTCTGATCAACACCAGGCGAATGCCGGAGCAGTACCCTGCCAAACGAGCCACAGACCGCGCGCGATCTGTCCTACCTCTTCCTTGTCCTATCCTCTCCCCTTACACACACACTTACACTAACATGCACTACACTACCACATATTCCGGGAGACCGGTCGGGAGCTTAGAGCTTGTCCCGGCTGGGGCGGTGCCCCGCTGGTGGGAGAGTCCTTGTTAGGGGAAACCCCACTAGCCGACGGTAGGTCGGCGCCGGATCTCGCCATCCAGCAGGGGAAGATAACCGCGCATCTACCGAGAAAAAAAACGTGCACTACACTAACGGCACTAATGACGAAAGCAGTTGACGCGCCCGGAAACACGAAAAAATAAATCCATCAATCAATCACATTTATGCCACCAACTTTATATTGTATCATGCGTGAATATGCAGTTCGCAGCACACACTGCCGTCAGAGTTGGCAATTCGACATAGCATGAACGAGTGATCGATTAGCATGAGATATAAGCTGCCCTCAATCTGGCGTATTAGCGGGCTACGCTATCACTTCCGGATCAATGTCAACTCCCCGCATACAGAGAGGCTCAAAAGTATGGGCTACCCGCCATTTGTTGTAATCTCTGGGATGGAACATGGACAAGCTTTCTTATCTAGACACCTGTCAGGATTGAAGCAGCGGCCGAAACTGTAAGTCGAAATTGAATTGATGCCTTATATTACATGGCGAGACTCAGGCCATGAGGCCCGCTCTTCCGCCAAACCACGTAAATTTCCCTACGCTTCTTTCACCAACTAGCGGAGAAAGAAAGCATTACTTGGGCGACGAAGCATTACTTAGGCGATTTGAATTTAGCCCAGAGGCTTCAATTAGGCTTGAGAACCTTTTACATTCAGTAAATCTACTAACGCCGACCTGGATGGCTGAGGTGGCTGAGTACCGACTCAGCGCTTCGGTCCGAAGGGTCGCGGGTTCGAGTTCCGCCTTGGGCATGATTGTTTGCCCCTTGTCATTGTATGTGTTGTCGCGGAGGGTCTCGCGTTCTGCTGACCCCAGATCAGAGGATCCCGCACGTGTGTTGGTGTCTAGTGTATGGTCGAATATACGTCCCATCGGGACGCAAAGGGTAACTGGCTGTCGGCTGGATAAAACCCTAGAAAGAAAGAAGAAATCTACTAACATAGGACAGCCGGCTTTATTTCCCCTCTGAATGCACGGCCGTGTCAGTCGTGAAGGGTTTTTTCGCCCTTAAAAATCAACGCTTCGATCGGGTTTCAGCCCGTGAAATACTTAATGTGAATAAAAATCTTCGTAATTCATATGTTTGTAATCACCCTACACCCGACGAACGTTCTTTGACTTCAAAAACATTTCATACATCAATATTTCTGCAATATATCGATAATTGAATGACATTAAATTGAAAGATATATTTCTAAAAATGAAGAGTGTTTTATGAATATCTAAGGGTTTTGCAACCTAAGCACAAATTGCCGATACGAATAAATAACGTATTTTACAACTAATTTTGGAAGTTCTCGCTCTAACACATTATCTACTACTCTTGAAAATTTCCGAATATATTTTCAACTTTTTTTGCGCAAACTTTTTACAAAGTTATTTGCTCCTTTCACAATTTCCTGTAAACGTCTGTAGGTTCAGCCATACAAGAGATGCCACTAAGCTGGCACATGATGCAGACAAAAGCACTCGCCTCAGCATCGGCTAACTTAAAGTGATCAAATAATGTGCAGCGTTGCAGCAACCGCAGAGAAACCCGCCTGTCGTGTGTGGCGGGGCAGGGAGTGGGATCTGCTGGACGCGACCTTGGAGGTCCCTCAGGACGCGTTCTTCGGGATACTTCAGTCCACTACTATGTGCCCTTGAGGGCGCGACTGCTACCAACTGCGTGCCACTGCAACCCACGTGCTCACATCTCGAGGGGCACGGCCGTCTCAGTTACTGGTCCAACAATCTTATTTCAAAAGTTGATTATTTAATGCTATTGTAAAACATTTTACGTGATTATGAGACTTGTCTGAAGTCCTTTTAAATAATTACAGTCTACACTAACAATACTGCTATTTTCATCACTTACAAAATTGTATAAAATAACAAAGTCAAGTTACTGACCTTGACAAAATAACTTCATTAATCTGTTAAAATATTTCTAATTTAAAGAATTTGAAATTCCAGCTGAGAATAATACTTAAAATGAAAAGTAATGAAAGGAAACAAAGCAGTTATTTTGTTCCTTTGTCTTATGTCATGTGCTGTGCTACTTAATTACCGTTTTGAAATTGCAGCGAGGCTAAAAGGGGATATTATTTGCTTGTCTGTAATTCTCGAACCCTTGAGTTTGATCCACTGGTCCAGGATAGACAGGTTAAAATTAATGGGTATTTTGTAATGTGGCAATACAAAGGTTCTCAGCATTGTCGGTAAACAAGAGTGGTGCCACATTGATCTCTTAATAGTTATTCATCCTTTAAGCATTTCTCAACAAAGCGAATATGAGATACGCTTAGGACATGCATTATTGGAAGATTAAATTTTGCGGGTCATTAAGTCATGGTTCTTTTACATGCCGCAAATACGACATTGACACTAAATTAGTCTGTCTCGCAAAACTCCATGCAGCTGGAGTTTTGCGCCCGCGCTCTGCGAATTCCACGTCCAGTAAACGAACAGCTCTCCCACAGACATATTCCCCAAAAAAGATATACCACTTATCTGTACTCCGCGAGAAACCCATTAATCACGATCTCGACCATCAACATTATCACACGACATTACGAGTTTAATAATCCCCTAAAAGTCGGAGGATGCTCATAATGCTGAGAGAAGTGCGTCACATTTCGTGCGGGTGTTTACAACGAAGCCGACGTTGGCTGCGTGCATCAAATGAGGAAACGGAAGTGATGTCATGACGAATACGAACCACGCCTGGCGGTCGGTGCGCGGGCGGAGGCTCCCTTCTGCCGCCCCCGCATGTGCGCTGCACTTGGTCCCGAAATAGACGCGCCTGCTTGCGCGGGGCGCTCCGCGACTTTGTGGCTTGCGCACGTGGACAGCCTTCGTTGCCTACACCAGTGGCGAATCCCCAACATTATTTTAAGTATAGCGCACTTTATGGAAGCTACCTCTACCGTTGTCTTTTATTTTGAGCTTTTTTGACACCCCAATACTACGAAATTCCGTCCTTAATAAGTTGATTGGTGATTCCGGGCGCGTCTACAGCTTGGGTGGTCCCATAAGTGTAGTGCATGTTTTCTTCCTGGGGAGATGGCGGGGATCTTCCCCCGCTGGATGGCGAGATCCGGCGCCGACCTACCGTCAGCTAGCGGGGTTTCCCTCTAACCTGGACTCTCCCACTAGCGGGACACCGCCCCAGTCGGGATAAGCTCTAAGTTTTCGACCTGTCTCCCGGAGTATGTGGTAGTGTAGTGCGTGTTAGTGTAAGTGTGTGTGTAAGGGGAGAGGATAGGGCAAGGAAGAGGAAGGACAGATCGCGCGCGGTCCGTGGCCCGTTTGTTAGGGTACTGCTCCGGCATTCGCTTGGTGTTGATCGGAGAAACCAGGGAAAACTACCGATCAGAGCAGCCGGTCGCTAGAAGTCTCCTCCAGACGGCGACTGAATTCGACCTAGCTGAATAGCTAGTGTCGAAAATTCCGCAGTCGTTAGGACTCGAACCTCCAGCCTCTCGGTCAGAGGCGCTGAAGTGGCATCAGTTGATGCATTGATCAACCGCTCCGGGTTTAGTAATTGTTCTACCAGACGATTACACAAACCACAAACTTCTGGATCATTAACATACTCCGTTATATAAAAACTTGAGAGAAGCGTAACATACGAACGACCAGAGAAGGACTGTTCACCGCAAACATTCGCGCTGCCTACCGACCGTCCAGACGCGCATCGTCTCCTCTTCCCGCCTTTGAAGCATGAGGAGCCCTTGGTTATCGCGGTTGGCATGCGGTTCCTTAGACTGCGCCAGCGAATTGTCTGGACAGCATTAAGAACTCTTTGAAACTTCTCACTTCATAACGCTTACGGATGCGGAAGATCGACTGACTCTCTCGGTATCAAGACAGTGTTATTTTTCCCATTTGTTGTAAAGCTTTCAAAATCTCAATAATCGTTGCGGTGTTTCGGAGAATTCGTCACTGGCCTACACGATCGTTGCTGCCGGATTCAGACTCGTTGCGAATTTGTAATTTTATCTGGGCTAATAAGTGCTCAAAATTTTAAAAAAGCAACCACCAAACAAAAAAAAAAACAACAACAAAGAAGTATACAACGAGAGGTGATAATACAAAGCCAGCGTTTTTTTTTTAAATTTCTTCTCAATTATAAGGTCATAGCGTGACCACTGTAATTACCATTGGTTTTGAACGTGGGGTGGGGGTAGGGGGTAACGGTAAAGGAACTCGCACTGTATACGTACGTAAAAGGGCGGTTTGAAAAGATAAAATGGATTTATTAATTTAGTGGATTGACAATGGTGAACACCGAAGAATGGTTGGTTTTAAAAAGGTTTATTAATGGTGTTCACAGCCATTTTGGTAGTTATATAACATTAGTAGTAAGGGCATTATTATTTAGTTCATGAGGTTGGACATTAGTTGTTCTATAATATTCTGTATGTATTAGTATTGAATTAAGAGGTATTGGAGGTTAGAGGCAATTGATGCATATCATATGTGAAACGCTATTACATCTATAATTATTCATCTAGCACCATTGACGTATTATGGTCTTCACACAAATTGATAGGAGAGATGTTGGTAATCGTCCCCTCTGGTGAGTTTGATATTCCCTGCAAGAAAACTATTAATTTTTCCCTTCTAGGGGTCCAATAAATTAATTTCTAGGTACATAATTTCACCATTAACCCATTTTTAGATTCCCCTCCTGACAATACCTGTCAGAGGAAACACGTCGAATCACCCAGAGGTCACAAGTGTTTTCTTCATAGTAAAGAATTGGAAGAAAAAAAATCAACAATTCTTTTTTAACGATCCTCTTAGAAAAATAATATCAATTTGCTTCTGGCACTACCGTAGTTCTGAAATTGGGCTGGAGTTAAACCCTGAAAACTCGGAGTTAATTTTTGGACGAAACCGGGGGGAATGAATTATATTGTGAACTCAAAACAACTTTGCTGAGCGAAATAGCTCAGTATAACGCGAGATTGCATTGTTACAAGTCCGCCATGAGGTTCTTGAATCGAGTCGGGTTGTGCGACCCTGGCTGAGCACCTCCGTTTCTTCAGACCCGGTGATTCTGTGATTACTTGTAGACGGGTGTCGAATTATTGAAAAGAATTGAAGATTGAAGAAGTGCATAGAAATATTGGAATAAATTCGGATAATTCGATACTATTAGTTGACTTATTTTGCCTGACTTATATTAGTGTCGCTTAAGAATTGAATATTGATAAATTTGAATGAAAAATTACAAAAAGACTTAACCTAAATATTGGTCATTTTATGACTAAAATATCTCAGTATATTCGTAGTAAACCGATTGTTTTTTAAATTTTCTATTTCATAACAAATTATCAGATTTTTGTCATGATTTGCACATATTTCATGACGAAGAGTTCTTTTCCCTTACGAGAAATTTTAAATTTTCTCACAAACCAGACTTTCGAAGTGAACGTATCGATTTGTGAAGACTTCGCAGAAGCGAATCGTTTTAGCGCGATGCGACATCGACCGTCCTCCCGTCACGCCACGCAGCTTCGTTCGGGAGACATGTCACGCAACGCAATTCAAGGGCCAAGAGGGATAGGGACAATCGAATTCTGGAGTGCTGAAATAGATTCCAAATACGAAGTCAATGATGATTAGTAAAGCCCCTGAACTTTTTGGCAGATGGAAAATTATTTTGTAAATAGGAACTGTTAATTCAGCTAGTGTACAGTACGCCCCTCTTAAACGTTGCAACTCAGTACAAATTTATATTCAAGTGGTTAGACGAAAGAACAGGCCCTTTGGTCTTAGCCTCGCCACTAGTAAAGTCATTATTATTATTATTATTATTATTATTATTATTATTATTATTATTATTATTATTATTATTGCCATACCCTTGAAAGACAAAATATTGTCGAACAAGGATCAATAAACATTAAAAAAATATTATTATTGTTGTTGTTGTTATTGTTATTGTTGTTATTATTATCATTATCATTACTATTATTATTCCTCTACTTCACGACTAAATATGCTATGAGTCGGTTGAATACGGAGTATAAAATCTACTCCAGGTTGCAACCAGCTTCCTTAGGAGCAGATCTAGGGATTGTCTGTACCTCTACAATACTTTGCGCAAAATGTGGGCTGTTCCCAATAAAGCAATGCCCTGCACTTCTCAGTCTTTTGAATGGCCTGGGAGTTTAGCCAAGTTTTTACATAAATTTTGCGGAACAAATCCCAAAGCTCCGATAACTATTGGGGCAACCTGTGTATTTACGCCTCACATTCAGCTGATCTCGATTCCCAAACTCTAGGGGTTAAAACGTGTCTCTGTCTCTTTTCTCTTCCATGCGTATAGTACTGATGTAGTATTTTCTGTTGTAACAATTCTTTTTGTTTGATGTAATGACAGGGGTTCAGCTGGTTTGAAATAGTAACAACGAAGAGTTTTCTTCAATAACTCATAAGAACAGAGCAAAGCATATACTATAATACATCAATTAAGATCATGGACAGGAGTAAGGAAACGGAAATAAAGCAAGGTCTGAGATAGGGATGCCCTTTCCCCGATATATTTCATATTTACACAGGTAATGTCATCAACAGAAAATATCTGGGAAAACAACAACAACAACAACAACGAAATTTTGTAGTAAAAACAGATCGCTAAATATACCGATTGCTAATGAGCAAATCGTATTGGCAAGCTCTGAAAAATATTTACATCGCACCTTATTTAAATTGACTAATATTGCAGAGCCTTATAATTTGAAGATACCGTTCACAAAAATAGAGGTTATTGTCTTCAAGAGCAAAGAACGAATTAGATAAAATAATAATAATAATAATAATAATAATAATAATGAACGTGTTAAGAACTTCACATATCATTTATAAGAGATCACAATGTTTAAAACAAACTTCAGAAATTTTCTTATTTTTGCGGCACAATAAAAAGGCATTTAAAATATTAGACGCGAAACAAAAATTAAATTTTATAAAATCATGGGTGTTCCGACATTGTTAAAGGGAAGTGAAAATTGAGCCCTTACAAAGAACCCGTAAAACGTTTTAAAGTGCAGAAATAAGCTTCCTACAATGGGCCGCAGGCTTTTACCTAATAGATCATAAGCAAAGGGACGAAATTTAAAATGAACTTGGAGCTTCAATCTTAATAACAAAATAAGGTACATAGAAAAATGACCAGAACATCTCAAAAGATGTCTGGGGCAGAATCACAAAGATTCTGATAAAGTATTACGCGAATGGTAGGAGAAATATAGGAAGGCCTAAAAAGAGGTAGAGAGTTCAAATCACATGAAGATGGTACGAACCAGGACTTGGAGTCATAAACTAGTTTCAAAACAATTAAACGTTTTTTTATTGTCGGATAATTGTCCAGCATTTTTAATGTTTTAGATTTATAATTTAAAAATAAAGATAGTCCAAGTCCAACAGCTAAAAGGAGCTTTTATTTTTGTTTCAATAAGATGCATTTACTACCAAAATAAAAATTAAAAATTCTTCGTTCTAAACTATCTTCTTCGTCTGCATTTGAAGAATTTTAAGTATTTCTTTTTTAAAATATATGTACTTTATGTATTTAAATAATCTTTAAAAATACATGCCCAAAAAAAAAAATTTTTTTAAAATACATATTTCAAATACAAGTATTTAAATAATGGTCACTCTGGTATTGGACATACACAGAAGAAACATAAAGCGGAGCAAACAAAATATCAGCAAACCGAGACATCAGGAATAAAATGATAAAAATAATTTGAAAGACTATTCCTGATAGAGAAAGAAATGAAAACAGAAGACAAAAATGGAAGATTGACAATGTATGAGATCACAAGAAGGAAACGTAGAGTAGAGTGGAAACACGAAGGGTAGAAACAATAGTGGGAATATGCAGGATAACACACTAATTGGATGGAGAACAATACAGCGTCCAAGGAGAATGGAAATACTTCATACACCTTACAAATTCAACAGGTTATTATCCTTAACACACAAAGAAGAAGATCAATATTGATAAATAGTGACACTGTTTAAAAAGAAAGCAAAATAATGTCAATACTAATGAGTGAATGGACATTCGAACCGCACACATCTTGACAGAAGTTCGTTTCGCAACGCCGAATATTCGCCACTTAGCGACATTCGAATCACTTATGCAGTGATATATTTTAAAAATTTGAAATGTTTCCTACTCCATCACGTTCCGGCGTATCCGGATACCAGCTCACGGTGTGCTTGTACACCATTGGGGGGGGGTTGATGATAAGAACCACTTCTATGGTGCTCACTCAGGAGGGAGTGAACTCCTCTCCCCTGGTAAAGAACAAGTGTGTGGTCTGGTAGACCTCACAGGTTTCAAGTGAAGGCACGGGAACAGCCTGAGAGAAGACATTTTTTACTGGATATTTAATCGTATTTATTCCATCTTTATTGTTCTTGTAGTTTAGCCACGAAGGGAACGGAAGATTTGAGATATTTCTTAGAACCTTCTGAAATTTCGTAGGAGAACGTTGAATTTGTCCCAATTTATTCCAACTTGCAGAATTCTAAGAGTTCTATTAGTTGGTCTTTTTTATTGTTATTTTTTTAAAAGTTTGGAATGGTGAACATCAAACATAGGATTTGTCTTCTCATGCATCTATTCCTCCTGAAAGCGCTTTTCGGAGAAGAGGGTAATTTGACCCGTGACTCTCTTTCCGTGGGCACGGGAACAGCCCGCGGCGGTGGCGGCGGCGGTGGAGATGGTGGCGGTGGCGACTTCCGGCGTTACGCAGACCACACCAGCGCAACTTCCGGTCCGCGCGGCGGTGTGGCGTGGCGCGGCGCGGCGCGTCACGGTCTGGACAAAGGGGCGCCGAGAGGGCGGCGTGGCCTTGACCTTGACGATTTTTTTGAGGCAGCGCACCGGCAGGGTTCAGTGTACGGAATTCGGTGGATAATTTTCCGTAAATGTGACCTTGATCGACGGGAAATGGAATTGCAGTGTACTTTTGTCAAGCCAGCAGCCAGAAATTTTGGTGCTTGACTCAAACAGCTTGTCAGAATCAAGCAATTGTTGGAGAGTCATATAAAAAAAGGTTAATGTTATTAAAAGACGTACACAATTTGCTACTTCAAAAAATAATTCATGATAAACTAAGAAGATGGTAGCTGGTGTTTGAAGTAGCGTGTATGTGTCCATGATGGAGGATATTCTCAAGTTGTTATTAATATGTATTGTACTGGGTCATGTTGAAAAGTGTGGAACAAATTCTCTAGAAATGTGCTTGGAGTTATAATTCGCGAAGTATATTTTAGTTTAAGAGTACGTGTATCATTATTTACTCCACTATGATGGGCACAGTGTTTATGTAAATAAAATCTACTCCAACATTGCATAATATACTCTCGTATTTCGACAAACTTTGTTATTCATTTACATCTGAAATAATTTTTCTGTTTCATTAAAAGACAATATGATACTTATACCGAATTCAAAGGGGATATTAATTTTATCTACCCACATTGTTTTTTGAAACCTGTACTTCCTTTCATTTTGTCGCTGTCATTCTTGGGATCAGGTTTTTGAAGGAAATACGTAACGTGTCTAGTAGTAAAACGCCCAGTTAGCTGCATCCAAAATATCAGGTGTCATTAGGGTATTAGTGTTAGGCGTCTTTAATATAGTCATTAGGCCGATAAACAGGAAATAACCGTTATTAATTATATGTGCTATCTAACATGTATAATTCAATAGTTTTTGTATTACCATCTTCTTATAACAAAACAGATGATATAGAGAAGAAATACCGTATTCTAAAAAAATGTATTCATACATCATGTTTAGCTACACCTCATTTATTTCCACTGTTTGTGACGGACTGTTAAATTCTTTACGGGCAACGACCTCTAAGAGTAGCTTTTTGTTCCTCTGTAAGTCGTAATAGTTAAGTCGATATTTAACGGAACAGTATTATGAAAAACTAAAAAACTGTTCATTGAGAAAATGAACAATTTAGAAAGGAGTTCTCAGTAACTTTTTGACCAATAAAAAGTTACAGAGTTTCCATTTGGAAAGTGAAAGGAAGATATAGATTTAAGAAGATACATATAAGGGCTAATTTAAATTTTGGGTAATTATAATCATTTGTGCTGCTTTGGATATTATTGCACAACCAATGTAAAAATGTCCGAACTTGCAGTGCTCAGAGATCTTCGTAATATCCTACCTTCCACAGGTAAAATGTGCGGCTGATCCACCCCTCTTCCTCTAAAGCTGGTTTGGTTGCCTTTAATATTCACGGCCCGAAGCAGCTGACGTCACGGGCGAGCGTGTGCGTTGATTGGTGCGTGCACATCGCCCTGGACGTAAAAAAGGAATTCGCTGACCAACGAGCATTATCCCCTCGGGCCGAGCAGCCAGTACTCCCCCCTCGCATGGATCTGCCCATCCCTCCCCCGGCTGACGTCATTCACGTCCCCCCCCCCCGGCCGCCACGCCACCAGCTGCATCCAGCTCCGAGAGACGGCCATTCTGCTCTTTCAACGAAGACCATTCGGAATTATTTCAATTAAAATACTCACAAAGTCTATAGAAGACTCGCGATTATCCGAGACACGTTTAACCGGGGCAATCCTCAGAAAAATACAGCAGCAAAATAATACACTGAGAAGTGGAACGCCAGTGGGCGTAAATTCGTTGATGCAGCATTAGTGAGCTGACGTGTGGGCTGGATAACGACGTCACTGATTCTACAGGAATATTAGAACTTCCCAAAAATCGATAGTAATCTGATTCAGTCGTTATTGTGTTTGACGTTTTGTTTTGGCCAGACTCAGTTTTAGAGGCCTTTCCGTGACGATGGTAAACGTTAATTTACTTTGACATATTCATATAATTTATATTAAGATCAAGAATTTATATTGTGCAGTGGTCTTAAAAAAAATTGACACGGGCACAAATCACCTTAGCTGTTGAAGCGCCCTTATACTCAATCAATCTATCAATCAACGATCAAGAATTTGTATTTTTACATATGAACAGTGGTGTAGCATAATAGGGGTGGCAGGGCCGGCTAGGCGGGCGGAACTTTTATGGGGGTTGCAAAATTTCACAATAAATAATAATAATAATAATAATAATAATAATAATAATAATAAAATATTAAAAATTTAACCAATTTTTTTTTTTCCGGTTAAAATTTTTTTTTTTTTATTTGTAACCTGTACAATACACAATAATGATGATTGTTCTTGCCGAAAAGTTCTTTAGAGTTACTGTATATTTTAGTTTTTTTAAAAATTCAAATACCTAAATAAGGGGGGCGGCGAAAGTTTCCTCCGCCCCGGGCGGCTGACACCCACACTACGTCACTGAACATGAGTCTTTTCTAAATTACTCCGGAATCACGGAAGGTATTTCGTATTCGTGGTATTCCCGGCCCCAATTACCGCGTATCATTGAGAATCTGTTCAGAGACAATGATTATTTATGGTAATGACTATTGAGGATAAATAATACTTCATAGAACAAATAAAAAATTAAATATAGTGAACTGTTCTCTTCAGTTGTATTTTACCACTAAAATATATCATTTACATGACTTGATGAACTCCACACACATACCCTAAACTGAAACTGCTTGTATTTATTTCGATTGTTTTAATATTCCATTACTTTTACTCTTTGCAACATTCAACTCGGCTGGATTAAGAAATTTATATTTAGCCATGCGATCGTTCCATACGGATCAGATTGTGTAAATTACAATCAGATTACTTCAGTTATATTTAAGGAACTCGGGGAAGACTTCTTTAAAAACTCACTAATTTTTACTAATGGCTTCTGTTCATTGTTCAAAACTACTTTTTTTTTCTTTGAAAAAATCATATGACCTTATTTAAAGATATGAATAAGAACAGATGTAATTAAGAAAAAAAATGATTATCAATATTGTAATATTTGTTAATTGTTTGCAATTTTTGAAAATACAGATAGTTCAGCGTAAATGGGACCTGTACAATTGTTACAAGCATACTTGTACTTGTTTTTGTTCAAGAAAAAATTTAAAAAGATGTAGCCGTTTTTGAGAAAATAATAGTTTAAAATTTGGCTAATTTCCCCAAAATTCCGCAAAAACTGTTCATATTTTCGGAAAATTGTACATGATCTTATTTAAATATTTGTCTTTTTATTAAGAAAAAATATTTTGAATAATGTAGTTAAAGGAAAAACTTTTCCAATTTTCGAAAATGAGAACTGCACCATTTTTTAAGAATTCTTTGTTCTATCCGAAAAATTTAATCCAAACATTTGAAGACAGCTTTGAGAAAATTTTCAAAATGTTGAAGTTTTACGTAAGATGCTGCTCCCAAAAATCAAGTTATAAATTTGACTGTCTTAGGGCCTCGAGTTCAGCCGCATCTAATGGGGAAAATCAATTTTGGCATAAATCTTCTGAACGGTTTAGGTGTTAATGTTGACCACAGGCGGACGGACATTTGAACGGACGTAAGACAGACGTTTTACCGTAAACCAATTTTTCGGGATTCAAACCTGGATTCTCTCTACACAACTTGTTAAAGGAATTAAGTTACTCGTACCACATATAAAAGCAGGATTTGGTAGATTTTTTGATATCATAGCCGCTAAATACGAGTTTCCCCTCGCAATACGTTGCCATTTTTTGATGCAGCATTATGATATTTTCTCTTTATTACATAAGCACGTAGGCAAGACAATAAAATATTAATCTCTCCCTACTATCGATAACAAAAGTCACAAGCGTTGTTCACCTCACTAGTTAGATTTACAACATTACTGGAATCCATAATTCGCTTTTCTCGAAGTCATATTTCATTAAGGAGGAACTATGACTAAGTAAAGATTTGTCTTAGAATTTGGAAACGTTTTTTTTCAGTCTTTGTAAATTATTTCTACGAATTCATTTTTATCTTATTGAATATTAATTGAACATTACGTTGTATTTGCGCACAGTTCGTCAAAATCATCGCATACAATGAACAGTACTCATCAATGCTTTTCTGTGGGAATGAGATATATTATCTAAAAATGGGCTAACGAAATTTAATCAATGAATAAGGAAGAAATACCATTTCTCAAAAGGTTACTGACCTTCCTTTGTATTCATATGCAAAGATCGGGCAGGTGTTTTCCATGCACATTATCCACCATTAATCGACACCGTAAGAAGAAAAGGAAATGTATTGACCAAGGAGGGTATCATAAGACTTTTTTGATACCTTTGTTCGTACAAAATTCCTTCCTCTACCGCACAGCTGGATTTACTTGTTTCATTGTTATGCAAAACAGATTTAAAAATATATTCATATACGATGTAACCGAACTTCAGTACCAGGTTTATAATATATGAAATAAAAAAATAATAAAACTTCATTCTGACTGCGACGAATAGAGTCAATAAATAAAAAAATAGTCATTCGAGTAATAATGCAAATGAATAAAGTAATATGATAGTAATATTGGTAGCGATAGTGGTAGTAATAGTAGTAGTAGTAGTAGTAGTAGTAGTAGTAGTAAGTAGTAGTAGTAGTAGGATGGTAATAGTATGTAGAGTAGTTAGTAGTAGTGTAGTATAGTAAGTAGTAGCGATGGTAGTAAAGTGATAGTAGTAGTAGTAGAAGTAGTGGTAGTAGTAGTTATGGTAATAGTAGTGGTAGTGGTGGTAATAGTAGTGGTAGTAGTAGTAACACAGATTGTGTGTGATCCTTAATGATCCCCCTAAAAGCATATTCAAAGCAGTTGGATAACAGCCTCAGTTTTCTACTTTCTCTTTGCAGCTTACGCAGTAGAGAGAATGTTATGTAATGCTGCATGAAAAACCGGCGAGTTTTCGGCAGAAAAACTCTTATTACAGGGTATCGAAAAAGGAATAAATCCACCTGCTAAATTTAGAAAAAAACTTCTAACACTTGGTGTAGCCAAAATCCATATTTTGTGGGTCCTTGATACCGAAAAATCGAATGACGGCAAAACGTCTGTGATATCTGTCCATCTGTGAATAACTCTAACGGGTAAACCGTTCAGCCGATATTCTCCAATCCTTTATATCCCCTAATGGATTTGACTGTTGTTGCGTCCCCTTGAATTTGAAACAGATTTTTTAATTTTGGGGGGGTACTTTACATGACGCTACAGGAGCATTTAAAAAATAAGAAATGGCTCCATCGTTTTTGAGTTGTTTTTTTTTGTTCGGTAGTGTGAAGGATGTTTAAAAGAATGGTGTAGTTATCACGTTCGTTGAAAACTCTAATTTTACGAAAATTAAAAACTTTTAAAATATGTTCAACGTGTTCGTACAATTACATATTATGAAGCTAATTCTTTCTTAATAAAAGTTGCTTAAATATATATTTTGAAATAAGGATAAGTACAATTCTTCTAAAATATGAGTACTTGTCACGTAATTTGGCGTGAAAGTACGGACGAGAAAGTAGGTGCTCTTTTAGCACCTCTAGTTTTGAATTGGGAAGGAATTAGGAGAGTGGTAGCGCTTAGGAAATTTCACAGGACTAGCTCTTGTGAAGCAGATAAACTCGTTTTGTCGGAATATTTTTCACATGAAATTGCCCGGGAATCGAACCCGGACCTCCTTGGTGAAAGGCAAGCGACTTGCGCTCTAAGCCTCGAATTGGCTTAAAAAATTATGCATTTATGCAAAATAGTGCACACCAAAAAAGAAATTATCAAAATCGGGAGAAATGGATAAACAAATACGACGGAATCGCATCTAACTTTTAAGGGTTAAAGATTGAAGTAGAAAAGAAAATGCAAGTTTTCCAGCTCAAGTGAATTTATGGTTTATTGTTCTTTTTACTCCGCATTGACGGCCAATGATAAAAAAGTCTGGCCAACGGTGTCACTTCTTTTTTCCCTTTTTATCTCGGGATCTTTATAGGTCCACGTCACAATGGGAAACGCCTTAAACACAACATTAGCCACTAATATACGTGCGTATATCTCGAAATAGGGGTCGGCGAAATGCATCCCCCTTCGCGACACATTACACAAGAAAGACTAGCGACATGGCGAGATTCGAATCTCTTCCTTTCGGACTGAGACGCTGAGTTACTAGTCTCTCTCAAATCTCTTCGTCCAGCCAGCTGGCGAGACAACTTCTGAATTATACCTGCACAATAGTGATGCGACATTGACAACAAAACATCGATGTTGCCAAACAAACTTATGTATTAATTTATAATTAGTATTTAACTGGAAGCAAACTTATAAGACGCCTCACCGTGTAAAAAAATACGATGAAAGACGATGGAAGTATCAGGACATCATCATCCTCTCGGGTGAGGGATAGTATCAATGAAAGAAGTACAAAATTAATCAATTATTGTTTCATATTTTAACATTTACAAAATTGGGATTATGGAAAAATCATAATCGATGTTTTTATAGAAATATTGATGTTTTAAAAAAAACATCGACATCATTGTCGCGTTCCTACTGCCGAAAACAGGCCCTAGCGTCAACGCCCAGGGCAGCTGAGACCACTTCTGTAGCCACCGGGGCGACGCGAAATTCTGCAAGCGTAGTCATGGATACACTTGGCTCATGGAGGGAAAGAAGCTTACCTCGGGAGTTATCATCTGTTTTACTTTCTCGTTCATGTGAAATTTGTTTCGACAAAACGATTTTTGACTGCTTCACGAGGGCTAGTCCAAATTCTTGTTTCTACACATAGTAAATTACTTTCTCTAACACGCAGTCTGAAATGATATTTAATGTAGATTTAATGTACGACTGTACCTGAAATTTAATGTACCTTGTATATTAAAGGGAGATGAATGTACCTGGAGATTAAATTTAACGCTTAAATTAAAATCAATGTAGATTTAATGCACGACTGTTAATTTAACTTACTCGTGTACATTAAATTTAATTGTACGCGTAGTTTAAATGTAATGTACACGTACATTAAAGTTACTGTACGTGTACATTAAATTTAATTTACTTACATGAAAATTACTTTAATGTACATTTACATTAAAAGTAATGCTGTTTTGTGGGCTCTGATAGAAAACAATTTTAAAGGCAAAACATCTGTTCATCTGTCTGTCGTTAACTCTAGCATCCGTTTACCTACTACTTACTACAATATTAAAAATGAAGACTCGTTTCCTTAATGAAAGCTGGGACGCTTAAAAAAAGCCTTCCTTCCAAAATATTGCCAAATTCCATTTTGGGCGAACTGTGTGTATTTTAGAAAATTGCAAAATAAATCCACAACCATTATTAATGATGGAGATATTTTTTCATAATGAAATCAGTTCTTTAAAACTAGAACTTGAAAATATGTAAATGAAAATTTCTTAATGTTTGTAAATTTCAAATGCAAATGTTTACCTTTTTTAAGAGTCGAGTAGGTTGAGTATGTGTGGCTAGTGAGTAGGGATAATGTGAATGACCTGCTTACTCTATGAACCTAAGATTGAACCAGAACGCGAAGAAAAAAATTGCTGATTAGAAACTCTTTTGTATTTTGTGTAGCGTGTACGTTATATTGCCTTCCTAACAAGTAATGCCAGAAAGTATGTACAGTTTTGGAGTCACTAGCTTTCTTCTGTACAAGTTTCCTAGCTGCCTCCGTCAGGACAGGAACTTTGGTTTTCCGGTCCACGAAACTTCAATTCTTTACCTGTTGCGGTGGCGCAGCTATACGAGCCTAATCTGCCCAAAACAGAGGTTGTGAGAGGTGTACATCACCTCTCGGAAGACCATCTACAATCTAGCACTCGCCCATCAGACACTCTTTATCGCCCAGAACAGCTCCTTCGCAGCCACGGCAAGCGCCGAGCCATCTGTTTGGGGGCGCCACCTAGGGGGGATCCATCTTAACGCTTTCCAGGTTTTCGGCAGCGGTGGCGGCAAATGAGCGGGGGCGCGGTTTGGCGGCGTCTGCGGTCGGGCAGCCGTCAGCAGCCCCATCCCAGACCCTCCCGACCACGCCCCTCAAACGCCCGCTCGCTCTCCGCCTCCGCGCCACCACCCCTGGGCGCTCGCTGTAAATCTCTGGTGCTGCAGACAGCAGGGGAGGGGCGGGCGCGGATTTGAGTGTGCGTGCGCTGCGCTGCGGTGCGCAGGCGGGGAGTTAGAGCGGACTGGAAAGCGTGCGGGTTCTTTTACATGGTGCTGTATGGTGCACACCCGGATTACTTCTCTGCGGGGACCGGGAGCGGTAACTTAGTGCATCAACTGATGTCACTGCAGCGCCCCTGACCGGGAGGTCCTAGGTTCCCACTCCCCACGGCGGCAGGATTTTCGACACTAGCTTTCCAGCTAGGTCGAATTTTGTCGCTGTCTGGAGGAGAATTCTAGCGGCCGGCTGCTCTGATCGGTAGGTTTCCGTGGTTTCTCCGATCAACACCAGCCGAATGCCGGAGCAGTACCCTAACAAACGAACCACGGACCGCGCGCGATCTGTCCTTCCTCTTCCTTGTCCTATCCTCTCCCCTTACACATACATTACACTAACATGCACTACACTACCACATATTCCAGGAGACCGGTTGTGAACTTAGAGCCTGTCCCGGCTATGGTATGGCCCGCTGGTGGGAGAGTCCTGGTTCAGGGAAAACCCCACTAGCCGACGGTAGGTCGGCGCCGGATCGCCATCCGGCGGGGGAAGATCACCGCCATCTCCCGAGAAAAAACATGCACTACACTAACGGGACTAATGACCAGAGCAGTTGACCCTCCCGGAAACATGAAAAAATCAATCAATCAATCAATCTCTGCGGGGGGGTGTCACACAGTGTCCAGCTGTCTTAATGTTTGCTTATAAAGAGTTTCCTATTTATGCTGAATATAAATTGTATTTTTCTTCAGAATTAGAAGTATTCAAGTATTATTTAAATGTTTTTTTATTTATGTTAACTTACAATTAATATTTTTAACCTAAAGAATTGATACATTGATTGACTTTCAGTAAATTATTAAACGCTAAATTTTTAATATGTATCATTGGCTTGGGAGGGGGGAGGGTGCAGCAGCCCCACTAACTCACCCTCCCGTTAGTGCGGTACTGACATTTAGTATATACCTAAAACGTAGTGGTTCAAAAATCCAATTTGACGAATTTTTCTGAATATGCATATTTCAGATCGCATCTATATTAAATATAATAATTTTGATTATAATCGTTTGCCTCTGGTTGTTGCCGTCCATTTCGAATTTATAAAAAACATTTAATTAATTCTCCAAAGTCGCAGCTTGGTACTTCGAGTCATTAGAAAGTTACAACTTGTGCAAGGAAGACTTCCTCTCCCATTGAAATGACTTCCAAATTAATTTAATATTATTACTTTGTTAATTAATGCTTTAATTGTTTTGCGGATTTTATAATATCTTGATCAATATATAAAAAAAATCTTTCTCGGAAGTGTCCGTAGCCCGATTTCTTCACTGTCCGAACTGTTATTTACCGAATCACGCTCTACGCTATATGCCTCCTGGGCATTTAATCCTGCTTCGCTTTCTGGAATCTGTAGAAACTCGGCCCGACGCGTCGCGATGGTGGCAGGATTTTCAACATGAGCTTTTCAGCTAAGTCGAATTCACTCGCGGTATGGAAAAAAAATTCTAGCGGCCGGCTGGTCTGATCGGTAGTTTTCCCTGGTTTCTACGATCAATACCAGGTGTTTACCGAAGCAGTACCTAACTAACGGGCAACGAACCGCGCGCGATTTGTGGCAAATGTGGTTACACTAACATACGCTATAATACCACATATTTCGGGAGACCGGTTGGGCCTTAGAGCTTGTCCCGGCTGGGTCGGTGCCCCACTGGTCGGAGATGCCTCGTTGGGGAAAACCTCGCTAGTCGACGGTAGGTCGGCGCCGGATCTCGCCATTCAGCGGGGGGAAGATCACGGCCATCTCACGATAAAAACATGCACTACACGTACGTGAATAATTACCTCCGTAGTTGACGCGCCCGGAATTACTATCCATCAATCAATCATCAATCATGTGGAAACTCAGGCCGAAAGCAGGGTGGTAGCGCCGAGTGACTTGTCGCGTTCGGAGGCCACGTAGATGCCGCGGGCGGGAATCACCCGATTGCGTACCACTCTCAGCTGTCCTTCTCATCTGCTTCCTGGTTAATCCCCTTTCACTTTTGGGCTTCCCGGAAGGTATACTCAATTGCATACCGACCGATGCTACAAGACGCGGAAGGAGCAAACTTGGTCGGAGACCCAGTATTCAGGAGAATAGCAGATACGTTTTCATACACCAGTCGATGTTGAGGCGCCAATGGACTAACAACACCAAGATGTTTTTGCACCAGTGGAGGGAGAACCTCTGAACAAAGGTCCTTTCCTCCGGCTATGGATCGAATTTAACTTGGAGTCGCGTTTGGCAAGTTCACACCTACTTACTCAAGGAAAACACGTGGCAAACAATTCGAAAATTGTGGCAATTTATTAGCAATAAATTATTAGACAGATTAACAAAGGGTTAACGAATGAGAAGAGCCTAAGAGAGAGGTCACGGAATAAATAATCCATTTAAAAAAACTTTAAAATGTACCTAAAAGTAGTGAAAAGGCTGCAAACTGCAGAAAATAATTCCATAACCCTCCAATTCCGTAAGAAAAAGTTATATTCTTCTCAAAGGCGATAAACTCTATCAGAAATTTCCATTTACAATCTTCCATTTTCCACATTTTCTTATAAAAAATTGATAAATCCGTTCTAGAGTTCTAAAATAACCACAATTAAGGTAATTTTGCTAATAAAAATAAAACAGAATGTCTTGCATTTTCATGATAGTATTGGTTCCGCTTTTGAAGAACAGTCAAAGATCCATCCAATATCGATGATATATCTGTCATTGTGTTTTCGAGATTTTCATAGTATAAACAGCATCTCTTCTTCTTGAATTCGCTCTGTGAAACGTTCGTTGCCGGATTCTTTCGCAGTCCGAACAGTTCGTTAAGCGATTATCTACTGCCTCCTCGTTTCGTTCCGCAGTGTGTAAAAAATAATCCGGGACGAGAAGACGCTCCGGTAGCGGCGAGGGAGGGGGTGGGGACGGCCGTGGCGGCGGCGGCGTGGGAAGCGCGAGACCAGCGCACCACCTGCCAGGCCACCAACCCCCACCCCCACCCCCGCCCCCGCCCCGGCCGCCATCCCCTTTGGCCTCGCTAACGAGTTCTGCCCGCCGCCGTCGTCGCTTTATATTTTGCTTAATAGCCCCGGCCCTGGCCGCGTCCTATCCGCCCTCCGCGCCGCTTCCGTGCCCGAGGACCGGCGGCGGGCGGGGGTTGTCGCGGAGCTGCCCGCCCCCGCCCCCGCCAACGCGTAGAAAACGGCCTCTCATCAGAAGGCCGTCATCGCCTCCGGGGTGCCATCCTGGAGGACGATTGCCCTTGATGTAGAGCGTGCCATGTGTGGAGTATCCCAGCCAAAGGCGTTCGACCGGGAGCGGTAGCTCAGTGATGTCACTGCAGCGTCTCTGACCGGTAATGCACGAAGAGGAAACAGCGATTACTTTCTTGCACAGGTGGAATTAAGAAGTTATGGAATATCCTTCAAACTCCCCTGGCATGAATATTTGCGAATAATTATTATACTCTGTTAGGATCCTGTAGGAAGGATATATAGGAATCTATAGGAAGTAATCTCTCTCAGAACATCAGGTCTCTCGATATTCCATCGTTTCTCAGTAGGTTTAATATCTCTACAATCTACACGCTCACACTACAATCTCGCTGAAGGATGCTTTCTGATGCCACACATTTGGCATTCGGGAAAAGATGTAGAATTCTGTCTGTGATTCTACTTAAATTGTGTCATAGCATTTTGCTTGTGGCTGCAGTTCAATCCGTGTCATAACTTTGTTGCTTTCTTTGTATACAGACCTCGAATATTATGATATTATTTCTCCACATGAATCAGTGAAAATATTTTATTAAATCGTACTTCTGCAAGTAGTTGTTATTGTGTTTAACACCTGTGAAAATTAATTTGAGTCTTAAGAGGGGATAACAAATGAAAACGACGCTATCACCTGGGTCTCTCCTTGTAGTGCGATCACTGTTCGCCCCACTCTAGCGGGTGAGCGTTGAGATTCATATCTGCTTGTTAGGCAGATCCCTCGATTGCGCTTTATGGGCTTTAATTACCGTACTTACGGCATTATATTTTCATTCATTCATGTTTACAGGGTATGAATGCAAATGGCATCTTTAAACATCGATGATTGAATGATAATGACTGCCAGTGCCGAAGCCGTGTTCTTTCTGGGAATGGATATTTGACATAAGAACTGAAGGGGCGGTTGGGGTTTCGGCGTGGAGGTGCAGAGGTCCTTCCCGCTTATGAAAAGGCGCGTGCGCTAGTCTGACACTCGTTCTGCGCAGCACCAGATACGTCACGAACCCACGTGACCACAGCACGGGTACATCGTTTGAGACTTCAGGCCAGACGCTGGCCGCCATGCTCATTGGCAAACGGCAAGTGTTAAGAAACCTTTCCGAGAGGCATAAAGTGACAATTTTCAACGGTGGCCAACCAAAAGATGAAGGTGTAGTTGAAATAACAGATGCTACATTAAAAAAAACAACTTCATATAACTGTATTGATTGTAGTCGCTTTTGTGGCTCCCAGACAGCAGAAAACTGATGATGATGGCTAAGCCATCGAAAGTTGCTATTTTTGAAATAAATACTATTGTTGACGATGACAACGCCTTCAATCATTTCAATTCATATAACTGTTTTAATGTCTTGTAACAGGACGATAGCTTTAGTATCTGGCTGCAGTTAAAATGTCCACTAATATTGTGACGCAATCTGATGCACTCAGCTCATTGGCTGAAGCCGGATAGACTGCGCAATAGCTCCCCCGCTCTCCCTCGCGTGCGAGATCCGCCAGCGCCCGCCTGCAAGATGGCGGGCAGGCGCTCGTGCGGAGGAGGCCTTCCGTACACCCCTGGCGCCGTCGGCCTTGGACGGAAGCAAAGGGTTGCTTGGGAGCCAGCCCCGCCGCCGCCGCTGCGGGCGAATGTTGCGGCGGCAGACGCTGCGTTGCAGCCGGCCCTCCCGCCCCCGCCCCGCCCCCGCCCCGCCCCCGCCTTCTCGCCCTGCCACCCCCTCCCTCGCGTGGGAAGCGTCGCCGCCGCCGCCCCCGCCGCCGCCGCCGCTGCACAGCCACCCGCGCTGCAGTCGCGATCGCCAGCCCCGAGTCCAAGCAGAGGAGGAGAGCGGATCCTAAAGTGGGCGTATTTTTCTGACCCGCAATCAGTACGCTCCTGAAACATAACTACGGGGCGGATTTTGATGACCTAAAACATCGCCAAAAATGATCAATAAAATCTCTTAAATGTTTTAAAATGCCCTAAAAGCAAAGAAAAATGACGTAAAAAATGTGATCAAAATCAGTTCAGATGAACAACTTAAGCTGTTGGATATGTTACTGCTGTAATCGAGACTTCATCTATTCGTTCAAGTGAACTCTGTTTTCAAACTTTTGGTTTGGACTGTTCTTTATCAGAAAATCTGTCTTTAGTTATCCAAAATTAGCTGAATGTCCAATGATGCTGACAGACGTCACAAGAACCTTAGCTTACATACTCACAATGGCTGACATTACAACTTCTGAGCGAGGAAATAGAATAGTCTACCAGGCATAGGTACTGAGGAATGCTGTGGAGAACATTTGTTACATCTCGCAAATAGTATTTGAAGCAAGTACCATTAAAATGACATTAAAAATCGATAAACATAAGCGAAAATGCATTAAAAATGACGCAAAAGTTTGAAAAAATGACTTATTAGCAGAAATCGATAAAAAATGCAAAAAAGACGTATAAAAATGGGTAAATTCCTTTTGTTATGAAATAAAACGAATTTCTGTTGTAGACGGCATTGTTCTAAAGTGAAAAGAAACAAATGACATTTCACTCAAATCCGCCCCTAATCATAACGTGTCACGGGTGGGAGGAGGAGAACGAGTTTACGTTGAATGTTCAAAGGGGGAGGTTCTTGTTTCTATAAAACGTAATGCAATTTACTGTTTTTCACAAATTAAACATCTGATGTAGGAAAAAAGACACACTGCATAATAAAAACAATTACTGTTTTCATATTTTGTGATTTATCTGTTATCAAACAATGAAGTTACAAAAACTATTTTAGAGCGACATATTTGTTATATGAATACTTTTTTTTAGCGTTTATTAGAAAATCGTATTATAAGTCGTGAAAGCTTTGTTTGAAGTTTATCTTCGTAATCAAATTAGATTTTAATTATTCAGTAATTAATTAAGTTTTCTTGGATGACAAAGGTGTTCATAAATGTTTATATAACGATTGACGCAAATGACAATAACTGACATTTTATTTCATAGGAAAAGTGCAAAAAAATCTACATGAAATTAGTTGCACGTAGCGTATGAAGGGAGTTTCCATTGTCATAAGTTGTCTCCTTGAAACTTCTTAAGCTTCCTTGGGGACACGGACATGTCATGTTGGTTGCTCAGCTGAGACAAACTCTTCTGTCAATCTTGATTGTGCTTGTGAGGTTCTTGTTGTGTCTCCTTGCATCACGTCGCTTGATTGATTGATTGATTTTTTCGTGTTTCCGGGCACATCAACTGCTTTGGTTTAGTTCCGTTAGTGTAGTGCATATTTTGCTCGGGAGATGGCGATGATCTTCCTTCTGGATGACGAGATCCGGCGCCGACGTACCGTCGGCTACTGGGGTTTCCCCCTAACCAGAACTATCCCACTAGCGGGGCACCGCCCCAACCGGGACAAGTTCTAAGCTCCCGACCGGTCTCCCGGAATATGTAGTGTAGTGCATGTTAGTGTAAGAGTGTAAGGGGAGAGGAGAGGATAGGACAAGGAAGAGGAAGGAAAGCGCGCGGTCTGTGGCCCGTTTCTTAGGGCACTGCTCCGGCATTCGCCTGGTGTTGATTGGAGAAACCACGGAAAACTACCGATCAGAGCAGCCGGCCGCTAGAATTCTCCTCCAGACAGCGACTGAATTCGACCTAGCTGAAAAGCTAGTGTCGAAAATCCGGCCGCCGTCAGGGCTCGAATCCAGGACCTCCCGGTCAGAGGCGCTGCAATGACATCAGTTGATGCACAGAGCTACCGCTCCGGGTCATCACGTCGCAACGTTCTTGTGCGCTGCTCGTTTGCACAGACGAACATTCTCGCTCGCCCGCCGCGCCGAGTCGATGGCTACTCACAGATACGCGCTCGAGCACACCCAGACGGCCACGGCATTCCGGGCACGAGGACGGAATCAAGATATCGCGCGAGGATGGAGGACGCCGACCTGCGCTTCGGACCATGACGTACGAGAAGCCTCTTGCAGAGGACGGGAATAGAGGACACCAGGCTCCTGAGTCCTCAAATGAGATTGATTCCGCGGCACACGTGAAGGTGGTTGTTGTTGCTACTTGAATTATTTTTCATTTGATAAATTTATTCAATGGGATGTAACGATTTATAAATACACCCTAGGGTACGAAAATTGCAGAGGACCAATAAATAAACAGAATAATAATTATCTACTGGAATATATATATATATATATATATATATATATATATATATATATATATATATATATATTTAAGGTCGCAGCAACATCTAGATCATTAGCGACCACTATTGGAGTTAACGGTATGATAACTATGAAGACGAAACGATATAGTGATGATAATGGGTGAAAGGACGAACACAAATACAACCATGCTCGAGGCGGCACTCGAACCCGCAACCCTTTAATTAATACATGTCTAAATATGCGCTTATTTTAACAAAGAAATTCTTGCAAAAGAAAATTTCCTTTGAAGTTTTATTGTTAGTTTGTTTCATATTGAGTTTAAAACTTAGTCGCTGTTTATTAGAGCACAGTATTTTTGATGTTTCTCTGAATGCACAATTGAAACAAATTTTGGGCCGTAATTTAGGAGTTCTTCTCTTTGAAATGTGAAAATCAAGGATTGCAAATGAAGAAAATTGGACTAGATATCTTCCCTAAGAGCATTCTTAACATTTGTTTCACTTTGTGTGAATTGTAATTTCCCTCGTCAGATTGTGTAATCGTCCCTCGCTAGTGTTTCGAGCGTCCATCCTTAGAGAACGTTGTCAATGACCGAATGTGCAACTGTAGTAATGCCTGCTATACATTGTCAGAGGTTTTATAAAACCAGTTTTATGGAATGTACATACAATGATTTATAAAACGTTTCATAAACAAATGTTTTGTACACGATCAATTTTTTCGTCCAAAACGTTTTCCCTGCCCCTTGTACGAGTACAGTGTATTAATATTACTGTTTCGGTCTCTCGTCTTGCATTGGGATAATAATACATTATGCAAATGAGGATATTTGTGATACTTGATTGAAGAATGCTTCCCTCGAACACTCACTGCCAACAAATTTCGTCATTTCAATGTTCGTTTAATCTATCTTCTTTCGAGGAAACTTACCTAACTAACGGCGGGACGCAAACAGTTTGTTGTGACTTGAGTTTCGTGATTCTCTCCCCAATTGCGTTGTTCTCGGTGGCACTGGCAAATAATTGGCTGATTGGTTGTGGCATAAAGTTATTTCTTGAAAATAGGACTATTATATACGGACGTATTTCTTTTGGACAGTTACGGGTAAAAGCGGTTACTTTTATGGCCTACTGAGCGTGATATAACTTCAATTTTGTTTTCAATTTTTAGCCCTAGTGGTAAAAGTGAGGGGAAGCTCAAATATTGAGATAAGACATTGTGATTGGAACAAAGAAAACGAAATACTGTCTGATTGTATCAGCTTCTAGTGACTATGACTTAACATAATACACAATTAAATAATTAATGATAAATGTGTACACTATTAAAATAAAATGAGTCAGTAAAACTGTCTCATAATAATGTACGACACGCTTGGTAATAGTGATATTATTTTGCTCTAAAAATTCCACCAGTTCGCCTTTCGGCCTCGAGTCGCAATCTATCCTATTCACAACATAAAATATCACTTTTACCACTCTATCATAAATAACTACTGTGAAACTACAAATTTTACCGTGTAAAAAACCAATTTCATTCAATTGACGTAAATTATATAAAAAGCAAAATGTGTCTAGATCCACACGTAGCTCATGGTATATCATTCTGAATTTTCTACTTATATTATCAAAACCTACTTTTCTTTAAGATCAGATTTACATGCTTCCTTTTAACGAGTCAGGACCTTTAGAGAATATGCTTGTGCGCTGTGTCTTCCTACATGCGACATTATGCATGCGCGTGTTTGCTAAAACTTCTGAATCGTTCGTCCATAGAAAACTTATAAACCGTATCCAAGAGACACTATTTCATCGCCATTCAAAGAGTATATTTTGAGAAATTATTGGAAAATAAAAGAACGTAGGAGTGTTATGTATGTCGAGAATTCTGTCATTCTCTTGATACGTTGACTCATTAACGAATGTCTGTACTGATAGCTAAAAGCCAACCGGTGAATCTAGATGTTCTCTGGGCATTCCTGAATGATACAAAATGTAAATTTAATTGGACTATTCGCAACATTCTTGAAACAACTTTGAACCTAATCGGTTGGAATTTCTGCAAGAAACAAGGAAAGCTACCTACGAGATTGAATTTCAAACATCCACTCGACGGACCAGCACCATCCGAACGAGCCAAATGCAGTTAGCTTTTATAGTCAAGTTAGTTATATTATTATTAGTTAGTTATATTCAAATGTTGAAGTAGCGCAAAGAATCTAATTTGGTTTTTAAATCAATTATTTACGCGTGTCTTCTCAAAATAAATTATTTAATTCACTCAGTGACAAAGAAGTATAATGTGAGAAATTCTGACAAAATAAAAGAAGTCAGTTCGATAATATTTTTACAGCGCATTTGCCCCCATAAGAAATATCCTAATTTAAGGCTTAGAAGCCTGGAATTGAAGTCAAGGATTTGCCTGGGGCTTCCCTAGAATAGAGTGTATACTCATTTGGAAACTTTACAAGTTTTTAAGCCATGTTTGTTAGTTGGTATTGCCGCAAAGAGAAAGCTGCGCCATGAAATTCCAAGCCCCCTGACATTCCAATGTCAGGAATTCGCATTGGAACGCACGAGGCGACTGCGAGCACATATCCCTGGCATTCATGTGCTGACCTAGCACTGATAATGACTGTTTTTTCTTCTATTGACTCTCTAAAATACATTATTCTATCTGCGTTCAAAACAAAAGGTTCTATATTGAAAGAAAGAAATGAAGACATTTTGTAGTTCTACCGTTACTTCGTCTCAATAAATCACTGAATTTAACGCTTAGTGGCGTGAAGCGAAGCATTGCAAATCCATGCAAATCTTATCTGAAGGCTTTCTGAATCCATACTTAATTCCACAATCTTCGAGTGCACATCACTTTGGTGACTTGGGTTTTAGAGATCCCTTGAAACTCCAACGATACAGCCCCCACTCGATGGCAAGAGGTGCCGTAACGGCGTATTGATACAGTTCAGCGCTTCCCAAGGACTGATCTAGTGCAAAGAATATAATTCCATTTTCTACTTGAACTATCTTTATTAAGACTTTGAGAAAAAAACGATTTCATTAAACATTACGACAACGAGCTATATTGAGTGAAAATAGAATAATACTCCTCTGTATTATATATAGTTTGTGTCAGTAAAAAAAAAAATTCCGCTCTTAGTATTCAAGCCTGGAACTCCCCGCCATAGAACGGAATGCTTCACCAACAGGACAATTCGCGTGTGCTTAGAAGCACACCGGTCTCCTGCGCTGGGAGATCGCATTACAAAGCGCCTCCTGGAGCCCAACGGCCCGTTCCCAGCGGATGGCGTCAGGTGCGGCGGGCGGGCGGGCGCTCATCCCGGGCGTCCAGGTGCTGACCTAGCGCACAGTGCGCGGGCGTCGCCGAGGCGGCCGCACTTTGAATGCCGCCTCTAACAAGGGGCACCTTCGGACGTCGTTAGGCGGCCGCACGCAGGGCGGGAGATCCTCCGGCGCGGCGGCCGCCTGCTTCGTCACGCGCGCCGGAAGCGGAGGAGGAGGAGGAGGAGGAGGAAGAGGTTGCGTTGCGTATGCGGAGGGGGAGGTGATTGGGGGAGGAAGATTGGCGATGATGATGGGAGAAGCGAAGGCGGTGGGACGGCGGGTGTTAGCTGGTTAGACGTGGTGGTGGTGGTGGTGCAAAAGGTGATGAAGGTGGGGTGGTGGGGAGAGGCTGAGGAGGCGAGGAGTTGGAGGGCAGCGGGGGGCAGTAGTGGAAGTGACTGTGGTGAAGATTGGCGATGATGATGGGAGAAGCGAAGGCGGTGGGACGGCGGGTGTTAGCTGTGTTAGAAGTGGTGGTGGTGGTGCAAAAGGTGATGAAGGTGGCGGTGGAGATGGCTGAGGAGGCGATGAGTTGGAGGGCAGCGGGGGACAGTGGTGGAAGTGATTGTGGTGAAGATTGGCGATGACGATGGCGGAGGCGAAGGTGGTAGCTATAGCAGAAGTGGTGGCGGTTCAAAAGGTGGGGGAGGTGCCTGTGGTGGAGTTGGCGGAGGGGCGGGGGGGGCGGAAGCAGGGCAAGAGGTGGCGATGCCGGTTGCGTTGCGGAGGACGGGGTGGAAGTGGTAGGGAATGGAGATTGGCGATGACGATGTTAGAGGCGAAGGTTGGGCGCACGCTACCAGAGGTGGTGGAGGTGGCGGTGACCGAGGAGTTGGCGAAGGAAGAGGTGGAAGAGTTGCTGGAGGAGGCGGGGTGGTGAAGCGTGAGGGGCGGTTAAGGGGGAAACAGGCGCACCCGAGACGAAAGCGAATGAGCGGGTGATGGTGACAGACATTGGCGAGGGCGGTGAGAGTGTCTTCGGGGCGTGGGCGGCGGTGGCAGCGTGGGCGACGGTGGCGGCGTGGGCGGCGTGGGCGGCGGTGGCGGCGCGGGCGGCGTGGGCGTCGGTGGCGGCGTGGGCGTCGGTGGCGGCGTGGGCGGCGGTGGCGGCGTGGGCGTCGGTGGCGGCGTGGGCGGCGTGGGCGGCGGTGGCGGCGTGGGCGGCGGTGGCGGCGTGGGCGGCGGTGGCGTGGGCGCGGGCGGCGTGGGCGGCGTGGGCGGCGGTGGCGGCGTGGGCGGCGGTGGCGGCGTGGGCGGCGGTGGCTGTGGGCGGCGAGGGCGGCGGGGTGGCGGGAGCGGCGGGGGCGGCGGGGTGGCGGGAGCGGCGGGTGCTGTAGGTCGTCTATAACGCCGGAGACGGCCGCCGGACCGGCGTCGTCGACAGCGGCGATGCGCGAAGTCTTCCTCCGGGCCCAAAGAAAGCGAGCGGAAACACACTTCTGAATAGACCGCCTCCGCCGGCTCCTTAGGCCGTTCACCGCGGCGCGGCGCCGCGGACAATGGGATCCCCCGCGTGAGAGGAGGTCCGGTGAGGCGGGGGTGGGGCGGGGGCGGGGGCGGCTTGTCTTAAAGAGCGGGTCACGCTCGCTGGAAGCGGCGCAGCGGCTCGAGCGGAGGTGGACCGTTGGTCGCGGGCGGACGCCAAGCCCTGCCCTGGGGCACTCCGCCGCGCCGTGAGCAGGCAGGGGGGAGTGGGCGGGCTTTACAGCGAGATGGCTCTCGAGTGGGAAGGGACACGGAAGGGGGAGGAGAACTATATCATCAAATGAGGTCTGTTTTACCAGTTAAACCGATGAGTAAAAAGAGTTTAGTGGTTTTTTATCTTACTTCACTTTTAATTCTTTTGCAAAACCATTAACCGTTAAAGAGGATCGGTGAATGGTCGTTTTAATCAGTTATATAAATGGCACTCAGTTATTCTGATTATTATTATTATTATTATTATTATTATTATTATTATTATTATTATTATTGTTGTTGTTGTTATTACTCTTATTGTTATTATTTTAAATTATTATTGTTCTTCTTCTTCTTCTTCTTCTTATTATTTTTTACAAAAGTATGTAGAACTATTGTAGTGCGTTAAGGATTTTCCTGTATCTGTACATACATTTTTAAATGAATTATCCTAAATCCATTCAAATGCGAACGAATCTTTAAAATGATGAATTTTGAGGATTGGATTTCACCATTTAGATTTGTTAATGATCCTTCAATTTGCAAACCATCTGCTATATTTACCTTAAATTTACCAAAATAAAGATGATCACGTCTACAAATCTCTGATCAATCGCCTAGTTTACTATATACAGTTGCCTCGCGATTTTCAGAGTTGAAGTAAATCGCGTATCCGCGTTCACCAAAGCAAAATCAGAAAAACAAAATAATCAATTAAGAAATTCAACACGAAAGTGTATGTATTGCTGCAGTCGTAGCAAGCTGGCTTGTGAAGTGGGCGATGTTCATTCTACAAATACTTGGACTACCTCGAAATTCGTAATCATAGGATTCGCTGGCCAAATTTTTCCACCTTTGTTTTTACCTTTTTCAGTTTCAGTTATGTGTCTGCGACAATGTTAACGACCTCTAGTTATTTATAACGTTTTCTGTAATTTGCATTTTCACACTAAACATAATCGTTTACCAACAAAATTGTACACAAACCTTTATCAAATACACTTCGAATTATGTTTTTCGTATTCGAAGTAGTCTCTACCTCAAATTACCTCCCATAATTGCTTGTCTGCTGCATTGGATCTCGACGTGTGGTGATGCGGCATACTGTTTCTCCCAATCAAACGGGCTAAGCCATGCCCTCAGCCACGGCGTGGCGGGTTAGATTCGTTTTTTATTAGTGATTCAGGGCACATCTACTGCTAGTCCCTTCAGTATAGTGGCTGTTTTATATATTTTTTATCGCGGGAGATGGCCGTGATCTTCCCCCGTTGGCCGGTGAGATCTGGTGATGATCTACGTCGGCTTGCGGGGATTTTCCCTAACCAGGTATCTCCCCCCAACGTGACATTGTCCCAGCCGAGACCAGCTCTAAGCCCTCGACTAATCGCCCGACAAGTGTGGTAGTGCAGTGCATGCACTGCAGCTAGAGTTGAGGAGAGACAACGTTGAAGATAAGGAAGTTCCTTGATTGATTGATTGATTTTTTCGTGTTAGTCCCGTTAGTGTTGTGCATGTTTTTTTCGCGAGAGATGGCGGTGATCTTCCCCCGCTAGATGGCGAGATCCGGCGCTGACCTACCGTAGGGTAGTGGGGTTTCTCCCTAACCAGGACTCTCCCACCAGCCAGGCACCGCACCAGCCGGGACAAGCTCTAAGCTCACGACCGGTCTCCCGGAATATGTGATAGTGTAATGCATGTTAGTGTAAGTGTGTGTGTGTAAGAGGAGAGGATAGGGCAAGGAAAAGGAAGGACAGATCGCGCGCGGTCCGTGGCCCTTTCGGTATAGTACTGCTCCGGCATTCGCCTGGTGTTGATCGGATAAACCACGGAAAACTACCGATCAGAGCATCCGGCCGCTAGAAAAGTTCGTTGATGAGAACATACATTGCGAGAGGATATATGGCAGAAGTTATCACTTCTGGTAGTGGCAAGTTGTGGCGTTACACATTAATAGCAAGCAGTCTGTCATTTCTATAGAACATTTGAAGCCAGCTTATTTAGACTCCGTTGAACTGCCGGAAAAAGTTTCTCCGGAAACTACCGAAACACTATCTGCATCTAAAGAATTTTTCTCCAAGAAAATTACTTTCCCGTAATTCGTTTCCGTGTAGTTTACTTTCTTACACACTACTCGTGTAGTATGGAGAGAGTTTAAGATTGCTGTCGGAACTGGTGATTTTTTGACAGAAACTCTCGTGTTGGAGATCGATGATATCGAAAATGTAGATAAATCTTGTTCCTATTCGTAATAAGTGACTTCTTCTAACATACTGCATCAGGAGAACACATTTTCTGCATCCTTGATACCGAAAAATTGATTGTCAGTAAAACGCCTGTGTTAGTCCGGCTGTATCTCTGTATGTGATCGACACTAACGCCTAAACTGATCCTGACTGATGAAACTGATGAAAATTTTCCTCAAATTTTGTGTTCCTTCATGGATCTGGCCTAACTCAAGACTCTGAGAATTTCAAACGGATATTTTTATTTAGGATTTATTTTCATCAAGCCTCAATTTTTCAAAAATTTCCTAAATATGGCTCAATTTTTTTGGATTATTTTTCTGCTTCTGGCATATAGCAAAGGACATTAAAAATGGCGTATGACTTTTTTCTCCTGAACTCTGAATTTTGAAAATTGCAAAAGTTAAAATTTTTTTCAACTTCTTCCTAAAACTACAATACAACAAACACATTTAATATATTTTATCTGAATAAAATATGTTGTTCAAAAAAATTTAAATAAGGTTTTTGTAATTTTGCATGAAATATAGTAAATTTTTCAATAATTATTTTCTCAAAAAGGCTCCAAATTTATGCTTCAAACAGAAAAGCACGCTTTCAAAATATGAAAAAAAAATCATTGTCAAACTGCATAACTGCATAGAATTTCCTTGAAGTGAAGGCAATTTTTAAAATCAATTTTTAAAATAACTTTTATCAAAAACCTTCGATATGAGGTCGTTTTGTTGTTCAGTTTCAAATTCGCCATTACATGGATGCCTAACTGACATCTACATTAGCAATATCTGATTTGGAGAGATATTTACAAAACATGTTAAAATCAATGAGGATTTTTTAAGGTTCTGCGTTTCACAATCTTTAAAGATTTGCACGTGTATTTCAAGCCGATCATTTTAGATATTTTTTTCTATTTAATTCAATGTTTTTGTTTTTGGATAAGGTGTGGCAGTTCTCATCAGATGGAGGAGGGTACTTTCCATGAAGTCAAGCGGTCTCAAACAGGTGAACGTACCAGGAAAGACCCAGATGAGGAGGGAGAGATGTGAAACGGTCTAGTCCGTTTAAAGCAAAAAGAATCTGTACTACGATTTTGGGATCAATTCTTTTTCAATTCTTTCATTTCTTTCTTTTCTTCAATCAAGTTGGATATGTATGTAATGTTCAGAGTCATTGCTTTATAGCAAAAGGGAAAACACAATGCAGAAAATGGAAAAATATTGTGTAACATTTAGAAATGGAAAGTTAATGTCTACTACGGTGTAAACAAGTGGTCTATGCATCGCTAGAAATTTTGTTTGAAAAGGATACTTTTGTTGTTTTACTGATTGCAAAAGTGATTATAAATAAAGGAGGATAAGAGATGTAAAGGAAAAGATGAGTTGTTTGCATTTAGGCTTAAACGAATCCCATAGACTCCTTTCTCTCGTGTTTTTCTACTCCTCCATGTGCAGTTTTTTCAGCGCTCTTTTGTCAATGTAAAGAAAGTACTCTAAGAGAAGTAAAGCATATCATCAAATGGATCATCATTAAATTCATATATTTGATCACTTTAGGCTCTCTAATGTGAAAGTGAGAAAGGAAATGCAGGTGTAAGTGAATGAAACTCCGAATCTGAAATTCCTTTATGGTAGTCTCTATGCACTTCTTTATAAATTCCAATTGCGTAATAACTTCTATTCCATGTATACAGAGGAACCACGGTCACTGTCTCCCTCTCTCCCTTTTCTAAAGGGGAGAAACAAAGGTCGAGTTGAAAAGATAATTTATATTTTTGGAACTTCAAAATGGCCGTTTATAAGAGTTCAACAAAGAACACAAATATTCGAGAAATCAAAGAATCAGCTTCATCAGTGCCGGCACTAAGCATGGGCAGACCGGGCGATCGCCTGGGACCTCGTAAATCAAGGAGCCCGTGATGGAACTGACGGGGAAAATAGTACAAAATTGAGGAAGAAATTAGAACTCGAAAACATCGTTATCGTCATTTTATAAATCGCGGTACAGTAGTCTGATATTTCATAACATTTTCAGTTAATTTTTTTACCTTAAGTAGTTAATTATAGTCATTAATTATACGTAGAGGACGGATTTTAATTATTTTATGTTTTTTTTTTTAGATTTTTTTAATTTTTTATAAATTTTCCCTCATTTTTAAAGTATTTTTTGCTGATACCATTTTAATGGGAATATCTTCACATAATATTTACGAATTGCAACAAATGTTCGCCACTGAATTCCTGAGAAGCCTATTCGATTTCTTCGCTCAAAACTTGTAATATCAGTCGTTGTATGCAATCTAAAGAGGTTCCTGTGACGACTAACAGCGTCATTTCCTACGGCCGATTTCGGGTTTACTAAAGGCAGAGATTTCCTGGTAAAGAACAGTCCAATCCAAACGTCTAGAAGCTGGGTTCACTTGAACGAAAGGAAGAAGCCTTGATTACATCAGTAATATACTAATCCAACAGTTTGAGTAGTTCATCTGAACTGGTTTTGATCAATTTGTTCACATTGGGCACGTTAAAATCATTTTTGACGATGTTTTATTTTGGTCTTCAAAATCCGCCCCTTACTTATAAGGTAGAGCTCTATGAAATGAACTAAATGACGCTAACATTAAAATAGATTCGAATGACATTCATATTAATTATTTCATGTATTTAACAAGTGATTTTATTTAACTCTAACTAAACACAATACCATTTTTGCGTTTTAAACTCCCTGTGGAAATTGTGTTGTTTGGTCACTAAATACCTCTACTTAAAACTATTATTTTAAAAAAAGTTTCCAAAATCTTTTTCTGGCTTAAACGTTGTAGTTTTAGTTATTTGTTGAAATGAAATAACTCGTATAGTTCCTCGATACAACTTTCACAATTAATTTTTGGGGGAAGAGGGGAGGTGTATGTTTCAGCATTGCCTCAGGCCGAAAATTGTCTAGCTCCGGCACTACGCATCATCAACAATCGCGGATCTACTGCATTCTCGGACATGAGCTCTGAAGGGTCTACGTTGGGAACCTGCACCCTCGTTATGTAGTCAAATGGGAAAGCAAAGCGCACCATTGTGTAATCAGTCTCTCTTTTTTAATCGGACGTGTATACGCCAACGCCGCTCGCTTTCTCCTTGCAATGGAAATGTTGTGATCCTCTGAGTGAAAGCGGTGGGAGAGGTAAAAGACGCCAGTCGCAATGTTGGTGCAACCATTACAGCGCCTACGCAGCCTCATTGTATATTTACGTGAGGAACTTGGTTTTCATTTCGTGCGGTGATATATAGAATATAATTAGGTGGATACAGGTCGGTTCGTCTTTATTTTACACACCAATGGTCGTTCTGCATGTTGTATGTTTTAATTTTTAATTGGAAATTTTTATCAGTCAATATTCATTAATGTTTGTCTTGGATTGCTTTCCGCCATTATCGTAACTGAAAAGAGGTATTGTTTTATCCGTTTGGTCAAACTTTATTTTAGGATAGGCCAGTGTTCATTTTCATGTTTATTATTTATTAATTGTGCGAGTTATATTCCTGTAGATGTCTCACTGGAATATATTCATTTGTTTTGTATGAATATGCATGTATTTCTTTCATTGATTGCTATTCCATATTTCAGGGAATGAGAGAGAATGTTCTTTAATTTGATTTCTTTGACTAGTTAGATGATGTAGAAAGCCACAAATGTTTTGTCAAACACGAATGCGTAACTCAGTTATGAAGAGAAAAATAGGGGGTAGGAAGAGAGTGTGAGGAGAAAGGAAGATTAGAAAAAATGGCAAACGAGTCGAGAGAATATTAATACGAGGTGACTACAGTATAGAAATCGGACGTTAGCAGAATTTATTGAATGTAATTTTCAATGTAAGGTGAGATAAACCTAAGAAGGTCGAGAAAGATGAGAAAAGAAGTTCCGTAGGGCCAAAATAGGCTCTTGCCTAATCCCTGAAGTGAAAAAGAGGAAAAAGAAAACAAAAAAAAATAAAAAAAAAGGAAAGGGGGTGTAAAAAATTTGAATAAGGAGAAGAATCAAAGAGAGAAGGTAGACTGATAAAGATTTCTAATCCTCCCTAGATACTTGTGGCGTCATGGAGAAAAACACACAGACATTTACAAGTGTGTCCAAGTTTATTTACACGTTTGTACAATAACCAGCTTATGCCCCGACACTACACCCTTGTATTTCCCTGCGGATACCCCACATAGATTGGGAGGCCCCGCCTCCTCTGACGCTACCTCCGCGCTACTACCGTGACCTCGTCACCCGTGCAATAGGAACGACACGCTCCAGCCTGGGCGTAAAGGTTTGCGCATCGCGCGAGGTTTCCAGAAAAAAAAAAGTGTGAGGTCGTCGGCTCGATTTTATACCAGCGTGCAGCCGTCACGTGACCGTCCTAGGTGTGGGAGGGAGGCTCGCGTCTACCACGTGACCTTCCCGGTCAAGCTGGCGTCCCCTTTGGCTGAATGTATCCCAACGCCGGGGCGCCCAGCTCTTCAGCTCGCAGGTATGCGATACTTCCGCTCCTCCTCCCACCCACGGCCGCCAACGTGACGCTACACTTGCATTAGAAACTAAATTCGTTCACGATTTCTTGTTACTCATCACTGAGCAACACACGAACTTCGCAAGATAGCACAGATTTGACTGATTCATTAGTGATTCCAGGCATTTCAACTGGTAAAGTCATTAGTCTCGAAAATGTAATGCGTGTGTTTTCTTTGTGGAGTGGCGGAGATATTCCCCCGCTGGATGGTGATATCTGGCGCCAACCTGCACGTCGGATAGCGGGGTTTTCCCCAACAGTGGGGCACCTCCCCAGTCGGGGCAAGCTCTATGTAAGCTTCCGTCTGGTCTCCCGGCATGTGTGGTAGCGTAGGGTATGTAAATGTGAGCGGGCAGAAGTGAGGGGCGAGAATAGATTTAGGAAGAAGAAAGAAAGATTGCGCGCGGTCCGTGGCCCGTTTGTTAGGATACTGCTCCGGCATTCGCCTGACGTTGATCAGAGAAACTGTAGAAAACTTCCGATCAGAGCAGCCGGTAGCTAGAATTCTCCTCCAGACAGCGGTTGAATTCGTCCTGACTACGTAGCCAGTGTCGAAAATCCTGTCACAGGCGGGACTCGAACCCTTGGACCTCTCTGTCAGAGGCTCTGCAGGGACATCAGTTGATGCTCTGAGCCACCTTTCCCGGTTCGACTGTTGCTTTCTCCAATTTCTTCTCAATCTTGTTTTTCTCAGGTGGTTCTCACTTCGCGAAAAATTGCCAACAACGGCCTTTCATCCACGGAAGAGCAGTCGACCGCTCTCGTTCCTCGCCCCACGGAGCACCAGCGCGCGACCCGACTCAGCACAGATTTGTTTCCATCGCCTCGCCGCTTTTATCTATTTATTTAGTCAAAAACAGTCAAAAACTGTAAGTGACGTATGGGGGAGAAAATCATCTGCGCACGCTTTCTTGAATTTCAGAGTCTCTTCCCAACAATTTAACTAATAGTTTAATATGAATAATAATAATAATAATAATAATACAAACAATCATCATAAAGGAATCCAAGTTCAAACGCTCTCTTTAAATGGGAATAATCGTGAATAATAATAATAATAATAATAATAATAATAATAATAATAATAATTAATATTCAGAAATCGATACTGATCAATACCTGCTCTCTGGTCAGAAAATACACGGGTGAAACCATGTAAAAATATGAGATAATCATTTTCTATAATTGATAATTAAGTAATAATTGTCTGGTTGATATTTTATATCCTTTATATAATTTTATTTGATAGTAATATATTTTAATGTTTGATTGTATGTTTCCTACATCATTATATAATCATGCTCTGATTGATATCTGTGTGATTGTACAATACCAGGAAACTGTGAATAAAGAAAATAATAATAATAATAATAATAATAATAATAACAACAACAACAAATTTAAAAAAGCGATGGATTAACATTTCAAATACTAGATATTTTCGTTGCCAAATTATGGAAAACTTATTTTTAACGGTAAAGGAACAAACAGATTTGATTTTTCTGCCGCTTCCAAACGCCCAACCCCACGTGGCACATGAGGCGCGCACACGCCTCTCGCGGCGGCGGCGGCTGCGTCTTCCCGCCGCGGGCGCCGCCTCCGCCTCGCGAAGGGGCCAACGGAAAGGCCTCCTCGTGGACGCGTTCCAACTCCGCACAGCGCCAGCGTCGCGACGGCGGCGTCGCGTCGCGTCGACTCGCGTCGCGACGCGACGCCGCAGCGTGGAGCTAGCCGCCCCCTGGCGGCGTCGCACTATGCACAGAAAGAAGGAAATAAACGGACAAAAATGCAATCATTAAACAAAACAAAACAAAACACAAACACAAACAAAAAAGAATCGCAAAAATAGTTAAACTACAACAGCACATAGTTTCTCGTATTATTGGGAATGGTTACTTAATATTATAATAATAAAATAAACGGGCCATCCTTAAAAAAAGAAAAATAATTGCGAAATCAGTTAAATTAGAGGTGTTACAACAGCATATAGGTGCACGAAGTTTTTGGATCGGTTAGGTGACATTGTAATATTGCATTTTTAATCTTATTAACATTTCAGTCATCATTTGAAAAAGTCCAAATCAATTTAAACGACGCGTCTGCGGTGTGAATCTGCAATTCTTTCGTCAGTCAGGAACAGTAGTATTTTCTAACTTTTCCAATAGAAAACAATATGAATAAATTACAATTATTACGCAGTACATGACACAGACAAAGGCCAATTTCACGCAAGATTACCGTGCTTAAATAGAAGTAAGTTTTAAATGTTTGAAGCTGTCAAATTAAACATCTAGACCTGAAGGCAACCAATTAATCGCCTTCTGAATACATTAAAATAATAATCCAAATTCATCCCCTTTTTCATTTAAATATTATTTCTGTAACAGAGTAGTTGTATAAAATTAATTCTTTGAATTTCAAATTGCCGTGCCCCGGCATTGCCATTGCATTGCGACATATCTCGTGAAATCCATTTTTTAAAGTTTTAAGTGCAAGAAATTTGTTTTTGCAATTTCAATGATGCAGGAATTACGCGAAATTACTAACAGTTAAAAACCTGCATATGACCTTATTTAAAGATGTAGTTTGGAAGAAATGATTTTGTGATGTAATAAATGTCTTTCATAATCTAACAGTTTTGCAACATAATTACGATGATGCTGCTCTGCGGAAATCGATGTTGTGGAGGGGGCACACCCGCCAATCAAAATTTTACCAGTAATTTTTTCCCTTCCTGGTATAGCTACAGAGTTTCTATGTCTGGGCCATAATAGGTTCTACCTTTAAGTAGTTGGTTCGACCGGAATGGAAATACTACATAGAAGGCTACTTCTCTGTTCGTGTGTTTCCCATGGTTTTCTCTCAGCAATCTCAGCTGAATGAGCAGATCTAACTACTCATGTACCACAATCAATCCTTCGTTATTCATTAACTTCATGCAGAAATCTACTTAATATGAAAAGTTAATTTGAAAATGCCTAGTTTGTGTGAATCCAAATTAAATCTTTACGAACATATTTCATTTTTATGAAGTAATACGTAGTAAAGGTTTTCTAGTAGGCTTATGTATGTTTTAATGTTAAACTTTAGTGCTGCTCTTAGTACCTTTGATTGAAAATGTTTTAAACAATAATATGAATGTAATAAACATAGCGTTAGTAAATATAATTTCACAGCACCAACAAACACCGAAAAATTTGAATTCCTGATGAATTTGTGATCGTCTTGCTATTTTAAAAATTCATATTTTTCTGATACTCCTAATCAATAATACCTAGAAAGAAATTGAAAAAGGTAATAAGAAACTAGATGCAATGAAAATTTTTATTTTCATACTTTCATAAATCGGACATGTTGGAACAATGCATTTTGTTCGCTCTTTTGGACTCTGTCTCCACTGTACGGAGTGAGGCGGAGCGGGTGGCGGAACGAAGGCGGGCGGGCGGGGCGGGGCGGGGCGGGGCGGGGCGGGGCGGGGCGGGGGGGGCGGGCGGGGGGGGCGGGGCGGGCGGGCGGGGCGGGGCGGGGCGGGGCGGGGCGGGGCGGGGCGGGGGGGGCGGGGATATTCGGCGACTAGCGCGGCAAAAAGTCGCGCCCGCTCCAGCATTAGCCGCGAACCCCGCCGCCTCTGTTACGTATTTATAGCGGCGTCGGCGTCGGCGTCGGCTGGCCCAATTCAAGGTGCGGCTGCGCGGACGGAGCCAACGCGGGAGCTAGTGTTGCGGGCGCGTCTTGGAATACATTGTGTGACGCCCGGAGCCAGGGGCGAAATAACGCATAAGGGATCGTTCAACCCAGGCTTGTGTGCGTACGTGCACGTAAAGCACGTATTTGCAACGTATTTGTGCGAACACGGGTGTACGAATATTTTTATATGATTTCTCAGCACAAATCTTCTATCCCCTCAAATGCACAAACACACATACACCTCCTTACAACTATTGACACAATTTAAAAAAAGTAATATGAGTAGTAAAATAAATAAGTGGCGTGTAAAAACGGTAGGGAAATAATTGACTTTTCATATGTACTTTTTACGATAGAACAGGTTTTTGAGATATTTTTGGCCATCTATTCTACGAAAAAGTCGTAAAATTAGACACTTTGTTGTAGTGTGCATGCACATTTCAACTACAATATGTTTCACATCTTCGTAACAAAGTGACAAATCTTTCCCCGATAGCGTGTAGTACAAATTTCTCGTGTAACCCTAAGTAGTCTAAACCAGCGATAATGCTACTCCCTGGTGCATAGGCGCACCCAAGTATTTTGTAAACAATATTTAAAATTAGTTATAAAGTATGCCAAAATATTTTAATATTTAATTTTTAAATTGCATTGCATATAGTTTATTTTCATGTGAGGTATATCGGATTCATTGTGCAATTGATTATTGGTAACCAATCAAGGTGTTTTTGCAGTATCGAGGTTCTTATTGTCGAATGCCCGATCTCGTATTACGATAGAGACACCTGAATAAAGACCGAGGTTTCACGCGATTGTCCAGTATATGCAGAACGACCCGCATTACCCATCGGCAGAATGTGGGCTATTTTTTGTGCCTTGGATCATCGATCGCCACCATGGAAATTCCGAGAAGAGTGTACAACAGAACGCAACGTACAGTTGCTAGGCTTAGCGTAGCGTCGTAATTTATAACAACGTAATACCTCTGTCTCCCTCTTTTTCCCTCCCCTCTCTCTCTCTCTCTGTCTGCCTCTGTGCATCGGTCTGTCTCTCTCCTTCGCTCTCGCTCTCTCGTGGACGCGTACAAGGACGAGGGAAAGTGACAATCTATACTTTGCCGCCTTACGCGACTCCGGGTTGTTGAAGAAAGACCTACATTAATAGGTGTCCACGAATTTGTCTTGTTGTGTTTCAAGTTTTTTTACAATATGGCTGGAGAGTGTTGTCAAAATAGTTGGCTAGAGTTGGCCTTGGGATGATTTGTGGGCCAGCCGAATAAAAAAAACGCTGTGCTGACGCTATGTGATATTCATCATATCTAACCTGTCTATTTTTTAAAACAACTTATTAAATATTTACGGGTATTTTAATAACTGAGACGGATAAAAAGGCTGATAGAAAAACGTAAATATCTTATGACTGAAATATGTTAACTTCGTATTAGCCAAAATATAAATTGATCCCATTTCTGACGTTTTCTGCGAAGAATGAATGATCGTCAAATATCTTGTTAACAGCTGTTTCAGATATAAAATAAAATGTTTTCATCTCAAGAAGCTGCATTTTTTTTGCGTTTTTTGTAAACCCACCTTTCTTTGAAAGTACTGTAATACAACACTGCGACGCAAGTGCGGAAAGGCGTTCAATGTAATGAACCCGAATGAAATGAACTGCGACACGACGATGATACGTTCGAGTTTTGATCGTTGGTCAAAAATTGCAATGAGCATTTACAAACACATGATACTTACTATTTTTTTTGCTATGGCATGAATTAATGACGAAAGTACGTTAACAAGGCAATGCAATTAGTATTTCAACATTAAAATTGCGTATTTAATTTAACTTTTCATCATCCAATCTACTATACATACGTTTCTGTCGTAATAGATAACATTCGATGCATCACTGCGGAAAATGTATACTTGCCTACATGATGTTTGTTCCATGACATCGAATTACTTTGCTCCACACAAATGGAGGAAGTTTCTTCGCCGTATGAATTGTGTGCTGACGCAGTCTCTATATCGATATTAAAATACGTTTAGCAGTTATTCCGCATCTCTGCTTCCTCGTTTTCTTCTTGTTCATCTTATTCTCTTTCCTTCTCTCTTCTACTTCTCCATTTTTGCAATCCTTCTCATTACCCTCAGCTTCTCCTATACTACTTCTCATCCTCGCGTACCTCTCACTTTCCGTCTCTCATTCTTTGAAACTCCTCATTCTATTTTTCCCCTTCTTTCGCCTCTCCTCCTTTTTGTTCGCTTCCCTTCCCCTTACTCTTTCCATCTCACTTCGGTGACGTTTCTGATTCTACTCACTCCATCGCTGCGTATCTTCTCCTTTACGTGTCGTTGATTGATGGATTGTTTAATTGATTTTTTCGTGCTACCAGGCAGGCAACGGGTCATTGGTCCCGTACGTGCAGTGCATGTTTTTTGTCGTGCGAGCTGGCGGTCTACTTCCCCCGCTAGGTAGCGAGAGCCGGAACCGACCTAGACGTTCGCTTGCGGGTTTTCTTTTCCAGGCATCTGCCACCAGTGGGGCACCGCCCCAGCCGGGAGAAGCTCTAAGCTCCCACTTGGTCTCCTGACATGAGTGGTAATATAGTGCACGAAATTGTGTGTGTAAGTATAGGGCGAGGATATGAAAAGGAAGAGGAAGGGTACATCGGCGCGGAGCTCCTGGCCCGATTGTTAGGGTAATGCACCGACATTCGCCTGGTGTTGATCGGAGAAATCACGGAAAATTACCGTTGAGAGCAGCCTGTCGCTAGAAATCGCCTTGAGACAGCGGCCTAGTTATATAGCATGTGTGGATTGATTGATTGTTGATTGCGGGCGCGTCAAACACTGAGGTCATCCGTAAGTGTAGTGTGTGTTTTTCATCGGACGGTGGCAGTGATCTTCCCCCACTGGATGGCGAGATCCGGCGCCGACATACCGTCGACTAGCGGGGTTTTCCCTAACCACGTATCTCCCACAAGCAAGACACCGCCCCAGCCGGGAGAAGTTCTAAGTCCCCGACCGGTCTCCCGGCATGTGTGGTAGTGTAGTGCATGTTAGTGTGTGTATGTGTAAGGGGTGAGGATAGAACAAGGAAGGGCAAGGAAAGATCGCGTGCGGTCAGTGGCCCGTTTGGTAGGGTACTGGTCCGGCATTCGTCGGGTGTTGATCGAAGAAACCACGGAAAACAACCGATCAGAGCAGCCGGCCGCTAGAATTCTCCTCCAGACTGAATTCGACCTAGCTGAAAAGGTAGTTTCGAAAATCCTGCCGCCGTGGGGAGTAGGAACCTAGGACCTCCCGGTCAGAGGCGCTGTAGTGACATCAGTTGCCGCGAGGCACCCCCTCGTCGGGTCCGTCGGCGCCTCCGCTGCCGCTGGCAGCGCCTGCTGCTGCTGCTGCCGAAACCGCAGCGCGCAGCCGACGCGTTGCATCCACTCCATCCGTCCACGCCCCACGGCGCTGCACGCACCTCGGCTCCGCTTCTGCCACTGCTCGACCGGCAACGGTGGCTCAGGGCACCAGCTGATGTCTCTGTAGTGGCTCTGACCGGGAGGTCATACTGTTCGAGTCTCGACGGTGTCTCGCTGCTGGGAGATATCTAATTGGGGAAACCAAGATTAGGTTGGTCGGCGCTGGATCTCACCATCCACGCCACCTCGCGCAATAAAAATTTACACACATACGGGAATAATGATCTTTGAAGTTGACGCGTCCGGAATCACTAACCATCAATACTACCAATCAATCAAAACCGACCACGCCCGACGGCGATGCATGCATCTCAACTACGCCTCTCGCCACTGTCTTGTTCTCTGCTGCTGCACGACCGGCAGAGGTGGCTCAGGGCATCTGTTGATGTCACTGTAGTGCTAGTGACTTGGAAGTCATAAGGTTCGAGGCCCTACAGTGTCAAGATTTTCGGCACAAGCTTGTCATATCAAATTCAGTCGCTGTCTGGAGGAGAATTCTAGTGTCCGGCTGCGCTGATTGGTAGTTTTCCGATCAACACCAGGCGAATGCCGGAGCAGTAAACTAACCAACTGCACTACCACACTTGATGGGAAAGCAGTCGGCAGGTAATAGCTTCTCCCGCTTGGGCGGTGTCCTTCTGCTGGGAGATACCTAATTGGGGAAACCGAGCTGATCTGTCGCTAGATCTGGGTGATATCTAACTGGAGAAAATCCCCGCAAGCAGTTAATCGGCGCTGGATATCACCATCCAGCGTGATATCATCGCAACTTGTCGCGATAAAAACTTGCAGGACTAATGACCTTTGAAGCTGACGCGTCCGGAATCACTAATTAATCAATGAAAACCAACCGCCTCTCGCCACTAACTCGTCCTCTGGTGGTGCTGCTCCTCCTTTTCTCGATTCACTTTTTTCTTGCCCGTTTGTGGCAATTTTGTTCTTCTCCTCTTCTGTTGCGTCTTATCTATTTTTGTCGTTTTTCTTTTTGCCTTTCTGTGCTCCTTTTACTTCTTGCTTTCCGTTTCGTCTTCTCCTGTTCTGTTCCTTTTTATTTTCTTTTTTATATTCTTCCCCATTTTGCTTTTTTTACTACACATTCTCCTTCATCTCTTTTTTCTTTCCTCCCACATTTCATCACCCCTTACTCTTCCTATTTCGTTAGCTTCTCACATTCCATTCCTCCTTATTTTTTGTTTATTTTTCTCCTATCAAACATTTTATGTTCTATTTGGTTTATGACAATTGGGACCACTAACTACGCACCTTGTTGCTCCCGCCAGTTCATTCGTTGAGAGTCGCGGGCCGATGAGGGGAGAGGGTGTGTGCCTCTGCTTCAGTGCTGTGCAAGGGCACGCGCACGCGCACGCGAGCTGTGAGACTGCGCGCTTCCTGTGCGCATCGTGTGTCACGGCTCGTCGATCGGTGCTGCACGCAGGAAAAGCGTTTTTATTCTCGGAGCATTTTCACCTGTTGTTCTGTGGTTTCACTCAGGGGTGCGCCCCGGCTCCCACCTCCACCTAGCTCAGGTTCTGGGTATACCCTTGACAACCACTTTATTTGAGATGTTGCGTTTAGAGATAAAAGATGCACTCAACTACTAATTAATGTTTTTAGCTAGAAAAAATCGTTAATAAATTTAACAAATCTGTTAGTCTGAAAGGGGTTTATTTACAATTATTCTGAATGATTGGGACTGTTCTATAATCCATAATTATTTGTATCTAGGATTATCAGTTCAATGGTATCGAGTCAGCGTGTTAAGTATAACACTTGAAATCTGAGCGAAATCTCATCAACTTTTTTCGAACATTAATGCTTCGCACCAATCACCGAGCAGTCACTCGGGCATGTGGTTTTTCTCAGCAGCGTCACTTCCCCTGGTCGAAAACGTGTCAGTCGTGGAAACAAGTGGGAATTTACGACAGGGCCCCTCGCGTTCGTGGGCTTCGACTGCTGACAGCGCCCAGCCGGCTGACGTCAGCGCGAGCGAAGGGAGTTCGGCTTCGGATGCTGCGGAATGTGTGGTGGTAATGATGGCGGATGGAGACGACAAGATGACCGCGACACCCCCCGACCCCCCCCCCCAACGACGGCCGAAAACACCATGGACACTTTTAGTTCAGACTGTGCCGTGGCGAGAAAGTGCAAGTGTACAACACAGTACAGTAATGTACGTATTATTATTATTATTATTATTATTATTATTATTATTATTATTATTATTATTATTATTATTATTATTATTTTTATTATTATTACTATTATTATTATCGTATCCTATATTATTGCAATGGTATACATACCTTTTGCGACTCTCATACACAACCGATCTTTATAAATGAGGCCTCTAAAGAAAGATAATTTTACGGAGATGTGATGAATTGTATTTTGACTTTAAAATATTAAGGATGTGTTTCAAAAAACGCATCTAAATATTTATGTCAAATGTAACTCGCAACAATGGGTAAATTGTGTCATTAAATAATTACTGAACGAAGCTTTCTGGACCCTTAAAAACTAAACTTTTGAGGCTAAAGGCCTCAAAGAAATGTTTTTCACTCCGTAATATATAAGATGAGATATTCTTAAATGTGCACTGAAATTTATTGCCGGTTCGGTGAAAATCAATACTACTAATACCTCCTATACATGGAGGAATACAGAATGTATTCCTTCATGATCTATATTTCTGCCCTTGGTAGTGGTGGCCATTTTTGTGACGTCACGCTTAGAAGGCTTGGATTCATGTATCTTATACTATTTTCAGTTTCTGGGTACACCGTGGTTTTTCACAGACTGACCAGGTTTATTAATTCATGATTCGCTCTGGCAGCAACAACTAGAAGTACTATTAATTGCTACTTGATTCAGATGATTGCTTCTTATGCATGTACTGCAATCATTCAGTTAACGTTTTGCCATGATCTACAGCTGTGTACCTAATTGTGGAAGGAACTGCCTGTACATTAGAAACGGACCACATGTTCCCAAGTTTCAGTTTCAGTACAGCCTAAGCAGAAATTAGGGTGGGGGTTTAACATGCGAGAGTTCTCGCACGGGTACGCTAGTTGTTGTTATTGTTGTTGTTATTATTATTATTATTATTATTATTATTATTATCATTATATTATTATTAAAATACAGACGTCCCACAAAATATTGTTGGTTATGGAGTTTCCTACTCACTCGTAGCTTTTAATTAAGGTTATTGCCTCTGACAGTAGATTGCAATTGGGGGAATCCGGTGATTACTGAAAACAGTGGATTTCGACAGACCGTCCTGTACCGTACCTCGTTACTTCCAAAAGAGTTTTCCAATTACGTATCTATATTTCTTAAAGCTTCAAACTAACATATTTTTCTTCTAAGAAAAGACTAATATTTATGACCGAAGGAACAGTCTGCACTGAAATTGCTTCCTCGAAGAAATATTTTCTGAATCTGCCTCAAAGCAATGGCACTCGAGTGTACGACGTGTGATTTTCTTTCTGTATCCATTCCGTACTCGCAGATTGGATCTCCCTTGAGTGCGACAAGCGCATACCAGGGGCATTGAGGGATGGCGGCTAGTGGTCCCCGCCAAGAGCGCCAGTCTGCCGCCCACGCCGCCGGCACTCGAGGGTGACGGCCGCCGTAAATATGTCGGCCTGCCTCTGAATTTTATGAGAAGTCGACATTTTCCCCTCGCACCACAGACGTTCGGACGGACGACCGCCAGTGGCAATGGAAATTTACTGGATGGGGAGGTCACGAACATGACGGAGTCTGCAGAAAAAAATAGTAGCCCACATGAAAATGACAAGTTGGAATTTTTTTATCGTATTTCGATTTGATGAGCTAAAACTTATTCAACGAGATCCAGATCTATCGCCTCATACGGAATCACCTCCGTTTTCTCGTTTTATAATTATTTATCGTTATTTTTTTCTCGTAAAACTATATTTTATGTGTTCTTTGTACTGTGTTTGCGTCGCATTTATGCCATGGACGCAAGTGGCCCATTTTCAGGCAAGTCCATCATAACGATCCTGATTGCTTGTGATTCCGGACGCGTCGTACCGTAACTGTAGTGAGTGCTTTTGCTAAGGAGGTGGCTTGTGCTAAGGAGGTGGCGGTGGTCTTCCCCCGCTGAATGGCGAGAACCAGCGCCGTCCTACCAGCGTGGCATAGCGGGATTTTCCTCAACCAGATATCTCCCACAGAGGGTGCACCGTCCCAGCCAGGAGAAGCTCTAGGCTTCCCACCGGTCTCCGGCATGTGTGGTTCAGCAGTGGATATTAGTGTGTGTGTGTTGTGTGTAAGTGGAGAGGATAGGACAAGGAAGATGAAGGAAAGATCGCGCGCGGTCTGTGTCCCGTTTGTTAGGGTACTGCTCCGGCATTCACCTGGTCTTCATCGGAGAAACCACGGAAAACTGCCGATCAACTGGCCGCTAGAATTCTCCTTCATACAGCGACTGAATTCCCCTTAGCTGAAAAGGTAGTGTCGAAAATCCTGCCACCGTCGGGACTCGAACCTAGAACCTCCCGATCAGAGGGACTGCAATGACAGTTGATTTGCCGATCCCGCAATCTGCCAGTCGTAAGATTGCCGCGATCCATAACTCTTATGTCAACAATGAAGAAGGAAGAAGCGGCAGTATTTGACCCGCCGCAGACTCATCTAAACTGACTTACCTGTGAATGAGCCGCTTAACACACGCTTACGGTATTGTCAAAGTTTTTTCTAGATCATGAGACTTTCAACTGTCGACTTACGTGTTGCCACCATTATCTGTTTCATTGAGAGAACAAAGTGGTGGCGACAGACTTACTCCCGGCAGAAGTTGGACTTCTGAACCGCACTGGTTGATTCGTTTAAGGGTGATACACGGTCTAGTCTGGAAAAGGAAAGATCGCGGGAAATGTGTGACGCGATGTTTAAGATCCTGTTTCACCAAACTGCTTGAACTGAATGGAGATAATCGCAACACGTCTGATTTAAACGGTCATGCTCTGGAATTCACATCCAGTCAGTAGACATCGAAAGAATCTTAAGCCTTTCATTCTCTTTATTCGTATCTTATGAATGACAGACTCTTGCATTTCGAGGGAATTCGTCTCGGAAATGAATGCGCTCTGGTGATCCCAGAATCAAGGGGACTGAGATAGTATGTATATGGTTCTAGGAATACCTCGTACGTTTGTGACGCATACTTACTAATGAAAATAACTTAGGTTTTATTGGATGAAGTCCAGTAAACTCCCTGTAGTTCTCATTCTGAGGTCCACCAGTTTCAGCATCAACTCTACATTCAGAAACTCGACAGTTCCGCTATGATGTGTAGCAGACGCTAGGTCCTACGTTCTAAAGGGCATGTAATTTCATATAATTATCTCAAAACCCAACATCTGCCTGTGATACGAATTTCCCTTTTGCCCCTCCTCGAGCCTTACCATAGGGTTTATGCCGCGCCATCAGCCAAACCGCTAATTAATTACTTACGCGCGTTTAGCGTATCAGACGAGGGATGGAGGCAGAATGGCTCCGAGCTGGGGTGGAGCCGGAGGGTCTGCGCGTTGGCAAGGCGGCATCTAGGGGTAGGTCGGCCACCGCCATCCCTTCGTAGACTGCCTGCCGACTCTTCCGCCCGAGGCAAGGGGCGTAGAAAATGAGGGTAACCATGGCGGGTTGCTTTTTCCTCTCGCGACCGAATAGATTCTCAGGCATCCCGCTCCCCTTCAGATTGAAAAGAAAAACAAAAGGTTAATCTCAAGGTATGAAATAATTTAAAATGCGCTAGGGAGTGGGAAAGTCATAAACTAGTGTTCAGCATTATCAAAATTACTAACATCTTTACGAGGCGTAGTGGAATGATAAACTCAGATGCTCGTGGATCAAAACCACGCTTTTCTCGTATTTTACTATCTCTTTACAGAGCAGAGAGAACGTTATTAAATTATGGGCAAAATATCGGCAGTATTTTCGATTTTCAATTAAAAAACTCGTATTATAGGGACCTGGTAACAAACAACTGGGTAATTCCTGTTGCAAACTTTTAAAACACATCATTTGATTCGTGGTGTAGCCATGCTTTCTGGGTCCATGACAGCGAAACAAATATGACAGTAAAATGTCTCTCTATCTGTCTGTGAACAATACTACTGGTCAAACTGTTCCCACGCGTTTTGCAAAAACTAATATTCCCTCTATCGATCAGGCTAATAATCCATAAACTTGTATTAGAAATCGATATTTTAATTTTGGAGTGTACTTTACATAAAGACACAGCGATCTGATAAAAATATACCAAACCATAGCTTACTGGCTTTTGATTAATTTTTTCGGATGGATTGTATGGAGAATGTATAAGAGAATGGAGCAAATCCCATATTCGTTGAAAACTCAGATATTTAAAACATCCCACTGCACACGCTCCCACAACGCGGAGCAGAGTGGGGCAGTGCAAGCGTGCTGGGCCCATAACCCAGAGGTCCGTGGATCGAAACCACGCTCTGCTAAGTAGTTTCTTCCGTTTTTGAGCCAGTGTATTCACCACTGTCACCGATTGCTCACTCCTCGTAGGCGTCTGACGCGGAACAGAGTGGCGCAGTGGAAGCGTGCTGGGCCCATAACCCAGAGGTCCGTGGATCGAAACCACGCTCTGCTAAGAATTTCCTTCCGTTTTCTTGAGCCAGTGTATTCACCACTGTCGCCGATTGCTCACTCCTCGTAAGTGAATGGTGCGGAGCAGAGTGGCGCAGTGGAAGCGTGCTGGGCCCATAACCCAGAGGTCCGTGGATCGAAACCACGCGCTGCTAAGGATTTTCTTCCGTTTTTTTGAGCCAGTGTATTCTCCACTGTCGCCGATTGCTCACTCCTCGTAGGTGAATGGAGCGGAGCAGAGTGGCGCAGTGGAAGCGTGCTGGGCCCATAACCCAGAGGTCCGTGGATCGAAACCACGCCTGCTAAGGATTTTCTTCCGTTTTTTTGAGCCAGTGTATTCACCACTGTCGCCGATTGCTCACTCCTCGTAGGTGAATGGAGCGGAGCAGAGTGGCGCAGTGGAAGCGTGCTGGGCCCATAACCCAGAGGTCCGTGGATCGAAACCACGCACTGCTAAGGATTTTCTTCCGTTTTTTTGAGCCAGTGTATTCACCACTGTCGCCGATTGCTCACTCCTCGTAGGTGAATGGAGCGGAGCAGAGTGGCGCAGTGGAAGCGTGCTGGGCCCATAACCCATAGGTCCGTGGATCGAAACCACGCACTGCTAAGGATTTTCTTCCGTTTTTTGAGCCAGTGTATTCCCCACTGTCGCCGATTGCTCACTCCTCGTAGGTGAATGGAGCGGAGCAGAGTGGCGCAGTGGAAGCGTGCTGGGCCCATAACCCAGAGGTCCGTGGATCGAAACCACGCTCTGCTAAGAATATTCTTCCGTTTTTGAGCCAGTGTATTCCCACTGTCGCCGATTGCTCACTCCTCGTAGGTGAATGGAGCGGAGCAGAGTGGCGCAGTGGAAGCGTGTTGGGCCCATAACCCAGAGGTCCGTGGATCGAAACCACGCTCTGCTAAGTAGTTTCTTCCGTTTTTGAGCCAATGTATTCCCACTGTCGCCGATTGCTCCCTCCTCGTAGGTGAATGGAGCGGAGCAGAGTGGCGCAGTGGAAGCGTGCTGGGCCCATAACCCAGAGGTCCGTGGATCGAAACCACGCTCTGCTAAGTAGTTTCTTCCGTTTTTGAGCCAATGTATTGACCAGTGTCGCCGATTGCTCACTCCTCGTAGGTGACTGGAGCGGTGCAGAGTGGCGCAGTGGAAGCGTGCTGTCCCCATAACCCAGAGATCCGTGGGTCGAAACCACGCTTTGCTAATTATTTTGTTCCCTTTTTGAGCGAGTGTGAAACGTTAATGCAATTGCTAACGGGTTTGGGTTGATTTCCTGGGGAGCAGTGGGGCGCGGTGGGGACATGCTGGCCCCATAACGGTGGAGCCCGTGCTGTTTTTTGTTTTTCCTTTCGTGAGGTTCAGTGCCCGCAACTGCAAAATGTTTGTCTCGTTTGTGATTGATATTGAAATATTGGAATTCAAATCTGAATAATTTGTCAAAATAATTAGTGGTTGTTTTTCGTACGTTCTGGTGTTGCCTGAAATTTTATATGAGAATGAATGTTGTTGTGCGTGCTATGACTATTATGTGAACATCAGTTCTAATGGAACTATTTCTATCTCGTTGGTGGATTATGACATGGAAACGTACATTACATTATTTTACAAAAAAAAAAAAAAAAATTAAAAGTATTATTCCATGTAAATATTAAACTTTATAATTTTCGGGTTGAGGAATAATGTTTTCTACATAATGTTATGTACATTTGTGTAAGCACATATTATAACACTTCGGTTGAATTTACAATGACGAAATGTTAATCATTGTTTGGAAGTTATAACTAATATTGTTGCCAAAGAACATACATTCTTGTATTGTTGGTAACGTTTACCTACTATTATAATATAGGACCTTGTACCCTACTAACACTTAACCCAATAGCAAAAACTCAAAGGATAGAAGTATTGTGCGAAAACTACAAATATTTAAAAAATTATGTGCAAAAAAATTTAAGTATAATATTTTGGTGAAAGGTGAATTAATAAATAAATCTTTAACCTTATTGTTGAAGGTATAGGACAGATTTGAAAAAAAAATTGAATTTGAGAACCATACAACTCAAAATTATGATAACGTATTATTTGAAAAAAAAAAAGCATAAATGAAATAACTTCTTTTTCGGAATATTTCCCTTAGGAGTTTGTTGTTTTCATCCTCCACAACTTTCGGTCCTCCCAATTTCCTGATTTGAGACCTCTATTCTTCCTATCTTCCTAGATCCTATTTTTCACGTTCTAAAACTGGTCCTACTCTTTTCCTCTTAGGGGGTTGCCAGTTTAAGACCTTGTGTGGCCATCTATTTTCCAACATTCTCTGAACATGTCCATAGCATTGTAATGCTCTGTTTTCCAGGGACTGCGTAATAGAACAATTTATAAGAATATTTTTGCATATGCGGCATTTCGCAATCTGTCTCTGCGAGTAAGTTGTAGGCATCATCCCACATAGTTCATTTCTACGGTCCTACTCTATTTTTTGTGTCGATAGCCACTCCGTATAGTACTATATTTTGTACCAGGTAGAGGAATATCTTTTTTTTACATCTTGGCGGATATTGTTAATATTTAGTATGCCTTATAACATTTTAGTTGTTTTCTTCCCCATAATTACTCCGTAGTTAATATCTGTGGCACCGGAATTTTTTTTATTAAAGTTCCAAGATATGTGGAGTCGCTACAGCTTTTAATTTTGTTACCATTCACCTCCATGACTGTTATTGCTTATCCAATGCAAATAAATTCGGTTTTATTAAAATTTATACCTAATGCCCATTTACGTATATTTTTCAATTAGCTTTCTTAGTGTATATAGTATTTGTTACAACACATTATCTCTCCCTGCATAGATCAATAAGTCTATTTCCATTGTGATTTACCACATTTTTTTCCTGGTATCCAACTCTACTATTTAAATCTGCAAAAGCAGTTAGTTCAGCTTGCTTGTTCACGTCTTCCACAGTATCACTGAGCTCATCAAAGAAAACCTATTCATGACTTAAAGCGTTGTAGTTAATACTACAGTAGTTACTACTGTAGTATTAAATACAACGCTTTAAGTATCGAGCCACCTGATTTTGCATGTTGTAATTTTGGTATTCCACTCCAGATGTTAGAAGTTGTTTCCTAGTACATCTTCTCTATGTCTTTTCTTTTGGGTTTCCGTTAGGACCACTATATCCATTTTCAACTTCTGCCTGGTTCGGCCTCAAACCTTGTATTACATTCCGTGTAGCAACGGAGATGTCATTTTTCGAATCGAAAGTCGTCTTCACTCGTCTCCTCTCATGTGTCCACACCCGAGGCTTTTGTATTGGAGAGAATGTACTTTATAAAGTTTTTTCCGATAAAGAGTTGCAGGCCCATTGCTCCCAACCTCCGCCCTTATCTGGGCTTCTAAGTCCCAGTGGCTACTGAGCTACTCGATCCACCTAGTGTCCACCACAGGCGGATAAAATAACTTACAAATCTAATATTTGGAAATAGATTGTTCTGAGTAAGAAAACTCTCTCTAACAACAGTGTTATAGGAGAGTTCGAAACTAAGAAGAAGAAAGAACTTTGGAACTTTTTAGGAAATTTTAAAAATGTAGTAAATGTTACATTTAAAGTACCTCCTCCCCCAAAAATAAAATAATTGTTTCAACATAGAAGGGCCAGATCATCGGAAATATCTACTCTTTTTTTTTTTTTTTTTTTCGAAAATCCAGGATACAGTTTACTTACACGCCAATGTTGTCCACAGGCGGACACGTAGACGGTTACGGACAGACGGAAATATGTAAAAATAAAAAACTGCTTCCGTAACCTCGAAACGCATATTAGTAGAACATACTATTAGAAGGAATGGTCACTGGAAGAAGTGGATTCGGAAAAAATCATGGTGAAGGAAATATTTTATTAATAATGTTTCTATGGGGAAGAATGGACACCGGTATTTGCAGATTGAGAAGACAGAATTTGGCAAATGAAAGTATTGGGAAGAGTGGGCATTGAGAAAATGAGATTGGAAGAAAGGTGCATGGGGAAACCAGAGTGGGCAAAGCGAGCGCGAATCGCTTGACCGGGTCCTTTTCAAAGAGCTCATTGGTGAGTGGCGGTGCGGGGACGGGCGCCGTGGGCCGAGTGGGCGGGGCCGGGTGGGCGCGGACGCGGGCGTGTGGAGAGCCGCGGCGCGGGAACCCGGGAGCACGAGCCGTTGTCAAATATTGGCGCAGACAGCGGCCGCTCCGCGAACGCGTCGGTCAACACAGCGACACGGCGCGGCGCGGCGCGGCCGGCGGGGGCGGGGACTTGCGTGGAGGGTAGAGGAGGAGCGGATGGTGGCGGGGCAGAGACTTACACGGCGGCGGTGGTGATAGGAGTTGGTCCGGCGGCTGGACGGGGGGGCGTATGCAACGGGAGTGGTGTGGATGTGAGCGGGGAAGGGCGGTGGGGGGGGGGGGGGGCGGGGTGGGGACGGGGGGGACGGGATCAGGGATGGTATCGAAGGGGGGGGTCCGGGGGGGGTGGAAGCGAAGTGTAGTTGTGGGTGGAGATGGAAGAGAAGTCGCAGGGGGAGGCGGAGGTGGACGCAGGATCAGTTGCGGCGCTGTGAAGTCTTGCATGACGAGGCAGCGGAGCAGCCGCAGGGATCGATGTGGCAGCAGGTGCAACAGAGGCGGAGGCTGGTTAGGGGTCGGTCACGGCAGTTGCGAAGACTGGAGGGGGGAGGCAGCGACGGGGACGGCGTTGGCCACGGCGGCGGAGGCGTATCGGGCGGCAACGAACGCAGCGAGAGCGGGACGGCGACCGCGACGACTTTCCGCGGCGTCTTCAAGGAGGCGGGAGCGGGGGCGGCTCGAGAACTGAGGAAGCGCCGAACCACAAGTGGGCTCTTATGCGGGCAGAAGCACTCGCGGAACGAGGCCTGACCAGCCGGGAGGAGGGGGCGGCGCGGGTGGACGCGGTGCGTCGTCTGCGATAATCCCACGCCGCCGCCCTCGGCGGATGCCGCCTGCCCAGGACCGGCCCTGCGCACGTCATGGCTCCTTCAAGGCTACTAAGTTCAATGCTTTCATCTACCCGACTCTGTCGAATTTGATTGGAATGTATCAAATTCCGATTCCAATTCAATATAGTAGGAACATTTATAGTGCTGGGTAGTTGACATCGTAACGTTTATCCCCGAAGGGTCTCTGGTTCAAATCCTGCCTCGGGTGTCGTTGTTTGCTTGTGTGTTGTGACATGTTTGGCTTTTTCTAACCGTGCATTTCTTTTGCGCAGTCCTACTTTCATTTACACCCTTTCTCTTAATCGGCTAATAAAACTTAGATGAACCTACGAGGCATGACGACGCTGAAAGAAACAGAAAACAGGCCGAGGCGAACATACGAGTATTTCATATATCCGTAGGAGCTAATGAAAGTAGCCGTGTCTGGGAAGGGTGGCATCCCGGATTAATTTGGAAGGACGTTGGGAAGAAGAGGTGCCCGCCCCGGGTGGGTTAGGATGAATCGAGGGCCTGGGGACATAGAGCAACGAAGATGTGCCTGAGAGAGAATAGTGAACGAAAATGAAATGAAAATAAAAAGGGACAATAAAATTTGCCTATCAAACAGGAACAATATACACACATCTAATTCGTTTTATTTCTGGTAAAACCTGCAGAGATAGTTCAGAATTATCGCTGCCTCTGTGGAGATGACTGAACGAGGTCCTAGGATGCGAGGTCTGACAATAGCACATTTTCGACACTGTATAGGTAGGTCGAATTTCACCGTTGTCTGGAGAAGAATACTAGTGGTTTCTGCGATCAGGACCAGGTGTATACCTGAGTTGTTTCCTGACAAACGGCCATGGAACGCGTGCGATCTAGCCTCGTTCTTCCTTGACTAATTTTATCCCTTTACTCTCTCTCTCAAACACACACACATACACGTTCATGTCCTGCATTACCACCAGGAGATCAGTCCGATGCTTACAGATTATCTCGGCTGGGGCGGTGCCTCGCTGTGAGTGATACCTGGAGGGGGAAATTCCCCGCAAGCCGACGTGTATTTCCGACAGTAGCTTTTCAGCTCGGTCTAATTCAGTCGCTATCTGGATAAGAATTCCAGAGGCCGGCTGCTCTGATCCGTAGCTTTCCGTCGTTTCCCCGATCAACACCAGGCAAACGCCGGAGCAGTACCCTAACAAACGGACCACGGACTGCGCGCGATCTTTCCTTCATCTTCCTTGCCCTATTCTCATCCCTTACACACACTTACACTAATATGCACTCCACTACAACACATGCCGGAAGACCGGTCAGGAGCTTATAGCTTGTCCCGGCTGGGGTGGTGCCCCGCTGGTGGAAGATACCTGGTTGCGGGAAACCTCTCTAGCCGACGGTAGGTCTGCGTCGGATTTCGCCATCCGGCGGGAGAAAAATCCACCACCTTCTGAGGGAAAATGCACTACACTTATGGGACTAATATCCTCTGTTGACGCGTCCGGAATCACTAACAACCATCCAACTAGCCGATGTGTAGATCGGCGCAGGATCTCACCATCCAGCGGGGGAGGAACTCAGTCACCTCCCACAATAAAACTTCACTACACATACAAATAGAACTAATCTGCATAGCTTATTGCCGTGACCGGAAACATCAGTAAATAACGGGTCTGCAAAAACAATTAAAGTGATCGCATGAACGTAAACTTCAAAGTGTTTGAGAAAAGATTTGTCGTTCCAGACGTTGGATGTGCTCAAACTCCATTCTGTCATGGCTACATGCAGGTGATTACAGTAGTGAGTAGTTGAGTTTTGGATTTTGGTTGATATCTGAAATATGTCGTATACTTCTTCCAAAAACGTTGATTTTCCTCAAACAGGGTGCTGTCATGCGTACCTGCAAATAGTCGCGGAATTTTGGAGTTCGTTTTTATGTAAATATTTGTCGCGTATATCTTCCAGACGTTGGATACGCTTAATTCCTCGAGCGAGGCGGGGCGGGGCGAGGTGGGGTGGGGAGAGGAGAGATGGGGCGTGGCGTGGCGGGGCGGAACGGAACGGGACAGGGCGTGGCGGGGCGGGGCGGAGCTGAGTGGGCGGGCCGGGGCGGGGAGGGGCGAGGTGGGGCGGGTCGGGGCGGGGAGGGGAGAGGTGGGGCAGGGCGGGGCGGGGCTGGGTGGGGTTGTTGTGGGATGGGTGGAGTGGGGCGAGGCAGGATGGGACGGGGTGGGGCGGGGCGGAGCGAGGTGAGGCGGGGACGGGCGTGCGGTGGGCAGCCGTGGGCGAGCGGTGGGCGCGAGCGCCATGCCCATCGCGTGTGCACGCGCCCGCCTATCTCGCGGCGCAGGTGTAAATAATGGGCACGCGTGACCGGCCGCGGCGAAGGGAGAGACGTGGGGCGACGCACGCTTGGACATGCGCACCCACGTATGGGCACGGAACCGCGCCGCCAACGTAACAACAACTCAACCTCACGGCCTTTCCTCAGAAGTACTCGGCGAAAAATATTGCTCTAAAACTGTTGTTGTTACTATTATTATTATTATTATTATTATTATTATTATTATTATTATTATTATTTCCAATTATATCTGCATCTACACTAATGTTGGAGTTCTCAAAATCATACAAGACAACATTGATTTGCAAGTACTCCGGTACATGAACATGATTAGTTTATTATATCCATCAAATCAGACTTAAGATAATTCGGACTATGTTTGCTGTTCCCAATAATACAGCTTTCTGAATGGTCCGCAAATGCTTCTCAGTTAGTAACAATTTCTTTGCAGACTCTTTCAAAGCTTGACAACCAGTCCATTTGCAGCAACCGCCAATGGAACCACTTCCACTGCCCGCAATCCTTACATGTCTTTCAATTGAACAGCCAATAGTTGATATTTCCACTTATATGTCTCTTACCCATATACCCATTGATATATTTCTTCTCTGCTACATATCTGCGAAGATGATGATGATGATAATAATAATAATAGTAATAATAATAGTAATAGTAATAATAATAATAGTAATAATAATAGTAATAATAATAGTAATAGTAATAATAATAATAATAATAATAATAATAATAATAATAATAATAATAATAATAATTTTTCTTAAAATTCTTAGGCTTTTGTGGAACTAAATTCGTTATGTGAAACTCATGGGGCCGTTACCGCACCTCATGTCTTTTTGAACAGATCCGTTGCGTGAAATGTCGAAGTTTTAATGTGTTGTATTTTTATTAACTTATTTCCAAACCCCGATATTGATCCAAAAGTGGTCACATGAAAACAGCAAATTTTTGTTAATGGTCAGCTACTTGACTAAGAGACCACTGCTGGTGCGTTACACGAATGTATGTTTTCCTGTTGTTTTCATTATCGAGAAATGGCGTCAATTGTCACACAGTGGAATCCAAATGGGAATCCACGACCGAATGTATTCCTCGAATTTTGGAATTTTAGGAGCGGAATTGAGTTACTTTCTAGAATCGCGCTTCTGTTGAACTGCAAGAAACAAAAAAACAACAACATCAGAGTCCCATGTGATCCCAAATTAGAAAATTTATGCCAGAAGAACCTAAGTCGGATGTGGACCACTGGGGTACATTATTAAAATATATTAGAAAATATATTTCTTCTTCTACTTTTTCTTCCATTCCTTCTTTTCCTTCTTCCTTTTCTTCTTCTTTTTCTTCTTCTCCATGCTTTTTTCCTCCTCCTTCTTCTCTTCCTCACGCTTCTCCTCCTTTTTTCTCCTTCTCTTCTTGTTCTTCTCTTGTCATCGCTGCCCTGGCAATTTGACTAAAGTGGCACATTATACATTTCGATATTTCCCCCTTTCACAAGCATAATTTTTGTTTTTGTATGTTTTATTGAATTAGTATTGCTATTCCAAACTCACTATTGTGACACAAACGATGAAACAGAGTTTAGCCGACTTGCTTGCGAATCCCTTTCCCAGGACCGAAAATCCTCAGTGAGCCCTGTCACGTTTGTGGCATGTTAAATAACCCATCTAAACACCCACCAACCCAAAATCTTCCGACAAATACGCTAAACAGTCGATACAGACTATGAATGTTTTCTTAGACAATGAATAAAGCAAATAATGTATAGAATTACCGAGAACATAATTAATATGTTAATGCCTGGATATAAATGTAGGAATCAAACATTTTCGGTACAACGGGGCGCATGTGTTGTGACAAATTCCAAAATATCCGGAATGTGGGGCATGTAGGGGGTAATCAATAATTACTTTCCAGACCCCGGGTTTTCGACAGGAACCAATAGCGATTAATTAATGGATTGTAGATAACAAATCAACGAAAAAATGTATGTGATTGGGAGTCTTCAGGGAAGCTTCCATAACAGGGAGACTCTAAGCTCGACCATCTCTACTTCTGTCAGGCAGCAGATTTCCGACATCAGCTAAATAAACTGGATCGAAGTCAACCATTTTGAATCCTTGTTTACTTGCTCTGATCGGTCGTTTCTGTGGTTTTCTTCAATTCAATCGCAGTGGATGTGGGAGGAATACAAAAACAATGTAAACCACACGCGATCATTTCTTCCATCTCATCGATACGGCACGGGGATGGAGAGATCCCTAAATGGCCCGTTTCTCATGACATCTAAGAACTCTAGCAATTTTGCAAGAACTCTGAGATCAGCCAAAACTGGTGTACTGTTTGACAGAATTTTTCTACCGCTAACGATGCTGCCTAAGGTTGGTCAGAATAATCGTAAGTAATAAGGAGTGGACGGCATAATGATAGTCGTAATGATTGATGAATGAAATGATTAATGAACGACAGTGTAATGATGGTGTTGATAAATGAATGATGTTCTGCATTTTGTAAATACAGATTGCCTTCCTTACGAAGACCAGAAGGAGGACAATTCGTCTTATGCGAGAGTGGTTTTGGTTGTCTAAAGCAGTTCGTGTAAATTCTTACTCTCAGTCCACCTGGTTGCCAAATACATTTAGAACTTTTAGATTTCAGTATGCAATTCCATGAGCTAATAATATCCATCAGCAAAGAGACAGAAATATTAGTCAACGTGTGGATTATACACAATACAGAATATTATATATCATACATTTTATCATTTTATGTTTTGTGTTTCAACAGATGTGAACAATATTATTTGACACAATTTGCCTATTATGATCTGGAATATGATTTCTAAACCAATTACATATTTGATCGTTCCTATGTGAAGGGCAAGAGAAATCCATGTTTTAGTTTAATATTAAAACAAGACTTAATGTAAAGCGTGAAATACAAAAAGCATAACCTACATAAAGGATGGACAACAAGTTGACTTAAAATACACTCAGAAATTTACATTTGAATCAAATGTCGTGGTGGCATCCTCGAAAAAGTGGTCACAACAGAACATCCTGAGGTAAAGGAAACCAGTTCGAGTATAATCTGTCGGCGTTGCTGATCTATCTACTATATTAGGAAAGGTCTCTAACAGGTTTTCACTTCCAATCCCGAATACAGTCAGCGTCACGTGCTCAGGACCCCCACTTCGCGGACAGGGAGCGGTAGCTCAGTGCATCAACTGATGTCACTTCAGCGCCTCTGACGGGGAGGTTCTAAGTTCGAGTCCTGACGGCTGCAGGATTTTCGACATTAGCTTTTCAGCTAGGTGGAATTCACTCGCTGTCTGGAGAAGAATTCTACCGGCCGTCTGCTCCGATCGGTAGTGGTTTCTCCGATCAACACTAGGCGAATGCCGGAGCAGTACCCTAACAAACGGGCCACGGACCGCCCGCGATCTGTCCTTCCTCTTCCTTGTCCTATCCTCTCCCCTTACACACACACTTACACTAACATGCACTACACTACCACATATTCCGAGAGACCGGTCGGGAGCTTAGAGCTTGTCCCGGCTGGAGCGGTGCCCGTTGGTGGGAGAGTCCTGGTTAGGGGGAAACACCACTAGCTGACGGTAGGTCGGCGCCGGATCTCACCATCCAGCGGGGGAAAATCACCGCCATCTCCCGAGAAAAAAAGACATACACTACACTAACGGGACTAATGACCACAGTAGTTGACGCGCCGGAAACACGAAAAAATCAATCAATCATTCAAATAACCAAAAGAAAATCAACTATATGTATTTATGGATAATTGAGATTGGGTGTGATGTGAAAGAGTTTCTTAACTGTGCCAACCTATCAGATTAAAATGTTAAATGCATTCTTGACCTGGCAAAAAGTAGGCTGTGGCTTATGCAGTGTATAATCGCTAAAATACACTTATGCAATACTGCAATAAAATTATTTTAAATAAAAAATTCAATGGCAGTTCCTGATTAATGTTCTATAGGTGTCTTCCTGAATTATGCGATCTTCTAGTCTTCCTAGCGGCAGTGGCGGCTGCGGCGGCTGCGGAGAGCGCAGTTGCGCGAGGCGGCCGCGTGGGGCGCTGGTCTCGCGCGATGTTTGCCCGGCGTGTTTGTGTATTCTGCAGCCCGCCGAGGGTATATTTAGGCGTTGCGCGTTAGGGAATGCGCTCGGTCGCCTGTAATACAAACTTGACATGACTCGACACGATGCAGGTCTCGCGCCCGAGCGCGGCGGGTCAACGCATTTACCTACTTCGCCGCCGCCGCCGTGAGAAACCCACGCACGGGTCTGAGGGTAGAATCTCGATTTCTGGACCGGGAGCGGTGGCTCACTGCATCGACTGATGTCATTACAGGGCCTCCGACCGAAATTTTAGCCACAATCGGTTCATTGTGACCGCCGCCTGAGAGTCAGCCACCGTGGTAGTATTATACCTCGTGGATGCTGCCCCAACATCGGATTCCATGTTCCACCGTTCAAGCTGCTTGGCTCCTTGAGACAACAAACGAAATATTTTCGTGGCGATATCATGCAGAAAATGTAATACCCCGGTCAAATGTTAGTTCTTTTTATCCATTTTTGATAAAGAAATGAGGTGATCACTATGAGATGAATGAGAAACTATGAGGTGGATCTGTTCTTTACTTTTCTATCCCCCTTTCTGTGAATGCAAAAGGGCCAAAAATTGAACAGAATAAAGCAGCTTAAAGGTCAGGTGACGGGCTGAACTTTTGTAATTTTCGAAAATTCAGAGAGATCAATAAACACGAGACCTGAGCCACAGTTAAGCGTCTCTAGTCGAGGAAAAAGTTTCAAGAAAACATTTGAAGCCGTTTTTGAGAAAAACATTGTTTAAATATTGCCTGTATTTCACGAAACCCCAAAACTATCCATAATTTGAAAAAAGTGTACAAAACCTTATTTATAGAACTTTCTTTGAAGAACAGATTGAAATCAGGAAAATATATTTCCCTTCCTATTGTAGTTGAAGGAATTGGAGCCATTTTTGACACATTGCTGGTCCCATTTTCTGATAACCCTGCGTGTTTTTGAAAATTGCAAAAGAATATCATCGCAAAAGTACAATATTGATGACATATTTTTCCTTAATGTAATCTTTTTGAAACAAATAGATCTTTAAAGGCCACATAATTCCTTTTTTTTCTGAAAACATGTTTTACATAATTTCTGCTTGAAGAGAATGCAATTTATAAAAAATGTTTTTTCCTTGTTACCGGAAAACCCAATTATTCCGGTATCCAGTTTTAATTCCCAGAAGTTTTTTCTAGGATATCGGATGGTTCCCAAGTTTTCTTTAAATTTTTCCTGGGTTAGCTCAAAGGATATTTAAAATATTACACAGGACTCATTTGCCGCGAACTCTCTGCATTTTGAAAATATGCAAACAATAAATTAATATTTTAAAACTACAATATTGATATAAGAAATTTTATTTCTTAATAAAATCTGTTCTTTAAAACTAGATCATGAAATAATGTTAGTAAAATTACTGGCTGGAATCACTTTTGCTTATACATGCTATATTATAAAATTGCAGAGTCGTTATAAATAGTGCGAAAAAATAAGTTGCATCACTAGCTACATGATTCTCTAGCTCATTTTTTTACCACTACAACTTCTTATTACATAATTTGCACATTACAATATTTCCATCGCTCACATAACGTCATTTTCAATTGTAATTTTCTGCTCATTGTTTAAGGGTAATTTTTTCCGAAGCCATGTTAGGGATAGCAACAAGAACATGCAACCCTGAAACGGCAGCTTTTTGTTTCATTTCCGGCCTGGTAGCGGTAACTCAGTGCATCAACTGATGTCACCGGGAGGTCCTAGGTTCGAATCCTGACGATGGCAGGATTTTCGACACTAGCTTTTCGGTTAGGTCGAATTCAGTCGCTGTCTGGAGGAGAATTCAAGCGACCGTCTGCTCTCATCGGTAGTTTTCTGTGGTTTCTTCGATCAACACCAGGCGAATGCCGGAGCAGTACCATAACAAACGGGCCACGGACTGTGCGCGATCTTTCCTTCCTCTTTCTTGTTCTATCCCTCTCTCTCTCTCTCTCTCTCTCTCTCTCTCTCTTTCTCTCTCTCTCTCACACACACACTTACACCAACATGCACTACACTGTCGCATATTCCGGGAGACCGGTCGAGAGCTTAGAGCTTCTCCCGGGTGGGGCGGTGCCCTACTGGTGGGAGAGTCCTGGTTAGGGGGAAACCCCGCCGAGGAAACACTGAGATTCCATTTAGTGCAGTCATGGCCGTGTTGCACTTTGGAATTCATTTCACAATTGGTTGTCAATTTCGATTGTTCGCGGATTGAAAAATCTCATAAATACCTTGTACCATCGGTCAAACATAAAATTATTCATTTTCGTAGCCTTTGTTTACATTTCGCATTTATAGCAATTGCTAAAATCAACTGTCTCTACGAATGAATTGACATAATTCTTTTAATGCTGTGAAAAAAGAACATCAGATGTATCAGATAAGTCGTAAAATTCATGGTTTTCCATGCATCAAACCCAAACTATTACTTAATTTTTGAAAATATAAAAGTGGTGTATATTGTTCATTTTTATTGAACTTAGCACTCAAAGTATTTGTAAATCGTCCTTCGGATTTCAAACTATTGCATTCCAAGCCTCTTTATTACAGCACCTTATTGAAATTTTTACCAAAAAAATAGCTTATTCAAACCAAAAACAAAAACAAACGATACTAAATAAACTAAAAACGAAACTAAACGATACTAAATAAATATTTGGTGATCAACACAAATAGGTCTCCACGAGTCTATTGTTGCAAAACGAGAGGTTGGTATGAGGGTTGTGATTCGTTCGATATTTCTTAGGGAACTGTGGAAACAACAACTACACCCCCCTTCCTCCCCACTGGTGGGTCATGACTTCGTCCCTGATAATGAGACCTAGGCCAATATTTTCTCCTCAAGGATATCTCACGTTTTTGGGTTTACCGTTGGGGGCAAGTGCGGATCAAAGGGAGTGGAAATAGGAGTCAGGTCACCCTTGCCCCCGGACTCAAAATAGTTATTTACGATACGAGTGGTAAAAGCAACATTTTATTTAGCGAGAAGGAAATACTCTTTTGACTTTCACTCAGATATGAAGGACATTTGTTTAAAATATATTTTTTGCATGACACTGTTAAGTTGCATACAATTAAATTCAATGCATTTAAATTTCATACTATAGTAACATTTACTTTACATACAATCTACATTTTTCTTTATACTTCATAAAAAGTATCATTTCATTGTCATTTAATTTGTCTTCTCAGTACACTAATTTCCCCTGGAAATTACGAATACGGTCCATCGATTTGTTGGATTTTGCCTATGACGGACGCATGGGTCTGAAAACCAGGTAACATCAGAAAACATTTAAATTACTAATGCGTTGTAATCTTCACAAAAATAATTTTTGATTTAAAAATGTAAACAAATCACCTCTCAAAATACTTCCTAGAAATAGGAAGACTTAAAAGACAATTTGAAACTTACTAAATGCAATTGAATTTCCCGAAAAAATAGTATTTAGCGGCAAAAATTAGTATTTAGTAAGCATTCGAAGTCCGAGTTTTGAGAATTCATTAAAAAAAAGTAGGGGGTGGATTTTAATGAAATGTCTTTTTTTTCTTTTCACTTAGAACAAGCCGTTTAGTAAGAAATTCATTTTATGTTATGACAAAAGGAAATGGCCTTTTTATTTTGCATTTTTTATCGATTTCGGCTTATAAGTAATTTTTTTTTACTTTTCCGTCATTTTATTTTTATTTCATTAATTTTAATGTCATTTTATTTGTACGTGAATCAAATAATATTTACGAGATGCAACAAATGTTCTCCCCAAAATTCCTGAGTAGCCTATTCGATTTCTTCGCTCGTATATTGCAATATCAACCGTTGTGAGTAGTATGTAATCAATTACATTATTAACATATCCAATAGCTTGAGTTATTCATCTGAAGTGGTTTTGATCAAATTTTTTACGTCATTTTTAGGGCATTTTAAAAACATTTTAGGAGTATTTTATTGATCATTTTTTGGCAGAGTTGCAGGTCATCAAAATCTGCCCTCTAGTAACAAGTGATTGTAGCAAATCTCTCCTAGTCACATTCCATTTCGTAAGTGCAGTGTCCAAAAGTTTTCGTATTGGACCCAGAGATCTATGGACGCAAGGTGAGTCCAGCCGGGAGGGGAGGGTGCGGGCAGTGGTTCCGGGAGTAAAGAGCGACCCAGCCTCTGAGTCCACTCGCATAATTTTAGCTTTGAGAGGTTGGTAGGAGGGGGGCTGATAATGTGCAGTCTTGCGTTGTCAAAAGAGCCGCTTGGGCGAGACTGATGCAAGTGCGTGGGCGGTGACTCACTAGTCACGAGGACGTCGCGTCGACTTCGTTTAGTAAAACGTCCGGACAGATGCGCCTCATCTATTTGCAATTAGGTTGCGCGAGCGTTGCGTCATTTTATTATTACGCGAGATATTTCGGGCCTAACCACACAACGAAATGACGGAGATGCTACGAGTGATTCGGTTCTCCTTGAAATCTAAGCATGAATATTGGAACGCTTAAAAGAAACGTGTGTCATGAATTCTACAATCCCTTGGTTTTGGAGAAATCATTGAGACAATAGTAAAATACCCGGTAGCAGAGAGTAATTTGACCAATTCATCCACTTTTTCTCTCGATTTGTTTTCATTTTTTGCATTACCTATGTTTTGAATATTAAACAAATTGAAGTATTAAACAAAAGTAATATAAAACAATTATTGCTGTTTGCAGAAGACAGTAGTAAAACAACTTTTAAAATATATTCTCTCAATAATAAAAAACAAGGGGAAAACTAGAAACAGATTGCCTTTCCTGTGCATATTCTTACACGGCAATACTATAAGGGTAGCATAAATTGGAAGATAGTTTTTTTCACAACCGTTAAACAGTAAATGGTGTCAAAAGTCTTAGGAGTACATTTCTCAGTAAGAACTTTTGACACCCAATATTTCAAAACTAAAATGTCAGAGATCTTTTAACGCAATATTTTGCAAAATCGGCTAATGGAATTTGTATATATGTACACATTTCGAACTCAATAATGTACATAAAATAATGCCATATACGCACGATATGTTTAAGACTAAAATTAGTAAACATTTAGAAATTGACAGAAACCATGAACATGAACTATTAGTATCAAATTAAACGTGATTTTTTTGTTAATTTCAAGAGCGATTGTAGCCTCCTTACTCTCCCCTTAGCTGAGAACTGAAATAGTACGAAGGAAAACGGTATTCATTTCCCTGTCGAGGACTGAGTTGTTTCTCAGCGAACAAGTGCCACAGTTCAAGGCTTCTGAAAGCATATTAGGAAGCAGGGTCAACGTTTTCTGCGTCAACAGGATGTAGACCGTTCTTCGGTCTACTAGTACAAACGTCTCGTTGGGTAAGTCGTGTGATGTCTATCACTTTTTCTTTTTTATTCTTCTTCCCTTTTCTTCTTCTTCCCTTCTCTTCTTCTCTTTTCTCTTCTTCCCTTTTCTCTCCTTCCCTTTTTTCTTCTTCTTCTTCTTCTTTCCTTTTCTCCTCTCCTTCCCTTTTTTTTTTTCTTCTTCTTCTTCTTCTTCTTCTTCTTCTTCTTCTTCTTCTTCTATTACCAGGAAGGTTTAGTCTTCAACCTGTTCCGGAACTACTTCATCGTTGGCCTGCCTAAGTCTCAACTTCCTCGTGAGATATATCGAAGAGCTAATATCGGAATATGTCTCTCATTTGGCATCCTTTCCATATGTTCACACCATTTCTTCTGAATTAGTAGAACTTTTTTAAATACAAGGTTGACATTCAACTTTTTTCTTATAATCACACTCCTCGTTTTGTCTAGGAGGTTGTATCCTGGAGTACTTCGTAAAAAAATCATTTTTGCCGTCTGACACGTTGACACGTTTTATCTCTTTCCAAAGTTACTTTCGATTTACTTCAGTACATAAGTACAGTTTTACTTCACTACATAAGGACGGCAAATAATATTAACGAATTTTATCTGGTGCTCTTGGTTCCTTTTATACATATTCGCTGTGCGTCCGTTCTACGAATCTACGTGAACGACAAACATGCTGCTGAATAAGCAACGGAAAGTGCGCTTCTTTTGCGAGTTACGCATTCAAACAGATCGTGCGGTGGAAGTGCTGAGGAATTGAATGCTTTCAAAGAAGAATTTTAAACGCAGCGATATACTAGCGTGTTTTTGTGGATATTATTATAATGAAATGAATGTGATAACTTATGTCAATAAACAAATAGATGACAAGCATTATACATCTGTTTCATTAATCAGAACTTGAAGCATTAATGTTTGTAGTACTAACGTGATGTTATATTCATGCGGTGAATTGCAATGAAAAGAAATTTCGAAAAATTTGTTAATGAATTTAAAAATGTAAATATTTTATTTGCGATTCTTAATCTGAAACCTACTCAAAATTGGAAGTTATTGTGATAGAATTTTCAAAAACTACGAAAAATAAATTGAGATTTTCATTAAAACACTGGAAAAAATAAATTTCAGGCAATCACTGTTCTTCGCATAGTTGGAAGAAAAATTGAAGAAATTTATATATGCCATCACCAGTAACGTCCTTTGCATGTTTTCCATGGGAGCTATCATGTATTTTATCGGCGTGGCAACATCTCTCGACTTTGGTGAGTAAGAAAGTGACAGCAAATTCTTGCCGAGCAACTTTACATTTAAATCTGGCCTCGACCTCGTTGTAAATTAGCAAGGTATCAGGTATTTAGGACACTTTTTCAATCATTATTAGTCAGTGACACACGAATTTCTAAACATGACTTTTCTGAATGTCTGTTCAATGTTACCACATTCTATATTTGTGTAATTTGCTAGCTATTTTGGGTAGATTGCTTCGCTAAGCATCACTCTAATTTTGAAAAAAGGATTTTTTATAAACGCATAGAAACATACTAGGACTTATCAGAAAATCGTTATGTAAGGTGCTCAGTTTAAAACAAAATACATTGTTAGAACCGAACCCAGTTTTTTCAGTTTTTTGGTCAATTATTTCTTCTTAAAAATAAATAATTTACATAAACCATCGTTTCCTCATACGCCTTTTAAAAACATTGAATCAATTCTTACTATACATCGGAACTAGGTAAATCACTCACAGTAAGTATCTTTAACCTCTAACCTTGCCGAATTGACATTTCTAAGCATTATTTACTCTCTCTTCAGCTCATCTGTCTGGCTGAAGAACACAATACACAATTTCGTGGAGCGACTCTGTTTTCGGCGTAGCTCAACGGTTTCAAAACATGTCAAATAAAAGGTCGCTGACCTAACGGAAGTTCGTGGATATCGGACAAGACTATATCTAGGCTGTAACGTAAGAAGAATAAGGAGAAGTGGGAAGAGAATAAAATTTATTTCCACTCTATAAGGGCGGGCGTTGAGCTGATTCTCCATTCTCATGCAGTCCATTCCCCTTTCTACGAATTGAAGCGTTTGATATCAAAACCAGCTCATTACATTTGCAGCAATTTTACTAGAGACAAACATCTATTCACGTCCACGTGCAGTTTGTAATGAAGTGGGTATGTTATCGTCACATTTACAAAGGGATATAATTTATTTAAACCGGGTTATTCATTAAAACTGCATTTCAACTGTTTTTCATTCGCAAAACGAACCATTTCGCAAAACGAAAACACTTCGCAAAAAAATGCAAAAAAAAAAAAAAAAAAAGAAAATTAAATGACGGAATGAACTGAATTTGACAGCAAATTTCTCAATTGTTTTAGTCATTCATTCCTATCGCTGTTTTTTGTCTTTCCGTTTTTACCCCGCATAACGAACCCAGCCCTCTCCATTGCAGCAGCGGCGTCGTGTCTCAACTCAAAAGCGCGTCGCGAGTCTTGCGAGGCGCAGCAATGGGCTCCGACCGGCGGAGGCGGCGGCGGCTGGGCCAAGTGCGTTCGGTTGGGGAGGTCGAGGTAATGGGGCGCGTTGCACAACGCGTTTAAATGGCAGGTGCGCCAGCGGCCTGCCGGCCGGCCGACCGGCGCCTGGCTCCCGGCGGCTCACTGGTTGCCATCGCGTGCACGCGCACGCCGGCAGAGAGATGCGGACCAACGTTGGATTTCGCGTAAGATTTTTGTAGATAAATTTATTAACAGTTGTCTTTGGTCGGTAGCTTTGATTGATTGATTATTGATTCCGTCAACTGCTAAGGTCATTAGTCCCACAAGTATTGTGCATGTGTTTTCCTGGGAGTGTTGTGGTGATCCTTTCTCCTAGATGGTGAGATTCGGCGCCGACCTACCATCGGCTAGCGGGGTTTTCCCCAACCAGGTGTCTCCCACCAGTGAGGCACCGCCCCAGCTGAGACAAGCTCTAAGCTCCCCACTGAATTCCCGGCATGTGTGGGAGGTGAGGGTAGGACAAGGAAGGAAAGATCACGAGCGGTTCAGGGCTCGTTTGTTGGGGTACAGCTCCGGCATTCGCGTGGTGTTGATCGGAGACACCACGGTGTCGATCAGGGCAGCCGGCCGCTAGAATTGAAGGTCAAATTCTCTTCCAGACAGCAGGTGAATTTAACCTAGCTATTTAATCGGGGACTCGAACCGTAGGATCGCCCAAACATAGGCAGTGTAGTGACATCAGTTGATGCGCTCAACTAAAATGCCTTATCAACTTCAAAAGCCGGCTATCCCTAACAAATGCCATTACAATTTATAAAGCAATACTCAGACCATCAATGCTCTACGCATGTCCCATCTGGACCAATGCATCTATTTCTAACATTAATAAACTTCAAATTGTACAAAATAGATTCCTCAGATGATCAACACATGCCCCATGATTCATCTCTAACGCCCAACTTCATAAAGAACTAAATATATCACCGATCATCAAACATATTGCCCATCTTTCCAATAATTTTTACTCCAACCTAAATACAATTAACCGAGCCGTCCACTACAACCTGGCCACTATAAATGACTTCCCTTCTAATAGAATTAAGAATAGATTTCTTTCCGAAGCGTTCTTGAACATTTTCTCTACTAATTGTCCATAGTAGGGGCTCTTGTAGTTTCCTACACCTATAGTAAGGTAGTTTAGTTTTAAGTTTTTAGTGTTAAGTTTAGTATAAGTTACAATGTAAGCCAGCTAATGCACATGAGATAGTAATTTAGTACTGATCTGTGTAATTTTCAATCACTCAATAAATATTTTTTTTTTAAAAAATGAGTTGATGCCCTGAACCACCTAAGACGATAAATTCGGGAGGAAAAATTGCAATTACAAGTTGGACAAATATTGCAACATTCTAGAATGTTGCATTCCATGGAAAACCAACCGCACGCGACCGGCAGGTTACCTGCACTGGGCGTCGACCCCTTTCCCCAACCGTCTCTGATCGAGCGTTGGCGACCGATCATGCACGACAAGCGTTCGCACTCTCTCCCTTTACGCCTCATTCGCATTGCAGGCTTAAACGTAAACGTAACGAAGTCGCAAAACCTACAAATTAGTTACTGAGCGAGACCATTCACAATGCCTTGACGTAACCGTAGACGTAAGTCCGTAAACTTAAGATTTCACAAGCTCCAAGCTTTTACGTTAAGTTTACTTTGGAATTCTACCGAACACCAATCAGAGAGCAGCGCGGAAGGTCGATTTCAGATTGCGTTGAGGTAGTTTGTGGTTATGTCATTTTGTTATTGTAATGCAGAAAACTAGTTTGCGAACATTTTTGATGCCTGTAGTGAATTCATAGTAAGAATTTGGGCAATTTTTATGGTGACTTTAACTTGACATGCGAAGAAACTAATTATGTTCGACGAATTACTCCTAAATTTGGAGTATCCTTGTTTATACGACAAAGAAAATGCGAGCATGCGAGCGATTTGTGCATATATATATATATATATATATATATATATATATATATATATATTACGTTCGTCATTGTGAATGCTTGGTTTTACGTGTAAATTTTACGACTAAGTTTACAGCATTACGTTACGTTTAAGTTTGCATTGTGAATGAGGCCTTAGTCCTTGTGCTACCACCACCGAAATCCATAAAGTGGGGTCAACTATCCTTTCTCTGAATAATCGCATCCGTGGTTTTGCTTTTAATTTGTGCATTTGCAGGTAGTTTATTCCTTATCTACTGTAGTACGATACAGAAAGCAGTATGTACTTGCAGCAGTACTTTGCATTTTACTAAGGATGGTGACTCTTCTTTTATAAGCAGGTTTCTGCTTTCTTTTGCTGATATTAATCCATGCTGCGACTCCTTTATATGCCTTATTCATCACGTATAAACATATTCGTTCCATTATCATCGCTAAGGACTCCTATACTTCTCCTGTATATATTACCTGCCTGAATCTAATACGAACACCGATCCGCATTTGAATTTCATCTGACACCTCCATTTACCCTTTTCTGTACGAATCCGAGCATGCTGTCCGTGTTCTAGAAGAGGATACGTAAGTCAAGTTTATGCTGAGAATCAGGCATTTGAACTAGCTCTTTTTTTTTGTTTTTTTTTATAGAATTTACGTATTGAAATGCTTTACGTGGTCCCGTTACCGGCGAGCTGAAATGTTGAGAATTTTGTAGTTTGGCACTACATGGACTCTCAAACTACTAGTTTTGACTCCCGTATTTATCACCAGAGACTGACATAACGATGGTCTCAGTTATATTGTTATCCTTTAAGAAGAAATAAAAAAGGTCATCTTCGTCAACATATTAGCTTTATTAAGATAGCCGGCTTTCGACGGCTTTGCCGTCATCGTCAGGCAAAGTCGACCGACTTTTGCCGACAGCAGCGAGACTGACGATGACGGCAAAGCCGTCGAAAGCCGGCTATCTTAATAAAGCTAATATGTTGACGAAGATGACCTCTTTTATTTCTTCTTATAAGAACGTCAACAACACCAAATCAGAATTCCCACAATGTTATCCTTTAATTGTCTTGTTTTACGGCAACGCGGATCTGACTTCCTATTAGCGTAGAGAGTGTAGCAGGATTAAATTTTACTGGCATTACCCTGCATTCTTTTACGTACTCCAAGCGAAATTGGCACAACCAAAATTTTCCACCATCGAAAATCCTACCCACAAGATGGCCCCCTCGAACACAGAAGTTAACGAATGTATCACAGAACAAACCCAAATGTAGCGACGCAACTTGTAATATTTGTAGAACTGAGTATTACCGTCATTTACGAACGGTTTTTGGAACGATACTTTTGACAGTGGTAAACACTGCTCATTCAAATAGTTATACAAAAAAACAACTGAAAACTGAAAAATCTTTGGAACAGGTGCTTTAATATTCAGAATGAAGAAACTGAACCGATTGAAGTACAGTACTGTCTCTTTTACGTAATATTGCGTTAAATACAACATTTTGAGGAATATTAAGTACAAATTTCGAGATCGGATTTTAAATACTTTAATATTGTTTATTATTATTATTATTATTATTATTATTATTATTATTATTTGCAGATGCCATAATAATAAATGTTCCTCCTGAATTACTGTTAATATAACGTTTTTAAATTTGTATCAAATTGCTATTGTTCTCATGTGGCTGGTGATGTTTGGTGAACTGTGCATGCGAAGGAAAAATTCACTCACCCTAAGAGGAAGTACGCACTCTATGTAAATATTAGATTATTGACTCTGTCGTTCACGCAACTATTACGCGACAAATGCGCAGTTTACTATTAGCACAACGGATATTGATGAAAGTGAGTCGACATGCCTGTTTCGCCACCAAATCTGTAGAATCGGTAACGCAAAAAGAAGAATAATAGGTATATGATAATTCGATTGCCACAATAATTTTGTTACAATTTTGTGCGTTTTTTCTCTTTTATGGTGCTTTAAACGTCTGAGTAATAATCTCAAAAAGAAGTCTAAGTCTTACCTCTAAATCAATAATATTTATGGAAAATAAAGTGAATTTTAACAATATATAATTCATTCAAAATATCTTGAAAAGCATATGAATGCTAACTAAGCAAACATTTATTTATCTGATTATAAACAATGCTTTGATATCATTCAGTATGTTAAGTATCGATATTTGACCGTCAATAATTATCGATATTTAACGTTTTTTATAATTTTGGAATCGATACGAAATGCCGAAGGGCGTTCATGCTACACCCTGCCTCGCGCCGCAGGTTGTTCACCCCACCCCATCCCACCTCTCTTCCTCCCCTCCCTTCCCCTTCTTCCCTTCCTGCCTCCGCTCCCCCACCCACGTCGGTCAACAATCCTGGAATTCGCCCGGAGACCAGGGAGATCGGGGTCGACAAGTGCTCAGGGCATGACGGTTGCAGTAAGAGAATGACATTGTCACTCGCTACCACAATGTTATCGTGAAATAAGGGGCAACTTCGAACCGGATAAGAGAGATTCTCAAACGACTACGCAATTATCCTGAAATTTGTGTATTTTTATAAGGATTTTAAACGCATTTTAAATACTTATTAGGCGGAAAATACGCAGTAATTATTGTTCATTTAATAAGGTATATAAAATATTAGTTGAATGGAATTTTAGTTGACTGAACCATTGTTCAAGCGCGAAGACTGTTTCATTTGCCTATTCCCCCCCCCTTTTATGAAGTGTAAGTGTATGCTTTGAAAGGATTTGCATACTAATAAATCTCCGTTGTTATTATGCGTCTGCTCTGCTTATTAAAGCAGCCAGCATCCCGCTTGGTCCTCTCGCATAATATGAACAAGTGCACACATCTCTCTTCACACATTTACCATGTTGTGTAGTTTGTTTTTCGACAAAATGTTATGTGTCAATAAATTTTAATTTAGGTAGAAGAGAAAAGTTCACTTCTTTTAAGGCAAAAGATTCTGACTGTTCTCCCTGTCTCTGTCGTACGTATAGTACACTCTTACTTATATTTATTTACGTATTTAATTACTTATACGTTTCTAAAATAAATAACAGTGAAATTAAATACACATTTCATTCATCCATGAATTTCGCAAATGTTATCAGTAATATGCACTAGCCAGGAATTTGAGTATTTAACCCGGTCGATTCGTTTAATTATTTGGAAATCATTGCACAATGTGTTTTAAAATTGGTATGAATATTCCCGGCCTTTTGCTTCAATTTATTAATCAAGTTTTATGTATTTCATTTTCTTTATTATTTATCAATCAAGAGCCTTAGAATCTTTGAATAAGCTATCATACACACAAGTCATTTCAAATCTAATTTGGAATGACAGCACTTCCACAGTCGTATATCATTGTCATTCTGAGGTTTGCTCATGACGCAATACCTTCGTTTCTGTGTCTTCCACTTGATGTCGTGCGACATCACTGTTTACAATGGGCGTAGATTATCCAGTTGATATTATCAGGATGAGAACAGCTGACATTGTGTTGAATCCGACCGTGTACTTACAGGCAAATCATTAACAAAGCAATGTTCTTAGCAAACAGTACTATATTTTCTTCCGATAAGCAACATGAAACAAAGTTGAATAAATATATCTGTTGCCCTGTGTTGCATGAATATTGACACGATGCCAAATGCACTTTCATACCTTTACACAACGAGTTTTGTAATAAGTTAAATGTAAAAATATGTGTTCTACGCAAAGAGCATGCGTTCTTCGCAAATTTTTAATGCTAGAATGGCGGTGGTAGAGAGGGGCGCTCTTAGAGTAATTGTCGATTTCCGTAATTTTCCTCTGGGGCACGGGTTCGATCCCCGGGTACTGCAGGTGGAATTTGTGGAGGAGAAAGCGAGTTCTCGTCAGGTTTTCGCAGATTTTCCTAGTTTCACTTCTCATTTCATCATTACTTCATCAACAGTATCGCTATCACAGTTACACCTATCTACCTAGTCATATTTGGTAATGTAGTATGTGTAAGTGTGTGTGTGTGTATAAGAGAAAAGGGCAGGACCAGGATGAGGGAAGAAAGATCCCGCGCGGTGCGTTGCCCGTTTGGTGGGGTACTGCTCCGAAAATCGCCTGACATTGATAGGAGAAACCAGAGAAAATTACCGAAAAGAGCCGCCGAACGCCCGCTAGAATTCTCCGGACACCGGCTGAATCCGACGTACCTATCTAGTAGCTAGTGTCGAAAATCCTGCCACTGTCAGGACTCGAACCCTAGGACATCCCGGTTGGAGAGACTGCTATGGTAACAGTTGTTGCTATGGGCTATCTCAGCAGCGAATTTGAAAAACAAAAGAAAAAAGAAGCGGAATTATGGTATAATTAATTCCATATATTTATTGGCTGCGAAGTGTGACGAAGAGTTTGTTGAAACATTTTTAAAATGGGGAGAAAAGTGTAATTTCTTATCAGTTTCCTGCGGGTTCGTCCTCTGCTTGGCATTTGCAATCAGGGGCCCGTATCGTGCGTGTGCTGTTGTAGCGTTTCGCACTTAAGTGGCTCAGAGCATCTACTGATGTCACTGCACTGCCTCTGTCCGCGTCGCTCTGGGATTTAAGACACCACGGCTGCAGGATTCTACGGACACTAGCTAGACAGCTCGGTCGAATTCAGACGCTGTCTGGAGGACAACTCCAGCGGCCGGCTGATCTAATCGGTAGTTTTCCGTTGTTTCTCCAATCAACATCAGGTGAATGTCGGAGCAGCAATCGGGTCACGGACCGCGCGCGATCTTTCCTTCCCCTTCCTTGACGTATACTCATCCTTTACTTACACGCACACTTACATGCACTACACTACCACACATGCCGGGAGGTTGGTCGGTAGCTTAGAGGTTGTCCTGGCTGGGGCGTTGCCCCACTTGGGAGATACCTGGTAAGGAAAATCCCGTTAGCAGCGTTATTTCGTCGCCAGATCTCTCCATCCAGAATGGGAAAATCGCCACCGCCTCCCAAACTTTTCACACGAACTACACTTAGGGGACTAATGACCTTCGCAGTTTACTCACCCGGAATCACTAATAAATCAATCAATTCTTGCTTAAACATTTTTTAAATGGGGAGTGATAATGGACCCGTGTCGGATGCTCTTCTATCGTTCTGCAAATGGCCTGTAAGCGTTTCGTACGCAGAGGCGCGCGTGTTCGGGCACGCGATGCGCCGCTGCCCTAGGAATAACAAAAGAATATCGATTTTTTTAAAACCAGAAATTAAGTTTATAAAACAAGAACCACCAGAAACATCGATATATTTTTAACATCGATATTTTGCTTTCCATGTTTTCTTCACATCGATATTTTGTTGCAAAAACATCGATTTTTTTAATTTTAATTTTTTTTAAATAAGACACGTTGTAGAGTACCAGCAATCCACAGCAATATCGTTGTTTTGCGTCATCCTCTTTATCACACTGCACATTCCGCCTGTGCAGTGTGAGGAAGTTTGAGAGCTGCTCGTGTTATGAATGTGTTATCGCCAGACATGTCGTTGCCTGAATCGACAGTGGAACACGAAATCGATAGCAAAATACGATGCTCTTTATTGTTAATTTAATCTTTCAAATTCGATAATAATTTTTACATACTACTAATATGTTGTTAACCACACAATAAAATATATTTTGCTTACTGTATTTAACAATTGATAGGTTTTGATTGATTGATTGATTGATCTTTTCGTATTGCCAGGCGCGTCAACTGCTTTGGTCATTAGTCCCGTTAGTGTAGTGCATGTTTTTTTTCTCGGGAGATGTCGGTGATCTTCCCCCGCTGGATGGCGAGATCCGGCGCCGACCTTCCGTCGGCTAGTGGGGTTTCCCCCTAACCAGGACTCTCCCACCAGCGGGGCACCGCCCCAGTCGCGACAAGCTCTAAGTTCCCGACCTGTCTCCCGGAATATGTGAGTAATGTAGTGCATGTTAGTGTGTGTGTGTGTGTGTGTGTGTGTGTAAGGGGAGAGGATAGGAAACGGACGAGGAAGGAAAGATCGCGCGAGTTCCGTGACCCGTTTGTTAGGGTACTGCTCCGGCATTCGCCTGGCGTTGATCGGAGAAACCACGGAAAACTACCGATCAGAGCAGAAGGCCTCTAGAATTTTCATCCATACAGCGACTGAATTCGACCTAGCTGAAAAGCTAGTGTCGAAAATCCTCCGCCGTCAGGACTCAAACCTAGGACCTCCCGGTCAGAGACGCTGCAGTGACATTAGTTGATGCACTGAGCTACCGCTCCCGGTAAGAATTGATAGGAAATAGCATATTTATTATTCTCGAATTAAAACATCGATGTTTTCTCGTCGATGTTTTCATGGACATCGAAAACCCTTTAGCGATGTATCGAAACATCGATGTATCGATGTTTTGGTAAAATTTGCCATGACTACGCTGCTCGCAGCCGCGGGCCTCGTTGAGCCCTCGCCGCAACGCCGTGCCGTGCAGCGCTGCGCCGCCGCGTGAAAATAGCTCAAAGCGAAAAAATCCCAAATAAAAAAGGGCGCAGCAGGCGCGCAACGGACAAAAAAGCCCGGGAAGGTTGGCACTCCCCGCGGCCCGCGCCGCACACTGGGCCAGAAGGCAAGCACGGAAGAAGAAGAAAAAAGAAATAAAAAAATTAGAAAAAGTTGGATAAAACCTGTTTCCGGCGTGCTGCGTAGCCGAGGTTGCTAAGGCCAGAGTGCCCTGTGTTTACGGATGGCGGTGATATGTAGGGTTTTCGGAAATGGCGCTTCTTTTCTTTTTGTTTAGAGTTTGATAAATAACGATCATTTTGTTTGGGCGTATTTACTTATTATTATTAATATTAATAATAATTTTTTACTGATATTTAATCATCTGTGGGATGCCGTGATCTTTCCCTTCAACGTAATAATGCCAATAGGGAAAGGAAAATGTGGGGCTTACTCCTCCATGGCAAGGCGCCCTTGTGCTGATTAGGGGAAATGGGTAGAAAAGGATAGAAATGGGTGGATAAGGATCTCTCTCTCTCTTTCTCTCTCTCTTTCTCTTTTCTCTCTTTCTCTCCCTCTTTTCCCACTTTCTCTCTCTCTTTCTCTCTCTCTCTCTCTGTCTCTCTCTCTTGCGTGGTGCGTCGCCAATTGGGTGCTCCTCAGTCGTTCACCTGCGAGTGATTAAGGGAACTTCCGACAATTCCAATTTCAAAATTGTCAAAGTTCTTTACACAGGGAGTCTCTCTCAAACTGATTTTTTTATCTGCAGTCAGACTCATAAGGCTATCACAGTTTAAAAGTACAGGAGGGTGATATTTACCTTCTCCATTCAACTTCTGTCTTTTTCACTTTTTCTTCTACTTTCGAATACAAATTGAAACGATGAATTACTGATCTGCTGCTTTTTTTCAATATATATTGAAAACCAGTGAACGTCTGGAATATTGCCATATTTACGAAAATATATTTTTTCCACCTGTAATTGCCTCCGTTCGTGTTTATATTTCTATCAATTAACAAGTGCATAAATATCATGAACCCATCATTGTCGAATTGAAATAATGTTCGCATTTGGTCAAGATTTAAATATCACAGCTCGGAGTTGAAGTTCAGCTGAAAAACACCATCCACAAAAATAATCGAAAATTATTAACCGACCAACGTGGGTTGTCGACGTGACAAAACCGTACCACCTTGACTTTCTCGGTTTGAGAGAGAGAGACTCATTGGTACAAGTCGCACACTTAGGCACTGCTTATTTCTATTATTTGTTCTTTCAACTTTCACACTATTTCGTTCATCACATAATTCTCGTCTTCGGCTCACAGCTGTAGCTATAATCATGATACTTCTCGCAGCTGGCGAGGGTGAAGGGCGCCACCAACGTAGATACGCGAATAGAAGGTGGTTGATGTCGAGGTATATAATGTGCAACCTCTCCTTATAAGTAAATTTCTGTCCTGTTGAACGTGAAATAAATTACCTTACGTTGGCATGTTGCAGTAAAGAAACGTCTTGTTTATAATCTTAAAAAAAGAACAATTTCGTAAGGTACAGACTGTTTGACATATTCTTTTGTATGTATGCTTTTGACATCATTACACTGCGGTGAGCACTGCCATCACTAGTTTCACCTGTTTGTCTTTAAATCGTAAATATCATCCCGATGACATAAAAATGTGTAAAAATCACGTAACCGTGTTTTGTGAAATGTTATGTAAAAATGGTCTCCGTCTATTTCAGGTTCAATGTCAATGAGTCAGATGATCACTTCTCCCAAAACAAAATATGGTACTAACGCAACGTTGATGAAGGGACTGGCGATTGTGTCAAAACTGCAGAAGAAGAAGAGGAAGAAGGTATGTAGAAAAGTACTAGATGATTCACCCTTGAAATGAATGTAAATTGATTCAATTTTTTTTATTAAATATCAATAATTATTCAAAATATCAATTTTTACAATTCTATCTACAGATCTACCTGTTCAGATATTTTCAGCTTTTCAGATGCAGATGTTGATATTATACATTTCTTTTGTACAAGTTTGTGTTTATTTTTCCGAGTAGTTACCTTCTATTAAAAAGTTGCTGATGAAACAGAATTAATGAAATGGTCCTATAATTTACCCTAAAAAATAATTTTAAATCGCTATATTGAGACTTCAACTATTTATTCATTCGATAATTGAGGTTCCTATTTACTCCTATTATAAATCATCGTTCAAGGTGTAAATGTTTAATTTAGAAACTATTCACCACATTTTTAACATTTTCTTAAATATTTTTTATCCGATATAAAATTGCAAAACTTGGATTAATGGTACAGCCAAAAAATCGACGATTAATTTCATTTTTATATTCCCGCCAATCGAATCGTTTTTTTTTTGTCAATCGAATCGTTTTCACCCAACGCTCCTGCCATGTGTGCTTTCGTCGTCCTTTCGGCCCAGTGCGTCCGCCATCACCGCCACCGCCGCCACCGTCGCCGTCTCGAGCGCGGACGCGCAGACACGCAGACACGCCGCGGCGCGGCAGCGGATCACGCCGCCGACGTGGCAACGCCGCGGCCCGCGCGCACCCGTCGTATTTGCATCCCCATTACCCCGACGTCCCCCCTCCCGCCGCCCGCCCTCGCGTCCGCACCCACCCGCTCCGCTGCCCCCTCTCCGCCGCGCCCGCCCCGCCACCGGCCCGCCAGCGCGCTCGCCGCCGCCGCGCGGTCGGCGCCGTGCTCGGTTTCAGCGGCGAAAGCGCCGATTCGAAGTTCCTTTCCTTCGATTGGTTGATTGATTTTTTCGTGTTTCCGGGCGCGTCAACTGCTTTGGTCATTAGTCCTGTTAGTGTAATGCATGTTTTTTTCTCGGGAGATGGCGGTGATCCTCCCCCGCTGAATGGCGAGATCCGGCGCCGACCTACCGTCGGCTAGTGGGGTTTCCCCCTAATCAAGGCTCTCCCACCAGCGGGGCACCGCCCCAGCCGGGACTAAGCTCCCAACTGGTCTCCCGGAATATGTGGTAGTGTAGTGCATGTTAGTGTAAGTGTGTGTGTGTAAGGGGAGACGATAGGGCAAGGAAGAGGAAGGACAGATCGCGCGCGGTTCGTGGCCCGTTTGTTAGGGTACTGCTCCGGCATTCGCCTGGTGTTGATCGGACAAACCACGGAAAACTACTGATCGGAGCAGCCGGCCGTTAGAATTCTCCTTTCCTTCGATCTTCTTCATTCATATCGCTACGCCTTACGGCAAATCATTGCGTACAGTGTGAATTAAGTGTTCCTTCCCTTCGCTATTCTCAATTCCTATAACGTTTTACGTCTTGTGGCAATTCATGGTATATAGTGTGAATTCAATGTTTTTTTTCCTTTGTTGTTCTTAATTCGTATTACTATGTATTCGTATTACTATGTCTTATGGCCACTGCCGGAAATAGAAAATGTTGGGCGCCGGGCAATGCTGAAACGTGCCCCCCCTCCCCCAAATTAAAAATGTCAAAGTTGTATCAAGATAATTATCGTTTTTTTTTTTACTTCCTGACTGACCCTCCTGACTTCTCGACTGACGCTAGTCAGTCGCTAGCCAGCCACCCGGAGACTACCCCGACGACGCTGCCGCCACTGAAGATGTCCACCGCAGACGTGGACCAAACGTTTGGCTCTTCAGTGCCAACTGGACCACGGCCTACCAGCCCGGAAACTTTCACTCATATTGGGTTGAGTGTTTAACCATCACGTGTTGTTAATCACGTAAAAAAATAATATGAATTTGAGTAGAACCTGTTTTAATGATGTCATTTGATTCATTTCATAGAACCCTACCTTATAAGCAATGACTATAATGAAATATTTAAGAGAAAAACTAATTGAAAATTTTATGAAAAATCAGACTACCGTCCTGTGACTTACAAAATTACGACAACGATTTTCTTAAGTTCCAATTTCTTTTTCAAGTTTTTACTATTTTTTCCCATCAGTCCCCCACATTGAGTCCCTTAACTTGCGGGGTTCCGGACAATTTCGCGATCTGCCCATGCCTAGCGTCGCCAGTGTTCATTGCTGTTCTTAAGTCGTATTACTACGCATTATGGCAAATCATTGCACACGGTGTGAATTAAGTGTTCCTTTCCTTCGCTATTCTTTATTCGTATAACGTTTTACGACGTTTTGTGGCGAATCATTGCATGTAGGGGAATTCAATGTTTTCCTTCCTATTCTTAATCATTTTACTACGCCTTGTGACAAATCATTGCACGTAGTACAAATACAAAGTTTTGTCTCGTCGCTATTCTTAATTCATATTACTATGTCTTGTGGCAAATCATTGCACATAGTGCGAATTTGTTCTCCTCATAGGATGTCATTCTTAATTCGCTGTGTGTATTACTATTCTTACTTACTCGTTACTACTCTTTTGTAAAATTGTGGGTTGTGATAATTTAAATTTCCATTTCTCCGATATTCGTTTTAATTCGCAATAAATATTACGTACTTACTGTGCCTCACATAGACATGTCTCATGTTAGTTGCGGATCGTAATATTCCTACCTATGGATTGTACGTCTTAATTTGCAATGTGTATTTACATTTCGTCTCTCGTCAAATCACTGTACTTAGTTTAAAATTTCAGTTCCATTGTGTGTAAAGTACGAATTATATATTTGCCAACCAATGTCTTACTGGTAAAGCCCAGCAACTAATTCGCCGACGAACTTGAGACATGTTTTCCCACCTAGATTCTATAAGTTGATATTCGACTGTATTCACATTCTTATATATTGTTACCCCCCCCCTAAGATAAAATCCGTACATCTTTTACGGCAGTTTTGCGTCGAGTATAAATAGTCGAACATTGATTTTGTTTTGATCTTTTCTCTCTCACTCACTTCCGTTTAGCTCATATCTGGGCAGTGTGATCTCGCCGATCTGGAGTTCAATTTGTTCCGCCAGAGATATGTCTCCCTACTTTTTCCCCGAGAAAAACGGTCCATTTTTTATTCCGTACCTATACATGTGACTAATTTTAATATCCTCTACAATGTTCATTCTCATAGCCCCTCAATGTACCTTAGTCATGATCTGTCACCTAAATTGAGCTGTTTCAACGAAATTATTAACGAAATGGAGAAATGGATGGGAAGAAAACGGGAAAACCGCAGAAAACCTACCGTCCTGCCACTTTGTCCAACACACATTCCGCATTGATCGACCAGAAATCGAACTCCGCTCCCAGCAAGGGAATGGCAATACTCTAAAAACATTACGGCCACCCAGGGAATACGAGTCATCTCTTTCATTTGGTTTATGCGCCCCTCGGAGCTTTCTGTTTAGTTCTTTTTCCGTTACATTCTCGTTGGATAAAACTATTTTATAGGCTATCTCTTCGCCTTAATATTATTCCAATTTCCCACTTACTTAAGATCCAAGTGTTTCGAATAGTGAGTCGACTAAGCTATAAACAAAACAATGACAAGTTAAATACAGTAAACCCTCTTTAGCACGAACTCGCTTAACACGGATTTCGCCTATAACACGAACAAAAATTCGGTCCCGGTAAGGGATTACAGTAATATGGGCATTTATAATATTCGGATAACACGAATTTTTATAATACAAACTCCGATTATTTCGGTCCCTTGGAATTCGTGTTAATGAGAGTTTAATGTAATTGATTGCAAGATAATTACTTTGCGCTTTGTATAAAGCTTATAGCGGTCATCCAGTTTGCAAAAAAATTGAACGACGGTTAAGTATTCGAATGTATATCAGTAGAGGGGATCACATGCACAAAATAAATTTAAGAGAATGGATATCGGGAAATTCTGTTTCACAAATCGAACGATAAGGGATTGGAATACATTACCTACAAACACCTTTGAACCTTTTCCTCGAAGCGTTCAACAGTTTACGGAATTAATTTAGGGTATTTCTCAGTTTATGAGGGCGTTAACTACGAATATTAAGTTATACAGTGAAGTGCGTGGTCGTGCAATGTAGAGCAGAGAAATAATGAAGGAAATGTTTTTAGTGTTATAGTGAAGTGAAGCGAAGTGAAGGGAAGAACAGTGCAGTGCGGTATAAACACTCAGTGCGGCTTGAGATGATACACGTGTCTTTTCTTTTTCTTCATGTAATTTAACGTTTTAAGAATCATCAATTTTAGAATTATTATTATTATTATTATTATTATTATTATTATTATTATTATTATTATTATTATTATTATTATTATTATTACCATTATTGTATTATTTGCATGACATTTACTGTCTTATTTATGTAATTAACTGCCATCGGGTTACACCCAATTGCAGTTAAAATAAAATTTTCTTTATTTAAATGTATAATAATTTTCGCCCCCTGAGATTTGGCGCCGGGCGCACTGTGCGGCGCGCCACGGGCAGTGCCCCCTCCACCGCACACGCCCACGCCTGCGACCACGCCCACGCCCGCGGGCGAGCCGCCGCCGCCCACGCTCCGCGCCCGCGCTTCCTGCCGCTCGCCGCACACGCCCACGCCTGCGACCACGCCCACGCCCGCGGGCGAGCCGCCGCCGCCCACGCTCCGCGCACGCTCGCGCGGTCTGGGCGTTACGCTCGCCGCTGGGGCGGTTGCACGCGAGCGCACGATTCCTTGTTTGTTTGTGCCACGTTTGTCGCATCTGTTTTCGTTCCAACTGGTCACTGTTTTTCGGCGGTTAATACTACCACCATAGACTAAAGAGGTTATTCTTTTCCTTATGGTAATACTTGTACAAATAGAGGAGATAAGGAAATAAGAAGAAGAACTAAATTAGCATGGAGGAGATTCTGGAGCCTCTCTTTCATTTTGCTAAATAAAAAGATCAACCTCCAGATTAAAAAGGACTCGTGCATCTTGCCAATATTGCTTTATGGATCACAAACATGGTCCTTAACAGTAATACAAATAAAATGGATACAACGATGCCAGAGGAATGTGGAACGAAAAATGTTAAATGTTTCTCTCCTAGACAAAGTACTATCTACAAAAATTAGAAAAAAATACTAAAATTAAAGATGCAGTACGGCAAGCCAAAATAAGCAAATGGCATTGGGGAGGACATATTATAAGGCAAGACCAGCAACGATGGGCATACACTACAACAACCTGGGATCCTCGGTAATGGTGCTATGCAAAGCAGCTGGTCCCACCTGGACGAGACTGGCCAAGAGAGAATAACATGGAGGCAACTGGGATATGAACAGCAAAAAGAAGATGATCCACAGTGCTATTAATCGATTTTAGTGAAATTGAGTGAACTTTAGTGAAATTGAATATCAACCTACTGTAACCCTGCTAAAGCAGGAGGCCTTTGCCCTTTACGGGATGTTATGGGCTAATAATAATAATAATAATAATAATAATAATAATAATAATAATAATAATAATAATCTTGTACAGAATACAGGAGTCTGGAGATTATTCGAATCCCTATTGGTAGTGGTCGTCGTGATGGTTTGTGATGTTGGTAGTGGTGGTAGTGTTGTTGGGCCAAATGCCTGGGTTGTGGAAATGTTTCCTTTGGCTATGTTGGTCACGTCTTTTTGAAGGCACTTCGCTAATCCTTATACCATTGTAGCCGGTTCCTCATGTTTGCTACGAATGGTAACCTCTAAAAAATGTGATCTCCGAACTCGCTGGGGAAGCTTAGATTCTAGAGTAGAAAATCTAGATTAAAAATTTCCTTTGTATGAATTGAGAGGTCTCACCGACGGACATTGAGAAGTACAAGCAGTAATTAATTGTCATACTTTGGTTTCGCATAAATGTGGTTTTGGGAAGTCTATTATGAAAAATGTCGATATCATGACTCAGGTAAATACACATTTCAATGGTATCTACTATAGAAAAGTTGTTCGTCAGTATATGACCGTCCGTCTCGTTTAATTGTCAAATTGTTTCGCTCATTTGACAGTGCACATTGGACTAGTCTTTAATAAGACCAACATGTAATAATAAAACGCAAAATCTAATTCGGGGACTTATTACGCTTTGAAAAGTAGTTGCGTTCGTTTACGATGTAGACAAATGTGACCTTCATTCGCCATTCATTGTTTACTTCTAGTCTGCTGTTTTATTTTTAAAGGTAGGAACTGGATGACTGCCCAGGAAGAACTAAAAATACGAAAAGTAGCGAATCCGAAAATACAAACACTCCACAGAAAATGGGACATTGGAAGGAATGCGACACTGTTTATGCTTTATGAATTAGTATTTATTGGTTTGTAGGTCATTTCCGGTTACGCGTTGTAATGATGTCTGCAGTGAAAGATTAACTACGTGATGAAGTAACCAGTCGCTAGCAAGAAATTGAACAACGTTATTGAATTAGCAATTCATGAAATTTCACAACTGTTAGCGCACCTAGTTGAGAATTCAGAACGGAAACGTCGCAGAGGATTCAAGAAGCTTTTCGAGATTGTAGGCTCAGGGAGAGAGAGAGAGAGAGAGAGAGAGAGATAGCACCGGATGTTCGACACCAGACGAGAGTGTCGTTGCTGCATATTCGCTGGCATCAACGCTTGAAAGATAACTCTAGAGGTCAATTGTTTGGATCTGAAGTTTCTTGGGTGTTCTCTGATCAATGTCAAGTGTATTCCAGATCAGTACATATTTCATTGGGTCAAAGAACGTGCGCGATCTCCGCCCTACTCAGTCCCTTTTCCCCTTTCTGGGTATCTCTCATCAGCAGATCTGCAAGTATGTGGATGTTAAGCCTGATATACCTGGCACAATTTTCATGCTGATTGGACGTACAGAAAACGTGCAGTCCCGGCAGCACGATTTCTGCATGAAAGCTTTTGTAATTTTCATGCAGAAAGCTGACAGTGCCTCTAGCGACAGAATCGTCCACTAACGAATTTGTTTATCCGACGCGACGGTAATCTTCCATTTCTATTTTATGTTTAGGTGTGTCTAGGTGCGACTGGGTGAAGTGATATTCCCCTATTCTTATTTTTCTTCTTCCTGCTCCTAATGGTTAATTAATTTTTTAATAAAGATCACCCAGCCAGAACGTACGCACAGAAATTGCGCTACTAAAGTATTCGGAAGGCGCAATTAAATTGTTCCCGATAGACCCCCTAGCTGCGTCTTGGTTCGATTCATATGGAATTCGTACAGAAAACGTAGAGACTCTGTAAATGCGACATTTTCATTTTATACTTCTATTTTGGAATCTTGATGTTTCTGTACAGAAACTATATGACAATCTGCACAAAAACTGTACCGTGTATATTGACCTTTAGGTCAGAGCCTGACCTGAACTGAAGAACCATCAGAAAGAGAGTGTGAGGGAAAGATCAAACACGAGGTAACATTCGCCTATTTATCTTACTAGATTGTTTTTGTCGACCTGTGTCCATGTGCTCATTTCCTAATGAACGTGGGAACAGAAATGTAAAATTGTGACTTAACCCTGAGTAAGGGAGATAATAATTCTGCCGACGAATTCCAGACGTCTGCCACCGGCACTAATAAGCCACGAATGCGATCTTACTTTCTGACGAAGACGAAATGAGACGACAGAGAAGGTCAGATCTTTATCTGTGTGTCTGCGGTGGCGACAAGCAGAGCTTGAGCTCTTTAGAATACATCTGTTCTCATCGTGCTTTGAAATCGCTTCGGGCTTATGTTTGTTGCATGAGGGACTTTCTCCGCTACTCCGTTGTAATTGTTTGCTACTTTTTAATGAGATTATGATGACTTTGAAGAAACAGTTACGTGTCCTGGAATCTCGTGTAGCCTCTTCGACGTACCCTTCATTTCTGAGAATGTTTTCTTCTTTGTCTTAAGGTCTTGCTCTTTCTTTGAGATTCACCTGGCAGCATAAGAGATCAATCTGTTTTTATGTAGAGTTCGTTTATTTAAATTAGGAACTCACTTTGAGCTGTAATTATTTTTTATTCTGAAACAATATCGAAATTCAAACGTAATAAAACTTAACAGAATTTCCCCAGTTTTATTTTTATAAAGAGAAAAATATTCAGGAAAAAAGTGGCTAAATGTCGAATTATCGAAAGAGTAAGATGAATGATAGAGAAGTCTATCTTACTAGGTGATATTTATTTATTACATATTCTTTGATGCATTAGGAAAATATCGTTTTAGAAAAGTTAATGTACAGTAGAACACAAAGAATTAAGATGTTTTAAAGGTTACGTACTGTTCGAAGTAGGTATTCGAATTTGAATACTCGAATTCGAAGAGATCCAAAGTTGCAACATTTTTGTTTTGAAGATACGGTATGTATAGTCGATTCTATAATTTTGCAACGAAAATATCTAGTTTTTGAAATGTTAATCCTTCGCTTTTTTAAATTTGTTGTTGTTGTTATTATTATTATTATTATTATTATTCATCTCTCAACTATTAATAGTTAAATTGTTGGGAAGGGATTCTGAAACTCAAGAAAGCGTGCGCAAATGATTTTCTCCTCCATACGTCACATACAGTTTTTTACTGTTTTTGACTAAATAAATAAATAAATAAAAAATAAATATATAGGTGTATTATACACAAGTTATATCCGAGATTCTAACCTGGTCGAATTCGTTAATTTTTGGGGCGACGCTTACTTTAATACGTCTTTCTTCAGAAAGCATAGCTGACTGTTCTTTGTCGTCCCGGCAGGGAGTCCGTGGATCCGGGTTCCAGTCATGGTGGACGCTTGTCGATATACACGTCATTAGTGACAAAGAGCTGCAGTGAGGTATATTGACACTCTTTAACCATGGGTTTGACCAAGATCTGATCTGTACCTTTGGGTTGGATAGGTGGCTAATTATTTCAGTCAGTGGAAATTCAGTTGGGATTTTCCTGTTCCTGGAGTAATTACTATGTCTTTTTATTCAGCCCACCATCGAACTGGTTTTCCGGAGTTGGGGAAGCACTCTACTTATGTTTCTAGACCCAAAGACCTAGGAGTTTGGGAGACCTATTGGAAGTCCCGTTCTGACTCCAGCAGATGCCAGTCGGAGGGACGGTAGTGAAGACGGGGTGCAAGAAGACGGCTGAGCTACGGAGTCCCCCCCCCCCCCAACCGCAAAATCTGTAGGTAATATGGGCGAATCATAATAGAAAGCAGCACCAACTTCCAATCCCATTAGTTAAATGTACGGAACTAAAAGAATATCAAGAATAAGCGAATCCGACCAGTTGATTTCTAAAATCGTTGCCCACCGGTAGTTGTGCAAGCGCATATAGATTCATGGCTTTAATGTAAAATTTTTACGGTAAATGGTTTGCGTTGTATGGACACCGCAGAGCAGAACATTGGAATGATACAAGGAGTCGATTCGAGGAGTGAAATTCCCCTTCTCCAGAGGTGACTCGTTATGCACCGGTTAGACAACTCGCCTTTTGCTACTAGGATCGGAGTTCAAATCCTGGACGTCCCAAATTTCCAATGAAAAATGTACGAATCAAACAATAGATAATAATTGATTTTTTAAGTACAAATAAAGATATTGAATATTCAGTTTGTGCTGTTAATGATTTTAGCTGTATGTCTGTATTAATAAAATCAAACATTTTGGAGAAATTCCATTTAATTTTGACCCCATCGGATTGATTGCTTTTTTCGTTTTTCCGGGCGGGTCAACTGCTTCGGTCATTAGTCCCGTTAGTGTAGTGCATATTTTTTCTCGAGAGATGGCGGTGATTTTCCCCATCGCTGGATGGCGAGATCCGGCATCGACCTACGGTCGGCTAGTGGGGTTTCCCCCTAACCAGGACTCTCCCACCAGCGGGGCACCGCCCCAGCCGGGACAAGATCTAAACTCCCGAACGGTCTCCCGGAATACGTGGTAGTGTAGTGCATGTTAGTGTAAGTGAGTGTGTAAGGGGAGAGGATAGGACAAGGAAGAGGAAGGACAGATCGCGCGTGGTCCGTGGCCCGTTTGTTAAGGTACTACTCCGGCATTCGCCTGATGTTGATCGGAGAAACCACGGAAAACTACAGATCAGAGCAGCCGGCCGCTAGAATTCTCCTCCATACAGCGACTGAATTCGACCTAGTTAAAAAGCTAGTGTCGAAAATGCTGCCGCCGTGGGGAGTGGGAACCTAGGACCTCCCGGTCAGAGGCGCTGCAGTGATATCAGTTGATGCACTGAGCTCCCGGTACCCCATTGGATATAGCGAACCTCTGATATTAGTGAACCAAGCATGTTAGTTCACTTCAACCGGAGGCAACTGTAGAGCCCGTAGCGCCCCTGCCGTGTTGTGTGTTCCGCGTCGCGAGGGGGCGTGGCCCGTGCCGTGTGCTGTAGCCCGGCCCGCGCGGCCGCGCCCGAGGCGAGGCTCCATCCACCGCGCGCCCTCGCCCCTGCCCCGCCCCGCCCCCCTCGCCGCTGCGCGTGGGCGAACCCGCCGCCGGCCCGCCCGCCCGCCCACGCGGGGCTCGCCCATGTGCCCTCGCCCCCGCCCCGCCCCGCCTCGTCGCGGCCGAGCGGAACGTCTGTCTGTCTCCCGCCTCGCAGCTTCATTCCGCTACACTCCGCTGATCACCTCTAAAGCTGGGCCGGAAAAGCGATGTTAGATGACATTACGGGTCGGAATTGGTTGACAAACATTCGTTCTAGGTGTTTCGTTACTCAAATTTTCAAGTTTATTTTATTCTTTGCTAAATCAAGACTTTTTGGTTGTTAGCATTTGAGACGCATTTCACTTTCGAATATTTTTTACAAGAGAACATTCAATCCACAATCTTCTCACGTCCCGTGCAGGATGATATGTACTGGATATTCCATATTTTGGACTGGAATACGCAGTATTTGATATTTTGGTCGTGGGGGCCGTGCCTCCCAAAAGGCCTAGAATTTTCATTTACTTTTTCTTTATTTGGCAAAATTGATTTAAATGTTTATTTATGCTCGAATTATGTAATTATTTAAACAATAATATTGTATAATATATCTACATGATAAATAATATATGCTATAATAACAAATGTGTTTATTATTTTTACAAAAATCTGCGATTCACCCGAAATGATCGGCAGGATCTGCGCTGCGTTCCCTTAGGATTAATTGGTGGAAGCCGTGGAAACGACAGAAAAGATCAGCCGACCACAAGAATTCTCATTCAGGAAATGGATGACTTACTCCCAGCATTTAATGTCCTTTCGATGTTTTCCTAAGAATGAAAGAAATTCAGATATCAATGAAATTTGTAAACTGTTAAAGATATTGTAGAAAACGCTTTGTATTGAAAATATTGAATATCCTAAAGAGAAGCACCCTACAAAAGGAAAGCACATAAAGGCATTGATATTGTTCTAAATTACATCGCACATGATTGTTCACAATTGGTTTTATTACATCAAGAATGTAAAACTGCAGGTTTAAAAAACATCACCAATTATGAAATTACTGATTAATATAGCTCGTTGGCACAATACAAAAAATACGAATTTTGAGTTAACGTATTCGCCAGAATTGCAGATTGTTTTGCCTTCCAGCAATATATCTTATAGTGCAGTATTCCACCAACAAATGGCAGAAGTGTGAATGCAAGAATAATGCATTTCAATACAGGTAAAAACTATTATCTGTTTCACCTTCGCCCAATAAATGTACTATTTTAATAAATATCGAAATCTTATTCTTAGCTTCTTCACATCAGCTTCTGTTTCTGGACAGGATTGATCAACTTTATCAAAATAGATACCGCTTTGACAAAGACAACATCTACATCACTTCCTAATATGCTGGCGACATTCACCAGAACATCCAAGAAAGGCAGCGTGTATTCTGGAGCAGATATTGGATAAGGTGGCATTGTTTCCTCGTTTGCTGCCCGGGCGCTGATCGCTGAGATGACTCGCATGTGAGCGCGTCAAAATGTCTCTCGGTGAAAGTGATCTGGCTCTGCCAACCAATATGAATGAAGCCAGAACTATGAAATCGCCGCTGATGGCATCTGCAGTATCAACGAAGTAGTCCGCAGTATCAGCGAAGTGTCAAGAGCTGCTCTTGGAGACATTGGCCACAAGTCGTTGACGATGTGGGTCTTATCAGGTACAAGGACTCTCTCTTGGAAGAAACAGAGCTGAAAAGGCCAGCACCTTTCTGCAATATGAATCGTTGACGTTTTCTTTCATGAGACATACTTAATCATGAGAAACAGATGGAACAGTTTCAACACCACGCAGCAAAGACGTCGTGAAAGCTACTGCATGATTTTATTGAAAGCCTGATAACGCAAAAGAAAACAAGGTAGAGAAAATTGGGATGATATAAACATCGCTGTCATGCTATTATTTTGAATGTACACAGAGCTTGAATGAATTTATATTTCACTTAAACGTTATTGCATGTCATTGCGTTCAATACAGAGCTCGATGTACACTACATAACTTATGTGGATTACGAGGATCGTGGTTACAATGAAAATATGAAAAAAGTTGAAAGGGCTACTTGTTCTAAAGGAGGGAATTACGAAAAAGGATTATAGGAGGGAAATTTGAAAAGAGAAACCAAGCCAAGTTAGCATCTACTTAATTACTAAGTAAATCTGAATAATTAAAATTAGGTAAAAACAACATTTTGTTAGTAACACGGGCGTTAACTGGTTCTAATGAATAAGCTGCGACAAAAACCCGAGGGCCCAGAGGGCTTTTTGTCGCCGCTCGATCATTAGAAACCTTATAACGTCCTTGGATAAATAGTTATTGATACATTCTTGTTGGCCTGATTTTTGCCGTTGCCCGCGCATCTCTAACCCCCACCAAAATCTCGCAGGTCACCTACACCGCCGCATAAACCCCACGCAACCACCATGACTCGTACACAATCCCATGTAATCCCCATGCAACCTATGTGCCACTCCATGCCACTCCTACGCACTTCCATGTAACCCTCACCCTTCAACCCGATACAATATGCTGATGCAAACCCACGCAGTCCACACCATGCATTCCTCTCAGGCAGCTCACACAACCTACGGAGCTCAGGCTTCGCACACCGCCCACGTAAACCATGCAACCCCACGTATCTCACAAAACGCAACGTCTGAGTTGGCTCAACTGATTTCACTGCGGTGCCTCTGACCGGGATGTCCTAGGGTTCGAGACTCGACGAAGGCAGGATTTTCGTCACTAGCTTCATAGCAAGATCGAATTCATTCGCTGTGTTCCTCTCCCCTGACCAATCCTCGCCCTTTACTTACTCCCGTTCACACTTACACTCACATGCACTATACTAGCACACCTGCGAGAGACCGGCCGGGAGCTTAGAGCTTGTCCCGGCTGGGGCAATTCCTCGCTGATGAGAGATACCTGGTTGGGGAAAACCCTGCAAACCGATGTGTAGGTCGGATCTCACCAACCAGCGAGGTAAGAACACAGCCACCTCCCCCGATAAAAAAATGCACAACACTTACGGCACCAAAGACTAGAGCGGTTGTCGCGCCCGGAAACTCTAATCATTCACAACACCCACGCAGGTTCCACTCCACTCGCGCCTTTCCCACCGCCCACGCGGTGCATGCAATCCTCCCACCCGCCACCTCGCCGCCCGTCCCTCGCGCACGGCCATGCGGCGTCCGCCGCCCATCGCCCACCGCCCGCGCGAGCGCCCATTCACGAGCGGCGCTGCTCGCGTGGGCGCCGCCGCCGCCCGCCATTGTCCCCGCGCGCACAAAGGCCGACGCCACGCGCTCCTCCGTCCCCGGCGTCCCAACTCACGTTGCGCATTTTCTTTGTTAGTTGATTGAATTGATTGATTCATTTTTTCGTGTTTCCGGGCACGTCAACTGCTTTGGTCATGAGTCCCGTTAATGTAGTGCATGTTTTTTCTCGGGAGATGGCGGTGATCAGCCCCCGCTGGATGACGAGATCCGGCGCCGACCTACCGTCGGCTAGTGGGGTTTCCCCTAACCAGGACTCTCCCACCAGCGGGGCACCGCCCCAGTCGGGACAAGCTCTAAGCTCGCGACCGGTCTCCCGGAATATGTGGTAGTGTAGTGCATGTTAGTGTAAGTGTGTGTAAGGGAGAGGATAGGACAAGGAAGAGGAACGAAAGATCGCGCGCGGTCCGTGGCCTGTTTGAGAGGGTAGTGCTCCGGCATTCGCCTGGTGGGCTGGATAACTAAGAGATTTTCTGGCAAAGATCAGTCGGAACCAAACGTTTGCAAGTTGAGTTTACTCGAACGAATGGAAGAATCCTCTATTACATCAGTAACGTATCCAACAGCTTGAGTTGTTCATGCGTGCTGATTTGATAAGATTTTTTTCGTCATTTTTGTTGGTTTTAGGGTATTTTTAAAGCATTATAAGAGCATTTTATTTATCATTTATGCATTATTTTATGCATTTCATTGGTCTTTTTTTTTGCGATGTTTTAGGTAATCAAAATCCACCCCTGTTTATAATTATTGGAATTATACTCCAAATTGAACTGAATACAAAAAGAACTGAAGGGGTATTTTATCAAAATAATAATTTTTATAGTCAGTCTCAGTCGTTAGCTGCAAGCTATGCAAAACTTCACTTGACAAACCGAAGAGAATTAGTGTAAAACAAATTTCAGTTTAATGTGCTTAGTTTTAAAGGTTATCCTCCAAACTTAATGCTAGACAAAATTCCACCAACAGAGAACGCGATGAAATAACGTCAATTTGTGAAATATATTCACCCGGAAGAGAATTATCGTAATCTCTATCAACCACATCGAATACCTTGCCCCACAACCAGACGTCGATCAAATGATTACGCTGCCATGAACATTTTAACTCTCCCGCAATTATTTTAACGGAGCTTAACAACATTCAGAATAAAATTTCCATGAGCAATGTGGGTGTGTCAGGTCACTAATTTCAGTGACCCATCGCCCAATGTGATGCAAGTAGGTTGAAATCTGAACAGAGTGCAACGCTCACGAAACTTGAAGTTGTACCTAACTTTTTGTGTAGATTTTTTCTCTTTATTAATGTTCGGTTAAAATATGAACATTTACCATAGGAAACAAATTACAGCGTTCTTTCAATTTGAGCCGGCTGGAAGAGGTGGCTCAGTGCATCAACTGATGTTACAGTACTCTGACTGGGAGGTCCTAGGTTCGAGTCCAGACAGTGGCAGAATTATCGACACTAGCTTGTTAGTTAGGTCACATTCCGTCGCTGTCTGGAGGAGGATACTAGCGGTCTGCTGTTCGGATCGGTAGTTTTCCGTGGTTTATCCGATGAACACCAGGCGAATGCCGGAGCAGTACTCTAACAAACGGGCCACGGACCGCCCGCGATCTTTCCTTCCTCTTCCTTGTCCTATCCTCACCCCTTACACTCACACACACTAACATGCACTGCACTATCACATATGTAGGGAGCCCAGTCGGGAGTTTGGAACTTGTTCCGGCTGGTGCGGTGCCTCTGGTGGGAAATACCTGGTTAGGCAAAATCCCGCTAGTCAACGGTAGGACGGCGCCGGATCTGGCCATTCACAGTCTCCTCCCGAGCAAAACACGCATTACACTTACGGGACTAATGACCTTAGTCGTTGACGCGCCCGGAATCATGAACAATCAATTACTCAATCAATCATTTCAAGTCGATTGTTTAATCATGACATACTCTGCTCACCCTGAACCGTTTATAACAAACGCTCCTCGGGTGCCGAGTGTAAGCGTCGGAGACGGCTTACGCTTCCTTCTTCCTAGGAAATTGATAATAGTTGTGGTTTACAATTGGCTTTCACTGGATGGATGATTATCGAGTAGATAATGAAGAGACATAATGGTAATGGACTTCAAATGGAATAAAGATAAGAAGCGCCACAGACACACCAAAACAGGCGCACGGAAATGGCCTTTGTGAATCAGTGTCGATCGGCGAATGTCACGTTTTGCGCATGCTCGGATGATATATTCCTCCATTTCTCTACGCAGATGACGGTTTTTTAGCGTACCTCATCATTGTAGCAGCTTCTCATGAGGCCATTGTTTGCAATTCTTCTTTTAATGCAAGTTTAATTGAGTTGTAATTGTGTTGTTTCATATTTTGCCCCAAGACCTCAGGTATGTTCATTTTCATGCGCAGGTGGTTATTTGGTGAAAGCATCTATGTCTTACGAAGACACGCAGCTTTCGGCTCTAAGAATTTAAGACTAGTGAATCCCAACGGGGACGATATCGACCCTCTGGTGGTCGATTATATTTTGAAGGAGTTTGCTGATGACCAAGGGGTCGATTGACGGTCTTTATTCAAATATGCAGCGATGTGTGATCGGTATAATGAAGATTAAGACCAAATTGATTACAAAAAGTATGAATTTTATTATTGTTTTTACTGATACAAAACTACAAAACACCTGAAATAAATTACAAATTTGCTCGACTTCTGAATTTTAACATAATTCCAATTAATAAAATAATACCTCAGGGCTTGTTTTTCAACACTTGTTTATATTTGTAGATTTAAAAAAGTTATAGAACAAAAAAGTTTGAAAATATGTATATATTTTTCCAAACCTTGTTCATATTATGTGCCGAACGGTTATCTTTAAGTCAGTTAATGAACTTATTTGTATTATCATAATTTTGTATGTTGTATCTTAAAGAAAAAAACAATTGATGGAAGTGGAGCCATTGTTTTACTAGGGGTCTATGCAGGAAAATAGTTGAGAACAGCTAAATTAGACTTTGCTCCAAGCTCTTACGCCACCGAGGCCGGCAAAACAACTTACACCTGCTTCTTTTATGTAATTATTTCCACTTTTTCTCCGCGTAATCACATCTCTTTCACTGAATACGTCGCGTGCGCTAAACGAGCCGTGCGTCTTTTCGAGTGAATTCCCAGAGCGCTAACACACAACTGTGCGAAAAGTCGAGGCTCAGTGGGCAGTGACATGCGCTCATTTCCTCTCAGGCAGCCAGATCGCAATACACGGAACGCTTCTGTAATGTTACGAAGAAGACACGCCACTTCGCAGCATGTGGCTTGTACCGGAGAGATTCAATTCACAAGATAATCGATCAATCAAGCAACAAATATCCAGATGTTTGTATGAATCCATGAAATTAAATCATTGTGTCATTTGGATATTGACTGCCATTTTGAATTCCAAGAACACGAGTTAAAGATCTGCATTTGCCAAAACAAGTAGACTGATGAGTGGTGTGTGTGTGTGTGTGTGTGTGTGTGTGTGTGTATATATATATATATATATATATATATATATATATATATATATATAGTAAAATACAATCTACTACAAATACATAAGAACTAAAGTCAGTTGGCGTGGCGTTGGAACTTTATTAGGAAATTAGAAACCAATTAAAATAGTGGAGCTATACTATAGCACAGACATTTTCCTACTAGCTAGTTTCCTACTCTCTTGAGTTAGGGCTATTATTTCAGTTTTCCCCCACCCTGTTTCCAGAAGGTATCTTTTGATACCTAGAAGACCTACAAGGGTCTCTGGGGATATTCTCGGTAAAGAGCACATCGCAAAGGCGAATATCGGTCCTTTACGTTTACATATTTGTCCAAGCTATGCCTTGGCTCCTTCCCGGTGCTTAAACCGTTGTTCTGGGTGTAGGACTCCATCTCCTTAGTTACCCAAACAGAGTTAACATAGTTGCTTGTTAGGGCAAGAGGTTATGGAAGTATTAGGGTATAGATGTAATACGGGGGGACTTGGAATGCCGCCACAACTCAAATTAAAACATTATCGTCTTAGGCGGGCTTCGAATCCACAGCCTTAGTAGTCACGCACGTGAGCTCACACGCTCTTTTATAAAATTATAATTATATGCTCACAATATCATTCCCAATATGTGAGGTTGCAGCTATTTTGATTTACGTCGCTACAGTGTTTTGTTTAATTTTACATTACTCGATTGTTTTGTATGGTCGTGATTTCTTTGCGTTGAGCTTACGAACGCGTAGTCTGTTTTCCAATGTGCGTTCCGCAAAGGAACAGTTCCCAAACAATAAACAAGGAAGGTAACTACTATTTTGCATCCATGAGCGCTGTAAAAAATATATTCATTTATGATCTGACTGCGAAAAAAATCTTCTGAGGATTGTTGGTTTGCAGCTCGGTAATGTTGATTTTATCTTGTGATTGTAGCGTGGAAGATAAAGAAAGACAATTCAGAACGCATTTACCCCCATTCATTTACATTTAATGTACCCCCATTCATTTCCATTTTCCTAATTGCTCAGCGAAGCTAAGAATAAGTTACCTGTATTGGTCGTCAACGGCTGCGAAGGATTTGGCCCTAAAACAAAATATGCCTGGACATGTCGGCATGTACCAAGCTCTGCGAATGGTTATGTTGCAACTTCATCTTAGCGTTACTTCATTTCCACGCAACGTGTGCCCAGGTGCTGTGCTTAACGATCTCGTCGCGCCTCACTGGGCACGGAACCTGTCGGCGGTCGCTACCGTTGTTGGTCTGGCAAAGACCGTGACAGAACGGTGTGGGCGGGTCAAACCTCCATCATTCGTCTTCTCTCTCTCTCTCTCTCTCTCTCTCTCTCTCTCTCTCTCTCTCTCCTCTCCTCCCCACACACCCTCTCTCTCACTTTCTCTCCTCTCTCCCTCTCTCCCTCTCTCTCCCTCTCTCCGTTTCTCTTCCTCCCCCTCTCTCTCGCCTCTCCCTCTCTCTACCACTCTCTCACCCTCCCACCCTCTCTCCTTTTCTCTCTCTCGGCCTGACATCCGCTGGGATTGGCCTGACATCCGCGTTCTTATCAACCGGGATTCTGTCCTTTTACCTGAAAATGATGTGCAAATTCTTTCATTTAAAAAAATAGAATTATTGAATATTGTTGTCTCATTCACAGTAAAAGTCCCTCATTACCTAAGTAAACAGTCATTGGTAACGATTATTCACTTGCTCCGACGCTCATTCAGATATTACAGTGTTGACAATTTAACAACTAATATGTAGAATATAAAATTCATTAGTTAAAAACCTTAGATTATGAAATGATGCAACCTATTTTGAAGCCAGAAAGAAAGCTGTCAAAATCAGTTGTTTATTATTTTTCAAAATTATTTTTAAAATTCAGAGTTGTGAAAAATAAAATATTCAGTACAACATTGGGACAACGGGAGGATCTTTATTGTTTGAAGGTATTAAAGTAAATATTCCCAGGGATACAAAGAAAATAAACATATTTAAAAACGGAACGATATCATCTTGAGAGCAGAATAATCAGAATAATTGTCGTAACCGGCACTCATTATGATATTATGGAGTTGAATGTTCACAAACTAGGTTGTAGAACGTAAAATTCTTAACAAAAATATTCCGACTGCGAAACGATACAACCTATTTTGAAGACAGGAAGGGGACTTTTATCGTTTTTTCTTTATTATTCCCCAAAATTATTTCTTCCGAAAATTTAAGTTTATTATTCTTCAAAATTATAAGTTCCGAAAATTTAATGAAAAATAAAACATTCATTGCAATGGGAGGAACAAATATTCATTACGTGAATATATCATTACTTATTGATTGATTGATTGATTTTTTCGTGTTTCCAGGTGCGTCAACTGCTTTGGTCATTAGTGCCGTTAGTGTAGTGCATGTTTTTTACTCGGGAGATGGCGGTGATCTTCCCCGCTAGATGGCGAGATCCGGCCGTCGGCTAGTAGGGTTTCCCCCTATCCAGGACTCTCCCACCACCGAGGCACCGCTCCTCCCGGGGCAAGCTCTAAGCTCCGGTCTCCCGGAATATGTGGTAGTATAGTGCATGTTAGTGTAAGTGTGTGTGCAAGGGAAGAGGATAGGACAAAGAAGAGGAAGAAAAGATCGCGCGCGGTCCGTGGCCCGTTTGTGAGGGTACTGCTCCGGCATTCGCCTGGTGTTGATCGGAGAAACCACGGAAAACTACCGATCAGAGCAGCCGGCCGCTAGAATTCTCCTCCAGACAGCGACTGAATTTGACCTAGCTGACAAGCTAGTGTCGAAAATTCTGCCGCCGTCAGCACTCGAACCTAGGACCTCCCGGTCAGAGGCGCTGCAGGGACATCAGTTGATGCACTGAGCTACCGCTGCCGGTCATTGCTTATCAATTAGCGTTTATTTAACATACAACGTCTGGCATGAACTGATACAAATGACGTGACTGGCGTTCATTATGCCACGGTGTAACACTCAGGGATTCGGCGTGGTGAGGTCCTGACACTTTCAATATTAGTTGTTAGACAGTGCATTCATTTCAATGCAGCGTTTATTTCCCTGAGGGCATATTTGTATTTTGGACACTACACGCGAGGGTCTTCAACTCCCTCTTCCAGAAGGGCCTTGATACGTGGTAATTACCATTCATTAAAAGGGCATCTTTCGCTATAAAACACATGTCCAGTTACAACGGACCTGTCTAACACGCAACCTATAACAACACGAAATTACGATTTCCATGCTGAGGAAAGTTAACTTAAGACTGCGGTTTGAGTGCAAAATTCGGAGCAAGGAGAAGGAATTCTTTTTTTGACTCGGTCTATCTGTATCGGCCATCGTCTCCTAGCTGACTTAAATATCGAATGGGAATGTTTCAACACGGTAAAAAAATATGCGCGGCCAATAATCCTTTCTGCTCATATGTGCGCCAAAACAATTCGTTGAAATAGAACAGAAGTACTCTTTACGCACTCGTTGATAAATATTAATACGGGTAAAATTTATTTGTTTGCAGCTACACTGATGATGGACGCTTTCTAAAATTTAAGATTATATAACAAAATTTTAAGATTATTATAAAAGATTATAAAATGGTTGGTAGTGTGATAAAAAGATATAACGTGTCCCATTGCATTCATCATGGGATTTGTAATGCTCTTGCCTATCACGTGTGTTTATTACACTGAGTTGGAGATGAATGCCCTTCCACACTTGTTTTACAATGCTGGCACCAGCGCTGTGAGGCGAGTGGTCAATAGTTTACACCATTCAATGAGTTGACTGACAGTTAAATACGTTAGCTATGCACGCCGCGTATTTACCAGCAGTTACGGTAACGGCAAGGACTGTCCATGCTCTGCATACCGTATGCAGTTGCATATTGCACAGCTGAATCTATGTAGAATACCAGACAACGGGTGTGGATGCAGTCGGGTTTCGACTTCAGCTGTGCACTTTAACTTTAACTATGTGTAACTTTAGCTGTGTTAGCTGTGTAACAACCTGGCTGAGAATCGTAGGGGCCGGCTGCTCAAATGGATGGCGTCTATGATTTCTTCGAGCCGATCAGGCAGATATCGATGCAGAATCTTAAAGAAAGAACCAGAGTCTCGGATACTTTCCGCACTATCCAACTCTCACTCTCATTCTCAAGGCCGCCTGATGGGCTGGCTGATCGTGATGACGTTTGACCCTTCTGCGATCACGGCTGTCACCGGCTGTTTCGCGAGAATGCGGAGGACACATCACAACCGGACCTGAAGACACATCAGAGTTTCGATTCCGGGCGTGTAAACTACTTTGGTCATTAGTTCCGTAAGCAGAGTGTGTTATAATCCGGGAGGCGGCGATGTTCCTCCCCAGCTCGTACGTGAGATACGTCGCCAAACTACACGGGAGCGGCTGCTCAGTGCATCAACTGATGTCACTGAAGTGCCTCTGACTGGGAGGTCGTAGGTTCGAGTCCCGACGGCGGCAGGATTTTCGACACTAGTTTGTGAGGTAGGTCAAATTCAGTCGCTGTCTGGACGAGAATTCGGGCGGCCGTCGGTAGTTTTCCTTGGTTTCTTCGATCAACACCAGGCGAATACTGGAGCGGTACCCTGTCGCGCGATCTTGCATTGTCCTATCCTCACCCCCCCACACACACATACACACTTACACTAACATGCACTACACTACCTCATATGCCGGCAGACCGGTCGGGGACTTAGAACGTGTCCCGGCTGGGTCGGTGCCTTGCTGGTAAGAGATACCTGGTTAGGGAAACCCCCGCTGGTCGACGTTAGGTCAGTGTCGGACCTCGCCATCCAGTGGGGGAAGAACATTGCCACCTCCCGATGAAAAAACATGCATTTCACTTACGGGAGTAATGATCTCAGTAGTTGACGCGTCCGGAATCACCAATCAATCAATCAAATACACGTCGTCAGCCTGCGAGGTTATTCTCCTCAAAGTTCCAGCTGGAACAAGCTCTAAAGCTCCTGGCTAGTCACCCTACAGGAGCTCTAGTTTAATGCATAGAAGTGTGTGTGTGTGTGTGATTAATGCATGTAAGCGTATGTGTGTGCTCTAAGGGAAGAAAATTCGAGGATGAAGAAGGAAAGATCGCTTTTGTTCGAATACTGCTCCGGCATTCTCTACGTATTGATTAGAGAAACCACGGAAAAGAAAACGGAGCAGCCGGTCATTAGAATTCTGCAGACACTGATGAGTTCAACCCAGTAAGTATGTAGCTAGAGTCGAAAATCCGACAGTATCGGTTCTTGAACCCTCGGAACCCCTCTTGAACTCCCTTACCTACCGGTCAACGATGCTCCAGATGCAATGGTTTTGCTTCTGAGCTATCGCAGGCGATATCACGGGGATACGATGAGAGAGCGAGGAAAAGAGGAGGGGGAAGGGGAAAGGAAAGAGGCAGAGTGAGGGAAGGAGAGGAACAGAGCGAGTTGGAGTAAAAAAATTGAGTGTGAGAGAGACAGGTAGAAAATCTACACCCGTGTGGTTTTCACGATCTCTTTTCGCCTCGAGCAGCCACTGTGTCTCCGCCGTGGTGTTCGGCGAGGGGTGAGAAGAGGGGGCGGAGAGCGAAGTGCCACCGGAGAGGCCTGCAATGAGATTGTGCGAAGGCCGCGGCGGCGCGGGCGGTGGCGGCTGAGAGGGCAGGAGCTCAAGGCCCCCTGCGAGCGGGGCGCGCGCGGTGGCGAAACGGTGTCGCGAGCGCCGCCAGGGCCTCCTGCGACCTCGGCGCAACGGGGCCACCTTTGCGCACCGCCCCTCTCCCCCTCCTCTCCGCTTGCACACACACACACGCATGCAACAGCTCTCGCCACTTCGCACACACCACTTCGCGTACGGGCGTGCTCGCAGAGGCAGTATCACAGTGTCACATAACTGCGTTACTTCTAACATGATCATTACTAGTGGGACCGGTAACGGTAGCTCAGTGCATCAACTGGTGCCACTGCAGCGCCTCTGACTGGGAGGTCCTAGGTTCCCACTCCCCACGGCGGCAGGATTTTCGACACTAGCTTTTCAGCTACTGTCGAAATTCAGTCGCTGTCTGGAGGAGAATTCTAGCGGCCGGCTGCTCTGATCGGTAGTTTTCCGTGGTTCCTCCGATCAACACCAGGCGAATGCCGGAGCAGTACCCTGCCAAACGGGCCACGGACCGCGCGCGATCTGTCCTTCCTCTTCCTTGTCCTATCTTCTCCCCTTACACACACAATTACACGAACATGCACCACACTACCACATATTCCGGGAGGCCGGTCGGGAGCTTAGAGCTTGTCCCGGCGGGGGCGGTGCCCCGCTGGTGGGAGAGTCCTGGTTAGGGGGAATCCCCTGTAGCCGACGGTAGGTCAGCGCCGGATCTCGCCATCCAGCAGGGAAAGATCACCGCCATCTTCCGAGAAAAAAACATGCACTACACTAACGGGACTAATGACCGAAGCAGTTGACGCGCCCGGAAACAAAATCTTATCAAAACGAGTTTGGATGAACAATTCAAGCTATTGAATACGTTACTGATGTTATCGAGTCTTCTTCCATTCGCTTGAGTGAACTCAGCTTGCAAACTTTTGGTTTGGACTGTTCATTACCAGGAAATCTCTGCCATTAGTTATCCCGAAATCTGCTGGACCGGCAATGGCGCTCATATTATCCGATCACGTTTTCTTGAGGCTTTGCTTCGCTAGTTGAGAGAGGTGTGGGGAGTTGGTTGTTTAGACGAAAGGAATTTTATATCAAATTATTAGTTCGTTTTTCGATGCAAAATAATTTCTATTACACGGAAGAGAACATTTCTGGTTATCAGATTTTGTCTACAACGCTCGTTCGTAGCATTTATTCTTAATTCATCTAATGTTGGCAAAGGTGTGGGAGTAGGAATTCCGGGGCTCAAGAAGTGCGCGTATAATTCGAATTACAAGAATTACATACAACGGCTGTCAAAACAATTTGTGAGCGAACGAATCGAATAGGCTACTGCATAATTCTATTAAGAACATTTGTTGCTTCTCGTAAATATTATTAGAAGCAAGTACCATCAAAAATGACATTTAAGTCGATGAAATCAACAAAAAATGCACTAAAAATTATGGAGAGTAAAAAATAATTATTAGTTAAAACGACAACAAATGCAAAACAATGACCTATAAAAATGTAATTTCCTTTTATCATAACATAAAATGAATTTCTATACTAAACGGCATTGTTCTAAAGTGAAAAGAAAAACAATGACATTTCATTAAAATACACCCCATAATCATTACAAATTAACGAAACTAGTGATGCACATACTTTCTCACACGGTTGGTATTGGTAAGGGTTAATTTATATTATAAAATTGCCTTTCTATCCTACTAACACTTCAGCCATCACTTGAAATAAGCAAACGATATAACTCAAAATTAACTGAATATAATGATTTTAAGTTCACTTGCCGACCGAGATGGCCAATGATGGCTACAGTGTGTGCCAAATCAGCGTCTCGGTCGGAGAATCGTGGGTTCGATTCCCACCATGGGCAGTACAGCCCTGAAGAAGACCGCGATGTGTCGGTCGAAACGTCGGCACCCCAGCCTTCGACGCGGCGTCACCCGGACAGCCCAGATCCTGACTCTGCCCGCGGAAGCCTACGATACCATTTGGCATAGTTGTTTGTTCTTTGTCTTTCATGATAGTGTGTTGTTGTGGAAGGCCTTGTGAGTCTGATGACCAAAGCCTGTAAGTGTATCTAATGTAAAAGATTAATGTGTGTCCCGATGAAGGACACAGTGGGTACCTGGGTGGATAGTCGAAATCGGCATCCCCTGAAGCTGGAAAAAGCGCCAGAAAAAAAGAATGCGATGCACTTATTTCTCATAACGGTTGATATTGGTAACGGTAACATCGTATTATAATATAGGACGTTCTATCCTGCTAACACTTCAGCCATTATTTGAAATAATCAAATTATATAAATCAAATTTAAGCGAAAATACTATTTTTAAGTTCACTTGAAATTATTACATCGAGCAATAGATTTCATTAAGAACAAAACTTCTGATTTCAGGGTGTAGGGTAGGATCAAGAAGAATGCAGATCAAGAAGCTTGCAATTTTAAAATTCCAGAGCTTTTAATGAAAATCAGATCTATGCCATATTAATCAGCGACCTTGCTTTATCCGAGCCAAACATCTAAAGTATGTTTTATTTAGTGTTACGATGTCACCCAGTATTACGTGAAACTATTCATATAGAAAATATACATGGCATAATAAAGAATTATTCTGAAGAACAAATTTCGTTAAGACAGGAAAGCTATCTTCTATAATCTACTTGTAGAAGGATGGCGAAATCATTTTAAATTTTTGCAACATTCGCAAAATACTGAAAATGGGACCTGCGCGTTTTTTATAGGTGTACTTTGCTCCATTTGAGCACAAAACAAATGAAAGAACGAATTTGTTGTCGTTTATGATAAAATTTCGAAAATGTCATGGGGTCTTTATGTAAATCATGCATTTCTAACTCTTGATTCTCCATACTTTCTATATTAAAACATATTTGGATAACTTCCATACAGTTTTTTAAAAAATTAAATTTTTTTTCTACAAGGACATGTTTGATAGATTTCAATATAGTTTGCCAATTTGAAATTAATAATATAGTAATTATCACACAAATATTACGTTAATGTTCTTGTCACATCACCCCCACCATCCTCATTTGTCACAGTCGTGGGAACCACCTTCCTCCACAAACGAACGTATTTCTTGATTGGCCCCGATGTTCTTGGCCACGTACCGTGTCCTCAGGGCCCTCAGCCAGCGGTCCGGCTGCAACGCTGGCGGTGTAGGAGGAAGACGGGCGGAAGCGGCGGGAGCGAGCGGAAATGACGGCGCGCTGATGACGATGATCAGACTCGCGGAGGGTGCGGGCGGAGGGAGCGCTGGATCCCTTCGCCCTTCTTCCATCCCCCCCCGGCAACCCGTCGGGTTCACACGCTTCTTCTCCGCTGCGCCAATGCCTACCAACGAAGCGAACTGTTCCAAAGGTTAAGAGCAAGAGCCAGCATTGCCGTTGACTCCGGAGCGCGTCTGATCGGGAGGTCCCAGGATTCGAGTTCTTCTTGATTGAGTGATTTGTTTGGTGCGTCAACTGCTAAGGTCATTCGTACTACTAAGGTCGCTACACAGACTGTCTCAAGTTAATACGTACGGTCACCACACAGAACCAGCATTACCGCCGACTGCAGCGGGTGTAACCGGGGGTCCTAGGATTCGAGTCCTTCTTGATTGATTACTTTTTCCTGCCGCGTCAACTGCTAAGGGCATTCGTACCGTTAAGTAACTCAGCGTCCCAAAGGAAACCACAACCAGCATTGCCGTTGACTCCGCAGCGCGTCTGATCGGGAGGTCCCAGGATTCGAGTCCTTCTTGATTGAGTGATTTGTTTGATTTGTCTGGTGCGTCAACTGCTAAGGTCATTCATACTACTAAGGTCGCTACACAGACTGTCTCAAGTTAATACGTACGGTCCCCACACAGAACCAGCATTACCGCCGACTGCAGCGCGTCTAACCGGGGGTCCTAGGATTCGAGTCCTCCTTGATTGATTACTTTTTCCGGCCGCGTCAACTGCTAAGGGCATTCGTACCGTTAAGATAACTACACAGACTGTCCCAAAGGTGAAATCCACAACCAGCATTGCCGCTGACTGTGCAGCGCCTCTGTCCGGGAGGTCCTAAGATTAGTATCCTTCTTGATTGATCAATTGATTAGAGATTCCGGGCGCGTTAACTGCCAAGGTCATTCGTCTCGTAAGTGTAATGCATGTTTTTGTCGCGGGATGTGGCTGTGAGATTCCTCCACTGGAAGGTGTGATCCGGAGCTGACCTTCACGTCGGCTTGAGGGTTTCCCAACAAGGTATCTCCCACCAGCAGGGAGACTGCTCCAGCCGGGACAAGCTCCAATCTCCCGACTGGTCTCCCGGCATGCGCGGAAATGTAGTCCTTGCATGTGTAAGTGTGTGTGTAAGGAAGGAGTGTGTGTAAGGAAGGGATGTGTCCCGCTAGAGAGAGAAACGTGGAAGGGAAGTCGCCCGAAACACAACATGCAAGTCTGTACCGGATCTCTGCCCTAGTGGGGAGATCACCACCACCCCTCAGAATATAACATGCACTACAATAACGACACTGATGACCATAGTAGTTGACGTGCCTCGAAACATCAATCCATCAACCAATCAATCAATCAAGCAACCAACCAAGAGTTAATTCAATCGTACGGCTTTTTCAGAACATGTACTGTTTTCCACTGGTCTTATTTATGTTTAAGGCTCGATTTTTCTACAATTTCATATTTTTTCTCTTTAGACAGGAAAGTCCAGAGTACTGTTTTCTATTCAAATTGTACTTCTAAGACCAAGCCAGCCCAAGGAGCTGGATCAGGGCATTGCGAGAGCAATCTCCTCCCATCCCCACTCATGCCTTACCATTCCCTCTAAAATTTTCCCACTGCAGGTGACCCGCAGCCGCATTGTTATAGCAATGTTCTGTTGCATTTCAAGGCGTGTTCGCCGTGAGTTCCCGAGAACAAGCTGAAGTAAATGAAAATTCTCAAAACAAACCGCCATTTAGAGGAACTGCATCGGTCCAGGAAAGTCTTTCCATAGTGGTGCCGTGCTGGTGAGAGTGCTAGCAATAGAAAACACATTAGTAGCACGAGCTTCAAAAAGTAAATTGTCTACATACTCACCATAATAGATGCTGTGAGTTTTGACTCCTTCACTTTTTCCCTGTAATCTGGTTGCTACTACCCTAAATACTGTAACGTCGTGAGTAGGGATCTACACCACAAAGAATACGAGTGGGTATTTACAATTTATTTACAATAAATTATGTACACTATTTACAGACCTCACTCTAAGGTATTTGTCGGAGCTACCTGCAGCAGCCCCCCCTCTCTCAACACGCGCCTTGCGGCCGCGCCTGCGATTAGCCAATTCGGCCGGGTCGCAACTTGGCACCTGGTGTGCCTCGGCAGACAATCTGCCCCGAAGTATCAAGCATACTTCACAGTGTTCGAGACTCGAACACCTACACGTGCTCACAGCACTTCCGCGCCAGACTTGGCCGGACACGTTTTGCGGTGTTTTGCCGCGAGGAAACCAGAAACGTTACGCAACCCAGGGCTTCTGCGACAGCCCTTTTATATGCTCGAGTCACATGACTTCCTGCGTCATCTTTCCCCTTTTCGTCTTGAGGCATCTGCTTCTCCCGTTGCAATTTGCACCCGGCACCTAGAAGCCCTCTCCCCTTTTGGACTTTCCCTGAAGGGTTGGCCTTTGTTCGGAGCCTATTTTTGGCTCCCTCATTCCCATACCTTGCAACTTGTCTCTCTGGAGCAGGGAGTCAAGTCTATGACGTTCCAATAGACTTGTACGGAGTACTAAGGGCCGAGAGACTTTCCTGATGCACTGCACTTTCAAAACTCGTTTGTTTTCTTTTCAGACTTTAAACCACATTTTGTCGATTTTGTAGAAAAAGTATGAAATGTATCTTCCCGTCGTTGGCGCCACCAGGTACGAACCCGCTCGTTTTCCCAGACAAATTAATCGTAGACCTCGAGGGCAATCGAAGTATTCGCTGCTGCCCTGGGAAGAGGCCTCTGTTTAGGGTAGGTCTGCCTTAGATGCGTATGTCTAACATTGATTTTGCATATTTATTACATAAAATACCAGGGTTGGTTTCGATAATATTTGCATTTTTTAATATTGAAAATACTCCTTAATAGTTCGAGGTTGGAATTTATTCCCTTTTTAGCTCGTTTTTACTGTAAAAAAATCAATTTATTTCAAGAATGAGACTTCTGAGTTTATTCATTAAACGATGAGAGGAAATGAACGATCAAATTGAATGATTAGAGAATAAAACTAAGAAATTCCGAGTAATGGTTAACAATATTAATGACCGTCATCGTTTAATCACAGTAATATTTACTCTTTCGTACAAAGAGAATTGCTCACAAATCATCATCTTCACGCTATAATTCCTTCCTTTGCAATACTTAAAAAACATGATGGAGAAAAGTAAAACTTGATTTAATATTTTATTTAAATTTGAAAATTATTACGAAAAAATACATTACAGTAAACTTAGGATATCAAATTTAATGAAAATTCATCTATGACAATTTGTCAGATATTTGATAAGCTTCCGCTTTGTCAAAGATTTTTTGTTGCAAAAGAACAATTCATAAATTAACAGAATTTAAACAACACAGTACATAACCTGGTAGTATTAACATATGCAGCATGTCTACACAGCGAGCAGCGAAATGAACCTTTTCACATATCTTTTTTGTTCGCCGTCTCATACGCCTCTTCACTTACTGACGTGCTCCTGAGGAGGAAATCAATGGATTTACTCATTGCCAAGGGGAACTAAAATTCGTCCTCTATCACTTGCATCGCCGTAATTACATAAATGAATAACCACATCCACCGAAGGGAGGGATACATTTCGGCCCAATTTGGGTTTCCGGCGAGATCCCAATCAAATTGGTTCCGCAGTGAAGGAATCCCGAATCACACCGGTCCTCTAAACCAATTCGGTGGAGATCGGTGCCGCGAAAGTCAAGAGAAGCGGGCGCGTTGGAGCCTAATCGAGAAGGATGCCCGGGCCAGATGATTTGGGGGCGTACGTGTTATTAATTCGGCGGAATGACGGGGTTCCGGCCCACCATCTGTCCAACCCCTCTCAGGTTGACCTAGGAAAAAGAAGCAAGTCTGAGGGGAGAGAAATGCAACCCTTTTTATAAACAGATTCGGCCTTCGTGTGTACACCTGGCTACCTTGGTTGGGATTGGTAACAATATGATTTTACAGTAATTACCAGTACTTTGTATGCGATATGCAATACAGGTCAATATCAATAACTTATTCGAAATAGGAAACAAGCCCACCAAATTAGATATTATTAACGACATAGAGAAAACCAAAGTTTACTCATTCAACTCCACTCGTTTCACAACAAGCAAAGTAATTCAGTAGAAGCATGAAGGATGTGTCCTGGGCGCATACCACCAAACACCGTCAACCCAAACAACATTCTGAGACAAAATTCCTTCTATTTCTCTGCCATTGCATTCACCTTACACAGCGATTACTCATTATACGCAGGTGGAAAATGCAGACAAGAGTGGTAACGTGGAAGCGTACCTGGGCCCGTCACCCAGAAGTTCGTGGAACAAAATAACGCTCCGCTATATAGTCTTCTTTTTGCCCTAGTGTTTTCATCAGTGACGCGAGTTGCTCAATTGAAGCATGTTTACCCAGAACAAGCAATACACAGAGGCTCATGAATCAAAACCACGCTCTGCAAGGTAGTGTTTTCTTTTGCGCTAGTGTTTTCATCGGTGACGCGAGTTTTGCATTCCCGGGGGCGGTATCCCGGAGCAGAGTGGCGCAGTGGAAGCGTGCTGGGCCCATAACCCCGAGGTCCGTGGATCGAAACCACGCTCTGCTAGGTAGTGTTTTCTTTTGCGCTAGTGCTTTTCATCGGTGACGCGATTTCTGCTTACCGGTACACGGTAACCCGGAGCAGAGTGGCGCAGTGGAAGCGTGCTGGGCCCATTACCCAGAGGTCCGTGGATCGAAACCACGCTCTGCTACGTAGTTTTTTCTTTTGCGCTAGGGCTTTCATCGGCGACGCGATTTCTGCTTACCGGGACCCGGTAACCCGAAGCAGAGGGGCGCAGTGGAAGCGTGCTGGGCCCATAACCCAGAGGTCCGTGGATCGAAACCACGCTCTGCTAGGTAGTGTTTTCTTTTGGGCTAGGGCTTTTCATGGGTGACGCGATTTCTTCTTACCGGGACACGGTAACCCGGAGCAGAGTGGCGCAGTGGAAGCGTGCTGGCCCATAACCCAGAGGTCCGTGGATCGAAACCACGCTCTGCTAGGAAGTTTTTCTTTGCGCTAGGGCTTTTCATCGGTGACGCGATTTCGCTTACCGGGACACGAAACCCGAAGCAGACTGGCGCAGTGGAAGCGTGCTGGGCCCATAACCAAGAGGTCCGTGGATCGAAACCACGCTCTGCTAGTAGTGTTTTCTTTTGGTAGGTTTTCATCGGTGACGCGATTTGCTTTCCGGGGACGGTAACCCGGAGCAGAGAGGCGCAGTGGAAGCGTGCTGGGCCCATAACCCAGAGGTCGGTGGATCGAAACCACGCTCTGCTAGGTAGTGTTTTCTTGGGCTAGGGCTTTGGGACACGGTAACCCGGAGCAGAGTGGCGCAGTGGAAGCGTGCTGGGCCCATAATCCAGAGGTCCGTGGATCGAAATCACGCTCTGCTAGGTAGTGTTTTCTTTTGGGCTAGGGCTTTTCATCGGTGACGCGATTTCTGCTTTCCGGGACACGGTAACCGGAGCAGAGTGGCGCAGTGGAAGCGTGCTGGGCCCATAACCCAGAGGTCCGTGAATCGAAACCACGCTCTGCTAGGTAGTGTTTTCTTTTGCGCTAGTGTTTTCATCGGTGACGCGATTTCTGCTTACCGGGACCCGGTAACCCGAAGCAGAGTGGCGCAGTGGAAGCGTGCTGGGCCCATAACCCAGAGGTCCGTGGATCGAAACCACGCTCTGCTAGGAAGTGTTTTCTTTTGGCTAGGGCTTTTCATCGGTGACGCGATTTCTGCTTACCGGGACACGATAACCCGAAGCAGAGTGGCGCAGTGGAAGCGTGCTGGCCCCATAACCAAGAGGCCCGTGGATCGAAACCACGCTCTGCTATGTAGTGTTTTCTTTTGGGCTAGGGCTTTTCATCGGCGACGCGATTTCTGCTTACCGAGACACGGTAACCCGGAGCAGAGTGGCGCAGTGGAAGCGTGATGGGCCCGCAGTGGAAGCGTGCATAACCCAGAGGTCCGGGGATCGAAACCACGCTCTGCTAGGTAGTGTTTTTTTTGGGCTAGGGCTTTCATCGGTGACGCGATTTCTGCTTACCGGGACCCGGTAACCCGAAGCAGAGTGGCGCAGTGGAAGCGTGCTGGGCCCATAACCCAGAGGTCCGTGGATCGAAACCACGCTCTGCTAGGTAGTGTTTTCTTTTGGGCCAGGGCTTTTCATCGGTGACGCGAGTTTTGCTTTCCCGTGGCGGTAACTCGAAGCAGAGTGGCGCAGTAAAAACGTGCTGGGCCCATAACACAGAGGTCCGTGGATGGAAACCACGCTCTGCTAGGTAGTGCTTTCTTTTGCGCTAGTGTTTACATCGGTGACGCGAGTTTTGCTTTCCCGGGGCCGTAACCCGGAGCAGAGTGGCGCAGTGGAAGCGTGCTGGGCCCATAACCCAGGGGTCCGTGGATCGAAACCACGCTCTGCTAGGTAGTGTTTTCTTTTGCGCTAGTGTTTTCATCGGTGACGCGAGTTTTGCTTTCCCGGGGGCGGCAAACCCGGAGCAGAGTGGCGCAGTGGAAGCGTGCTGGGCGCATAACCCAGAGGTCCGTGGATCGAAACCACGTTCTCCTAGGTAGTGTTTTCTTTTTGGCTAGGGCTTTCATCGGGGACGCGATTTCTGCTTACCGGGACCCGGTAACCCGAAGCAGAGTGGCGCAGTGGAAGCGTGCTGGGCCCATAACCCAGAGGTCCGTGGATCGAAACCACGCTCTGCTAGGTAGTGTTTTCTTTTGGGCTAGGCTTTTCATCGGCGACGCGATTTCTGCTTACCGAGACGCGGTAACCCGGAGCAGAGTGGCGCAGTGGAAGCGTGCTGGGCCCATAACCCAGAGGTCCGTGGATCGAAACCGCGCTCTGCTAGGTAGTGTTTCTTTTGGGCTAGGGCTTTCATCGGTGACGCGATTTCTGCTTACCGGGACCCGGTAACCCGAAGCAGAGTGGCGCAGTGGAAGCGTGCTGGGCCCATAACCCAGAGGTCCGTGGATCGAAACCACGCTCTGCAAGGTAGTTTTTTCTTTTGCGCTAGGGCTTTTCATCGGTGACGCGATTTCTGCTTACCGGGACACGATATCCCGAAGCAGACTGGCGCAGTGGAAGCGTGCTGGGCCCATAACCAAGAGGTCCGTGGATCGAAACCACGCTCTGCTATGTAGTGTTTTCTTTTGCGCTAGTGTTTTCATCGGTGACGCGAGTTTTGCTTTCCCGGGGACGGTAACCCGGAGCAGAGTGGCGCAGTGGAAGCGTGCTGGGCCCATAACCCAGAGGTCCGTGGATCGAAACCACGTTCTCCTAGGTAGTGTTTCTTTGGGCTAGGGCTTTCATGGGTGACGCGATTTCTGCTTACCGGTACACGTTGAACCGGAGCAGAGTGGCGCAGTGGAAGCGTGCTGGGCCCATAACCAGAGGTCGTGGATCGAAACCACGCTCTGCTAGTGTGTTTTCTTTTGCTAGTGTTTTCATCGGTGACGCGAGTTTTGCTTTCCGGGGGCGGAACCGAGCAGAGTGGCGCAGTGGAACGTGCTGGGCCCATAACCGAGGTCCGTGGATCGACCACGCTCTGCAGGTGTGTTTACGCGAGTTTTGCTTTCACGGGGGCGGCAACCCGAAGCAGAGTGGCGCAGTGGAAACGTGCTGGGCCCATAACACAGAGGTCCGTGGATCGAAACCACGCTCTGCTAGGTAGTGTTTTCTTTTGGGCTATGGCTTTTCATGGGTGACGCGAGTTTTGCTTTCGCGTGGGCGGTAACCCGGAGCAGAGTGGCGCAGTGGAAGCGTGCTGGGCCCATAACCCAGAGGTCCGTGAATCGAAACCACGCTCTGCTAGGTAGTGCTTTCTTTTGCGCTAGGGCTTTTCCTCGGTGACGCGAGTTTTGCTTTCCCGTGGGCGGTAACCCGTAGCAGAGTGGCGTATTGGAAGCGTGCTGGGCCCATAACCCAGAGGTCCGTGGATCGAAACCACGCTCTGCTAGGTAGTGTTTTCTTTTGGGCTAGGGCTTTCATCGGTGACGCGATTTCTGCTTACCGGGACCCGGTAACCCGAAGCAGAGTGGCGCAGTACAGACGTGATGGGCCCATAATCCAGAGGTCCGTGGATCGAAACCACGCTCTGCTAGGTAGTGTTTTCTTTTGCGCTAGGTTTCATCGGTGACGCGATTTCTGCTTACCGGGACCCTACCCGAAGCAGAGTGGCGCAGTGGAAGCGTGCTGGGCCCATAACCCAGAGGTCCGTGGATCGAAACCACGCTCTGCTAGGTAGTGCTTTCTTTTGCGCTAGTGATTTGATCGGTGACGCGATTTCTGCTTACCGGGACTCGGTAACCCGGAGCAATGTGGCGCAGTGGAAGCGTGCTGGGCCCATAACCCAGAGGTCCGTGGATCGAAACCACGCTCTGCTAGGTAGTGTTTTTTTTGGGCTAGGGTTTTATGGGTGACGCGATTTCTGCTTACCGGACCGGTAACCCGGAGCAGAGTGCGCAGTGGAAGCGTGCTGGGCCCATAACCCAGAGGTCCGTGGATCGAAACCACGCTCTGCTAGGTAGTGTTTTCTTTTGGGCTAGGGCTTTTCATGGGGGACGCGATTTCTGCTTACCGGTACACGGTAACCCGGAGCAGAGTGGCGCAGTTGAAGCGTGCTGGGCTCATAACCCATAGGTCCGTGGATCGAAACCACGCTCTGCTCGGTAGTGTTTTCTTTTGGGCTAGGGTTTTTTATCGGCGACGCGATTTCTCTTACCGGACACGGTAACCCGGAGCAGAGTGGCGCAGTGGAAGCGTGCTGGGCCCATTACCCAGAGGTCCGTGGATCAAACCGCCCTCTGCTAGGTAGTGTTTTCTTTGGGCTAGGGCTTTCATCGGTGACGCGATTTCTGCTTACCCGGACCCGGTAACCCGAAGCAGAGTGGCGCAGTGGAAGCGTGCTGTGCCCATAACCCAGAGGTCCGTGGATCGAAACCACGCTCTGCTAGGTAGTGTTTCCATTTGCGCTAGTGCTTTTCATCGTTGACGCGATTTCTGCTTTCCGGGACACGGTAACCCGGAGGAATGTGGCGCAGTGGAAGCGTGCTGGGCCCATAACCCGAGGTCCGTGGATCGAAACCACGCTCTGCTAGGTAGTGTTTTCTTTTGGGCAAGGCTTTTCATCGTTGACGCGATTTCTGCTTTCCGGGACCGGTAACCCGGAGGAGTGTGGCGCAGTGGAAGCGTGCTGGGCCCATAACCCAGAGGTCCGTGGATCGAAACCACGCTCTGCTAGGTAGTGTTTTCTTTTGCGCTAGTGCTTTTCATGGGTGACGCGATTTCTGCTTACCGGTACACGGTAACCCGGAGTAGAGTGGCGCAGTGGAAGCGTGCTGGGCCCATAACCCAGAGGTCCGTGGATCGAAACCACGCTCTGCTAGGTAGTGTTTTCTTTTGGGCTAGGGCTTTTCATAGGCGACGCGATTTCTACTTTCCGAGACTCGGTAACCCGGAGCAGAGTGGCGCAGTGGAAGCGTGCTGGGCCCATAACCCAGAGGTCCGTGGATCGAAACCACGCTCTGCTAGGTAGTGTTTTCTTTTGCGCTAGTGTTTTCATCGGTGACGCGATTTCCGGTAACCCGAAGCAGAGTGGCGCAGTGGAAGCGTGCTGGGCCCCAAACCCAGAGGTCCGTGGATCGAAACCGCGCTTTGCTAGGTAGTGTTTTCTTTTGGGCTAGGGCTTTTCATCGGTGACGCGATTTCTGCTTTCCGGGACACGGTAACCCGAAGAGAGTGGCGCAGTGGAAGCGTGCTGGGCCCATAACTCAGAGGTCCGTGGATCGAAACCACGCTCTGCTAGGTAGTGTTTTCTTTTAGGCTAGGGCTTTTCATCGGTGACGCGATTTCTGCTTTCCGGGACACGGTAACCCGGAGCAATGTGGCGCAGTGGAAGCGTGCTGGGCCCATAACCCAGAGGTCCGTGGATCGAAACCACGCTCTGCTAGGTAGTGTTGTGTTTTGGGCTAGGGCTTTTCATGGGTGACGCGATTTCTGCTTACCGGTACACGGTAACCCGGAGCAGAGTGGCGCAGTGGAAGCGTGCTGGGCCCATAACCCAGAGGTCCGTGGATCGAAACCACGCTCTGCTAGGTAGTGTTTCTTTTGGGCTAGGGTTTTTTATCGGCGACGCGATTTCTACTTACCGAGACACGGTAACCCGGAGCAGAGTGGCGCAGTGGAAGCGTGCTGGGCCCATTACCCAGAAGTCCGTGGATCTAAACCGCCCTCTGCTAGGTAGTGTTTTCTTTTGGGCTAGGGCTTTCATCGGGACCGATTTCGCTTACCGACGGTAACCGAAGCAGAGTGGCGTGAAGCGTGCTGGGCCCATAACCCAGAGGTCCGTGGATCGAAACCCGCTCTGCTAGTAGGCTTTTGCGCTAGGGATTTTCCTCGGTGACGCGAGTTTTGCTTTCCCGTGCGCGGTAACCCGGAGCAGAGTGGCGCAGTGGAAGCGTGCTGGGCCCATAACCCAGAGGTCCGTGGATAGAATCCACGCTCTGCTAGGTAGTGTTTTCTTTTGGGCTAGGGCTTTTCATCGGTGACGCGATATTGCTTTCCGGGACACGGTAACCCGAAGCAGAGTGGCGCAGTGGGAGCGTGCTGGGCCCATAACCCAGAGGTCCGTGGATCGAAACCACGCTCTGCTAGGTAGTGTTTTCTTTTGGGCTAGGGCTTTTCATGGGTGACGCGATTTTGCTTCCGGGACCCGGTAACCCCAAGCAGAGTAGCGCAGTGGAAGCGTGCTGGGCCCATAACCCAGAGGTCCGTGGATCGAAACCACGCTCTGCTAGGTAGTGTTTTCTTTTGGGCTAGGCTTTTCATGGGTGAGCGATTTTGCTTCCGGCGGTAACCGGGGCAGAGTGGCCAGTGGAAGCGTGCTGGGCCCATAACCCAGAGGTCTGTGGATCAAAACCACGCTCTGCTAGGTAGTGCTTTCTTTTGCGCTAGGGCTTTTCCTCGGTGACGGAGTTTTGCTTTCCCGTGGGCGGTAACCCGGAGCAGAGTGGCGCAGTGGAAGCGTGCTGGGCCCATAACCCCGAGGTCCGTGGATCGAAACCACGCTCTGCCAGGTAGTGTTTTCTTTGCGCTAGTGTTTCATCGGTGGCGCGAGTTTTGCTTTCCGGCGGCGGTAACCCGCAGCAGAGTGGCGCAGTTGAAGCGTGCTGGGCCCATAACCCAGAGGTCCGTGGATCGAAACCACGCTCTGCTAGGTAGTGTTTTCTTTTGGGCTAGGGCTTTTCATCGGCGACGCGATTTCTACTTTCCGAGACTTGGTAACCCGGAGCAGAGTGGCGCAGTGGAAGCGTGCTGGGCCCATAACCCAGAGGTCCGTGGATCGAAACCACGCTCTGCTAGGTAGTGTTTTCTTTTGCGCTAGGGCTTTTCATCGGCGACGCGATTTCTGCTTACCGGGACCCGGTAACCCGAAGCAGAGTGGCGCAGTGGAAGCGTGCTGGGCCCATAACCCAGAGGTCCGTGGATCGAAACCACGCTTTGCTAGGTAGTGTTTTCTTTTGGGCTAGGGCTTTTCATCGGCGACGCGATTTCTACTTACCGAGACACGGTAACCCGGAGCAGAGTGGCGCAGTGGAAGCGTGCTGGGCCCATAACCCAGAGGTCCGTGGTTCGAAAACACGGTCTGCTAGGTAGGGTTTTCTTTTGGGCTAGGGTTTTCATCGGTGGCGCGATTTCTGCTTACCGGGACCCGGTAACCCGAAGCAGAGTGGCGCTGTGGAAGCGTGCTGGGCCCATAACCCAGAGGTCCGTGGATCGAAACCACGCTCTGCTAGGTAGTGTTTTCTTTTGGGCTAGGGCTTTTCATCGGCGACGCGATTTCTGCTTACCGGACACGGTAACCCGGAGCAGAGTGGCGCAGTGGAAGCGTGCTGGGCCCATAACCCAGAGGTCCGTGGTTCGAAAGCGCGCTCTGCTTGGTAGTGTATTCTTTTGGGCTAGGGCTTTTCCACGGTGACGCGAGTTTTGCTTTCCCGTGGGCGGTAACCCGGAGCAGAGTGGCGCAGTGGAAGCGTGCTGGGCCCATAACCCAGAGGTCCGTGGATCGAAAGCGCAAGCTCTGCTAGGTAGTGCATTCTTTTGCGCTAGGGCTTTTCCACGGTGACGCGAGTTTTGCTTTCCCGTGGGCGGTAACCCGGAGCAGAGTGGCGCATTGGAAGCGTGCTGGGCCCATAACCCAGACGTCCGTGGATCGAAACCACGCTCTGCTAGGTAGTGTTTTCTTTTGGGCTAGGGCTTTCATCGGTGACGCGATTTCTGCTTACCGGACCCGGTAACCCGGAGCAGAGTGGCGCAGTGGAAGCGTGCTGGGCCCATAACCCAGAGGTCCGTGGATCGAAACCACGCTCTGCTAGGTAGTGTTTTATTTCGGGCTAGGGCTTTTCATGGGTGACGCGATTTCTGCTTACCGGGACCCGGTAACCGAGCAGAGTGCGCAGTGGAAGCGTGCTGGCCCATACCAGAGGTCGTGGATCGAACCACGCTCTGCTAGGTAGTTTCTTTTGGGCTAGGGCTTTTCATCGGTGACGCGATTTCTGCTTTCCGGGACACGGTAACCCGAAGCAGAGTGGCGCAGTGGAAGCGTGCTGGGCCCATAACCGAGAGGTCCGTGGATCGAAACCACGCTCTGCTAGGTAGTGCTTTCTTTTACGCTAGGGCATTTCCTTGGTGACGCGAGTTTTGCTTTCCCGTGGGCGGTAACCCGGAGCAGAGTGGCGCAGTGGAAGCGTGCTGGGCCCATAACCGGAGGTCCGTGGATCGAAACCACGCTCTGTTAGGTAGTGTTTCTTTTGGGCTAGGGCTTTTCGGTGACGCGATTTGCTTTCCGGGACACGGTAACACAAAGTAGAGTGGCGCAGTGGAAGCGTGCTGGGCCCATAACCGAGAGGTCCGTGGATCGAAACCACGCTCTGCTAGGTAGTGCTTTCTTTTGCGCTAGGGCTTTCATCGGTGAGGCGATTTCTGCTTACCGGGACCCGGTAACCCGAAGCAGAGTGGCGCAGTGGAAGCGTGCTGGGCCCATAACCCAGAGGTCCGTGGATCGAAACCACGCTCTCTAGGTAGTGCTTTCTTTGGCTAGGCTTTCTCGGTGAGGGCTTTGCTTTACCCGGGGCGGTAACCCGGAGCAGAGTGGCGCAGTGGAAGCGTGCTGGGCCCATACCCCAGAGGTCCGTGGATCGAAACCACGCTCTGCTAGGTAGTGTTTTCTTTTGGGCTAGGGTTTTTCATCAGCGACGCGATTTCTGCTTACCGGGACACGGTAACCCGGGGCAGAGTAGCGCAGTGGAAGCGTGCTGGGTCCATAACCCAGAGGTCCGTGGATCGAAACCACGCTCTGCTAGGTAGTGTTTTTTGGGCTAGGGCTTTTCATCGGCGACGCGATTTTGCTCGGGCGGTATCCCGGAGCAGAGTGGCGCTGTGGAAGACTGCTGGGCCATAACCCAGGGGTCCGTGGATCGAAACCCGCGGAAGCGTGCTGGCCCATAACCCAGAGGTCCGTGGATCGAAACACGCTCTGCTAGGTTGTGTTTTCTTTTGGGCTGGGGCTTTTCATCGGTGACGCGATTTCTGCTTACCGGGACAGGGAACCCGGAGCAGAGTTGCGCAGTGGGAGCGTGCTGGGCCCATAGCCCAGAGGTCCGTGGATCCAAAACACGCTCTGCTAGGTTACCGGGACACGCTAAACCGCGGCAGAGTGGCGCAGTGGAAGCGTGCTAGGCTCATAACCCAGAGGTCCGTGGATCGAAACCACGCTCTGCTAGGTAGTGTTTTATTTTGGGCTAGGGCATTTCATGGGTGACGCGATTTCTGCTTACCGGTACACGGTAACGCGGAGACAAGTGGCGCAGTGGAAGCGTGCTGCGCCCATAACCCAGAGGTCCGTGGATCGAAACCACGCTCTGCTAGGTACTGTTTTCTTTTGGGCTAGGGCTTGTCATTGGTGACGCGATTTCTGCTTACCGGTACACGGTAACCCGGAGCAGAGTTGCGCAGTGGAAACGTGCTGGGCCCATTACCCAGAGGTCCGTGGATCGAAATCACGTTCTGCTAGGTAGTGTTTTCTTTTGGGCTAGGGCTTTCATCGGTGACGCGATTTCTGCTTACCGGGACGGGCCCGGAGCAGAGTGGCGCAGTGGAAGCGTGCTGGGCCCATAACCAGCTCTCTCGCTTACCGGGACAGGGATCCCGGAGCAGAGTGGCGCAGTGGAAGCGTGCTGGGCCCATAACCCCACCCTGCGAAGTGGTGTCTTCCTTCTTCGCAAATGTTTTTATCTGTGACGCGATTTCTGTTTCCTCGCAGATTGTTAGCACATAGCGGAATGGGAAGAAAAATAATAAGAATAGTTTACGATAATTATACACGAAGGGCGTTATGAGCGTTCTACTTGCCTTTGGTTTTTGGGTATTTGGTTTCTCGAGATCATTAGAATAAGTGAACGGTTACACAAAACGTGATTCCTAGAATATTTTGTTACTTTTATTTAGTTTAGTAGTAAATTTTTACTTGACATTAATTATTGGCAATAGGTTATTTTCTAATTATCTAGAAGGCAACATTAAGTGCATGTTTACATTTGATTTTTTCTAGGTGTTATAATCCAGTGAATAGCAGATTACCCTTTACGTCCTGATGAGTGTGATATTTTACATACACTTGACACGAACACACTCGCGGGATTATTTTTTGGGGGGTCAATAGCACGCGAGGCCCTCGGTGATAACACATACATGTGAGAGAAGAGACAAACAACCGTACCCAATGCGGAACTCGAATCCGTGACCCATCAGACCGATGCGTTTGGCCGGTACACGCTTTTAGCCACCTGTGTCCTCCAGGTTGGCTTCTATGGTTTGTGTTTTCATCCATAAATCCCTTTCATAAATCCCTCCAGAAGATAACATATGGCATAATGAAACTGACTTCATATTCCCATCCTAACCGCGATCCTCTCGTGTGTTTTTGTTTTGTTTTCGTGTTTCCGGGCGCGTCAACTGCTTTGGTCATTAGTCCCGTTAGTGTAGTGCATGTTTTTTTCTCGGGAATGGCGGTGATCTTCCCCCGCTGGATGGCGAGATCCGGCGCCGACCTACCGTCGGCTAGTGGGGTTTCCCCCTTATTAGGACTCTACCACCAGCGGGGCACCGCCCAAGCCGTGACAAGCTCTAAGCCCCCGACCGGTCTCCCGGAATATGTGGTAGTGTCGTGCATGTTAGTGTCAGTGTGTGTGTAAGGGGAGATGATAGGACAAGGAAGAGGAAGGATAGATCGCGCGCGGTCCGTGGCCCGTTTGGTAGGTTACTGCTCCGGCATTCGCCTGGTGTTGATCGGAGAAACCACGGAAAACTACCGATCAGAGCAGCCGGCCGCTAGAATTCTCCTCCAGGCAGCGACTGAATTCGACCTAGCTGAAAAGCTACTGTCGAAATTCCTGCCGCCGTGGGGAGTGGGAACCTAGGACCTCCCGGTCAGAGGCGCTGCAGTGGCATCAGTTGACGCACTGAGCTACCGCTCCCCGTGGGAATCGTGTGTAGTATATACCTAGCTCCGTGTGGAAGGCAATAATAAGCAATAATGCATCTGTACACAATAAAATTTATTTTTTAATAGTCTCAAAAAATTAGCAATGTTATTCATTTCTACATTTGTCTATATTTTTAATCGTGTACCATCCAATTCCTGGTATTTTTTCTTTTTAATTTCGATACTTTTTGTTATTTTTTATTTAGATACAAAACAGATCAATTGTTACAAATTTCCTTCTTTGAGATATTTTGGCAGTGACCTATTTTTGTGCAAGTTAACCGTTAGGTTCAGTGGGAGAGGTCAGTTCCTTTGCGGCTAGTACATATGGCAAAAAAAAGGAAAGTTTTGCCTGAGAGAAAACGTTATTGTTACTTCCACTGCAGTACGGTTAGGAAGGCGAGAAACGGCACATTTTCTGTTGAACCAAATTTCTGTGCACCGTTAGGACACCGCAAACAGCAGAAAGTTTGAACATGTTTGCTCCCTTCTTGCTCCATTTCAGCGGATCTTTTTCAGACGCGAGGGAGGCTTCTTCCGCAGTCCTGAAGAATAGGATGATTGACCGGAAAGTCGATTTCTGACACCCTCGCTCGCTCTTTCGGCTTTGTGTCCAAGGGGCCGTGTAAATTTCGCCGGCCTTGGACGTCCGCGTGCGGAAAGCCCCTACAAAGCACAACAAATGACCTGGGCGTTCTCTGACCTGCCGGGGTGGCGCGGCGCGGCGCGGCGCGGCGCGGAGCGGAGCGGCGGTTGGGGGCTAGTGTTTGACCTGCGGCTTCGGCGCGTGCTGCTTCGCAACCTGCCACTAGTGCACGTGAATGGAAGACCATTGTTAGGACTCTTCGAGTGGGTCCTTTGAAGGCAGATCCGTTTCAGGACAGGAACGAGAGTCAGTAAACGGGGTGATGACTTTCACTGAGGCCAAAGAAATACGACGTCACGTGCTTGAAGCTCAACATATTTTTTTAAAATATACCTTGTTTATTTGCAGTTTGTTCATTTGACTAGCCTGTAAGTAAATGTGCTCTCAAATATTCTAATAGAGTACGACCTGGAGATATCTCCATGTGGCTCCAAATCTCCTTTTTGGCCATTTAAAACATTGTAGTTGTATTTAATTTAACTGAATTTCAACTAAAACGTAATTTAACTATATTTCGTAAGTAGACTGACTAATTTACTCAATCTAGGGGCTTTAGTTATTTCAGTCTTGTTTCTTGACTATTGTCAAGAATATTTTATAGAACACATTGAAATATTTTGCTTATTTGTGGATACGAAGAAGTCAACGATCAATGAAAGGACGGTAAAAGTAATTTTATCTCTTTTATAGAGGGCTTTTTAATTTGTCGATATTCCGCGACCACTCATCTATAAACTGATATTTTCCTTTCTGCATATTTGTCCAGCACGTTGTGAAAGTCTAGAGGTTAATTTTTCATCAATGTGTTTCGGTTCAATTGTGAATATGTAACTTTTCCACTGGCTCACATCCTTTTATTTCTAAGTTTGTATTATATGTCACACTCATATTGTATACATTTCATTAATCCTTGTATTTGATTGTGTTCAATAAAAATGTAGAGGCTCTTCATTCGAATCTTAAGAATAAAAAAACCCCTTGGAATAAATAAGTGTTCGGAAACTTGAGAAACTTTGCTATTTGCACCATTTCATTTATAAATCAGTCAGGTCAGTGTATTCAAGGGCAATTTGATCCGTACGCTTTAGAAATTGTTCGCCATTGTTCGTCTGCAATCGATTGTCGATATCTCAGATGCACCTTTTCGTAATAGGAATGACGTGTTGTAGATGTTTATAGAACTCAAAATATTCTTAGGAATCATTTTCTTGTTATCGAAAGTAGACGTGAGTGCCACGTACGAATATAATAATCTGTTTAAGAAGAGGTCGAATGAGAAAGGAGATGCGACGTTCCTTACAAAAATGAATGCTCATTATGGTCCACACATTTCAGAAAAAGGTCTGTCGGTGAAATAATCGATCAGAACTTATGAAACACTCATTTTGAGTTTTCCTTATGAATTTGGGGCTTAGCGTTTTTGTTTTTATTTTGATTATTATTTGAACAATGTTGTCTTGTTTTGATCAGCTTCCTCGGTCACTCGTGTGGAATCAGAAATCGGATATCTTCGCTTGATTCGTTCGCCATTTGATTCTTGGAGCGGCAGGATTCTTGGCAATGTGACGCTCCCGGCGGCTACATTTCCGTCAAGCGCAGCAGTGTGCTTCCGGCGGCGGCCAATCAGACCTGGGGGTTGAGGGGGGAAGGGGAGGAGGAAGGGGTAGGGGTGGCGCCTTGCAGTGGATCGAGGGCTAACGAGGGAGTTGGTTGGACCGCGCGCACTCGTCCGTGACCCGTGCATTCTGGCGAGTGGCCGCTGGAGGCTGAAGCTCTCAACCATTATCCCAGACGCAGAGATTTCGACGCTTCTAGTCGGCTCGGTACGTGTTGAAACATTTTCTGATCATGACTATTGAAGGCCTGGCAGTAGAATTTTTGTCCCACCTGGAACGCCAGATCACATTGCCACGGGATGATAGACAGTGCACAAAGTGGCATCCCGATGCCCATGTTTTAATAATAATAATAATAATAATAATAATAATAATAATAAAAAAAATAATAATGTTTAAATAAATTTTATCTTATTCTAACTGTACAGTCCCTGAACTTTGACATGCCTAACTTACGGGTAACTAATAATTCTTAACTTAACCCATTAACTGCCACATCCCCAATTGGGGATCTCAGAACTTTTTCCCAGAACTTCGCCAGAGGGCTGAAGGCTCTAACAATGACTGTGCGCGGACGAACGCGACGACAATGAGAGAGCGCTATGCGCACGAAATTAATCTGGCAGTTAATGTGTTAATAGTGGGAAATGTTTTCCTTTTTGATTTATTAATTTATTTTTCTACTTTGACGCATCATTCACACTTGGTTCACATAATGCACTTCACGGGCCTTCACTGACCCACGAACGGCGGGTCAGGGGAAAGACTGGCGTCTTCTCGCGACGCGAGGCCTTCGCCCAGCCGCTCTCGCAACTCGCACTGTCGGCGCGCGAAGGGGGAATATTTGCAGTGGCGAGGCGGGGCACGGGCGCGCCGGCCCTGACCAGGTGGCGGCGGCGGCGGTGGAAATCGGCGTGCAGGTGCCAATAAGGCCCGCGCTCACCCTGGCCTACTTTTGTTGTTTCCCCTTCACAGTAGCCCTGAGAAGGCGGGAATTTATTTTACTTTTGGGATACAAATTACGCTGCTGCCTTGCGGCTTAAGCAGCTAAGAGGGAAAGGTAAAAAAGCTAATAATAACTAAAGCTAACTTAATTCTAGCTTAAATCTAATTTAATAATTTTATCGTAGCACTTTGGCATACTTAACTTACACTAGAAATATTGTTATTTTTTTTTCTTAATTCTAACTAATGTTTTTATATGTTTGCTAATTGATTCTTTTTTATTTTATTTTTCATTCACTCATCATTCATTCATTCGTTATATACATGACCATTCATTCGTTGTATACATAACCATTCATTCTTTATGTACATAACCATTCATTCCCACAGCACTGCACTGCACAGCAAGTTCTTGTTTTTCTGTTCGCCACGGCACTGACTTGGCTCAAAGTGTCCGTGGCGCTCAGGCCCATTGGGAGGTGTGGCAGGAGGGCGCGTCGTCGCGTTGCCCACGCGTGCCTCGGCCGAGGGCGAATCTTCCCCTCCGCGTTCGGCTGCCTCCGCTTGCTCGCACAAGGTAGCAAGCGTGTCGTGAGGCAGCGCACGGAAGGTGAAGGCGACGTGTTTCGGTCCTTTCCGTAGATAGGACCGATGTGTGTCGCTGTTCGCCTCTCGGCCGGTGTCGCGCAGGATGCGCGGCGCCTTCGGCCCCAGCGCCTTTGCAAGCGCCGTAGCCGAGCGCCTTTGAAGCTCCGGCAAGAATTGGTTTTTTACGCCCAGAACTCCAAACACGTCGGTGTTTCTAGGGTATCTGTTGGGTGGGGGTGGGGGGAGGTGCGGAAGCGCCGCGAGACGCGCTGCACGGTTTTCCGCCGAGCGAATCGGACGGGGGTGGAGGGAGGTGCCGCCGCGAATACCTCGCAGGCGTACGTCCAAATGGACCGTACGCAAGCGGTGAATAAGCGGCGTTTGAGGGCAGGATGGAGTTCGGGGGCTCGTAGAAGCGGGCGTAGGAGAGTGGTTCGGGCAGTTACCTGGCCTACTTTGCGGCACCGCACGCGAATACGTTCGCTGACACGCAACGCGTACAGACATACGCATGGATACGTAGGAGCACATCCATACGCTCACTCATACAAGCACAGACATACGCACACTCGTACGAGCACAGACATACGCACACTCGTACGAGCACAGACGTACGCACACTCGTACGAGCACAGACATACGCACACTCGTACGAGCACACACATACGCACACTCGTACGAGCACAGACATACGCTCACTCGTACGAGCACAGACATACGCTCACTCGTACGAGCACAGACATACGCTCACTCGTATGAGCACAGACATACGCTCACTCGTACGAGCACAGACATACGCTCACTCGTACATGCATATGCATATCCACAAATGCACTTAACCGCATATGCGCACTCACACATACGTGTATATGGGCACGCACACGCAAACCCATGGCCATACCCACATGCATGAACCGGGAGGGGTAGCTCAGTGCACCAACTGATGTCACTGCAGCGCCTCTGACCGGGAGGTCCTAGGTTCGAGTCCTGATAGCGGCAGGATTTTCGACACAAGCTTTTCAGCTAGGTCGAATTCACTGTCTGGAGGAGAATTCGAGCGGCCGGCTGCTCTGATCGGTAGTTTTCCGTGGTTTCTCCGATCAACACCTGGCGAATGCCGGAGCAGTACCCTACGAAACGGGCCACGGACCGCGCGCGATCTTTCCTTCCTCTTCCTTGTCCTATCCTCTCCCCTTACACACACTTACACTAACATGCACTACACTACCACATATTCCGCGAGACCGGTCGGGAACTTAAGAGCTTGTCCCGACTGGGGCGGTGCCCCGCTGGTGGGAGAGTCCTGGTTAGGGGGAAACCCCACTAGTCGACGGTAGGTCGGCGCCGGATCTCGCCATCCAGCGGGGGAAGACCACCACCATCTCCCGAGAAAAACATGCACTACACTAACGGGACTAATGACCAAATCAGTGGGCGCGCCCGGAAACACGAAAAAATCAATCAATCAAACCCACATGCATGACACACGCACAAGCCTATGCAAACATACCCACACGCAAACGAATTATACGCATACACGCATGTGCATACACGTACGCACGTGCGTACGTATATGCATCCGGATGCACACACCCTTAAGTACCCGCAGAATATACGCACAAACTCAACATGTATGCACGCCGCATATGCTTACGCACGATACGCAAATGCCTATGCATTAGCACAGACACACGTTCACTCGCGAAACCCCGGCCCAGCCCCAACGCACGACATTATTGGGTATACGTCGTAGAAATGTTGCTGAAATTGTTTTTAATCTTTTGTACGGATTTATATTCTTGTGTTCTTCAACCTGTGAGGAAAATGCAGAATGATCCCAGTCTATTTCAGTATTCGGGGGTCCGAATGTGCGAGTCCTCACTTGTACTATATTAGAGAGTACATTGTAGTTCGTCATAACAGGCCTTTCATGCTTGTTACTAATTAAGATAAATGTAACAGTGAACGAAAACCATTTCTCTTAGTTATTTTTGTTACAATGTTAAGCCTTAATCCAGTCTCTAATATCGTGCAAGTTTTTGTTAGACATTGATTTCACTTACGTTTTATGTCTTTATTAAAACTTGCTTTCTAGTATGGCAGTATCTGACCAGAGGATCTCGCGACTTTTGTTCTTAATTGATGGTCTTTAGCTTCGTCACATTAGTAGCGTTTGAATTGTTTAGTACGGTATCACATTCCTTTCCTTAAAGGATCTGTAATGCTTTTAATGCGATCCTGTGAAAAACTTCTAATGGCAAAGTTCTCCTTACAGAGTTACGTTAAAGTGTGTAGTGAGTGCTTGTCCTTGCGTGAAGTTGACCGTTTGTGGAAACCAATTTGATCGTATAAGCACCTTTGGAAGAGGAAAATCAGTAATATTGTATCTAACAATGCCATTGTTTGTATACACTGAAACATATTCCCTGGTGCAAATTAATTAAAGGAAATTATATTAAAATAATATTTTATTGGATTTTAGGGTGTACTCAGTGACGCAAGATAATTTTACTTAGATTGTTAATAGATTCAGTCCGATATCGGGCAGTAATTTCAAGAGCTTACAAGTTAACTGGCAGACCAATCGTGCTGGTGTTAAAAGTTTTGAACAACGTAGCATGAATACAGTAATTATTTTCTTCATATATCATAACATATTTGTTCTTTTATTACAAAATTATTATACAAGGTGTTGAAATCAGTGAATATCGTTTTCTTTTAATCAAAATTACTAGTATTTAGTGAGAAGTAGCCAATGGCCACATTAAAATCTGAAAACACCACATGAACCATCGCCTTGAGTTCTGAAATTTTAAATCCTACATAACCTTGTGTGCTTTTCGTAGGAATTTTTAGCGACAAATGACTTTAATTTGTCTGCAAAGCCTCAAGGAAAGATTAAAGGAATAAGAATTTGGAGGGACTTTTGATAAAAGATGTGATGGAACTAACGTAAACTTTTCCTGGAGGTATCATAAGTATCGAATGTCTGTGTGAGAGAAAGATAAAAATTTTGAATGTATATACAATCTACAATCATCTTGCAAAATGAAACAAAACGTTTGGGTATTCGCACTTCTGGTAGCTGAAATAGAGATGCTACTCACCGGAATAATTATAAAATCAAGCTAGGTTCTGACGGAAAGAATAAATTATACAAATAAACTACAACTATTCTGATTTATTAATTGAATGAACATTTTCTAGCTAAACTTTTTCATTTATTGATTGAAAATAAATTATATCGAATCACTTTAGAAATTGTAATGTGAACCCGCCTACTATAAAAACAATGAGAGAAGAAATAGTGTCGCTTAGATTTCGAATATTGTAATTATAAATACGATATTTCCTCCTTGTAAGATACCATTCTTCCAACAGCATATTTGTTACTGTTAGTTTCTTAGAGTAGATAAAGGAAAACATTGTGTAGGAACGAACATTAAATCACAGTGGTGTCATTTTCATGATAAATGGGTCTGAAATTATCTTAGAGTTAAGAGTTTTCGAGAGAATAATTTCTAAACAATTTGAAGGATCACTCAGTCCATAAATGTGGGTATTCAGAATGCTAACCATTTCTCTAAAGACGTCCTCGGCGTTGGAACAGATTGCCTTGTGCGACCATGGTGCACTTTCTCCTTTTCAACCGTACCCTCATGCCAGTCAACAACCTTTTAGAAACCTCTTTTTTACATTCTTCTTTGGCCTACTGTATTATCTAACGTTTATCCTCAGTGGGAACAATCAAATACCTCTAAAATTAAGTCATTTATATTTCATTCAGCCAAGGTAGGCACTCCTGATCTACATGTTACGTCCATTGAGGCTCAGTTTGGTCCCATTCATGCCCGGTCATCAGGTGGGTAATAACCGGGCCTCCCAAAGGTAGAGGGTGGGAGAAGACGTAAGGTCAGTGTTGTATGGGAACGGAAGGTCGATCTACAGCTCACGTGTGAACGACACTTAAACACCCAGAAAATTTGTTTTCCATTTTTAATAACGAATGCCTTGTGTACATAACACTTAGATTATTATTAATTGGCTTCTTTATTATTAACGTGGATTAATTTTGATATTTTATATCTTTAACATCAACAAGATAAAATCTTTAAGTGACGTTTAGAGAAATAAATTGTGCATTTGCTGATCACACAAAAAGCAATGAACAAATCAGTGTGTACTTAATAAATCAAGGGAGATAATCGTGAATTCTACAATGGTCAAGGGAGATAGAACGAAAAGCTCCATCGAAATGACGGTTCGACGTAGTAGCTGTTATGATAGTAGTTACCTGTCTTGAGTCGTTTAGAATAATGCAATATGAAATGTACCTAATGCATTATAGTATTATAAAATAAGTATTATTTCCTTTTTTGGTACTCTTATGTTCTGAACATGTGTAACATCCAGCAACAGTGAATTTTTCATAGACGTTTGTTATAGTGATACTTGATGGATATGATTCCCACGTCATATGTTCTACACTTGCTGAGTTGAAGGTGAAAGAAGTTGGACGAGGAAGTCCAATAATTTCAACTGTTCCACATTCCAATCGAGAAATGGTGCAAAAAGATGCATGAATTGAAAAGTGCGACCAAAACGCAGTTGAGTGTTTATTTCTTGTTAACATTGCTAAACAATCTCAACTCACCTAAAGTTCCCAGCTCTACTTATAATACTGCTAATAAGATTAATTTCATGAAGTCATTAAACGATATATTACCAGATATTTGAAATTGACGCGCTCTTTGTATGAGAGACAACAAATGTTTAGAATATAAGTGATCAGGTGTTTTTATCACCAACTTTTGTATATTGGTCAGTGCTTTCGTAAGTGGTTCCTTAACCCGACATGCGCGCACTGGCTAAGGCACACAATAAATTTAAGTGTTTGTTTTTCTAGGGATGAATGTCTAAAACTTGTTTTATGAAATTGTTGGTTCAAAAATATATAAATATTTTCTAAAAATTAACTTATTTCCCACCGACCTGGATGGCCGAGGTGGCCAAGAGCGAGTACCGACTTAGCGCTTCGGTGCGAAGGTCGCGGGTTCGAGTCCCGCCTTGGGCATGGTTGTTTGTCCCATGATTCTGTATGTGTTGTTGCGGAGGGCCTCGCGTTCTGCTGACCCCAGATCAGAGGAGCCCGCAAGTGTGTTGGTCTAGTGTATCATTGAATATGCGTCCCATCGGGACGTAATGGGTAACCGGCTATTGGCTGGATAAAAAAAGACCGAAGACAAAAGATATTTCTGGATCGTTTCTTTCCATTAGTAAATAGTCTGTGAGAATTTTATATTTGTAAGGAGGAAATATTGTCTGTGACAAGGAAAGTGACACGTCACAATAATTGTCACTTTACTGGAGAATGATTGTAAAGGGAGAATACTCTAAGAAGGGACCGCTTTGTCAGTTACTGCTGGCAACATAATTGCAGGTTGTATCTGTGCACTCGCCTATGCATTCGTTTGCAGTTGGCTCACTAGTAAAAGACTTCGACACTTCCACTCGCAATACTATTGTCTGACATGGAATTACTTTGATTTACGACCTGTCAAACAGGCCCGTTCTTACTTTTGGAATAACTTCTCTGTATTTTGAGCGGATCCTTCATTTCGCTGTCAAAACAGTGATTGACTGTAAATAACATGTGTTTTGTAAACTATCTTTGAGATTACTAATTGAAATATACTATTTTCTATACATACAGGTATTTTTACATTTAAATAAAAAAAATACTAATACGTTATAGCTTGTTAATGCCTTCGATACGGAATTCGATATACGCAGCATAACTTACCTCGATGGAGAGGACTGTGGTTACGAGGGAAATGTGAAAAAAGTTGAATGATGCCACATGTTCCCTTACGGAGGGAAATATGAAAAGACAAACCGAATCAAGTTAACATCTAGTTAATTAGTAAATCTGAACCACTAAAAATAGGTAAAAGAGAGAATTATGTATGTACCACGGGCGATAACTGGTTCTCGGGCGTTTTGTCACCGTTCGATCATTAGAATCGTTATAAAACCCTTGGTGCATAAATAACTATTAGCGTGTACATTGATAATACGTGAGTTTTAAAGATATTCAGACAAATGAAGAAATAAATATTACGTTTATTCAAACTTGAATTTTGAAAATAATTTGACAGTAATAATAAAATTGTTTCACTGAGAGGATTGAAATGAATGTCACTCCCATTGAACTCAAAAGAACAAGATAGTTCTTGCGACATGTACACTTTATGCGTACGTAGGTTAACTGCCGAATCGTCTACAACAGGAAATCGCAAATTTCTAAAATATATACTCTCGGGCAATGTTAATATTTTTTATAAGAAGTATTACGGACATTGTACATTACTAGCATTGTATTTTAAATATAATGAAAGCTACGACTTTTAATAACTTTATTAATTAGGCGTAGAAAATTAGGAAAAATAAAGACCGACTATGCTGGTAACAATGAACATTACGTTATTACGAAACTGAAATCATCGAATACTTCGCTCGTGAGCTGCAATTGTTGTACAGCTAAACAAAATACGAATTTTGAGATTATGCGCCGTCCAGAATTGCAGATTGGTCTACCTTCCAGCAGCACTAGCAGCATATCTTACAGTACAGTATTCCACCAAGAAATGGCAGAAGTTTGAATACAAGAATGATGCATTTCAATTCAAGGTGAAAACTTCAAACTCGTTTATCTCAACATCAGATTTTTTTGAGTTGTGCCACTATTGCAGCCCCAAAACGATGGAATGTCATACGCCAGGTGTACCATAAGTCCAAATCACTAAGTTTGAATCAATGACGCAAGGCAATGTGTACACTACGGTCAGGGTTGGGCGGTATTTAAATACTTGTATTTGAAATACTTGTTTTAAATCCATTTTATATTTTAATAACTATATTTTTGAGTTTCTTGGACATGCATTTTAGATATGTATTTAAATAAATAAAATGCATGGCCAAAAAAATCAAAAATACAGTTATTCAGATACAAAATGTATTTGAAGTAAGTATTTCAAGTACAAGTATTTAAATACTGCCCAACCCTGACACCGGTCGAGGCACGTAATTGGCAATTAGCACGGCCAAAACCCCCTCCCCCGGGGGTCCATCTGATATTGGGCGGTCTCGTGACTCTCCCGTCGCGTGCGCGTGCAAGTGCAGGTACGGGGCCGTTTTTTTCTTTTCTTTTTTGCCTCCAGCGAAGCCGGCGCGGAGAGATCTTTCCGTGAAGACGACCTCGAGGGCGCGTTAACGCGGGGACCTTGCCGCGGCGCGCGCCCAGGCGGACGAGTGGAGAGAGGAGGCGGAGGTGGGGAGGGCGACGTTGATGGAGTGCAGTGGAATCTCTGACGAGGACAAGAATAAGAAGTTGGAGTCGTCGAATATTTCGGCTTGCCGCGGTTTCAGTGGCCGGAAGACGCGTGATTAGGAAGGGTGGGGGTAGGGTTTATTGGGGGAAATAGAAGTAACAGGTGTAATTTTTTTTATTCGTATGGCAGGAAACAATACAATAAGAAAAGGGAAACAATTTCACACAAAGAGAACAATTCAAAACAATTAAAAGAACAAGTACACAATTTAAAAACACTATAGCACATTGAAGTAAAAACTATATGTCTAATTCACAATAAGAAGTTAATTTTATCAGTCTTAAAATATTGATTCTAAAGCCTTAAGTCAAGTTCCTTTGCCCATTGGGCCGCATTATCAGTTACAGGTGTAATTGTGAACGCTAAATATAAGTCCAAAGCACAGTCCGTATTGTTATAGTTTGGAGTGAATCAGGAGGCTTGGCTACGGTTTGGGATTAAAATATTATTTGGACTTCTAGAAGTGAAAATGCAGTTTCCTTTTACCACAATTAAACCTAGAATTTTAGTGTGAGATTTGGAAATGATTTACAGAATGAAAGAGTGTGTTTCATTCCGAATATTAGTGTTGGAACATCTTGAATCGATTGTGATGACTTGAGTATCATTTTTATTCTCAACGGCCTGTGAAGAAAGAGAGGGGGGCCACTTGCACCATGCTGTGTGGGTCTTTGATACCCCAAAAGGCAGTGGCATCAGTTGATACACTGAGCTACCGCTCCCGATAATTAGTTCGGAATACAGGGGTTCTTCTGTATTACACTGGAATGCAAAAATCTTGTTATTAAATGCTATTAACATAGCTCGATGCTAATTCAACGAATGGTAGTAAGGGAGTGGGGGAAGTGATTGTGGAACTCGACAGAATATGCGCGTGTAGTACAATAGTATCACCTCTATACGTCTTACTGAAACGATATCCCAAATTTCTACCCCAAGTCAGAGTGAGTGACGATCTATAACTGCTAAGGTTCTAAACTTCTAAGGCTGACGACCTATAACTGCTAAGGCAGTGGCAATGGCACCGGCGAGCACCGAAGAGGCACGAGAAGTGATGGCACACGCAGCGCAAGCTTTCGAGGTAGCGGGACTTGTCAGGTCCTTTCAGGGTCGAGTGTAGATTCATTTGTGTGGCATCTCTTAAAGGGCTTCACAAAAAATAAAAATAACAAACGCATCTAATGCAGTGGGACCTCACATGCATTGCTTAGCGGCTGCTCGAGGCAGGCCAGCAAAATAATTTATCCGTCACATAATTTCCACAGAACCATTTAAGTTTATCCAACCGTGAAATTTGAAATGGTCGACTTTTTAACCTTAGCCTTTTGTAACATTGATAATTGAAGTGTAGGTCGTTTGGATCTTGATTTGATGTCCTTGAAATTAGTCAGTTGATTATATTTCACTGTAATGTTTTCGATTATTCTGTTTCTCGATAGGAGAGGCCTCGCCTTCTTTACCTATCGTAAAATCACCTGTGTTTGATAATACATGGAACTTGGATGTCTCGAGTCTGAGGTGGACAGAAAACAATCAAATTTTGCAGGTTTAGGTAATTAAATATCGTGCGTATAAAGAGGGATAATTAACATTAACAATTCAAGTTGTCAAGCAATTAGAGGTTCAATACGTTGTTAAAGTTATCAACGCAGTGTTATATAATGTATTTTTTATTGATTTTGACTCGTGTTGTTAATTCATTAAAACTCAGCATTCAATACAGAGAACATTTTTTATCGTAATTTTGTTACTTTTCTTGCAGTCGTGTAGTGATCGAACTATGGAAACTTGTTTATTGGTCACCCCCGACGTACAATTTTCCAATTGGAACATGTTCGTGGTCCCATCGCTATTGTGAGGAAACGTTTAAAAAATACTTTTGCAAAATTTAGACTGTTTTGTTTTTCCTCCCCTATTTTTTGCAACAACTCGTAAAATAATTCAGCCTTATTTAATATTTATAACGGGCATTGAAAAATATATTGTTCCTTCAATTTTCATTTTCATCAACACCTCCCTCGTTCGTATACATTCCAGTTGAAGAAACTCCTTCTATCCTTAAAACGAACATACAGTCGACTCCGGTTATAGTGAATTTCTGGGGACTAACATGTTCGGTTCACTGCATCAGAGATTCACTATATCCGATGATGTCAAAATTAAATAGAATTTTTCACAATAATTCATTTTATTGACACTGAGATACAGCAAAATTCATAAACAGCACGATCTGAAAATTTCAATATTTTATTTGCCCTTAAAAATCAATTATTTTCAATAGTTTGATTCGTACATTTTTCATTAGAAATTTCCCTAGATCCTTCTCCAGAATTCGTGTTTTCTCCATACTTGATTCTGCATTGTCCTCTGCCTCTAAAGTATCGTAATACAGTCTTGACACCTTTCAATGCCTCTTGCACTGGTGGAACACCTTCCCAGTCTCCCACTCTCCGAAGGCCCTTTTACTCGCCTACTAACATGCGAGAGCCAATTAATTTCCAGAATTTTCTTCCTACATTCACAATAGCCGAGGTTCAGGTTCACTATAACCGAATTTTCTTATGCATATTTGTAATGTAAGTGGCACGGGAACAGTGACTTAAGTTCACTATAACCGAGCGATCATTATATCCGATTTCGCTATAAGCGGAGTCGACTGTATTTTTCAATGATCACTTTGCCGCAAGGAGTCTGCAGCGTTGTCGCGTGTTGGGTTCCGCCGCTTCTGTAGGCGTCGCGGAGGTGTCGTCGGCGTTGGCGGCGAGGGCGTTGGCGATGCCGTGGCGGCGGTGGCGGTGGCGGCGGCGGTGGCGGCGGTGGTGGAGCCGAGCCGAGCCGAGCTTGCTTGCTTGTCCGCTTTCTCGCGCAGCGATCGGGAGAAATCGACCTCGCGGCTGCGGGTTGGACGCCCACGCGCCCCACACTGCCCCGCCCCTCCCCCCTCGTCCCCCACACGGTGGGCGGTACCCCCCCTTATCCCCGCCGGTGCGTTGTCTTCCGCCAATGCCACTGCCAAGCTGCGGACTCGAGTCTCCGTTTCCTGCGGCATTTCAAGGGCTTCGTTGCAACCGGTGGTTTCCAGACTTCGGGTTCCGTGTATTTCATTGAACACGTATTTACCTTGTGAAAATACGGCAGAAACGTTTTTCGAAAGAAGCGCACCTGCAGGAAAGGAAGTCTGCAGAAGCGAGATCCTTCAGAAGCACCCTCTTTGAGATCTTATTTGAATTAGAAAGAAGGGTGATGCAAAAACACGTTACCGGAGTGATGAAATATTTAAAGGATGACGTCGGTGAATGAATCACATTTAAAATTAAAATTTACGCGTTATAGTTGTATGGGATCTCTTGAGGAATATTGCAGGAGGATTTAGAAAAAGAAACTGCACAGATCCTCTAAACTAATATTCGAGGACGACCTGTATCGACAACTCCATTTTTATCTATCGCCTTTTATTTAATCGACAAGTTCATAAATATTTAATATTAATTGAGCAAGGTGTTGCTAATATTTTACTCTTAGAATTTTTCCGAATGTCTGGGATATAGTATTAACTCTTAGAGAGAAAATTTTACTGTTAAACAAATCAACTGTGTTTAGCCTTTTACCCCTGCTGTGTGCTCTATCGTAAACTTCATTTACAAACGTTTTTAACAGTGACGAGCTATCTCCACGTCTAGCAAAGTCAAGACCTCCAGCGCCACAACCCATACCGAGATGAAGCCGACGCCAGCATCGCAATGGAAATAAGTGCTGCCAGCATAACGGCATCTGCTGCGTTGGCCATCGCTTGCAGTTACTACAATCGTCGGAAGTGGAGGGTCAGCCGGGTCTTGGTTCAAGTACTGAAGCATCTTTTCGCAAAGATATTTCCTCGTTGGATAGTAATTTTCGTTGCAGGACTCCAGCTCCCCTGTAATGAACGAAGTACTTTTCTTCTGTAGGAAATTGTGTGGAAATATAATTACACAGAAATACGTGAGGTTGGTGTGTATTCCGTTGTTACGTGCACAGTGCTCCGCTAGGAGCAAGCGTACGCTATGCTCCTCGTGCACTGTGCTCCGTGCATTGTGCACTGTGTGCGTGCACTGTGCCTGTGCGTTCCCAGTCTCTCCTGCTCCGTGCGCTGTGCTCCGTGTACTGGCCCGCCCCCCGTGCCGTGCACTGTGCTCCGCTAGGAGCAAGCGTATGCTATGCTCCTCACCCAGTGGAGTGCTACATTCGCACTATTTTTTAATTTTACTATCACGCGGACTTCTGTTTCTTTCACGAATTGCACAGCAAACGTGGAGATAACTGACGTCCTCTGTTAGTGAAAATCGCGCATGTTTGTATAGGCAGAATGCATGATGTGATCACAATTTTGTGAATACATCACATCATTTTTACCGATGACAACATCTACACCTCTTCGTAAAAATTTCAACATTTACTTCTGTCAGTGATGATCGTGGAGTCAACCTGACTTTTCTAAGATCTCAGCTACTTCCATATGTCGATTTTGTATAGACTCCGCCGCTGATTTTTCACTAGTTGCAAGTGCTACGACGTCAATGATCGTTGTGTTCATAAGTCATTTCACAAGATTGCTACGACCACAGCGCTGATAATAAAAAATAACTGTCCCCTTTCAAGTATTTATTAATTTTATATACATCAAATTCTAAGCAAGTAATACACACATAATTTATTACGAAATAATTTTTAATAAAATCGAAAGCTCTTCTCGCAACTATCCACTGCCGACGCCGTAGACACAACTTAGTTCTTTGCCTTCGTCATAGATTAGATGTTTGGTCATCTTCGTAGTCTCATCATACATCATAACTGACATCGCCGCATTCAACTTGTATAAACTCTTCTTCTGCCACATTTCCCGACCTGCTCCCAGTCCCAACTTCTAGTACCTCGGCGGTAACTCCAGCTTCATCTCACACCACTTCAGTCTTTGCCGTGAACTCAACATTTACCTCCTCCAACGACTCCGTAATCTCTTTCAACTTGTACCGCAACTACTTTCGCCGCTGTGTGAAACTCTGTCACTCGCCAGCGGGTCCTGCTACACAGCGCTCCAGCCAATCCCGAAGAGCCGCATCACAGAGGCAACAGCGTTGCCACTGTAAATTTACCCTTCCTGTTCTCACAGGCTATGATTGACGTGATGGATATTCAGCATGTCTTCTTCTATATTTGGTGTACATACTTTTCACTCCGTACTAATTACTTGAAAATAAGTTGGTTTGTTTTCGTACCTTTAAGCATACAAGGAGAGAGCACACTATCTGCCCCAGCCTCAACTTGCACTGCCTTGCATTGTAGTCCAACTTCTATTTTCGCTAGTTTCTACAACTATCTTTTAGTCTTCGACGCACTCTCATCTTGGTCAATCTGTGTCAATGCGTTAGCCAAAACTTCCCCCATTTTGCCGGTGTTGTGTACGCCACTTGTGTACAAACTGATTCGTAGACACCGCAACTTGCCTTCGCCCCAGTCCCAGCGTGAAGTGTCATCTCTGGGTGGCAGACGCCTCGACTTCTTTCCCCCGGTGTCTTCCAACGTCCTCGGCTTTCGCCGCAGCCTCCTTAGACCTCGCCAGAGGCTCCTGCTATGCAGCTTACGAGCAAAGGCAGCCGCGTCGCCTGCCAGCAACGAGGGGCCGGTGACGCGAACCGCTTGCTTCCGTGAAAGCTGCCGTGGCGGCGGTGGCGGCGGTGGCGGCGGTGGCGGCGGTGGTGGCGGTGGCGGTGGCGGAGATGTTGGTTGCGGCGGCCGTGGTGATGGCAGGGAAGCGGTGGTAATGGTGGTGGCGGCGACGGTGGCGGCGACGGTGGCGGCGACGGTGGCGGCGACGGTGGCGGCGACGGTGGCGGCGACGGTGGCGGCGACGGTGGCGGCGACGGTGGCGGCGACGGTGGCGGCGACGGTGCCGGGGCGACGGTGGCGGCGGCGACGGGGATGGCGACGGAGGGCGTCTGTGTCAGGGGTGGAGGCGGTGGGACGGTTGGCGGCGGGCGCCAGGAGGGGCCCCCGGGGGTCCCGTTACCGGCGGACAGCCCACGTGAGCTGCCGCCGCCGCCGCCGCCAGCCCTTGCGTCACTGCGTAAAAAGGCCGATCGCCCCCACCCCCTGGCTGAGGCGCGAGCGGGACGTGGCGCTGTTTCCTTGTGGCGGCTGCAGCGGAGTTGCGGGCGGATGGCCGGGGGCGCGCGCTACACACTGCACGCTGGGGAAAAGTACTCAGACTGCTAGCCAACTCTGAAAAACTAGTGATGCCAAAACCACAACAGCACATATTTTCTCGCATTATTTGTAAAGGCTAAGCAAGATTATGCTCTCTCTCTCTCTCTCTCTCTCTCTCTCTCTTATATATATATATATATATATATATATATATATATATATACACATACATACACATACATACACACACACACACACACACACGTACACATACTCAGAATGGTGGCCAACATTCAAAAACTAATGGTGCTAAGCAGCACTCAACACACTTTCTCGCATTATTTTTAAGCGTTAAGCAATATTATGATAGTATAATTATGAGTGTTTTCAACTATAAAAAATATTTTTACACGTTGGGAATCGAACTCATGTTTTTTAGGTTTAATTCGACATTCATGTTACCCATATACCGCCATCCTAACAGATAAATTCGACTTCCCGATGCTTTAAAACGAAGTTGAACATTTGCATGTACTTTTTTAAAAAATTCAGAGTTTCTTTAATATTATTTCAAGATCTAGCTTTAAAGAATAGATTTCATGAAGGAAAAAGTCTTTTATTTTCAGTATTATAGTTGGAGGAACATATGTAAATGGAACTTTTGTAATTTTCACAAATTCAGAGAGTTCAAGGAAAACGAGACCTGCTCCATTTTTATTCTATTTGAGAAAATATTTAATCCAACTTTAAAGCATTTTATTCTATTTGAGAAAATTTTGTAAATGTTGAAGTTTCACGTGAATTATTTTCAAAAATCAAAATATCCATTTAATTTTCGCGGGGGCTCATGGTCGACCAGATCAATGGGGAGAATGTCAAATTTTGGACGGTTTAGTCGTCAATGACTGAACGGTTTGACGCTAGTGGTAACTATAGACGGCCGGACGTTTTCCTGTAAACCAATTTTTCGGTATCAAGGACGCACAAAACATCTTTCTAAATAATTGTGAAATGCGAGGTAATATTTCAGATTGTTTTAACAATTTTTCCTCATTTCGAAATACTTATTTTGTACTGCATGTCCTTCACTTCTATCGGACTCTTTCTTGAGGATGATCTCTCCTGACATATGATCTTTTGACTTCCTGACTTTCATTTTATTTTAATTCAGGTATATGAATCACTCAATAATCCACGAAGATCAGCCGTAGCTGATGCTTTCAGACGAATATGTTTTCTTTGTTGTATTCACAGATTTATTTGAACACTCAAGGATCGTTTACCACTAGTGCTAAAACTTGAACTTTTAGCACGCTAAGCATGTCCTGATAGAACCGCTCTTACTAATGGCTGTCTAAAAAGGTTGTCACTGTCCTCTATAAAGCTGTCGCTCTTGAGCATACTTAAGACGACTGCTTTATGGAGGACATGCGTAGGGATGTGACATCGCCAAGAACCATGAATGTTTCTAAATATCTATGCTTAAAATTAAAACATCCATGTTAATAAAACATCTACAAACCATCGATGTTATTGAAATTGATGTTCTAAAAATTTGTTAAGTATCCATTGAAGTTCACGGAGGGGGAGGGGAATCGAATTTGAAAGAGGTCTCCTTAATTAACTTTTTATTGATATTTAACTGACGAAACAACGTCAAAAATCAATACGACAATTAACAAAACTTCAATTATCTGATTCCATAATTCAAAAATTATAGACGATTCTTTATTGGCGAAAACTCAATTTTTTTTTTGAATATTGATTTCATGGATATCTGAAAATTATTATAGAATTTTTTTATGATGGATTTTTTCATTAAAAAAATATCGACCACATAAAAACGATCAACGAAAAACATGTCAAAAAACATGGACTTCCAAAATCGATGTTAAAATACGTCGATGATTTTACATAAACAGCGATGTTTTGGAAACATCAGTTTCGGTGACGCATCCCTACCACGCTGTATCGCTGGAGTGCTGCGTCTTTTGGCCGGCGCAGCGCCGTCGCGTCGTCGGGTGTTTCCCCACCGGTCGCGCGCGAGCCCATGGCCCGTGCCCGTCGAAGGTCGTCGAGAACTGCCGAGGTGAGGTACGAGGTGGAGGGGGCGAGCGGGGGAGGCAGGGGAGAGCAAGACGGAGCGCTCTTGACACTGGGAGTGAAATTCACGTGATTTCCAGCCACCGCCACAGCACTGTGGGGCGATCCCACCTCAGGACCAACGCTCCGGCCCGGCTTAGCTCGCTCTGGGCGTCAACTGATGGTATTGTAGTGCCTATGACCGGAAAGTCCTAGGGTTCGAGCCCCGGTTGTGGCAAAATATTCAACGGTATAGCTAAAAAAAAAGGTGGATCGAATTCATGCAATGTCTGGGGAAGAATTTTAGCGACCGGGTGCTCCATGGTTTCTTCGATCAATACCGAGTGAATGCTGGAGCAGTACCCTAACAAATGGGCCACGGACCGCGCGCGATCTTCCCTTCCTCTTCCTTGTCCTTTCCTCACCACTTACAGCACGACACAACCAAACGCGTTGGTTTTTGATTGATTAATTTTTTCGTGTTTCCGGGCGCGTCAACTGCTTCGGTCATTAGTCCCGTTAGTGTAGTGCATGCTTTTTCTCGGGAGATGGCGGTGATCTTCCCCCGCTGAATGGCGAGATCCGGCACCGACCTACCGTCGGCTAGTGGGGTTTCCCTCTAACCAGGACTCTCCCACCAGCTGGGCACTGCCCCAGCCGGGACAAGCTCTAAGCTCCCGATCGGTCTCCCGGATTATGTGGTAGTATAGTGCATGTGAGTGTAAGTGTGTGTGTAAGGGGAGAGGATAGGACAAGGAAGAGGAAGGACAGATCGCGCGCGGTCCGTGGCCCGTTTGGTAAGGTACTGCTCCGGCATTCGCCTGGTGTTGATCGGAGAAACCACGGAAAACTACAGATCAGAGCAGCCGACCGCTAGAATTCTCCTCCAGACAGCGACTGAATTCAACCTAGCTGAAAAGCTAGTGTCGAAAATCCTGCCGCCATCAGGACTCGAACCTAGGACCTCCCGGACAGAAGCGCTGCAGTGACACCAAACACGTCGGGAGACCAGTTGGGAGCTTCTGACCACAGCTGTTGATGCGCCTGAAAATAGTAATCAACACTGGAGCACGCCAGAGGACGCTCGCTCGGTGTATATTATGTTGAAAGTTACTTGAGAAAGGTTGGCACATGTTCGATCTCTCTCCCTTCTTGTATTTAAAATGTAAAAACGTAAAATATGCTAACCTTGAGTGTGTTTGAACGTTGTTTAACGAGCCAAGGACCCGAACCGCGGTTAACTGAGGCACCGAGAACTTGATCTTTTACATAAACACATTCTCTTTCTGCCTCCTCCTCCCCCGCAAGCATACACACACAAATCTGCATGGAGATGATGTTGCATTTCTCTTCTGTGCTTTTGCGATTTTTGTTTTCTCGAAACTGAGTATGTCAACTTCATGCATATAAATGAAACAGAAACATACTCAATGAGGCGTACGGAAACTAATTTATTACTAGAATACATTTATTCGACGTCATTGTATTAGCGTAGAAAGACAATATCAAATGAGTAGACTTCAGCATGAAGACAAGTAGTTTTCGAAGTTATAAAAATCATAAATACTACTTATCTCACAGTTTAACACCATCAAAAGTATCGGTTGAATAACTCAAAGCATAAATTTCATAAAAATGTAAAGTGCGAGGCAACTATCCTGAAGAACAGTGACAAATTCGCTGGGTTCTGAAACACTCTCTAGGAGGAAGGTACGTCTAAGCAAACTATTCAAGTTATGCATTTCGTACATAAGGAGCAAATTATGCATTTCGTGCCCATCGCTTGGCTTCCATTTATCATGTGTTGTTTTGGGTTAGATGCGAGTGCAGAATTTTCATGCAGAAAGTAAAGACTGGAGCCCTAGAAAAAAAAGTAAAGACTGCGAAAGGAGATCGGGATGTCTCCTTCTGAGTTATCACTCGGGTTTCTCGCCTAGATGTTGGCAACGTGCTGCCTCAGCACGACGATTTCCGCCTATTCTTTCACGTTACACTCACAGTATTCGCTATAGACTGACCTGTAGAAATGTATGTGTCAGATAATATAAATATTTTCCTTGTACCGTCTTATGTGACTCTGGATATAAATTGATGTCACTGCAGTGCCTCTGACCGGGAGGTCCTAAGGTTAGTGTGTTGACGGGGGCACGATTCGACACTAGCGACATGGCTATGTCTATAATAGTTCAGTCGCTGACTGAATGAGAATCTAATGACCGGCTGCTCTGATCGGTAGTTTTGTGTTTTTTTATCAACACCAGGCGAACGCCGAAGCAGTACCCTAACAAACGGGCCACGGACAGTACGCGATCTTTCTTTCCTTTTCCTTGTCCTATCCTCAGCGGATTCGATGGTATAACGGTCAGCGTACCCGAGTTTGCGGGTTCAAACCCAATCGAAGCCGTGGATTTTTAAGGGCGAAAAATCCCTCGTCCGCCTTCCTTCGGAGGGGAAATAAACCGGCTATCCCATGTAGTAGATTTATTGCATGTAAAAGAACCTCAAGCCTAAAAGAAGCCTCTGAGCAAAATTGAGATCCGCCAGTTTCATCGCCCAAGATAATACCTCCTTTCTCCGCTAGGTGGTGAAAGGAGCGTATCGAAATTTGCGTGGTTAGACGAAAGTGTCTGATGGCCCGAGTCTCGCCACGTAAAATAAGGCATTAACTAAACTAAACTATCCTCACCCCTTACTTACACACACAGTTACATACACTACACAACCACACATGCCGGGAGACTTTCGGAAGCTTAGAGCTTCTCCATGCTGGTGGTAGATACCTGGTTGGAGAAAACCCCCGCAAACAGACGGGTTGGTCGCCGCCGGATCTCGTCACCCAGTGGGAAACGATAACCACCACCTCCCGCGATAAAAAAGCACTACACTTACGGAACTAATGACCTTAGCAATTGACGTGTCCGAATACACTGATCAATCATTCAAATTTTCCTTGTATTTTTCTTCAATGATTATATTTTTGGGGTTGTGCAGCGACAAGCAATCTCCAAAAATTAACAGCCATTCAGAATGTATTTTTAAGAAGAACTTTAAATGCCCCCTGGTTCATCCCGAACACCCAGATTCGCAGAGAATTGAAAGTGCCTTCATTAAGCGATCACGTAACCCAAATAGCTCAAAACTTTTACCAAAACCTTCACACTTCCCCATGCTCCTTAATATTTAGCCTAGGTCGCAATGCTGCATACTCACGTATTAAATCCAGGTATCCCAAAGACCGATTCAAACCACCGTAATCCCCCATAACTGTCAATAGATCAACTGACATAGTCTTCAACCTCGCTTCATTTACTTTAGCCCAAACGTTTACGTTATTCCGAGTAATATAAACCACTGCTTATGGATGGCCATTCCCAAAAAGCAACAAACCGTGTATTTCATAATTTAACCTCCTCGAAAGACAAATATGTCGAACGAGAAGAAATAAATAAAAAAAAAAAAAGAAATTAGATATTGGCCAACCTGAGTATCTTCTGCCACTCAGTCTCAAGTTAATAGCTACATTCATTAGATGATCGTCGTTCATTCATTCATTCATTCATTCATTCATTCATTCTTTGGATATGTTGTGTCCATATAAACGGTTTGGTGGATTTTGGTAACTTTGGATTACAAAGATGATTCTAACGTCTTCATTCCTGATTTAAAGTGTTCTGAGTGGGACGGAAATATAAATAAGTTGACTTCCATTTTACTCTACTAATTTAATGGTGATTACTATATTTTATCAAACTGTTAATATTCTACATTACATCTCAATTCGTACTTGTTTATTTATGAACTAAACAGATTGCGTTATTTTATTATCCATACATTTAAGTTGTACAAGATTAATTGAACAAATTTACATTTCACTTAATAAAAATGAAATGTTATTGTAATAACGTCTTATACTTACGGGGGGTGGGGCGGTGTCGGTCAAAGCTCCGTCACTGGTTGATATTTTAATTTTCGATACATGAATGGGTAAGTAGTGTGTGAGGAAGGTCAAACATGAATAATGTAGATCTGGTCGGAGATGAGGTTCGCTCTTGCTTCACAATGTTGTGGATTAGTGTATCGTTGAGACTTCTAAACGAGTAGATGTAATAAACATTTGAACTTAATACTTGACGTTCGGAAGTTTGGGAAGACCGAAGATGTGTGAGACCAGCGAATTTCCCATCAGGGAGTACACTTAATAAACAATCACAGACCACGTGTGAACCTTACGAAGAAGAAAAATGTGTACGTTACCGAAAAAGGTATTCTTTTGTACTCTAATTGCCAAGAACTAAGGATACGATTTGAGGCATTTCCGCAAAAATATTCTTACTGACAAATGTACCAAATTAGTTACAACAAAAATTAATCCTTAACAAATCTTTTACATTGTCCGTTGTTAGCGCATTAAACGAAAACGATAATGTCATTTTTGCTAATTCTACCTCGCAGTAGTAGTAGATTAAAATCTAAGAAATCCAGAGAATTGGGATTACGTATATTAATTAACTGTACAGTTAAAGAGTTCCAAGAATTTTTGTGAATTGTTGTTCCTCAAGGACACTTACTGTGTCAGAAATGCAGAGTCACGCTCAAAACACGACAAACGTTTTCATGCAATTCTTTGTGCTGTATTCATTTATTAGCATGTCATGTTTTTTAATGACCTACACCTATTGCAGCTCTCAACATCACTGAAGGACGTTACAACTGGAGTCATTCAGATCCATGGAAAATGCTTAACCCTACTTCGGGCATTCTTGTACACGTTGGTCAGTTTTATAATTGTGCAGTAAACGAGTCTGGAATAGTCTCTGATTTCTTGCAGTCTGAGCATTTTGTTCAGGGGCGGTACAGATGTGTAACGTATTGCTGCTGACAAAATTAATTCTTATCATAACTACTGGTGCTACAACATTACCTACTTTCCCACCTCAGTAACTGTTTAGTAAAATTATAATGCCGCAATTTCTGTCTATATTAACATATTTCAGCCATCACTTCAAAAACTAATTTGCAATCTTAGCGCATTAGGCGCGAAAACTTAAGCAAATACATCAATACACATTAGACAATCGAAAACACCGTTCCATTCACGCAGAAAAACTACACAACACAAACACTCCTACAGAAGTTATTCTGAGAATTTCAAACTGCCGTGTCTCTGCGATCCCATTGTTACATTGCAACCTCATAACTCCTAAAAACATTCTAGCAAAAGGAGTGCGGAAAATTCGAATCTGCAGTTTGAAAATTTTGCAAAATTAAGTATGGTAAACTACTCATTTTAAAAAATGTACATCCTTTTCTTAAAAAACTGATTTTTATGAACAAATTTCTCTTAACAAAAAAGTTCCTTTCATCAATATTGTACTTTCGCAATGTTATTTTTTCGGAAGTATTTGCATGTAAAATCTACAAATTGAAAGTGATGCAAAATTAAATGGTTATTACATAAGTAAATTAAATTATTAAAAATAATTTCCTTGTTTTTTTTTAAAAGTTTAATAAATATACTAATTAAATGGCTTCTACAATGTTTTCACGGTGGAAGGACATGGTTGTGCTTTTGCGCACCGTATCCGACTTCATCCAATAGCACCAGTTTGCATCACCATGGCACCAGTTTGCATCACAATATTAGCGGGAATTTTAAATGCAGCCACATACCAAAATTATCACCTGGTTATAAGTCATTGAAACAGATATAGGGAGAATTTCTTTTAAATATTGCATCTTGTACATATTCGTGTTATTTGTGGTTGGTCGCCTTTGAAAATTGTCACTTTTTGCCACTTTCAAAACGTTTCTTTGAACTTCTCGCTCTCCATGCAACGTGGCGGCCAGCGTCAGGTCTGGCATTTCAAACGAAGTGCCCGTGCTGTGGTCACGTGGTTCGTGGGGTCAAACTGATGTTGCACAGAATGAGCAAAATTCGGCACGTCGGACTAGCTCACTCATCTCTTTCCTTCATGAGTGTATCTTGCAATGCTATAGTCCAATGTGACTTTCATTTGTTTTTTGACCTGTCAAATTGGTCCTTTCGTAGACTCGGTGGTCGTGATAGATGGTCACGTGGTTCGTGGGGTCAAACTGATGTTGCACAGAATGAGCAAAATTCGGCACGTAGGACTAGCTCACTCATCTCTTTCCTTCATGAGTGTATCTTGCAATGCTATAGTCCAATGTGACTTTCATTTGTTTTTTGACCTGTCAAATTGGTCCTTTCGTAGACTCGGTGGTCGTGATAGATGGTCACGTGGTTCGTGGGGTCAAACTGATGTTGCACAGAATGAGCAAAATTCCATCTCTTTCCTTCATGAGTGTATCTTGCAATGCTATAGTCCAATGTGACTTTCATTTGTTTTTTGACCTGTCAAATTGGTCCTTTCGTAGACTCGGTGGTCGTGATAGATGGTCACGTGGTTCGTGGGTCAAACTGATGTTGCACAGAATGAGCAAAATTCAGCACGTCGGACTAGCTCACTCATCTCTTTCCTTCATGAGTGTATCTTGCAATGCTATAGTCCAATGTGACTTTCATTTTTTTTGACCTGTCAAATTGGTCCTTTCGTAGACTCGGTGGTCGTGATAGATGGTCACGTGGTTCGTGGGGTCAAACTGATGTTGCACAGAATGAGCAAAATTCAGCACGTCGGACTAGCTCACTCATCTCTTTCCTTCATGAGTGTATCTTGCAATGCTATAGTCCAATGTGACTTTCATTTGTTTTTTGACCTGTCAAATTGGTCCTTTCGTAGACTCGGTGGTCGTGATAGATGGTCACGTGGTTCGTGGGGTCAAACTGATGTTGCACAGAATGAGCAAAATTCAGCACGTCGGACTAGCTCACTCATCTCTTTCCATCATGAGTGTATCTTGCAATGCTATAGTCCAATGTGACTCATTTGTTTTTGACCTGTCAAATTGGTCCTTTCGGGGCGTGATAGAGGTCACGTGGTTCGTGGGGTCAAACTGATGTTGCACAGAATGAGCAAAATTCGGCACGTAGGACTAGCTCACTCATCTCTTTCCTTCATGAGTGTATCTTGCAATGCTATAGTCCAATGTGACTTTCATTTGTTTTTTGACCTGTCAAATTGGTCCTTTCGTAGACTCGGTGGTCGTGATAGATGGTCACGTGGTTCGTGGGGTCAAACTGATGTTGCACAGAATGAGCAAAATTCAGCACGTCGGACTAGCTCACTCATCTCTTTCCTTCATGAGTGTATCTTGCAATGCTATAGTCCAATGTGACTCATTTGTTTTTTGACCTGTCAAATTGGTCCTTTCGTAGACTCGGTGGTCGTGATAGATGGTCACGTGGTTCGTGGGGTCAAACTGATGTTGCACAGAATGAGCAAAATTCAGCACGTCGGACTAGCTCACTCATCTCTTTCCTTCATGAGTGTATCTTGCAATGCTATAGTCCAATGTGACTTTCATTTGTTTTTTGACCTGTCAAATTGGTCTTTTCGTAGACTCGGTGGTCGTGATAGATGCCCCCGTGGTTCGTGGGTCAAACTGATGTTGCACAGAATGAGCAAAATTCAGCACGTCGGACTAGCTCACTCATCTCTTTCCTTCATGAGTGTATCTTGCAATGCTATAGTCCAATGTGACTCATTTGTTTTTTGACCTGTCAAATTGGTCTTTTCGTAGACTCGGTGGTCGTGATAGATGCCCCCTTGTGTTCATATGAAGGGCGCGGGGATACTTTCGGTTGCGTCGTGGATAGGGATGGCAAAAACAATCAATGTTTTCCACCAGAAACATCAATATATTAACATCGTTATTTTGCTTTCGAGGTTTTATTCACATCGATATTTTCTTGCAAAAACATCGATTTTTACAATTTTTATTGTTTGAAATATTTAAAAAAAAATAAAGCAGTTTAAGCACGTTGTAGAGTAGCAGCAATCCACAGCAATATCGTTGTTTTGCGTCCTCCTCTTTATCACGCTGCACATTTCGCTTGTACAATGTTAGGTAGTTTGGGAGCTGCTCGTGTTATGAATGTTTGTTATCGCCTGGCATATCATTGCCTGAATCGACAGTGAAACACGAAGTCGATAGCAAAACACATATGTTCTTTATTGTTAATTTTGTCCTTTACATTCGATAATGTTTTTTACATACTAGTAACATGCTGGTAACCAAACAAAAACATATCCTTCTTACGTACTGTTATTAAAAATGGATATGAAAACAGCATGTTTATTAGTCTATAATTATAAATCATCCATGTTTTAAACATCGATGTTTTCTGGTCGATATTTTCATCGACATCGAAAACCCTTTAGCGATCTATCGAAACATAGATGTATTGATGGTTTGGTCAGTGGCGAATTCTCCGATACACCGCGTATAACACCGGTATACCTAGAAATCCGTAGTGTGTAATAAATATTTCATAAGTATGATAATCCTCTGAAAAGTTATTGAAATTTTGGAAGCGTTTAAAAACCTGCAAAAAAAAAAACTCTGTTTTGCTACCGAGAGCCAGTCAGTCTTCCGCATCCGTAAGCGCTGTGAAGTAGGGTGGAGTGAGAAGTTTTAAACAGCTCTTGATGATCCAGAGAATTCGCTAGCGCAGGCGAAGGCACCGCATGCCAGCCGCGATAGTCTAGGGCTCCTCATGTTTCAAGGGCGGAGAGATGGGAGGATGCGCGTCTGGATGGTCGGTAGGCACCACAAAAATATTGCGGTGAATAGACCTTCTCTGGTCGTTCGTAAGTTACGCATCTTTCAAGTTTTTGTGAAAACGGAGTATGTTAATGATTCAGAAGTTAGGGGTTTGTGTAATTGTCATATAGAAAAATTATTAAGGGCGGAATTTCATAGTATTGGGATTTCAGAAAAGCTCAAAATAAAAGACAACGGTAGAGGTAGCTTCCATAATGTGCAGTATACTTAAAACAGTGTTCATAATTCGCCACTGGGGTAGATGGTTTATGTAGATGGTAGTCACAAATTGATTTTTTTCTTCTGCGACATGAAACGTCAGTTAATATTAATTACATCCGAACGCCTCAACTGTGATTTTTAAAATTGTAAATTAATTACAGTGGTTAGGCGGAAGAGCAGGCCTTAAGGCCTGAGCCTCGCCACAAATAAAGACAATTTTTTATTATTATTATTATTATTATTATTATTATTATTATTATTATTATTATTATTATTATTGCCAACCTGGATGGCCGAGTTGGCTAAGAGCGAGTACCGACTCAGCGCTTCGGTCCGAAGGGTCGTGGGTTCGAGTCCCGCCTTGGGCATGGCGGTTTGTCCCTTGACTTTGAGTGTGTGTTGTCGCGGAGGGCCTCGCGTTCTGCTGACCCCATATCAGAGGAGCCCGCAAGTGTGTTGGTCTAGTGTATGGTCGAATATGCGTCCCTTCCGGACGTAAAGGGCAACCGGCTGTCGGCTGGATAAAAGCCCTAGGAAAAAAAAAATTATCATTATTACTGGTTTTGATATAATTTGCCATCAGTAGTCGTGGAGTTTCCGCGGCCTTCGCTCTCCAGGAAACCTGTTGCGCGAAGGCGGCGTGGCGCCTCTTCCTGGTGGCGCGAAACTGCCCGGCCGCGTGCCGTTGCTCCACGAATTTCCAGAGAAACCGCTCCCAGAGCCGCCTCCCGCGTCGCCGCCGCCGCCGCCGCCGCGGTCGCCTCGCAACGGTGGATTGACAGATGGAGAACGCGGACAAAATTTATATTTTAGACAGCCACAAGAAGAAGCGGTTACTTTTAGGAAACGTAAAGCGTGCTAAAAATAAGGCAATGCTCACATGTTCAGATAAATCTGGATACTAAGCTCAACTGGAAAGACCATATAAATCAAAAACACACGAAGCAAAAGTAAAGATCCTTCAACACTCATTAATCACAAAAGCAAACTCTCTCTAAACAACTCAATAGCTCTCTACAAAAATTATATACGACCTATTTTGACCTATGCGTGTCCCATCTGGTTAAATGCTCAAGAACCAATTTAAACAAAATTCAAATAGTTCAAAATAAATACCTCAGAGCAATTACTCAAGCCCCATGGTTAGTTTCAAATCATCAGTTACACAAAGAACTAAATATTCCGTACATCATCCCGTTCATTACCAAGATCTCCAGAAAATTCTACTCATACATCAACCAAAACGACCACCTATCCCATTTCAACCTCGCTCAAATCCTAGATTCCCGTACTAGAATCAAAAATAGGTTCCCAGTTCAAGCTTTCTTGATCATGCAGTCAGAGTTTGGTAATAAGTAAGGCGATTCATGAGCTCCCTTATCGTAAGTAGTTAGTTTTAGAATTAAGTTAATTTTAAGGTTAATTTAAGTCACCAAAATACATATGTAAAAGTACTATAGTACTGATCTATGTAAATTCAAGACCAATAAAAAGAAAATGAAATGAAAAATGAACATGTTCAGATAAAAATGGGAATGCAACAAAGAAAACAAACTGGTTTCGTCTGCTACCTCATTGTACCATGATGGTTTGAACACTTGAGTTATAAAATGGAAGTAAGGATGTTAAAAAATAGGGTGTGTCACACGTGGTAAGTGATTTTATGCTAATTTTTGCACTCATATCACAAATGAATATTCTGAGAAACTGTGCAATTTTCAAATTTCAAAAGGATGTTGCCGAAGGTTCCTAACAAAGGAGTTTGGCAGTGCCGTTCGTAAAGCAGCTATCGGAACCAATCAACTTTGTGTCGTCTTTTATAGTCCTCTTTCTCGTTTTTTAATTGTTTTATTTTATTTTTTAAAATTTTATTGCTTCTTTTTCGGCATTTCTGCCTTTCAAGGGAGTTTATACATGATTTCACTAACCATAAGATGATCTCACTAACCACATCCTCAGATCTAAATATCAATATAGTAAAAAGAAAAATGAGCTTGGCAAGTTATGTTTGGTGTGTGTGCGTGTGTGCTTGTTTATTCTGAACAAGGTAAATTAAAAATTCTCCTCATTGTTGTTCACTATGTCATTACAACCAATGCCCCGAAGGGCAAAAAGCGACTAAGTTTATCTCACATGTTTCCGCTATCTCTCCTGCGACTATGACCGGGAGGTCCTAAGCTTTATCTCAGGCGGTGGCGGATTTGCGACAAAAGCTTGGTCGAATTCAGCCGCTGCCTGGACAAGAATTCTGCAATAATCTATGGTATTCCATGGTTTCTCTTATCAATACCAGACGAATGTGGGAGCAGAATCTTAACAAAAAGGCCACGAAAAGGACACGATCTTTCTTCTACCCTTCCTTCCTTACACGCCACAACACACCACACACGCGCGCACAAACACACGCACACACCACACACACACGCACACACACACACACGCACACGCGCGCGCACACACACACACACACACACACACGCACACGCGCACACACACACACACACACGCGCGCGAACAAACACACACACACACACACACACACACCTTATATGCGCGAGCAGACGCATAGCTTATCCCCGCATTTCACAATCCAGTAAGGAGGAGGAACATCATCACCCCCATTACAAATCCTGCACTACATTACCGGGAGTAACGACTATGGACATGCCCAGAAATATCAATCGACAGTTTAGGAAAGGTTGACACGATCGACCCCCTGGGGTCCTATATTATGGACGCTCCTAAGTGTTTTCATCCCCTGTCTACGAAGTTGTGAGCATTTTGTTGAAACAACAAAATTGTGAACTGATGTCGGTGCAGCGCCACTGACCGGGAGGTCCTAGGCTCCCGTCTCGACTGCGGCAGGATTTTCGACACTAGCTTTTCAGCTAGGTCGAATTCAGTTGCTGTCTGGAGGAGAATTCTAGCAGCCGGCTGCTATGATCGGTAGTTTTCCGTGGTTTCTCTGATCACCACCGGGCAAATGCTGGAGCCCAACAAAGGGCCACGGACCCTGGGGGGTGCCCGCTGGTGGGAGATACCTGTTAGGAAACCCGTTAGCACGGTAGGTCGGCCCGGATCTCGCCATCCAGCGGGGAAGACCACCGCCACCTCCCGAACAAAAACACGCACTACACTTACGGGACTAATGACCATAGTAGTTGGCGTGCCCGGAATCAGTAACAATCAATCATTAACGGGAGTAACGACTATAGCAATTGACATGCCCAGTGATATCAATCAACAGTTAAGCAAAGGCTGATACGATCGACCACTTGGGGCTCTATCTTGCGGACGGTGCTAAGTGTTTTCATTTCCTGTCAACGAAGTTGTAATCATTTTCTTGAAACACCAAATGTTTGACCGGGAGCGGTAGCTCAGTTCATCAACTGATGTCACTGCAGCGCCTCTGACCGGGAGGTCCTAGGTTCGAGTCCTGATGGCAGCAGGATTTTCGACACTAGCTTTTCAGCTAGGTCGAATTCAGTCGCTGCTTGGAGGAGAATTCTAGCGGCCGGCTGCTCTGATCGGTAGTTTTCCGTGGTTTCTCCGATCAACGCCAGGCGAATGCCGGAGCAGTACCCTACCAAACGGGCCACGGACCGCGCGCGATCTGTCCTTCCTCTTCCCTGTCCTATCCTCTTCCCTTACACACACACTTACACTAACATTCACTACACTACCACATATTCCGGGAGACCGGTGGGGAGCTTACAGCTTGTCCCGGCTGGGGCGGTGCCCCGCTGGTGGGAGAGTCCTGGTTAGGGGGAAACCCCACTAGCCGACGGCAGGTCGGCGCCGGATCTCGCCATCCAGCGGGCGTAGACCACCGCCACCTTCCGAGTAAAAACATGCACTACACTTACGGGACTAATAACATAGTAGTTGGCGCGCCCGGATTCAGTAACAATTATTACCGGGAGTAACGACTATAGCAATTGACATGCCCAGTGATATCAATCAACAGTTAAGCAAAGGTTGACACGATCTTGTGGACGTTGCTGGGTGTTTTCATTTCCTGTCAACGAAGTTGTAATCATTTTATTGAGACACCAAATTTTTGTCCTCCAACTCCGAAATGTGGGCCACAGGGTGCCGCCTCCGCCGTCTCCGTTTCGCGTGGCAAGCGGAGCGCCGCCGCTCGGGAATCTGGCGCAATTAAGGAGTCCGGGCGCGCGAACTGCCTGCTTTTCGCTGGCGGTGTCATTGCTCGCGAGCATAGGCGTGTGCAACCCAAAACAACAGGAGGGCAACACTACATATCTGGGCCCCGTTTTCTATTAAACATTTTTATTTACTTATGGCGTACTATTAAATAAAAAAAAACTACAAGTAGAATGAGACTAATACAGTCGACTCCGGTTATAGTGAACTTCTGGGAACTAACTTATTTGGTTCACTATGTGCGATGTTGTCAAAATTGAATGGAATTTCTTCATAATAATTGATTTTTTTTTAAATATACAACACTATTCATTAACTGGCCGAACTGAGATTTTCTATAGTTTTATTTGTACGTAAAAAATCAATTATTTTCAATTGTTTGCTTCGTTCATTTTTCATTACATCTTCCTCCAAAGTTCGTGCTCTCTCCATACTTGATTCTGCATGGTCCTCTGTCTCTAAGTGGGATAATGCTATGAATGCCTCTTGCACTGTTGGTACACCATTCCACACTCCGAAGGCCCTTTCAATCGTCTAATAACATACGAGATCCAATGCCAGTGACGTAAGTTCATTTTAACCGAGGGTTCAATATATCCGAGTTCACTATAATTGGGGCGACTGTAGTTTTAATGATCCATTTAATAAGTATAATTGATTTTATTTTGACAGATGACTTGGGGAATCCTGTCCCCAAATGTAAAACAGTTTCCCAAATTGTCAGATTGAAAATGGGGAAAATCTGGGAAAATCTAGCGCTAGCACTAGAATGTCAAATGATAACGTTTTGACACCGACAACATTTCGTTTTGCAATATAATTTTAATTTTGTATTTAGAATTACAACCGTTTATAATTCTTTATCACTTATATGTTTCAATGGGAATAAGATTATTAAAATATCTAATTAGTATTTGCAACGTTTTATGTACACAGCTCATGGATGTCGTTTTGACACCCAAAATCATTTGGGTTCGCCTTGGGCTTGTATTATATTCTTGAACGTTTTATTCATCGCTTCTGCTTTTAATTGCGAGATACTGTGAGATACAGCTGTTCCTGTTGATCCCTTCATCTTTTTTCGGTTTCGAAACTTTAATTTTCGGTTTCAATGAAAGTGCAATACATTTCGTCTTGCCAAATTGTTTCTAATATTATTGTTCAATTGACTCTCTCCTTTCAAAGGAAATGTTAGGCCATCTAAGCTGTAATTAATTGTGTTTATTACTTAGGCGATTATTTATCACAGAGGTCTCAATTCTGCTGAGATTATTCTTTTCTTGCAAGATATCTCGGATAATGTTTCGGAAGTACCAGAAGAAAAAACATGTCGGCCTAGACGATGAGAAGGTAAAGCCAACTGATAGTTATACAAACTTGGACACTATTCGTATAATATAAAGCGTGTTTTCTACTTTCAGTGCCGTCTTATATATATTTCATCCGAATTATAAATGTTTACAAATATTCGAAATTATCAATAATATTAAGAAAGTTGTAGAAGTTCAATTAACAACGAAGTATTAATCGCTGTTATAATCAACTGAAAATACAAATGAGTCTCTTGGGCAGCTTAGATAAGTACAGGATTCCTGGCGTTATGGTGCTAGCGAAGTACGTCTTCGCATGGCAGTTTAATCCATTTCGAGATTTGGAGAAACGTGCGCGACCATTCAGTGCACGTGAAAAGGTATGATATTATGAGGTTTGGGTCATGAACGGTTATGCAATCAGCTCATCGCCCCTCTTTAAAGCGATGTTTTTCAAGAACAGCCAGCTGGCGTACAGCTTGCTAGATAGCCAATGGCGTCATGCGATCCCCCGCGGTCAACGCGAAAGATAGTTCGTAGGACGGGGCTGGACTGTCCCATTGCCGGGTAAATTTCAAGTTTCGAGTCCAGGCAGACTAGATGCCGGGTACAGTAAAGTGTCACCACTTCAAATAACCTAACCTTTCGCAGTGAAAGCCTCAACTTCAGACGTGCAGATAGAGTTTCTCTCACAATACAGAATGTCTTCCTTTTGACGTGACGTCTTACATCTCAGACCCTCTTTTCAAAAATTGAGTGACACGTTCGGGTCATCGGGCATTTCACGTTGAGTGTAACAGCAATGTAAATGTACGTCAGCCATGGTCTGTCATGGGGCTGTGTGGAGCACACAAAACTTGAAGACATCACGGCTCATTGGAAGAAACTGATTTCGAGCTGTTCAGCTTTAACGTATCGCTACATTGTGAAGTGGTCGTGACTTTTAAATACAGTTGTCAATAGCACCCTTGATCCATTTCTGTAAGGCATTGATTCTACAATTGAATGAATTTATGCAAAACACATCAAAGCAACAAGAATCAATATGGTTGAAAAATAGCTTGGAGATATTAGAATTTCGAGTATCAAGAATCTACGCCGTAAATTAGTTATGTGGGATGTGGCTGCAGAAAAGTTCTACATATTTTCTATACAAAAAAAAAACAACAACATTTTTTCATGACCTTCAGTATTAAGTCTCGACTAATGAAATAAGGGAGATTTACACATTCTAGAACCAAACATTCACTATTCACTGTGAACCTAGAGTTCAACATCTTTCTAAAAATGTAATGAAATTTTCGGAAACAAAGAGGACTCCGAATTCTCTCCTTTCTTTATCTGACAATTTGGGAAATGGTTTTAAACCCACGAAAGAGGAAGAAACTCTCCAAGCATTTGGCAACAGTATAATTAATTTAAATTAAAAATATTGCCATTTTAATTGTATTATTAACGTCATTAGTTCATTCTCTGTGTGGTACGTTTTATTCATTTTCACGTAAAATGTATCATGACAATTTCGGAAATGGTTTTATACTCACGAAAGGGGAAGAAACTCTCCAAGCATTTGGCAACAGTGTAATGAATTTAGCTTAAAATATTGGCATTTTAATTGTATTATTAAAGCCATTAGTTCATTCTCCGTGTGGTACGTTTTATTAATTTTCACGTAAAATGTATCGTGCATCCCCTCTACCTTTCGGCTGCGCACGCCAAGCGGTTACTGAATTGTATGAAGTCACGTCGAACGGAATCCGTTTGCCTTCCGCCGACGCTGACTGCCCTGCAACGAGCAATGCTCCCTCCCTGCTGCCGCGGCAGCCGTCGCTGAGGAGGCGGCCGGACCAGCACGCGAGGGGTCGCGCGTCCCGGATCGGGATCAAGGCCTCCTGGACCTGCAGCCGGGTGACGAAACGGGGTCGACCGGCCCGCCCCTCCCTTGCTCTCCTCTCGGGCCCATTGCTCGCTCCCCCACCCAACACACGCACGCCCTTACAAGTCTGCAAATCCCAACAATGTATACTTAATGTCTTAATATAGTATCTTAATGTAGTATACTGAATGAGAAAGTGAATTTCTGTTTTAATAAAAAAATCAATGCTTGGAACGATACTCGAAATCCATTAGTGCAAATGTGACGCCATCATGAGGTCGAGTATTATTTTAATAGACATTGCCACTTCATAATATATTACTCCTTCCTCTCTTTATGATTCTTCTTTACTGTTTAATTAAACTGAAATTGGGTTTAATTCTATAAAAATTGGATAGCGGTTACAAATATCAAAACATCAATAATATACAATAAAATATATTATATTTCCATAAAAAGAACTACAGTGTAATCATGAATTAAAAACATATTCTTCTTCGTTTTTCGATATTTATGAAAATGAAACATTAAAAATTATGTTTTTCGTGCGTTCACATCAGAAAAATGGGTCGGCAAGGCTTCTTGTATTCATGTGTTCCTATGGCTTGTGGTCGACACAAACATGTATATTGAAAATTCTATTTTATTGGTATATAAATTGTCATAACAACAATTAATATCAACTTGCGGTTTTTAATATTAATTTATTTGTGTCATCTTTTGTATGATCTGCAATTCTGTGTTGGTGGGGATGTTTTTTAAACGAATTTCTTTGTAATATTCTTTTGAGATGGTACGTGTAACCTTTCTGTGGGAATGTTTTATAAGCGAATTTCTTTGTAATATTCTTCTGAGATGGTACGTGTTACACATTTTTGTTCACGATTTCTGAATGATTTTTTGTAAGAGAATTTTTTGAGTTGGCATACTCACGCCACTTGCCCCATCTTTTGCTTGCTTGCATGATTAGTGATTCTGAGCGCATAATCCGATAAGGTTATTAGTCCCGCAAGTGTTGTGCATGTTTTTCTCTCTCTGGAGGTGGCGGTGTTCTGGCGGGGATTATACCCACAGGTATCTCCCTCCAGCGTGGCACCGCCCCAGCTGGGACAAGCTACGAGCTCCCGATTGTTATCCTGAGAAGTGTAGTAGTGTAGTGCATGTGAGGGCTGAAGATAGTACAAGGAAGAGGAGAAACCACGGAAAACTAACGATCAAAGACGCTGGCCGCTAGAATTCTCCTCCCGGCAGCAACTGAATTCGACCTAACTGACAAGCTAATATCGAATATCCCGCCACCACCGTCAGGTCTCAAACTTAGGACCTCCCGGTCAGAGCCACAGCAGTGACATCAGTTGAGACCCTGAGCCACCGTTGCTATTTTGAAAGGGGAACATTTTTTTTTTTTAAGTTTCGTGTAACTTTGGGGGCAGATTATGTTTCTGACTCTCTCTCTCACTTTGTCTCTCTCTGTCTGTGTGTGTGTGTCTCTCTCTCTCTCTCTGTATCTCCCTCTCTGTATCTCTCTGTATCTCTCTGTATCTCTCTGTATCTCTCTGTATCTCTCGTATCTCTCTCTCCTCTCTCTCTGTACCTCTCTCTGTCTGTACCTCTCTCTGTCTGTATCTCTCTCTGTCTGTATCTCTCTCTCGTGTTCTCTCGTATCTCTCTCTGTCTGTATCTCTCTCTCGTGTCTTCTCTGTATCTCTCTGTCTGTATCTCTCTCTGTCTGCTCCTCTATCCTCTCTCTTCTGTATCTCTCTCTGTATCTCTTCTCTGTGTGTGTGTGTGTGTGTCTCTCTGTGTCTCTGTGTGTGTGTGTGTGTGTCTCTCTCTCTGTGTCTCTGTTGTGTGTGTTGTCTCTCTCTCTCTGTGTCTCTTGTGTGTGTGTCTCTCTCTCTGTCTCTTTCCTCTTCTCTCTCTGTGTCTCTCTCTCTGTGTCTCTTTGTGTGTGTGTCTCTCTCTCTGTCTGTCTTCCTCTCTCTCTTACGCACGCACACACGTTTTTCGGAGCTGCCCGATCGCCAATCCATGGCCCATGGCCCAGCCGCAGGCTCGTCGCCCGGCGCGTCGCGGCGCCCTCCCATCCCGCCGTGCCAAGTGCGAAGCCAACGAGGCCTCCGGCCGGAGGCGGCGCGCTCGAGATGTGGGGCAGAACGCGATAGCAGCCTGGCCGAATTGCCGACACGCCTCCTCCGCGACTTGTTTTCGCCTACATCGGCCTCGGCGCGGAGGGGGCGCCAGCGCCGGGTAAACAGCGTTTTCGGGACGCCATCTTGATAAGCGCGAAGTCTCTGCGGATCCCCGCGACACGGTCCCTCGAGATACCGCGGACTTCGCTCTGGAGCTGTCTGTCAAAAACAAATCCCACTTTGCATGCGCCTGTTCGCTTTCGGGTCCCTTTAAAAAAACACTAATTTTACAATAGAGTTGCTTTTAATGAATTGTAAGCCGTATAATATTTTGCTTATTTGCGATGACAGAGCAGTTTTTCTATTTCGCAAACATTTTGTTGCCAAATGAGTAATTTTAAAAGGAAATGGAAATACACCTTTATATTTAAAATAAAGACAGTTAGTTTTTACGTCATCAATGGGTGTAATGAATAGAATAGGAATATGAAACATCTTAAATAAATTGCTACAAATCATACTAATCATCGTGATAAGACATGATATTACATTATATTTGGGCTAACATCGCAAATTTATTGCTCAGAGCAGGAATACTAGTTCCCACAACACTCATCTTTTAGTTTTAAGGAAGTTATTTTTCTGTTACGACAGTGATATTGATCGTCATCTAGAAAGTTATTTAGGTACGTCTTCTGTATGTATCTTACGGATTTGAAATTTAATGAACTCTAATGTTGTTCCTTGCTATTGACAAAGTTTCTTTTCGCTGCAGTTATATCATAAGACACTAATATTTATTATTTATAATTTTCTTTCGCCTCACGTTTTAATTGTTTTCTGGTATTTTTACTCCGAACATTCTCACTTTCTCATTCCAATAATCTCTAATTTTTGTTTCAAAAGAATTATGGTAAAAATCAACCGTGAAGAAGATGAAAATTGCAGAATTAAATGTTTCAGACGCTATACTCAAATGTATTTTTTCTTAATTACATTCCTATTTTAAATGTAAACCCCCTACAATTCTAGAAAAAAATCATCTCCCTAGTTTTGTATCAGTAATCACTCTTTTTGTGCCTGTGCTCTTAGATATGTGGTCCAATTTCGACTGTGTGAGAAAAATGTTACAAAAATAGTCCAACAGGAAAAGAGTAAGTAAATCAAACAAATTCAAAAAAGATAGATAGTTCTTTCAACTTCTCAAATTCCTAGTTGGGCAGAAAATTACGCTCAAGGGTCATTCGTAATCTTTGTTTGTGAAGATTCTCTTATCTTTGTCTTTTAGCGTCAGAAAATCGCGGTCATTACAAGTAGGTCGTTCGTAGCTTAGGGCATGCTCCATTGGTCGACGTATTCGCCCACAAGTTAATTGGCACATCCTCGCGGGAGTTTGAGCGGGGCAGCAAATATCAGCACAAGTGCACTCAATCGTGAAGCAAGGCTGATAACGTAAACGGGGGCATATGTGATACTCGAATGTTCCACTTTTGGCAAATGTGACATAACCTTCCAGCTTCGTAAAACTTCGTATCTTCTCATAGGAAATTCCACATGCGTGTCGAGGTAGTTGGGAATACAAATATTGCTAATGACGCTTATTTTTCATTTCTTTGGTTAGAACAAGGAACATAACTTGTCACATAAATTTCCACTCTGAGGAGAAACGGATTACCTGAGAAAAAGTATTCTCGATCATTTGTTTCTGCAGGCTACACATATTCATGTCCTGAAATTATGAAGAAACTAGCAAACTACCCAGCGTTGCCCGGGCTTTCTTCATACTCAATCCTTGTGAAAGAGGAAAAAGAACAATTTTATGTAAACCACAGTGTTTAAGATTATTATTTTTAATGTAATTAGTTCAAGTTTTAATTAAATAATATAATTTTATTTCATTTCATTTTACAGTACATTGTTATTAGAGTACAATGTACAGGAACAATCGGCACATTACGATCCTCCACTTGTGTTGATTGTAGCATAAAGAAGTTATCCTGAGATGGGACGAAAGAGACGGTTACTGCCTGGCTTCTGTTGTCAACATATTGAAAGGTTCTATCCATTCGCTCAATGATGTCGTTTGGATCTCCTTCCTACATTCGAGCGTTTGCAGTTGGCTCACTTATATATGGCTTCGGCACTTCCTCATGCAATCTCATTTTCCGAGGGAAATACAATGCAACTCGAGAAATAATGAAAATTAAGACGTACTTAACTTTTTTGTGTTTCTTTAAAATTCCTTTTTTACAAATATTATATTACACATTCTTTGTGTAATTACTACGATTTTTTTTAAAAATATGAGCCTTGAATGTAAAGTGCATACGTGGACAACGTGATTCGTGAGCATCAAAAATGTTTGTATAGGAGTTAGTGCAGCGATGGGGACCCATAAGGGGGTCTACCTTGCAAGAGTGAGGTAGATTTTATTTTTTATTTAGTTTATATAGTTATTACAAAGAAAACCTTACGTTTTCTACCTCGAAATAGAATTTTATGGTCTTTAAAATTGTACATAACTATTTTTGCGCTAAGATCAACCATTAAAAATTTTTTCGCAAATACCAGAAAATGCCCGAATTTCTTTTTTGTCTTTTGGCTAACAAAACTTTTCCCGAAGTATTTCGAGGTAGAAAACTTAAAAAAAAACTTCTACCACACTTTTTGCAAGGTAAAATATCGACGACACTAATCTTGAACGAACATAAACGTTTTACGAAGAGGCATGAGTGAATTGTCATAATGTAAGTAAACAAGACATTCATTGAAGTAAATATGATCACTTGTTTTACGAAATATAATACAAATGAAAGCAAAAATGTTGTTTTAGAATATTTTACTCGTATGTATGGCATGTAGAAATTGGCACATTCAGTGTTATATCAAATTATATTCGCAGTTAAACAAAATTCGCAGCAATGAATGTTTAATAATGTTTCACTAACGAGCAAAATTTATATTCGATAACCACTCAATAAATAGTTTCCACGTACCCCAACGGATACAAAAATTGAACAAGTTTCAAATAAACTGCTTCGAAACCAAGAAACGATTTAAAATTGTTTATTGGCTAGAAAAAAGAAACACTCAATAAATGACGGTCTCCACGTAGTCTAAAATACTGAACAAGTTGCGAATAAACTGTTTTGTAGCTGAAAACCCTGGTCCTCTGCTGCTGGTTCCGCCGTTGCCCCCTCGCGGCTGCGGGGTTTATCTCGCTTATCGGGCGATAGGGCCTGCCTGCGGCGGCGGTGGCGGCGGCGGCTCTTCCGGGAGGTTCTGCAGCGACGGCTCCTCCGCGCCACATCCGCCTGCTTTCGCCACAGGCCCAGGGCTGACATTCCACTTTTTTAACCACCGCTTCTCTTCAATGGTCGCCAATATTCTTTTTTCAAGCAAATAAATGGTTCATTAAATGAGGTAACATGTCTCTACAGAAAAGTGATAATGCAACGTGGTTTTACAGATTTATGGATACAGTAATTTAAGAGCTTAACAATTCTGTCTGAAGGTTACAAAAGTTAACACATAGCCAGTTGATTCTGTGAATATTCTGTGCTTCGCGTGTTCAGTAGTCGCGCGAATCGGTGCGAACCGGCTGAACGACAGCATTTCATAGGCCGCTCGTGACTTATAACTTCAGTGGTTCACAATATTCACAGGGAGTCGTTTACATAACACGCACACACAAACGCATGCATACACAAACACACACACGCGCACACACGCACGCACACACAAATGCACGCACACACAAATGCACGCACACACAAATGCACGCACACACAAACGCACGCACACACAAACGCACGCACACACAAACGCACGCACACACAAACGCACGCACACACAAACGCACGCACACACAAACGCACGCACACACAAACCACGCACACACAAACGCGCACGCACACACAAACGCGCACGCACACACAAACGCGCACGCACACACAAACGCACGCACACACAAACTCGCACGCACACACAAACCGCACGCACACACAAACTCGCACGCACACACAAACGCCACGCACACACAAACCGCACGCACACACAAACCACACGCACACACAAACCCACGCACACACAAACGCCACGCACACACAAACGCGCACGCACACACAAACAAACAAACGCACCCACAAACACTCACAAACACACACACATAGTGGTTCTACAACAGCGCACATTTTTTTAACTTATTTGTAACTTTTCTGATTTTTGAACGTTGAGAGTCCCGTGAAAATTGGGCCAGTGCCACTTTCATGAACGAAGGAAAAAAATAGCAGCCATTTTCGAGAAAAGTTTGAAAATGTAGTTGAGACTTCTTTCAAAGTACCCTCAATTCGTATCATCAGTAAGATAGATCGGAGAAATCAATTTTGGTGAACGTCAGGTTACGGTTTAGTCGATAGCGTTGTTCACGGAGAGACGAACAGACTTTTGCGGTAAACCTATTTTTCGATATCAAGGACACACAGAACATGGATTTTGAATACCTAACACATTGAAGGAAGTTATTTACATCATATAAGAGCAATTATTATGCACTTTTGGCTGTCAAAGACCTACTCTGCAAGTTTTTCTGTAGAAAAATATTACCGTTTTTCGTTGTAGCATTACATAACTTTCTCTCACTTTGTAAGTCGTATGCGAAAAAGTAAATATGCGAAGGAATAGTCTCGTGGTCTTCGCCAACGAACCCAGCCGCACGCGAAGTACTACGGAATAGGCAGCCAAAACCTCAGCCACAATTTAAGGATAGGGGCGTGGCGCTCACCCCGTCACGGAGGAAATGATGCGTTAGCTTTCTTTACACACACACACACACACACACACACACACACACCTCAAGGGTTTTTGAGAATTTTCTCAGAATGTTCTGAAAGGATAAAAAAAGGTCAGGTCGCCACCAATAGACCAAGAAGCGTCGAAAGAAACCTCATTTACTGCTAATAGTGAACTAGAAGAGGTGTAATCGTTGGAAGTGGACAAACACAGAGACACACGCAGGCTACTCAATTACTAGATGTAGGAAATTTCAGTAAACTTGTGGAAACCCGTGCGATTAAATCGCTCGAGGAGTTTAAATCCGAATTCAATTTTACTTTCCGGAGTATTTATTTATCATATTCATCTATTCAGACAAAAAAGATGTCGATTGTATCCCCATCCTGGTGGTCTCTGCCTTATGGGGAACTGCACAAATCCACCTTGCTCCACACTGTTGCCGTCATCCTGGAAATTTCGAAAGTGTTGTGGGAAATCCTGGAAATTTTCAGAAGTGTAGTGGAAACACACTGAAAACAAATGCAACGTCAAACTGCACAATCTAAGATTGCGCACGGAAGATGTCCTTCGACTGTTCGCTTCCATGGTATCCCGAGGACTGGTTACATCTGTCTCCGCCAGATTGTACACGATATGGATATTTCAAACAATTTTTTTATTAAAAATGATTACTGGGGGCGGATTTTAAGAAATTTTGTTTTTTTTTTATTTTCACTTTAGAACAATGCCCTTTAGTATAGAAATTCATTTTATGTTATGAAAAAAGGAAATAACCCATTTTTATAGGTCATTATTTTGCATTTTTTGTCGATTTCGACTAATAAGTCATTTTTTACGTTTTTCGTCCTTTTAATTCATTTTTTGCTGATTTTTTCGATTTTAATGTCATTTTTAACGTCCTTTTAAACAATATTTACGAGATGCAAAAGATGTTCTTCGCAGAATTACTCAGTAGCCTATTTATTTTATTCGCTCAGAAATTGTTTTGACAGCCGTTGTAAGTATGTAATTCTAATGACGTATATCAGCGCCATTGCCGGTTCGGCTGATTTTGTGAAAACTAACGAGAGCGATTTTCTGGTAAAGAACAGTCTAAACAAAAAGGTGGCAAGTAGATTTCACTCGAACGAATGGAAGATGCCTCGATTACATCAGTAACGTATCCAACAGTTGAGTTGTTCATACGCAATAGTTTTGATAAGATTTTTTGTCATTTTTCTTTGGTTTTAGGGTATTTTTAAGCATTATAAGAGCATTTTATTGATCATTTTTGGCGATTTTTTTGGTCATCGAAATCCTCCCCCTAATGATTACATTACATATTCAAACCTGTAATTACAAATGCAGTGCAGACTTTCGGCTTTTGAGAAACACCTTATTTGCTGAAATAGATTGAGTAGTTCATCAGGAAAACGTTTTAGAAATAATATTCATGCTATTATCGTAGAAAATATCCAATTATCTACTGAATTCTATGTACGAACGAATTGTAATTCAGTGGAATAGAATAGAAAAGAATTCGTAAATAACTTATTAAATCTCTTTGCAGAAACAAAACAAAGAATCCTGTAGTTTGATTGTAACGGAAAGAAAACGAATAAAAGTGAAGAGTTAAAAATGTTTATTTATTTATTTATTTAATAGGTAATTATTACAGCCAAATTAGAAAACTTGATGCAATGTGGCTAGGCCGAAGGCCTTTAAGCCATTACAATACCTACATTCTACCGCGTTCTAACCTTTTGCCTTCTGGTATTCACCCCAAATGGTCTCTCCATCGCATCAAGCCGCGGAAACGAGACCATAAGGTACGGCTGAGGAAAAAAAACCCTGAAGGGGGAAAACTTGCCGTCAGAAGCCGAGAACATACTACTCTATCCGATTTTTAAACTATTTATTTATTTGGCGCGGGCGTCAGGCATTCTCCTTCCAGTGTTTGGCCTCCACCGCACCTGAAAACAAACAGCACCACAGAAAATCGTCCGCACCAACGCCTCTGCCCTATCATTTCCGATTCCCAAAATGTTCGTAGGTAGAAGATGTGCAGAGTCCAGAATGGAACAACACCGATCTCATTTTGAGACTCGGCGTCCTAGGCCATGTTCTTCGTTCCATACCGTAGGTAGTGCTTCGGCGGCTCTTGGGGTATCGACGAATGTTTTACGAGACAGATTTATTGAAGACCCCGAAATCTTTCTCCTTGAGGTTGAGAGGGAATCTTCAAGATGCACCCATAAAATGAATAGGGCTCACAGAAAAATGTCGTGCGTTTGTCTTAAAAAGTTTCAACGAATTTTACGACGTAGAAAAACGACATAATTTGCATTCCCCTTTTAATGTCTGTTGTGGCAGCAGTTAGCGTAAACCACCATTGGAAGGGAACCTGAGGAGATGTGTTGTTTAAAGATTTAAGGTGGGAAATGAATGGAAATCTTGGAGGCTACAGATGTAGGGTCATTATTTCTTTCCTTGTATAAGCTTGCTTACTGCAGTCCCTCTGACCGGGAGGTTCTATGTTAGAGTCCTGACGTGGTAGGATTTTCGACACTAGCTTTTCAGCTAGGTCGAATTCAGTCGCTGTCGGGAGGAGAATTCTGAGGCCGGCTATTCTGATCGGTATATTTCCACGGTTTCTCCGATCAACACTAGGCGAATGCCTAAGAAACGGGCCACGGACCGCGCGCGATACTTCCTAGCTTTTCCTTGTCCTATCCTCTCCCCTTACACACACACTGACATGCACTACACTCTTCTTTCTTGACGTTGAAATTATGTTCAAGTTAATGTCCTAAATCTAATATTAAACAATATACACGGGTCACCTAAAAGTGTTACTCGCGAATGCCTCTTGTGGACATCCCTACTCGCGACTACTTTCATTCACAACTAAACGTTCTAACTGCTGAACTGTTAGTATGACCAGGTAGCTTGACATGTGCTCGCGACGGTGACTAGATATCTTCTGATGTGCTCGCAACGCAAGGGCGTATACAGCCGATCCTTTTGGAGGGGGTCATCGTAGAATTTTCTAAGTTTTCGTTTCATCTTTCTTAGAATAAACATTTGTTATTATTTTATATGTTATTTTTGTAGTGTATTTATGATACAATACAATATTATTATTTAAATAACTACATTATTCAACATAAATGTTTAAATAAATTTTGCCAAATAGAAGATGGTAGCAAACGAAACCTCTAGGCCTTGGGGGAGGAGCATGGCCCCCATGATCCTCCCCTGCATCGGCCACTGTCGCCACGGCGACCAAAAATCTCCTGACAAAATTATGGCTCTGATGCAACATGACACCTTCGTTTCCGTTTATTTACCCAATTTTTGTTCGTAATTTTTCTATTTGCTATAACTCGTTTCGCGATAGTCAGTTATCTTGACTCGACGCTAATGCCTTCACTAAAATCTGTCACCACTGGCTGTCCATTTTTCTTGTATTTCTTTAGGTGACGCTTCCAAAATAAAAATTTGTATTCTATGAATGCCCACATCCCAAATATTTAGTTTGTCCTACGAATCTCCAATGTTCCATATTTATTGTTTATTTCGGTCCCCAACATTTCTAAATCCTATTATTTACATCACAATATTTGCATATAATACTTCAATGTCCAACAATGCTACCCAACTTCCTCTTTGTAAATGTAGCGTACTACTTTTTCTACTTTCGCTCGCGGGTACCAATACTTCGAAATGAGTCACTATTTCATATTATTCTAATCAATAATTCCCTTGAGATACCTGGGTGTCTCAGTATAATGAATAATATTTCTTAAATTTAATACTATGGCACAACTCTCCCTCCATAACATGTATACTAGGACAAATTTCACTAGATCCTCGTCGAAATCGACACTTAAACAATGCAATGTCATTTTAAGCATAACCGATTTTAAATAAGGAGAACTGTCATAAAAATAGTTTTACAAAACACCGTGATCTTTTCGGACCAATTTGTTCAGGGGTGAGAAAATAAGATTTAGAATTCATGTCACAACGAACAATTTGGGGCTGTATAACGCACGAGAATGGGGCAGTTTCAGAACCAAAGTCGATCTTCTATCGATGTGATAAAATGTTTTCACAAAGCGAAGACACTGTAAATGGACATCCACCTCGCTCGACTTGTTTTCAAATAATGTTTGATCGAATAAACATTGGTGAATCATTCCATATTATTCGTAAGAGAAGCTCAGTCAGCAAAGTATCACATCAATATCATACTCGACCAGCTTTTTTGGTCAGACGATTAAAAGAGAATCAACCAGAAGTGAGGTCCAAATGTCAATTTTGAAAAATCCAAATCTTGAAAACTCGAGCTCATCAAATCTTTCATATTGTTTTCATGTTTAAGTATAGATTAAATAGCAGTATTTCTAAGACTCCGCGATAAAAAGAAAATCTGCTTGGAAGAATAATATTGCGCAGAGAACGGAGAATTCGGTGTAGATTGCATTGCAACAGAATCGGGTAATACTTGTTTATCCGGGTCTATTAGCAACAGTTAAAAGAAAACTATAATTTATTAATCAAACAAATTTTCTGTCTTGGCAGGTTTACTGATACCATATGGTTCCGTACTCAACTGTCGTCTGCGGGCTCCAATAGCGTCCATCAACGGATTCCGGACGAAAATTCTCCCTTTATTTGGATCTTTGTCAGAGGATCATATTGAGATTAACAGCTGGCAAAGGAAGGAGAAATGACAAAAAAGTAAAGAAAACGTATGTAAATATAATTCGTAAAAAATGCTCATTAAAGGGAGAAATATAAATTTGAAATACTTGAAAGGGTTGAAGAGGGAAATGATTGAAAAGTACAGGATTTGTAGGTTTTGCACGACGAAATGGCGGCACAAGTGAGAGTTATCGAATCTAATCTTTGCAGTTTTTTTTGCAACACCCCATTTCTAAAACAAATACATTTATAATTCGTTTTCTTCTTTTTCTTTTTTATTTAGTAGCTTATCCCTCCTCCAATGCTTGACAGTCTCCTTCTATCCGTTCTTCCAATTTCTCTACGAATCATTCGTACCTTCCATCATCATTCCGTATTCTCTTGCTTTACTTTTTCAGTTTTTGTCAAAGGACTCATTTCAGCTGTCTCTAGAATTTATTAAGTTCTTGCAGTAACGGAGCGTGATTTTTAAAATAATAATTGGTTTGTTTATGGATTTATATATTTTTATATTAGTAATTTCTTTTTTGCTTTGGTTGATATTTGCATACTGGGTCGTTTTGTATCCAGAGAGACTAGTAGTTTTGTCAGCCCGTTGTGACAATTCATCCGCTGTGGTCAACTGCAAAAAGAAACTTGGCCGACTCGGACTTGGATGGCATAAGGTGCGCTAGCCAGGTGCCGTCACGCTAGAATCAGTCGACGAATTTTGATGATTCACTAACCAAACCATCGACATTCGGTGTGGGAATGTTGTAGGCTTCGGCGTGGGAATCATGTTACTTAAAAATCAATATGATAGGCGCTAACAAGGTCAATTATTCAACGTCCAACGCCAATTCATTTAACCGAAGTAACCTCCGTTCGCATCAATGTGTTATTCTAATTTTCAAGACAATAGATCGCTAGTGCTCTATTGGGTATGAACGAGCCTTTTAAAAAAAATATTCCAGAGAGTTGGCGTCATTTTTTCAGTTCACTTACTTTATTCCACAGGGTGAAATTTTTAACAGATTTACAAGTCTGTGGTGTCGTTGTATTGTCTTTAAACCCATGAGTGACAGTGTACATTTGAGTTCATTTGAAATAAAATATGGCTTACACAGCAATTGTAAATTATTTTAATGATTCATTAATTCATGAAATGTGTCATGACATGCATGACAGTCGGACTTTTCACTATGTTCAGCGATACTTAACGACAGTAGAATCTGTGAAGAGGATGAAAAATATGAAGTGATTGTTAACATTTAATGTGTTATTGGTGTGTTGTTTTTACTTTCTCTTACACTACTACGTAAATTGTACTACTACGTATTGCTATTCCTTCCATGTAGGATATTCTGGAAGAATTCCAGAAAATCACATGTATTTGATGGTGTCAACGCACCTACATACGAGTACTTTGGTGAAACGCAGTGTGTGGCTGTATTATCTTTCCGGCATTTACCTGATTCTTTACGATTTCATTTAGCACGTTGACGATAATAGTAAATTAAAATTCATGCACCAGTAAGTATGAACACATATCCGAACCCGGCAAATCCGAAATTTCAGATAATCCGAACAAAATTCGGAATGAAGAAAAATAAATTTAAAAAACCTGATTTGTATTAAGTTAATTTATGATCGATAAACATGGATCTACTGTAAGTCAACCCAATTCTGAACCCTGTTCGTGATTACCTGCGACACAAACTATTTCAACTCTTCGAAACAAGAAGTACTCCGTTGTTCGCATCGTTGGCACTTCATGTCGCTACATACATCGCGATTTTCTCACAACGCACGCTACTCCGAGTTGTGTCTAGTAATCCTGTGGGTGTATTTGTGTATTCTGTCTGTCTGTCTATACGTGGCGCGACAGCCCGCTTTACGGGCCATGGCCTACCAACAGCGTCTCGGCCTCGCGGCTATGGGTTAAGGGGGGGTACGTGTAGTTAGCACGAAGACCTCCACACGCCGTATTCTGGTCTTCTCAGCCTGATGCGTGGGTATTCTCATCGTCACACAGCAACATGTACTGGGACATTGTAAGGAAAACGCACGTTATAATCTTGCCTCGACCGGGAATCGAGCCCGGGTTCGCGTCATGGAAAGCGAGCACACTGACCAATGCGGTAAACCGCGAGGCGTTTGTATATGTACGGTATATTTTTTCGGTTGGTTGATGGGTTGGTTGTTTGGTTGGGTGGTAGATTGTTTATGATCCCGGGCATGTCGACTACTGAGTTCATTAGTTCCATAAGTGTATTGCATGTTTTTCTCTCGGGAGGAGGCGATGTTCTTCACCCGCTGGATGGCGAGATCCGGCGAGAGCCAACCTACCGTCGGCTAGTGGGGTTTTCACAAACCGGGTATCTCTCACTAGCAGGGCACCGCACTAGCCGGGACAAGCTCTAAGCTCTCAAGGGACAAGCTCTAAGGTCTCCCGGCATGTGTGGTAGTGTAGTGCATGTTAGCGTAAGTGTGTGTAAGGGGAGAGGATAGAATAGGACAACAAAAAGCTAGAAAATATCGCGCATGGACCGTGACCCGTTTGTTAGGGTACTGCTCCGGCATTCGCCTGGTGTTGATCGGAGAAGACACGGAAAACTACCGATCAGAGCAGCGGGCCTCTAGAATTCTCCTCCAGACAGCGACTGAATTCGACCTAGCTGAAAAGCAAATGTCGAAAATCCTGCCAATGTCGGGACTCGGACAGAGACAGCAGTGACATCATTTGATGCTCTGAGCCACCTGTCCCGGTCTTTTTCTCGGATTATCCGAACATTTCCGAATGCGAACAGACCACACCCCCAATTATTTCGACATACAGCGGTTCTCCTGTATTTAGTTGCTGTTTTCCCTTCTTTTTTGTAATCCCTTGGCTGGCGTGTCGGATTCCGCCAGCCGCGAGCGCGCGGGGTGAAAGCCTGCTTCGGCTCGGGCGGTGGGCGGGGGCCGCGGTGCCTGCGGTGTGACGCCCTGTGGCGCGCGGGCCCGCTATCGCCGCGATATGCTAAGTGGCGCGCGTGTTTGCCAAACCCGGCGCCGCGCCGCGCCGCGCCAGGCAGGGAGGTGGGGCGGTGGGCGCGGCCCGACGCACGGCGGCGCGCGAGCATGCGGACTGCCGACAGTGGGTGCTGCCTCAAGGCTTCTTTGGCCCCTACCACAGAAACGATGGTGGAAACTTCGCCATAGGGATGCGACATCGATGTCCATGTTTTCAAAGCGACGGTGTCGCCATAAAAATATCGATGTTTTAAACACTGATGTATTGAGGCCGATGCTTTAAACAGTGACGTATTGAAGCCGATGCTTTAAACAGTGACGTATTGAAGCCGATGCTTTAAACAGTGACGTATTGAAGCCGATGTTTTAAAACATGACGTATTGAAGCCGATGCTTTAAACAGTGACGTATTGAAGCCGATGCTTTAAACAGTGACGTATTGAAGCCGATGCTTTAAACAGTGACGTATTGAAGCCGATGCTTTAAACAGTGACTATTGAAACCGATGTTTTAAACATTGATGCATTGAAGCGTGTTTGAAAAATTTTATTGAAGGGATGTTTTTAAAACATCGATGTATTGAAGGCGATGTTTTTGAAACATCGATGTATTGAAGGCGATGTTTTTGAAATTTAAGTTTTGAAACGTCGATGTCTGAAGGCGATGTTTTTGAAATATCGATGTTTTGTTCGTGGATGAAAAATGCTCATAATCACTATTTTGGGAACGTTAAAATAAGAAACAATAACTGTGTTTGTGTTCGTACGAAACGGTTTGTATTACCTTCATGGAGAGACTATTATCCCTGGGCGATGATCCAGATACCCGAGTGTTTAGTTCAAATTTCCTCCTTTTTCGCACGTAGGAATGCGTTTTATAACTTTGCTTCCAGTTCATTTTTTATTATAAATTAATATGTACGTTCGCTATAAACTTAAAATTTGTGATGCACGAATTTAATGTTGGAGATTGCTAAATTACCTTTGAAACATTTATGTTTAAAAATATTGATAATATTTGGTCGATTCATTACTAATATCGATTTTATAATTTCGAACGACGTTTGGCTACATCGATGACGCATCATTGTTAGGTAGTTTTTGCACCTCCAATTGTTGAAGCAAACGGCAGCATTATCGATCTTCTGCGCATGCAGAGTTCTAGTTTTGGTTCACTTTTGTGCATCTGCGCAAGTGCAAAAGATCTAGAGTGCAGTCGATTGCTTTACGCTTTGTCGTGCAAAAACTCCTTCTTGCTGACACTTTCGAGACCTGCGCAATGGGTAGGACTTCAGAGCTAGTTTGACCTCGTGAGAGATTAACGATGGTGGAAACTTCGCACTTGCCAAAGCTCAATTGAAAGCTTGATACGAAGATTACATATTTCTGAGAGTGTACACTATTGATGTTTTTCCCTCTGATACCTGTTTACTGTCTGGACACTTCCCTTCTGCCTGGCATTTATGATGCGCAACATCAAAATTTCATCTCTTTAAGTGAAATGTTGATGTCGGGCATCATAAATGCAAGGAAGAAGGGCTCTGCTAGTTTGACGCTCTATTCCCTTCATTTATTCATTTCGAGTTGGTGGCAACAACGGTAAATTACGTCACTGGAAAAGCTGCTGATATTGCGTGTCAAAAGCATACTAATGTTGCCATCACCTGTCTCTCAAACGTCAAACGCAAAGTTTATTACAATGTATTCAATACGGAGGACACACTTTCTGGTACAATCACTGCAAAATTGGATTACGGTGTATCAAAATTTCATGATTCGACGACTGTAGGATGTTTCAGTACTGAATGAATATTTGTGGAGAAGTATAATGTGTTCTATTACTATGATTTTTCATGAAGTAAATGTTCGAATACGGTGGACGAATTTTTTAGTAACAAAGATTAGAGTTATTCTAATACTGAGGAGGACTTTTCTTTATATGTAGACAACAAGGCATTCCAATAAAATGGAGCACTCTTCACAACATGACAACTGGACAGTTTTCCAGTATTATTGCCTTGCAGAACCAACAACATAACGAAATAGCTAAAATGGCAATTTGAAACGAATTGACAGAAAGGAGGAATTTCAGTACGGTGTGTGTAACAATGTACTAATAGTGTACTACGTGCCGCATAAAGAAAACAAGTTCTGAAAAAAATTCTAATACTACATTATCCCAAAATGTTCACTTAGAGCTTACAATCTCTCTTACTCCTAAAGTTCACTCCTTTTCAAAGTTCACCTGACATTCTCAAAATTTTTTATTTGCTGCAATCGTGGTGGATGTGCCGTGTGTTCTCCTTACCCTTTGCCTAGCACTTGATAGCAATAATGAAAGTAGAAAGGATTATCTACTATGTGTCCCGAGGTCCAGTAAGAACAAATCAAGTAGGAAGAGCTCCTGATGAATTTTTGGACTGATAGTCGGTACTACGTTAGACGCGAAAATAGAAGAACGCTCTGTTGACGTCTCCTTCGCTCTGTGAAATGTTTTGAGTGTTCAGAACACTTACTTTGGGAAATGTGGGCCAATATAAGTATAATTTTTTACTGTTTATTTTGAGCAAACGTATGCGGAACAAATGTGTCGCGACGCAAACGACTTTAATTCTCTGAACTTACTATTGCTCTTCGTTGTCGCAATTCATTTTTGATAAATAATTTGGAAACATCTTTGTGGTTGGCATATTTGTCGGCAATTTCCGACTGGTTTAAAGAGTCGAATGTCTTTCTATGATGAATTGATAATCTACTTGACAAATGTGCAGTGGTAAAGCTTGAAAATCAGGTTTATAAGCACCTCTTTTCCAAATTTCTCTGTAAAAGGACACTATCGTAAAATGATGTAGCTCATCCATGAGTAGTCTTAAATGTTAAGATGTCTGTCACAGTAGAAGTGTCATTAACGTCATTACGGTACAACTATGAGACAGGTTGAAGTCACCTTGGTGGATTTGACTCCCACACATAAAATTCACTGTAAGAAATGATGTTAATAAGGTATTAGGCTTAAAAAAATATTACAAAAATAATAGCCAAAATAGTTCTGAAGGCGAAATATAAAAAAAATGTACCTTTATAAATAATTATAACAATCAACACCAAAAATAAATTATGGCCAGCGAATTGTCTGGTATTGAAGGATCAGCTCAAGAAATATTAGGTACGGTAAGCGGGTCAGAGAGTTACATCATCGCCTCTAAATAGCACAACACATGTTGAAATGTGTTTTAAATGTTCATGCAAATAATCATTAGCGGCAAGTTAGTATAATAGTGTTGTCCTCAATTTATCGTAAGTCTGCCTTCGGTTTTTCAACTCTCGAGAATCTATTTTTAAACTGCAATTAAAACGCACAAAAAGTATAAATTATAACACGTTGCAACTATCAGAAATGAATCTCCTTCATGGGTATTGCAAATTTGCTCGCAATTTTGCAAAAAAAAATTACATTTTATTATTCACAGTGAGGTGAAATGTCATATTGCGCAAGGGCGAATTCACTAACGAGAGCTACCGAACTGCCAGGAGTCAGACAGCACGCATGTATGTAAATCAAGCCAATTTCGTGTGTAACTTTGGTGAAAACCGATGCCGTGGGACACGCGTTGGGCAAGAGATTTTGCCCGCGTTTTGCGGCCTTGATCCCTCTGTGCGCCGCAACGCCCCCGGCGCCGGGGGGGAGTGGGCGGGGGAGGGGGAGAGCGTTGGCGAAACCGGGCCACGCACGCGCCGCCGCGAAGTCAATGGCCTTTCGCGGCTGCCACCGCCGCCGCCGCCACCGCGAGTATTTGCGATCGCGCGTGGAGGGGGGAACGCGGCGAGCCGGTTCGCGTTGGACCCGCCGCCGCCACCATCGCCACCACCATCGCCACCACCATCGCCGCCACCACCGTCGCCATCGCCACCATCGCCGCCGCCGCCGCCGCCGCCGCCGCCGCCGCCGCCGCCGCCGCCACCACCCCCGCCGCCGCCGCCACCGCCACCGCCGCCGCCGCCGCCGCCGCCGCTGCCGCTGCCGCCATCGTCATCGCCGCCGCCGCCGCCGTCGCCGCCGCCGCCATCGCCGCCGCCGCCGCCGCCACCCCGACCACCGCCACCCCCACCACCCACACCCACCACCCCCGCCGTTATTATCATCATCGCCACCACCATCATCGCCACTACTATCACCGCCACCACCATCACCGCCACCGCCACCACCACCACCATCCCCGCCGCCACCGCTACCACTGTCCCCCTCCGTCATTCCCGCCTCCGCCGACGGCATACTTGTCACGTTCACCCCCATCCTTCGTCCTGTTTTTCGAACACTGCCAGAATAGATGGCAAGCAACTAATCGAAACGAAAATTGTCGCATGAAACAAAATTTTCTGCTGACCCCGAAACGTATGTATTCTGCACAATTTGTTGTTGAAACGGAGATGAAGTATTTTTAAAATTACAGTTTGTAGACAAATCGCATATACTATTTTCATTATAATGTTTTTTTAAGAAGTTAAGGCGGTAGTTAAGTTAGTCAATTTATGTTGTAATGTGATGGGGTTGGGTATTTTACGATATGATACTTTAAACGCCGTTTTATGAAATTTAGTTACTCTCCTTTCGCAGTACTGTCGATCCTGTGGTAGACTGTAAGGTCATCCGCTGCAATTCTAATTGAACGAAGAAGTTTGTAGGGAGACAAGTTCGCTTACAATTTAGCTTAGATGCATGCATATGGTTAAAGAGTAAAATATATTGGAATCTAGTATCCTGAGATGAGTAACGAAGGCTGTTATTAATGGACATGAAGATTGTCTGATCTCAGACAAGCTTGCAACATTATGCGTGATGATATTAATGTTCAGTACAAACATGATGGTAATTGCTGAGAAGTTGGACAGCCACTAAGTAACAAGATTGTTACACGAACAGCCAAGGCCATCTGCAACAATCGCGCCTTGTCAGTATGCAAAATTATTGCAGTACTTTCTGAAATCAAACATCCGTCCTTGCTGCAGTCATCGTCACGACAATTCCATTACCCGACTCAGGCGTTCTGAATTTGGGCACTGCCGCAGCATATTGTCGCTGGCACAAAAAATTTGCATACAAACAATAGGAAGTGTTTCTGACAATGAGCTGCTGGATCGTTCGTTGTTTGATTATTCACTTCGATAATCTACTTTGTATTCGTCGATGAGGTACCTTCTTGTTAAGGGACCGTCAACTTCATACACATATTCGTCTATCGCATTCAGAGTTCATAAGCATTCCGTTCATCTGCTGTTCGCCTCTTTTATTTATTTAACACCAGAAACGGTTAAAATCTGTGAGATGCACAAGGGAGAATTACAATCTGTTTATGCTTTCAAGACCTCACGAATCACTACTCCTTCTCTTTTACTAAATTAATTTGAATTAATGTGACCACGGCCGTTTATGGCAAATAAGAAACATTCGCTCCCCTGTAATAGTAACTGTTTTCATCGGAGATTGTATAGTTTTCTTTCAATTTCTGCGCGCATTGCAATTTAGTAATAGAGAGGTTGGTTATGAGATTGAGTGACTTATGAAGAGACATTTAACCAGTGCTAAATTTGGGAGAAACTTTCTGAGAGCAATTTAGAAACACTGAGGAAAACGTACGACCAAGGGAATGTAATTCCAGGGGAATGTTACAGGACATTCGCCGGTATGGTCATTTGATCAATGCCCTGCAATGTCGAGATGTACCGAAAAATGCTGTGAAAGACCGAGCAATGCCATCCAAAAATTCTAAATCGGAACCCCCGTTGCCGCATTAACTGTAGTTTTACCACACCTATTTCGCTGCTTTCAGCCATTTACTGGAGCCACATAACACGATTAAATCGTTCTATAATTTTTATAAAACCGAGAGGCATCTCATGTCCCGAAGAATGAGTTGTTGAATACTTATTGATCAGTGAAAATGTTTCAGGCACTTGAAAGACATTTTACTAAAATACTTGTTTCGAATATTGGGATGTGGTAAGTTTTACTCCTGCAAAATTCTCTAATGCCAAATTCCTGAGCCGGAGCTTACCAAACACAAAGTTTACGCCAGATCTGCAGCAGTTTCTGGCACGCTTCTCGTCCGCCTTTTCCGCCTCTTTTCCTCATTCCTGTTTCTAACGGTTGCCCGACACTTTTTACGTATTTCTCGACGCTATGTTCAACGGGGGCCAAATTATTTTAACTCACACCTCTGCATATTTTAAATTTTGTGTATCGTAAGATGCTATCAAAGGCAAAGTGATAAAAAAATACGATAGTATGCGTTAATCTTACATTCAACAAATGATCTATATGAGTTTAAAATATTTGATAGTACGATAGATTCATTTAGATCTTCAACTGGCGAAAACATTAAAACCGCCCCGCTTCTACTATTCATGAGTAGTTTATTATGAAATCCTTACTCAAATGCCGATGCTTTTTCAATGAAAATGTATTATGGGGTTTGGCCGTGGTTTGCATAAATTGCCGCCCAATCTCAATTTCAATTTAGTTGTAGGTTTTTTTGCTTACAACGATCCTTGTGGGAACAACTGACGGATGTGTATGTGCGTGTGCGTGTGTGTGGTGTGTGTGGTGTGTGGTGTGTGGTGTGTGGTGTGTGGTGTGTGGTGTGTGGTGTGTGGTGTGTGTGTGTGTGTGTGTGTGTGTGCGTGTGTGCGTGTGTGTGTGTGTGTGTGTGTGTGTGTTAAGGGAGGCATTTCAATGCAATGAAATCGAATTCCTACTCGTAAGACATTTCCTTTCCTACTTGGGTAATTGAAGGTAATTAAAAACAAAAACCATGCAAACTAGTTTTTGAGGTCATCACGCGCGGAATTGGTTCAATTGTATGATAATGAATTGGCAATGAAACACACACGGGAAAGGTTTATTTGCTTAACACCGTTGCGACTTGGTCACACATTTCGAAGACGATTATGACGAAAGGCATTGAAAGTCGAAGTCTAGGACAAGTTGCGTCGTCCTCGTCAGCGCCTGGCGGCCCTCCTGCTGTCGCCAACATGGCGCTGTGTGGGCTGCGCCGCGCGAACATGCTCGGCACATGGCGCGCAACGGGGTCGAGGTCGCCGCCGCCGCCGCCGCCGCCGCCGCCGCCGCCGCCGCCATTGCCACCGCCTCCTCAGGCGCTGCCGCTGCCATCGGCTGGGCCCACGACGCCTCCTTGATTGACGCCGCGGTTAGCTCGTGTTTGAGGAGAAAGGGGGAAGGAAAAAAGGGAAGAATCAATGGGAAGGAAGGATGGAAAGGAACAGAACTGTAGGTAATGGATAGGAACGGAAGGAAAAGGAACAGAACAGTAGGTAATGGGTAGGAATGGAAGTGAATGAACAGAACAGTAGGTAATGGGTAGGAATGGAAGTGAATGAACAGAACAGTAGGTAATGGGTAGGAATGGAAGTGAATGAACAGAACAGTAGGTAATGGGTAGGAATGGAAGTGAATGAACAGAACAGTAGGTAATGGGTAGGAATGGAAGTGAATGAACAGAACAGTAGGTAATGGGTAGGAATGGAAGTGAATGAACAGTAGGTAATGGGTAGGAATGAAAGTGAAGGAATGGATCGGATGGGATGCTTTCCGTGTCTTCTGTCCCATGCAGGGAGTAAACATTCCTTTTGTAGAGTGTTGTTGCTAATTTTAGTCTGAATTTTTGATGGATAAATTCGTGATATGTGCCATACTCGATTAACACGGGTAGATGAGATCTTTTGACTTCCCCTCTCAAGGGCAGATGATAATAGTGATGGTTTGCCTTTGCCTTCGCCTTCCATTGGATGAACGTTGAAGATCATTAATGGAAGATTGTGAATGGTTTAGATGGTTACTTGCCGGTATGGAAGCCAAACATTTCACAATAAGATGATGAAAACACTTACACAGGATTCGTACCTGCTGTCTTCGAATCAACACAGTTCATCTCTACTGGACGCCTCGTTATCTTCGAGGCAGGTCGCATAAATGAATTGAATGATTCGAGGCAGAAACAAGATTAGTCAAATCAGCCACAGCAAGTCCTCTGCTAATCGTAAATGTTAATATCTCGATTTTAGTCGTATGTATTTCATCATGTAAGTACCCTAAGCCCTTCTTGTACAAGACATGTATGGTGACATGGTAAGCCACACTTTCACCAAAATTCGAGATTTTGCATTTGCGAATAGTGAGAGGCTTGTGTGGCTATTGTTACTGCCCCATATCCACTGAGTCGATTCCACCGACATTCCCGCACGTCTCCTCCCCATCGCCACTGCTTTGTTTGTCGTCACAGTTCCTGCCTCTGCCATCGCCTCCGCCGCCGCCGGCGTATTGCGTATTTGGCACGCGCGCGGCGGGACGAGGTGCAGCGGGACAGAAGAGGAATGGCGGGCAGGTGGGCGGGAAGGGGTGGGGAGGAGCGCGAGGGGGGGAGCGGGTCAGAGTGGGTGGAGTGAGGTGGGGCGGGACGGAGCGGAGCGGGTGGAGTGGAGCGGGGCGGGACGGTGTTGAGCGGGGCCGGAGGGAGTTGAGCGGGGCCGGAGGGAGTTGGGCGGGGCCGGAGGGAGTTGGGCGGGGCCGGAGGGAGTTGGGCGGGGCCGGAGGGAGGTGGGGCGGGGCCGGAGGGAGTTGGGCGGGGCCGGAGGGAGTTGGGCGGGGCCGGAGGGAGTTGGCGGGCCGGAGGGAGTTGAGCGGGCCGGAGGAGTTGGGCGGGGCCGGAGGAGTTGGGCGGGGCCGGAGGGAGTTGGGCGGGGCCGGGGGAGTTGGGCGGGGCCGGAGGGGTTGGGCGGGGCCGGAGGGAGTTGGGCGGGGCCAGGAGTTGGGCGGGGCCGGAGGGAGTTGGGCGGGGCCGGAGGGAGTTGGGCGGGGCCGGACGGAGTTGGGCGGGGCCAATGCGGGCGGAGCGGAGCGGGGCACGGCGGGCTAGAGCGGAGCGCGGAGGGGCAGGGCGGGGAGGGGAGTGTTTGGTATTCTCTTCGATGTGCGAAACGTGGCCTGGCCGATGTAAACAGGTGGCTGCGGAAGTGTTGCCCAACTGCAATTGGTGTCAGCGCTCTACCCAAGCAGCCTTTGCAACAGGTGGCGCCTACTTGTGACACATTTCGTAGGTGGCGATGTCGCGTGTGCCAGGGCCAGCCGGGGAGAACGTGTCTAAGGCACGGGAATTGAAGTACGATCGTCGGCGGCAGTGTCAATTGAAGTTGGCCTGGGAACTGATGACCATGACTGTATACATCCAAAACAAAGATCTTATCATATCTCCGAAAAACAAACATTATTATTCATTCGCTGTACATACATGCTCATAGAACAGCAATCTGTGAGTAGAATGTAGCAGGAGTAAATTAAAACTGAAAAATGTCTGAATTAGCATGAAATTTGCTATTCCTCCAGCTTAGAAATATTAAAGAAATGAGTTTCCTCTCCCCATTCAAGTGAAACGAGTAAGAGGGATAGAGGTAGAGAGGTTCTCGCATTTGGCGTGCTTCTTCTTTTACCATCAAGTGTCCGACGATTTGTAAAACTTTATGAATTATTCCTCAAATTTATGTTGACTTCCCAAAGGTGTTTTCAAGGTTAACATTTAGGAGTTCATGGTTCAGAGGTGTATTATGCGATATGAAAGATGGCGCACCCGAAGAAAGCAGTGACTAGCGAGGTCCCTTTTGTCTTCTGGGATCCAAATGTCGGACATTTCTTACGAAGTGTAGTGAATAAAACGAGTTCGCGGTAGGTTTTTTTGGTGTTCTCGCATTTTCCATGTCTCTTTCTTTTATCAATTCTCCATCATTGTAATCATACCTTCATTAGTATTTGTACATCATATCATTCATTCACTCCAGGTGTGCCCATAAGTCTTAGAAACAGGCATCACAGTAAAGAATGAAGAAACGAAATTATGATTCTGAAATATGAGTGGATAGATTCAACAACATAAACTTAATATTGTTTTTTGGTGAAGTATTTTTGAAATTCCAAATTTCTTAATAATGGTGATGTCATTACCAACATTTTGATTTATTATAGGAGGAATGTGTTTTTTAAACCATGTATTCATCGTTTTCCTCTCCTTCAACTAAACCACTGAACCAATTAATGTTAATAATTGAAGAGCCAGCCGTTCTTATTTCAACGTGGAAATTGTTTATACCACTACTTAAAAAAATAGTTACCCATTGATTTGGTGCCAAACATTGCAAAACGAAAATAAGGGAAGTAGGCATACTGATCCTAGGCTAGAGTTCCGAAGAAATTGAATTTCGATTCCAGTTGAGCTGAGTCAATGCAGATCACAGCGTGAATGAGACTTGAAAGGTCGTTCTCACAGTTTTCTGCCAAAAAATTCCAGATTGATGCAGGTGCAGCTCTCGAAACAATAGGCCGGAAACTACGCGCGATTTTTACTTCCTCACCGTGACCTCAATTCCTCCCTTAGAACTTGACGATAAGTTGATCCCCCACTTGAAACTTGAGACTGTAGTACTACTGCGAGTACGCGGAGATGAAATGAAATTTCGAATTAAGTTGCACCTTACGTTGCAATTTGACCTAGATGTAGCTGAAACTCATTCGACAGACTTTCTCTGGAATAAATTCGAGTACAGTGTCCCCAAATTTTATGGACTGTCACGTTGCAGAGAGTACCGTGACCCTTGTACGCCACAAAGTTGGGTAGATCGGGTTGCCCAGTCCACGGAATGCCATTAGAAGAGAATTAGAGTGGTCGTTAGCCGTGCCCTTCGGAAGTGGAGGTGAATCCACTTGTCCAAAGCGGATATTGCGGGATAGAAAACTGGCTCCGGCACGAACGTATTTTACGATTATCTCCTCGGATATTTATCTGAAATGGCTTGGAAAATTGATGAAGCAAGAATTCGAAAGAGCGGAACTCAAATTCGGTCGTTAATGATGGTCGTAAAAAAGTGTATTTTGCGTTAAGAATCGACACCTTGAAAGCCACAGGAATCGGAAGCGTATTTAGGAATTTAGGGTCAAGAATTTTCGAATTTAGGATCAAGAATTCTCGAGTTGAGGAAAAATTAATTTTCCATTAAGTTGCTAGAAGTGTGAGTGTTACCACAAAAGATACCGTCAATAGTTTTTTAATGATCGTATCAGACATGCAAGAAATTTTTGAAATATCAACAGAAGGTGTCAGCCCAGTTGACCAAAGACGCAAATCACTTTTCAGTTTCTTGCCGAATTCAGTAGGATTTTAAGGAAATGTTCTGTTAGGGTTGAATATCTAATTTCTTGGTTACTTATGGACAATCCATCCTCCAAAACTAGTAACATAGTTATAAATATTCGTAAAATATGCCTCCTACTCATCACAATTTTTGTCAAGCTTTCTCGCTCTTCGTTTCTTCTTACCTGCGTAATAATTACATTCCTGCTCCTCATTCGGAGGCGAGTTCACATTAAGCGTAGTGTAAAAAACATCCTTTTTCAAGAGTGTGCCTTCGTTTTAAATTTCTTAAGGCTTTCAGTTTCTTTCTTATGCTACATGATCGCATCTTGACTGTTTGCCTTTGCGTATTAAGTCTTCTTCCTTCCATGCTGGTGGGTTAACAATAGTATGATCACTCTTCACGGAATAGTCTTAGCAGATTTAAAATTTTGCAATTATTATATCTCTGTCCTCAGTTTCATTCGTGTTCAATTTACAAATGAACAAATTCATCGAGAATTAAAAATTACACAATTAGAAGAAACCATAGCTAAATTAGCTAACAATTTTTACAACAATCTGCATACTTCACCAAGTACCATCATTTTTAACATGGGAAAAAATGCGGTCCACCCACGCATTAAGTCAAGATTTCCCAAAGACAAATTCAAACTCCCGTAAACCACTTTACCGTCAGCTCCTTAACATAATCATATTACTTTTTCTTAATTAACAATAACATTAAATCAATAATTATGTCAGAGTTTAAACCTCACTTACCTTATGGATGGCCAATACAAAACTGTCAAATAATAATCTTATGTATTTTTAAACCCCTTGAAAAACTGTATTGTCGAACAAGAAGAAATACTTTTTTTAAAAAATTCCTGTTCAAAAGAACTACTAGCACGTCTTGTTAAGAGTTTTCGTATATTCGTTGACATTTTGTAAAGATTGTTTCCGGGCTCTCGCTTTCATTCTTAAGCTACTTGAAGGTTAAAAAAGCATTACCATCATTCCTCGTTAGTCCTCGTATGTTTAGAAATTTGCTGTTCGTTTTCCAGCTCTTGGTTCCAATCTTGTACTACGCCATGATTCAAAATAATTTCCATTACTTCTTAAGTTTTCGTACGTGGCAAATTTTGCAAAGCTTGTTTCCGCGCTCTTGGTTCCATCCCTTTGTGACGCGGAGGTTAAAGTGAGTTACCATTATTGTTTTATTCAATAGCCTTGGTACGTTTGAATTTGGGCACAGCTTGTTGACGCGCCGTTGGTTCCATTGCTGGTGTACGTGACCGTGCCATTCCTGCGTCCCCGAGGCGGAAAGTCCGCATCCGCCGCGTGCGTGCGAACAGCGCAGCCTGCGGGCGGTGGACGCGTGGCGGAAGGGCAGTGGACTTCGGCGCAGAGCCTCAAGCGGATTAGCATTTAGGGCTCCCACAGACCGGCGCGAAACATCCGCTGCCTACGCGGAACATCCACTGCCTACGCGGAACGTCCGCAACGGAAATTTTGCGACACCTCTTGGCTTATGTGCAGGTTCAGACCTACGCGGCAGCGGATTGGCAGTGTTTCATTCATTGTGGGAATTCTGATTGGATGTAGTTGACGTTCTTATAAGAAGAAATAAAAGAAGTCATCGTCGTCAACATATCAGTTTTATTAAGATAGCCGGCTTTCGACGGCTTTGCCGTCATCGTCAGTCTACAAAATACAGAAAGATACAAAAAAAAATTTTTTTATAAATAAATACACAATAAGATTAATTAAATTACAATTGATGGATAACTCTAAAATATTTAGTTACAGATAGATAAAATTTAAAAAACGGTAAGGGGGGGGATGCAACGGGAGGATTAGTATGAGTTCAAATTAAACAAAAAATCAATACAGAAAGACACATTGTATGATTGCAAAAATTAAGGAACATATAGCAGATAAAATTATAAAAATTAATTGCGGCGGGGGGGGGCGGAGAGGAATTAATACCTATACAAGCAGTTCAAATTTCAGATTATAAATATTTGTGAAGAAATATACATTCTCATATTCAAAAGGAAAACAAAATTTATATATATATATATATATATATATATATATATATATATATATACACACATACATATACATATATAAGAAATGGGGAATAGTAATAATAATTCATATCAATGTTATTACAAAGATGTAATTTTTTGGAAAGAGAGAAGAGAGAGTTCATCAGATGCGCTAGATTTGCGTCCATGAATTCTGGGAATTCTGTCTTGAATTATTATTTCTATTCCGTCGAAAGCCGGCTATCTTAATAAAGCTGATATGTTGACGAAGATGAGTGTTTCATTCGGTGCGGATTTCCATTCGCAGTCGGACGCATTTTTTCCGCTACCGCTCCAGTTTCGTAGAAACTACGATGAAGACTCGTAAGATCTCGAATATGTTCAGCTCGCCAGTGAATCTGACACGACAGAACGGTCAGAAAAAAAATACTTATAAATGTGTTTAATTTAATTACATTTAAATTACATTAAACTTCGATTGATTGATTTATTTTTTGTGTTTCCGGGCTCGTCATCTGCTTTGGTCATTATTCCCGTTAGTGTAGTGCATGTTTTTCTCGGGAGATGTGATCTTCCACCGCTGGATGGTGAGATCCGGCGCCGACCTACCGTCGGCTAGTGGGGTTTCCCCCTAACCAGGACTCTCCCACCAGCGTAGCACCACCCCAGCCGAGACAATCTCTAAGCTCCAGATCTGTCTCCTGGAATATGTGGTAATGTAGTGCATGTTAGTGTGTGTGTGTGTGTGTGTGTGTGTGTGTGTGTGTGTGTGTGTGTGTAAAGGTAGAGGATAGGACAAGGAAGAGGAAGGAGTGATCGCGCGCGGTCCGTGGCCCGTTTGTTAGGGTGCTGCTGCGGCATTCGCCTGGTGTTGATCCGTGGTTTCTACCACGGAAAACTACCGATCAGAGCAGCCGGCCACTAGAATTCTCCTCCAGGCAGCTACTGAATGCGACCTAGCTGAAAAGCTAGTGTCGGAAATCCTGCCGCCATCAGGACTCGAACCTAGGATCTCCCGGTCAGAGAGTTAGAAGAAAAATCTTTGCCTTCAATACTGTCGTTGTAGGAATATACTACAAAAATATTGAACTTATTGCAAGGGAATAGGTGTATTTTCTTGGTTTGAACACCGTGCAAATGATAGCTGTTTTATTTTTAATTGCTTTCAATTTATTTTAATGAACTTGCTTTTTTGTAGAAGTTAGAGAGCAAACGTTGCTTCTCATATATCTTTGGCCTGTACTCGCAAATCAACCAAAAACTGTCGTGATCATAGGAAGTGAACCTATTGAAAATAAGTTCATCGATGGACTTTCAGGATGGGAGAAATGTAAGGAATAGTTGTGTACCGTTGTTTAAGCTTCTGCTTCCTTTGCGGATGATTGGCGGAAACCTCGGATTGGACCGACAACAGCATCCGACTTCTATACTTCTCATCCTGGCCGTGGCGATCTTCCAATCTTGCAAGTTCTTAATTGGTAGAATATTCCCCTCTGTCAGCAATCGAACGTAGGTTCTTCTGGTATATTCCACTTGTTTCTACAGATTTCGGTGCCCATTCCAGAAGCTCATCGTTTTCTTTTTGCAAAAATCAAATTCGCAGGTAATCAGAAAAAAGTCGACACAGAATAGTCGACTTATAATATATCAATTTTCCGCCTACAAATCGTAAGACTCACTGAGGTGCTGCTTCAATTATACACCTAAGTGGTTAGATGCCTGAAAATCGGCGTCAAGGTTTCATTTTTCTTCATATTCAATGCATTTTACAGTCTTGAGAAGCACTTACAAATTAATAGAGCTAGTTGTATATTTTCTTAATGAACTATCAGTAATTCATTCAAAGGGCAACATTTCAGTCTTCAGAGCCGACATAGCAGTCGACGTAGTCGACAGTATCCTCAAATGTCTCGTTGGGTAAATTAGTTCGAGAAAACCAACGACTACCCGGAAGCACGGATAACGAGACAGTAAAACGCTAATCCTTTTCTACAAAACAATGTGGGAGTGCATTTCCTGGAAAGTCGTTTCTCCTTGATACGGCCTTCTTGAAACGTTCCCACCGTATAAAACAGTCACATTTGTGGAATGTCGCTATGCCGATAGTGTGCAACTCTTGCCTATGACACCTCTACGGGGGCCCGCGTTTGGCATATCACATGTTTGAAGAAAAACGGTCGCTGATACCCGGGGATATTGTCCTTCCGGAGATAGCGCGCTGATCCAAAGAGCGGTGAAAAATTTCACCACAGCAATTCGGGTTATTGCCCCGTGCGGGGCGGAGGCGGGCGGGTGGCGTCAGCAGGGCGGCGAAGGCCGGGGCGGGGGCGGGGCGGGGGCGGGGCGGGAGGTGGTCGCCCGCATGCGACATGTCGCGAACGCGCGTTGACAAACGACCTGCGGGCGGACGGGCAGGCGGGCGGGCGTGATCGCCCACGCGACAGAAGCAAGGAAAGCAGCAGACGGCGTTCGAGGCTGGCTGAGTTCACGACGACGGACGCAGATGGCGCTGCACAACGAACGAGGTTTTGACGAGTTTTTTGACGGGGAACATCTTTTCGAAAGAAGGGGTACCATCCGGGAAAACCACTTCTAATTAACTATATAACGATATTGCTTGTATCTTGGAATTCGAAGTACTTAATCGTCTTATTTTCACTTCGTTTTGTACAGAAAAGAAACCATCACACCATGTTCTGTGTTGCCTGTGTAAATTGGCACAAATGACGAAATAAGAGAAAAACTCTTGTATTGTAGGCGCTGTATGTACAATCATACATATCATTTTATAGTTTTTCACAAAGGTGAATGCTTTCATTAAAATTTTTAAATACCTTTTTTCATTGAAAGACAGGACATCAGACAAATGTCTATAATCCGAAAATGTTTGGCCCATATTTCTCCGACTACCCACACTTTTCTTTGCCTTTATGTTAGAGCAAATGATTCACAAAGTATTATTCTATTGACTAGTTTCTTAGACTATGAAAATTTTTGAGACCGGAAGAAAGTTGCGACGTGTACATTCATGCACATCACAAAGAAATCTAACGAATGATTTAAAATAAAAAAAACTAAGCATAAATCACATTTCTAGGTTATAACACACTTGTAATTAGTCCATTCGACTTTGTTGATGATTTTTTCTCTTTTCAGAATATTCAATTATCACTGCCTGTCATTTATAGTCATTGAATGATCATATCCTTTACTACTATAAATGTATCTTAATTTAATGTCTTCTTATGTTCTATGTTTTCATTATGTGAAGATCTTACATTAACTTAATTTATATGTACGTGTTACAATATAAAACTTTTTTTAAAATGTAAAATAATTATATAAAATAATTGTTTTTCTTTTAGACGTCCAATTTCATTATTCCAAAATCCGCCTGTCCTTGACGTTAACAATAGTAAAATTTAAATTGCTTAAAGTAATAACTAATACCGTTAGTTACATATCGCAGTTCTGTATACTTTTACGTACTTAATTATTGTGTACATTTAATGTGTACGTTGGTTACGTAGGAAATCAATTTGTAACTATCAACTTGAAAATATTCAACTCACTGAACCGTCTTGAAAAGTTGAAAGTGGATGAAATACCTTCGTAATGAACGTCAAATTAAACAAAAGGGCATCCACGTGTTAGCATTACATATTCAATTTAATACCCTTTATTTACTATTTTTGAAAATTATTTTTTTCTTTCCAAACCAATTTTTTCTTTTCAAAATCTTGTGATCACAATCGAATCTTGAAGGCATCTTTGAATTGATAAGTCAAAGCCTAAAGGGAGTAGGCGATGGCTGGCGGAAATGCCGACGTGCGGTTTGGGCGTCGCTGTGCGGCCTCGTCCGCGCCCGCCGGTTGCTTTACGGGTCGCCCGAGCCGGGCGTCCGACGGCGCAGTCGCTGCGCTCAGCTCCTGGGCACTAAACCAATAGCGCTGCCCCGCCCTCTCAGCATCGGCGGTACTCTCAGGCAAACACACCAAAAGGAGCCCGCCCTCTCGCCACAGCGCCCACACCGCCTCCGACTTCATCGCCTCTTCTACCTCCCGCCTCCCACCGCAACCACAGCCACCGCCTCCCTGTCCGTGTGCCTCCTCGTCCGTCTGCCTCCCCGTCCGTCTGCCTCCCCGTCCGTCTGCCTCCCCGTCCGTCTGCCTCCCCGTCCGTCTGCCTCCCCGTCCGTCTGCCTCCCCGTCCGTCTGCCTCCCGTCCGTCTGCCTCCCGTCCGTCTGCCTCCCCGTCCGTCTGCCTCCCGTCCGTCTGCCTCCCGTCCGTCTGCCTCCCCGTCCGTCTGCCTCCCCGTCCGTCTGCCTCCCCGTCCGTCTGCCTCCTCCGTCCGTCTGCCTCCCCGTCCGTCTGTCTCCCCGTCCGTCTGCCTCCCGTCCGTCTGCCGCCCCGTCCGTCTGCCTCCCCGTCCGTCTGCCTCCCCGTCCGTCTGCCTCCCCGTCCGTCTGCCTCCCGTCCGTCTGCCTCCCCGTCCGTCTGCCTCCCCGTCCGTCTGTCTGTCTGTCTCCCTCTCCCTGTCTGTCTGTCTGTCTCCCTCTCCCTGTCTGTCTGTCTGTCTCCCTCTCCCTTCTGTCTGTCTGTCTCCCTCTCCCTGTCTTCTCTTCTCCCCTCCCTCCTGTCTCCCTCTCCCTCGCTCCCTGTCTCCCTCTCCCTGTCTGTCTTCCTCTCCCTCTCCCTGTCTGTCTGTGTTGCTCCCTCCGCCCCAACCCCCTTCCCCGCCCTCTCCCCTGCCACTGTCCGCCATCTACACCGCCGCCTCTGACCGCAACTGACACCATGCTTGGCGCGCGTGATTTCTCCGCCTACCGGCAGACAGCGAGCGGGGCTCGGGAGACGGGGCGGGGGAGAAAAATTTCTCCTAGGGGGTCAAATCCGGATTAGAGCGGCGGCGGCGGCGGCAGCGGCGGCGTTGGTGTGAGCACAGAGCTGGTGAGACGGTAGAGCTCGAAACGGTGTGGTTCGCCCAGGTGTGGAGATAATCCGGAGGGAATCAGAGGTGATTGTCGGGGCCCGAAAGGAACCCGACTGAGAAATGCTCAGCATTCTGTCAAATACAGAGCCTTTGGGAAGAAATGTATTAAGTAGCATCTCAATTAATAAAACAGTATTCCGAATTTTTCGATATCCTGAATTTTATCCATTGTAGTCCTCTTAAGAATGATGTAGTGTGGACAAAGATAATTCTCAATATTCAATAACTCGTAAACTTGTACCTTTTCAGATTTGAGATATCGAATGTTCTATAAACTCGATAACTTGAGCACCAATCATTCGAATTTCTCTCTTTATTGATCATAATTTTCTACATTCCCAAACCTCGTAACTTGAGATGTAGAAACATTCAATAACTCGAATTCATGATTTCGATTTCCTGATTGGAGTTATGGTGGACAAAGATCATAAAGGGCAATTATTGTAAACCTCACCTCTTATTACAGTAGATAAAATTAACAGGACATATCCAGTTGTACGTATATATGTAGCTTATGCAGCTTCCGAGTATGTGCGATAGCCAGTCCACAATTGAAGCTTCGTTGACCCGGAGGTACTACGATCGATTTCGGACGAGGCAGAATTTGCGACACCAGCTACGTAGCTAGGATGTGATATCCCTTGACTGGATTGCTGCCGATTTCTGGTTGATGGTTTTCGAGGCTGGCTGCTCTCCTCTATCTTATCTGCGCTTTTCACTGACCAATTCCGAACAGTCATGGAGCGTTGCGGATTGCAGACGATCTTTCCTTCAATTGATTGATTTTTTCGTGTTTCCGGGTACGTCAACTGCTTTGGTCATTAGTTCCGTTAGTGTAGTGCATGTTTTTTCTCGGGAGATGGCGGTAATATTCCCCCGCTGGATGGCGAGATCCGGCGCCGACCTACCGTCAGCTAGTGGGGTTTTCCCCTAACGAGGACTCTCCCACCAGCGGGGCACCGCCCCAGCCGGGACAAGCTTTAAGCTTCCGACCGGTCTCACGGAATATGTGGTAATGTGGCGCATGTTAGTGTGAGTGTGTGTGTGTGTGTGTGTGTGTGTGTGTGTGTGTGTGTGTGTGTAAGGGGAGAGGATAGGACAAGGAAGAGGAAGGACAGAACGCGTGCGGTCCGTGGCCCGTTTGGTAGGGTACTGCTCCGGCATTCGCCTGCTGTTGATCGGAGAAACCACGGAAAACTACCGATCAGAGCAGCCGGCCGGTGAAATTCTCATCCAGATAGCGACTGAATTCGTCCTAGCTGTGTAGCCAGTGTGGAAAATCGGGCCACCTTTGGGAGTGGAACCCTAGAACCTCCTGCTCAGAATCGCTGCAGTGACATCAGTTAATGCCCTGAGCCGGTTTTGCCGGTTTTTTTCTTGTGGCTAATGATACTTTTTGTAAGACAAACAAGGTGGCTGAAGCAACATTACCTGTGCAAATAAAAGTAAAAGTACAAGCTGTACTGGCGCAGAATTATCTGTTGGTTCTTTTCAAATTGGATAAGTTACTTAAATTGGGCCACAGAAATTTTCCTTCATTGAACCGATACATTTTAGGAGGCGGATATGCTTTTTTTATATCTTCCATTCACATCGACAGACAGCAGTGAAATGGAATATAGGTACGCATTATTTTTTGCTAGTATTTTCCCAAGAAAACAAACTTCATTATCAAATTCTCTTTTTTTTTTTAAAATTAATTTAATTTTATCTTCCAGTTTATTTATTATCACCTCTGCATTTTTTAGGTTCAACTTAGGAGATTAAGAATTCAAATTTGACAGCCGGTATCCCAATTTGGAACGATTGCAACTTTGTTTTTTCAGTTTCTCTTGACTAGAAATTAAGTAATTAAAATATTACCAGCGTTTCCGCGAGAGAACTCTCGTACGTTAAACTCCCACCTTTTTCTTTATTCTTCCATTTCCATACTAAGTAGTACACGTATCTTTTCCTTCAAGATCCTCTGTCACTTGCTCTATAAGTCTCCTTGTAATTGTACTAACTGAACGTATTTTATCATAACAGTACAATGCATCCTTGTTATGCTTATTTAAGTTTATTTCGGAACAGAGAGGTACACCAGTGCAATTCAATCGCATAGAAAATGAAGTAATTAGTTTAATTTCGCGAACTCTTGCAGATTCTGCACGTCTCTAGACATGTGGAGTAGAATCGAGAAGCGCCAAATTGTTAAAAATGTAATAGAATGTCCAAGATGTCCATCCTGTAGATTGCAGTGTGAGAAACGTTTCTTGAGGCTTATTGTTAGTTGTTACTGGTTGCATTTAATATGACTTTAGATGCTGTTTTTAACAAATTCTTCATATTTGTAAGGTTCTTCGAGAAGTCTCCCTGAAATTTTGTTTCTTTAGAGACTTTATTTATATAGATAATTTGCGTTTGAGAGCCGCAAAGCTCATCTATACTACTGAAATAATATAGGAAAGGATACTTTATGATAACAGCACACAGATTGTAGATTATTTGGGAGAAATATTTTGATTTATTTCAATCTTTAGTGGGAGCAAGAAAATCAAAAAAACAACAATTAGACAAGTTTCATCTACTTACAACGAAGACAAATGTTTTCTTTTGAATGTATGACAGAAATCGTTACTAAGATTGTGGTGTTCACCGCCCGAGACTTGATCGCGTGTGCAGCGAGGTTGAAAAAGGAGGCAATTTGAGGCTCAGTACAACCGGAAGACTGGGACAACTCAACACATACGTTTACGCCTTAACCATTATATCCGCTACTACCCACCTAGCAAACGCTATTATATATAATTGTAAGTTGTTTGTAAGTTAATAATATATAATTGTAGGTTGAATTGAATCTCGTCTGAGCTCAGAGATTTTATTTTCCCGCCGAAAGTGTTTCAAATACATTGCAAAAGTGATATATTTTGATAAATAATTGATTGTGTGCGTGAAACGAATGGGCGAATAAAAAAAGCCTTAAAGCATCCTGCAGAGCAGAGAAAACATCGTGTTCAAATACTTCGAAAGATTCTTTAGAAGTAGGGAGATCTGAGTAAGAACATTTCTCCCAACATTCTGCTATTAAATCTTGAATCTCTTTCAGGAATCGAGGAATTCGAAGGTAAATATACAGTATTCTTATTAACTATATTACAACTGAATTTCATTGCTAAAAGTCATTAGATTAATTTACTCATGAACACTCACTCTTTCCCATGCCACTACTGGTCACGACGAGCTCTGACCTCACAAGCACTCCCATCGTGATTGGAATACTTCAATATCATCGGGGATGAACAACAAGATCGTAAAGAAAACACACTTCAGGAAGACAGTGTTCAAAGAAACGTTTGGTTGCAACGTTGATGTAGTATATTTCATTATTTGACAGGCTATTACCCAAAAGTACGCAATTCAGAGAAATACTATTTACATTGCATTATAACAGATTTGCGAACATTACTATTTATTTCGCATTGTCTACCTACAATATTTATTCTATAAAAAAATAAAAAATATCCCTAAAATGATTGGTGTCTTTTCGGCTATTTCCGTGAGCTACGTCGCCGTCCGACTCTCCAGCAAAATAGCTCGATTCCGAATTCTGGGCGGATGGGAGCTGATGATGTACTTCATCGCATCGAACCTGAGCTGGGTGGTGCAATTAGCACGTACTTTAACGCTCTGGTCTGGACTAATCAGAACCAGACGTAATGTACGCTATGCTTTGGCATCCAGTTAATCCGTGTGTTTGAGCCAACTTAAAGCTTTTATGTTCCTCGGCAGCCGTACGAGTACCGCGTTCCGAATGGCTTGCTACGACGCCTTCGCCCACTGCATTTCTCTCCCCCCTCACTCTTCTCCGCTTGTCTGGCCGTGCGCCTGTCGTCCCTCGCGTATTCTCGGTTACGCCTGCGCGGCTGCCGACTTCCATTTTCTCGTTCCCGGTTCACTTCCCAAATCTCCTCGGGACGGGACGGGTCGGGTCGGGAGAACAATACCAGGGCGGTGTGCTGCGCCGAGTGTATGAATACTTGTGGGGGTCTATCGGAGGCGACGCCCTTCCCGAAATGCAGCGCGGCCCCGCCCCGGGCGCCGCCCTCGCGCGTAGGCGGGCGGCGGGCAGGGCGGCGGGCAGGGCGGCGGGCAGGGCGGCGGGCAGGGCGGCGGGCAGGGCGGCGGGCAGGGCGGCGGGCAGGGCGGCGGGCAGGGCGGCGGGCAGGGCGGCGGGCAGGGCGGCGGGCAGGGCGGCGGGCAGGGCGGCGGGCAGGGCGGCGGGCAGGGCGGCGGGCAGGGCGGCGGGCAGGGCGGCGGGCAGGGCGGCGGGGGGGGGGGGGGGGGGGGGCGGGGGCGGGGCGGCGGCCGGTGGGCGAGGGGCGGGGTGGCGAGCGGGCGAGGCGGTACAAGGCGCAGGGGCAGGAGAGAGCAGATGATGGACGGTCGTGCGTGATGGCGGGATGTGGTGGTGGGTAAGGAGGGGAGGAGGTGGGTGAAGGGTAAGGAGGGAAAGGCGTAAGCGTTGGGCGCGGATGGATGTAGTTGGGCGTGGCGGGTGAAGTTGGGTGTGTCGCGGTGAAGTTCGGGTGTGGGCGGGTGAAGTTGGCCGCGGCGGTTGTAATAGGGTAAGGATGGCTGAAGTTGCGCGTATAGCGTTGGGCGCGGATGGATGTAGTTGGGCGTGGCGGGTGAATTTGGGTGTCGCGGTGAGTGCGGGTGAAGGCTACACCGAACGTGGGTTTGGGGCGGACGGCGAGGACCGTGACAATGGGCGGTGCAGAGACTGGTGGTGATGATAGGAATGGTGGACTTTAAAGAATACTCCGTTGGCTTGGGAACTTGAGAACACGAAGGTCAAGGGTTGATAACAGGTGTGGATGGGTGTGGGTTTGGAAATTTCTCAAGGCAAATGGCAGGGTCAAGGTATTCCTTGCTGGACTATTCAGGCACAGGGCGTCGCATTTAAACGTCTGGTCGTTGGAAATTTTTAATCATTTATGTGATTACAATAATGTACCTGGAGGTCAACGTTCGACCATCACCGAAATGTACAATCATGAGCTGAAAATTAAAATAGACCAACGAAAGTGTTCAATTGATAGAATAGAACTTTGCAAATTGCCTCTTTCGAAACATTATGATGTTGATAATATTGATAATGTTGATAATGAATGTAAAACTATGATGTAATACATTCAGATCTTGCAGTGTGAAACATCTTTCGTTAGTTTATATTTGCCTCCCTTCTGGTTAAGGCTTAAGATTCGAAGGCTGATTTTGATGACTTAAAACATCGCAAAAAAATAATCAATAAAATGTTCTTAAAATGTTTTTAAAATGCCCTAAAAGTAAAGAAAAGTGACGTAAGAAATTTGGTCAACTCCAGTTTGGTTGAACAACTCAAGCTGTTGAATACGTTACTGATGTAATCGAATCTTCTTCTGTTCGTTCAAGTGAACTCTGCTTTCACTCATTCGATTTGGACTGTTCAGTCTTTAGTTGTCCCGAAATAGGCTGTTTCGCCTATGGCGATGACAAACGTCACAGGAACCTTAGATTACATACTCCCAACGGCTGACATTACAACACCCGAGGGAAGAAATCGAATAGGCTACCATATAGTTCTGTGAAGAACATTTGTTGCATGTCATAAATATTATTTGAAGCAAGACCATTAAAATGATATTGAAATCGGTGAAATCAGCGAAAAAATGCATTAAAAATTACCGGAAAAGGGTAAAAAATGACTTGTAAGTCGAAATCGCCGAAAAATGCAAAAAATGTATAAAAATAGGTCATTTACTTTTGTCATAACATAAAATGAATTTCTGTATTAAAAAAAATTTTTCTAACGTGAAAAGAAAAAAATGAGGTTTCGTTAAAATGTGCCTCCTACGTATGATCAAGTACCCACAACGGAGTTTCGTCGTGTATTCCAACGTCTGCCAGCGGCCTGCACGCGGGAACCTCGCACCGAACAGCGCTCCCAGGACAACTTTCCGGTCGTGGCGCACAGAGAGGCAGAGAGAAAAAGAGAGAGAGAGGGGGGAGCGGGGGGTGGAGGTGAGGGCGGTGTCGCAGGGAGGGGCGGGCGTCGCCCGGGGGCCGCCCGCGTCGCCCCTATCGCCCTGTCGCGGCCGCGGCTTCGGCCACTCCGTCAGCGTCAGCGGCGATAGCTCGTTGCTTCCGGGTGCCCACCGGCCGGCGCCCCGCCCACCGCGCCGCCCACGCCGCCCACGCCGCCCAAGCCGCCCACGCCGCCCACGCCGCCCGCCGCCCACGCCGCCCACGCCGCCCACGCCGCCCACGCCGCCCACGCCTCCCACGCCGCCCACGCCGCCCACGCCGCCCACGCCGCCCACGCCGCCCCGCCCCCTGGCCTCCCTCGCAATGCGTCGTCAGCAGATTGGAAGCCAAAGATTGCAACCCAGGCTTTGGAAACATTCAAACCGCAGGTTCAGTGAAGTGTATTCAATCATACACCGAGAGGGTCTCTAAACAATTCCAATGATCCAAAGCGATGATTTAAATTACGTGGTTTCTGAATATTTTCGATGAATATATTCAAGAAAACGTATGATGTCTAATTATTTACTAATATTATATATTTATGAGTTTATTTGTTCTCTAAGCATACAAAAAGCCGTCTGAGGTGCAAGTATACAGGCCGACTCCTTGACTTTCGCCCCTTTACCAAAAGTTTTTTTTGGGCCAAGGAATTTTGGAATTCCTGAATATCTGCAATTTGTATCCGAAATGCATTAATTACATTTAAATAAGGTCTGGTAGTTTACTACTTGGTAAGTTGGTATTTTAAAAGAAAATACTACTACTCTAACTTAATGACCAATCTTACTATATTCACGAATTAATTTTTTATATACTTACAAACATTTTGACAGAGATTGAGGATACATTTGAAAAGTTTGAGCTACTAATCTATAGTTATTTTTACAGGTAAATCTAGCAATATTTATGATTGTGTAAATGTGGACTTTTCCTTGCAGACATATCTTGTCCAGTCAACTTCGGTCTCTTGAAGCTTGCATCTAAACACTATCAATATAATCTTTTCCTATTTGTATATAATACGGTAAGGTCTGATTTCTTTTTTACGATTTATGCACTTTCGTGCGTTGTGCGTAGACGTGCGTGTATAGACTGATTCTTGTTTAAGCTAGGAATGTCATTAAACCGATAAACTGCAAATACCCAACGTTACCTGTTATTTGTCATTTCGGCGGTGCGACAATACTTTTGGTAAAACCGCTTTTTTATAAGCAACCTCATATACCACATAAGAAATACCTTTCCATGAGTAGGAGTGCTCATACGTCTTCTTTTGTTGGAACTGATTTATGCAAATGACAGTACGGAATGTGGAGTGTTAAATTCTTATAGTTATGCCGGTCATTAAGAGTGGCTTTTTGTTGCACTGTTGGTTGCTTTGTGATTATATAACAGACCGATAGTACGAAACATATAGTAGGCGTATGCTTTCCTTTCCATTTGCAATCAATGCGTCTTCTTCAATAGGGACCATGGTCGCCGTCGATAACTGAAAATATTGTTTCCTGATTAAGAAACTGTTGAAATATGAAATGTACGTACGAAATATACGCTAACGCGGTCTCAATTGCACCAAAAAGTACGGAATCAGCAGTGCGTTTTCCACAGCGCCAAAACGGTAAAGTCAAATGGTACATTTATTTTTAAAGTTTAATGCCAAAAAATGCTCAGGCATCCCACACGATAGTGTAGACTACCGTAAATTTACATTTAACGTACTGCTCTTTTATAACGAGAAATTGCTGGACATCCGAACGTGTTAGATCTTTTTGAACGTAGGGAGCTTAATTATAAAATGTCACGTCAAAATACAGGTGTACCGAAAAAAACTTATTCACCGTTGCCATCCCCAGGGGCGGCCTGCTCAGCAGCCTGACGCAGCGCTTGACGATGTCCAATGTTTCGTGCGGAGCGGAAGTCTTTGAGAGAGCAGCGCGTTTTTTGAGCACCTCCTCCGGCGGTGCCATCGTGGCTGCTACAACCGCCGCACTACCTTCACTGTTGCCCCGCCACACACGCCCATGCCTTGTCTTTAACTTTAGAAAATTTTCAACGGGTATCTGATTGGAGGGATAACTCAGGTCGGCGCCATCGTGTCTGCTACATCCAATGTGGAAGAACACAGCCTCAGCCAGAGTAAAACATTAACTACACTTTCGGGAATAACGTCCTTATCAGTTCACGCGCAAGTAATCACTAATCAATTAATCAATCATTTTTACCATCCTGTCAGTGACAGAATTTTCGACACAGCTAAATAGACAGATCGAATTCAGTGTCTGTCTCGGAAAAAAATTCGAGTGCCAGGATGCTCCGATCGGTAGATTTCCGTGGTTTCTTAACTTCCAGTCGAGTTGACTCGAACTCGTCGATTCGAGTCGACTCGAGTCGAGTTGAAAATTGTCACGTCAAACCACAGATGTACTAAAAGAAACTAACATCATTACCATCCCTTGGGGTGCGCGTAGCCTGACACAGCACTTAACGTGGTCGATTTCAGTGGTTTCTCCGATCAATGCCCGACGAATGCCGGAGCAGCATCCTGACAGACGGGCAACGAGTCTTTCCTCTTCCTTGTCCTATCCTCACCCCTCACTTACACTCACTTACACACGCTTACACGTACTACGCGCTACCACAGATGCCGAGAGACCGAGCGGGAGAGAACTTGTCTCGGCTGGGGCGGTACCCGGTTGGTGAGAGATAACTTCGGGGGGGATAACTCCGCTAGTCGAGAGGTAGGTTGGCGCTGGATCTCACCATCCAATGTGGAAGAACACAGCCAGAGTAAAACATTCATCACACTTACGGGAATAATGACCTTTTCAGTTGACGCGCCAATAATCACTAATAAATTAATCAATCATTTTTACGCATTGTGATTATTCGGTTCGCATAGGGTCGAGTCAACTCCGGCGTTGACCTACACTTGGCTAGAGGGGGTTTTCCCCTCCAAGTATTTCTGCCAGTGGGGCACCGCCCCTGCAGAGAAAGGCCCTAATCTCCCGACTGGTCTATCGATACGTGTGGTGGTGTAATGCAAATGTGTGGGGATGTAGGGGAGAAGGGACGTGGATGAGGAAGGAAATATCGTGAGTGGTCCGTGGCCTGTTTCCTAGGATTCTGCTCAGGCTTCGCATAGTACTGATCGGAGAAACCACGGAAAGTTACCGATCAAAAGAGGTGGCTGCTAGAACTCTCCTCCTCACAGCGGTTCAATTCGAACTGTAGCTATAGCAAGTTCGAAAGTCGAAAATCCGCCACCTTTAGTAATCGAATCCTAGAGCCTCACAGTTAGAAATGCTGCAGTGACAACAGTTGTTGCCCTGAACTATCTCAATCGGATGTTTTCTTTGTATGAATCGGACTGCAATTCGTCAATTTTTTTCAGGGGGAGTGCTCCTTGGCAAGTTTGTTTAATTCCGTTTCCATGATTTCAACGTTCACATGTGTAGAAATGGTAAATAATGCTTCAAAATATTACTAATTGTGTTCCTGACAGGATCTTAATAATAATTTTCCAGAAGGAAAACTCTAAATAGAGACGATCTCTCATTCCATTCGACCCCAGTGTAAACAGTGCCGCCATCTTTGGTGGCGTAGGGGCCAGAATCAGCGTCCAAGTTCGCGGCGACGTTGGCTGCGAGTTCGAGTCCCGCTCACAGGCATAGGTGTTTTCACTATGCCCTGAGAAGTTGGTTTCTCAGAGCGCCTCGTATTCTGTCTGTGTCAATATCCCGTTCCTAATCATTAATCCCTCCCAACTATTTATCCCCCTTCACCTTTAACATAATCCACACAGTGAAAGGCAATAGGGTAGTGCAGTCACGAAAGGGGAGGTCATAAACATGCAACCCCTATGGCACTTTTAACCATCAATACCACCACCATGATAATCATCATCATTATCATCATCATCATCATCATCATCATTGATAAAATTCTTTAGTTGTGTGTGCAGCTTATTTAGTAAGCATGTGTTCGGGGAGGATCGTCACTATTTTCCTACCCTAACATTTCTAACTTGTATTCCCCGTGGCTTCCTACACTCCTTACGGAGCCTTGTCCCATCGCATTCTTCATTCTAACTCTGCGGCTGCAATCGAGATCTATTAAAGCAGTTACTGACAAAGTCGCATGTCATTGTGTAGGTCTCCCTATCTCTTTTCCTTCTCTTCTCAGCCATTGGATAAACTTCCAACGACTCAATTCGTATTTTCCGATGGCTCTTCACCTCAGTGATTCCGACCTGACACCGGTGCATTCGCATTTCCTTGGATACATTCAGATATCATGCGGGATACGCCCTCTGGCTACAGAATATCAGCTAAAGATCAGCTCCACATTAAGGGATGCAAATGGCGACAGGATAGGGGAGAAAGGATCGCTACTGTCAGAGTCCCATTGTTTAAGAAAATTCTTAGGCACCCAACAACCCTTTGCCCCAACAACCCTTTGCCCCAACAACCCTTTGCCCGAACAACCCTTTGCAACAGATTGGAAATAATTACGAAAATAACCTAGAAGACCAGCTAGAATATTTTACGAGGCTGGTGCTGCTTCTTTTCTGTTATCGGAAATCTCACACTCTCGGGACTTGGGAGAAGGATCATGTAGTCGAAGGCACTCCTAACGTCACACGTTGAAGCATTTTGTGGATTGGTATACTCGTGTCTTTCGGCTATCATCACATATTCCTGAAGTTCCACCAAGACAATTGCATGTAATGCCAATACCCGAGCCTCAACCCGATTTAGGTCAAACGGTAAGAAATCTGCGCATAAACGCTTACAAATTATGATACTCATTATTAATTCATTGCAAAATTAGCTATTCTCACAGTACAGTAGTGTTGATACGATAAACCGAAACGAAAAAGAGAATTGAACTGGCAAAATCGACCCTACGTTTTGGTTCCTTTAAACACCGCCTAATTCAACTAGCAAAAGCAAAAGAGTGTGGCTGTTATTTGCAAAAGTTGGAATACTTTAAATGAATTCACAATTGATATTGTTTAAGAGTTCTTCAAATTTGTATTCTTCGTGTATTTTCAAAATTTAAATAGTACAATGAGGGTGAGAAAGAAACAGTAAAACATTGCCAAAATAACAACTTTGGGCAACTAGTTTACTTCCATTTATTTCTCATTATTCCTATGAGGGTGATCTGAGGTTCATCCACCATTTTTCTGGTCTTCCACCGCAGGGACGAGGTTTGAATCTCAGTCCCATCCTCGTGGAATTTATAATGGACATGGTGAGTTCTCAGCAGGGTTTCACGGGCTTCTCCTATTCTCCTCCTTAACTCTCGTTCCACGATCTTCTCCACCTTCATATTCATTTCTATCCTTATTATTGTTATTATTTTTTATTAATACTATTATTATTGTTATTATTAGTATCATCATCATTACATCCACACAGGCTCAACGAAGACCGTGTTGAGATTTCTGGCTTCAGACCTACGGCCGTTGTGTCACCCCGAATATTCATGTCTTACGAGAAAAAAATATTCCACCATGAATTCTCACCTTCCCCATGGTTGCCACCTACCACCACCGCTGGCGCGGTCGGCGCGCCGGCCGCTCGTTACCCAACGTGATAATGCTTAAGCTCCGGCGCTGCCCGGGACCATCACTGCCTCTGATCGCGCTCATTCCTCCTCCCAGACTGCGTTTAATTATAGCGCAGCTATCATCGCAGACGCCCCCCTTGCCGTTGCTGTTACACTAACACAATCGACGCCACTGTTGCTTCTCCACGTTCTCCGTTCGTCGCCGATTGCTTCTAGTGAGATGCTGTTGGATTCCTTGTTGACAACGAATCGCACAAATGATTAGAACACCCATTCCTTCACTAATTCTTCTGCGGATCCTAACACATGTGGTTTAGAAGTGTGTATTCCTGATATTGGCTCAGCTGTGTTTCCTTAATGTGTTTGGAATATCACAATTATCGCAATACACTACGCAAACGTATTCAGTGTCGTTTTGTCTTGCACTTGAATTATGAATATACGTATCGTTTTCTATTTTCTAAATCCTACCTCGACGATTCTTCATACATTTTTTGCCTGGGACGCAGTTTTTGTTCCATCAAAATTAATGTGGATATTTTATGAGACCTTTGAAAGATTGAAGAATCGAAGAAATTCGATGCCATATTACGTTTTAAAATATATTATTGAACTGACTGTAACCTGAGGATGCTGCACCTTGGCCACCTTGGGCGTTCCATCTCACCTCCCCCCACCGCCGCCACTGTGCGTGGCCGGAAGCGTCGGGCGCGTGTGTGTACGCAGAGAGCCCTCTCCAACCTCCGCCGCCGCTTCCGCCACCGCCTGCTATGCCGACGCCCACGCCTCCGACCCCGCCCCTTTAGCTACCGCCACCGCTCCCTACCTCCTATGCCCCCACCCCCACTCCGGTACCCTTCCCCAGGAACTGCGCCTGTCCGCCCCCCCCCTTCCGGGCGCTCTCCATCCCCCCCTATGTGTCTTCCCCCCAGACGTGCACGCTCCCGCCCCCGCCCGATATTCTACGCCACCCCACTGCCGCTCAGCCACCCCCGCTGCCTCTCCGCTTCGACAGCTCCTTCACCTCTGCCTCTTCTCACCTCATCCGCCCCGACCTCCTCCACCTCTGCCTCTTCTCCGCCGCCACCGCCACCTCCGTGGCCACCGGCGCTTCTTGTGGGCGGCGTGTGCCGCGTGCACAGGATGCGCGCGCGCGCGCGCGCGTGATTCTCTGAATTTTCGTCTCCCGGTGGCGGCGGCGGCGGTGGTGGTGGCGGCGGCGGGCCCGCGGGCGGCGGATGCTGCCGCCGCCTCCTCCTCCTCCACGTCGTCGACGGCGGCGGTGGCGGCGGCGGCGGCGAGGCCCGCGTAGGGACGGGTTGAGGCATCGCGGCCGTCCCCTACCAACCAACGCCGCCGCCCGCGCCGCGCCGCGCCGCCGAGGCCCGCCCTCCGCCGCTCGCCGCGCCGCTGCCTCGCCGCTAGTTTGTTTGTTCGTGCGAGGTCGGCGACCGAGGCAGGTCCTTGCTCCCTCGCCCGCCTCAAGGAGACGCAGAGGAGGCCGGCCTGCGCGCCCGCTGCGTTGCTGCGCCGCGTTGCTGCGCCGCGCCCGCGCGGGGTGGGCGGGGAAGGGGCGGGCAGCACCGGCGCACCGGCTGGGGGCGGGCGAGCTCGCGCGGACGCCGCTGCTGCGGCTGAATTTCCGGTAGAGGTGCGGAGATCCGCTGGGGGGACGCCGTGGTGCAATAGTTCTGCTGATGAAGGATTTCTTTTTTTGTTTCTTTTATAAACTTCTTAATCTCTTTTTTTTCCACTGTCTGTTTCTCCTTCTTCTTCTCCTTTTTTCCTTTTTTCCAATTTTTACACTACACTGTTGTTTGCATTGTACTTTCCTTCTGCCATCTTCTTCACACTTAGCTTTTTTGTCTGTTACGTTTTTTCTATGCTGAAACAGCCCATTGTACGTCACAGATTTATATTGAATTTATACGGTATTTAAACGTAGATTACATGATACAATTCGGGTGGGAATAGGCATTCAAGCCTGCTATCCTATTGTCTGATTTCAATTTCTTGATTCCTGATGTGTTAGAAGTGAGGACACCGCTATCCAATCGGGAGCTAACGGTGTGCTCTTTCATAACTCGTCAAGGATCAATAAATTAATATTTAATAATAGTTTGATGAGTTTTTCATTCACACTAATCGTCGTTTCCCTTGAAATCATATAAAATTTGGAATATTCTTCTTTCTTTTTCTCCATTCCGTTTTTTCTTGTATTGTATATTTTTTTCTTATTTCATTAATTTGTATCTACCATCGTGCACTACATTATTTTTGTTTCATCTGGTGATTTTACGTTAAATAAATTAATGTGATTTCACCTAGCCTGGATACTCCATGATAGACAGTAATTTCTTGGCCTCGCCCTTTTCCAAATTTCTTGCAACTTAAATATCATTGTAAAAGGCCCGTCAGCAAAGTAAAGTGACAGGGCAGGGACTTGACTTTGGTTTGAGGAAATTTCTCATATGAAGAGCAAGTTGTAAAGGAGATTATTTTACATTAAAAGCACTGATATTGAAAAACAAACGTAACGAAAAAGTGTATTTCTTTTTTACTTCATTAAATGTAATTTCAGGTGAATTCCTGTATTTTTACGTGTTTCAATAGATTTTCAAAATACACTTCATTAGATGTTACATTCGTACAAGTGGCTGCGAATATATGAAAATATTTGCGTATTAAGCTTGTTGAAACACATGACGTTAACATTGATATTGGTGGCCATGTATTCCCAAGGACCATTTTGTTCATTCCCTTGAGTCTGCGCCTTTCACCTGACACTGGGAGTAAGGTAGGTCACGCCATGTGACCCTTCGACCCGGAGAAAAGATCTGTTGCTTTTTCTAGTGGAACCTTGAACAACACAACGGTGGCCAAATCATTAGCTACAGCTCAGGAACTGCGCGCAAAATTTAATTCAATATTTTGCATCGATGTAATCTACTTGGATTCGGAGTCAGAACTTTTCATTACGTGCTCTAGTAAGGACCACGGGTGACCATGAACCAATGATTTTAATCTAGGTAATGAGACAAGTGTTTAGGATTACTGAATAGTACTCATTCATATTAAAGAAACACTCTTATTTTCATGTGCAATCATTACTTTCATATCCGTTCGTTTCTGATCCTGTGAAGGATGATGCAAGTGGTGTGCAACAGATTAACTATTACGCATAATAACATGGGCTGTCCCTTCATTTGTTTTGACTTCCTACTTTATGCTCGAAAAAATTATCTTCAAGAACAACTCTGTATATTTCAATATATTCTCCTACGACCATTGGACAGCTGATAAAGTCCTGTGGATTGGTTTGATTTTTGCATGCAAATTTAAATGACTAAACAAATGACAAAACAACAACAACAACAAAAAAAACATTATCACCAACAGAACTGGGATAACTGTGCCTGTAAACCCATCTGTTTTTCTTATATAGTACGCTTACGCACATATTGTAGCCGTATCTCTAGAAACGCCCAGAATTCAATAAACATCCCTGGTATGTGCGCAACGTTGCCGCATTTTTAACATCCAAATATTTTATTTGATTAGAAAGAAACCAAACTGTTATGGGATCGACATTTTCGTGCGTGGTCTTCACACGATGAAACCTCCCGGCGCGTAACGCAGCGTGCAGTGGGAATTTGAATAGAGAGCAGCCCATTCATTGTGTCGCAAGAACATCTGCATCCCTGCCTCAAGGAGGCGCGCAGCGAGTCACGTGGTCGGCGCCACGCCTCGCTGCGTCTCCGTGCCGCCGCCGCCGCCGGCTGCGTGCGGGGCGCGGCGCGGCGCGGCGGGGCGTGGCGGGGAGCACGGACTTGGGAGAGCGGGCAGCGGAACTGGGCACTGCGTGTCGTGAAGGTCACCGTCGTGGAGACTGGAGAACTGGAGGTTAAACGCCATGCCAGGGATGTTGTCTTCCAAAACATCCCATTCCAGCCCCTGTAAAGGCGGCTCCACACATTCGTTATTCGGCGAACACCGAGCAACCGCTCGCCGAATCCCGAGTAGTGTGGATGAGTTGCTTGCTGTTTGCCGAGTGACGAACATTCGGGGTTCGCCCTACCCACCGCGTGTCGGTCTTTGGGCGCATCAAAGTGAGTGAATTCTGACCGGGAGGTCGTAGGTTCGAGTCCTGACGGCGGCAGGATTTTCGACACTAGCTTTTCAGCTAGGTCGAATTCAGTCGCTGTCTGGAGGAGAATTCTAGAGGCCGGCTGCACTGATCGGTAGTTTTCCGTGGTTTCTCCGATCATCCCCAGTGATGCGAATCCCAGAGTCGAAGTACCGCGTTCTTCTTTCCTGTTCTTCCACGCGAACGTTGCCGAGCCACTAATCCGCACTATTTCAAATATTCGTAGTTCTAGTTCGATTAAACTTGTAAAAATAATAATCAGTTCTTTACGATTACACAGAGGAAATTTTTTAAAGTTCCACAAATTAATTACTTGTCCAGAATATTTCCGAGTCCTATCATATATGACTTCTCACAAGTTCTAATTTCCGCGTGTTGTAAAAATAATTAAAGTCTAAACTGTTTGTGAATGTTCGAAATTCTATCAGTTCAATAATTAGTAGAGCTCCCTCGCGAAAAATAACAAGTTATACTTTTAACACACTGTAAATTATTCGGAGTCCAACGTTCCTCAATCTCACGAAAAATTACAAGTTCCAATTACACAAATTATTTATCCGCTAGCGACCCGCATAGCGTCACGACGTACGACAGAATGTGTATTTTTTATTGCTGATTAACCCTCCAGACATCGGCTTCCCTTTTCTACTGTTTTGTTAAAAAAAATCAGACATACTTCCGCAGTGGTAGACTACCGTTGCTCTCTCAAACCAATCCCCAAATCGTTTTGAAATCTGACTAGCCACACCGTCACTTTCAATGGCAGATGAATATTTATTTATCTTGACAACAACTTGGGCGCCGTTGCTAAGGCGCCATATTCCTATTTAATTACCCTAGCATTTCCACCCATTTACGACAAATAACATGAAATAAAAATGACCTACATATTGGCATGTCACACTCCTGTAATGAAAAATATGCCTTGCCTTTACGAGGTCTAATGACTATATCAGTTCACGTGCCCGAAAACACGAAATAATCAATGAATAGTACTAGTACTTATTAAAGTAATTAACATTATATTTCTCAAACCATTTTCTTTCGATGAGCAGACATCGAAGTTTAACTTTCTATTCTTTATCTCACCAGCACTCTTTGGTACACTTTTCCATGTTCGTTTATTAGATAAGACAAGTTAAACAGCATGGTTTTCGCCTCCAACTAATTATAAATTCTCAAGCAATAAATTAGCACCCTTCCGTGGGAACTGTTAAAATTAGATGGACACCAGGTGTAAAGTTTCACTAATTCACGTTCTCACAGGTTTTCGACTCTAGCCTCGAGTCTTTGGGTCATTCTTACACTATAAACACAATAACAGATGTGATCTATTGGAACGAAGGCACGTATGTAAACCATAATTATCTACATCTCCCTTTAAAATCTGTCGTTTACAGATCGCCCTGCTCTAGTAATCTGCTCTACATACATATGATAAAAGTGATAATGATCAATAGTCGTGGCACAATTTAAATTTAAAAAAATATAAAATTCAGTACTTTGATTTTCCATAAAGATTAAACAATTTCTCTGTATGTGAACTGCATTTCCGTTTTAATCTTTACCCAGCTCTTTTTTTCCCCTTCAAGTTCAGATCTGCCCTGTTCTAAAAATTAGCAGAACAAGTTTGATGTATAAAACATCTCCATCTTTTTTCCACCAAAATATTCGACAATCCAGGACAAAATTCAATTTTGAAAATAGTTATCTGTTCATCACTCTGATTCAATTTGTCCAGACTCAAACTATCTTCTTGACAATTCAGCTTTCTTCCAAGGTGGTTGTTCAGCCCGAATTACTCTCATCCGAGAGGCCTGCATCATCCAAATAGGGAAGCCATTTCTGAAACTTCTTCCGCAACCTGTAATCGCATTCGGAGTAATAGAGCTCATTAAAGGAAACGCGAGGCTAAATTGGCTGCTTTCCATTCCAGATCCGACGCAGTGGCTGTTGCTCCTCGACTGTGGCGAAGCAGTAGCGATGCCCAACATATGAGTTTTCGCCAGTGCGCCGTGCCTTAATCTTAATCTTGTTCGGATTTCCTCATTTCTTGTGGTTAGAAGCTAGGTGGCTCTGAGAGATGAAGTTTTAAGACACTCTTCCAAACTTTCTGTGAGAGAAACCGATTCGTACAATAACGTATTCGTCATAAAGGGAATGAATTGTAATTCACAGTTTTAGTATGTTTTTAATCTGTCATGTATTCATTATATGCGTTATTTCAAGCACTAGGTATGTTACGTAACTGGAAATTTTGATGGATAATGCATATTCACTTTTATAAAAAAAATATTTGTTTATTTACGTTAAAATATTACCCATTTTAATAAAAATGGTTGTGAATTATGGAAATAAATAATAGCGCGTCCAAGGGGACTTCAATTTCCTCAGAATCCGACGAGCCATATTTACAAATAGTTATTACTAATTGTCTGACTAATTTGCTAAAAAAATAATATCTCAATTTTATACGCAATAAATAATTCTAAAAATATTTTTTTTATTCAACGTGAATATGATTTGTAAAAAAATTAGACCACGATGACAGTGGATGTCGGTAAAGGAAGCACAAAATTGAAAATCAGGGACAACAAAATTGAGAATCAGGGACTCGAAATATCGGAGTTGAAGTAATTAAGAATCCACTAAATAATACCGATTTTAACTGAAACATCTAGTTTATTTCCCTTGTTAAAATGTTACATGCTACAAAAAATTCTGAATTGCCCAAAATAATTCATGGGAAACCGTCAAATTCATTATGATCTCGTACACCAACATCTTTCTCCCACATACTATCTACAAAATGCACTTAATAATATGTGACAATAATAAAGTGATTCTGTGCAACGTGTTCAATTATAACGTGATTCATATTTTGTTTAAACATTACGTTTTCTTAAAAAACTGCGGTTAAAAGTTGTGCGCATTCGACAACATTCGAAAATAATGCATTCTTGGTCGTTAAATCTCATAAGCAATATCTAGTTGTCGCAAAGTTTTGACCACACGTAATATGCGTGGTCAAAAATTTGCAGAATCTCGAATTATTTATGAAAATAAATGACGTTTTGATGATCTATGTGATAAAATCGCATGGATCTATCTCTAAGTTAATATTCGATCATTTACTAGAATACAGAACCCGAATAAATATGCTATATCGCCCAGTTTAAGATTTGGCCGTTCGGAGTTAGGTTTCAGATTGAAGCTTTGTTTTCACATTAACAACAATGATTTGACTAGGTGCGAATGACTCCTTTAGCACCGACACAGTGGTTGTCTTATAAGATAACGTGAGGTATAAGGAGGTGTGTGGTATAACACCGGAGATGAGATCTAAAGCTTGAAACACAAAAAGTGGTAACCGGAGTGTAACTGTGGAGAAGAAGAACCTGCACGGTCCCAAATGGAGGAGCCGTAGGCCGCGGAATGGTCGACCTTCAACTTCTTTGGTTGCGTACTCTCGTGTCGATCATCATTTACAAGTGAGAAACCCTCTCATTTCGTGTCTCATACATCACGTTTTATTACTGAAAGAGAACTGTGATTTTCACGATATTCCAGAGCGAAGAACAGGTATCGGTTTCCAAATCGTTTCTTGTTCTTTTTATGTCATGTTGTGTGTGCCAGGTTGCATTAGGAAGCAGTTAAACTTGTTCGCGTATGTAGGATACTAATTGAAATATTTATATGGCAATATTTTTGTAAATAATATTTTTGAATTTTTCATGAAAACGAGACAAAAGCTATGAGTAAAGTATATTTTTTTTAACTTATGAGTGCTACCTTTCGCAATATTATACTAGTACTAATTTCTTTTCTATAATCATAGCAAGTTTTCTTTGTGAATTATTGCCATTAAATCAACACAAATACAAGATGAGCACAGTCTTCCGCACAAGATATGTTTCATGGATTCTTCTGCGATTTCTCTTACCATTACTAAATGTCTGCATGACGCTGAGCGTCCCCACCGACCGTTACGACTACTCTATCTGTTTCATCAGCGGTAAAAATTGGGTTGGTGTGTTATGAACTCTTTGATGTGTCAAAGTTCATCAGTGAATCAATCAGGCTGCGAATTGACTCTTTTCTCAAAAGGAGGATGTTCAAAAGTTCGAGAGAAAGGAGGGAATAGAGATCATATTTGCTTATGAAGCACAGCGTAAGTAAATCTTAAAAAATGTCTTACAGAAATTTTCCTTTTCAATTTTCTTCATTTGAATTCCTTGATTTAAATATTTCAGTCTGGAAGTCTTGGATTTACAGGGGCGTCAACTGAGGTAGTGATTAGTCCCTTAAGTGTAGTGCATGTTTAATCATGGAAGGTGGCAGTCTTCTTCCCCCGCTGAATGATGAGATCAGGTGCTGACCTATGTTTTCCCGACCGGCTTTCTATGTTTTCCCTCATAAATGTATCTTCCCCAGCGGGGTACCCCTCTAGTTCGGATAAGTTCTTGGTTCCCAACTGATCTCCTGTCATGAAATACGGTGGTAGATGTAAATGTGGGTTTAAATTAGGGGTGAGGATAGAACAAGGAAGAGGAAGAAAAGATCGCACGTGGCCGTGACATAGTTCTTAGGGTAGTGCTTCAGTATTCGCCTGGTGGCGATCAAAGAAACCACAGAACACTGACAATCAGAGCAGACGGTCGCTAGAATTCTTCTCGGAAACGCTTGAGTGCGAACTAGCTATGTAACTAGTATCCAAAATCTTGCCACCATCGGGACTCGATGGTGACTTGAGGACACCTCAATTGTGTCTGCCAACTCACTCAATTGTGTCTCTCAACTGTCACTCAATTGAATGTGTCTCAATTGTGTGTCTCTCTCAAATGTGTCTTTCTCAAATGTGTCTCCCTCAATGGTGTCTCTCTCAATTGTGTATCTCTCAATTATCTCTCAACTGTACAAATACATTTTTTTTCTAATCTTGATAAAAAAATCCACTCTTTACCTTCAAAGCAAGACAAAAGGCCTTATCTATATGAGATTTTAAAGAGACTGCCACTAATCTCCCTTCTGATTCTTTAAGTAGAATAATGCTCTTGCAGATTTTCTCGAATATCTTGAAAGCCGTAAAGAAACCGATGAATGTTTACAAAAATGGTTTTCTAATTGCATTCGATAGCGCAATTCATTTTCGAACAACTATTTACTTATTCATTATTAGTGATTCCGGCCGCGTCACAAGCCAAGCTCATTTGTCCTGTAAGTGTAGTGCATGTTTGGCTGGGGGGATAGTGGTAATATTAACCCTCTGGATGGCGAGATCCGGCGCCGTCCTCCTGTCGGCTAGCGGAGATCTCCTACCAGCAGGACACCGCCTCTGCCTGGACAAGCCTTAGCTCCAGACCGGTATGTGTGGTAGTGTATGGCACCGTCCTGAATCTGTGGTAATCCTACCATCGTTGGTACTGGAACCCCAGGACCTTCCAATCTGAGGCACTGCGGTGACATCAATTGATACTGGGCCCCCCTTTAGGTTCGTCAATCGTTCAGGTGTTCGCCCTTAATAAGGTAACGTATTATTTGTCGTAACTCCTGACAGAAGAACAAAAAACGACTCCAATGTATCGTGAAGCTTTGCGATAAAGGATTGGTTATAAATATTTCCCCGTACCTCCAATTGACATTCCGGTCAGCGCATTTGAACAAAGGCTAAGATCTCTGTGGTCGATTTCCAGTAGCAGAAACATAAATATTTTTTATTACATAATATTTACGGGTGTTTACATCTAACCCCCTTTACACTTCACGAATCCAGCAACGTCATGTTCCTCAGCTAAAATTTCAAGAAAAAGACTACCATATGTTTGAGAACCTGCGTTACACCTTTGGATGGGTCGGTGTGTGCGATTGTCTGCATCCAGCACCACTGACGGGAAACGCCTCTGCCTACACGGAGAACCACTTCTCTCCGTATCCGCTCGCTGCTCATTTTCCTCCTTCGCGTGCTCGATCACTGATGCTGCTTAGCTCGTGGAGCAACACCTTTCACGGCCTCCTGGCTGCCTCGGGCAGGTGCGGCGTGGCAGGGCCGGTGCGGGAGCGTGCAAGCGGGGCGAGGCGAGGCGAGTGGGTTGGTCGGCAGATGCTCCAGCGAGCGGATACACCGAGTGCTCATCAAACCTGCGAACAGCGTAGCGTTGAGAGGGTTCATCGACTCACCTGTCCAGAAGAGCGAGTGGAGAATTGATTGATTGATTAATTTTTTTCGAGTTTCCGGGCGCGTCAACTGCTTTGGTCATTAGTCCCGTTAGTGTATTGCATGTTTTTCCTCGGGAGATGGTGGTGATCTTCCCCCGCTGGATGGCGAGATCCGGCGCCGACCTACCGTCGGCTAGTGGGGTTTCCCCTAACCAGGACTCTCCCACCAGCGGGGCACCGCCCCAGCCGGGACAAGCTCTAAGCTCCCGACCGGTCTCTCGGAATATGTGGTAGTGTAATGCATGTTGGTGTAAGTGTGTGTGTAAGGGGAGAGGATAGGACAAGGAAGAGGAAGGACAGATCGCGCGCGGTCCGTGGTCCGTTTGGTGGGTACTGCTCCGGCATTGGCATGGTGTTGATCGGAGAAACCACGGAAAACTACCGATCAGTGCAGCCGGCCGCTAGAATTCTCCTCCAGACAGCGACTGAATTCGACATAATTGAAAAGCTAGTGTCGAAAATCATGCTCCGTCAGGACTCGAACCTAGGACCTTCCGGTCAGAGGCGCTGCAGTGACATCAGTTGATGCACTGAGCTACCGCTCCTGGTGCGAGTGGAGAAGCTTTCGATGTTTACAATATCGATATATTTTAGTCCCGTTATCAATATTGTCGATCATACCGTTGGGTTTGTTTGTGCGTGTGTGATGAATGCCATACTTATTTCTGAACCTAGGCAAAGGATGGTGCAAACGCCTTTGTGCCTTCCACTTTCTTGAATAGGTGACCACAGAGAGGGTTTGAATTTGTATTCCATTGTATGGAGGACTGTAGGGGATGCTCACGAAGAGTGTATGATGATGAACTATGAATGATTATCTGCTTCAAATGAGAAACGTGCTGGTATTAGAATTCAATATATGGTGAAAAAGTTATAAAAAGACACGTTTTTTGCTGGTGTCGAACTGTCGAATCGAACCTTCGAATGCGTGTCTCTTGATAGACATTCCAAGTTTCTTGGTTTGCTTCCTCCCTGGGCGTCGAGGCCGGCTATATTGTAGTACTGTTACCAATTGTGCCGTACGGATTTCGATCCTGCAAGTATTCTGTTTCACTATCATTAATGTTTTTCTAATCTTTAAAATAAGAAAGTGACTGACTGGCTAACACATAAACGCAGGATCATTACTTCTGAAACCAGAAATGTAAAATTTGGAATGCAAGTTCTTATTAACATGTATGTAATAAAATAGGAAGGATTCTGTTCAGGATTCATCCTCTGAAAGGGAGGAATGAGGCATTGTTTCTTTTGGTAACTCTTCCTCCAACTATGCGTCGTATGTTTACCGCTGCGCCTTTGCAGCAAACAACAATGATAGCAGCAATCATGCCAGGAATCAGTGACAAGGAAGGGTTGCCGATCCGCTGGCCGAGATTGCTAAGGCAGTAGTGTCGTAGCAATCTCGGACCGAAGGGTCGCGGGTTGGAGTCCTGCCTCGGGCATGGTTGTATTGTGTTCGACCTTTCACCCTTTATCATTACCATATTGTTTCATCATCATAGTTACCATACCGTTTACTCAAATAGTGGTCGCTTATGACCTACATGTTGGTGCGACCTTAAATAACGAAGAAGGGGAAAAAAGGAAGGGTTGGGCAGGGTTATGCTGGGAATGATCGGGGCTTGGCATGGCAGGGCGGGAAGAAAGGACAGAACAGAATAGGGCGGGGCCAATTGGAGCGCTGTGGGATGAGGTGAAGGAGGGCGGGGACGTAACAGTGGAACGTGGCGGGCGTGTCGATTGTAAAAAAAAAATTAGTTTTTTACATTTTACACTATTGGTAGATCTCATTCCTTTTAATGTCCAATAGATGTTCGTGATACATAAATAACCGGACATCGCCGGCTTCTTTCTGCTAGCCGCTCATAAAGTGAAAAGTTGATCTTCCAATTTTTCACCTTTACGTGGCATCGAACGCGTCGCGTAGGCTGTCTCGCTGGCAAACGAGCGACCCGGCGAGTGGGCAGCGAGACGGACGCGCGGACCAACGCGAGGTCGGGGGCCGGGGGGCGAAAGGGGGCGGGGCGGAGGAGGGGCCGGTCGTTTCCACGTCGTGATCGCGTGCCCACGCGCTCGCCCCCCGCCCCCGTGCGAGACCGTTCGTCGGCCGCCGACCTGCAGCGCCTCGCCCTCCGCTCTTCGTCCTCTGGAGAAGATTACCCTCCCCGAGGGCGAACCAAGCCGCACAGGTTTCGCCACAGATATCATAAACTACACCGGCTCCGTGAAGCTCGGAGCCAGCATTGCTGCTGTGCTTTGCGGCGATTCGAACTCGGAGGTTCTAGGGTTCGTTTCCCGACTCTGGCTAGATAGCTAGGTCGACTTCAACCGCTGACTGGAAGACAGTTCTAGTGGGCGTCCGCTCTGATTGGTAGTTTTTCATGGTTTCTCCCATCAATACGAGGCGAATGCTGGAGCAGTATCCTAAGAAACGGGGCACGAACAGCGCGCGATCTTTCCTTCCTCTTCCTTCTCCTATCCTCACCTCTTACACAAACACACTAACATGCACTACACTACCACTCATGTCGGGAGCTTAGGGAATGTCCCAACTGGGAGCGAGCCCCGCTGGAGGGAGATACCTGGAGGTTGAAATCCCCCGAGCTGACGTGTAGGTCCGCATCAGATCTCACCATCCAACGGGGAAGGAATCACCATCACCTCCCGGGATTAACATTCACATAACGCGACTAATGAACAAACTAGTTAATGTGCCCGAAAAAATCAATCAATCCATAAGCTATTTTGTTAATGTCCCTTAGCTAACCCGGCTAAAAAGATAATGTAGAATCATCGTTATTTGAGGAAGTTAGGTGGAGGTTCCAGTGAAAAATGTTCGTTCTCATGAAAACGAGTTTTGCTCCTTCCGGGCGCGCAATTCAAACAGTCTACTTTGCATCGAAATGTCCACCGCAGCTGCAAAGGTTGAAGGGTAGAAAACAGCCTTTGAGAAAAGACCGGGCTGGCACAGTCACTTAGAAAAGAGAGGCGAAACCGATTGACCCGATACAGGAAGATCGTGATGTCTGCTTATGGCTCCCCCTCCCAAGCTCATTCCTTCTCAACCACACTGTACAGTACAGCTGCTCCCGGTGTGTCTGTCCGCGCAGAGTAATTGAATTGTGCTTGGAAACATCATGGAAGGCGAGTGCTCTCGAAAACCAGAATTTTATTCGAGAAAACGATTCCTCCTATAACGACAGGAATCTACACGCGTTTTGTCGGAATAATTGAGGGAGACCTTTAAAGGTAGCTCAGGCGCCTTTGTCCTTGGCAGGCCGTGCATATTCGAACGCATTGGTTAACGAAGAAAGAGTTATGTCGGTTTCTGAACGCGCATCCATCTTATTTAATTTAAATACTGCGATTTGAGTCTGTGATAAATCTGTTTCGTGATTCACAACATGTTCTTTTCAATACCACTAGAGCCCAGCCGAATCTTGGCCTTATATCACAGAGTACTGCCAGAATCTCGATTGATTGATAGATTTTTTCGTGTTTCCGGGTGCGTCAACTGCTTTGGTCATTAGTCCCGTTAGTGTAGTGCTTGTTTTTTCTTTGGAGATGGCGGTGATTTTCCCCTTGCTGGATGGTGAGATCCGGCACCGACCTACCGTCGGCTAGTGGGGTTTGCCCCTAACCATGACTCTATCACCAGAGGGGCACCGCCCCAGTCAGGACAAGCTCTAAGATCCCGACCGGTCTCCGGGAATATGTGGTAGTGTAGTGCAGGTTAGTGTAAGTGAGTGATAAAGGGGAGAGGAGAGGACAAGGAAGGGGAAGGACAGATAGTGCGCGGTCCGTGGCCCGTTTGGTAGGGTACTTCTCTGGCATTCGCCTGGTGTTGATCGGAGAAACCACGGAAAACTACCGATCAGAGCAGCCGGCCGGTAGAATTCTCCTCCAGAGAGCGACTGAATTCGACCTAGCTGAAAAGGTTCTGTCGAAAATCCTGCCGCCGTCAGGACTCGAACCTACGACCTTCCGGTCAAAAGCGCTGCGGTGATATCAGTTGATTGACGTCAGTTGATTTACTGAGCTACCGCTGCCGGCACAAGAATGTTGATAGAAAATTCGTCCATCGTATTGGGATATCCTCTACTATTAGCAAATTCGATCAACAGAACTAATTTTCAATAAATTCGTTCACCATCTTAGAATACCCTGTTACTTTTGTATCTTAAATGAATGGATTATTTCAGAAACTACGTAAGTCACATTTTTCCGGTTTTGACTTCTTAGTGCAGTTACAGCCTCTGTATGTATACGTATTGTTTGAGGATGCTCTACGATAAGTCAACAGATTCTGGATAATTTTTGGAAAGGCCTTTTAACGTCTTCTCTCACTGTTTGTGATATATAACCGCCGTCGATGTTATCTTTATCGAAACTGGAAAGTTACTCTTCACTGACTTACGTTGTTGCTGAAATAAACCATTCAAATATTCTCTCACAATATTATGCTCTCCGTACTCTCCACAATGACAATTCCTCTCCGCGTTAAGGATCCATCCATACACTCACTGCGGACCGGGTGCGGTAGCTCAGTGTATTAACTGATGTCACTGCCGTGTGTCTGACCAGGAGGTCCTAGGTTTGAGTTCTGACGGCGGCAGGATTTTAGACACTAGCTTGTGAGGTAGGTCGAATTCAGTCGCTGTCTGGAGGAGAACTCTAGCGGCCGGCTGTTCTGATCGGTACTTTTCAGTGGATTCTCCGATGAATACCAGGCGAATGCCGGAGCAGTAATCTTTCCTTCCTCTTCCTTGTCCTATCCTCTCCCCTTTCACACTCACTTACACTAACATGCACTACACTACCACATATTCCGGGAGACCGGTCGGGAGCTTAGAGCTTGACCCGGCTGGAGTGGTGCCCCGCTGCTGGGAGAGTCCTGGTTTGGGAGAAAACCCACTAGCCGACGGTAGGTTGGCGCCGGATCTCGCCATCAGCGGGGGAAGATCACCACCATCTCCCGAGGAAAAAACATGCACTACACTAACGAGATTAATGACCAATGCAGTTGACGCGCGCGGAATCACCAATCAACCAACTGGTGGGAGAGCCCTGGTTAGGGGAAACCCCACTGCCGACGGTAGTCGGCGCCGGATCTGCCATCCAGCGGGAAGACAACATGCACTAACTGCGGGACTAATGACCTAAGCTGTTACGCGCCCGGAATCACAACAAGGAGGAAACCCCACTAGCCGACGGTAGGTCGGCGCCGGATCTCGCCATCCAGCGGAAGAAGATCACCGCCATCTCCGAGGGAAAACATGCACTACACTGGCGGGACTAATGACCTAAGCTGTTGACGCGCCCCGGAATCACTAACCCAGCAACCAACCTCCCTGCGGGCCGGCGTTCGCGCGCGGGTGCCGGCCTGCCGTGGACCAGTGGCTCGGGTAGAGGTTTCGCGGGCGAGGAATGCGGCGGCTGCGTACTTCCCTGTGCGCCGGGGGCCGGGCCCCAGGTTTCGCGTGCCGCGATGCGAGACCCCGCCCCTCCCGCGCACTTCCCGCTCGCCGCGCTAATGCCAAACCCGTGTTCCACTCCGCGGAGACTTCAACAGCGCCCCGGGCGAAGATATGCGGGAAACCAAACGCCCCGGGCCAAGTCCGACTGGCTCCAGGGAAGGCGAGAAATGCTAATGGTAAGAGTGGAAGAGAAAATGTCGTTTCTCGACAAAATCGAGATTTCCGGATTGGAATGTGTTTCTTGATTGCTTGAGATACGTTTTCTTCTTGGGAATTTTATTTCTGGCAACGTTTTTGGAGAAAGTGTTGTTTTATGTACCCTTTCCTACAATTAGTTCCAGGAACAATGTCTGGTACTAGTTATTGACTGATTAATGCGTTTGGACACGACAATAGCATTCCTTCGTTCCGTTAGTTTAGTAAAAGTTGTATCTCCAGAGGTGACAGTTCTTCCCCCCCCCCACAGTAAGATGAGATCCGGCGTCAACCTAAACGCCCTCTTGAGGAGATTTACTCAGTTATTTGCCCCACACGGCACCGCCCCAGCTAGGACAGTCCAGGCGGGACAGGACAGGACAAGCTACTAGCACGCGACCATCTCCAGGCATGTGTAGTGCGTGTGTATGTTAGGGGAGGAGTGGAGACAAAGATTTGGCGGTCCATTTTTAGAGAACTACTCCTGAATTCGCCTGGTATTGATCGGGGAAACCACGGAAAATTAGGGATCAGAGCAGCGGGCTGTTAGAATTCTCCGGACAGTGGCAGAATTCGACCTAGCTCAAAACATTTTGGTAGTGCAGAAAGAATGGGGATGTGCAGCCGAGGTGTTTCAGCGTTTTTTATATACTATCAAATTAAAAACGTAATTATAAAACTAATTTTCTTTGAGAAGTTTTCCCCCCGAGTATTCTTTCTTTTCTAGCACACAGTTCAGGATAGGTGAAAATGTTTTTCAAAATTCAACTTACGTGAAGGTTCATGCCAATGGAATTTTACTTTTAATTTAATTTTAATTTATTTATCATAAATATCAGTAAAAAATCTGTGATGTAAGGCGAGAAATGCAATCTGTACTTATTCTCTTCAGCTTGAGAATCCTCTATTTTAGCACAGTTGATTTATTGTATGACTGAAGGCACCAGTGAAAGTGTTTGGCAGTATTTCAACACTAGAAATGTTCTTTCCGGAGTACCTAAATGCTTATTTTCAGCGGTAAACGAACTGCAGGCTTGATTTGATCGTATTGATGACAAAAATGACACTCGACTCTTGTCCTCTCGCAACAAGAGAAAAGAGATCTGTAAAAAACGTGCGTATAATGAAGCTACATTTATGTCCAGAAGCAAAGTAAGGGCCATCTCCACATTGGCTCAAGGGAAACTGAAAGAAAAAAAATTACTGAGATAGTTGAAGACAACAGCTGTTGGCGGTATTCCTCCCTTCCTGTAACATGAGATTCGGCAGCCATCTACTCGTCGGCTTGAGGGATTCCCCTCCTTCCGTATGTCTTCTGTTGCCATTTCAGCGCCTGTGACCGGGAGGTCCTAGGTTTACGGCGGCGGAGTTTCGTCATCAGCTAAATTGATCAAATTCACCCATCGTCTGGAGTAGAATCCTAGCAGGCGGTAGCCCTGATCGGTAGTTTTCCGTGGTTTCCACGATCAATATCAGGCGAATGCCGGAGTAATACTCTAATAAGTCATGTGCGAACAACTTTCCTCATCCTTGATTTCTCCTCATACCTTGTACCCTCATGTACACGCACTACACTATATTACTCAGTCGGGAGCGTACAGCGTATCGCGGCTGGGGCGATGCTCCGCTGGCAGAGGTACCAGAAAGGTGGGAAAACCTCAAGCCGTTGTGTAGGTCGGCACCGAATCTCATGTTCCAGCAGGAGAGGAACATCGCCAACTCCCGGGACATAACATGCACTACAATTACGAGACTAATTAGCACAGCGGTTACTACGCTCGGAAACACTAAATGTAGCTTCTCTATGCGCACGTTTTGTTGAGGTCTCTTTTTGTTTGAGTGGTAGCAGTAGACCTGAGGGTGAGTCTCTAATTTGTTAGCAATGCAGAAAAATGGAATCTGTCGTTCGTTTATCGTTGCAAATAGTTTTTCTAAAACTTGGGAACGAAAATGTCTAGTTTTTCAAATGTTGTCTCCCGCTTTCCTAAATTATTATTATTATTATCATTATTATTATTATTATTATTATTATTGTTGTTGTTGTTGTTTTAACTTTTAACTATTTATCGTTAAAATGTTGGGATGGATTCTGGTACTCAAGAAAACGTGCGCAAAAATTCTTCTCCTCTACACGTCATATACAGTACTGTTTTTTGACCAAATAAATCAATAAATCAAACAAAATAATCAATCAATCTTATACGAAAATTCTGATAGAGATGGTTTTTTCCGACAGTCTTCCACCCCACAGCGGCCGAGCACATTGCGTTTCTCGGCCGGTGTCAGTAGCGAGTTTTAACGCCACGCCTAAGGTAGCGACGTTATGCACTAATAGTCACGTGACGGACCTTCAAGTCACAACGTCTTACCTTAGGCCTAAGGTACGACCTTATACCTTCATTAATAGTGCACGCCTATAGGAGTCCCTACAAGCTGCAAAATGGCCGCCTAAAAACAGGAAACGTTGGGGATTTTTCCATATCTGACAAACCGATTCTTGTATGTGAGGCCGTTACAATTATTCCTTACTAACTCGACAACGTTGGCAAGAATTAACGGGAAATGTTGGAGAAGTTACAGCAAAGAAATTCGCGAAAAGAAGTTGAAATCATATCTTTGAGATAGGTTATGCCTTACTCTCATAATGAACACTGAAAATATTTCCTATGTTCTCAAGAACAGTCGATTCAAAATTCCAGACTGCACACTCATCGCAGAGGGCCACAAAATCTGAAACTCCGAACTCAATGTGTATTTATTATACTCTTGTCTCGTATCTTGGTTTAAAATCTCACTGCTAGCCTAGACTCTCTGATATGTTACGCAACCTTTTTTTCTTTTTTGGTTATTTAAGGTCGCATCAACATCTAAGTCATTAGCGACCATTATTCGAGATACCGATATGGTAACTATGAAGATGAAACAATATGGTACGGGGAGAAAGAACGAACACAAATGCAACCATGCTCGAGGCGGGATTCGGACCCGCAACCTTTCGGTTCGAGATCGCTCCGACACTATTGCCTTAGAGATCTCGGCCACCGGATCGGCTGCAACTTCTTTGTTCAACGCTTGAAACGTTTCTTTTTTTTTTTATGATGCATACCGCAATGTCGCAATTGCTATAACTCCACTGAACGTTGTTCATTATAACCGTATAAAGTCGTTAGTCACGTGATCAATGGAGTTTAAGGTTGTCTCCTTGCGCCTGGCGCTAAAACTCCCCAGTCTAAAAAAGCCCAGTCCGGGCGGGGCGTGGGGGCGTGGGGGCGTGGGCGGCGCCCCTGCGGGTTGCCGCGGAGGCCATGTGTGGCACGCGCCGCCCCGCACCGCGGCCCGCCCACCGACCGCCGACCGGTCCTCGCGCCCCCGCCCCCGCCCCCGCCCCGCCCTCGCCCCGCCCCGCCGACCGAATCGGGAGCGACGCCGCCGCCACCGCAGCGAGCAAGGACCGGCCGCGACCCACGTACAGTGGCTACGAATGAAATGTCAAAACACCAAACATATTCAATAAAGTAGTTATTAACATAAGGTCGGTTAAACCAAATAACCAATCATGGCTGATATTTGATATGGGCCGCATGTCGTCATATATTTTTCGTAATACATACTTTCTTGTAAGACCTAAATCATAGAAATAAGAAAATTCCTTTTTTGGAATAGAAGTACTCATGAGTCATTTTTGATAGAAATACTAGCAATTTATTTAGATTGTTTTTAGGAAACAGTAGATTGTTAAATAACGTTAAGATGACCTTAATAAACGTCAAGATTGGTTTTTCGCTTTGTCTGTTGGTTTGCGTTCAATCGATTAAAAGAACAACTTATCAACACATTTTCAAGACTGTGCGGGTGAGATGCTTTGCCCGTCATATTTTCTGAGCTAAAATGCCTTTCCCTCTGTAGGCTTTCCAGCGGTGAAAAAGAACCAGGACATGATGGTCGAAACGACATCATCACAGTCTTTCAGACAGCAAAAACCGGGAGCATTAATATGGCTCAAGCAGTTAGTTTAAGAATTGAAGGAGTTGGATTCAAAAAGTCCACGTCCCATTCTGGCAAAAAGTGTTGCTTTCTGGCATTACCATCATGCGGTTCCCATTTTTCAGATTGAGTCCTTGTTAATAGTTTTCAGTTTTCACAACAAATAGTATTGATTGATTAATTTTGTCGTGTTTCCGGGCGCGTCAACTGCTTCGGTCATTAGTCCCATTAGTGTAGTGCATGTTTTTTTCTCGGGAGTTGGCGGTGAACTTCCCCCGCTGGATGGCGAGATCCGGCGCCGACCTACCGTCGGCTAGTGGGGTTTCCTCTAATCAGGACTCTCCCACCAGCGGGGCACCGCCCCAGCCGGGACCAGCTCTGAGCTCCCGACCGTTCTCCCGGAATATGTGGTAGTGTAGTGCATTTTAGTGTGTGTGTGTGTGTGTGTGTGTGTGTGTGTGTGTGTGTGTGTGTAAGGGGAGAGGATAGGACACGGAAGAGGAAGAACCAATCGCGCGCGGTCCGTGGCCCGTCTGGTAGGGTACTGCTCCGGCATTCGCCCACAACAAATAGTACAATAAGATAATAAAGTTGGTTGTATTTTCGTTAATTTAATGGTAATTACAGACAGGTTTTACCTAACACCCATTTCAGCCGGAAATGGCAAAAGACTAACTACCTCCTGCATAAGCGCGGCGTTCAGGGTCCACCCCTTTTTTTTCCCGGTCCACGTGGCGAGGCCTCCGGATCACGGGCGCAGATTGGATCTCCGTCGCCCTGCTCCTGGCCGGGCGGCGCCGCGCAGCGCCGCGCTGTCCGGCAGCCGTCCGGCGGCCTGGTGCGCGCTGCCCGCAGCCGCTGCCCCTGCGCGCCGCTATCGGGGATCTGAGCCACCGCGCCCCTTTGTCCGCCGCACGGCGGCCGCCGCGCCATGACTTATGGCCTCGCTGTCGATACCGGGACCTTATTAGAGCGCTCGGGAAGCTCAACATATTGAATACCAATCTAGGACTTGGATTTCTTGAAATGTCGCGATTTTTTATGCGTGGAATTTGTTATCTCGAATTTGTTGTTGTCTCGAACTTGTTGATGTCTCGAATTTGTTGATGTCTCGAATTTGTTGATGTCTCGAATTTGTTGATGTCTCGAATTGTTGATGTCTCGAATTTGTTGTGTCCGAATTTGTTGATGTCTCAATTTGTTGATGTCTCGAATTTGTTGATGTCTCGAATTTGTTGATGTCTCGAATTTGTTGATGTCTCGAATTTGTTGATGTCTCGAATTTGTTGATGTCTCGAATTTGTTGATGTCATGTCCCGAATTTGTTGATAACACATATTTCTATATAATGCGAATATCTTGATGACTTGTACATTTTTAATAAATAATTTCTTATTTTCTAAACAATTTTGAATAACAATTTCTAATTTTTTGAATTTTTTAATACATGGAAAATCTAGTATATATGTCAAATTTCTTGAAATATTGAATTTCTGCCCACATCAAATTTCTTTAGAAATCGAATTTCTTGATACCTGGACTTTTATTTTTTCGATTTTGCCGTTGTATGGTCGGAAACTGAAATCTTACAATTTGAAATTGTTGATACTTCGAACGGCGTCCCATGCCTTAGATTAGTGATATCCATCTTTTCTCAGACGAGTATAAGTTTTCGCCAAAGGTATGATAGCGAATATTCGGAAAACGACATTCGCCGTTATTGATGGTATGCTGCAAAAAGTGAAGTTGGGATACAACCTAATTTTTTTTTAAACTGTAAATGCAATGGCCCGACTATTGATACCGGGGATAATTAATTATTTAAGTGCAGTGAAATCTCCATTTCTCGAATTTGGTGATGTCCCATACATTTACACACTTTCTTATTTTACAGTTCAAAACATTCTCCATCTTAGGCTGGTTCGTGATACGTTTATTCGTACACCCACTTTTATTGTACCGTATTGCGAATGGTCTTTTATCTTAGGCTGATTCTTAGCTTAGAAATGGATAAATCGATATATTCCATAACTCAATTTTTTCTTCTCCCACCTGGATGTTGAGGTTCCAAGAGCAAACCTTGTACATCTCGTATATGAAACGGAAAAAGATATGCAATAGAATATTATTTTTACTTATCGAGATACACTTTTTAATCCATGTTCCCTACGTATTAGGAAGGGAAAGGAATCGGAAATCATTCGAGATAGGAGGTAAAATTCCTTATGTCAGGTGATCAAGATTGCACGGAATCTTTCTATATAGATACCAAATATTTCGTATTTTCTAAAAGTGCTTCTTCATGCTATTGAAACTCCAAAATATGGCTGTACTTTTAATTTCAATTTTAACGATCCCCTAATGTGAACTACTTTGAACAAACAGTTGTAGCCATTAAATTTGACAGTAGTCACCCTACTTTTGAGGTCTCAACAATTTCCCAAAAAGAAGATAAGGTCATTTCATCGATGACTATGAACATCATCGTTGTTGACATACATGATGAGAGTATAAACTTTGTAAATAAAAAATTCACAAAGATTTCTATTTATAGATGGTGGATTCTGATGCAATAACTACTTAATACGCGTTCATGGTGTATTGGTCCAGCGTGAAGCACATTAAACAGCATCTGTAAATGCAAAACATGTCTTTTTCTAATTCAAGAGCAAATATAACGACATTCTGTTGTTATATTTGCTTTTTATGTGAAGTTTCTTTCTGTTACCTCTTTGCTTTTCCCAAATATGATCATATTAGTCACTAATTAATGTAACGACTTCGTAATATAATGGAAGAAATCCAGAATAATCTCTAAGTCTCAAATTTAAGTTGGGAAATGACTCGAGTTAAAGGATATTTCGACCTATCGACGCCACAGTCACCGAAAACACAAATGTGACAGGAAATTAATAAATTTAAGATGCCCAGGTTCCCTCAGATTTCTCTGTATTCCATTGAGGTCCTGGTTTCCAAGAATGGCCCATAACACATTGCATTTTGATCCGTGAAAATACAGGTTCAGTGCCGATAGCGTTCTTCAGTATTGCTTTGCTTGTAAATGGTACTTTGAGCCCTGCACCCAATACATACCTTACGATTGGGACCGCCTTGCACTGCAATGAAATATATGGCTACAATTCAATTGAAAGTTAATAAAAATATTGTTGTGTATGAAAATATCTTTTACTGACTTACTGTATTTTTCTTTACTGACTTAGGTCTTCATTATGCTGTGTCAATCTAACGCTTTTTAATATCAATTTTTGATAGAAACATCGTATTGATTTTGATCATCTCCATTCCTACAACCTTCTCAATAAAACTTTTTATGTTACATGCTCAGCAAAAGTCCTTACATGAAACAATAAACGGTACAATTATCTCTGGAAAGACACGGGATACCTTTTTATCACAGATCCTGATCTTAGGCACCATAAAGAATGAGTGTCGGCTTCTTAAATCTTATCTTGTACAACGATCAAGAAGGGTTACTTAAATGACTATGTTCATCGCAGTACTACACCACTTTTATGTTAATTGAAAGTAACAATACATTTTAATTGAGTCGTATCGCATTATGATGAGGCACTGACTGGATAGGACCCTTCTAGTGAGGACACGTATTTTTATTATTACAAAATATCTTGTGAAAATGGGAAAAATTAACGAGAAAGGGTGTCTTTTAATTTGACGCTTGCCAAATTAGATGCTTGAGCTTCAGGAGTCAATAACTGGGTGTCTGCATCGCTTCAGGTTCTTATGAGACTTGCATCGTCTTCACCTTCACCGCCGCCACAGCCACCATCGCCACCTCCGGTGCTACAACAGTTCTCTGCACGCAAGCGTCGAAACAAAGGAGACCACGCACGCATCACATAATCACCATTGCAGCCATGACCCTCGCCTTCACGAAAAGGTATCGCACCTTTGCCAGTATTATAGAAGTAACCGAGAACCATTTTAAGAGAACAACATTCATAATTTTAAATTCCCTGGACCACTTATAGGATTTTTTTTAAAAGATTAATTTATTTGTAGATTAATGGTCAGATAATTTTCATTTTTATTTATTTATTTATTTAACGTCAAAAAACAGTTAAAACTGCGTATTTTCAAAATTCTATGATCCCTACTCTAAGTCATATACTACTTGAATTTTGAATGAAAAAATGAAAAAGAAATTATTAACACCTTGGGTATTAATACACAAACAATACATATAATACATAAAAATACATAGAATTGCTTTATTTGAAAAAGAAACAAAAGCATTAATCGTTTATTTTTAGATAAAATATTTATTGTAATAGGCATTCAGGTTTAATTTACTAATTAAGATAAAAAAGGAGTTGTAGTCTACCTACAAAACATAATTATAAATTTCTTAGCGGAGAAAACCTGTTCATTACGGGTTAGCAACCCAGAATCTTCTTATTTTTATCACTCTCCCTAACTACTAGCAAGAAAGAAAAGATCTACTTCTAACAAAATATTTATTATTTTCCTCACACTTTCACTTAAGTACATCACCCAATTCAAATGAGTTAAACGTAAATTCCTCAGAGACAAAATTCAGCTACCTTAATTCATGCAAAATTATCGCAGAGTAGAATAAATTCGCTATAAATATAGTAACTCTTAACACCTACCACCCCAATTAAAAAGTTTCTCATAAGGTTTCTCCAACAACAAACAATTATTGTAAATTGTCGTCCTAAATTAATAAGGCGTATTATAACTTGTAAATAAATTTAGTGCTGATTGATTTGATTATATTTCTCGTGTTTCCGGGCACGTCAACTGCTTTGGTCATTAGTCCCGTTTGTGTATTGCATGTTTTTTTCGCGGGAGATGGCGGTGATCTTCCCCTGCTGGATGGTGAGATCCGGCATCGACCTACCGTCGGCTAGTGGGGTTTCCCCCTAAACCAGGACTCTCCCACCACCGAAGCACCGCTCCAGCCGGGACAAGCACTAAGCTCCCAACCGGTCTCCTGGAATATGTGGTAGTGTACTGCATGTTAGTGTGTGTGTACGTAAGGAGTAGGATATGTCAAGGAAGAGGAAGGAGAGATCGCGCGCGGTCCGTGACCCGTTTGTTAGGGTACTGCTCCGGCATTCGCCTGGTGTTGATCGGAGAAACCACTACCGATCAGAGCAGACGGCCGGTAGAATTCTCCTCCAGACAGCGACTGAATTCGACCTAGCTGAAAAGTTAGTGTCGAAAATCCTGCCGCCGTCAGAACTCGAACCTAGGACCTCCCGGTCAGAGGCGCTGCAGTGACATCAGTTGATACACTGAGCTACCGCTCCCGGATCTTGGAATATATAATATTATATATTTCATGTGTATATACAGATACTAGTACTAAACTCGGATTTGCCAATGCGCGGCACTAGGGGCGATTCGCCCGACACACGAAGTCTCCCTCATCCCTTCCTGCGGCCTTTTCCCCTCCGTGCCGCACCGCACCGCGCCAGCCGCGCCCAAGACGTCCTCAACATCCTCAACCTCATCCTCCCGCACTTGCTCACTCCCACGTTGGATTCTCCGTCCCCAGCTCGTGCTGTTGACGTCCTCAACTTTCTCATCCACTCCGCAAATGCCAGAACAATGGGGGATCTGCTTGGCTCGTCATTGATAAAATGTCTTCCAACACCTAAGTTCGTGGGTACAAACGAAGAAATAGAGCCAAGGGAGTAACCTTTATCTTCGATTCATTGATTATTTCGTGCTTCTGGGCAACTCAACGGTTGTGGTCATTAGTCCCGTAAGTGTAGTGCATACTTTTTAATCAAGGCAGGTGTTCTTCCCCAGCTGGCGTCGATCTACAAGTCGACTTGAGGGGTTTTCTTCATCCAGATTTTCTCCATAACCCATTAGCGAGGCATTTCCTCAGCTAGGGAGTAGCTCTAAATTCCCGACTGGATGGAAGGTATTTGCAAGTAAGGGGTGAGGATAGGATAAGGAAGAGGCAGGAAAGATGGCGCCATCTCGTTTGCGGCTTGGCGTTGTCGCTCTCCATTTAACGGCCGCGGCGAGAGAATCGCTACTGCGCACCGTAGCGATTCGATTCCTTCACGTTACGCTCAGGGATACGGGCCAAAAGGCTTTTCGTGTTTAGAGACCCAAATTTCAATGCCCCGTGCCAGTGCAGGCGATAGGCACGAGCTGACCGGGCGATCGCCCGGGGCCCCGCAAATCAAGAGGCCCCCAATGATGGGACTGATGGAAATGAAGTAAAAGAAATTACAACTCAAGGAAATCGTTATTGTATTTTTATGTCACAGTGCAGTTGTCTGGTTTTCCATAAAATATTCAATTATATTTTTTTTACCTTAAATAGTTAACTATAGTCATTACTTTAAGGTAGAGACAGGGAGCGTTAGCTCAGTGCATCAACTAATGTCACTGCAGCGCCTATGACAGGGGGGTCCTAGGTTCCAGTCCTGACGGCGGCAGGATTTTCGACACTAGCTTTTCAGTCGCTGTCTGGAGGAGAATACTAGCGGCCGGCTGCTCTGATCGGTAGTTTTGCGTGGTTTCTCCGATCATCACCAGGCGAATGCCGGAGCAGTACCCTAACAAGCGGGCCACGAATCGCGCGCGATCTGTCCTTCCTCTTCCTTGTCCTATCCTCTTCCCTTACACACACACTTACACTAACATGCACTACGCTACCACATATCCTGGGAGACCGGTCGGGAGCTTAGAGCTTGCCCCGGCTGAGGCGGTGCCCCACCGCTGGTGGGAGAGTTCTGGTTAGGGGGAAACCCCACTAGCCGACGGTAGGTCAGCGCCGGATCTCGCCATCCAGCGGGGAATATCACCTCCATCTCCCGAAAAAATGCCCTATACTAACGGGACTAATGACCACAGTAGTTGACGCGCCCGGAAACTCGAAAAAATCAATTGATCGATTTAAGGTAGAACTCTATGAAATGAATGAAATGTCGATAAACTTTAAAATAGGTTGTTGAAATTCATATTAATTATTTCATATATTTAAGAAGTGATTTTATTAAACACATCGAAATGTTTTAGCGTTTTAAACTCATCGTGGGAATTGTATTATTTTTTCACTCAATAATTTTACGTAAAACTATAATTTGACATATTTTTGCAAAACTTCTTTCTAGCTTTAACAACATTTTTGTTATTTGTTGAAATAAATAAAATAACTCAGTTTCTTGATACAACATTCATGTTTTTACTTTGTTTCAGGCGATGTGGGGGTGTTCCACGTTTCACTATTGCCCCGGGCCGAAAATTGTCTAGTTCCGGCATTGACTAGACCCTAAAACAGAGGTTTTCAAACTGTGCATCGCGGCTCCTAGAGGTGTCGGGGCCATACGGTAGGAGCGTCGCGGTGAATTATTAAAAATGATCTTTTGATTTGATTTTCTTCAATCCTTGTCATTTATATATTTTGTACTGTCATACTATATGATATTTGTAATGTATATGATTTATTTTACTAAATAACTCTGGATTAACTCAACCTGGCGAGTTCTTTACAAATAACCTATTATGTCACTTATTCATTTCTGTTGAATATTTAGTAGGTCTATATGAACCCCTATATTCGAAATTTATTGTTACCAGAGGAGCCGGGAAAAGTTTTGTTTATGTCAAGGGAGCCGTGGAGGAAAAAAGTTTGAAAACCCATGCCCTAAAAGTATGAACATAAGACTTTTCGACTTGGCGTCGTTCTCCATGTAACGGCGCGACGAGAGAATCGCTACGGCGCAGCGTAGCGAACCGATTCCTTCACGTTACCCACGCTCAGTGATATGAGCCAAAAGCAGTGGCGAATTCGCCGATACACCGCGTATACCGCCGATATACCTAGTAATTTGAAATGTATAAGAAATATTTAATAAGAAATATTTTATAATCCTCTAAAAGGTTATTGAGATTTTGAAAACTTTAAAACATGTGGGAAAAGAAATGTTTTGATACCGAGAGCCAGTCAGTCTTCCGCATCGGTTAGCGCTATGAAGTGCGTTAGTGTGAGAAGTTTCAAACAGTTCTAAATGCTGTCCAGACAAGTCGGCGAAGTCACCGCATGCCAACCGCGATAACCTAGGTCTCTTAATGTTTCAACGGTGGGGAGAGAGGAGGATGCGCGTCCGAACGATAAGTAGGCACCGCAAAATATTGCGGTGAATAGTCCTTCTCTCGTCGTTCGTAAGTTATGCTTCTCTCAAGTTTTTGTGAAAATGGAGTGTGTTAATGATCCAGAAATTGTTTGTGTAATTGTCTTATAGAACAATTATTAAGAACGGAATTTCATAGACCGGGAGCGGTAGCTCAGTGCATCAACTGATATCACTGCAGCGCCTCTGACCGGAAGGTCCTAGGTTCGAGTCCTGATGGCAGCGGGATTTTCGACACTAGCTTTTCAGCTAAGTCGAACTCAGTCGCTGTTTGGAGGAGAATTCTAGTGGCCAGCTGCTCTGATCGGTAGTTTTCCGTGGTTTCTCCAATCAACACCAGGCGAGTGCCGGAGCAGTATCCTACCAAACGGACCAGGGACCGCGCGCGATCTATCCTTCCTCTTCCTTGTCCTCTCTTCTCCTCTTACACACACACTTACACTGACATGCACTACACTACAACATACTTCGGGAGACCGGTCGGGAGCTTAGAGCTTGTCCCGGCTGGGGCGGTGCCCCGCTGGTGGGAGAGTCCTGGTTAGGGGGAAACCCCATTAGCCGACGGTAGGTCGGCGCCAGATCTCGCCATCCAGCGGGGGAAGATCACCACCATTTCCCGAGAAAAAACATGCACTACACTAACGGGACTAATGACCTAAGCAGTTGACGCGCCGGGAAACACGAAAAAATCAATCAATCATAGTATTGGGATTTCAGAAAAGCTTAAAATAAAAGACAGCGGTAGAGGTAGCTTCCAGAAAGTGCGGTATACTTGAAATAATGTTCAGGATTTGCCACTGGCCAAAAGGCTATTCGCGTTAAGAGTCCCGAATTTCAATTCGCCGTGCCCCTTCGCGCCCGCGAGCACCGAGTCGGAGGCTTGCTGAGAGTCCGGGCGCCACCCGCGCGCGATAAGATAGCGCGAGTGGCGAGCGGGGAAGGGGTGGGGAGCGCGACGAAAAAACGGCCCCACCGCACGCGCACGCACACGAACACGCACGCTCCTTCGCCTTCGCATTTGCGTGCTATCGCCTCGCCGCGTCGCGGCGCCCGCTCCCGACTTGGCCCTGGACAAACAAGATATAACCGTTTCGTGAAATCGTGAGGCGAGCCCTCGCCCGTAATGGCAAGGATTTAGAGGTTGCGATGAATCAATGCATGTATTGTTGTAAAAATGTTGTAAAAAGTGCCAGTGAAGGGTAATGTGACGCTGAGGGGTATTAACTTATATTAAAATAATAATGGAACTTTATTCATTAAGATTCAAGATACAAAAGAGAACTTTCTATTTACTACATCATGTGTAATGAGGAATAAACCGTTCAACCGATTTTCTTCAAAATGGATATTCCCCTATCAATCTGGCTGGTGTCGTGGCCTCTTGAATTTTAAACCGATATTTTAATTTTGGGAGATACTTTACATGAAGCCCCCTGGTCATTTTCAAAATGTTCAAAAAAATGTTTTCATCGTTTTTTATTAAATTTTGTTGTTGAATATTGAGAATGGCATTTAAGAGGACGGTGCGGTCTCATTTTGGGTGAAAAATTTGAATTTTTGAAAATCAAAACTTTTTCGGCGCTTTCCTACAACTACAATTATGAAGATAGAGATTCTTTCCCTTGATGAAATCTGTTGCTTAAAAAAAAGATTTTGAAATAAAGTCATGTACAATTTTTCGAAAATAGTACTTTTCGCGTAATTTTGCATAAAAATACGGCGAGAAAGTACGTACTGTTTTAGCACCACTGGTTTTATGAAGTTGCAAAGCACAAATAAAACTTTCTAACATGAAAATACCCGCCAGTGGAACCATGTTAAGCTAGAAAAAGAAATAATGTAAATAATAGGAATTATGGGGTTAAAGCACTTTCCTCCATTTTTATTATTATTATTATTATTATTATTATTATTATTATTATTATTATTATTATTATTATTTTCATACTTTTCATCATCTTGAATAGTTGAATATGATTTGGGGGGAGGTTTAGTTTTATTCTCCCTTTCAAAATTCAAAATTTAAGTAGTATATGACTTAGTGTAGGGATCACAGAATTTTGAAAATGTGCACACAATTCACTTTTCCCCATAGCACGTCATACGCAGTTTTTAACTGTTTTTTTTTGACGTAAAATAAATAAATAAATAAGTTACAATAATTCAACACGAATATAGATTATGCTAAGTAAGTTTATATTGATCATTTATTCCAATTTATTAAGTTGATTATGAGATTAGCAAGATGCTTTTACTTTCAGTTTTTCTGATTCGTCACAAATCACTTTTTGGATACGGACTATACTTACTATCTATTATGTCACATTAGGAGATTTCAAAGTGAACGATTTGTCACAACTCCGGATGGCGCTTCGTGTTATCGCTGGGCTGTATTTCACTCACACTTACCCATCTGTCTCGGCTGTTTTCGAAATAGACGGTGATGGCCAACCTCTCGCGAGTTTGTGATCGGGCAATCATTTTCCCTTAGAGATAAATAGAAGTCGTTTTTGTGTGTGGGACGTACTCATTTAAAACTAACCCTTTTTGATACATTTGGAAAGATTTTTCGAACAAAAATGGACGAATTCGTTTGTCTCCCTTCCTTTTAGTATGCGTTCACTAAAGAGTATTCAATGGCAATGCAGGTGTTTGGAATTTCAAGGTAGTAGCCCTACGTCACTATTTTGTATAAGATGAGAAATATCAAGTCCATGTTTTCTTCTCTGTAAGTGTATTTATGTAAGTATATATGTAACTGTGAACAAAGAAGCATTTTTTTAATTGCCAATGTGGGCTTTTTAGGGTCCTTAACTCTCTCAGCTGTAGAATAATGCAATAAACAGTTGGGTTACAACTACGAAATGGTTAACACACGCGGTTCTTAAGGAGAGAAATCTGGATTCAAACACCTCTAGAGCAGTTTTTGGGTTTTATCTTGTTATGTTTTATTCAGAGAGCTCCTGAAATCCATACATTCTCCTTACCAAAGACTATCAACCTGCATCCGCAAAAATGCTGCTCAGCAATATCACACATATTAGTTTACCCAAACGTGCACGCGCGAAGCTCACCTGCTTATTGAGCAATAAATAAAGTACCATTGTCTATCACTGCAAGAAATTAAATATTTCAACGAAAAACGTTTTCTCGAATACTGCCATAACATAGTGTATTATATACGGATGCACAGTATCATCAGTTCCTTACATACCAAGAAAATATAAAACGGTTGCTTTTCCATAATACATGTGAATATAAAATATTTAATAGCGAGTCGAGGCTCTTCCTTGGAGGCTAGTTTTCGAATGAAGAAAGGTGTGTGGTAAGCAGTAAGGTTCTGAGTACGAGTGTTTAATTGGTTCGTGCAGAGAATGCTGTTTAATACTGCAGGAAAAGGAACTGCTATTTTAGTTTTATATATATACACACACCCCTTGACCCGAAAAAGTTGTTTTCCTTTTTTGAATACTTACTACATAGAACGTTACGTAATGCTGCAAACAACCGATCTCGAAGGAGTTGGGGTGATCCCTGAAACGCAAAAGTGTGTTTTGTTGTTGATTTTTTTCGTTCGTCCGTCCTGTAACAACACTAGCACCTATAGCGGTTACATGGTTTTCTCGAAAATGGATAATTCCCAATCGATCTTATGGCCCTTCGATGCAATGAAACTTTTGATTTTTACTTTTCCAGAAACCCCGAGCGTTTTTTCGAAATGTTTTTTAACAAAGGTTTCAATTTTTTAAAATAATTTAGAGAAGCAGAGGCTTATAAAATTGAGAATATTTTCAGAAAAAGCGCTACATTTCCCCAAATCCAAAACTCTTCCTATACGTTATCTAGTAAAATCAAAATATGAGGTATTTCGTATAATTTTGAGTGAAATAGGGATAAAAACATATAAACAAGATTTTCTCAAAAACTAATTCAAATTTTCTTTTCTCTCCCCCCGCCGAAATTGCTTCATAATAGGCGTAGCCCTGCTTCTCATTAAAACATCAAGGATTACTAACATTGCAGAAGTTTTAATTTTTCCCCGTGAAGTATTTCGTGGACCTGCTCCTGTGCTGAGTTGGCTGCCCTGCGGTCGCAATGCAGCTCTCCCGCGCGGCGGTGGGCGACGGTGACGCGTGGAGTGGCGGGCGGGCGGGCGGGCGGGCGGGCGGGCGGGCGTGGGCGGGGGCGTGTGGCGGGGCGGGTCGGGGGCGCGGGCGGTGGCAGGGCGGGGTGCAGGGCGGGTGTGCGGGCGGTGTGCGGGGCGGGTGGGGGCGGGTGTGCGGGCGGGGCGGGGCGAGGCGCCGGGTGGGCGAGGGCGGGCGAATGGGCGAGCGGAAAGGCCGCGCTGCTGACCTCGGCGGCGGGCACAGCGGCGCCGCGGGCGGGCGAGCGGGCGGGCGGGCAAACGCCGCCGCCGCCCGCGCCGCCACACGCCCCGCCCGCCCCAAAAAAAAAAATGCTGCCCGGCCGGCCAAGCCGCCATTGCCACCGCCCCCCACCTCTCGCCGCCACCGCCCCCCCCGCGCCACCACTGCCACCGCCACTGCCACCGCCACTGCCACCGCCACTCTCACCGCCACTGCCACCGCCACTGCCACCGTCACGCCGCCCGGCCTCCGTGACCGCGACCGGTCCACGTCGTTGGTTCGTTGCAGCTCTGCTCTGATACTCCCGTCGTCTCACTCCTTCTCCTGGCTGATACTACCATCTTGCAACTTCGCTCCTTCCCGTGCCTGATACTCCCGTCGTCTTTGCAACTCCTCTCCTTCTCCTTTCGTGCTCTGATTCTCCCGTCGTCTTTGGAACTCTGCTGTTTTCCCCATGTTTTCCGCTGTGGGACTACCTGGCTGAGCACCCAATGGGTAATGGGCGAAGTTGCGAGTCCACAACTGAATCTTCGTTGACCCCGTGTACTGGTCTGATACTCAATACTGTAGTGGAACCACGCTGAAAATAACACAGCTCATGCGCTAAAATTTGATTGTATCTCGTCCACACACAGATATCGCCTGGCAACATGACTGTAGTCCAATGTGATGTCGCCACGCGTTCCGTTTGAGTGGCAGTTGATGCTCTTCGAGAACGTTTGCGCCACACGTATAAATCCTCAATCATGTGACCATTGCATAGCCCACACGGAGGACTTCCTACACATGCTACGCATTCCGATCGTATTCTCGCGGCGTATTGGTGGGTAAGTAGCTCGATCAGACGTTGACATTGCCTGAATGAGAGTTCTAAAGACCGGCTAATCTGATCGTTCTTATAGTTTTTTTTCTCTTCAGTTCTGTGCGAATTCCGGAGTAGAACGTTAATCATCGGGACACGGTCCACATGCCATATTTTCTTCCCCGTCCTGTTTCGAGTCCTATCTTCAGGGTCGAAAGATAGACTGATACCTATTTCCAATATTTCGTACCTCGTACAGTAGAATTGCTAGAATTAATGTATATCTTCGAAATCTATGTAAGTCACGGAGTTTTACCTTCTAATTAGTGAACCAATTAATCATTGTACCAGCCTCTGATGTCACAACTGATACTACAGTGATGTCACTTCTGGAGACGTTTCCAAAGCTAGTGCCTAAAAGTAAACGTTGTGTTTTCGCATGTTTTCGTCGTTTCCCTTTCTCTCGTTTCATCTTCGATGGATAACCACTCGCGGAATATTCAATGTAGGCATCCAATCATCAGTCCTTTGGCGACTCATAACCGAAAACTAGGGTTCAGTTAATAATAACAACAATAATGATTATGATCTTGCCCTCCTATTACCTTCCATTCTTTCATCTCTTCTTTACAATTCTTCTGTTAGTCAGACGAAAGTGCCCGAATAGCTATTCGTTTCCCAAATGCTACCCTTCTGCTCCGGCATTTTCCCGAAAAGCCTATCAACAACAATCTCCAGAGCCTGGTCAGTGCCGCAACATCTGCTACAAAGAACGCCATCACTTCCCACCTTTCCCTATCTTCTCAGGAGTATATCTTTCTGCCTTTGCATTCGTCGGAACGTCCTCTCCATCTTCAACGTAATGACCACCATCTCCGGAGACCGGTCCCCGCCACAACCTTCAGCATCACTGTCATCTCTTTCGAGATCTACCACACTCGCACACAGCCCCGCCTCCATCTCCCTCGTATCCCGCCCCCCTTGTCTCGTCCTCCACAATATTTTCTGCGCCTACCGGGATCGGTAGCTCAGTGCATCAGCTGATGTAACAGCGTCTCTGACCGGGAGGTTCTAGGTTCGAGTCCTGATGGCGGCAGGATTTCGGACACCTTTTCAGCTACACCGAATTCTGTTGATGTCTGGAGGACAATTCTAGCGGCCGGCTGCTCTGATCCTTTCCTTGGTTTCTCCGATCAACACCAGGCGAATACTGGAGCAGTACCCTATCGCGCGATCTTTCATTGTCCTATCCTCACCCTCACCCTCACCCTCACCCTCACCCTCACCCTCACCCTCACCCTCACCCTCACCCTCACCTCACCTCACACACACACACGCACACACACATGTACTAACAAGTAGTACACTACCACATATTCCGGGAGACCGGTCGGGAGCTTAGAGCTTGTCCCGGCTGAGGTGGTGCCCCGATGGTGGGAGAGACCTTGTTAGGGGGAAACCCCATTAGCCGACGGTTGGTCGGCGCCGGATCTCACCATCCAGTGGGGGAAGATCACCGCCATCTCCCGAGAAAAACATGCACTACACTAACGGGACTAATGACCAAAGCATTTGACACGCCCAGAAACACGAAAAAATCAATCAATCAATTTTCTGCGCTTGATACATATAAGTGGAAAGGGGTACCGTTGAACCTCCCTCCCAAAATGAAAATTTAAAAAAAAAATCTGCCTAATTTTGTGCGGTCAGTTCCATAGTTCTTCAGTTTTGACTGTTTTGTAAATGTTCAGTTAACTAATTATACATTTTCAGTATAAAAAATACCGACGTTAATATCAATTTTTCTTCGTATCTCTTTGAGATATGATCAAAATTTCATTACAAGGTTTCCAAATATTGCGCAAACTGGCCTCCAGCAACTTGAATTTTGAGTGAACCTGTGTTTGAAATTCACGAAAGAAAATTCTACTTATGGTGCTCTTGTGTGGGCTATCATTGTCGGCAAAATCCCGGGGAGGGGGTCCATCCCCAATTCTATTTTGTAACGCGCCTACCTGGCGTATGTTGCATGAGCTACACAGTCACCCTGGTATTGCAATACGGTATCACTGCCTTACCCGTACCATTACAGCTTCGCTGTTGAAACTATCTAATCTGTAGAGCCCGGATGCTCATGTTTAACCTATTTTATTTATCATTTGTTAACGTCAATAATGTAACAAGTTTTTCTTTCTCTCACATTTAGTAGATCACATGCCCACATTCCACAGATTCCAAAAATACTAAAATAATTTGAGAACCCAAAAGTTGTTTTATTTAATATTATCTGTACGAAAAGAGTATGTGTTAATGATGAGTTTTCCATCAAAACTCACTCATTCCACTAGCAAACATTTACGAGTTACGGAAATGTGGAGTCCACAGATAGTTTAAAATGATACACAAATAGTAAATAATAGTATGAGTAGGTATTTATTGTAACAATATACATTAAAAAATAATTACTTGATTTTAAACTACTAAATACTGATTTTCGCTGTTATAATAGTATATTTACTGCTTATTTTCTACGAACTTACACACTCATTTAAATTGAGATACTTAGTTCAGAAGAACATGAGATTAAAAACGATGGAAAAACATATTTTTTTTTAAAAAAAATTCTTCTTTTTTGATGATTGTAAGGGTAAAAATTGGATATAATTGCCTGAAAAATTCTCAAAACATCTTTATCATCTACAGAAAATCGCGAGGATACTTTAAGGCAATACTCATAAGCATAATGTGGCTACAAATATTAAACTTTTATATAAGTAGCTAAAAAGCACTTTTTTTCATTTGTACGAAATACTAAGGGTAAATTATTTTAAATCCGTCGAAAAGATTTTTTAACCCTTCAATTACGATTTCCAACATAAAATTTTATCCCTGGGGGCATATTTGCTTATCTTATTCTGCTACCCCCTTCTTCCTCCAATTCACTGTTTCCGCATTTCCCTTAAATGCTGGTTGGTCTGTACCATCGCTACATTTCCTTAATCTACCATATATATTTGAATATGTATTGTCCTTCATGTATTGCTGTCATGTCAATAGTCTCAGTTCTAGTTCGCTTTCGTTCCAAATGTCTGTTGTCACTATTTGGAAAATGTATAGAAAAAAATATTTTGAAGAGATTGGAAGAAGAAATTGGGAATTCTATTCATAATATATGGATTTCGAACTGGAAAATTAACGATTATGGCTGTTGAAAACACTATTGGAATTATGTAATAATTCTCCATTTAAATATGAAAGTGTTTTATTTTGTGACAATAAAGACGCTTTCGATAATGTTTGGTGGTCAGGAATATTGAAGAAATGAAGAATTTATGAATGCTCAAAAATGTATACACTATTTTAATCAATTATTTTCAAGACAGGCGACGCTCTCTTCCTACCAAAATGAAATAGTTATTCTTCTATTCAGTTATCCTTTTATTCAACTATTCTTTTATTTAATTCTTCAATTCATTCTTCATCGTGTCTTCAACTACTTGTTTTATGTATGGTCAGTTATTTTATTAAAGAACGTCATCACGAAGAAATTATTCTATTCTATTGAATTTGCCTAATTGTTCAGAAATGTTTGGTAAAAAATATTATGTAGAAATTGAAATTCCTGAAAAATGCTCCAGCATTGGGGCAAAACAATTTGTAATTGCTAAAATATATAAATAAAATCCCAACAGTTCCCTTGATTCTCCACAAATATAGCTAATTCGACACTTCGGGAAATTGCCAGCATCTATCTTCTACATTACAGATACTTCCTGATGCGTACGGTCATTTAGCCAAATCAGCATCGTTTCTGTCTCTATTATTAGCTTTACAGATTCTACATTCAGTTTCCGCTTCTGATCTCAGCTTCCTGCTTATCATCTCATTGTCTTAATTTGCCTGAACTTTCTATTCAGTTCTTTTTATTTTACGACCAAAATCTCCAGAGACATCCAACAACACCTTACACTACTCCATCATTTTCCCTTTTCCCTTTCTCCACCATTACCATTGTTGTTATTATTATTATTATTATCATTATTTATTATTATTTATTATTAATATAGTGCTTTATCTGTGGCATAAGTCGCATGAATAGTTTAGTACCATATCAACAGAATTATATTTATATGACGTCAGTGATACGGGAATGATGATAAAGTTAAAAGCAGGATATCGCGAGACCACAAGGAAAACGTACGCGAACTCACATTATCCACTCATCTTCAACACTGGCAGAGTTTTGAAGCCCGCTGCGGCGAGACGCTTGGAAATGTGCCGACCATTGCTCTCTGCATTACTAAGGTGGCCGCCGTCTCCAGCCTCGTCTCCTCCTTCCGCCATCTTCTTCTCTCTCCCGCGCGTTGACTTCCACGTCTTTTCTCCTCCTCCCCCGCCGGCTCTTCCTTTTCGCCCCGGGAGATTGATTGATTGATATTTTCGTGTTTTCGGGCGCGTCAACTGCTTTGGTCATTAGTCACTTTAGTGTAGTGCATGTTTTTTTCTCTCGGGAGATGGCGGTGATCTTCCCCCGCTGGATGGCGAGATTCGGCGCCGACCTACCGTCGGCTAGTGGGGTTTCCCCCTAACCAGGACTCTCCCACCAGCGGGGCACCGCCCCAGCCGGGACAAGCTCTAAGCTCCCGAGATATGTGGTAGTGTAGTGCACGTTAGTGTAAGTGTGTGTGTGTAAGGGGAAAGGATAGGACAAGGAAGGGGAAGGACAGATCGCGCGCGGTCTGTAGCCCGTTCGATAGAGTCCTGCTCCAGCATTCGCCTGGTGTTGATCGGAGAAACCACGAAAGCTACCGATCAGAGGAGCCGGCTGCTAGAATTCTCCTCCAGACAGCGACTGAAGTCGGCCTAGCTGAAAAGATGTCGAAAATCCTGCCGCCGTCAGGACTCGAACCTAGAACCTCCCGGTCAGAGGCGCTGCAGTTACATCAGTTGATGCACTAAGCTACCGCTCCCGGTGCACCGGGAGATGTGGCTCAGGGCATTAACTGGTGACACTGCAGTGCCTGTGTCCAGGAGGTCCTAGTTCGAGTTCTGACGGTTGCAGGATCGTAGCTTGTCAGCTTGGACGAATTTAGTCGCTGACTGGAGGAGAATCCTAGAGTTCGGCTGCTCTGATCGATTTCCGTGGGTTCTCGGATCAACACCAGCCGAATGCTTGAGGCTCTATCCTAGAGCACTGCTGTAACAAACAGGCCGCGGACCGCGAGCGATCTTTTCTTCCTCTTCCTTGTCCTACCCTCACTCCTTATTTACACACACTTCCACTAACGTGCACTACATTACTCCACTTGCCAGGAAATCGGTGCATGCCGGAAGCTGCTGTTGGGAGATATCTGGTTGAGGCAAACCCCGCTAGCCGACTTGTAGGTTGGCACCGAATCTCGCCATCCAACGGGGGAATATCACCGCCAAACCCCGCGATAAAATCACGTACTACACTTACGGGACTAATGACCTTTGCCGTTGACGCGCCCGGAATCACTGTCAAGTAATCACTCAATCTCTCCTTTCCCGTTCTCTTATTATTCCTTTTCTCCCCCCTCCTCCGCTCCCCGTGTCCGCCATCTTTTGCTTCCCTTCCTTGTGCTTCTTCTCCGCCTGCGTCTCCGTCGCCCGCGGGGCCGCCAGTGCTGCAAGTAGGCGGAGCGGAGCGTGGCGCGGCGTGGCGTGGCGTGGCGTGGCGGGGAGGCCGGGCCGGGCGGGCGCAGGGGGTGCGGTTGGAATGCGGGCGGACCGGGCGCGCGCGACGCATTCGGGCAGGTCTGGCGGCGGCGGCGGCGGAGGCCAGGCCGCGAAGCGAACCGGTCGCGAGAGCGCCGGCCCCCGCCCCGCCTCGCCCCGCCCCCGCGGCCACGCCTCCGAACCCGTTCCGCCGCCCGCCCTCCCGCCCAGCAACGCGCGGTGGTCCAGCGCAGGTCGCACGGCTCGCCCGCTTGGGCGAGAAAAGTTCAGGCAAGGCGCTCCGGTGAATTTGACCACTGACACCTGGTGGAAACTATTTCGTCGTTCGTGGGCGGCAGTAGTGTCACTATTCAAACCAGAGGTGCTACCGAATGGCACAGACTCTCTTGTAGCAATTTTGTCTAATATCCTTGGATTTAAGGTCTGGCTCCATTCTCTGATCGGCTGCCATCTGCTAGAAGGTAGATCATTCTGCAATCAAGGTTCTCAGTAGAACTAGGGGTATCCCACGTACACATTGTTCTGAGTTAATGAGGGTTGTACCTGATACTTTTACTGTACCTGATACCTTTAAACTTTTACACAGTACACTCGCATATACGTCCACACTAGATTTAAATAACGTGTTGCACTAAAATATTATTATTATAATCATCGTTATTAGTATTAATAATAATAATAATAATAATATTAATAATAATAATTGAAGTTATGCATAATGCTAATAACTAAATGTCAAACAAATGTGGGATAGCCCCTACCGAGCCCTTCAATTCAGGAGAAGCATTATCTCAGAATTATTATTTTTTTCAGTTGTGCCACTATCGCAACTTACAAAACTGTATATTCTTTGACGTTCTTGTTGCAAACTTGTATATTTAAATGGAAATAGACTGTGGGTTACTACTTAGAGAGTTAGCGCTGCTAAATTTGATATTGGAATTTTTGAGAAAACATTGAATGCTTCATTTCAGAAACAACATAATTCAGTTGTATTTGCTATATCGACTTCTTAGTACAGTCCATTCTCTGCGTGCATTGTTTGGGGGCAGATTTAGCATGCAAGCGATTCTGTAGGTTGCTGGGAACTTCTAAAATATTGATGCTTTGTTCGTGACATATTGCCGTATTAGGAGATGCTTCGTTCCAATTGAAACGTTACTGTTTACTTATTAGTTTCTGGAATAAGTCGTTATTATTTAAGTGAAGGCTAAGACATCGTGGTTACAACCTATTCATCGTGCATCATGAATCTTACATTTGAATACAGTTCCTACTATGATGGCTGGTAAATTCAGTGTTCGGCAATTCAAATTATTAGGTATAAAACATCGATCGCCCTGATTGTCGCCTTGAATATTAAAACGCTCAGTTCAATTCAACGTTTATGTTTACTTGGTTACTTTTCGATGCAATTCATACCGTAACCACTCCTAAATTGAATTAAATTGAATTAGATAATTAGCTATATTTTCTGTATCCCTTACATATTTCTACATGATTGAAAATTTTACATAAAACTGTATTTAAATAGACTTTCCAATTGAATATTTTACTTTTTTCTCCTGACTTTTATGGAGGAGAAAAAAGATCCTTTGCGGCAACCCTCGTCTTTAGAGGGACTCTGCAATTCCTTTCCTCGGTCCCAGAGGCTGCGTCCACCATTGCTGGCACGCTCAGCACATTGCCATTGTGGTTCACGGCGTCTTCCTTCTACCTCGCCCCATCTCGCACCATCTTACTCCGCCTACCCTACCCACCTACCCCGCCCCTCCCCGTCCACTTCGTCTTTCCCACTCACCCCGCCCTTCAACGCCCACACCGACCCTCTTTGCCACCCTCCTTTCCCACCCCGCTCCTCACTCCGCCTGCACAGCGCTCCTCACCCCGCACCTCACCCTGCACTCACCCTGCCCCTCACCCTGCCACTCACCCTGCCCCTCACCCCGCCCCTAAACCCCGCCCCTCACTCCGACCCACACCCCGACCCTCACTCCGACTCTCACGCCGACCCTCACCCGACCCTCACGCCGACCCTCACCCCGACCCTCACCCCGACCTCACCCGACCTCACCCTGACCCTCACCCCTGACCCTCACCCGACCATCACCCGCACCTCACCCCGCACCTCACCCCGCAACTCACCCTGCACCTCACCCGCACCTCACCCGCACCTCACCCGCACCTCACCCGCACCCACCCACCCACCCGACCTCCCCCCTCCCGCCCCCCCCTTCCTCCATCATCTCCTCTCTTTGCTTCCCACATCCCACTCCGCTCCACCCTCCTCCCTCCTCTCCACCCGGCTCTCTCCTCCCCGCCCCTTCCCGTCCCTCCCACCCCCTTTCCGCTCCTTCCCGCTCCGCCCTGCCCCGCCCTGTCTGCCCCCAGAACGCAGTGAACGCGGAACCAACCGAGTTTTTCTCCGCTGCGCTCTGCTCTCCTCAGCGCCGAGCAGGCGCCTCCCGGGAGGATGCGGCGGCCACGAGGATTTCACGCCTGCGGGCAAAGACGTTGTCCCACGGAAACGCGGAGGGCTCTGCGTGACGAGGTCTGCTTCAGACGCAGGGGACGGAGAGGAAAAAGTTGTCTTTGCTGAAGGCCTGAATGAGTTCGCGTCTGTTGATGGCCACAGGGTTACGAAGATGCCGTTCGCGGCGTTGCGTCACGCCGGCCAGGCGTCGGTCATAAAATCCTCAGCTCAGCCGAATATCGCTGGAAAAAGACGGGGCATAAACCGTTTAAATGCACGATAACGGAGAACAAGAAATTGTCTTTGCTGAAGATCTCAATCGTTTCGCATTTGTTGTGAACCAGGCTTACGCCGCCGTGGTTCAGGCGTTGATCATAAAATCATTAGCTCAAAAAGCGAATTGTATGACCGCACCATGAAAGTTTGTGAGGTGACAGGCGTAATGGATAGAAAACAGAAACGTTTCACATTTCCGTTGGCAATTTCTACTACATGCATTTTCCATCCTCATATTAATATGCATTTCAACAACTACACACCCCTGAAATATTTTTTGTATATTTTTGCCTAATAACGGATAATGTACTTTTTCAAGAACACACACAACATATATATCATTGAGTTCATTCTCAGAATTTTAATGCAATTACAAAATGAGGTTAAAAATTCTGAGGTCCCATTTGAAAAAAAGCAAAATTCTTTTAAAGTACGCCCACATTGAATGTGTTGGAAACCTACATATTACTTAATCGTGTTTTCCTCTATGTACCATATCAAATCGTATTTCAATCGCTCAAAATGGTTCGCCTAGAATGAATCGCTCATAATGGTCCAAAATTAATTTAGGGTGCTATTAAATCACATCTTAATGACGGTACATCTACATAATAGGGATGGTCCGTTTAGCTGAAATAGATATCGGATTTCTGAAACATTTGTTTCTTTAAACAATGCTTAAACATGCGTCAAACCTCAAAACTCCTCAGTATCATCATGTCATTTCCTTGTCAGAAATTTTCGGGAAAATGACGTGACGTGTTCTGTTTCAGTGCAGGGGGAGGGAGAAAACAAGTTGGGTTCGCGGAGGGCGCCAACCACTCCTTCATTTCTGTACCACGGCAGTACATCGCTGCGGTACACGGTATTCCATCGCACCGCATAAGAGTGGATTTTACAGTCAACTGCTCAGGTGTCAGCGTAAGTTTACATGAAAAATAGAACTTAGAACAGAGAATATTAATAAAATCCGTTTTTGTATTTTCCTTTTTTTAATTTGTTGCATCGTTCTCTTTACCCCTTGTTGGGCGTTGAGCGCATTCTCTGGAGTAATTCTCCGTTACTGAGCAATTTACTTTCATTACTGTTACTCAGTAAATACAATATTAGTCACGTTTCGTTACGTCGCAGTCAGTCATCCCTTCGGCCAGGGGCTCAACGCCGTTAGATTCCGGGGATCCTAGCCGGTCACCCAACCAGGAACCCGCGAGTCTCGAATTTGCTTAACCTCCGTGACTTCACGGAGCGTAATAAACGAATTCGGATAGCGGCGAAGGCTTGACGTTGTATCAATTTTGGAATGTAAAGTAATTTTTCAAAGTACGCTGGAAAGCTGGCATTGCTCAAACAAAGTTGAGATCACTCTTTCACCTCTACTGTGAACCATAGTGCAACGCCGCCGGTGTTCCTTGAGTAGACATACTTATTATCCTTTACAGTTCAGCAAAAGTGTGGTAGAAATTTTCGTTACATGCCTGTGAAAGAAGAACGAGAGTTTTTTGCTAAAAGTCCTCCATTTCTGTGGATTAGGAGTTACGCCCCCTATTCATGTAATTTGGGTTTCATATTCGTTTACGTGCCGTAAATCTGCCACATATGGCTGCAGGCTTTACTTTCTTTTCGGAGAAAGTTATCCGAAGAAGTTGCGTAGGTACTCACCTCCATAACCCCTCTCAATTCCACAAGAAAATGTGACGTGATCTGTAGTTACTTCAATGCAGGAAGGAGTTGGAAGAGAGAAAAAAGCGTTTTATTTTGAAGGTTCGATTCACTTCATACATTTGTCTACTATCTTTCGTTGGTTGCTTTGTAATGAGAGAATTTAAAGGAGAAATAGATAACTTTTAAATTTTTAAGAGTGAAGAATTTCTTCTTTCCGGTACGTTTGAAAAAGAATTTAAGCTATGTTTCCCATGCAGATTTGCGGCATGTAAAAGAATTTCAAGTCTAAATGAAGCTTTAAAGTAAATTATAAAACTATTATTTCATCTCACAACAACTTCTCCCGGTGCTACTAGAATGGTCTGACCCCTATTGCTCAGGGCACATTAGTACCGCGGGATAAACAAACTCGTGGCTGAAGTAGAGATCGGTAGCACTTTGGGGATCGGATGCACAATTTGGGTTCTAAATTGACGAATAAGCAAAACACAATCTTAAAAGACTTCCGTAAGTAGATGCCGTGGAGAGATTGTTATTCCTTGCATGCAAAAGTGCGAGAAGTGAACTATTATTTCCCAGGAATTGGGCTAGTCCACGATCTCATCTTCCAAGGTGTCCTTAGCGGACCGGAATATTTAAACGGTCATTGTGTACTTAATGATTTCTGCTCGAAGAAATCTAAATATCAATATAAATTCGCCGTTTGGGATAGAGAAACTTTAATTGCATTTATCTGTGTCAGATGGAAAATACTATTATAGTCGTGAATCAAATGCTCAATAATCCACTATTTAAAAAATACATTATTAAAAACAGAATGAAAAGAATATCATTACTTAGAATGTGACAAAATGTGCAAGACATAATCCAAAGTGACAAGAAATTTAGGTCTTCCTGAGAAAGCTGTGAATTAGGGCTTTAAAACTTTGTATTTCATAAAAATGTTAGTGTCAATTCACGTTTAAAATGAAAAAGGTTAAATAGTTTAGCTACCCACGGTTCATAAAAAAAGCAACTAAACCTTTATGTCTTAGTGACGTGGTGAGCGCTACTCATCCTGTTAAATTGTGGGTGAACGTTTGGCTGTTTTCAAGAATACGTAGTGCCTCGCGTATGGCTGGATTTGTTGACGAAGGCAACTGGCCAATCCTGCCGCGTTTTTTGTGAACCACTCCGGCTTAATTTTGTGAACCACCTACTTTGAAGTCACGAGCCGACACTCCTCTCTCCGTGTTATGTGCCCCCCGCCTTCTATTCATCCCGCATTGCCTTCCTGGGGCTTTCTTCACCACGTGGGTCTGGCGTTAATTGCGGGTCCTCCCACGCGCGCACGTGAGCCATCTCCTTCCCCTCCTCCCTATTCTTCCCCTTCCTCCCCTCCCCTTCCTCCCCCTGCCTGGCCCGTGAATGGACGCGTTAGGCGTCTTCCGCTTCGTCACGGCGGCTATGGTGTAACGGTTAGCGTATTGGAGTGTCATACCCAAGTTCGCGGGTTCAAACCCGATAAGCGGAAAAAATCCTTCGTATGCTTTTCTTCGGAGGGTAAATAATGATGCTGCCCATGTAAGAGGAGAGGATAGGACAAGGAAGAGGAAGGACAGATCGCGCGCGGTCCGTGGCCCGTTTGGTAGGGTACTGCTCCAGCATTCGCCTGGTGTTAATCGGAGAAACGACGGAAAAATACCGATCAGAGCAGCCGGCCGCTAGAATTCTCCTCCAGACAGCGACTGAATTCGACCTAGCTGAAAAGCTAGTGTCGAAAATCCTGCCGCCTTCCCGGAGTGGAAACCTAGCACCTCCCGGTCAGAAGCGCTGCAGTGACATCAGTTGATGCACTGAGCTACCGCTACCTATAGATCGGGTCGAGTTGGTACGTCAGAGCGGCTGCCTTGGTATAGAGGTAAGGCGCACGGCGAGTTAACTTGGAGGATCTGAGATTGAGTCTCAAAAAAATTGCTGGTTGCAAGCCCTTTTGCTGGTTCATGTAGTAGTACAGTGTACAGTGTTGCGAAACAGTTACAAATAATGTGAGAAAGTGTTGCTTTTGTAACACTATAAGGTTTTGTTGACTTATTTTCAATATTTATAACAATAACAATTAATGTGATGAGCGACATTCGTTAGTATAGAACATTAGTAAAAGCTAAATTTCTGAATATAAATTGTGCGCTTCCGGGAAATAAAAAGCAAAAGTCCCATCCCCCCTCCGGGTGCGCTGTTGAATAAAATTATATTTTTTCCATGAATTGTACTTTACTGGGAATGATGCGTCTGCGTCCGTAGCGGAGAATTTTCGATGTCAGCATAATAGATTTGACTGTCGACCTCACCGTCTGGATTGTAATTCGTAAGGTTGTTTCCATGGTGTCCTCTGGTCAGCCCCAGGACTAAGCTGCAAGCTATGGAGTACTATGCGTACACTGCAAGCTATGGAGTGTCTGTCCTTCCCCATCCTGTACTCACTTCCATCCTTAGGATCGAACGATGGACGAGTACAATCTTGTTGAAATTTATTACACAAATTTCTACCAATAAATTTCTACTAAAATATCAATCTTTATTGTTCAATTTTTAAATTTCGAGATAAAATTATCTTTTCCTATACCTACTTCGCTGACGCCATTTACGCAGTTAATTGGAATTCACATGTCAGAATGGCATTTCATGAGTGTACACTAGTTCATTCCGGGAATGTTTTTTTTTCTTATTCCGAACCTTCCCATGGACTGATCTGTAAAGTTTCCAGCAACATTGTAACTACACGGATGTCGGGCCGTAACTTGAATCGGGTTGCAGAGCCTAGGAAGGCGATGAAGAGGAGGAAGAGAAGAAAAACAAAAATGTATTTTGTATCCAGTGACATGTATTTATTCTTGCGTGCATCCATCTCGTTTGGACTACACTTGACACCAAGCCGCCTTGTGCAATGTCCTTCCCGTCTGCGATCGCGGACGGCCCTCCTTTCCCCTCCCTCGTAAGCTCCCCGCTGGGCATTTCCCCCCCTTCCCGGCCCCCATCATTAGCTTAACGAAGCGCGTCGCGGCTCCTTGACGTCAAGTGACGTCACGCGCCTGACTCCCTCGCTCCGCCCGCGAGCCGCCGCCGCCCCGCCCTCGCCTCCTCCGCCTCCGCCGGACCTTGGCGTGCCGCCACGCCGACGCACCGCAGCGTCTCCCGTGCACAAGCGGCCGAGTCTGGATACTAGTCATGCGACATCAACAGCACACCATCGATGTTGTAAAACTTTGTTGTTCAAAATTAAAACATCGATGTTCATAATTAGGGGCGGATTTTAATGAAATGTCTTTTTTCCTACCGGGAGCGGTAGCTCAGTGCATCAACTGGTGTCACTGCAGGGCCCGTTACCGGGAGGTCCTAGGTTCCAGTCTTGACGGCGGCAGGATTTTCGACACTAGCTTTTCAGCTAGGTGGAATTCAGTCGCTGTCTGGAGGAGAATTATAGCGGCCGGCTGCTCTGATCGGTAGTTTTACGTGGTTTCTCCGATCAACACCAGGAGAATGCCGGAGCAGTACCGTATCAAACGGGCCACGGACCGCGCGCGATCTGTCCTTCATCTTCCTTGTCCTATCCTTTCCCTTACACACACACTAACATGCACTACACTACCGCATATCCCGGGAGACCGGTCGGGAGCTTAGATCTTGTCCCGGCTGGGGCGGTGCCCCGTTGGTGGGAGAGTCCTGGTTAGGGGGAAACCCCACTAGCCGACGGTAGGTCGGTGCCGGATCTCGCCATCCAGCGGGGGATGATCACCGCCATCTCCCGATAAAAAACATGCACTACACTAACGGGACTAATGACCAAAGCCGTTGACGTGCTCAGAAACACGAAAAAATCACTCAATCAATCAATCTTTTTTCCTTTTTTTTAGAACAATACCGTTTAGTATAGAAATTAATTGTTTGTGATGACGAAAGAAAATGACCCATTCTTATGTCATTTTTTTCATTTTTCGTTTATTTCGACTAAGTTATTTTTGCGTCATTTTAATGCATTTTCCCCTGATTTAACCGATTTTAATACTATTTTAATGGTACTAGCTTCAAATAATATTTACGAGAAGAAACAAATGTTCTGTACAGAATACCTGAGTAGCATATTCGATTTCTTTGCTTAGAAAGTGTAATGTCAGGCGTTGTGTGTATTTTGAGGTTCCTGTGACACCTATCAGCGTCATTATTCGTTAGGCTGATTTAGAGATAACTAGACTGAGATTTCCTGGTAAAGAACAGTTCAAACCAAAAGTTTGCAAGCTGAGCGCACTTGAAACAATAGAAGAAACCTCTATTACATCTACTGATGTAATTACGACGTATGCAGGTTGATTTGCTCATCCGACTGGTTTTGATCACACTTTTAACATTTTTCTCTGATTTTAAGGCATTTTAAAAACATTTTAAGAGCATTTTATTGATCATTTTTGGCAATGTTATAAGTCATCCAAATCCGCCACTTATAATACAGTGACAAAAAACTATTGATTTTTTAAACATCCATGTTTTAAAGCTGGTTAGTAACTTCTAACATTAAATTCGTGCGCAACAAAATTTAATTTGACAGTGGCCGTGCATATTAATTTATAATTAAAATTTAACCTAAAACAAAAATACAAACGCCTCTGCATACATATGCAAAATATGAGTAAAGAGGTGGAAATATCTGGACATCTGGATCATCTCGGATGAGGGAGAGTTGTCTGCGTGATGAAGGTAGAACAAACCATGTTCCTTTGTTTCGAACACAAACAGACATAGGAACCATCAGTTATTGTTTCTTATTTTAACTTTTACAAAAGTGCGCTTATGGGAATTTTTCATCCACAAGCACAGCATGGAAAAGGTAAAAACATCGCGCACAAAACATCTGTTAAAAATCATCGGTTTTGAATGAATAATGTTTAAAACATCGATATTTTATAGAATCATTTAAAAATATGGGCATCTGTGTCGCATCCTTTCTGGATGTACTGAAGTTACTCTAAGACGGAACCACTATGACAGGTCGGGAAACAAATGAACGTCATGCAAGGAAATGACGTTGCAAGAGATAGTGATGAAGCAATTTAAAAACGAGCAAACTGCAAACGAGCGCACTGAGAAAATGAATGCGTGAACATAACCTGCAGATATGTTGGCAGCAGTGGACAAGCATTAGCGGCCCTTTCTTATAGTAATTTCTCTATACATGCCGTGGCAGTGCCGGTGACGCGGTGTCCTCTTGGAGAAAGTAAACACGTCTTGCGTTAGGCACAGAATTGCTGCTTTTTCTCCGAAACAGTGTCTCCTCGCTGCTTTGTCAGTTGCCTTGCGTGGATGTGAAATATTCTGAATAGTCACATATAATGTGGTGACTATTCGTCCTATTATTTTAGGGACTAACACGAATTTTGATGCGTCGTTTCCAAGCTTTTTGGCAGTAATTCCGGCACACCTATTTCTTCTCGATTTAATTTACCACGATTTATGCCTAATTACATACTCATTCCATGTTCTGGTATATTTATTAATGTTCTATAAAGTTTGAGTATAGTAGTTTATGCAGCTAGTTTATAATGATAAGCTTTATCGTTTTGAAAGTGAGCGACGTTAGGAGTGAGTTTTCAAATTTCTTCGAATGCAATAAAGCAACATTATAAACGACTTGCATACACTATTTTTTTGTATAACGGCATTTAGATTTTTGAAAAAATCAATAATTTGGCGAAACAACTTTCATGTGATGTCTTGGGTATTTGACGTCTGTGCGAGAAAACGATGGTCGGCTGTTCCGTTCACTGCAACCTCCCCACGATTCTCTCGGTGCAATTGGCTGAATGTGTGATGACGCAATCATTCGTGCCGTAAATCTAATACGTCATCGTTTGTGCCGTAAAATATACTTTTATGAACGATTTCTTGCTACAGAACAGGTCGTTTATGATGTTGGTATAAAAAAATACTTTTATTCTTATATACGTCTTTGTCTGCTGCTTCACCAACCACCGCCATACGTACTGGTTCACTATGGCTTTAGGTTTCTCTTCTTTTCTTCATTGGCATTGACCTTACGATGAGCCCAAAGAAACGCCAGTGCTCCTTCAATGAATAATTACAAACAGATTTTCATTCATTAATTGAAGGGGTCACCAGGAAAAGGTGACGCACTTTCGCCGAAGGTGCATTTCAATGTAGAACGGTTGTATGCGAGGGAATTCTGTCGCTGATGCAATCTCATAAGCGAACACTCGCTACAAAGCATTATTTTCGATATTCGAAAGTTGGCATTAGATGCAAAAGGTGCTCTCTGCGTGTAAATGGCGGACAAGGCGCTCACGCCACCCGTAACGAACATCGTAAAACTCCTGAATGAAGGTAAAAAAGGTAGGTAAATTTTGATGATTGGAAAAGGGTGAAGAATAAAAAGCACATAGATGCTGGAAAATAGTATAAAAATTACAAGGGGGACTTAGTTTAAGCGAAAACACCTCCAATGACTGTAAGATGCAAAAGGTGCTATCTGCTGTGGGGATTGCACACCAGGGGCGGATTCCAGGGGGAAGCGGGGCGGGGGGGGGGCTGCCAAGGCCTAGAGTTTACATTCGTTACCTTCTTTTATTTGACAAAATTTATTTAAATATGTATGTATGGAACCTGGAATGGAGTTTATTATGTAATTATTTAAACAATCATATCGCATAGTACCATATATACGCTACAAAAACAATAAACAATTTAATAACAGATATGCTCATTATTTAACAAAAATATATAATGACCCTCTCCAAAATAATTAGCTGGATTCGCCCCTGCTGCACACCAAGAGCATTAAACGAAACTGGTGAACACGTTAGAAGAGAATCCCTTACACTGAAGTTGCTTTGAACTGACTTCCATTATGTTGACTTGACAAGTTACTATCAATTGCTTGATTGATGGGTTGTTTAACACAATAAACGTATTTAAACATTCAACTTCTTCCAAATACATTGAATATTCCAATACAGATTTTATTTTGTTTACTGTGTCTGTCAGACGTCAAAAGGTGCTAACTGCTGCATATGATAACCTTCTGCCACTAGATTGTTCCTAAAATGACTAATATACAGTAATAGCCTTCTTCAAACACAGCAATGCCGATGCTGTACACACAATGAGGCTAATAGAAACCATTTAGACGCAAAACCACTGCAGAATTATCAATGTTTTCATACTTAAACTTTTTGTGGTCGCTGTAAAATTAGTTTTTTGCCCGTTAGAAACTTTTGCTTGTGACGCCTTCAATTATTTCAGTACTTCCACGGATTCAACAGAAAAGCGAGATGCATATGCATCTACTTCCTCAGTAAATTCAGATTTACGGCATTCCCCGTTGTTTTATTCGTATAGTAACGAATGTGAGTTTGCAACAAGTAACGTGTTTTTGTATATTATTAGTTTTAATATAATTCTTTTAATTGTATGTATTTTTTCAAACTATTTAATGTGTCACGAGTTCCGGCGTAAAAGATGCTTTCACATTAAACCAGATTCTTCCATTCAACACAACAGTTCGTCTTGCAGAATCTGGTTTTCCCAGAGATAGTTTATCTCAATTCAATCTATTACCTTTAATGATTATGGCAAACCAACGGCATGTTCAATGGCATACTTCTCGAAATAAACGGTGCGTTTGAATAATTTCAGGTATGGAAAATTTAGTCTTATAAAATAGATAATGTTTGCAAAAATAACAGAGCTCAACTTGCAAGATATCAGCGAAAAGTGGGATGATGAATCTCCAATCTACACATCGTTTTCTCTTGTTTTGGAAAATTAAGGAATTTTCCGGGTATACCTACTTATTATCATGTTCAAAGATAATGAGAATTGTCAACGGTTAACCATTTATCTTATTCAAAGGAAAATCTGTTTTTCGATTATTTGTGATTTCATGGATCAAAGGATTCGTGGATCAATGGATCGTTTCATTCATCTTTTCCTGATGTGTGATGAGAAAATTACCTGTCCTGTTGTTTATGAGAATAGCGTGGAAGACGTTCTCGAAAACACGAAATAATTTTGTGGGAAATATGAACGTCTTAGCACAAGTTACAGGGAAACGTCTGCATTGTCACCAATATTGTAGTGTTTGTGGATGTTGGCGGAAATTCAGAGTCGGGAGAGACGAAGTAGGAAAGCAGTATTGCGTCGCGTGACGTCATATTGACGTAAGTCACCGGGTCGTCAATCTAGAGATTGAAAAATTCTTGCGGTTCAAATTACATGCACTACGTCGCTGATTATCTGATTGACGAACATAAGATCGGAAGTCGAAACATCAAAATACAGGCAATTTAATTTCAACATGTCAATAATTTTCCTTCCAAAACTAACATAATCAATAGCTGCAAACCGGAAGCGGTAGGTCAGTGCATGAACTGATGTCACCGCAGCGCCTCTGACCAGGAGGTCCTGGGTTCCCACTTCCCACGGCGGGGCGGCAGGATTTTCGACACTATCTTTTCAGCTAGGTCGAATTCAGTCGCTGTCTGGAGGAGAATTCTAGCGACCGGCGGCTCTTATCGGTAGTTTTCCGTGGTTTCTCCGATCAACACCAGGCGAGTGCCGGAGCAGTACCCTAACAAACGGGCCCCGGACCGCGCGCGATCTGTCCTTCCTCTTCCTTGTCCTATCCTCTGCCTTTACACACACACTTACACTAACATGCACTGCACTACCACATATTCCGGGAGGTCGGTCGGGAACTTAGAGCTTGCCCGACTGGGGCGGTGCACCGCTGGTGGGAGAGTCCTCGTTAGGGGGAAACCCCATTAGCCGACGGTAGGTCGGCGCCGGATCTCGCCATCCAGTGGGGGAAGATCACCGCCAGCTCCCGAGAAAAAACATGCACTACACTAACGGGACTAATGACCAAAGCAGATGACGCGCCCGGAAACACGAAAAAAGCAATCAATCAATCAATAGCTGCTAAGTATGTTTATGTTCCAATTTTTGCCACATTATGCTCAAAAGCTAAGTTCTTAAAGTGAATGGGTGAGAAAAATATTCCCAAATTTAAAGACTCTAAACAAATAGGAATTAATTGTAAAGCATTAATTCAATTACGTCAAAGTCTACGTTTTATTAGGTCTTCAGAAATGATACAAATGTAAAAATGGGAATGCATCAGAGTTTCAAAATTAGTTTGGTATGTTTGTGAAGTACCTATTCACTTCAAGAGTTTTGCACACTTTGGAGAAAAAAGGAGGTTTGCATTTTCTTGACTTTCTGAAGTTTTCTTTCACATTTCTGAATAATAATTCCGTGTGAAATCAACATTCAATCTGGAGATTTTTTTTATATAAATAGTTTTTAAGATTGTTTTTTAACTGTGTTGTTTGTATTGGTAGCATATTATGATTATTCTATTTTCGCATTGTGAGAAAGTGTTCTTAACTAGTACCTTTAGTCACTTTGGAATTTAAGTATATTTCTGAGACCACTATGTTTTTTGCTTTACTCTATTTTGAGTTTAGAGAGGTAATAAGATTTAGGGTATAATAATGACAGAAAATAATTTTTCCCTTGAAGTAAGAAAAAATATGTTTAATATTGCTGTTATGTTTAAAACAAAATTTTGTTATTATGTAAAAATCAATTTGTCTATAAAAGAATCCAACATTTGTTGATAAGGGTTTAATATTAATGATACGTCTAAATCAAATTTTTGTTATGTTAAAATTAATCATTGTTTATGTAAAAGTATGTTACGTGTGATTCAAACATTTGTTGATGTAAGGGAAAAATAATTTTAATATTAATGATACGTCTAAATCAAATTTTGTTATGTTAAAATTAATCATTGTTTATGTAAAAGTATGTTACGTATGATTTATTTTTTTGTTGATGTAACTGAGGTTGCTAATGACCAAGAAGTTGAAAAGCGACCTGTAATAAAAAAGTTTAAAGAAATATTAGAAACATTTTACCGTGTAACGAAAATGTGCTTTTAATCTATAAACAACCCTGAAATGTACTCAGATATATTGGTACAAAATTGACATATTGGAAGTGCACTAAATTACATGTGATAAAATACAGTTACTAGATAACATATAAGCATTATTTTTCGTCGCGTAAAAGGTAAATGGAATCTTCTTCCTGAATCAAACATTTTTCGAGACCGGGAGAAAGCATTTATTTGAACGTATGATGGGAGATGTGATATGACCTCGCTTCATTAGGAGATAAACGTTGTATATTTGTATATGAAGAAAATTGACAGGTAGGGATAATCTCGAACTACGAATATTAATTCTTTTGCCAGTAAAAATAATGAGAATTAATGTTTTATTTGGTTTCCACAGTACTAAATTTATTTTCAGTGCGTCCTATCGATTTCATTCATATCACCTCGTACAGAGGTTTTAATGTTAATGAACCGTTAATTGCCTTGCGTGGAGTCATTGTCTAGAACAGCATTGAAACAGTCTGGACATCGTTTCTCGTGCAGGAGTCACTACATTCGAAAGCTCATATCGACACGGAGGTGTCACGAAAAGTGCCCGTTATGAGAACAGACACCTCAAAGTGAGGTAATGTAACATATTAGAGCCAAGATTATTATCTTACACCCAAGATACATCGTGATGTAACGGCAGGCACTACGTTTCATTATGACACTTCATCAAAAGAGCCGTCTTAACCAACAGGGACATGGTGATCCAGGCAGTTAGACTGTTAGATTCGAGCTCTCTTTTCGATAAATTGGGAACAGAAAAAGATACGTTACTTTTATTTCTAATTTATTTGACTGTGACTATCTGATAGGATTATGATCAAATCATTAAGACGTTCGACACCAGAAAATGTTAAAAAATGACATAGGTGCAATACGAATCAATACACAATATTACCAAGTGAATGATTCCAATTAAATTATCAACAAATTAAATGCGATTATTTATTTTCTATTTCGTTCGGTTATTCAAGCATAATTTTTCGTGTTCTCAAAATGTATCGTTTGACCTTTAGGCCGCCACTCGCCATTCCTCAGTGGTTGGACCAGCTCCCTAAGCTGAAGTCCATCACTGCCTCAGACAAGTGAAGAATGAAAGTCAAAGACTGCAGACAAAGATAACTAGGTCGAGCACTGTCATTGTCTGGAGGAGAATTCTACCGGCCGGCTGATCTGTTCGGGAGTTTTCCGTGTTTTTTCCTCTCAATCCCAGGCGAATGCCGGAGCAGTACCCTACCAAACGGGCCATGGACCGCGCGCGATCTGTCCTTCCTCTTCCTTGTCCTATCCTCTCCTCTCCCCTTACACACACACATGCACTACACTATCACATATTCCGGCAGACCGGTCGGGAGCTTAAAGCTTGTCCCGGCTGGGGCGGTGCTCCGCTGGTGGGAGAGTCCTGGTTAGGGGAAAACCCAGCTAGCCGACGGTACGTCGGCGCCGGATCTCGCCATCCTGCGGGGGAAGATCACCGCCATCTCCCGTGGGAAAAACAAGCAATACACTTACGGGACTAATGACCTAAGCTGTTGACGCGCCCGGAATAACCAACCATCCAGCCAACCAAAACCTGGTGATTAAAAATGTCTCAATAGACACGAACGCTGAAAAATGATGATTTTCGAAATATGAAGCAACTTATAGTGATAAATCAGTGTGGAAACATTTTCGTGTATTCTTTGGACTTATGGTTTTAGGTGTACCTCGACATCGATTTTTTAGCATTACATAATTTTCTCTTTACTACCTGTACAATAAATACAGTGTTCTATTTTGCAATAAAGTAAACATTAATTAATGATATGTTTCCAAACGATGCGTCTTTTCGTTCAATTGTGCGCATGCGCCTAACCCATGCAACAGCACATGCGTTTCGGACAGGCGTCTCTTGGAGAGGAAGGACGCGCGCCACCGCTCACGGCTTCCTGCAAGAGGCGGAAATCCCGTGCCTCTGGACTGTGAGTGATTTCAAATGCTTCTGAAGCCGCATTTAGTATGTATTGGCACCAGATCTTCGTTGAACCGTATGTTGCAGTCTTACGGAAAGTAATATGGGGCTATCCATAAATTACACAAAGAAAATTTGGAGTATTTTGAATATCTCCTCTCTCTGTGTAAGGTACCTATACTTTTAACTTTTAATTGCTTAAGAAATTAATTTAAATTAACGTTTGTCACAAGATCCCCTCCCCCTCTTACAGTAAGTGAAAATAAATTATAAAGTAGTAACAATGAGTTTCGTTAACATAATGTGTGTTATGTACTAAAAATGGAAGATAATTGAAGTCAGAATTAGTTACCGATGTGTACTTATTTATTTATTTATTTTACATAAAAAAAACAGTTAAAAACTGCGTATGACGTGCTATGGGGAAAAGTGAATTGTGTGCACATTTTCAAAATTCTGTGATCCCTACACTAAGTCATATACTACTTAAATTTTGAATTTTGAAAGGGAGAAAAAAAACAACAACAAAACTCCCATGGAATAAAATCTATTTTCAAGGATAAATAAGCAATAAATTTTGGCTCGGAATACTTCCTGCCGCGACAACATGGAAACGATAATTTGAATAATTGTATTTCCCTGTGCTCAACTCAGCAGTACTGTACTGTGCTCAACAATAAGATTGGGGACAATTTTTGAGTGAAGGAAGGACCCTTCGGTGAGAAAATATCTTACAATAAGTTGTGCACACACCGTCGTTGATGAGGCATGGGCCCGAGTCTATTGCGCCAATTTAATTGGATTCTAGAAAATACTGTAGACCAGTTTTGAATATTTTCTTCGTAATGTAACAGATTCAATCAATATACGATTGATGAAAAATATTTCCACTTATTGTATTAATTCATACTTTATAACTTTTTAATTTATTCTATTTTTAATCTTATTTATTAATTATTTAATGTTTGAGTATAAAGGTGAAAACAGGAATCAGTTCAGCAAAAGTTGAAAACTTTTAGAAATAAATAACAGCATTACGTAACACTAAAATGACCCCCCAACTCGTACGTAACGCTCCGTAACGCTGCCTCAATTCCCTTTGCTCGTCTTTTGCGTTACGTAATTTATGCACTACCCCTGTGCTGAAATAACTCGTGAATAACTCGTAATTTGTTGAAGACTGTAGTAGGATGTAGTGGTTATGCATTTCGAAGAGAAACGTATTGAATTATGAGGCTGCTTTAGCACAAAATACAATATAGTAATTACAATTCTAAGGAAAATATTCTTCACTCAGACGTTAAAATTTTACTTTAAAAGTTACTTTAAATTTTCCCTTCTTACAAATGCTTTTCTACTATTGTTTTTCTCTATTTTGCGAATAGAGCTACAACAAGCCCTCTTCATGTCATCTCAAAGGTTCAACGGAAAGCTTACACCAGTGGACAGTGTAACGCTTAAAGTTGCACGTGCGTATTTGAAATCTGCGTTTGTAATTGTTTACATCGAAAAGATGCCTCGTGAGGATAGAGGCAAAGGAAGTCTGCGCTTATTTTATTGCACCACCTGTAGCAGGAACCTCTTGCGAATTGCATACATGGAGGGGTGCCAGGCGACGAAAGGAAATCAATGAGAAATGGGCAAAGTTTCAACACTGGTCTCCGAACAGACGTCATAACTCAAGTCGTTAGCGATTAGTCACATTTTCATCTGAAGTTTAATACGCAGGAATCCATAACGAGAAATAAAGCGCGAATGTAATGCAGCCAACTAATGGATTTACTTCGTACACTTTGTATTATTAATAAGAAATCGATATCTTTGTGAATAACTATGAAAAGCACGAGAAAACTTTCGCAATATAAAATATACTTTTTTTTTAAAAACACTAGGATAGGAAGCTTTACTTCCACTGGTGAACCGAGCTAAATGTCCCGTCCCTTTGGCGCAGAGGATAGCGCGTTGGACTTCTAATCCAAAGGTCGTGGGTTCGATCCCCACAAGGGATGCTTTCGGCGTGTCCGTTTTATCTCGTCGAGTTGCTTCCATAATGAGAGGGAATTGCTGAAGATTACATCGGCAAATCTTCCTACCTTCCTGGTGCTATGGAAACATGACAAAATCATGATTGAAAGGAAAAAATTGCGAGTTCACTTCGCGAATTGTTGTAATGCGGAGACATACTCATTGCAATTGATTCGTGAAAATGCATCTGGAGGGATAAAATGGATAAAAACATGGCATTTCAGACAAAATGCGATTGGATTGTTTAAAAAGTGGAAATTACAGCTGAAGTCGCAGCATCCGCTCGTATCTCTTTTTTCAGTCGCCGCACAAAGACGCGATAGTTATGACCTTCACAGCGCCGCAAGCCTGCCAACTTTACAATACGCACGCAGGCAAGAAAACAGCAGTATCGATCGCTTCTAATGTTATACATTTTGTCATTATTTCCTCATACACAGTTTCTGTCTCCTTTATTTTTGCTTTATTCATTAAATCACAAAACGTGTAATGTATTATACACTACAATTTTAACAATGGCATTCTGCCGTAGTACTCTACGGCAATCGTACTGCAGCCAGTAGTATGCGATATTTTACGGGAGCTTTTCGCTAAGGATAACACCGCCTTATTTTGTGGTGTTTTCGTGCTCGTATTTTCAATGCTTATAGAGCAACTGACTCGCATTCCGAGGGTCGAAATGCGACGGGAGAATAGGGGAAAATGAAGCGCGTAAACACGGTATTTTTACTCGCGGCTCTGGCGGGAGGGGACTGGCCGCGGAGGCTGCAATGGCGGCGGCAGCGGAGGCGGCGGCGGCGGCGGTGGCAACGGTGGCGGATATGGTGACATCGGCGATGACGAGGGAGACGACGGCGACATCAGAAATGATGACTGAAAGTTTTGGTATTTGCAATTAAATTGCCCTTTGTTTCAAGATTTAGCTTACAGCTCGATGTGAGGTCCAGTGGCGGAGATAGAGGCGGATATTCCAGCTATGTTAGCTGAGGCGATGGCGGAGGTTTTGCGGCTGGAATGGTGTCGGCGGGAGTGGTGTTGACATGGTGACGGTGGTGACTGCGATGGCAGTGGTCGAAGAAGTGGCGGTGGAAACGGAAGTGATTGTGGCAGCGAATTTCGTGATTTAAAGCGGCTGAATTAGCTCAGACCCAGCATTGCCGCTGCCGCTGCAGCGATGACCCAGAGTTCGAGTTCCGATGGAGGGGAACTTTCGACGTTAGCTAGATAACTCGGTCGGATTCAGAGGCTGTCTGGAGGAGAATTCTAGCGGCAGCCTGCTCTGACCGATAGTTTTCCGTGGTTTCACCGATCCATACCATCCGCATGTCGAAACAGTACCCTAACAAAAGGGCCAAGGACTACGCACAATATTTCCTTTCCCTTTGTTGTCCTTTCCTCACCCTTTATTTAAACACACCTACATGGATTACCCTGTTTCAATCGGGAGTTTAGAGCTTGCTGTGGCTGGGGCGCTAAAAGAAACCTGGAAGCGGAGATTCTCCTCAAGCTGACGTGTAGGGCGGCGCATGATGTCACAAACCAGGAACTCTGCCAAACTCTTGGAATAAAATATTCATTGCACGAACGGGACTGCAGTTGATTGCTTTTTTCGTGTTTCCGGGGGCGTCAACTACTTTGGTCATTAGTCCCGTTAGTGTAGTGCATGTTTTTTCTCGGGAGATAGCGGTGATCTTTCCCCGCTGGATGGCGAGATTCGGCGTCGACCTACCGTCGGCTAGCGGGGTTTCCCCCTAACCAAGACTCACCAGCGGGGCACCGCCCCTGCCTCTTACTAAGTCGAATTCCAATGGACGATGACGTGTACTTCGAGTTACCTAGAATTCCACTGCTTCTAGCAACAATGGAACAGACATTATATCAAGTTAGCAAAAGGAGTTACTAAATTTTACTAATCAAATGCTATTCTAACATTACTTTGAGGCGTCGTAAATGTGAATATTAACACTCAGCAAAGAATAATTATTCATGATATAGAGGTAGTATTATTAAGTTCAATGAGTGAACATACATTGTTAGATCGCCAAAGAAACTATTATATCTTTTACTCGTTGAAAGCCTCAAAGTCAATGGCTTCTCTCTCTCTCTCTCTCTCTCTCTCTCTCTCTCTCTTCTATATATATATATATATATATATATATATATATATATATATATATATATATATATATATATATATATATATAGGGAACATGTGGATTTACGAACGATATTTTAAGGTTTATGATTAACTCTCAATTATAGATTTGAAAGGAATAGTCGACTTGTTTGATTAATCACGCTATAACAATATGATCATTGATTATTATCATCAAGAAAATTGACTTGCCTCTGAATTCACGCTAGGAGATGAATTCAAGTACTCCAGCGTCTTCACTAGGGCAAACGGCATGCTCTGGATCCTGTCAGACGGGGTGGCAGAGCCAATAGTCCAAGTGGCCTCCCCTCCGCCGGGTAGTCCCGTCCAGCGCCACCCCTTTGGGAGTGGCAGCCACTGCCATGGCGTCCAGGCACCGCACTGCCCCTCCCGATTCCCTCCCCCACAACCCCTCCCCGAGACCGCATTGCCTGCGACACCAACGACACAGCTTCAGCGATGTCGCAGCTCGTCTATCCCAGAGGCGATATACATATATATATATATATATATATATATATATATATAAAATATTATTAAATTATTTTTAAAATTAACTATTTAACTATTTAAATTATATTATCAAATATATTTAAATATTTTTATATATAATATAAATATATAAATTCATATATACATTATATATATAATATTTCTAATTATAAAAATTAACGTTTGATATTAAAAATCAAATGTTTCATTAAACAAATGCAAACAAACGCCAGTTTAAGTGAGTCATCACAATGGGGCGGATTTTAATGAAATGTTATGTTTATTTTCTTTTCGCTTTTAAGCAATGACATTTAGTACAGAAATTCATTTTATCTTATGACTAAAGGAAATTTACGCATTTTCATCCTAATATTTTTGTATTTTTATTGATTTCAGCTAATAAGTCATTTTTAACTTTTCCCGTCATTTTTAATGCATTTTTTGCTGATTTTATCGATTTTAATGTCATTTAATGGTACTTGCATCATAATATAAACGAGATGCAAAAAATGTTCTCCATAGAATTCCTGAGTACCTATACCTGGTAACCTACTAGATTGATTGATTTTTTCGTGTTTCCGGGCGCGCCAACTGGTCATTAGTCCCGTTAGTGTGGTGCACGTTTTTTTCGGTGGCGGTGATCTTCCCCCGCTGGATGGCAAGATACGACGCCGACCTACCGTCGGCTAGTGCGGTTTCCCCCTAACCAGGACTCTCCCACCAGCGGGGCACTGCCCAGCCGGGACAAGCTCTAAGTTCCCGACCGACCTCCCGGAATATGTGGTAGTGTAGTTCAACTTAGTGTATGTGTGTAAGGGGAGAGGATAGGACAAGGAAGAGGAACCTCGAACCTAGGGGGCACCTCGCCGCGCACGTCCACGGGGGCACCTCGCCGCGGCGTCGACGCTTCCGGAGCCTGAGTTCCCGGAACGCGCTGTGTATCACTCGGCTCACGCACTGCACCCCCTCGCGTCCGGTTGGCCCGAGGGGCCGTCTCGGATTTGGAAGGCGGCTGCGCGCTCCCGCGGAGGTGAAAGGGCTGGTGAAAGTGGATGGATTGATTGATTTTTTCGTGTTTCCGGGCGCGTCAACTGCTTTGGTTATTAGTCCCGTTAGTGTAGTGCACGTTTTTCTCGGGAGATAGCGGTGATTTCCCCCCACTGGATGGCGAGATCCGGCGCCGACCTACCGTCGGCTAGTGGGGTTTCCCCCTAACCTGGACTCTCCCACCAGCGGTGCACCGCCCCAGCCGGGACAAGCTCTAAGCTCCCGACCGGAATGTGTGGTAGTGTAGTGCATGTTAGTATAAGTGTGTGTGTAAGGGGAGAGGATAGAAGGAGGACAGATCGCGTGCGGTCCGTGGCTCGTTTGGTAGTGTACTGCTCCGGCATTCGCCTGGAGTGGATCGGAGAATCCACGGAAAACTACCGATCAGAGCAGTCGGCCGCTAGAATTCTCCTCTGGGCAGCGACTGAATTCGACCTAGCTAATGTCGAAAATCCTGCCGCTGTCAGGACTCGAAGCTAGAACCTCCCGGTTAGAGGCGCTGCAGTGACATCAGTTGGTGCACTGAGCTACCGCTACCGGTGTCTCGCGCGGAAACCATAGAGAGACTCACCGGAGGGCGCGTGGGACGAGTCACTGTTACGAATCTACTCAACCCAATGTTCCCGCGACAGCGTACGTACATGTGAAATGCCCGCGATCATTTGTACCAACAACTATTCAGCCGCAGCTGTATTGCCGATCATTTGCGCCATCAGCAGCAGCTGTATTGCCACTTACCAAAAGTCGCTGTCCTCTCTTATAAGGTAAATTAGATTATATTGTGCGGCAGAGATGTCGTAACGGTTAGCGTATCGGGCTGTTATACACAAATTTCCGGGTTTAAAGCCGTGGATTTTCAAGAGAGAAAACATCCTTCATACAACTACCTTCAGAGGGGAAGTAAAACCGGCTGTCCCATGTTAGTAGATATACTGCATGTAAAAGATCCTCAAGCCTAAATGAAGCCTCTGAGCTAAATTCAAATTGCCTGTTCCGTCGCCCAACTAATGCCTTCTTCCTTCCATAGCAGGTGAAAGGAGCGTAACGAAATTTGCGTGGTCAGACGGAAGAGCAGGCCTCATGGCGTGAGTCTCGCCACGTAAAATAAGGCATTCATTCATTCATTCATTCATTCATTCATACTTTAAGTTCAAAAACAAACCAAATATATACAAGCAGAATCAATCGGCAAATATTACCTTCTCCGCTTCTGTGAATATCTTGTTCATTTCTTTAGAACCAGCGTTCAACTTTCTGAATTACTTTTCTCAAGATTTTGCCAAAATCATTTATCCTCAAGTGGTTACTAATTGGATTTTAAATGATAATTTCACACTAAATTTAACCGGCTTGCATTCCGGGATCAATTTCCTCGCGAACTCCACCCAGTCTCCCGCAACAACCTTGGGTCCATGGTAAACGACGCTCCATCCCCCAGTTGTTCTTTACCATGAGTTCGTACAGCTCCTACAAAATGTATATTTTCATATTGTGACAATATCCTTCTGGGATGGCTCATGGGCAGAGTACTAGCTTCCCGTGCTGTGGTCTCGGGTTCGATTCCCGGTCGATGCAAAAATAGTTGTAGCTTTCCTTCGAAATCGTCCCAGTTTCTGTAGCTGTGTGACGAAGATAAGCTCAAGCAGCCGGATCTTGCTAGTTATGGTGAAGAGATTACGTCATGTTCGCCTCATGTCCCTTTTACCCCCAAGCATGGGAATTTAACTATGCCCAGGCATAGATGGCACAAATAGCTGGCCGGCGAAGTCGGACTACCGACCCAATACCGCCAAATACATACATACATATCTTAACAATCATGCTGCGGTGATTATTGCAGCGTGAGTTTTTGCATTCTCGTAAACTAGTGTAAAGATATTGTAATGCTTCAAAAAATAGATGTCAAGATATTTGTGGAAATATTTGTTTTTGGGGTTCCTCGTACCGCAAAGTGCTTGTTTAAAAAACTTCTGTCTCCGTGTGCAGATAACACAAGTGCCCAAACCATTCAAGTGATAGGAAATGGAAATTTTCCTTTCGATGTAGACGCATGTGAGGCATTAGAACATATTTTAATTTTTGTGTATACTTAATGGCTCTAGGACATTTTCAAAATTTTCACAAAATGCGGCCAAAGACTTTTTTTTACAACTTTTCCTCAGAGTAAAGTACATGAAGGTTCAATCTTCAGTAAAATATAAACATTTTCGGAAATTGCATAAGTTAAATTTTTCCTAACGTACAACTATATTTTTGATGGTAAGTGTTTCTTTCTTGAATGAAATGAAATCTGTTTTTCAAAATTAGATCTTTAATTATTGTCATGAACAGTTTCTTGTTTTGCAAAGAAAGGATAACCAATATTGAGAAACTTTAGATTATACAGAAAAAATTCTACGAAGATATGTAACAGCTTCTTGGTTCATCTCGAACTCGCATATTCGAAGAGAACTTGAAAGAGAATCTTAAATGAATATATAAGAAAAAACAGTGAAATTTTTTGCAGCAAAAAATTTACAATGGGGAGAACATTAAACAATTCTAAGAAAATACGTTCAGGATATCCGGAAGACGTGCTAAAAAAACATGAATAATATGTTTAAATTTGTAAGTTTTCAACCCATGAATGTAAATATAATTTTTGAATGTATTAACACATTGAATAATGTATGGATGTGTAATATAAATTGCATAGATGCATATGTTATAAATATAAGTATGAAATATTGTAAATTAGCTAATGGTAAAAATCTACAAAAATGAGAGGTTATCAACACAACTCTTATGGTTGTAAAAAAATAGATAGTAGAAACTCCTCAGAGGAAAAATAGAAACTCCTCAAAGGCGGAACTTTCGAATAAGTAGAAAATATATATATTTTTTTAAAATGTCACGACAAAGATGGTTTTGCAGCGTACAAGAGAGCGACATCAGTGATGGACCAAAATTCACCACTCGTACATTTCAAAAGTGAAAATATATTTTCTTTATCTTTTATAAATATTCAATGTCTAACAGTAGTTTCACCACTCTATTCAACACAAAATCGTTCTGGTGCCGTTTCAGAATAATAAAAAAAGAATTTTTCAGAATAGCCCTACTATTCGAGATTTCATCAAACAAAAAAATCAATAGCTGTTTAATCAGCAATTGCCTTATAATTTTGTTTTGAGAGAAAAACGTCAAAGTTGATTCAATGAAGTAAATAAAGCGCATTTTATTAATAAGAAAACATGACTCTCAGAACACAGATACATTCGTTCTACGTAAATACATCATTCTATCATTACAAATGCATTGAAATGATTTGGTAATATTTGATATGTTAAAACGAACCTAATTTTAAATTCAGTATGTTTGTAAAGATCAGAAAGACCCTGGAAAAGTTACTGCAGCAATTTTCCAGTCGCATGACTTTAGAGAGAATAAATTTAAGAAACGAGAAAGAAAATTCTGTGAGTGTAAATGACTTTTGTGGAAGGCGAAGGTAATCAAACAGAAATACGAGACTTGCGAGAATCAATTCATATGCGATAAAAAGCGTCATATTTATCACAAAACCTGGTCGTGAAAAAGCGTTTGTTGAAACAGAATATCTGAAGAAAATCCAACATTATGGAATGTAAGCTGTTCACAAAATATTAGCTATTTAATAATGCTTCCTGTAATTTCCTACTAACGAAAAAATTTCTGCGACAGGGCAAACAGCATTTTTTCCCTTCTAAGAAACCATTTCTTCAGTATTCTTCGAATCGAAGACGTCCATTTCCATTAACTATGAAGACAGTGTCCCAAATTTAGTCCAGTTCTATCTAATGGCTTTCTTCAAAAATTTGTGTTCGACTTTGTAGCAAGATCGTTCTGGGTCAAACAAGTAGCCAAAGAATAATCAAGAAACAAAAACGAATGTGATGAGAATGAGAATAATTATTAATCTTGGCACACACAATCATATTGAGGTATGTTATTCTTCCGGAAACAGATTACCGTGCTCGATATTCATTAATGAATATGTGGGTTCAAGTCAACAGAAGTTTAAATACAGTGTGTATTGCAATAGGTTGAAACTGCTGAACTAATTTCGGTGCCAGCAGTTGAGTGGCATGAAGTTCGCGTTGAAATTAGAAATAAAATTTAAATATTTCATGAAAAAGATATTCCAAAATTGATTTATTTTTTAAAATTCCTTTGTTTAACCTTTAGATTCTGTTTGGAGTATTTTTTGACGGCAGGGACAAATAATCTTTCGCAACATTCTGGATATTATTCACATGAACTTCTCCTCTTAGATATGGTATTTACGTTCAGTTTTACACATGTAATCTTTTCAGTTTTCTAAGTTTGTTTTTTTATTTAAAATAATTTGGTTTTTATGCGTTTGGAGTAAAAAATGTTCATTTGACATTAAATTACAAGAAAAATTCTAAAAATGTGTCCATTTCGGTTTTGAAATATGTTGAGGTTTCTGAATGATAACTTGGTGTATTTATCTATTACGTTTTGGTAGCACTGTTTCAAACATTCTCATGTTGGTAAGATAGACACCATGTATAGTAATGAGGATACGCTAGAATGTTTTTTCCTGAAAATAACATTATTCTTTGTTATTTAGTACATTATAGTAAATAAAGCAAATAAATAGCATCGTTTTCTTAATTAATAAGTCCAAATAACATTCTTGCATCTAATGCTTGTAAATTATTATGTAAAACGCTTGGGCAAAAGAGACCCCAAACAGAGTCCACGTAAGTATTTGCGAAATAGAGTGGAAGGGTTAAAACTTTTGATTATAATATACTATGTTTTTAATGTAGAATTCACACATTTCGGGGCCATTTTTGGTATTGTCTATTTCTCGAACTTATATAGACCATATTTTCCAAGTTTAGGTGAATAGAAAAAATTAAAACCCCATTAGTTATAATGCATCGTATAAGCAAAAAGTTTAATGCTTATTGTACAGTACGTAGTTCCGTCTCATGCTGTCATGTAATTTATCGGTAAACGTTCACTTAAACAACTTTTGTGTATAAGTTAATGTAATTTTGAGAATTACTTTTACACAACTAAAGAAGCGCACCACTATATTTAAATCACTCAAATCAAATGTGAGAATCACAGAGATTCTTAAAAATTGTTAATCACTGTGTCTGGCAGTAAAAATACTCGTACTTAATGAACAATTATTAATTTTTACAACATAGTAGGTATTGGGAAATAACAGGAAAGAATAGAGGGCAAATGAGAGATGTGGAAATGCACCATATCTAAAGAACCTACAGAGTCTTGATGAGAACAACGGGAACAAAAGAAATAAAAGAAGGAAAGTTACGCACACACTCCCAGCAATTACAAAGAGAGGAAGAGGAACAGTTAGGGGAAGAGGAAAAGATGGCGATTGTGAGGGAGAGAAAGACGGGAAAGAGTGATGGAGGGAAGGGAAAGACTGAAGGGAAGAAGAATAGAGAGAAGAATACAGTGAGGAAGAGAGAGTGAGATAAAGAGAGTAAATGAGGATGGGAGAGTGAGGGTCAGGCATTGTTAACCCCTACCAGAAGTTACGCATGAGAACAACAGAAGGGCAGGAACTAGAACGGAAGAATCGAAGCTCTGCTCTAGAGATGCAGGAGAGCGTAGTACTCACGCAGGAAGAAGAACAAGTAAATTAACTAATGATATTTGTAAACTTGATAAATTTAGTAAGTTAGGCTTATTATAACACGCATTTCATTATTATTATTGTTATTTTTCTTGCTATTATTATTAGTAGTGTGATAATTAGTACTAAATGTTTTGATTGATTAAATATATCATTATATTCAAAATAGTATTGTATTGAAGTGTGGTGACGTGTTGTGAAGTATAGTGCAACAGAGAAGTAGACAGAGAAATGAAGTGTTAATGTTGTGAAGTGAAGTGAAGTGAAGTGAAGTGAAGTGAAGTGCAGTGTAATTAAAAAATCGTGTATTTAATAGTTTAAAATAATTGTGCAGGTCAGCTCTTATTAGCATTTTTATCATATTATTATTATTGTTATTGTTATTATTATTATTATTATTGTTGTTGTTTTCAAATAATTTAAAGTTAAATTTTATTTATATTTCTTATTGTAATACGTCAGTTGTAGTGTTCTGCCACCAGGTTATAAAAACCTACCTGCAGAAATAATAAATATCTCTCTATCTAACATGGAAGTTGATTAGTTTATTTCCTATTCATACATCGTTATAATGCTCTAATGATAGTATTATAGCGGAACAAACGATGTCGACACATTGTTACAAAAATCCTCTCAATAACACTCCCTTTTATAAGAAACAAAGACAACACAATCATCCAGGAAAGAATTTTCGTGGAGAAGAATTTTCCTAGGAGGAGGGGTGGGAGAGAAGTCATGCCCTCCCCTCAAAAGCCAACATTTCTTTTGTAATTTCACTCAATTCATTGAAAACAATTACCACGTATTGATTACAAAGACGTATTCTTATTATGAATATAATTTTTTTTCAAGTAAATATTTTTAAAATGTTACAAGAATTTTATTTTTTTCAGAGATATCCGAACTGAAATTATCCTTCGTCCTGAAACACTTGGTGAACCTCCCACGCATACGCGTTTGCAGGTGGCTCCGGCCGGAGAGCGCTCGTCTCAATGTTTCACGAGTGGCCGGTAATTGCGCGAGAGGGCAAATTGCCTAACGCTGCTTAAGCGAAGGGGCGATTGCTGGAGGCAGCAGCGTAGGCGTTTAGCGGGAATTATTAAACGCGCAACGCTATTTACGCTCTAGATAAGCTGCGGTCATGCGGTACCCACAACACTTGAACACCTCCGCCTTGGACACTCACTGCCACGCCCCCTCTGTCCCGTCCCTCCTGTCCCGCCTCTCTGCTGGTCATGCCGACCCCTCCTGCCCCGCCTCATCTGTGCCCCGCCTTTCCTGCCCCACCGACCCCACCCGCCCCGCCATCATACCCGCCCCGCCATCATACCCTCCCCGCCATCATACCCGCCCCGCCATCATACCCGCCCCGCCATCATACCCGCCCCGGCATCATACCCTCCCCGCCATCATACCCTCCCCACCATCATACCTACCCGCCATCATACCCGCCCGCCATCATACCCGCCCCGCCATCATACCTACCCGCCATCATACCCGCCCGCCCCCTTTCTCTCCTCGCGGCTCTCTCCCCGCCGTCTCTCCCCATCGCTCAGCCCCGCCGCTCTCCCCTCTCTCTCCGCCGCTCTCACCCGTTTCCCGCTACTTTTGCTTCCCACCTCCCGTCTCCGCCTCAACTCCATTTCCCCACCACATTCACCTAGTCCGCCATCTCAACCGCCTCCGGCCCCGCCGCCAACGCCCCCACTCCGCGTCTCCTTTCTTCACCTTGCATTTATTTTATCTTAACGAGCGGTCTCTCCAGCCACCTCCCAAGACTCCTCCAACCGCAAGCAAGGCCTTCTTTAAACTCGTTACTCCAACATCGCGGACATTATTGTGCCGGCAGCATCGATTGCGCGTAATCGCAGGAGAGGCGGCGGTGGGCATTCTCTTAGGCCTTTTCGCCTTTCTTTACGGCGTCTCGACGAAAAAAGCCTTATCGCTGCGGCGGTGGCAGCGGCGGCGTCGCAAAGCCATTGTGCGCACTTTTGTCGTCGGCTGTTTGGAGACCTCCTCGTCGCCCCCTCCCCTCCCCCCGCGCCCCGCGCCGGTCAAAAGAACCCTAATGACGGACGCGGAGAGCGCCGCCCCACGCCTGCCGCCTCGACAGTGTCGGGCGATGCATATTTATGGCCTCGCCGTCTTGGCCGCCAAGCCGCCGTCATCGCGTTGGACCGGGAGCGGTAGCTCAGGGCATCAAATGATGTCTCTGCAGCGCCTCTGACCGGGAGGTCCTAGGTTCCCACTCCCCACGGCGGCAGGATTTTCGACACTAGCTCTTCAGCTAGGTCGAATTCAGTTGGTGTCTGAAGGAGAATTCTAGCGGCCCGCTGCTCTAATCGGTAGTTTTCCGTGGTTTCTCCGATCAACACCAGGCAAATCCCGGAGCAGTACCCTACCAAACGGGCCACGCACCGCGCACAATCTGTCCTTCCTCTTCCTTGTCCTACCCTCTCCCTTTTACACACACACACACACACACATACACATACACATACACACACACACTTACACTAACATGCACTACACTGCTACATATTCTGGGAGGCCGGTCGGGAGCTTAGAGCTAGTCCCGGCTGGGACGATGCCTCGCTGATGGGAGAGTCCTGGTTAGGGGGAATCCCACTAGCCGATGGTTAGTCGGCGCCGGATCTCCCCATCCGGCGGGGGAAGATCACCGTCATCTCCGGAGAGAAAACGTGCACTACACTAACGGGACTAATGACCAAAGCAGTTGACGCACCCGGAAACACAAAAAATCAATCAATCAATCAACCTTCGCGTTGGGCCACCTTCCTCCTTGACGCTGTTTTGCCGACAGATGAAATGGTGAACGGCGGAGTTAAAACCGTTGCCTCGCGATTGTGCGGTGAGCGATTGCTCGTCCGTTGCCTGTGCATCGCGAGTTCACCCTGTCGGAAGCGCACGCACACATGCACACACTCACAAGTACACACACAAGATCAGAGAAGCACATACACACACACGCACCCACAAGCTGACACATCCACTCACACCTGAACCACGCCCGCGCCCCTTCCGCTTGCACCTGCGAGGCTTCCTTCCACCCCCGAGCCGGAGGACGCCGCCTGGCTCTCGGGGCGGCGCGTCCCTGCGATCGGCGCGGTGGCTCTTCGCTTCCGGGCTGCGCTTCCCATGAGGCGTCCGCCAATGCGGGCTCAAGTCCGAGGTGTGCAGGCCGTGATTAATTGATTGATTAATTTTTTCATGTTTCCGGGCACGTCAACTGCTTTGGTCATTAATCCCGTTAGTGTAGTGCATGTTTTTTCTCGGGAGATGGCGGTGATCTTCCCCCGCTGGATGGTGAGATCTGGCGCCGACCTACTGTAGGCTAGTGGGGTTTCCCCCTAACCAAGACTCTCCCACCAGCGGGCACCGCCCCAGCCGGGACAAGCTCTAAGCTCCCAAGCGGTCTCCCGGAATATGTGGTAGTGTAGTGCATGTTAGTGTAAGTGTGTGTGTAAAGGGTATAGGACAAGGAAGAGGAAGGAAAGATTGCGCGCGGTCCGTGGCCCGTTTGTTAGGGTACTGCTCCGGCATTCGCCTGGTGTTGATCGGAGAAACCACGGAAAACTACCGATCAGAGCAGCCGGCCGCTAGAATTCTCCTCCAGACAGCGACTGAACTCGACGTAGCTGACAAGCTAGTGTCGATAAACCTGCCGCCGTCAGGTCTCGAACCTAGGACCTCCGTGTCGGAGGCACTGCAGTGACATCTGCACTGAGCTCCCGCTCCCGGTGCAGGCCGTGAGGGTAGGTCCCATGCTGGTGCCAGATGTGTCGTAAGACCGTGAAATTGCGGCTGTAGGGTGGCGACGTGGTCACAGCCAGCTATTGAAGGCGGGTGGTCACTACGAAAGGGGGCCATTGCTGCACAAACCTCTGACGCGGGGGTGGAGTGTGCACGGGAGGTCGCAGATATGAGAGCCAAGTTCAGGTCGAACAGCGTGTTCCGTAGTTCGCAGATGATAACGGTCAGCGAAAGCTCCGGCAGTAAATGATACGTCTCACATGTATCAAGATAAATATGTAAACTGTAGAGTTGGGAGCTGACTTGATTGCTACATTGGCAGAAATTTCTGCAGAATTTTAATGTAAATGTACAATTAAAGTAATTATCATGAACATACATTAATTTTAATGTATTCATGTACGTATATGCACGTTAGGATGCAAGATTCAAAGCTTAATACTCATATTTGGAATGGATGGATAAAGATTTTTAGAGACTGGTGAATATGAATATATGATGACTGATGAGGGGTACGGGAAAGAGTAGAATCTCTTCATTAAATCTTTTATTTTAATCTTCTTCTTCTTCTGCTTCATGGATTTAGGCCTTAAGGCCTGTTTCCACATCAAGAGAGTGAGTCTCTCCATCTTGTTAAGGGGCGGCCAACATTTCTTCTTCCTTTAGGATTATATGTGTACATTATTTTGGGAATTCTGTTTGGAGGCATGCGTTGTATATGATCATGCCAGTTACTCCTAAATGATTGGATTCTGTCCATCAGATTGAATATATTCAGTTCGGTTCTGATGTCATCATTATATTGTCTATCCAGGATATTGTAACCTGCTACTGAACGTAAGAATTACATTTCGGCGCTTTCTATTTTTCTTCTGTCTGTTCTATTTATCGTCCAGTCTTCGCATGCATAAGTTAGCATGGGTACTGCCATTGCTTTGTAGAATTTGCGTTGCGTGGTTTTTAAAGTCTTGTTTTTTAATGTTCTTCGTATTGTCCCACACATGTTATAGAATCTATTTAATTTCCGACTTATGTCATTTTTCTGGCAGTAAGACACATTGAAGACTAAATAGGTAAAATTGTTGGTCTGTTCTGTGGGTTCATTATTAATCACAATTTTACATCTCATATGGTTTGTTCCTTCAAAGCCCATTGATTTTGTTTTCGTAGTGGAGATTTGCATATTGTATTTGGTTGCCTGTTCATTTAGTTTGTGAGCTGCAATTTGTATTTCTTCTTCTGAGCTACTAAAAATAACTTGGTCGTCTGCAAACAATATGGTATTAAGAGATTTGTCATTTGTATTAAAATGTGTTTTCAATTGCCCTTGCCATTGCCGGACAATCTCGTCTATATATATACTAAATAGATCTGGCGGAAGTGGGCACCCTTGTTTGACTCCTTGATTTATTTCTACAAATTTATTACTTCCTTGAGATCCTTTATCAATGCATATTTTAGTGTCGAAGTAGAGGCTTTGTATTGCTCTTATTAGGTGGGCTGGGAATCCTTTTTTATGCATTATCTCCCAAAGTTTCTTTCGCGACACTTTGTCGAAGGCTTTTACATAGTCTATAAATAGTATATACGTCGGTAAGTTAAATTCTCGTCTCTTCTGTATTAGCTGTTCCACTACAAATATGCAGTCGGAACATGAGCGACCTTTCCTAAAACCGCACTGTTCCTCTAATAACATATGCTCATTAATTATATTCAATCTCCGAGTTATTATCTTAGCATATATCTTATAGGCTGTGTTGAGAAGACTTATTCCTCTATAATTTTGACAATCCTGTCTGCAACCTTTCTTGAAGATAGGGCATATAATTCCTTTCCTCCAATCTTTTATTTTAATTTTAGCGTTACATTTTATGTACAAATTCGTATATTTATCCCTTTTTAGTGTACAAGGTACATTAAATTTTCTTATACAATAATACATTAATATACATTAAATTTAATTACATTTCTGACAGTGGTTTAACTATTAGTCTACATTAAATTTAATGACATTTCTGACAGGGATTTAAACTAGACTAGAAAACATTCGCATTTGTACTTTAAGATTCAAATATTGAAATATATTTTTAAAAAATGATAGATCACCCATTTACCTAGCTGATTTCTCTACAGAAAATGGTACTTGTTTTGTCATAGAGTTTGTTCTAAAAGGCGGAGTCTCGGTGCAAGTGGACGGATAAACAGGCAGGAAGACAAATAGATGGACGTTTTGCAGAAAAAACACCTTTTCGGTATGAAGGGATTCGAAAAGAAATATTTTACTACTTTTAAATACGTTTTTAAAATTATATTAAAATTTTTTTAAAAATAAAAATTAAAAACTTAAAATGTTTAAACTTGTTAAATTCAAAACCTAAATTTTTTAACAGTTGTTCTCATGCATTTTAACAACGTTTGGCGGAGGAATTTGGAAAGAAACGTTTTATTCAGAATAACCAAATTTACTAAATCAATATTTCTTCTTGATTGTATCCAAATTTACTATTTCACCTCTTGTCAGGGACTTGAGAGCACGTTTATTAGTTTTACATAGCTTGTTCAGTACCTCAGCGCTTAATAATCACCATTCCTTCGGCCGTAATTACTGATTTAGTATTAAACACTTGTAGCTTAAGGATTGTATGTGAGAAAATAATCTCCAACTACGTAACAGATCTTAGGAAAAAAACATATTTTTTATTTATCTGAAGCAATACGTCTATACTGACTGAGCCACATCTCTGTCTCAACGTAATGTGAAGAATCCTGGCGTATAACCGAGATTTTAGGAGTATTTGCAATTTAAATCTGCCACAAATCTGACCTGCGTGTAAAGGGGATTCTCTCTTCCAAAACACTTAGGAGTCAAGACAAAGGCCGCTGATACCATCCGAATCTTCGGCTGAAAATGAGCCGTTTGGCCTTGAGCACATGACCTTTCCCTCAAAGGCGATCTCCATCCACATTGAAAGATGCATGAGGTTAGGCTTTTGAATAAACGAGACTGCATAAAGATGAATGATTTTAACAGGATGGCCATTGGTTCCTTAACAACGCAACTTATGTTAGCGATTTCGATAGAGGAAGGGTCACTCCATGAAAACCAACACTAGATAAATGAGTACCAGTCTTGGAATGTTTATATATAATGAAATACAACAGGACGTTACTGATTCAAGTTTACAATTGCAAGATAACGCAATCACTATTATTTTCAAAGTGTTATTTTGTAGTTCTTCCAGTTTCGTCAGATAAACTATTTGGCCACGAATCACATGTAATGTGTGAAATATTAGTAAAAACAAATTTCTTAATAAGTCAGGTAGGATATTCGTTTTCTCTTGTAACATTAAACTACAAATATAAGAATATTATTATGAATGTGAATTTTTATGAAATTTATTTCTGTGCTGACCATTGCATATTTTCTCATTAAATTTCTATTCGCGCCTTATTGTATTTCACAGAGTGTTGCGTTCGTATAAAGCTACCATTTCTGTTAGTCCATAACTAGTTCTCTGAGGAACAAATTTGTGTATTATGACTGCACCTAACCTTGACTTTTCCTATACCTAGCCCTCGAGACCAAGGGTATACAGTAGATGGGTATGTGAATTGAGATGGGAAAAATGAGATAAAAGCTGATGAAGATGAAATGCATAATGATAGAGTGCTAGGCAGGATAACTGATCTATCATAGGCAATACCACGAGTGTTTTTGAAATTTTCGATAAATTCCCGACTCGCGAAGCGAGGAGGGGATTTATCTGAGAATTTCCAAAGCACGAGTGGTATTTAATAGGACTATTTCACGAATGAAATTATGGCCAACAGAGTTCCAAAATGTGCCAAATACTGAAAATATCTGAAAGCTATGTTAAAACAAAAGCGGTTATGTTATAGTACGTACGCGGTTTATTGGACATCGACCCAGCGATCGTCGTATACTGCCTCCTAAGATAAATGAGTCAGTTAAAAATTGGCCAGTAGGGAGAAGCGGTAAGAAAATTCGGATAGAAAAAGCGATAAACGTTTTCAGATACACCGCCCTGATTGCGGCATACTGTATGCATAGTTAAACTTTATTGGTTTTAATTTCACGAGTGGAATAGTCCCAAGAATATCTGTCATGAATTTACTTTACCCGCAAATTCCATATGGGTCAACTGGAATTTGTACCCCGTTCCCACAGATGGACAGCTAGGGCACAGACCGTTCGGCTACAGATCTTCCCATGCTGTTGTACTGCGTAATAATAGAAACTCTGTAGTGTGACTGTGTGCGTGTCTGTGTGGGGCTATGCGTGTGTCTGTGCGTGTGTAACTATGCGCATGTGTCTCTTCGAGTGTATGTCTCCGTCTGTATGTCTCTGCGTGCTTGTCTGTGCCTATGTCTAAGAATGTGTGATTGAGGGTGGGGTTGTGCCGGTATCTCTGCATGTGTGCCTCCCTGTATCTACGTCGTGTGCGCGTGCGTACGTCTTTGTAGCGTAGTTGGAAAGTGCGTGTTCGTGTCTGAGTTTATCACCCTGCGTCCACTCGTGCGTGTGTGTATGTCTTCCTGTGCGTGTGCGTGTCTGTAGGTCCCTATGTGTTGTACGAGCGTGTAGTGAGTTTGTATTTGTCGCTCTACGTGCGTGTGTGATAGGGTCAACCAGTCAGCGGTGGAGGTGAAACATCGATGTCGAAGTTTTCAATATTGATATATTAAAGTCGTTTTTTTTAACATCGATGTTTTAAGATCCATTGATTGATTGTTTAATGATTCCGGCGTCAACTACAAAGGTTATTAGTCCCATCAGTGTAGTGCGTGTTTTTGTTCGGGAGGTGGCGGATCTGGCTATCCCCCGCTGGATAGCCAGATCCGGAGCCGACCTACCGTCGGCTAATGGGGTTTTACTCAACCAGGTATCTCCCACCAGCGAGGCACCGCTCCAGCCGGGACAAGTTCTAAGTCCCCGACCGGTCTCCTGGCATGTGTGGTAGTGTAGTGCATGTTAGTGTGAGTAAGTAAGGGGTGAGGATAGGACAAGGAAGAGGAAGGAAAGATCGCGGGCGGCCCGTGGCCCGTTTGAGATAGTACTGCTTCGTCATTCGCCTGGTGTTGATCGGAAAAAACACGGAAAAATATCGATCAGAGCAGCCATCCGCTAGAATTCCCCTCCAGACAGGGTCTGAATTCGACCTAGCTGAAAAGCTAGTGTCGAAAATCCTGCAGCCGTCGGGACTCGAACCTATGACTTCCTGGTCAGAGGAGCAGCAGCGACAGTTTATGCACTGAGCCACCGCTCCCGGTTTTAAGCTCGATGTTTTTACGTTTTCGATGCTTTATTTATGAATGAAAAATTCTTTTAATTACAATTATATAATGTATTAGTAGAACCATGAATTAATATGTGATAATAGCATGTTCTTTCATTGGTTCGAACCAAACGATGTTCATCGCGCAGACTATATCTCACCCGAGATGACCCCGATGCTCTGGTATTTTTTACGAAGGAGTCGAAAGATATTTTCGATTCCTGCTTGCTGAGTAGGCAATATCAGGCAAATGCCGGAACATGATCGTAACAAACTGACTATAGACCGCGTGCGATCATTCTATCCTCGCCCATATGCTTGTCCCCATAAATCGCACCCTTCTAAAACTCACACATACTTAGAGTTCATCCCAACAGAAGCAGTGCCCCTTCGCCGAGATACCTGGATGGAAAAATCACCGCAAAGGAGCCAATAGGTTGGCGGTGGATCTCAGATTCTAGCGGGAAAGAAAACTGCCAAACTGCCCCCTCCAGGTTACAACATTCACTATACTTACGGAACAAATTAACATAGGATTTGAGGTGCCCGGAAACACATAATAATAGACATTCAGTCGTCCAGCAGTCCTATGATGCTACCAGCTTCTTCTTTCTCTCCGCCCTTGTGGCGTCGCCCTCGCGCCCCCAGCACTCCACCCCGTCGACAACATCCCCCCTCCGGCCCCCCTGCCACCACTCCCCTAAGCCCCCTGCTGATGGGGTGCAAGGAGCGCCAGAGGTCACCGCCCTCGCGAGCCAGCCGTGCTCACGATTCGTTCTCCCCTCACTTGCACTTGCTCCCTTCTGCGTTGCACCCTTCCGCTCTTACCAGTGAAGAAGGGTGGTCTTAATGCATGACGCACAGCAGCTCGTAATATGCAAACAACGTATGAAATGTAAGTATCATGCGATTACAATAACTGTATGATTTTACTCGTCGTGGCTCAAATCTCTTCGGTTCATTTCCGTTCACGCCGTATTTTACATAGCGAGAATCGGACCATTAGGTCCGATTAGGTCCTCTTCGAAGGCAAATTTAGCTATGCTTCTTTCGCCATCTAGCAGGGAAAGAAAGTATCACTAAGGCGACAAAACATGCAATTTGAATATAGCTCACAGGCTTCTTTTAAGCTTCAAAACCTCCCATATGTAGTCAGTTTACAACATGAGACAGCCGGCTTTATTTTCCCTTCAAAAGAAGACGTACAAAGGATGTTTTTACCCTTATATTTTTTTCGATTCTTGGTGTGGTAGGGTTTGAACACGGAAACTTACGTACAAAGGCCCGATACGCTAACCGTTATACCACCAAAGCCACCAAACTCCAGCAGGCGAACCAAATGCACCTACAGGTTACTTTTCTAGTTTTGTCAGTCCATTGCGTTTCGTCTCCAGCTTCATGCATCCACACTCCGCAGACCCTCCTCGCAAATCAACCTACCAACCATCAAAGCTGGGGATTTTCTCCGCGCGTACCAAGTTCTTCAGAAAGGTCATTGCTCCAGTGATCATGGCATCGGACAATTTTCACAAGAGTTCAAACACTCAGTCTTGCTTTCTTTATTTCTTCAATAAAATCTCCGAGTATTCTCTTGATATTGGAAGCGAGCCCCTATGAGAATAATATCCGTTTACAGAGAGTAACATTAAAATTGAATTATTAAAGTACTACTTCATTTTCTTCTGCTTCTTTAATAAGCAAAATTTGGGGTGCAGTTTGGACCAACACCTACTAAATGAACTCTCAGCTTATCCCATATCTAACATTCACATTGTATGGAAACACTTTCATTCACTACTGTCGGTTCAGAGTTTCTGTTCTCCCTGCCTCCGACTTGCTTCCCATCACCCTCCCATCTCCCATTGCCCCCCATCTCGATCAGGTTTTTCGTCCAGTTTCCCTGATCCATTGAGCAAATGCTGAGATGGCCCCTTGTTTTGCTTCTAGACATAAATGTAACATCATTTTCTGTGCACGTCTTTTAGAATTCAGTGGGAAATACAATTATTCAAATTATCGTTTCCATGTTGTCGCGGCCGGAAGTATTATTCCGAAGGACAACATGGATAAGAGCCAAAATTTATTGCCTTTTTATCCTTGAAAATAGATTTTATTACATGGGATTTTTTTTCAAAATTTAAGTAGTATATGACTTAGTGTAGGGATCACAGAAGTTTGAAAATGTGCACACAATTCACTTTTCCCCATAGCACGTCATACGCAGTTTTTAACTGTTCTTTTACGTAAAATAAATAAAAAATAAATAAAAAAACATAGTGACCTCCCAGGCGGCTTCCTTGCCCAGCGTCCGCCTCGCCCTATGCCCGCCTGCTCACCCTCACTCTCGTCGCGCTAATTAAACCTCGTGAGCCGCGAACGATCGCGCCCAATCGATTGGCCACGCCCACCCACGGCACGGCGCCGCACCGAGCTACGCCTCGCGCCGACGGGGCCTCGCACTCTCCCGCGTGGAGACCCCGTGGAGCGAATGAAAAAGCCGCAGGCTCTGTGCTGATTGTACTTTTTTTTAAACATGGCCGATGACACTTCACCAGCTGTTACGGCGTCATCCAATCGAGAGCTAAAACGTCATTACGGTGACGTCATTCGGTGTCATCCAATCGAGAGCTGAAACGTCATTACTGTGATGACGTTTAAGATTCCGATTGGACGAAACCGTAACAGCTGATCGGCAGTCAACGGTCAGATTGCAGAAAGCCAAGTGTAGTGATGACATATCAATAACAAACTATCGATGTTGTGATGACTCGATTTTCAAAATCCAAACATCGATGTTGGTACATCGACCAAGATACATCGGTGTTTTTATCATCGTTGTTTTAAAGCTGGTTTAGTCATCTCTAACATTAAATTCATGCTCAATAATTTAATATGTCAGTGTTTATTAATTTATCATTATCGTGTAACCAAAAATTATATTAAAAAATACCTATGGTCAGAACTGAACCTGAAAGATTGCGTGCTCAGGGTCATCTCGAAAGATCAATCTTCACTTCGCCGAATGACACAGGAGGCGCTACGCCCTCGGCGTATACGTTGACTGCCTTTCCATGCGCGAAATAGGAGTAAAGACGTAAAAAAAACAGAAAGCGATCTTTCCTTTCTCTTCCTTGTCCTGTCCTCACCTCTTACAAACTGGTGGGAGATTCCTGGTTGAGGAAACCCCGCTAGTCAACGGTAGGTCGGCGCCGGATCTCGCCATACAGTGGAAGAAGATCACCGCCACCTCCCGATTAAAAACATGCACTGCACTTATGGAACTAATGACCTCAGTAGTTGACGCGCCAGGAAGCACAACCAATCAATCAACGCCATGATGTGAGGGAGATCAGAGCAGCCGATCGCTAGAATTCTCCTCCAGACAGCGGTTAAATTCAGTCGAATGACAAACTGGTGTGGAAAATCGTGCCACGTATCATTGGGGCCGGGACGCGGACCGAAAGGGCGGGGCGGGACGGAGAGGAGAAACTCGGAGAGGAGGTGGGCGTGACCGTGCAAGAAATACTGTCGCGGGTGCGCAAGTACGATGCGGGGCAGGGGTGCGCGCGGTGTGGAGCGACAGTGCAAAGCGAGGTGCGAGGAGGAGATGGCGGTGTGGTAGCAGAAGGGGAGCGTGGCAGGTCACGGAGGAGCCTCGATTGATTGATTGATTTTTTCGTGTTTCCGGGCACGTCAACTGCTTGGGTCATTAGCCCCGTTAGTGCAGTGCATGTTTTTCTCGGGAGATGGCGGTGATCTTCCCCCACTGCATGGCGAGATCCGGCGCCGACCTACTGTCGGCTAGTGGGGTTTCCCCCTAACCAGGACTCTCCCACCAGCGGGTCAACGCCCCAGCCGGGACAAGCTCTAAGCTGCCGACCGGTCTCCCGGAATATGTGGTAGTGTAGTGCATGTTAGTGTAAGTGTGTGTGTAAGAGGAGAGGAGAGGACAAGGAAGAGGAAGGACAGATCGCGCGCGGTCCGTGGCCCGTTTGTTAGGGTACTGCTCCGGCATTCGCCTGGCGTTGAGTGGAGAAACCACGGAAAACTACCGATCAGAGCAGCCGGCCACTAGAATTCTCCCCAAAGAAGCCAAAACCGTGTCGAAAATCCCCGTGGGGAGTGGGAACCTAGGACCTCCCGGTCAGAGGCGCTGCAGTGACATCAGCTGATGCACTGAGGTACCGCTACCTGTGAAGTGAGTGGAGAGATAGGGGAGGGGCAGCGGGAGTGTGAAGGCGCTGGAGCGCGGAAAGCGCGAGAGGTGGGTAAGCGAGGGAGCAGGGGCGCGGCGAGGCGAGGCGATGGAAACATGGAAACTGGCGGTAAGACAGTCGTGGGGCGTCGGCAGGGAGAGGGCCCAATAGCGGCGGATACGCCAGGGGTTGGTGAACGGTGGCATGGGGGTGGGACGGGACAGGACGGGGCTGGGCTGTGCGTTGGGAGCATGAAAATGAGTGGTGAGATAGGGGAGGGGCGTCGGGACGGTGTGGGTGCAGTACCGGGAGAATCGCGAGGGGTGGGCGTTGGTATGGGGCGGGGCGGGGCGGGGCGGGGGGGAAGCGCGAGGGATGGGCGATGGCGCGGGGGCGGGGCGAGGCCGGCGGCGGGGGCATGCGCCTGTCTGCCGCCGCTGACACTCCGCAGCGCGTGGGAGGCGCCGCGTGCCGCCCCTCGCGCTTTCGGTAAACACGCGCCTCCTCCGCGCCCGCCGCCGCCGCTGCCAACAGACAGGCCGCTTTGGCTTGGGCCTGGGCCTGGCCGGCCGACCGGAATAACTCTTTCGTCTCACATGGGGTTGCGAGACCGGAAAATGAACCATTAAGAATGCCCGTTAACGCGCTGGGATTTCTGGACACGTACGTTTTCTGTTATATTTACTAAATGTTAACGTTTTTATGCAATCGTTGTATGCAACCGTATGCATCGTTAAACTTAATTTCATTACATTGGCGATAGATTTAACATGCTGTGTTCATGTGCGCTTTTATATTTGATTTATGAAGGTTTAAAAACGCGCGGAATTCAAAACGAATCAAAATGTCATTCCATATATTTGAATATAAAAGAAATTTTACACTAAACATTGATGTTGAAAAGTATCACAAAACATCGATGTTGAAAATTAAACCATCGATGTTAATATTAACACCTACATCGACCAATATCGACCGATGTTTTTAAACATCGACGTTTTAAAGGTGGGTGTTATAACCTCTAACATCACTTTCGGGTGCAACAAAATTTTAATTTCACAACCGCCGTGTTTTTTTAATTTATAACGAAGATTTAACCGAAAACAAAATTTAAAAATAACAATGGATGTTCGATGAAGATAGTATAAACGGAGTTTGTTTGGTGCGTACAGTTAAACTGGCAATGAAATTATCGGTAGTATTTTAACTCTCATACAAGCCAAAAATATTTTAAAGTTTTTGAGAACGGAGATTTTCCATTCGCATTCGAAACATCGAAAACGTAAAACGAGCACAAAACATCAATGTTAAAAAAAATCGACTGTCATATATCGACGTTTATAACAACGAAATTCTATAAGAACATCGATCTATTGAAAACGTTTGGTTTGATTTTTTCGTGTTTCCGGGTGCGTAAACTGCTTTAGTCATTAGTCACATTAGTGTAGTGCATGTTTTTCTCGGGAGATGGCGGTGATCTTTCCCCGCTGGATGGCGAGATCCGGCGCCGACCTACCGTTGGCTAGTGGGGTTTCCCCTAACCAGGACTCTCCCACCAGCGGAACACAACCCAAGCCGGGACAAGCTCTAATCTCCCGACCGGTCTCCCGGAATATGTGGTAGTGTAGTGCATGCTAGTGTAAGTGTGTGTGTAAGGGGAGGACAAGGAAGAGGAAGGACACATCGCGCGCGGTCCGTGGCCCGTTTGGTAGGGTACTGCTCCGGCATTCGCGTGGTGTTGATCATCGGAGAAACCACGGAAAAGTACCGATCAGAGCAGCCGGCCGCCAGGATTCTCCTCCAGACAGCAACTGAATTCGACCGCTGAAAAGCTAGTGTCGAAAATCCTGCCGCCGTGGGGAGTGGGAACCTAGGACCTCCCGGTCAGAGGCGCTGCAGTGACATCAGTTGATGCACTGAGCTACCGCTACCAGTTTCCCAAGTGCATACCTCTCGCTCTACTCTCTCCGGGGACGCCAGTGGTCGGGTATCTTCTGGGCAATCATCGATTTTTAGAAACATGGATGTTTTTAAAACCTTAACCAGAACTTTTAGTTACCATTAATACTATTAATAATATTATATCATACTATTATTCATATACCATCAAATTATACATTATGTATTCTCGAGGGAAGATTATTTGACGGTGGGTGGGGTATTAATTTTCAAATGTGATTTAAGAGACAAAATTAAAATCAAAGAATGATAAGGACACTTAACAAAAATTTTATTACCGGATTAAATAATTCAAAATAATATGGACTGCATACTCTCTATTTTAATTATTTTTCATTCTTACTTCTTTTGATCTGGAGATGTCCAAATTATGGATATCTCAAAATTATTTCAAGTTTTTATTACGATCTTACAGTTTTTACTCCATTTAAAAATTGTTAAAGTAAAAATTAAAAAAAATCGATGTTAAAAAACATCGGCTTAAAAAAATCGATGTTAAAAACATTGGCTTCGAAAAATCGATGTTAAAAAACATCGGCTTCAAAAAGCCGATGTTAAAAATATCAGCTTCAAAAATGGATGTTAAAAACTCAAAAATGGATGTTAAAAACATTGATGATTTTGTAAAGAACATCGGCGTTTTGTAAACATCTACATCGATGTCGCATCCCCAGTGCGTGGGGCAGGACACGCCCATCGCCCGAAGGCGCGGCGGGCGGCATGGCGCCACTCTGTGTACCGAGATTATCGGGTGAACGAGACAGCCGCTGACAGAACGGCGTTGTTACGTTACGCAATGTCTCCTATCTCCACTCTTGTTTACACTTATATCACCTCGCTGGGTTGCGTGTTTTGTCTTTAATTTAACTCATTCTTGTGTGTTTCTATGTGCAGCGAGAGATCGCTAAACTATCAGTTCGGACTAAACCGAAAAACATTTGGCGAAACAATGTGTTTTTTCGGGAACCAATCAGAGAACGATCACAAGAAGAAGCGTTGCAATTTGTGGCTATGATTCGTAGAGCTGAGTTAAACTGCCAATTACCAGCAGTTTTTGTAACGATATTTGACAGTTGTGTGCACTATTAATGAATTCAAATGTTTCAAAGCGTCAACCCCACTGAGAATCGAATGTTCCTCTCCTGATTTACACTCAATTATTTTTACTATTTATAAATCCCTAAGATTCCTGAGAGGAGAAAAGTATTGAGCATAGGTCATTTTCCTTATGTCTTCTATGAAGGCAATCCTGATGTAAATAAATCGAAGCCTCTGTGTCTATATTGTTATAATTGAACGACGGTTTTGATAAATATTGTTTGATTTACTTATTTTCTGAGTTGAATCAATAATGTTCCAAAAAACTCTTTGGTAAATGGAGGATAGTGTATTGTGGGAATTGTGATGCAATATTGTTCACATAATTTCATAAAGAAATAAAATAAGATATAAAAAGAAATAAAAGAAGTCATCTTCGTCAACTTAATATTACGTTGACGGAGATGACTTCTTTTATTTCTTCATCTTGAGTGTACGAACATCATCTTTAAATCACTACTTGTAGAAAAGAAGAAATAAAGGAACGGGATGATGTGAATCTTCAATCGTCCTTTCATTGTAACCTGTATCATTTTTCTTCGCCGTTAATCTTTCATAAAAATGGCGAAAAGTATCTTATGCACTTCTCACAAAATGTTTCAGAACTTAATATGTCCTATTTTCAGAGGACGAGAAAGAAATTTAATAGAAATTCTTCGAATCAGAAAACTACAAAGGATAATTGAGATCAATACGTAAATCAAACCAATTATGATGCTTTGACAATGTAAACGTAAAATATTGAGCCTGATGGTCCCTTTTGTTCAAGGATTTTATCTCGGTTTGGTCGATATCGATGTTCTTTTGAGTCCTAAGTACAGTAATTTACTCCCTCACCCTTACAGTAGATACATAAATTACAGTAAATTACTGAAGAGGACAAGAAAACATTTTTATCCAATTATAATTGACTGAGCAGTTGAGGCTTTTGAAATTTTTAGTAGTAGGTTTTACATTCTACTGCAAAATTTAATTTCATCCACATTCTTCAAGCTTTCAGTCTCTAACATTAATTCCAAAATAGTACGTATATGTCCCAAAAGTTCTTTCTAAAATGACATTAGAGACCAACATGAATCAAGAGTCTTTTCAGTGCATTAAAATAATTGAGAGTTGAAGCATTAGCCTAATAAATTATACATAGCGTATTTTCTCGGCAGGCCTGAATAAATAATTGTCATTGCGAATGTGTCAGGTATCTTCCAACCAAAGTATGTGGAATGACAAATATTCGAGTTTTTCTTTTTCGAATATCTGAGGAGTAATTGTCTGCTTCCATCCATTAACAGAGTCAGCTTACCTTCAGTGTTCACGCACTGTTATGCAACTTCACATACTGTCATCTTTTTTTCACTCTTAATATCATCTATAAAAACTACCAACACTGCTGTGTCTTTATAGTCTATTAAGTTGTGTTTGGCTCGAAGCTAAATAAGTACGAAATATTGTCATGTTGAGTAAACTGTCAGAAAATATAATCAATGGTGAAGATATAACTACTATCATTTGATGGATGGAAATTGTTTCTTCAAAGCAACACCTTTAATTTTTTATCAAAATAGAAACAATTACAAAAGAGACTGATACCAACATCACTTCTTTCAGAATCAGCCATACGAAACAATTTTATTTGTGGAGTACACACAGTTATTTATTAATTTTATGAGCGTAAGAAGTATGGGGTAGGAACTAGGAATGACACAATATTTATTTACTTATCTAGGACGGTAAGAGGAGTTTTATTTATTTCTTTATTTGTTTCTTTTGTTAGGGCGTACTATTTCCTGAGCACAGCTGAGGAGCTTGCTCTAAGGAAAGCCACTGTGTTGAGGGGGCTACACTTGCTTCCTGCGAGGGTGCCTCGCAGATAACGTTGTGGGTTTTGGGATTGGGAGGGTGCAGGGTTCTCCTTCTCAGAGGGATTTATTGGGGCATCTTTTGCTTCGCATTGGGTCTTTTTTTTTCCGAGGCGAAGCTGTCTTTCTCTTATCTTTTTGATAACCAGAGCTTGAGCGTTCTCTCTATCTTCTCTTGAGGTGTCGAACGTTTGTCAAGACGGCAAAGTCGAATACGAAACTTGTAAACGCAGTCGAGGAATGACAATCTCATGCTGCATGTTACAACACTTGGGAAGAGAGAAAAAATGCATAACTATGTAAATGATGTAATAATTACGAATGGTATAGTAAATGTGACAATTGAAATTTGATACTTTCTTAAATTCACAGGAGGTAATTCATGAGGGCAACATGGACGTATTTTTTTAAAAAATTATTTTACCTCAAAAAACAGTCAAAAACTGCGTATGACGTGCTATGGGGAAAAGTGAATTGTGTGCACATTTTCAAAATTCTGTGATCCCTACACTAAGTCATATACTACTTAAATTTGAAGAAAAAAAAAGAAAGCTCCCATGTAATAAAATCTATTTCCAAGGATAAAAAGGCAATAAATTTTGGCTCTTATCCATGTTGTCCATCGGAATAATACTTCCTGCCGCGACAACATGGAAACGATAATTTGAATAATAGTATAAAATACGTATAAAAACGTATAACATATGTATAATGTAAAATATGTAAATAATAAAAATGTAAACGTAAAATAATAAAAATGTAAAAAAACGTATAACAAAATATACGGAATCGGAAGTTTGATGTCTGTCAAAAATACTGTGAAAGTCACATGTCACTTTGAATTTCCATAAAGACCATAAATTATTTATCTGATTTTCACAGTTTATTTTAAAATGAATTTTACAAATAGAGTTATCGAGTACTGACGTAGTGAACAAGCATTTTTTAAGATTTATTTTTATTTTTATAGAAGACTACTTAATGTATTTTCGTTTTGTGGTGTCGATTTTCGTTATCACATCTGAGAAACACTACGTCTACCTTTGAACTAATTCAGGCGTCATTGTCAGAATGTGCTGAAGAAAAACTGGGTAATGCGTGGCAATCCTAAACATTTCCTCGTTTTATTTCTGTGAAACGCTCGGGAGTTTCTTTAGCTATGAACACTTTCATCCTCCAACACATTAAAAAAACAACTCAAAATTCAATAACTCTTCATGAACTGTTGTAGAATAAAATCTATAGCATACAACACAATAATTAAGGTTTTTCCTGAAATATTTATATAGACGAAATTATATTTTATTGAAAAAAGATACATTTCGGCCCCCTAATAGTTTCGCTGAAATTAGGCTTTAAATTTAAATTGAAAAGAGTAAAACCTCTTTTCAACTGAAAATTTTCGGAAACAATTTTAAACACTTTTTGAGGAACCTTACTTTGTGTAACCAAGAAAAAGCAAAAAAATAGCTGGCGGAGATTGTGTGTTGAAATTAGACCAATTCAACTTGGTATACTCATTAAGAGTTAAGTATGAATAACGGATTACAGAAGTAAACAAAATATTGAACCAAATCGACAAAAAATCCTTATTCTATTCAGAAGTGAGCTACGCAGTTTGTCTCTATATAAATTCCTGATGACCAGTGCCTGGCTTTGTGCGCCCTAGGCTGCCAAATGTTTTAGCGTCCTTTTAATTTGCTTTTTTTTTTACATTAAAGCTATTTATAATGTTTTGAATAAAAAATTTGGCCGTTATTTGTAACTGACGTAAATATTGAGTACGTATAATTAATTCTCACCACGATATTGAGTTAACGAATATACAATATTTTTCTATTAATTTTATCCGTATATATCAATGGATATATATTTGATTAATTATCACTTTCTTTTGTTACAAATGTTAAAAGAAGTATTTCAATAAAAACATTCAATAGTTCGCCTTATGAAATTTTGAAATTCGCTGAAATTCGTTCCCCCTCAAAAATTGCGCACTCCAGGCTGCATGCCTACTCAACCTGTTCGGTAATTTGGCACTGCTGATGGCAGTCCAGCTGATCACGTCACGTTCAGAGCCGTATAGTTTAACATAGTTTCTCGGTTGAGCTAAGTCGAGTTTTAAGAAAACAATGCTTCTCTAGCACACATCCTCGGTATTACGGATGAATTCGTGGCTGTTACGGTTTTTCGGTAAATATGAATTTTGTTGTTTGCCGACGGATATTTCGAATGACACAGAAAAACACAAATGTGGTGGTAGTTTATTCAGACACAATAAATACCCACTTCACTCAATAAATAAACTTCCCAAAACTGTATTCAACGGTCTTCGAGACACACATATTTAAAAGATTCGCACATACTACTTTGAACAACGAATTCAAGAAATTTAATATTTTTGCTTATCGAAATAATGAGAAGTGAAAGATTCCTGTGACGCCAGATCATCGCGCTGAAGACGATACGTGGGCGTTATTTGGAAATGAAACCTTGCCTAAAACACTTCTCCAAGAAGCATGGGAGTAGATTATTTCATATTACAAGAAACTTTGAATTTTAATTCGATTTTACAATATTCATTACATCATAATAACTCGTGGACACTAAAAAGTCATGAAACCGGTCCCTCAATGTAAAACATATTGAGCTATTCGTGACACAAACTCACGTTTTTCGGATAAAGAAAACATTATAGATTTATATTAACAAATGTTCCATATATTGTTTTTTATTAGTAATATGTTAAAAATGAAAAAGGGGTGTGAAACCTTTTAGCAAGCTAGAGAAGCTAACTTCTGCATAGAAATGTGGGTCCTTTTTTATTAAATGTGGAACAAGAGACTACTGGAGAAAAGTTGATTTCCTTGGCCTGGCATGTTCTATTATGCTAGTTTTGAATTTTGTGTTTGTTATTTATATGTTGCATTGCAATCATGCCGTTGCTACAAATACTATATTCCGTTTTCTCCAGTTTTGAAATTGAATATTTGCAACAAAGGTTCAGTCCCACAACTGCAGAAACAACAACGTATATTTGTTACAATATTAAAATATTTACCGCAGGACCATACATTAACTTACACGACGTCAACACGCAAAGATCAAGTCGCGAACAAGATTTCTTAGGCCAATTTAGCAATTTAAAACAAGTGCCTACAACGAGCAAAGCGGCGGAGGAAAGGGTAAAGCTGACTTTGGAGCTGGGTCAGCCCTGGATTTATTCACCTGTGGTATGTAACAAGCGGTGTTATACGTAATACGCCAATTCAGACTATAATATTAATTCACCAGATGGATTAATTAGCTGATATTTCTCGTGATCACCTTCTCAAACGAAAATAGCAGAGAAGCCGTCAATGACACACGATCGTCATATACTTAATTCGGTATTGGAAAACGATCTCTAACGCAATGAAGATTAATTCGAAGACCATGGACGAACCACTTGTAGAGAGGCACTAGGTAAATTCTCCTTAGCAGCACATCACATTAGATATCTTGTGAATAAAAAATTGCAGATTAGAAAGTCACGCACAAAATGCGGAACCAGGAAACTATTCACAGTGCACCTCAGAAATAATCCAGCACTGTTCGTATCTACTCTAATTTTAGTAGACAAACACATAGCACTGTCTCGCAAAAAACAACAACAACAAAAAGCGACGTCAATTTTAAGTAACAAATTGAAGATAATTATTAGACACACAACACCATTCGAAAATGCGCCGTACCGCATTGCACGCAGAAGGTCGGTGTGGCAACATAGACGGTGTGGCGAGAAGGATCAAGGTGTTCCATAGAATGTCTAACACGGCTGCTGCACGATCGGCATTTGGACCGATTTGATGTATGAACACTTGATGTTCATGGCTTCGTTGCTACTGATGTGACATGAGTTGTCCATATTTCACAATTCCATATGACAGATGCATATAATAATCCTTTGGAAGTTCAACATCTGAACACAGAAATTCCGCTTTTACTCTAGATAAATTTACAACACTAACACTTCTAATGTACATGTCATACGCAGTTTTAACTGTTTTTTAACGTAAAATAAATAAAATAAAATATGAAAAAAAATGTATCCAAGAAATAAACAATAAATGTGAGAATTGGATATTCCCACTCCAAAATGCGGATGAATGAACCAAGAGAAAACATTACTGATGATTCAAATGCATAAATAGGATAATAATGATTGCAAAGAACCTGCAAACAGTCATTCGCACACAAACTCCAAATTAATTTTCTGCAAAACGAACGAAACTAAAAAACTGCAGTGAAAGTATCGACGATAGATTCAAAGCCGTGAAGAATCATAAGGAGCCAATGTTGACGTTTCGTTCCAACGCGTTCGTTTTACTTACGATTTCTCTCTATTCCATTACGAGAGACATTCCATTATACAAAGTCAACACAATAGAAATGCTTCTAATTCGAAATTATGACCATAAGAATCTCCCTGCACTAATTAGGAGTCTCCCTGTTTTACCAAAGAAACCTTCCTTTCTCAGAGAGGGGGAGGGGAGTAGCAATTTGGCGGTGCATTGTAAAAATAACATCTTTGGGAAATCTCAATGTTAATTCACAATATTAAAATATTTTAACATGTTCACTTAATGAAAATGTTATAGCTCTATCCAAATCCGCAATCTTTGCAATTAAAAAAATGTTACGTCTTTAAAAACAAATTCGGGAAAACAGACTCAGTCCAAATTTCCAAGAAAGAAATTGGGTAGTAATATTGGAATGGTGATATTCAAAAAGAATATCCCTTGCAGAATCGACGATGAAATCACCAAGTTTGTGGACACAGCGCTCGTTTTAAAATAATGATAGATTGGAGCGCAACTACGAAGCCCGAAAATCAGAAAAAAAGATCGCTGTTAAAAAAACGCCAATGTCTGAATCTAATATTAGGTAATCGCCTGTCGATATTTGGACTGAACAAAATTATCTCAGTATTTTTGAGAACAACAAAATACGCTTGAAAGTGTCGAAAGAAGGAAACCGTGAATATTGGCAAAAATTTCTTCACTGTCAAGAATCACTTCACTGAAAATTGAACCTCTAGTCGACGAATTTCTCGACGTTCAGGAATAATTCAGATAGTAAATTGCGACCGCTAATTGCCAACAGTGAACAGATTCCATAATAGTCAACGGGAGTAAGCAGAACATTGACACCGTAATATTCTTTAAAAATATCAGCTGGTGCCGATGTTAATCTTCATTGTGCACTGATATTGTAAAAGCAAAGATTTCAAAACCAAAGGTATCGACGAAGGTGACACTTTTTTTAAGAAACATCCGTCCTCACTACACATGCACCTGCAAGACAATGTGCGCGAAGCGTTCAGAATATCACTTACAGAGATTTATTATGCACCCAAACTTAGAGAAAAGCAACATTACGAATAGATGCCTCCAACGCACAGTTGTGAAGAATCCGCAGAAGTATTCAAGCAATGTCCACATCAGGCAGTTCTTTTAAAATGGGGGATTGACTGGGAAGTAGCGTAGAAAAGATAATACGCCGATCACAGAAAACTAATAGGAAATGCCTAAAAATCATAGAAGGAAACACTGTGAAGAATTCGCATGTAATCCTTCGGGCACTCTCTCCTGGGGTATAGGAAGGGCGCGAACAGTGTAGCACAGGGTCGAATTCTGCTAGTGTAAATATCAGGTAATACCTCCACTGACCATCATCTCGTAAAAAAACAAGCGACCAATCGCGACAAAATGGACTATAAGCACCTCTGATCCAAGTTCAGAAACAAATCGTTAATGCAAGTATGCGGACTAGGAAGCACTGGATCTAATTTCGCAATAGTTCTACGCTAACTTCTCCTTCGGCCTGAATCTTGCGTCGAACAAGAAGTAATGGCAAGAAATAATGGACGACAAAAGGTCTATGAACGCCTTGGGTTCCTGCAGACACGCGAGAATCCTTCATTGCTCCCGGATGCACGGTTGTTCGTCCAAAGAAACGACGTGACGAACTCCGCACAATTTCCAAACAATCTTCTCCATCGAGCATCTCTTGCAGAATAAGCCACAAAATGCAATACAACCATCTACAAGCGCATCTGGAATCCCTATACACGCGAATATTCTCGGGCCATCCACGACTGCCGACTACAGAAGCACCACCTACATCACACAGTTGTCGAATAATGGCCTCCTCCGACGAGCGTTTCTTAGAGAATGAACGACAAACAGCGACACAAGGCTATATGAACGTCTCGAGTTTCTCGCTATGCGCGCGCATCCTCCATTCACAATTCAGGAAACACCAACAGGAAGCCCGCACACTTGGCAAATAATGTCCTTCTCCGTGGAGCATCTCTTTCAGAATGACCGACAACACACAGCACAAGGGTCTATAAACGCCTCGGTTACATATCTTACGTATCCTTCATTCACATCTTGAACTCCGCACAATTGGCGAACGACAGCCTACTTCAACGAGTAGGTTTCGCGACACAAGGTCCTTGGATTTCTCGTTACACACGCGTTCGAACAAATGACGAACAACGTCCTACTCCGACCAGCATCTCCTGGAGAATGAGCGCCAAACCGCTACACAAGGGCCTATAAACGCCTCGGTTACACGCGCAATATCCTTCATTCACGTCTCGAATTCCGCACAATTGGCGAACGACGCCCTACTCCGATCAGCATCTCTTGCAGAATGACTGCTAAATCACAAGAGCCTATAAGCGTCACATGTTTTTCCTATACCCGCACGTATACTTCATTCAACTTCATTCACGTCTCGACCTCCTAGGCCTACAAACGCATAGCTTACACTCGCGTATCCCGCATTCACATCTCGAATTCCACAAAATTGACGAACGATGTATGTGTTCCAACAAGTATCTCTTGCAGTATGAGCGCCAAACCGCGACACAAGAGCCTGTAAGCGCCACAGGTTTTCATCTACCCGCACGTATTCACATCTCGAACTCCGCAAAATTGGCGAACGATGTCCTCCTCCACCGAGCATCTCTCGCAGAATGAGCGCCAAACCGCCACACAACAGCCTATATGCAAGCACCGCAAGTTTTCCCTATACCCGCTCGTATCCAGTACCCGCGGCCGCACGCCAGCCGAAGCCCCGGCTCGATCTCCGCGCAGGCCGCCGGCGCGCTCCGCACTGCCCTGCGCGCGCGGATTCGCGCGAGCGTTTTTCGCGGCGGCGGGGGGCGGCGCGGGGGCGGCGAGGGGCGGGGCCAGGGGCGGAGCGACGCTGCCGCCGGCCGCCGCCGCCGGGGGCCCCCGATGGGGACACGCGTCGCACGCGTGAGCGTTCAGGGTCCCGACCTTGGACACGGCGCGGCCGACGCCAAGACGCACGCGGGCTGAGCGCCGCCATTGCCGCGGGTTTTCGGGCGAATGTTGATATGTAGAGGGGGTGAATGTGGAAAATATCGATTAATCTCGCCACCACCCCCTGCCGGGAAGATTCAGATATTTTTTTAAAAATAAATAAATAAATAAAATGTTATAAAATGATAGTTAAAATCTATATATTAGTACTTGTGTCTGTATAATGATAGCGCAAAGGGGTAGGTCGTAAAAATATAAATCCGTTTTCCCCATAACAACCCCTTTCATAATAACTTTAATGTAGAAATGAATGCGGAAATAATAATTATATGGCAAATAACATGGTGTGGGATTGGTATTTTTATTCGTGCAGTGGTATTCGCGTGGTGTCCTTGTCCGCAAATGGCAACCCTTTCTTCCGATTCGCATGTTGACTGGCCTCCCCACTCCGCGAATCCGAGCCCTCCGCACCTCTCCGCATTTTCCCCCCTTCCCCAGCCGGACTACGTCATTTTTCGCGAACCGTTCTGCTGCCGGGAGCGACCACCAGGAGCGCGTCGCGTTGCGGCAGGTCGGGCACGACGACGCGGTGACGTCACACATTCGCGAACTCGCTGTTCACCACCAGGGGCGTTGCGATAGGTCGGGACGGCGCGCGCGAAGCCGCGAAGCGGTCTGCTCTGCGACACGGACGCGGCGCGTGCGGTAGGTCGCGATCGTGACGTCACGCGGCGGACGAGGCTGCTCCGGCTGCTGCGAGAAGAGGAAGAGGAGGAGGAGGAGGATTCGCGAGGCGAGGACGGCAGGTAGGCGGAGCCCCGCGCCCGCTTGTGGGGTGTGGGTGGGCAGGAAGCCCGCGCTTTTGCGATGCGTCCTCAGCGAGGCCCTCCACCTCCGCGGCCACCGCCGCCGGCGCCGCAAGCGATAGCTGGGACCCGGGCGGCCGTGGCGGCGGCGGCGGAAGCAAGGACTTAACGCCGTTACACGCCCGCGCGAACTCCCTGTTGTGCCCCACATAAATCACTGCTTCTCGACAGAGCCTGATTTATCACTACGCGTGTCTGGAGATCCTGTCATTTTTTTTCTTTTTTCCTCTTTAGTGCGCCTCTCAAACATTTTCCCTTCTTTTCCTACTAAATATGTCGTAAATGAAAGCGAATAATTGCACATGCTTTTGCTGTATTAATGCGATGCAAGATGAATGAAGTTGCCGATATGACTGAATAATACAGATCTCTGGGTGCTTTTGATGGAAATTCATTTATTCTTGTTCTATGTTAATATTGTAGGCTCGGTTTGAAAGTTAAAGAAGTAACAGTCAAATGCTTCTGGTAGTTTACTGTTGTTTCTTTATTCAGATGTGAAGTTTTTCTATTCACAACATCACAACCCTCAATATAACTCTCCAACAAAGCAAATAATCGTACTAATCGATTACTAATGTGAAATTTGATCTTTACACTTTTTATTGACAATTATTGATTACATGTACTAATTCACATTCATTTCTTAAAATTGCAGGTCTCAATGTCTCTAGAAATTGTCTTTCCATTGCTTCAGAAAAATATGGCCTAAGAATCCCATATTTCTGTTTAATTTCACGAGCAGAGTTAATAAATCACCGCTCAGAAATTCAATACTCTTTCAAGAAATTCTGTAACCTTATGAACATGCTTGGTAATATGATATTCATGATTACAATCTCCCAGATTTTTAGTATTTCTTCAAGGTAATGAATAGAACATTCAGGTAACCAAATACAGATTTTTTTACTACATCAAGGTTGGTGCCCTAAATATACACTGCAAATCTTGATCTAAATATACATTGAAATGAAATGAAGCCATGGAAGTGAATACTGTAAATAGTTGAAGTCCATTTGCGGTATTATTTGTGAAAAGATAAAACTACTATATTTTACAGTAAACCCTCATTAACACGAATTCCGAGGGACCGAAATAAACAGAATTCGTGTTATAAAAATTCGTGCTGGGACCCAAGTTTTCTTCATGTTACGGCGAAATTCGTATTAAGCAAGTTCCTGCTAACGAGGATTTACTGTATTATGATGGCTGTGTCTAAACCTAATCTCCTGCGATAGATGATTCTTTTGATGGATACGTGTTTATGAAGATGTGAAATAAATGTGACGGAACAATGGTGGATTCAACATAATAGCGCAAGAATGACAATTTGGCAAAATAATTAAAATTTCTTTGTATATTACAACAAAAAGAAATTGGTTTTAGATCCCTACTTTCAAGATCAGTGTCATAAGCTGGAACGCAATTATCTTCTAACATTTCGAGACCATTTCCAGTCGTCTACAATAGTATGTTTTCAAACCATCTGCAAATCATAATGACTTTCTTAGAACTCCTAAGGCGTCAAAGCCATTGCCAGATGATTATTCCACACACACACACACACACGCGCAAACACACACACACACACACACACGCACACGCACACGCACACACCTGGCGGAAGATTCAAAGACGAACGAGACACAAAGGAAAACGGCTCTCTTCTTTTGGGTAGATTTGCCTCGGTACCGGTTGGGATAGAGATTGAATTCTCCCCGTAATTTGTCCATTAGCAAGTGTTACAGGTAAAGTTCAAATTCTTATGATTCTTAATAAAAATCTCATATATATTATAATCAGATCATCACCATCTCAGATCAACGTAATAAATATCTCACATCAGCCCTAAATTCAACCACAGTTCATTCCCAATCAACCAATCATACGAGAATTAGTTGTATCAGAATTTAAGGAGGCAGTAAAACGACTCGCCAACAATTTCTTCATCTTATCGAACTCTCCCTACTCTACATTGTTTAACCTAGGTAGAAACAACAACAGACTCCGCGTTAAATCAAGATTCTCAAAAGACTGATCCAAATATTCCTATCTTCTAGGCATCTCCCTCTCAAACCCACATCCACCCCTATCTACCATCTTACTTACCTCTATTCTAGCCAAAATCTAAAATTTAAAGAAGAAACCAATCTTGACAAAGAGATGGCAATATCCAAAAAGCTTTGTGTAATAATGTACATGAAAGACCTCGAAAGACAAAAGAATCGAACGAGAAGCAACGCATTAAAAAATATATTTCAAGACTAATGATACGGAGAATCAGTTCCAGATCCCGAAACTATTTGACGGGAAGGCACTGTATTACTACAAAGTTATTTTACGAAATATCTAATTATACACTGTATTATAAAATATAATTTGCGTTATGAAAAAAATAAATAGCATAATATTATAGATTAAATAAAAAAGTAAACATTTTTACTTCATTATTTAATGAGTTGGTTAATTCTTCAAATGCTAGATATCATTTAAATTGATAGTACGTCTGAATCTCCGCAGAATAAATCTTTTGAATGAGAATTAAACAAAAAAAAGTCTCAAATCCCAGATACACATTTAGTATTTTAATATAAATACATTAATTGTATTTATTATTACAATTAATATAAACTACCTGAATTGAATTACAAATATTTTTGTTTTCACTTCTTGAAATCTTCATCAATAAATAAGGTGATTCTAATATTTTTTAATGTTATACAAATGCAACAATTTAACAATTATGTATGAAATATTACAAAGTCAGAACCACAATGTTCTCATTTACAGGTATATGCAATGTGTTAATAGATATTCCATGTAATAAAAAGTAGATGAGAACTACTACTTATTGAGACATTTCTAAGTTCAAATGGAGTTCAAGTGTCCCCTTCTCCACTTCCCAGTTTCCTCAAGAATTCGCCTACCACAATAAGTTTTTTTCTGTTGTATTTTCTGTCAATTTACAATTACAAATATATTAAGACTGATAACGCATCAATGGCCTAGCGACAGATAGACGGTGCCCAGAAGACAAACATGCGTACCACCATCTCAAGGTTGAAGAGATGAATATAAAGCGGAACATTATCAGTACTACATGCATTAGGAAAGAATTTTCCTCTCATCTTCTATTTTGAGTACTCCAAACCATTATTAGCCGGAACCGGATATTTGTTAGAAATTTGCTAATTAATGCGAAAAATCACTGAGAGTGCTTCTTTGACTAATAGCACGGATCTCCAGGTCGTTTTGGTCGAAACTACAAAGATGTAAATGTGTCTACAAAGACCTGAAATTTAGTCATGCTTCGCACTAATCGTTTATTTGATTTCGTTCCTGTGGTTTTGTTCTTGTATTGATCCTTAATGCTCTTTTGAATTAGAACACATAGAGGTTTTATCACTTTACTAATCATCCACACTTTACGGACATCGATTTCTGTACGTATTATCAAAAAGGTGGCACAGAAGACGACTAAGAGTTGAAAGGAAAAATGCTCATATTCTTTCTTTCACTATTTCTGATGTGTGATAAATTTAATTAGATAAGTTCTGGTATAGCCGTTTTAATGACAGTTTTAAAAACAACAGTATCATTTAAGAAATGATCAATGCTTATCTTTTTGTTTTAAAATAAACTCATAAGTAACTCATTGGATTTTTGTAAAATCAAACAGTGAAAGGAAACCTACCTTTCTAAAAGTAATTTCATTTCATTCCATTTCTTAAATTCATAATAATGGAATTCTCCAACTCTTCTGCTTCCTCTGCGAATAGAAATTAAATATAATTGCCTCAGTTATTTTAGTTACAGATATACACATTTTTGCTACAAGAATATTTTACAATATAAATAGTGTGTCGATATGTGGGCGAAGACGTTTCAAAGGAAAAATACTATATTAATTGTGTATTTCAATAATAATAATAATAATAATAATAATAATAATAATAACAATATAATTATAATTATAATAATTATTATTGATTTATTAGTTTGTTTTTAAGTGGACTTAATTTAACCTTTTAATTCCACTGATATATTTTTATATACGGAGATAATTCACCTATCGTATCTCTGACAGAAAAAAAAAAATTACTGTTCTTTCCAATGAGTTTAGTCTGCAGAGACAAGAAGTGTAGTTATCCTCAGCTCAGATCTTTACAGAACCAGGAAGGATGTCTCGCTAACTTCGTATTTGAAATCACTGAAGTAATGTGTTGATGAATTTTATGAGTAACTTTCATTGAACAACATATTTATTTGTTTGTTGGCCGTGATCTGCCTGAATGTCGTTTCTTTTACTGAATTACTGGGTTATGCTATCAACTGCTTTGAGTCGCCCTTGGTTGTTGCTGATAGAGAAATTGAACCTAATAATGTACGCTCCTGACACCATAATTTCTGTTTGAATGAGTTGCAACGAAGATATCGAAAAGAAACGATTTTACTGTTGTTGCGTTTTCGATTACCGATGTCTCATTTTCGCCATGTTTGTTGTTCGGAGAACGACGAATACTGCAAACATGTGACACCCATATGAGGCTGTGAGTAGGCGTAAAACGATCGTAGGAAGTGGTGTTGGATAACTAGCTGCAGCGTGAAGATGGCTTGGTAGAATAGTAATAGATTTTATCTTTGATTGTGTGTCAGTGCCTCACTGACTTTGCCTGCACGGAAATGTTGTTTTGTCTTTGTGTATGCCCGTCAGTTATGGTTCCCAATAACATGGATTCAAGGATCGTGGCCCAAAAAATGACTGGGGCTTCACTAGAATCATTTTCTCCGTCTTTTCCCCTGCAGGGACCTGTCGTGCCGCAATTAAGTTTTGATTTAATTGAGTTCGTGATTTCTGATCCGTTTCGAGAAGCGTGTACGAGTAGAATGTGTTAGCGAGAATTTAAAAAAACGGAAAGAGATTTATTTATTTATTAATTTTGTCAAAAAACAGTCAAAAACTGTATGTGACGTATGGGGGAGAAAATCATCTCCGCACGCTTTCTTGAGTTTCAGAATCCCTTCCCAACAATTTAACTATTAATAGTTGAATGATTAATAATAATAATAATAATAATAATAATAATAAATATAATAATAATAATAATAATAATAATAGCAACAAATTTAAAAAAGCGAGGGAATAACATTTCAAAAACTAGATATTTACGTTTCCAAATTATGGAAAACTTCTTTTTAACGGAAAAGGAACAAACAGATTTGATTCCTCTGTATTTTTAACAAAATAGAAACTCACCCTAAGCTCTACTACCAATACAAGCCAAAGGAAAGTTCAACAAAACGTGCGCATAGCGAAGCTACATTTCTAGATTGTTCTGAAAATCGCGCAAACAGACCAGCAGAAAGAACAGAAAGTCTTCGTTGACTCGAAACAATACTCACGCGAACGTTATCCGGTAATGAGTATTAATAAAACAAGTGAATCCGGGTGGTGGCTCAGGGCATCAACTGATGCTACTGTGGTTCTTCCGACCGTGCTTCAACCGGATCTCGACGGTGTCAAGAATTTGACTGCATACGTTGTATGTCGAAGTTACGCAAATTTGCATGCAATAATGCAAAGAAGAAAGTGGAGTTTTAACAAGTTACCGTGGATTATTTGGAGATGAAGTGACAAATGACTTCTATTGACTATTGAATCGAAGCCTCCCTAGATTTCCAGAAACGAAGAAATAATCTCTTCAATTGTGCAGGCATTTCGCGCCTTGTGCGTCGGTTGTAATGCCCGTGATAGCGCGTCTGGTGGCGGCATAGATGTTGCATTGTGGCAGCGGCCGAATGTCGTTTCCCGAGAGGCTGCGGGATATGGGCGGGGCACCGGAAGTTGTCAGCAAGTGCCGCCACGCACTCACTCTTCCGCCCCCGGCAACTCCACTGGCATAGCAGATACCGGATGACCACGTTGGCTGAAGCGCATTGGGCGGGCTTTTTTAATTAATATTTATTTTTAGGGGACGGATTTTAATGAAATATAATTTCTTTCCTTTTCACTTTAGAACAATGACGTTTAGTATAGAAATTCATTTTATGTTATGACAAAAGGAATTGACCTATTTTTATATGTCATTATTTTGTATTTTTGTCGACTTCGACTAATAAGTCATGTTATCAGCTTTTTACGTCATTTTAATGCATTTTTTTGCTGATTTGATCGATTTTAGCGTCATTTTTAATAGTACTTGCTTCAAATACTATTTACGAGATGCAACAAATGTTCTTCACAGAATCACTCTGTAGCCTCTTCGATTTGTTTGCTTAGAAATTGTTTTGGCAGCCGCTGTGATGTAATTCTTGGGACGTACATCAACGCTATTGTCGGTCCGGCCAATTTCGGGATAACTCTAAAGACAGAGATTTCCTGGTAAAGAACAATCCAAACCAAAAGTATTCAAGCGGAGATCACTGGAACGAATGGAAGAAGCATCGATTACATCAGTAACGTATCCAAGAGCTTGAGTTGTTCATCCGGACATTTTTCTTTGGTTTTAGGGCTTTTTTAAAGCATTTTTAAAGCTAAGAGAATATTATTGATCATTTTTTGCGATATTTTAGGTCATCAAAATTCATCTCCATTTATTTATTTAACGTTAAAAACTGTGTATAATGTACTATGGGGAGAAGGACAATCTATGTGCAGTTTGTTGAGTTCTGGGATTTCTGTCCTGGCTCATCTACATATGAAATTCAATTATGAATACCACTGGAAATGAGGTTTTTGTCAGAATTGATCAAATATTCGCTCCCGTGCAATAAAAACCATTTGTGTAGGCAACTCAGATTGATATACAATCATTTTCCACAACAGTGTGATCGTTCTACTGGGAAAGTTTGCATTTTCTCACGATACAATCATACATTGTACAATGGGACTTTTCTCGAGTTCCTGGGTTTCTATCAATACCGTAGATACCTCTCACATGATCGGAGACTGCATACAATTTCTGCGCACATCAGAATTAGTAATGTGGATATTTTTAGAGCTTTCCTGATTTTTTTGGTCGTCTACGGACCACGCGTACGTGTAGTTGTCCTCACCGAGGTCCAGTCATATTTTTCCTGGAGGTATGCACGCGACTTTATTGTGGGGGAGGGGTCATCTGTGCTGAGTCCAGTTTCACACCCCATGATTGTTAGCCCTGGGAGATATTATTATTATTATTATTATTATTATTATTATTATTATTATCGTCATCATCATCATCATCATCATCATCATCGTCATCATCATACATTATCCCCTAAATTTGAGGTCAAGATATTAAGTGTAAGTGAAATGTAAAATCTTCTCCAGGTTGTCAGTAGATTTCGAGGGAGTAGATATATCTGTATTAATAGAAAACACGATTTGTCTGTACATTTGCCACCCCACCCTAACCCAAGAGGCTTAGAAGTTTAGTTCTTTACCTCCCTTTAGTTTGGAAAAGTTGATTTAAAAATTGATTTACGTTTGAATTAAAATATAATATTGTATAATATCATATATACGAAAATAACAAATATACTTATTATTTAACAAAATCCCATGATCTCTCCCCTCTCGAAAAATATGATGGGCTGGATCCGTCCCAGGTTATGGTAAACTGAAGGAAATATGGCAATTTCTTCGTAACACTAAGTTTATCTTTAAGTTTAGATATTTCACAATTGGTTCAGCTTGTATCTCTATACGCAAATACGGAATGTTCCAAATAATGCGACATCTTGAACCTCCCAGTCTTTTGCACAACCTGGAGGTTTGGACAAGTTTTTATATAAATTACATAGATACGAAACAAATCCCAGATCTCCAATGACTACCGGTACGATCTGTGTTTTAAGTTCCGCATCCTGGTGCTCTCTTTATCCAAACTCTTGGATTTGAGACGATTTTATGACACTTGCTTACGAAGTACGTTTAGCACCTACAAGTAGACATGACTATTTCTTCAAATCCCAATATGCTGTTTTTTGTGTTTTCTTACGATTCAGATGTTAAATCACGTGATAAAATAAATGACGACAAATGTTAAAGATTTACTAAAAGGAGGACATGTAAAATACAACGGAGGAAGACAGGACAATTGACGTCAATGAAGAACTGTCCTCCCAAATGGAGAACGGTTGGCAACCCTAGTACAGCCAACTTCTTGGTCCTGTCGACTCCGCCAACTTCTCTTCCTTCTTCACCATGGCCTCCAGTCACGGCCGCCTGGTCACGTTCAGCAGTTATCTGCGCGAGACTTTTTACGATGAACCGTATGCAACGCAGATAAGGAAATGCAAGATGGTTTTGTTTTCGCATTTGCACGCAACGCTGCAGCTGTGCTGTGCAATCTCCACATGCAAGTGCGAACAGAGTAGCCTGATCGAATAACTCACTTGACGGATTATTTTCCTAGCAGAATACTAAATCAGAGATATTAATTTGTTCTGACGAGACGTAGTTACCGCTTTAATTAACTAGAGCACTATCCATTACGATTTTATGAAGGCCATGAGCTTAATCTTTCCTAGCGTGACCTCGTTGTGGTTGCAATCTCAATATTTTAAACAGTCGTTTACGTACGGAGAGAATTTCTCCTCAAAAACAGTTTTGTAAGCGATTTATTTATTTTCTTATCAAAGGCAAAGGTTCAAATATGCTGAAGTAAAATTAATTGAAAGTAAAATTGTTTATATCACAGTTATCGCTCTGTGATATATTATTATAAACAACATTATGACGTAACATATATGTATGTACACGATTTTATGATATTTAAAAAAATCAATGTCCTGATTTAAAAAAATACAACTAGTATAACACTGAAAATGTGAGATAAATCGTGGGGGAAGAATTGCTCGGGAATGGAACATCATATTATCTCCAGGCCCCAAGAACCGTCCTAAACGGAGAAGGGAGGACGGATCAAGGACTGTTCATGGCCAGTTGTCCCATAAACTGCTTTGACATCGTCTAGAATTGATGAAAGAAAGCCCCAGATGACACCTATCTAGAGTTGCCAACCGTCCTTCATTTGAGAGGGAAGTCCTCTATTGCCGTAAATAGACCTCTCGTCTTCTCCTGTATTTTAAATGAGCTCCTTTTTGTATATTTTTAACAATTGTTGTCATTTATTTTATCACGTGACTGATATCCACTAAGTTATATCGTTTAAATTAGACCAGAAAAAATGAAAATCCTTTTTCTGAACAGTGACACACGCATATAATTCACGCATGCATGAAAGTCTCTCTATCGACTTCATCTTTATATTTCTATATTTCTTTTTGGAATTCAGGTACCTTTCAGGTACTCCGCTCAATCTTTGGTCTTTCTTTGCACTGAATTCAATTGCTTGGTTGATTGTGATTATGGACGCGTCAACTACTATGATCACTAGTCCCGTAAGTGTAGTGCGTGTTTTTGCTCGGGAGGTGGCGGTAGTCTTCTCCAGCTGGATGGCCAGTTCCGGCATCGACCTACCGTCGGCTAGCGGGGATTCCCCCTAACAAGGACTCTCCCACCAGCGGGGCACCGCCCCAGCCGGGACGAGCTCTAAGTTCCCGACCGATCCCCGGAATATGTGGTAGTTTAGTACATGTTAGTGTAAGCGTGTGTGTAAGGGGTGAGGATGGGACAAGAAAGAGGAAGGAAAGATCGCGCGCGGTCCGTGGCCCGTTTCTTAGGGTACTGCTCCGGCCTTCACCTGGTGTTGATCAAAGAAACCGCGGAAAACTACCGATCAGACCGCCGGCCCCTAGAATTGTCATCCAGGCAGCGACTGAATTCGACCTAGCTGAAAAGCCAGTATCGAAAATCCGCCGCCGTGACTCAAACCTAGGACCTTGCGGTCAGAGGCGCTGCAGTGACATCAGCTGATACACTGAGCCACCGCTCCCGGTCCCTGAATTCAACCTGTCCATAGTCTTCTCCTCTTTCACTGTCTGTAAGGTACAGAAAAAATATTTTTTGTTATCCTTTACTCTTCCATTCTACTGATGAAATCATACTTCCTTAAGTCTTACGAGAGGTCTAGAGGCAGAGAAGGTATACCAGCACTTTCGAAGCCTTCTATAAAAAAAAACCTTGCGAGAATACTGTGACATACCAATATGTGGGTCATTTTTATTACATGTTATTTGTCGTAAATGGGTGGAAATACTAGGGTAATTAAATAGGAATATGGCGCCTTAGCAACGGCGCCCAAATTGTTGTCAAGATAAATAAATATTCATCTGGCATTGAAAGTGACGGCGTGGCTAGTCAGATTTCAAAACGATTTGGGGATTGGTTGGAGAGAGCAACGATAGTCTACTACTACGGAAGTATGTCTGGTTTTTTTGAGACAAAACAGTAGAAAAAGGAAGCCGAGGTCTGGAGGGCTGAGCAGTAATAAAAAAATTGACATTCTGTCGTATGTCGTGACGCTGTGCGGGTCGCTCGCGGATAGATAATTTGTGTAATTGGAACTTGTAATTTTTCATGAGGTTGAGTAACATTGGACTCCGAATAATTTACAGCGTGTTAAAAGTATAACTTGTTATTTTTCGCGAGGGAGCTCTACTAATTATTGAACTGATAGAATTTCGAACGTTCAAGAACAGTTTGGTCTTTATTTTTACAACACGCGGAAATTAAAACTTGTGAGAAGTCATATATGATAGGACTCGGAAATATTCTGGACAAGTAATTAATTTGTGAAACTTTAAAACATTTCCGCTGTGTAATCGTAAAGAACTGGGAATTATTTTTGCAAGTTTAATCGAACTAGAACTACGAATATTTGAAGTAGTGCGGATCAGTGGCTCGGCAACGTTCGCGTGGAAGAACAGGAGAGAAGAACGCGGTACTTCGACTCTGGAATTCGGATCACTGGGGAGAAGAGAAGATGGTCCTTCGTGGCGACGTCGATCAAGAGCGCGCGAAGTATAGTGCAGTATAAAGGTTCGAACAAGGTCATGACCAAAGGGCAGTCTTTCTGTTGTAAATTTCCATTTAAAATTTTTACATTGCAAAAAGCAATAAATCTTAAGTTTCTTTTTGAAAGAAAAAGAAAAAGATTTTCATTGGCCAATTCGAGCTAATAAGTAGCTAGATAAAATATTTATTTTCAGATTCCTCGCCACTATGTACTGGTGGCAGATCGGGTAATCGGCTATTAATAGGTAATAGTGATTATTTCAGGCGCAACCCATTGACCCAGCTAGTGGGACAATATTTAGTTTTCCTTGAAGCAATGATAGCTAAAATATTATCGTAACCTTTTTCCTGGCGCCCATGTTAACATAAATTCGGAAACGGGTTACGACGAAACGCCCAATAATTGTGAGCAGTTTGTGGGCATGTTTCAATACCAAAACTAAAACTGGAAAAAATGCATCGAAAATGTTTAAATTAGCAACATATTTGTTGTAGGGAAAATACAAAGAACCTTTAGAATACCTCAAAAGCCAATAGCAGCACCCACCTGCATATGATTTGGCAGTAAGACGCAGGGTAAGCTATTTTGATTTCTGTGATAAAAATAGGAAAATGAATGTCCGCTTGCTTATCTTCATTACAATTTTGTGACGCCGTTATATTGTTGAGCAGTGGAAAAAAAAATTGGCCATTTTGGAAGTATGATTGCATTTATTCTAACTATTTTCAGAAATTTGTACATGGTCCGTGACTGAGTAGAGTCGGATTATAAAGTATCAGTTTGTCTGGCATTTTTCATAGGGCCATCTAGTTCAGGTTGTATGCTGATCACCAGGGTATTTGTGTGAATAGATAACGCTGTGTAGATTGCGTCTGATTTCCGCGACGTAATTGGTGAATAACCTGGCGAAAGATCCGTCGAGTGTCGTTTTCAGGGGTTTGTGGACTGTTTGCTGCTGTGTGTTTTTTGATGTTCCGTAATGAGTTGATTGCTGTGGTATTTACTAACCCTGAAGTGCTGTAGTTGCTTGTGCTGATTATAAAGATGCTGAGAAGGTGCACTTGTTTGTGAGGTCGCCAGAGCATTAGGGTATTTTAAATCGGACAGAGTTAGAGCGAAGAATAGTGTAAGATATGGTAACTTTCAAAGCATTACTTTATGAAGAACCAATAACTACAGTTTTACTACAAATATTTAGAGTAAAATTATGCTTGTGAAATTCATAAAAAAATTAATTTAATTCATTTTTCCAAATAACAGCAAAATTTGTAGATTTTTAAAACCTGCGCCAACTGTTGATAGACCCCCCAATTTTCGTTAGTAAAATCAAAATGATATAGTTAATTTAATTCCATACGAATTATTGTTTTTTTCTCGCTAATATTACGTGGAAAACTAAAACAAATTACCAAAAGTGACCTAAGCTCTTATGACTAGGCACTAATGTATTGTACTTGTAATTGTATATAAAATAATATTTATTTATTTATTTTACGTCAAAAATAGTTGAAACAGCGTATGACGTGCTATAGGGAGAAGTGAATTCTGTGCACATTTTCAAAATTCTGTAATCCCTACACTGAGTCATATACTACTTAAATTTAGAAATTAAAAAAAATAAAAAAGCTCTCATGTAATAAAATCTATTTCCAAGGATAAATAAGCAATACATTTTGGGCTCTTATCCATGATGTCCTTCGTCAAGGAATAATACTTCCTGCCACAACAACATGGAAACGATAGTTTGAATAACTATATTTCCTACTGAATTCTAGAAGACGTGCACAGATAATGAAGTTACATTTATGTCCAGAAGCAAAACAAGGGGCCATCTCAGTATTTGCTCAATGGATCAGGGAAACGACGAAAAACCTGATCGAGATGGGGGTCATTGACCCGGAGGCTGCAGTACAATACTCGTTACAGGTTGTTTAAATTTGCAGTCCAAATGGTAAATAATTCATTATTATCATTTTAAAATTAATGTTTTTTCTTTGGCCCTAATTGTATAGAAACAGTTATGCAGCAGAAACGATTTCACTTTGGATTTAAACTTGTCTATTGAATTTAATCGTTTAATGTCATCTGGCAAAGTGTTGTAAAATAATGTACATGTATTGTTGTGAATTTTTGTAATGAGCTGTTGATACTGTCACCTGATGAATATGATTTCTACGTCGAGTGTTATAGTAATAGACTTGGGCATTCTCTGAAAATATATTCCCGCCCTTAAGCAAGTCATTTTTGACAAAAACCACTGATTCGTAAATCAACAGACAATGGTTGTACATTATTGACATTGATGTACGTATTTCGAAATACTAGTCTGGAGGAGAATTCTATGGAGGAAGGTTGTCTCAGAGGCGCATTGAGTTCGAACTGTCTGCATCCTACAGTGCTCTCACTTTCCCTTCTCTGGTATTGGAATGCTTCTGCGCCCAACGTATACTCCGTGTTGAAATGTTAATGAATTGATAGAAAGGTAGGAAATTTCATATCTTTGATGGTTCCACCTCAATGCAAATGTAAATGTGACCGACACTTTATAATTGTGCGGAAGAATAATGAAACAAAATGAAATTCATGTTCGTTTTATTAATAGTGCTAATAGTGAGACGATGAAACTGAAGGAAAACAAAATAATTTCTTCTGATCACATAAGATACTTCTGACCTTAATATAATATGGTGATTTGTATGGTTGAATTAAAATAAAATTAATGTTTAAAAATAGTGTAAGCCGCACGTGGTAAAAGTGATTTTATTTTGCTCGTAGAATTTCTCCACTCGATCTATCGGCTTCGTGTCGCAACCATTCCTACTTGCAAAATAAAATGCCGTTTTTACTGTTCGTATCATAAATAACTATTTTGTATCTATGAAAAATTAAATGCACAAAAATTCACGATATGCAAAATTACAAAACAATAAAACTAATACAAACATATTTGTATCAGAAGAAATACAACTCAAGAGGAGAACAATTGCAAGTTCTTAAATACGACTCTCTCGTGCAAGCTCGTATTTCTGTTTTCTCGGAAGTGGTTATCGTTTACGACTTCCTCTTCCGAGTCGTATAACCTGTTAAAGTATGTCTCAAATTAAGAAAGGTTGCCATCTTAACCTAGGGTAATTTTTGTTTCTTGGGCTAATACCAATTGAAGAAACTGATAATCCAATCAATTACAGAATTTTTTGACATTCCAACTCCTTATTTAATTTTAGGTACTCAAGTTCCATTTACGATTCTGATTGTGGTAAAAATGAAGTACTGGACAGTTTCAACCATGATTCGAATAAATTCACAGAAACCTTTGATTGGAATCAACGGGGAAAGCGTTAAAAAAAAACTAAAAATCCTATAGCGTCAATCATACAGGCTCTTTAGAATTGACCATTCTTAAAAATAAATTTAACTTCGCTAGTTCCAAGCCGAGTGGAAGCAATTGGTAACCAGTGATCGGAATATTTGTAGCTTGTCATACTTGTGGCGTGTAAAATTTAATTGTTAATTGCCCGGCAACATTAATTTTACCAACAAATAGACCGTCTGATTTTATCTCAGAGTAAACATTGTCGCTGTTTCTGCAGCAAGTCTTATCAGAAGGTCGTAAATTCGCATCCCGACGGTGGCGGGTTTTCGACTCGATCAACATAACTAAATCGAATTCATCCGCTGTCTGGAAGAAAACTCTAGGGATCAGCTGCTCTGATTGTAGTTTTCTATAGTTTCTCCGATCAATACCAAACGAATGCTGGAGAATTATCCTAAAAAAATTGGCCGCGGACCGCACGTGATCTTTCCTTCCTGTTCCTTGCCCGCTCTTGTCTCTTTACACACACTTCTTCCTTACTCGATTAAAATCGCGGAATGTGCCCAATACCACAGCTTTGTGATTATCACGATTTTGAGGAAATTTCCGCTTATATACCCGCTTTTGTTTAATTTTTGCTGAAAGACATCGCATTCTTTGAAGTGAGGTAATTTATTTAAAAATTAATCATCGAATCTGCTCGGATTTATCCTTTTCAGCTGAACCGTTTCTTTGATACATGTTTTTTCAGCATCTTTAAATAAAAATTTTGAGTAGCATTGCAGATATCTCGGGCGACCACTTACGTTAAAATTTTCCGCGCGACTGCATAAGGGTTAAATCAACAAATTCATTCTAGAGGCCACCAGTAAGGTGACTCCTGTGGCTAGGGTTGTCAGCAATGTTCATGTAAAAGGGAACTCGTCAAGAAAAAAAATTCATTTCAAAAAAGAAATTTCTTTTTATAAGTATTTAATTTAGACTAACATCAGCTCTATTTCTTTCTTCTATCCAATTGCATTCAAGTGAAAAGATTCGTTCACAAAATGCAGATGACGATAGTCTGAGCCACTTTTTTTTTTATTTTAGTCGCTAGACACTATAATGAATGCGTATGTCATGTACATATGACAGCGTTAAAAAAACATGTTTTCTATTCTACATTAAGCAATAAACGGTTCAACGTAGCAGATGTTAGTCATGTGATAAAGTAAATGACACCATGTGTTAAAAAATTACTAAAAGGAGGACATTTAAAAAACAATGAAGGACGAGAGCACAACTGACGTCAATGATGTCCTCCCAAACTGAGGACGATTAGCAACCCGACCTGTGGTCGAATGGAGTCATTTGGACGTATCCTGATTGCATCCAGCAGTCAAATTTTCCTAAGCCTTTTACCTGTCTGCCCAAAAACGTATAGTCCGATTCCATTTCGTTTGGTTTTCCTCGTGAGTATAAGGAAGAGCTCGCCCAGACATCAGTGCTCCAAAGATCGCCCTTGCTCTTTCATGTTTAAAAAACATTAAAAGAAAAAGAACAAATAATTCTCCTTTTAACGTTGTTCATTTTGTATTACTGTTAAACTGGAATGGTCAGTTCGAGTAAGGAAAGTGTGTTATTTTCAAATTAAACTGTATTGAATGTTTTTAATTTCTAGAAACTGTTTTTTAGGCAGAACTTTGAGTTCTTCAAAGAGGAGAGAAAGGGCACCATAGTCTTCCTATAAAATATGCATAATTGAAATAAAAATATTTTGGCTAGATAAGACACAGTCCCGAAGATTCTGCTACTTTCACCTCGTCTGGTGCGCGAACATCTATTTGCGTTACTTTAAATGGAAACTTAACTAAATATTTTCCTCCTTCTCTCACCCACACCACCGGCCTGAATGCTATAGGGCTATGCCGTATTTTTAGGCAAGACTGAAAGAGGATTACCCGGAACGGGTTTGAGAAAAACGTGACTGCGGGAAGATTGATTGATTAATTGATTGATTGATTGATAGTGATTCCGGGTGCGTCAACTATGGAGGTCATTAGTCACGTAAGTATTGTACATGTTTTTTCCTCAGGAGTTGGCGGTAATCTTCTCCCACTGTATGGCGACATCCGGTACCGACCTACCGTCGACTGGTGGGGTTTTCCCCAACCAGATATCTCCCACCAGCGGGAACCGCCCCAGCTGGAACAAGTTTTAAGTCCCCAACCGGTCTCCCGGCATGTGTGGTAGTATAGTGCATGTTAGTGTCAGTGTGTGTGTGCGCGTAGGAGGTGAGGATAGGACAAGGAAAAGAAAGGAACGATCGCGCGAGGTCCGTGGCCCGTTTGTTAGGGTACTGCTCCGGCATTCGCCTGGTGTTGAGAAAACTATCGATCAAAGCAGCCAGTCACTAAAATTCTCCTCCCGACAGCGCCTGAATTCAACCTATCTGAAAAGCTAGTGTCGAAAATCCTGCCGCCGTCGGGACTCGAACTTAGAAACTCCGGTCAGTGGCACTGCATTGCGGGAAGCAATCGGACGTTTCCTCGTCATTGCACTCCGGTGCAGCGCGAGTTCACCAGCAGTGCTGGGCAGTGCGGTGCGCCGGGCGGCGGAGTTGCGTAAGTGGGCGGGCGATGGGGCACCCCGGCGAAAGGGCGCGCGGCAGAAATAGATTCGCGGCGCTGCCGCCCCCCGCCCCCGTTGCCCGGCGCGCCGCGACGCCGCAGCCACGGGGAAAGAGCGCTCGCCCGCCCGCCCGCCCGCCCGCCCGCCCGCCCGCCCGCCCGCCCGCGATAAAGATTGTCTCGAGTTCTAATTTCTTTTCCAGTTTTTTACAATTTTCCCCCCATCAGTCCCATGATCGGTCCCTTGACTTGCAGGGCCCTGGGCGATCGCCCGGTCTGCCCATGCCGGCACTGCTCTCTGCGCCACGTTTTCCGCCAGGGACGAACCGACTGAGTTGGCTCTGGGCGACAAGTTCCCTTCCTCTTCCTTGTCCTCTTCTCACCTTTGCTTACACACACATACTCACATGCACTACACTACCACACTGTCGGAGCTTAGAGCCTCGCCCGTCCTGCTCTACCCCGCCCCCGCCGCGACCTCTGTCACTCCCCTGCCCACCGACCCCTCCCCCTCCCCTCGCCACATCACCCACCCCGCCCATGCCCCGCCCCGCCCGCCCCGCCCGCCCCGCCCGCCCCGCCCGCCCCGGCGCCCGCCCCGGCGCCCGCCCCGGCGCCCGCCCCGGCGCCCGCCCCGGCGCCCGCCCCGGCGCCCGCCCCGCTCGATATTCGATATTTGATAATTATGGGAAACGGAAACCAGCCCGTGGCCTCACCCTAAGGAAGGTAGTGAGGTCTGGTTGGGAAGGAAGAATTGCTTGTGATCAGTAAAACGTTTAAGATATTGTTCTGGATGGATGGCAAAGCTTTAATCCCTAGGTAGGATCATCTCGCGCATCCGTACAAATCTCCAATGGTCCCTCTTCAGAAACGCTCAGAACGTTGATTAATACATTAACAGTAAACGCCCAGCAGTAAATTTGTAGTTACGGCACTATAACATTGAAAGTATGGAAAGTACTGAGTAGAACGAACAAGCATTACACACACAGTACACAAACTTTAATATAATCCAATTTCTTTCATGACATGTTTTTAAATTACTGATAAGAAATTAGAACACCTTGTAAAACATTCACCGGAAGCCGTGAATGTTTACAAAAAATTATTTCGTGTTCGTTATACCACAGGTAGAATCACACTATTTTCTGCGATAGTTGCGTTATTTATCGAGAACGAAATCGCTTGGTAGTATCGGGGTGTTATTAAACATGACCTCCATGACTGTCGGGACTTTCGTGTGATAGTTTTGTGATACTAATGAGCGAAGATGTAATCGGCCAAGTTTTTCGTAAATGTGCCCGTAGAGCTCCGCCGATGGGGAGAAAGTAACCTTGAAATAAATCAATGTGGAGATTGGATCTGTCACCAACAACACGACTCGGCTGTACATTTGGTAGTGTATTTTATCTTCATTCGCATTCGTACTTTTTGTGCAGCGTCACCATTGTTCCTGCATCTTCTTCCATGATTGATTTCGTATTTTTGCATTTAGTAATATTAAAATATTTATTTTCTTAATATTGCTTTCTTAACATATTTATTATATCTTAAATCTTTTTTATTCATTTTTCATTCTTGTCTTCCATCGCTGTATTTTGCGCTTTAATTGAGTGAGATGTCAGCAAGGTTTGTAATTAAAAACAACATTGATAGTCAGTCTATTTCAAGTAAAAAATGGCTAAAATCTATTGTTTTGCTTCGTCGGATTATGTCTACACAAGAAATTTGGAGCTTTTATTTGTTCATGACTTGGAAAAGTGTGTGTGTGAGTTGTGTATTACATGGGTATGTATGTTTCATACTGCATTAATGGCTTAAAGGCATTCTGACTAGTCACGTAGCGTCATGTTATCTAATTTGTCTGTAATAATTACCTAATGAATAAAAAATAAACTTCTTTATCTTATATTGCATTCTGAAAGCACAAGATCCATTAACGCTGCGTAAAACATTACAAACGTAATAATTAATTAATTATATCAGTTAGTTTACAAACGGACGTAATATTAAGGGAAAATTGATGTTTTTGGATTAATTAGCATGATACTATAAAACGGTATCTTTGAAAGTACTGTTATAGGAGTACCATTTTTGATTCGAGAAATATTTATCTTAGTTCCATTCTCCTGAAGTGTTGAAAATACCAGCGAAATGAAGTCATCCGCAAAATCAGAAACGTCATTCAGATTCGTAATACAGCGTCGCATCTCATGTTGTGATTAATGTGTAGAGTTACGATCCCATATTGTAATTTCATGTGCGTTTCCCACACCACAAGAGGTCAGAGATCGCCATTTGGCGATCGCGTTGGCTGCAACGCGTCGGCAGATGGCCTCAAAATCGCATGGCCGTCGGCGTGTGAAGTGGCGTGCAACGCTGATAGCAGCGGTTAACGGAGCGTCGCACCCAATTGTGCCGTTCCTTCCAGGAATTTCTCCTTTCTGCGTATTTCGGGGTCGGCGACGGCGCGGGGGAGCCACGGGAATGCGGCGACGCGTTGCACGTTGCAAGTGAAGGAGCAGATTAAAGGAACGGCAAACAAAGTCTACGTAGAAATTTCAAGGCAAGTCCAAGACTTGCCTCTCTCTCCCCATAAAGTGAGGAGATATGTTTTTATAATGAGAATTTTTCTCTTTTTTGTGATTGGAAATATCACTTTAAAAAACGTTTTATCAAGTTTTAGAATTATATAATTGTACTTAATTAAACATATTTTGATGTAAACATGTCTATTACTTTTATTAATTGTATACATCTGAAAATGTGTGAAAGTAACACACGGTAGTCGTTTATGAAAAACAAAGACTTTTTTGACGAAAAAATTGTCAAAAGAATTGTAAAAATTGTATTGATTGTCAAAAAACAAAAGGATACTTGTGTTTAATTATTAATATTGTAGTGACAATCATAATAATCTCATATATTTATCTGTTTAAATAAAAATTTCAAATTTTATTCAATCCTTCACATCATAATTCGTTGAAAGCATAACGTGGATTGTCACTATTCACTCGTGAGACCATTATTAACTTATGTTTGGCCAATGTGAGAGAAAGGGGCTACAAGTTATTTTAAATATAAATTATCCCAAGTGTTTCTTTTAAGCAACGGCACACCATTGTTTATTCCAAAATCTCAATTAATTCTCAACTCTGATCTCCAATTGATATATACCTCAGAGTCACTAATATACTTCATACTTCATACAAACATTATCAAACCGGCTTCACACCTTTTACGCCTCAATTAAAAACCTAGCTTGCCTATCAGAAAACAAACTTCAGAAAACTTTGACAAACCCAGGACGTTTTGTTCTCTGTTTTCAAACGATTTATTTTAACCGACATAATCTTTATCCGTTCTAGCAAATAAAACCAACACAACTTACAACTTGAACTCTAAAGCGCAATTACAAATAAGTCGCTGAGAAGTTCGTAATTGCTACGACATGGAATTGCCTTCGTTGCCTTTCATTTTGACTCCTGTATTCGCCCCCAAGCAACGACATAACAAATTACTTGTATTTAACTAGTACTGCGTAGTTTTCTGAAGGCACACATATACGGTCTAATTAGGATGAGAATTGTCGGAAGATATAATTTGCATGACGTCTTCTTGGGACTCTTAAATGTTTACTCACGAGTTTAACATAGCAAATTCAAGGATTTCCGCTCTTTGATATAGTTATTATTTTTTTGCCTACCCAAATAGACACGGAAAAGATCCACTAAATGCTAGTCAAAGTGAATTGGCCCAGGTTCTGTCGAGAAGGAGCAGGGAAGTCTCTCGTCTGTTCTTTCACCTCGTCCATTCTCTTGCTCTCGATTTCATTTGTCAACTTTACTCTTTTCTTATTCAGTGGTCCCATCTGAATCCTCAACACCCACCAATGTGTTTGCGATGCTATTCGACCAGTGTCAGGGGCAATGGGTGACGTGTGAGTAGACGCGAGTAAAACTGTGAATAGACCACACCTATACTGCGGTTTTTACAGAGCTGCGTTTCAAGTAAAACAGTTGTTACGGTGTCATCCAATCGCAAGGCTGAACGCCACCATTATGGCGTCACTGTAGTGACGTGAAGGTCCCGATTGAACGGCACCATAAGAGCTGATCAAACGTCAAACGCAGCAATGTAAAAATTGCAGTATAACTCGGTTCGTTACACGCGATTCCAGGCGGCAGCGGGGATGTGTGCACTGTACTATGTGTAAGTGTGTGTATAGGTGAGTGCACAGGTGTTTACCTATATACTACTATGCTATGGTCAGATTCGGTGGTATATCCAACCGGACTGTTCTACCCAAGTTTGCGGGTTCAAATCGGGTTTGGGTTCGAATCGTGTTGTGGGTACAAATCGGGTTCAATCCCGATCAAAACCGTAGAGTTTTAAGGGCGAAAAAATCCTTCGTACGCCTTCCTTCGGAAGGGGAAGTAAAGCCGATAGTCCCATGTAGTAGATTTACTGCATGTGAAAGATCAAGTCTAAAAGGAGCCTCTAAGACAAATTGAAATCGCCTGTTTCGTCGCCACAGACAATACCTCCTTTTCCGGTAGATTGTGAAAGGAGCGTTACGAAATTTGCGTGGTCAGACGGAAAAGCGGGCCTGATGGCTGGAGTCTTGCCACGTAAAATAAGCCACTAACTAACTTTCGGTCCATTCCTCTTCCAGGCGGGACGTCTGAGGCTAATACACTTCTGATCAATCGGCTGTACTGAACTCCAGTGAGATTGGGAAAAGCCATAGCGCAGCGCATAGCCATAGCGCAAGCAGAAGCAATCTGACAACCTCGACTACCTCCGTGTCAACCCTGACACTCCAGTGGGGTGACCTTGTGTTGAGCTGTGAGGTAGGTCGGGCACTCCGAGATGCAGTTTGTATTTTCTTTAAGGATATTAAAAACATTTCTACCCTCCTCTGAAAAGAAGAGGAGATAGCGTGTAAACCAAGATTTTTGTAAAGATACTGGTAGACCAACAAAGTTATATTTTCTTTCAATGTCGTGTAATGATTGAGTGCCCAAAGTCAGTACCCAAAACTGAAAACTCAAACGCTTTTACGTAGTTTACATTCAGGCAATTCAGAGTATTTTTTCAATGTCTTTTGCCAATCTCCAGAAAGTGGAAGTGATATTGCAGTGTACAAGAATTCTCTCACTCTCAAAAGAGAAATTCAAACTGCCTCTGGAGTCTTCTGCAAGTTTGAAGGAACTTTCCTAGTGCATTGCTGAAGTTAAACTCAATTCAATATTGGTGGACATACATGTTAACTTGATTTTTCGATCTTTCTTCAAACAACTTTGTCCTTCCGGGTGCGTTAGCGTATGTAATTATGTGTACGCAACCAAACCTCTGTTAATTGGAAATTCATCGCTCCGGGTTACGACGGATTTTCTATGTACGCGAAGTAGCTGTGATGGACATCGCCACATTCAGGATGACAATAGGGGACCGGCCGACTATTAGTTGCAGAAGAATGCCGCAGTAGCACCATTAGGACCACGCTTCAGTTTGGTTTGGTTTGTTTTTTTCGTGTTTTCCGGGCGCGTCAACTGCTTTGGTCATTAGTTCCGTTAGTGTAATGTGTGTTTTTTCTCGGGAGATTGCGGTGATCTTCCCTCGCTGGATGACGAGATCCGGCGCCAACCTACCGTCGGCTACTGGGGTTTCCCCGTAACCAGGACTCTCCCACCAGCGGGGCTCCGCCCCAACCGGGACAAGCTCTAAGCTCCCGACCGGTCTCCCGGAATATGTGGTAGTGTGTAATGCATGTTAGTGTGTGTGTGTGTGTAAGAGGAAGATGATAGGACAAGGAATAAGAAGGAAAGAGGGCGCGCGGTCCGTGGCCCGTTTAGTAGGGTACTGCTCCGGCATTCGCCTGGTGTTGATCGGAGAAACCACGGAAAACTACTGATCAGAGCAGCCGGCCGCTAGAATTCTCCTCCAGGCAGCGACTGAATTCGACCTTGCTGAAAGCTAGTGCTGCCGCCGTCAGGACTCGAACTTAGGACCTCCCGGTCAGAGGCGCTGCAGTGACATCAGTTGATGCACTGAGCTACCGCTCCCGGTACCACGCTTCAGTTTGCAGGAGTGTTCTGTCAGATGGAACACCAGTAACCGACAAGTTGGATCGATCAAACGCCCTAGCGAATTTAATGGCTCCCCACGAGTTGCTGCCACTGGATCGCATTGAGGGGGCGTTGATGAAGCCTCGCCCCTTGAGGTGAGTGACCTCACATCGGCGGGGGAGCATGTGCCATGAGCTTTCCCCCTCTAATTGCGCGAGGAGAGGTCGGGAGGGCGCGAAACAGTGCGGAGCAACAGAGGTCCCGGTGGCGGGGGTTGCGGTGGATGAAGATGATGGGGAGGGTGATGGTGGGAGCGATGATGTTTGAAGCAACACCGGGGGGTTGGGAGACGGAAGGGGAGGGAGGGGGCAGCGGGAGCGACGGGGCCGATGGACGGGGGTGGAGGTAGATGTGGCGTGGGTGCGGATGAGAAGGATGAAGGTGGTGGGAACGATGGTTATTGCAGCAGCACCGTCGGGAGCTTCGGAACTGTAGAGGCCAGCAGAGGCAGGGGGGCGGCCGGGCCGATGGAGGGGGGACGGGGTGGAGAGGGGGACGTGCGCTTCCGGGGCCCAAGGGTCCGCGCCCCCTCGCTCCCGCTGTTGGCAGAGGGCGAGGGCGGGGCCGCCCTGTCCAAACGTGAAGGGCGGGAAGAGAGTTATCGGGGACTCCAAGATATCAGCGTTTGGGATCGTCTTACCTGTTAGCGCCCAACTATGGGGGCTCACATGGCAAAACTTATACATTTTAAAATATCAATTTTCTTCACCTCATCATTTTATTATTCTGCAATTTTTTATTTGCATTAGGGCCGATTTAAGAGCAAAAATTGAACAACGTACGAAACACATAATGACAAACTTTATTGTCAGCGTGCGAGAGAAGCAATACAAAACAGTTTATATTCAAAGAAAGATAGAGCGAGCACAATCCTCACCCATCACTGATACCTAGAGCATATATGTATGCGTCCAAAATTCTGGTGTATCTTTCAAAAAAACGTGATACTTATAATGTATGTACTCTGCCAAGAACAAAGTATGTTACAAAAATTGGACCTACTTGTAACGCCTTTGAAATTTCAATCTTAGAGTGTCATTTTCATTTTCAACTTGACGGACGGACAGACGGGCGGTTTGCTGTCAACAACGTGTTTTAGAGGAAGAAAATTACTATGTAGAGAAGTAAGATTTACCTACTTTTTCATTATCAGGGCCCATGTTAAGAGGTTTTCTGTCGAAAATTCGCTGTTTTCGGGGGAACGATTACAGTTTCCTCATCTGATGTAGTAAGGGCTAGAAAGTAACAAACCTCCCGTTTTTGATAATTGTAATTCACCCACTGTACATTGGTAAAACTCTGTGAATTATTACACTCTCCGACATTTACATGAATTGTTTAGACTGTAACTCATTGGATTGACGAAAATTAAAGCAAATTTTGTAATGCAATTAAAATTTAAACGCCCATTTTCGAGTTACTTTCTGTGCCCAGAAATGGACGAACGGGGCAAATGCAATGTGGTTAAAAATGTGTACAAGGAACTTGCAACGCCCAAATCGAGCTTTTAAACATGAAAATACCCGTCGGAGGTGCCACACCAAGCTAAGAGTGTGAGCTAAGAGAATAACTTTTTAGCAGTTATTTATTTGGAAAGGGACCAGGAGCGGTGGCTCAATGCATCAACTGATGACACTGCAGGGCTTGTGACCAGGAGGTCCTAGGATCGAATGCTGACGGTGGCAGGATCTTTGACAGTAGCTTTTCAGTCGTGTCTGGAGGAGAATTCTAGCGGCCGACTGCTCTAATTGGTAGTTTTACGTGGTTTCTCCGATCAACACCAGACGAATACCAGTACCCTAACAAATGTGCCATTGACAGCGCGCGATCTTTCCTTCCTCTTCCTTGTCCTATGCTCACCCCTTACACACATGCACTGCACTACTATACATGCCGGGAGACCGGTTGGGGACTTAAAACGTGTCCCGACTGGGGCGGTGCCCTGCTGGTGGGAGATACCTGGTTGAGAAAAACCCCGTTAGCCAATGGTAGGTCGGCGCCGGATTTCGCCATCCGGCGGGAGAAGACCACCGCCACCTCCCGAGAAAAAACACGCACTACACTTACGGGACTAACGATCTCCATAGTTGACGCGCCCGTAAACACTAACAATCTCCTCTTAGTCCGTCCCAAATAAATACTATAACGTGTCCCCTCTCCTTCGTGCAACGCGTGCGGTTTCGTCTGTAGCGCTGCCGCAGGCTGGCGGCGGTGCGTGGGGCGGAGCGGACTGGAGCGGCGTGGCGGCGGCGAGCGGACTTCGGCCCGCGAGATAGAGCTTATCAGCCCGCGCCGCCGCCGCCGCCGCCGCCACGGCGTCCCTTGGGATGGCGGGTTCGCCGCGTTAGGCGCGGGTCGCCCCAGCAACACGTCACCCGCGAGCGAAAATGCGAACCGCACGACAGGTGCGTGTTGCGGGTTATTAGAGGGGGAATGATGCAATGCCAGCTGGTTGATTTTTGCACACATGGTGAGAATGGGGGGGGAGTCTCTTCGAATTATTATTGGCATTGCCTTATTGGTGTTTTGTCACCATCATCAACAATAACATCGCTTCCATTGTCGACCTTCAGGCATTGTAATATAAAGGGTATTTTTCGATTTGGTGTATAAAAATTCATATTCATTCCATCTTATTTTCTCGTATATTAGCCACTGCGTAGTAAATACTCATAGTACATCAACTGGTAGACTTTTGTGCATATGTTGAGAATAGGAGTCGGAGTTTTCAAATATATTATTTTGTCATAATTATCATCAACAACAATAGCAACAATAACATCAGTTCCATTGTCGACCTTCAGGCATTATAATATACAGGGTATTTTTCGATTTTGTGTATAAAAATGCATGTTTATTCCATCTTATTCACTCGAATATTAGCCACTACGTGGTACATTCTCAGAATACATCAGCTGGTAGATTTTTGCACATATGTAGAGAATGGGGGTCGGAGTCTCTTCGAATATATTGGCATTTTGTCATCATTATCCTCAACAATAATAATAACAATAACATCACTTCCATTGTCGACCTTCAGGCGTCATAATATAAAGGATGTTTTTCGATTTGGAGTAAATAAATTCATATTCATTCCATCTTATTTATCGTATATTAGCCAATACATTGTACACACTTGTACGTAATAAAGAGAAAGGTATGTAATGGTGCAAATGCCTTCAATATTAAAAATTGAGTTATATCCTAATGTAATCTACAGTAAAAAAATGCTCATATAACGGCAGCTTGGCGCTTGCCGCTCAAGTAGTATAATTCAGCCACAAAACAATAGATTATCTCTAAAAGTTGCAAAAACATCCTCAAGCATTCCTCAAAATGCATATTCTCAATCTTTTGATATTGTTGGGTTCTTTACACAAAGCTTCCATCTGCCCACCATATTAAAACTACTGAATTTTCAAAAACCGCTAACATACAATTTTTTAATTTATTTTTTTACTTGGTATAGCAAAGTTCGTTTAAGAATATGGCACATCTCCCATTTTCTTCGAATTTCAAAAATTGCCAAGTGCATTTTAAAAAAAAATCTATCATATACCTTCAATATTAAATATATAGTTCTATTTCAATGTTATCAATTCTAGAAAGTAATGTTCTTATAACCAGCAGGTGGCGCTTTGGAGAACTATAGTTGTTTAATTTAGTAACATAGACACTAAGAGTCGAAAAAACATACAATCGGTAAGTTCCAACAGTGATACTTCGCGTACTGACATGACGACAACGCGCAAATGCTATGCGCAGAAAATTGTTGGGCGTTAATTTTCGAATAATCACGAATATCAATAAAGACGAATTCCGCATCATTGTTTTAAGCGTCCTTTACGATATCCAGAGACAAAGTTTAATAAAACAATTGGAGACAATTTTTAGAAAGATTTGAAAATGTTCAGGCTTCTTGTAAAATATCCTTAAAAATCAAATTATGTTTCAAACTCAGAGGGTCTTAAATTTCTTAAAATCGATCGAAAAATATCAATTTTGGAGAATATTGGCTGAATGGTTTAGGCGCTAGCGTTGACTACAAACGGAGAGAGAGTCGTTTTGTCGTCGATCAATTTTTCGTTATCAAGAATCCATAAATCTATGGAATCTGTCAACTCAACTTTTTAGAGGAAGTAATTTACTAAAAGAACTAGATTTATCCACTTGTTTTAGTACCAGGGCCCTGCAATAAGAGTTTTTGTGCCGAAAATTCGCCGTTTTTCGAGACATGATTTCAACACATTCTTCTTACGAATTAAGGTCGAGAAAGTAATAACCACTTTCACAGTTTCAGAGATTTAAGGGAACTTAAGGCACTCTGAGTTTGAAACGGATAACTTGAGTTTTGAGGATATTATACACGGGGCCAAAGCTTTGTTTTTCGTTGAAATCTCGAAATCCTTTTATACGTTTACAAGAAAGTAAAAACGGAATAATATGAAATTAAATAAGAATGTGAACTACTCTCGCATGTACCTAACCATAAGAATTTCTTGATTATTTGACCTTATCTAAATGAAATTATTGGAAATTTTGAGTGAACGTAAATTTTTATTTGCGTTCAAGAATCCATGAAGAAGTTCAAGAATATCAAGTGCTCAGGATAACTCAATGAACATCTTTGCTCATCAGTCATTGCCGATATCCGCCCAGTTCTTCCTATATGATCTACACGTCGCCAATTGCAGATATCACCGTTCGAATTTCATTTCAAATGAATCACCGTTTCAATTTCATTTCAATCTCCGAAACGAACTTTCAAATAGCGTTTCAAATAATCGTGCAATTAATGGAGGTGAAAGCACACATTTTAAAACATTCGATGCGATAAAAGAGGAAAATTTTCAAATTGTTACCACTGTGGAACAAAATTCAGAAATTACTGCTTTGCTTTCAAAGTCTTTACTATTTTACTTAACCAACGAACAATTTTCTGTCCGTTTTTCAACTCGTATTTACACTCGAGATGAAGTTTAATGATCTGAGGAACGCCTGAAACATTTAACTTTTAAATGTTGCCGCTCTATATATTTATATCTATTAATTGATGGTATTTTTAAAAAGAGACTTTAGTGGGTGACACATATTTTCATCCAACTCTGACAGTCATATAAGCCTACACATTACTTCTTTCTATTAAATTTCAGTTTTAATGATCAGTTTATTATTGTAAACAATATTCATTTAATGAAACGCTCATCAGGTAGCCGAGATCGCTAAGGCCGTAGTGCAGTGGTGATATCGGACCGAAGAAGACTCGTTTGCTAGATGAGGTTAATGAGAAGACCTAAAAATCAGTCTGGCACAAAACCAATCGCTCTGTAAACACAACTCCCTAATAATTTAATTTATTATTATTATTATTATTATTATTATTTTATATTTAATTAATAATAATAATAATAATAATAATAATAATAATACCATTGACTCTACAAGGCAAGAAAATAAGAAATTGGAGGAACTTACTATTAGAGAAGAAACAAGGTGGTTCAAAATTGCCTTTCAATCAGCATTTTAGAGTTTCTGTTCTCCATAACGATGACATGACTGCGAAGATAAATTTAAAAATTACGAATGTTTTGAAATTATCAAAGAATCACTATTCTGGCAATACGAATAGTCAGATGCATTTGAAATACTGCCTTACCATAAAATGCATTACCCACGTTAACATGCTGAAATGTTGTTGCCGCCCTGTGGTGTATGCATAACGTAAAATATGTGACACGTAAGGCGCCAAGTGCATGATAATGAGGACGGAATTATGAAACTGTGAGTATTGCTTAGTCACGGCGCTATGCGCGTCCTTTTGCCGTGTCTCCTATGTCGTAGGTTTCGTACGGACTACTCATAAAAATGGCCTCCGGACATGTCTATCGAAAATATTGTCACTACGTGGCTCATCGTTGTATTTCGTAAGGGGGAAAGAGCTTGCACGTTTTCAAGATCAGGACATCACACACGACTTGTCACAGCGTGACGCAGCTAACTTTTCGAGGTCTGAAGAGAAATTTGAATCACCCTGTACATAGTGCATCGAGTCTCTTTTATTCACATACTCGATTTCGTAATCTGATGACGTCGCTTTGAAGTGATCGCGTGCTTAGTTACTGATGATGATGAGTGCACTCGATTCTAGGGTGGCAGTTCTTTCGTCGTTTTGTTTGTTTTGTTGTAAAATGATTTTTTTTACTTTAAATACAAAATTATTAACTAAAATGGAAGGATAGAAGTCCAAGCTAAAAATTCACGAGAACTGTTAAAAGTGAAATGTGGAATGTACATGTCGTGAACAAAGTACTCCAAACATGCAAAAATACTGAGTAACTGTCATTTAAAAATGCAATCTTCTGCCGGCGCTTGTTACTGAATTTCTAATTCATATTTTGGACATACACCATCTTTTTTTGTACATTTTAATTAATATTTTGTGATAAAGTAAAGGAATATTTTAGAACACTAGGCGTAGGGTCGAACAGGGAATGTGATTTCCACCTTGAATTGCTCGTATCTGATCACTGAGAATAAGGGCGACTTCAGAAAATATTTGAGACGTATAAAGATCAAAGCAACGTTTTTAAATGAATTTTTAGTAGTAATAGGGTATATTTTAGACAAATCTTTCTACTCGCATATTTTCATTTCTAAGTATGAAAATAAAACATCGTCACTGTTTGTCCATTCATTTTACTCTATTCCTTCCTTCTTTAATAGAAATAGTTTAAATTTAAACTCTGGGCCCACGTTCAAAATATTATCATTTAAAAATTCGTTAATGTTAATGGTATTGTCATAAATTTGTAAATAATATATCAGTTTAAAATGTATTTTTTATATAGTGATACATTTTTAATTTTTGATGGAGCCATGGCTCTCATGCCTCCCTACCCTTGGAGTTGCTCTTTCTCGGAATACGAGCATCTTCACGATACAGCAAATGTGTAATTCTTTTTGTAACACCACTTTTAACAGAAGCTACAACAATAGCACGTACACCGGAGCAGTGTTCAAAGCGCTCCCAGTCCTTTTATTTATCCTCTAATTTTTGTGACTAGGAAAGAGACGCAATTAAAAATGAAGATTCTGCTTAATGGAATTAAATTACGAGAACTCAAAAAAGAAGTGTGTTCGTATACTAGCTGCGAAGATATAATGTCTGAGAGGAATAAATTATTACTCTGTTGTGGATAAGAAGTAGAAATATATTAAACCACTTGCCAGGCATTTCAGTATCAGAGAATCTAGTTGCATAAATTCCATTTGGTAGAAGAAATCTCGAAGACCACAACACTGGTGGAATATCGATAGAGGGCAAGTCTTGCCTGTTAAATACATCAGCATGTTCTGCGCAAAGTAATGTTTCTTACGTTATTCCTGATGACCTCTTCGTTACTGCATATCAATTTGTGGACTATTACGTAGTTGTGTTCTACTAGTGAATCGAAACTGTAATAATACCTGTCTGTCTGTACTGGCACAACATGTCCTGACAGGGCCACGGTCTAGCAGCGGCGTACCGGTCTTGCGGTCATAGGTTAAGGTTTGGTTTGGTTTGGTTTTTTCGTGTTTCCGGGCGCGTCAACTGCTTTGGTCATTAGTCCCGTTAGTGTAGTGCATGTTTTTCTCGGGAGATGGCGGTGATCTTCCCCCGCTGGATGGCGAGATCCGGCGCCGACCTACCGTCGGCTAGTGGGGTTTCCCCCTAACCAGGACTCTCCCACCAGCGGGGCACCACCCCAGCCGGTACAAGCTCTAAGCTCCCGACCGGTCTCCCGGAATATGTGGTAGTGTAGTGCATGTAAGTGTGTAAGTGTGTAACATGTAATGGTGTGTGTAAGGGGGAGAGGATAGGACAAGGAAGTGGAAGGAAAGATCGTGCGCGGTCCGTGGCCCGTTTGGTAGGGTACTGCTCCGGCATTCGCCTGGTGTTGATCGGAGAAACCACGGAAAACTACCGATCAGAGCAGCCGGCCGCTAGAATTCTCCTTCAGGCAGCGACTGATTTCGACCTAGCTGAAAAGCAAGTGTCAAAAATCCTGCAGCCGCCGTCAGGACTCGAAGCTAGGACCTCCCGGTCAGAGGCGCTGCAGTGGCATGCACTGAGTTGATGCACTGAGCTACCGCTCCCGGTCCATAGGTTAAGGGGTACGTATGGTTAACACATAGACATCTCTACGCCAAATTCTGGACTCCTCAACCTGACAAGTCAGCTTTCTCACCACCACACAGCAACAAATACTGTGTCATTGCAAGGACAGTGCACAATATAATTTGCCCCGACCGGTAATCGAACAGGATGGAGCAAGGAAAGTGAGCACGCTGACCAGTGAGCTATTCGTGGGGGTACAATACTGAAGAGAAAATCTATTTTATGCAGATAAAAACTAAGAAATATGTTTTTTTGAAATCCTGGAATTGTAGAGCTATAAGAGCCATGAAACGAGTAGCAACGCAGCAAATCGTAACAAGCAAAGTTCAAGAAATGGAAGTGTTCCAAAGTGCAGGAAAAATATTTGCTTTTTCTTTGATTTTCTTACGAAATATGGTCTGCACCCGATTTCGAAAATCATGCAAAACTCTTTCTTAGAGTATCCATGTCTCCGTGGGAATAAAACCTGATGAAGAATTAGAAATGCTTATGGTTTTCTACTCGAAATAACTTTGTCAGGCATTTCATAATAATAAAATAATAATTGTTTTAAAGAAAAGCTAGAATAAATTTTCTTTCCTTTTCCTGAGAGTCCTCTTTTACCTAACTTGTTTGTAGACTTTGCAGGTCAGTATGTTTTGTTATTTCCCTTCGATTGCTCCAAGACGTATCTCAAAAGCTCTCCGACTTCTAATTTCATGTGATTATTCGTAAACATTTTCTTCTTTAGAGTTTTGTGATTAAATATGAGGGATGTGCAATGAGACAATGGTAAGCCACACAACAAGCAAAATCGAGATTTTTAAAAGTGTAATACAGTACAGTAATGTGGACATTATCTTTTTTTTCAATAAATACATACATTTGGAACGATCACCTGGTTTATAGAATTATTTCCATACTTTCAATTCCTTATTCTATAAAAGTCACATACGTGGCTTATTATTATCAAATCTTCACCCCATTATTTATAAGTAATGAAACCGAAAGAATTCTGTGAATTCAAGAATCTTACCGGATTGACATTTGGAGAAAATTTAGGATTCGGTCCTCTGAATAAACCTTTACCGGGGTGTCGTGTCCGGCAGAATATTTTATACGAAAATACATAGTTGAAATGTTTACCTAATTTATAGAATTATTTCCATACTCTATTTTAATTTATTAAAAATGGTTTTAACCCCATCCCATTATTTTAATAGGAAGGATTTTAAATTTTTACAGGACAAAATACCTGCATTCACTAATATTTTTTACACTTAACACGACATTCTGAACGAATTGGAACCATTTTTATTTTACATATTTTTACATTTTTGGTTAATTACATATTTTTACATATTTTATCTATAACTACATATTTCGTTACATTTTAATATATTTATAGGTAGAAAATGAATATTTTACTTGTGATGTTCGAAATATATGAAAACTAACTTAGTTACTGAAATACTTAAAAAATACGCAATGCACTTGTCTTAACGCCGGACAATCGCTATTAATTGCCAAATTTATCTCCCCCCGCCCCACTGCTTCTTGGAAACAGCGTAGTCGGGATCAACGATGATCGGATGTAGTATTTGAAGCAGAAGGAACTTCAACCACGTGCTTACTCGTGTTTCATAGACCCCATGCATTACTCGATAAAAAAAATCAGATCATTGTCTTATACCTTTTCTGGAGTTCGGGTGGGAGTATGCTCCCTTTACCCCTCCCCCCTTCTATCACAGGCTACACGGTACTATTCACTTGAGCTCCGACTCCTCGTAAGCAACATTGTATATAATACGAAAGTATTGTTTTGGAAGAAACTAGCGAATAATTGCTTCTGTAGATGAAAAACTTTCATTCAGCCTCTCTGAATCCATGTAAAGTTCTGATCGGTAACGTACTCTGCTCGGAAAACGCTTAAAGATTGGAATTCTAAACATTATGACGAATTGTTTCACATATTTTATGTTTTTCTTACATATTTTTGAAAAAATAAGTACATATATATGTACATATTTTTCTTTTTTTATTACAATAAAATCCGTTCCCTATTTATAAGTAATGAAACCGAAAGAATTCTGAGAATTCAAGAAGCTTGCGGGATTGAAATTTGGAGAAAATTCAGGATTGGGTCCTCTGAATAAACCGGTGCCGAGTGTCGTGTCCGGCAGGAAATTGCGGCTGGCGCGCGGGAACTGCATCTAAAGTTAGACTTCGCAGGAAGCCTTCCGCAGTGCGATTGAGCGATCCGTGGGACGCCCTCGTTTGAGCCCCGCAATAATTCACGAGCACTTGAGGCAGCGACGTTGCAATCTGGGAACCCCCGCGGTCGGCCGGCCAAACATAGCTCGCTAAATTTCTTAGCGTTTTACGTAATAGTGACGGTTGCTGGTTGCGTTTGTGGTGAACAAGGACGGATCGGAAGGACGAGATGCCCCAGTTTGGGGTTGATGGGCGTTTTACGGCGGCTGAATCGTTGGGACTTCTTCGTGGGAGGTGATGAGATTGTCTCTTTCTTTGAAAGAAGTTTTATTGATTGGTAGCCTAGAAATTGTAATACCGGATGCGCTAGTGTATGTGAGTACGCCTTAGAGCCTTCTTACATTGAGATAACTTAGATTCGAGTTCCGACAATGGTGAATTGTCGTTGCCGTCTAAATGGCTGGGACTGCCACTGCCCGGCCAAGATTCATTAAGACCAACTTCTGTCATCGTTTCCGATAGATTGGATAGTGATTCCGATCGCGTCAACTACTAAGGTCATTAGTCCCGTGAGTTCAGTGCATGTTTTTTTATCGCGAGAAATGGCGGTAATCTCCCCCGCTGAATGGCAAGGTGCGGTGCTGACGCAACCGTTGGCTTGCGGTTTTCCTCCCAATCAGGTACACTGTCAGAAATGTTATTAAATTTATTGTAGATTAATGGAATGTACATGAAACTTAATGTAACCTTGTACATTAAACGAGTTTAATGTATTTATATATTAAATTTCATGTACAAGTTAAAATCAGTGTAGATTTAATGTAGAGGGTTTCTCCTGCTTCTTATCATTCATCTCACATATCATCAGTCCCTCAAGTTCTTTCATCCATTCTTTCTAGTTATGACCATAAAGCTTTGTCTGTTGTCTTAATGAACTGTACATTAAATTTAATGTGCGTTCATAATAATTACATTAATGTAATTTACATTAAAGTATTGCGGAAATTTCTGACAGTGTATTTCCAACCAGCGCGGTACCGCCACGACAGGGACAAGCTCTAATCTCGCAACTGATCTCCCAACAAATGTGATACTGTAGTGCATGTGAGTGCGTGTATGTGTGTATGTAAGGGGAGAGGATATGACAAGGAAGGGGAAGGAAATATCGCGCGAGGTCCGTGGATCGTTTGTTAGGGTACTGCTCCGACATTCGTCAGCTGTGCTATTCTGTTCTTCTTCTGGTGGAGGATTGGAAACGGTCGTACTTGTTCTGCGGTACGCCTGTTGTTTGCGGTAGGGAGGAGGGGGGGGACTCTGGGACGTTTCCCGATCCCGAAGTAATTAGCAAGAATTTTCACTAGAATATTCTTGAAGATGGAAGCATTCTCAGCGCCCTATCCAAGACCCTAGGCCGAAAGTTTTAAGAATACTACAAATACGCAGCAGCGACACTCTTAACTCTACATACATATATGCATGTACTTTATCCACTCCACACGAATACATACACGCGCTCCTCCTCCGCACACGCATTTATTATCCCAATGAATTTCATTTACACACATATCTCAACAATCAACGCCCAAAGCCATGACTTGTTACAATACCAACGTATGTTGTTGTTTCCCATGACACTGTGTACGGTCCATGAATTTGGAATTTTAATTAATAAAGAAATATTCTGTTGAAAGTTTACGTCCATCTATTTTTTTCATTATAAAGAAATAGTAGTCACCATGTTAAAGGTTTCACAATACATTTTACCCATATATTTTAGTTTGTTAATTGCGAAAAAATATTATTATTATTATTATTATTATTATTATTATTATTATTATTATTATTGTTGTTGTTGTTGTTGTTATTGATACGCTTTATTAATAATTCGAAATTTGTATTTAAGAGAAGAAAGGGAAATCACAAAAAAATGTATACCTTAATGTGAGAATGTTTTCCACTAGAACACTAGTGGTGCATGTACTTTCATGCATGTATTTTCTCGCCTGTATTTTCACGCAACATTACGCGAAAAGTACTCAAATTTTAGAAACAGTGTTCATGATATTATGTCGAAATCTATCTTTAAGGAACAGATTTCATGACGGAAAAAATTCTATATTCATAATTGTACTTGTAGGGAGACGCCAAAAATATTTTGAACTTTTGCAATTTTCGAAAAATCAGGTTTTTCAACAAGCATGAGACCTGCACCATTATCTTAAACGACTTTGACACTATCCAAAAAAATAATCAAAAACAATGGAGCCATTTATTTGAAAATTTGGAAAATGTCCCACGGGCTTCATGTAAAGTACCCTCCAAAATTAAAATTTCGGTTTCAAATTCAAAGGGTTTCCACGTCAGCTCGATCCATTGGGAAATATCAATTTGGGGGAAAATTGGCTGAACGGTTTAACGGCTAGTGTTGTTCACAGAAGGACGAACAGACGTTTTGTCGTCAATCGATTTTCCGGTATCAAGGACCGAAAAAACGTGGATTCTGACGACACTATGTTTAGAGCATTTTTTCTAAATTTATCAAGTGAATTTATCCACTTTTTCGTTACCAGGGCCCGGAAATAAGACTTTTTCTGCCGACAATTCGCCTGTTTTTGGCGCAGCATTACATAATTTCTCTCTACTCTGTAGCAAGAAATTAAAAATGAATAATTCTTTACGCCACTAAAATTAATTTGACATCTCTCAACTAAGAATTTAGCAATTGGCATTTGACATTTGGCATTATAGTGGAGAATAATTACGCTTGACTTACGATTGAATTGCTGTATTGGAGTATGACTCCGAGATAAACAATTTGAGAAATCAATTACATTGTAATAAAAAATGTATGATTTTATTCTGTGGAGTTTTTGATGATGAAAATGATAATTCAGATCTTCTTAACTTCTCCCAGATTGTGTAGTCACCATTTTTCCTCTTTCTCTTACGTTCACTAGTAGTTTGCCTCTGTACTAATACAAAATTCCAAAGCATGTAATATTGGGATGCAATAATTATTGAAACGCATTTGCCTTAGTTAGATGGTCATTATTTAGAAGACCATAGTAGAGTACAGGCTAATTGTATTCTCGAAGACAAAATTCGAAATTTGTGGCTGGTCGATACTACTAACAATGTGTAAGTTAGTCCGCAAGTTATGGTCTGACTTATTTGAAAAGCCACAATTCCACTAAACTAACATCGTTGAATCTAGCAGGAGTCTACAGCCTTTTGGGACAATGAGTAGCGGTTGATGTGAGGACTAGTGAGTGCCGGAGCTACCACAATTGTTGTGTCGTTGAGTAAGTCTCGCCATTCGTAATCTTCCGACGTTTATTTTGAAACATTTCATTAGTTTGAAAAGCACATTGGACGTACAAACAACTGACTTTTTCCTGCATTTAGACCAAATTATGAAGGTTTCAATGTAAATCCTGATGCCGCAGACTTGTTGTGTCATCCTCCATGTAAAACTTGCAATGTTGTTTTGGTATGAAACGAAAGAATGAAAAAAGAAGAGAGAATAAAATGAATCATTAGGTCAAAGAAGAAAATAAGTTTTGAAAGTATTCCTACACATAAGGAAGCAGTCAAAGAGTTATTTGTGATGGCTTTATTAATTGAAGAAAGAAACTGAAACTCATTATAATATAAATATATTTCAGCAAAGAGGTAATTCGGTCGGTATGTGACCCTCATCTGTGCAATCGATGTTTCACGGCTGCTTTTTAAACAGCTGTTTGTACTAAGATATAGTGAGAATTGATCCAGGAAAATGGAATTGAAAATATCTACAATATGAACGACCGAATATTCGAAAGACTTCTCTAGACAAGCAGAAGAATCACCAATGAAGCGCTAGCAGGAAATTGTGAAAATATTACGCCACTTTTTGACCAGAACACCCAAGAACAGAATTTTCAAGAAGGAAAATATTAACATTATTTAAAAACAAATTGTATTGCGAAAGAGGAAAACAAGTTCATCAGCGTTTTTAAAACATCCTTCTTCCAGTGACGATCGTTTTAAAAACGAAACTAATCCAAAAGAAAATCAATGTAATCCTTCGAGTGTACTTTCTTATATAATTGAAATGTACACCTCTTGAAAGAGCTATCCTGGAACAATTTTTATTCCACACCTTTTAATTTAATCCTATATAGGACCCACAAGACGCCTACGATATAAAAAATCAAATAAGAAATGTAAAAAAAAAAGGAAAATTACAAAGGTCAGAAAAAACATTTGAAAAGAAATGAAGGCACTTCTTGAGTTGAAAAAGCTAAAATATGTTTTCAAAAATACATTTCAATCCCAGTGGTTATGAAACGATAAAGACGAATTTGACATTCCTTAAATTCCAATATTATTGAATTCTTTCAAAAAACAAATACTCTTTGGACGTAAATATGAAGAACAGAGAATTTTTTTTGTATGTACATTGCGCTTAAATGCTTACCCCTTCATACGGATGCGAGGCGGTAGTGAAAGAAGGTCGGATTTCTACATGCTAGAGTTCTCACACAGATACGCTAATTAAAGTTATTTTAAGCAACATCGACCAGCCAGTTAAATGTCCTCCCTACAGTGTAAAGGAGAGCTAAATGAATATGCTAGACATTATTTGCGTACGATCTCGAAAGACTTGTAGTAGTGTGAGTGGTATCAAAATATGCGGTAAAACCATAAAAATAAGTGGGTGGAAGTTCTGAAATGTTTCTTATGGTTGTTTCTTCCAAACAAATCCAGGAAGATATTTTAGTTGGACCTTAACAAGTGAACGAGCACTCTGTTTTATCCCAATCCTAGAAAACTACCGACCAGAGGAGCCGGCTCCTAGAATTCTGTCAGCGGCTGAATTCAGCCTAGCATGGTAGCTAGTGACGAACATACCCCAACGTTGGAACTCGAACAACCTCCCAACCAGAGTGTCTGTAGAGTAACCGGTAATGCTGTATCTGATCTAAACTCATCCGGTGTGCATCGCTACGTGCTCTGTAAAGGACTGTAATGAAAACAGGGTTAGACGCCTAGACGTTTGGAGTACGGACGCATAGACGTTTGGAGTCGTACATGAAATCACGACCACATACCCAGAACAAAAAGCGGGAGAGGTGGTTCAGGGCATTGTCGTCAGCGCGATGCAGTGCGTGTCACCGAAGGTCCTGCAGTTTCAGTCCCGGCGGTGGCAGATTTTTGACACTAGATTATCAGCTTGGTCGAATTCAGTCGCTGCCTGTAAGAGAATTCTAGAGGCCGGCTGCTCTGATCGGTAGTTTTCTTCGTCCAACACCAGGCGAATGCCAGGGCAGTACCCTATCTAACGGGCCACAGACTGCGCGCGATCTGTCCTTCTTTGTCCTGTCTTCTTCCCTTACACACACACACACACACACTTACACTAACATGCACCACACTGCCACACATGTCGGGAGACCGGTGAGGAGCTTATATTTTTTCCCATGTGGGGCGGTGCCCCGCTGGTGGGAGGTACCTGGATAGATACTTGAGGAAGAGCCCTCTAGCCGACTGTTGGTCAGCGCCTAACTGCACCATCCAGCGGGGGAAGATAACGCCTCTTTCCGCCACAAAACATACACTACATTTACGGGATCAATGCATTTAGCAGTTGATTCGCCCGGATTCACTAATCAACCAGTCAATCAAATCCAAAAGAAAATCAGGATCCTTACCATCTTGTGGCGACAGATGCTCGTGTTTGCCAGGAGAGAAGAAACAACGGGAACACCTGTAACCCGAGCGCATGTGGCCTCTTTCCTTGTCCAATTCTTCATCGTCAATTCTTCCACCAATGAGAACCTCTGCGCCCGGAGCCACTGCGAACTTACACTTTAATGCGACTCCAGTGTGCCCGCTCATTATGGCGGCGGATTCGGAGGCCGGCGCTAACGATGCGTTTAACTTCCCGCGCCCAATTAATAATGAGCGTGGGAGGACGCGGCCACAATTTGCCGCCGTTCATAAAACACGCGCGTTACGTCATCGGATCGACCGATTGCTTCACCCTGCCCCCTCCCCGCTCTGCCACGCCCCTTCCCTCCCTTTCCGCCCTGGCGTTACGTAAAGTCCGCGTTCAACCCCCGATGATGGAGTCCTCTCATACGCGAGAAAGCACAGGAAATTGTGGTCGTGTGTAATACCGCAAACATATTACCGCAAGTATTTGTTTATTATACGGTCTATTACTACCTCTGGCACCACAAGGCAATAATTAGAGATAGATCTGATATTCGCATAATCGCTAAACTCTCGAGGCTATTAATCAGGAGCGGTAGCTCAGTGCATCAATTGATGTCGCTGTAGCGCCTCTGACCGGGAGGTTGTAGGTTCGAGTCCTGACGGCGGCTGCAGGATTTTCGACACTAGCTTTTCAGCTAGGTCGAATTCAGTCGCTGTCTGGAGGAGGATTCTAGCGGCCGGTTGCTCTGATCGGTAGTTTTCGGTGGTTTCTCCGATCAACACCAGGCGAATGCCGGAGCAGTACCCTAACAAACGGGCCACGGGCGCGCGCGCGCGCGCGCGATCTATCCTTCCTCTTCTCTGTCCCATCCTCTCGCCTTACACACATATACTTACACTAACGTGCACTACACTACCGCATATTCCGGGAGACCTGTCGGGAGCTTAGAGCTTGTCCCGGCTGGGGCGGTACCTCGCTGGTGGGAGAGTCCTGGTTAGGGGGAAACCCAACTAGCCGAAGGTAGGTCGGCGCCGGATCTCGCCATCAGGCGGGGGAAGATCACCGGCATCTCCCGAGAAAAAATATGCACTACACTCACGGGACTATTGATCAAAGTAGTTGACGCCCCCCGAAACACTAAAAAATCAATCAATCATTTGAGGCTATTACTAGATCATGAAAGATGTTCCATAAGAGGCGAGAGATGGCTTGTAGTCCTCGGAACGGGAAGGGGTGGGATGAGGAAGAAAATATCGTGCGTAGTTCGAGGAGGCTCGTTGAAGATAGTGCTCAGAATTGGAGTTGCAAAAGATGAATCACAAGACTGACCCAGATTGTGCAGATTCTTAGATAGTGTCTAATATCTCGGACACGGTCGGACCTTGTATTCTTGACCTGCCGGCCTACGAAGCTGCAACAGTGCAAAATGCCCAACCCGAACTCGCTGATACATACACTAATACATATGATGGAGCAAGTTCTGAATCCTTGTTTTATTTACATTTTGTTTTGGTTGCTTGTTAACCGAGGCTTTCATTATAAATAATGGTACCTGACTTTTTTGTTCCAAATCATGTTTATTAGGTTTTAAGATAATAGAGGAAGTCTCTTGACTCGAAGTGGAAGTGTATTCAAAAAACAGATACTATTTAGCGATGTCGATTCACTCTTACTCTATGGCATATGCAGAAGGTTACGTGTGAATAATGGATTCTCCTGACACGACATTTTATCTCGAAGGGCACACTACAGCGATCAAAATGTTGTCAACCGTGCAAAGAAAGTGGTGCCATGGGTCAGCCAAGAATCTGACTCCCATTGCAGAAGCGTAGGTCCATTTCATTTCGCTCTGATTTGATTTGATTTGATTTTTTTCGTGTTTCCGGGCACGTCAACTTCTTTGGTCGTTAATCCCGTTAGTGTAGTGCATGTTTTTTCTCGGGAGATGCGCGGTGATCTTTCCCCGCTGGATGGCGAGATGGACCTACCGTCGGCTAGTGGAGTTTCCCCCTAACCAGGGCTCTCCCACCAGCGAGGCACCGCCCCAGCTGGGACAAGCTCTAAACTCCCGACTGGTCTTCCAGACTATGTGGTAGTGTAGTGCATGTTACTGTAAGTGTGTGTGTGTGTGTGTGTGTGTCTGTGTGTGTGTGTGTGTGTGTAAGGGGAGAGGATAGGACTAGGAAGAGGAAGGACAGATCGCGCGCGGTCCGTGACCCGTTTGTTAGGGTACTGCTCCGGCATTCGCCTGATGTTGATCGGAGAAAACACGGAAAACTACCGATCAGAGCAGCCGGCCACTAGAATTCTCGTCCAGATCATTTCGCTCTGAGGAAGGTCGCAATATGATGGGTGGAAACTTTGGTAAACAAACTAACATATCGTCCGGACAAGCAATGTCCGTGTAAGCTACTTCATCATTCGCAGTCGTACGTGATCTTTTGCTGACTCCCTGTTACCTCCTTTGATTTTGAATGTTGGCAACGCCAAATGTGCGACGGCTCCGTCCGTAGACCACAGTCTTGAACGACGACGCAAGCGAGCGAAATATCAGCATTGATAAACATTTTTTCTTTCTTTCGCTATTACCTATCATTCTCAGTTATCTGTGAGCAATTTTTTTCGCGATAAAGTCCTGAAGCTGTTTGCCTTGCTAAATAATGGAGTCCATGGGCAACCGTTTTTCATTCACACACTCGAGAATAAACATCAGATGAAATCTGAAGATGAGTTGGAATGACATTTTTATATTTGTAGGCGGTGAGATATCAAGGAAACAAACTGACCTTTCCTAACCGGTATTAAGTGATTTGCTATTGATATTTTTTGTATCCAAGGTAAAACAATGATGGATTCTTTGTTTGTTGAATGCAGAGATGTTTTACGTTCATGTCAGTAGATATTATATTTGAGGTAATTAATGACACTTATTTTTAACCAATTACGTTTCAATGTTCCTTTTCCTATTCACATTCAACGCTCAGTGATAAAAGATATTGACAATTATGTTCTTTGACCTTGATCTTCAAAATCAGACCCTAGACCTTAGCTCTTTTGGTTGGTTGTCTTTTGATTGTTCTTGGGATTCTCTCCTTGAAATAATGATGTTGCCAGAGATGTAAAAGAAAATCGAATTATATGTGAAATTAAATTTACTTTATCAAGTCTGTGATATTTAACCCGACAGGTCAATGGCTTTTCAAGACGCTTAGCAGTCAATATTAAAATGGTTACTCGTACACAATGCCGGTCACACATGTGTGATGTAACTCAGAGTTCACGTCTTTGTTGTAGTTTTGTGAAAATATGATGCTATATTTTTATTTACGTAATCAAAGTGCGGATAGTTCGCACGTATACATGATCGCAATATTCTTCAATGGTCGTGTGTTTCCTTTATAAAACCAAATATATCATGTTAGTAAAAATATTATAATATATTTTAACTTGTTAACATTTACTAATAAAAAAGAGAAAAATCTATGAGCGCTTATATTAAATTAAAGATTAAATGGGTCCACAAATCCTCGCACTTGCGATGTTAACAAATTTAAAAGAATTGAGCATTACAGAACCCACACACACACACGCGCACACACACGCACGCACGCACACACGCACACACACACACACACACACACACATATACACACATAATGAAATGGGAGGTTTTCCGTTTTATTGCACCGATGTATTCATTTCTTGCAAAAGTTAGCTATTTTAACCGAGAGAGAGAGAGAGAGAGAGAGAGAGAGAGAGAGAGAGAGAGAGAGAGAGAGAGAGAGAGAGAGAGAGAGAGAGAGAGAAATATCGTGAGCAATGCACTGAGAAAACTAGAAAGCAAACGAAGGAAATGTGCGTATTATATAGTGCTTAAATATATTCCAAATTTCTTCGCCTGCGTAGAATGCTTTGTTTGTTTTCCATGCACTTGTCCAGTTTCTTACAAAACTTTGGAATAATGGCCTGTAATCTGCGTGCAAACTATTTGTTATTTATATTTCTAGCATTACGATAAGACTGAATACACAACGTATCTTGCGGCCGGCAAAACCACACGAGATGTTGCATTTCTATGGTAATGTTCAAAAGTTAGATTTCCTTTGTGTGTGATTTCGTGAATCATTGTCCCTACAATATTCTCGCCAAACTCACGCTAAATTACACGCATTACAACTATTGAAAACAATAAAATTATTGCTAATATTTCATGATTATCTTAAATAACTTCATCTGGCATTTTTTTTGAATGAAGGTTTAAAAGTTTTCAAGAGAAATGCGAAATAACAATTTTACTGCCCTAAAATAGATATGCAAATACTAGTGGCCTGCATGAGAAAAAAACTGCTGCATAAACGCACAAAAAGTGGTTGTGCAAAAGCAGTACGCTCACTGCTCAAGAATAAGAAATATAACATCCCATATAACACTGCAATATGTGAAATATTAAAACGCCAGCCTTCACGAATACTGCTCTAAGAATAATCTAAGGTAAGGGGGAAGATACACTTTAAAGCCTTAAAAAATTCTGTTTTTGAAAATATTTTTTCCTATGAATTACTTATTCAAGAACATTTTGGTTACACAATATATTTCGATGTCTGCAATAGTTTTCGAATTATGATTTAAAAGGTATGTCACTGCATCATGCATCTATTCGAGTAGTAAGGTAAGCAAAAACCTTGAATGTAACTTCGTCCCTTGTTTTCCAGAATTACCATTTTTAAGATCCGTTTCCCTTATAACTAAAAAACCAATAATTTTAAAGCTATGAAATTTTTGGGATGCATTTAACCTAGAATTATCTACAAAACCTAAATGCTAATGCTAAATTATACACTTTAGATCAATAGTTTTTGTGATAAAAATATAAAACTAAAATACTAATAATAATCAATATATTAATTTTGGTTCTAAATTAAAAGTATTATTTATACAGATATATAAATGAAAGAGCATGGTTTTGTACCTGTGACTATTGTCAATTCAAAGAAGAAATTTTTAAAATCTTCAAAATTATTTGCGTTATCAGGGAAACACTCAGTGCATGGAAAACTGGTTTAATTTTGATTTGTTTTGCAGAAAAAAGATATTTCTGTGTGTCAGTTCATTTTCACTGCTGTGGAATATGATTTTAATGGAGAAAAAAGTGGCAAAGTAATAAAATTGAACTGCTATAAGCTGTAGCTTCCCCATTAACTCTGTGTCATAAGCAGTGATGCTATGTGTATGAGAATTCAGTCGGTACGGACGGTATGAGATTAGACCATAACGGAAACAAGCGTGCGCGCTCATTGCTGGAGCCCTCTAGCTGCATGTTTTTGCAACTTTTAGTGCTAATCATTTGGTATATGTCTAAATTATACTACTAGACCGCTCCAAAGCGCCAAACGGTGGTTATATGAGCATTTTGTTTATAGGAAGAAGCAAAAGCGTTAGATCTTAGCTCCATATGTCCCGTCAACTTTATAGCAGCTAAGCACGGTTTTAGATGAAGATTCGAACGGACGCAATTCATGTGTACATGGCCATGAGTGTACAATGCCATAGCGATCACGGCTAAATCGACATCTGGTATTCAGGTATGAAAAAACTTGCTTTTATGTTTCTTTTGGGATGTTTACACCCACTAAAGAAATAAAATTAGCAACTTATATTAAAAAAGTCAAGCAACAATGAAAAAGTTCTGAGACCCCGAATTGGGGATCATGGCAGTTAATGGGTTAATTAAATTTTTTAGTTTTCCCGAGTTTTAATATCTTAGAAATCACAGACATCTTTCAAAAGACTCGAAGTCGCGTTTTTTCTTTCAAATTCTTTGCATATTTGTAATATAAATATTAGTAGTGAAAATATTTTTAGGGTGTTGTATTGAACTTTATCATATCGAAGGTCAGGTTTAATTAGTTTCTTGCTTAATTATCTTCTATTTTTGATACAAAGAAAATAATTTTGCAACTTTTCAATTTAATCCTCCTTTACTCCAACCTACTTTTCACATCTGTATATTAACTTTTCTTTCTAAAACTTCAAAATTTTGTTCGGAAATTGGTCAAAAATTGCTTCTTTCACCTCATTCTCTCTGAATATTTTCTTTCCCGAAGTTCATTGTTCAATGTTGATAAGTGGTTGATGTCGCTGGGTGCCCAATCTGGACTGCAGGGTGAATGTTCCAATTCCTTGAAACCATAGTTCTTCACAACAGTCTTTCCAAACAGAAGATGAAGTGCACGTGTGTTGTCCTGAAGAATCTCTAATCCGTGATATTCCATGCACAGCATCGAACTTAAGTACTTCTCTCCACAAATCTGGCGGCGGCGATGGTGTAACGGTTAGAGTACCCAAGTTTGCGGGTTCGAAGCCGATCGAAGCCGTGGATATTTAAGGGCGAAAAAATCCTTCGTGCGCCTTCCTTCGGAGGGGAAGTAAAGCCGGCTGTACCATGTTAGTAGATTTACTGAATGTAAAAGACATCAAGCCTAAATGATGTCTCTGAGCTAAACTGAAATCGCCTGTTTCGTCGTCCAAGTCATACCTTCTTTCTCCCATGATTGGTGAAAGGAGTGCAGCGAAATTTGCGTGGTCAGACGGAAGAGCAGTCCTCATGGCCTGAGTCTCGCCACGTAAAATAAGGCACATTCAATTCAATTCAATTCAATTGAAATCTGAATGAGATGTCGGCTGCAAACTTATAGCATTACAACATATGAATAAGACTATACTGCAATTACATCGGAATATTCGATTTAATAAGACTATACATTACAACAATAAGACTATACATTGCACAGAAGGTTTTCCCATTGATGAACCTTTTCTCAATCAGACCGGAATTTTACGGAACCGCCTAATTTATTGTTGATTGGCTATTTCGTGTTTCCGCGTGCATCAACTGTTATGGTCATTATTCCCGTAAGCGTACGTTGTATCTCGGGCGGTGTCCCTTCGCTGATTGACCGTGAAATCTGGTGCGAACGGACACGTCGGTGTGCTCTGGTTTTTTCACCTCTAGGTATCTCCCCCAGCAGATTACTGGCCCAGCCGGGTCAAGCACTCAGCTCCTCACTGGTTTTCCGATATTTGTGAGTGTAGTGTATTTACACGTGTTTGTGTATGTATGTGTGCAAAGGTCGTGCGGTGTAACCTTGTGCTTACGGTCGTGCGGTGTCCGCTTAACTGTTTGTTAAGATAGTGCTCCAGCCTGTATTATTGAGAATATTTTTTTTAGTGAAAATGGTCATAATTCACACTTTTGGTTACATTATTGTGAATTTTGTGTATTGTTGTAGTTATATCTATAGCAGGTAAAACAAATAAAGGAATTAATTGTATGGATAGTTACCACGAAATCTAATTTGAGTTACAACTTTGAAATAAGTAATAGAAAGTGGTGTAGAGTTTGCAGTGCCCTTATTTGCAGAAATCTTACATCATAATTGTTGACACATCATAATCCCTTTCATGTTGACGGGCATTTGTGACGTAAAATGATCTTAAAACAAATTTAAGTTGTTCATTACTTGTTAGGCACGATATGTTTATGCAATAAAAGGGAGTTGATTCGAGTACAGAAAGGGAACCCAGTGTAAATGAAATTTATACAATGTCACTAGTCAAAAAATGATCAATCGTTTAGTAGATTTTTAAAATTTAATGTTTAATTGGTTTTAAACAGAGTTGTATTTAATTATAGTTATAAATTCTGTATTTTTGCGAAAGTGAAGTGTCGTAGAATAGTGTTGATCAGGCTTTTCCTGAGTTATTCCTTATAATATTTTTGTTTCTTATTTACAATTGCATTTACGTATTTTTGTGTTAAAGTCCTCTGAGATGAATTTTGCAGAAATCTAGTGATGTAATAATAATTTATTATTATTATTATTATTATTATTATTATTATTATTATTATTATTATTGCGCTTTTATCCTATTAACAGCCGGTTGCCCTTCACGTTCCGATGGGACGCATATTCGACCATACACTAGACCAACACACTTGCGAGCTTTTCTGAGCTGGGGTCAGCAGAACGCGAAGCCCTCCGCGACAACACATTCAAAGTCAAGTGACAAACAACCATGCCCAAGGCGGGACTCGAACCCGCGAGCCTTCGGACCAGAAGATCCTTAGAAATTTCTCTAAAAAATCAAGTTTTGGGGTATTTTTCAGCAACTAAAGCACGTTTTGGTGTGACTTACGGCACCTACAGAGGTGATTATTGGATTCCTTTCGACAAGACAAATCGATTGGCACAATTCTTAGAAGGTTCTCTTCACGATATTCTGGAAGAATTCTAAAAAATCTCTTATTTTACAGTTTTAGTATGCTTTAGTTGACTTGCATTAAACTTTACTACTTCCTTCTCTGATTGACAATAATCAAACATAATTTTGTAATAAAACAAAAATTTTAAACAAAATAATCATCGATTCTTTTTCATTGAAATTTCTATGACCGAAAGTGGACATGTCTGGCAACTGATACGTTTAAAATTACTTCTATTATTAACTTAAAAATCCCAATTTTAACGTGAGAAAACACACCTGCCACGCTAAGCTAGTTGTTGTTGTTATTACTATTATTATTATTATTGTAATTAATAATAATAATAATAATAATAATAATAATAATAATAATAATATTTTCCTAAAGTGGTTTCGTAACTTCCGCAAAAATGTTAAAGATATTAAAATAATCAATCTGTATGAAATGAAACGACGTTTGTTACTGAATCTTAGTTATCGCTTTGCTGAAATTTTACAATAATTAGTTATTGATATTCATAAAGTACAAAGCTAAGTAATGAAATGTTCAAAATTCAGTTGGAACATTAAAAATGAAGTAATGAAATAAAAATTATTTTAAAATTATTTATTAACGTCGCTTCAATTAGTGGGTTCGTAGACTAGAAAAACGAAACAATAAAATACAATTATTTTGGATTTTATCCCGTATTTCATTTCAAACAGGTGCTTATTAATTCAAAATTGATAGAATCAATAACTTTTTTGTTGCCTTTTTTCTCTTTTTGTACATATCTTTTAATTTTACCAGGAGCGGTGGCTCAGTGACGTCCTTGGTTCGAGTCCCGACGGAGACAGGGTTTTCGACACTAGCTTTTCAGCTAGGTCGAATTCAGGTGTTGTCTGGCGGAGAATTCTAGCGGCGGCTGCTCTGATCAGTAGTTTTCCGTGGTTTCTCCGATCAACAACAGGCGAATACCGAAACAATACCCTAACAAACGGGCCACGGACCACGCTCGATCTTTCCTTTTCCTTCCTTGCCCTATTCTTACCCACTACACACACACTTACACTAACATGCACTACAAAACCACACATGCCGGGAGACTGGACGGGGACTTGGAACTTGGATGCCCTGATGGTGGGAGATACCTGGTTGGGGAAACCCCGCTAGTGGACGGTAGGTCGGCGCCGAATCTCGCCATCCAGTGGGGAAGATCACTGCCACCTCCCGAAAAAAACATGCACTACACTTACGGGGCTAGTGGCCTCAGTAGTTGACACGTCCGGAATCACTCTTTTGATTTTTGTCAGAAATGTATTTTGCATGGCCGCCGTTGGCGCTTAGCGTGTTGTGGGGCTGTCGCTTCCGTGCGTTGGGCGCGGAGCGGTGTGCCGCAGGGGCCGGGTGCTGGCCGCGTCACGGGCTATTTCCGCTCCCTTCGCCCCCGGCGCGAAGCGGCGCCCGCCTCGCACGACTTTCGCGAGTTCCGGCCCCCCGGTGACGCGTCGGGTGCGCGGGTTTTCCGCCTCCAGCCAGCAGCGGTTCCCCGCCCCCCTGCCACTCCCCCCCTCCACCGTTTACCACCCTGACGCATGCACTCGCGGCCACGTCGGTGCTCGAATCGACAGCTCGATTTCCGGCGAGCGCCGCAGGTCATTGTTTCTTCGTCTATTTTTTCTTTCCGACAGTGGAAATATGGAATTACACAGATTTATTATTTTATCGACAGTAATATATGCTTTGGGTATGAGATTTTGATTTAAATCAAATTAAAAAATAATATTAGTATTAAATAAAAATAAAATAAAATTATATATATATATATCCAAATTGTTAAAAATGTATAATACATAATTAACTTTCATAATGGCGACGTTTCGCGAATAATTATTTCCAAAACTCATTCTTCTGACAAACAATAAAGTCATATAAATGGGGTTCAAACCTGATCGAAGCCGTGGATTTCTAAGGGCGAAAAAATCCGTCGTACGCCTTCCTTTGGATGGGAAGTAAAGCCGGCTGTCCCATGTAGTAGATTTACCGCATGTAAAAGATCCTCAAGCCTAAATGACGCCTCTGAGCAAAATTGAGTTCCGCCTGTTTCGTCGCCCAAGATAATACCTCTTTTCTCCTCTAGGTGGTGAAAGGAGCGTAGGGAAATTTGCGTGGTTAGACGGAAGAGCGGGGGCCTGATGGCCCGAGTCTCGCCCCGTAAAATAAGGCATTAACTAACTAAGTATAAAGGGGAAACGTGTGGAATGGGTTGTGTGGATGCTGACGATTCAAAAAGTTGAATCGTGTAATTAATACCAGTGTTTAAATCAGCCACTTAAGCTAGTAAAATGTAATGAAGTAAAATGCAATGTATGAGCTTCGAATATTTATTAAAACTCAAAGAATGCAACCAAGTGGTTTTCCACTTAATTTAATTGGGTAGAAATACTTCAGTGGAAGTTACGTGAGCAAAAGTACTCAAGTCTTATCTGTATTGTGGCGTAAAATACAACTGAAAGTTGGTCTCGGCTTGACTCAAGGTTCTTTTATATAAATCGCGGAGACTCAAAGCTGGAAACTTAACGTTGACAAAATAAATTTTTGCGACAGCATTATAAGGATTTATTCTCACGATGAAGTGAAAATGGTTGTTTTGTCGATTCGAACACCCGGATTGTTTATCCTTCTCTCCCAGAGAAGATTGCCAATTGGTGCCCTCGTTCAACGCATTTCACAGTTGTTTCATTTAGCACTTTTGTTAAGCCATTTGTCCAAAACAACAACAAAAACAACAAATATTTGCTTGCGGAGTTATACGTAGCGGTGTTGTGTACTTCAAGCACAGCGATCTGCGTTTGGGCAGTTCACCGCAGCGTTCGCATCTCTTCGCAAGAAAGAAGTGATGTTTAAAGCAAGTACACGTCACCTTTTCCCCGGGATCCTCCATTTTCGTCTATTGGCCCACAATTTTAGATATAGCATTCTGTCTCAGGTATAGAGAATGTGGCACTTACCACGGGACGAGGTGGCCGAGTGGTTAAGGCGTTGGACTGCTAATCCAATGTGCTCTGCACGCGTGGGTTCGAATCCCATCCTCGTCGAGATTTTTTAGTTTTCATCGCCTATAGGCAGTAAAAAGGACAAGTATTGAAATCGGTCTAAAAATTTCTGATCGAGATTTCTGTGGTAAAATTCGTGTATGAGGGTCCCTGAAGTAAAGAATATGGCTTGTACCATGTGTGAATTGATGTGAAGATGTCACTCAAAACTTGGGCAGGTTTGAAACTTGTGGACTCTAACTTAGTAAACGCTTCAGTGGCATTTCAATTTTTTTTTAAGAATGTTCCAGCTGAGGAGGATATTCACAAAATTTTGTAAAAAAAATTGACGAAGTTGCTACTTCAGCCTGAACAACGGAAGCTGGGATAATGGGATAAGGATTATGCCTACCTATTATGATGAAATAAATACTATTGCGTTCAAAATGAAATATGACAAAAAAACGTTTAATTTCTGTGTAACCTACGGTCGCACTGACGGCTAACATTTTAACGACCGATTCCACAGTCTCCTGTCATTACCACCTTAATAACCAAACCCTTATGATTTTGATGGGTACCATATGCGAGGCATTTTATTTTTTAAATGAAAAATGTCAAAATCCATACAATTCTTCATTTGTACTAAACCTGCAGTACCGGGGACAGTGGCATCGGTCAGGGTGCCATCCCTACTGCTCCTGCTCGACACTAAGATACACACACATTCACCAAGACCACTTGTTTTACTCGAGTCTAATGAAACAAATCTCTACTGCTAATTTCGAAATTAAAGGGAAAATATTCAGCCACGCCCATGCGAGAGGTATCTTTGTTTGTATCAGATACTCAAGAACACGGGAAAAATACCAGACAATAAAACATTTTTCGATTTGGACTAAAAAAATGCAAATATTTGATTTATTATTCCGTCTATTCTTATACTGTGCATACTAATTTATCTATCATAATGTGTGTCTGCTTACGACACAGCTTTCACGCGACAGCAAGGCTCCAAGGAAGAGGCTTTCCGCCGTTATATATTTGCTATTTTCGTGTTACGTTAAGACGGCTCCACACATTCGGCATTCGCCGAGCAGCGAGCTAGTGCTCGCCCAATCCCGAGCAGCTGACGTGTTCGGCGAAAGTTCGCTCCCTTTGATATGTCCAAAAGACCGACACGCGGTGGATAGGGTGAACATCGAACGTTCGTCACTCGGCAAATAGTATGCAACTCATCCACACTGCTCGGGATTCGACGAGCGGTTGCTCGCTACTCGCTGAATAACGAATGTGTGGAGTCGCCTTTACGGAATAGCATTTTTTTATTTTCTTGGTACTATATAAAGAACTGTGGTTGTATACGTATTCTGTATACTACGATTATATTTGTATGTACGATATTATTGCAGTACACGTGAATATTGTGTGAAATAATATTATTTCTTATTCCTAACCGATGTGAATGCTATTTTTTAGAAAACCATTTTTTTTGTTCAGCGGCATTCTTGCTGCTGATGGTCACTATTAAATAATGCATTTAATTGAAAACTGCCAAAATCATAAAAGTTTTACTTTTGTCTAATATACGACAGCATGGATAGTGAAATCGGCCGCCAGGATGGTAGGGTGAAGGTAGATGGGGAAATAGAGGTTATTTTTAAATAAATGTGCCGAAACTAATAAACGGTTTTTAACTTTATCTACCCTGCGTAGTCAGTACAGAGAAAATTTTAGTGAAACTTTTGAAAAAATTACTACCTAAATTGTTACATTTTCGCCAAATCATATCCGGCTCACGGCATCAACTGATGTCACTGCAATGTCTCCGACCGGCAGGTCCTGGGGTTCGAGTTCTGACCTGACGAATTTTTGAAAGTAGCTACAAAGCTACATCGAATTCATTCGCCGACCCAATCCTAGCGTCCAGCGGCTCTGACCTATAGTTTTTTGCGGTTTTTTCGATCAATACCAAATGAATGTTGGAGCAGAACCCTAACAAACCGGCCACAGACCGCGCGTGATCTTTCCTTCTCCTTGTCATTTTCTCATCATATTCACACACATTTACAATGATATGCACTCCTCTATCTCACGTTTTGGGAGTTAAGAGCTTGTCCATGCTGAGTGGCAAGAAAGTGACAAAGGTGCTAGCTTGCCTTCCAATGGTACCGGGTCTCAACACTTGGACTTCCTTGGAGGATTTTTCGGTTTTCAGGACACGTTTGTCCAAGGTTTCGTCAGGATTCTTTGTTTTCAATGCATTTCTCTGTCATTGCTCCGTATCACATTTCATTTTTCGTAAATTCGTATATATGAGACTCACAGACCCAGGCACAGGGGTTCTAAATAAATTAATATTATCGCTATTGACTTAACACCTCCCCGTCACGAAAGTTTTTGCCATGAGACTTTTCAGTAGTAAATGAAGGTGGAGTTTATTCGAAGATGTCAAACTTGAAGTACTTAATAAACAGCATGGATTTACATAATTTAAAACATTTCAAAAGCCTCTTAAAATGCTGGAAAATATTCAAAAGATGATTTAAAAATGAACACTCGTTAATTATATTTTAATTTTTATGTTGTCTGGTAAAATTAAGTTGTGTAAAGGCTACTCTACAGAAATACGTTTGCAAAAATGATTATTGTATATTTCATTAAAAAATGATGAAAATACAACACAAAAATACAGAGTTGTGTAGTAAAACGATTTTTATAATTTGCATTCGAGAGGGAATGTTTTTCACAGCATCGAGACTGGCGTGATTTCTACTCAATATTTGAATTCACAAATTTTTGTTTCTTTGTATGTATATCGGTTTATTTTGACTGTTTGTTACAAAGAAATAAGAATAAATGAATAAACAAATTTATTATACATTACGTTTATTTACCAAGCAGAAAGCATTAACCGCATTTTTTTCTAGCCGTTATATTAAATAATAAAAAGAAATATGGACTCTCACTTCTACACTATTTCGCAATAGATACACAACCTCTCTCTTGTTTGGACAGGCTTTTCTGATGGTTTACTTACGGTATTCGTCACCCCAAAGTTTGCAATGTCCCCGCAGTATTATGGGCCTCTTCTCTAAGCTCTCACCTCTGTTCCATTGACATCTTCCTCCTTTCTCTAATTGTTACTGTTGCCATGAATGGTTTACCCTTCCCCAAACAAAGTTGCCAAGAAATTATTCCCTCTCACCTTTAATATTCTCGGTATCTGAAACCTTATTTGCTGTTCTAGATGGTCACTAGTCTATTTCCGAACAATGTTTAAGTTCGGCCCTAAGCCGCTTGAGTTGCAGACTCATAACTACGTAAGCAATCCCACCTGGTTTGATTATTATTTTCTTATGACAATCCTTGATGTTACTTTTAGATATAGGGACATGCAAACATCTATTCTAATATAAAAAAGCGAAGTTTCTGTTGGCGTAGGTTTGTTTAAACGCTGAAAATAGAACTTCCTATCGGATATCAATGTAGCTTTCATCCTAGTTTAGAATGTTATCTCAGAAAGTTTGCATGTGAAGTACCGTGCTATATTATATAAAGATAACTAAATAATCAACATTTTCCAAGATCTCACGGATTGTAAAGTGCCAGTGCCTCCGGAACATAGTTTTAATTTTCTGGGTATTTTTGTTGTAGCAACCTTACTGTTACATAGAAAGAGAATTTCCAATAATAATATTAATAAATATTACATGGAATTTTAAAAAATTTAAGGTGGTTGAATTTAAGTAGCGATTTTTAAACATTCTTCTAGTTCTAACGGAATTAAAGTTGTTCAAGAGACCTGCGTTGATAAGCAGATTTAAAGTTTTAATTAATTTAAAAAATATTTTTTAACTGTCTTTGGGGGGCATAGAGCGTGACGAAGTGTTATCAACGGGAAATTTTAAAGGAATAACAAGATTTGTATAAAACAAACCAAACAAGAAAAAATTGGCATCAGACAATATTAACTTATCTCTCCAAAACATTAACATATTTCCCTTCGGTGTCACGTATGGAGCTCCTACTAACAATATCCTTTGAGAAGGCAATTCATTTGATGTTGCTTATTACGTTGTCATTGGGAGTAGAAATTGAGAGCGTCCCCTGACAACTCAGCGAATCTCAGGTGGGGATCGCATATTCAGTGTTGCGGTCTACCAATCAGAGAGAACGCTGCGCTATTTGAACGCTGAATTTTCAGACAATGACCACCTTCATCTAAACGCAGCATAATCAGACTGATTGCGTGCCAATATTCATGATATTTCATAATTTTAAAATGATGTGTTTTGATGAAAAAAAAAAGTTATGATCCGATCATTGCCATTTATGTTACTTTATCCATTCCGCCTGGTTCAAGTGCAGTTTGATCGGTCACTACTAGCAGTAGCCGTATTTCCCTGTGTAACCGTAACAACTATAATAATTAGCTATATAATAAGTAAAAATATAAATTCAGGGGCAACGCTGGTTACTTGAGCTTGAAAAAAAAAAGAACAAGAAAAAAAAAAGATCAACCCCCCTTTAAAAGTAGCAAGATGAGGATGAGTGAGGTCGAGGTAAGCAGACCTGCTTGGCAGATCCACGAGGCTGTGGCTGCGGATAGTGTCTGAATTATGTACTGGAGCACAAATAAAAAAAGGGTGTTGTTCTGAAAGATACTTCATTCCTGGGAAAGAGTTGACTGGTGGTCAGCTGGCCCATGACTGATCTTGGCGGCGCTCACGATTGCGACGCTACACTATCCTTTCCCGGGCAGAGGAACACTGGTTTTATTTATTTATTTAGTCAAAAAGCAGTCAAAAACTGCGTGTGACGTATAAGGGAGAAAATCATCTGCGCAAGATTTCTTGAGTTTCAGAATCCCTTCCCAACAATTTAACTATTAATAGTTAAAAGATTAAAATAATAATAATAATAATAATAATAATAATAATAATAATAACAACAACAACAACAACAACAACTTAAAAAAAGCGTGGGATTAACATTTCAAAAACTAGATATTTTCGTTGCCAAATTATAGAAAACATTTTTAACGGTAAAGGAACAAACAGATTTGATTTTTCTGTATTGTTAACAAAATAGAAACTCACCCTAAGCTCTACTACCACTACAAGCAAAAGGAAAGTTCAACAAAACGTGCGCATAGTGAATCTACATTTACGTCCAAAAGCAAATCAAGGGGCCATCTCAGCATTTGCTCAATGGATCAGAGAAACTGGACAAAAGCCCGATCGAGATGGGGGTCGTTGACCCGGAAGTACATTATTTGTTACAGGCATATTGAGTCTTTTTTTAATTATACAATGCAAATGTAAACTAATTCATTTTACTATATCTTGTTTTTGTTAAAGTAAATATTATTTTTCTTTTTGACGATCAGTATAGTCTCTAATTGTATAGAAACAGTTTTGCAGCAGAAAAGATTTTACTTTTAACTTAAATTTGTGTACCAATTTTAATTGTTTAATTTCATCTGGCAATGCGTTGTAAAGTACGTAGTATTGTATTGGATTTCTTGTGTGGCTGTTGGACATTTGATGAACATGATTTCTACGTCGAGTGTTTTAACTATAAATATCAGTATTACATGAAAATATGGTAATGGTAATTTGCCTTAGCACTTCACTGGTGGGTACTGGGAGAGATGAATGATCATGGCTGGAATGCTGCTGCTTGAGATGTGATATAGAAGGATTTTCCTAAGGATGAGTCAAAGTGACAGTTCGCGTAACAAGTGAACATCACATGTAATTCAGACAAGTATCCATCCGCCGCGACAGCTGTTCAGCCACGCCTCTTCGTAAACTTTGAGCTATGGCTCCTGTAAAAACATCCCTATGCAGAAATCTAAGAGTTTCGCTGAGGTATATGCACGTACGCGAGTCTGGGAAGTATTTAAATTTAATTACGTATGTGTAAAATTTCTTAACATGCTCTCGCGATCAGTAAAAGAAAACTGCAACGAATGTAAATGGAAAGCTCTCTATCACAGCTCGCCACACAACAGCACAATAGACGGAAACACGTGCACCAGTACGCATCTCGGTTTTAAAATAAACATAATATTTATCACAGAAAAAGTAAATTCAATGTAATGTTAATAGAAAAAAATTGACAGAAGAGCACATAACACTGGACTTCCTAATTTCAATTATTTCTCAAAGCGCACTATATTTTTGTCGGACGAGGACATCACAAAAGGAAGCGTCGAAGCCATTTACAAGTTAGCCACCTGCAAACGAACGAATGCAGGAGGGGAGTCTAATGGGTTCGAGGGCACAACGACCGCAGAACCTTCAGTTATGTTGCCAGCAATAGCTGTCACTTTAGCTCATCCTTAGGAAAATCGTTCTTTACTTGGTGGTATGAGAAGACGACCATGCCACAAACTCAAAATGAAAACATCCATTCTTGTTAATTGAATGATTGATTAGTGATTCCGGGCGCATCAACTGCATAAGGGCATTAGTCCTGTAAGTGTAGTGCATGTTTTTATCGCGGGAGGTGGCGGTGATCTTCTCTCGCTGGATGGTGAGATCTGGGACGTACCTACCATCGGCTAACAGGGTCTCTCCCAACCAAATGCCTTCCTCCAGTGCGGCACGTCCCCAGATAGGACAAGCACTAAGCTTCCGACTGGTTTCCCGGTATAAATGGTAGTGCAGTGCATGAAAGTAGCATAAGTGGTAGTGCAGTGTGTGTGTGTGTGTGTGTGTGTGTGTATGTGTGTGTGTGTAAGGTGTAAGTAGTGACGATAGGGTAAGGAAGAGGAAGGAAAGCTCGCGCACGGTCTGTGGCCCGTTTATGAGGGTTCCACTCCGGCAATCTCCTGGTATTGATCGCAGAAACCGCGGAAAATTACCGATCAGAGGAGTCAGCCGCTAGAATTCTCCTCGACAGTGACTGAATTCGACATAGCTGAAAAGCTTGTGTGGAAAATCGTCCCACCTTCGAGAGTCGAACCTAGGACCTCTCGGTCAGAGCATCTGCCTTTTGAGAAACACCAGTCTTGAACTTCCTACGAACCGCGTATTGAACGCCGCTGCAATCCTCGAGTCAGGCGGATTTGTGCAAGACCTACTGTCAAAAACACTTGATTTGGGACCGCACGCCGTATACCTGTGCCACAACACATTCATCCGCGACCACAGAAGGAAGTAGTCGCCCTTGCGGTGACAACCACCAAATTGTTTGTACGCGCTCTGCACAAAGTTCACCACGTCCCAGTGTGCTCATGTGGCAACTTGGGATTTCCTGTCGGGCTGACCATGAATATACATACTCACTCGACGTATTTGTGCGGATTTTCGAGACGTATGACGGTTGCTGCAGAACATTTCAAATATCTTTATCTGCATTTCCGAGTAAACTCGTAAATATGTATCGCGTCATCTCGGAAACTAGTTATTTGTTTATGGGTTTTGTTGACATCATTCCATTCAGAACACTTTCACTATGTCTCTCCATTACTTAAAATATGTTTGAACCATCCTTATTCTATTAATCACACATGAATGAAGGTGGGAATATAGGTGAGTCAGATACGCTAGAATAAATTCACCACAGTTTTCTCAATTAGTCGATGAACAAATGTTTTTAAAATTCATTTATATATTGTCGCATCAACTACGGGATTATTTGCCACTTATTAAATAGTTTATCATTTTCTGTACACAATTTCCTTGTTGTAGGTTTCACTGGTTTACAGTATACAGTTTTAACGTGTATAAGAGAAGAAACACAGTTTATAGATGTTGTTTATAGTTCTGCTGATTGGAAATGTTTTTTTATATTTTTTAAATATTTGTTATTTACAATACAGGTGTGAAAATATGGTTTTGTTCACAAGATTCCATTAAAAACAATTGTATCCATTACTTAAAAAAATTACAAACGTTTTCTCCACAATTAGATGAACAAAAGTTAGTGGTGCCATTTGGCTGGGAATATCTTTGTTTCTGCTCAGTATTGTTCTAAAGATTTTACTTTCTCGCTACCACTTACGCAGTAGAGAGGAAGTTATATAATGCTGCGCGTTTAAACGGCGAATTTTCTGCAGAAAAACTCTTATTGCAGGGCTCCGGCAACGAAAAAGTCGATAAATCCCATTGCTAAATTTAGAAAAAATCCTCTAACAAGTGGTGTAGTCATAATTCATGTTTTGTGCATCACTGATACCGAAAAATCGAATGACGGCAAAACGTCTGTCCGTCTGTTTTTCCGTCCGTCCGTCCATCGATGGGTTCGTCCGTCTGTGAACAACGCTAGCGGCTAAAGCTTTCGGCCGATTTTCTCCAAAATTGATATTCCTCATTCGATCTGGGTTATGTCGAGGCCTCTAGAATTTGACCTATATTTATGATTTGGGAGGCTTTAGATGAAGATCCTGGGACATTTTCTAAATTAAAAAAAATTGTTCCATCGATTTTGATTATGTTTCTGTTGTTGGATAGTGTGAAGGACTCTTAAGAGAATGGTGCCCATCTCATTTTCGTTGAAAACTGATTTTTCGAAAATCGCAAAAGTTCACATTTTTTCGGCGTCTTTCTGCAACTACATACAATAATGAAGATAGAGATTTTTTGTTTCTCAAAGATAGATTTTGAAATAAAGTCATGCACAATTTTTCAAACATTTGAGTACTTTTAGCAACTTCGCATAAAACTAAGAGCGAGAAAGTACGTGCTGTTTTAGCACAACTTATTTCTTCTTCTGTAACGTCCAAGAGGTTATTCTTATAAAGGACAGAAGTTCTGAGCCTAGTTCTAATAATCAACGAATAAATAATCGTCTTTTTTTGGATAAAAAACTAAACAAACTCTAATTTGTAAATTGACGGATTTGCGATGCATTGGGTGACATGCGACAGGCTTGGATCGTGCGTGGCTGGGTGATGGCGCCGTTCCTTAGGTCGTCAGAACATTAAGGGCTGTTTTTATAAACCTCTGCTAGGGGCCTGATAGGCCTAGCAGGCTGCCAGTGTTCGGTTTTGCAATATATGAATGACCCCCAGCCAATTCAAGTCGCTCCTTGAGCTCCCAGAGCTCCCAGCAAGCCCCCAGATGGCAGGTCCCTAAGAGCGCTGCTGGCAGAGCTTCATAAATACGACCCTAGCTCGCCAGCAAGCTGTCAGAATTAAAGGGATCAGTGGAATAAAAGGCTATCTCCATTTTTTTTTAATTGAGTCGTTAGCATTAAATATACTTTCAACTGTTGTTCTTTTAGAGTAATATGTTATTTAAACCAGTATGGATTCATATATCCTGTGTTTAAAAGTGTACTGATTATATTATGAAATTCTAGGAAAACCTTGAGTATCTCAGAATTAGGTCAATGTGGGATAGCCCCTTGTTCTACTGAGCAATTAAACTGTACAGCGCTTGATTTTCACAAATGGCGCTAATGAGAGACCGAGACTACAAAACTTCGAGTGTTGGAAATTTACACGTAGTGGTCGTGAAATAAAGGCTCAAGAAATTGCAAAAAATACCCTCCCTCAAAAAAAGTAAAAAAAAGTTATACGTTATGTTTCTAAGGCCAAATCGGTAAAGGAAATATTTGTTGCTAATATTATGAGGAACACGCTAAGGTGTTTTTACTCTCTCGTCTTGCGAAGTAAAGCGAGAAAGTATTTTAATTGTGCGTACGAAAAATGCAACTTTTGGACACAACAACTGTTATTGCTAACGAAAACGTGGATAAATCTAGTTCTTATGTGTAGTAACGTATTTTCTCTATCACTTTGAGAAATCAAAATTGCTTCGCCTGGGACTTGTGTGACAAGCCATTCCCGCTGTTTTTTACTTCACCGATATAAAATAGTGTTCTATTCCATAATCATCCATATCAGGATAAATATAAACCTATGAATTATTTTTCTAACAATTGATTGTGCCTCACGTATTATGTTTATTTATTTATTTATTTATTTGCGTCAAAAAAAAACAGTTAAAAACTGCGTATGACGTGCTATGGGGAAAAGTGAATTGTGTGCACATTTTCAAAATTCTGCGATCTCTACACCAAGTCATATACTACTTAAATTTTGAATTTTTGAAAGGGAGAAAAAAAACAACAAAAAACTCCCATGTAATAAAACCTATTTTCAAGGATAAATAAGCAATAAATTTTAAATTTAGCAATAAATTTTAATTTTGAAAGGGAGAAAAAAAAACAAAAAAACTCCCATGTAATAAAATCTATTTTCAAAGATAAATAAGCAATAAATTTTGGCTCTTATTACTTCCTGCCGTGACAACATGGAAACGATAATTTGAATAATTGTATTTCCCACTGAATTCTAGAAGACGTGCACAGAAAATGAAGTTACATTTATGTCCAGAAGCAAAACAAGGGGCCATCTCAGCATTTGCTCAATGGATCAGGGAAACTGGACGAAAAACCTAATCGAGATGACTTTCACATTTCATAACACCAGCTTCACGTTTGTCCCTGATAACTCGATCAAAGGTTTCAGTGTAGTCTATAAATGCTATAAATCTAGGTTAGTTGAATTCTGTGTGTTTTTCAAAAACCTATGAAATACAGTCGATAAAAGACGTTTTTCTGAAGTCATACTGAGGATTTCTTAGCGTATGATCTGATTTAACATAAGGTGTTTTTGTTCATATTTTACCATATACGTGAAAGAAACGAAAGATTGGAGAGTTCAGTGTGATTCAATATTCCTTTGAAATTCGTTCCTAAATTCTCGAATACTTAGAACTTCACCGCTGAATTTAAATTCAAAATTTTGGGAGAAGTGTCAGCTTCAGTGACTTCCACGTAGCTGCCACCGCCCGAATCGAAGAGTCGAGCGACAGGGCAAAGGCGAATTCGTGCGGCGCTGCTCCACCCCCACCCCCAGCCCCACAGACCTCCCGGCAGACTTCCGAGGGCAGCCGCTGACGGAGGCTTTATATATTATGCAGAGCGGCGTCGTGTGACGGCCTTGCGGGGCGGAGCCGAGGTGGCGACATTGCGGTACCTCTGGTGGTGGTGGTGGTGGTGGTGGTGGTGGTGGTGGAGGGTGGACGTGGACGAGGTAGTTGTAATTGAGGTGGTGGTGGTGATGGTGGTGGTGATGGTGATGTTGTGTGGGTGGACGTAGTTGTTGTTTGTGTTGATGGAGGTAATTGTATGTGTTGGTTATGTTGGATGTGTTGGTGGAGGTAGTTATTGTGTCGGTAGTGTTGGTAGTATTGGTTGTATTAGTGGAGGTAGTTGTTGTTGGGTTTATTGGTGGAAATAGTTGTTGTTTGTGTTGGTTATGTTGTTTGTGTTGGTAGTGTTGGTTCTGTTGGTGGAGGTAGTCGTTGTTGGTGTTGGTTTTCTTGGTTGTGTTGTTGCTGTTGTTGGTGTCGGTGGTTGTTGTTGGTAGTGGTGATGATGATAGTGGTAATAGTAATGGTGGATGTGGTTGTGAAGATGGTAGTATTGGAGACAATTATGGAAGTAACATTGTTTATTACGTACCCCCTATGTACGGCGTTTGGCCAATGCTGGATGGGTCGAAAGAGAGTAGAGGATGTGATTGCATCAGAGGTGATGGTTATCTGAATGGTTGATGACGATGATGGCTGTTGTGATGATTGCGGTAATAAAGAGACGTTCTCGTGTTCACTGCCGTTGTGGGGGAGAAATAAGAGTTTTTTCACATTCTGCAATTAAATTTGGTGATTAGGGTTCACTAAAATTTCCCCATCCCAAAACAAAAAAAAATAAACCTCGAAATTATGTACGAGCACGTTCAATTGTTTAATTTTTTATATTTCAATTAATATAACAAAAACTTACCAAACTTATGCTAAATGAAAATTCAAATTTAATCACAACAAACGCATACAAACAAGTATAAAAACAACGAATTACAAAAAATGAAACAAACCTCATTATCTAAAATAGACAACTCCAATTTCAAAAACATACACGCACAATTACGAAAAAAAACACAAGCAGAAAGTAAACTTACAGTAAAATACTATCTTGTATTGTAATTTTACATGTTACGCATTTCTTATTTTATTATCCAAACATAACGAGTTTGAAATCTTAAAACGGGAGGGGTAATTCTTGGATGCACCATGTTGGTGGATGCGGTGGTTGGTGGTTGGTGCATTCTTGGATGCGCACCTGGTGGTGCGGAATGTTTTAAATTTTTGGTCGAATGATAAAAAACAATATTTCATATGAACTACATTTTAAAAAATATTTACCAATATCCCTCCCCGACCTAACAAAAACAAATAACACCGAAGAATTCTCGCTTTTTTAAACTCCTTGTTTTTTTAGAAACTGTTGTTGATGCATATCTTATTAAATATTGCCAATCAAGAAAAAAAATGTAAAAATTTTTTTTAGTTCATGCTCTATCATTATATATCAGAGAAGAATTCAAAGGAAAACTTGCACTTCGTCATGAACATTAGGAATTCCAGGAGTAATAACCGGCAAGGCCGCAAAGGAGGCCGAAGACGGCACGAACCATGGGAACGAGGGTGAGGATGACGTGGCCAAGTCGGACTTTTGGCGACGAGAAGCAACCGGCACGCGGGCGGCTGGGAGGGCGCGGCAACTTAAAAATTCACTTTGGCGCGGGCGCGCTGCAAGTTGCATGAGGGCGCGGGAGGCGAGGACGAGACCGAGGGCGGCGGGGGCGGCACAACGGCCAGCCTCGGATTTCCCGACGGCCGGCCGCTAGAGAAGCCCTCGCTCGGCAATCCCCGACTCCCCACTCCCGCCCCGCCCCTCCCGTCCCCGCTCCCGACTCTCCCCGCTCACACCCGTCCCCGCTCCCGGCTCTCCCCGTTGCCGCCCCCCCGCTCCCGTCTCTCCCCGCTCCCGGCCCCCGCTCCCACCTCTCCCCGCTTCCACCCCCCCCCCTTCTCCCCTCCCTCCCCCCCTGCTCCCACCCCCGCTCCCTACCCGTCCATCCCCACTCCTACCCCTCCCCTCCCTTCCCCTACACCCCCTCCCCGCTCCCACCCCTCCCCGCTACCTCCCCTCCCCCGCTTCCGCTCTTCACCGCTTCTACCCCTTCCCGATCCCACTCCTCTCCGCTTCCAGCCCTCCCCGCTCCCACCCCGCTCCCACCCTCCTGTCTTCTTCCCACCTCCTTTCAGCCTCCTTCCCGCCTTCTCACTGTGAAAAAGATCGTGAAATTTTGCATTTATAGTAACGCTTACACGCCATTTTCTTAAAAAAATGCTCCAAATATTTTAATGAATTTTGCCATTTATGGCGAGATTTTACTGTTCTTTGAGATTCTTAAATTAATATTTCGGTTCTACAATTAGGAAACCGAAAAATTGTGAAAATGTCAAAAAAAGTTCTTTGGGCGGCGATAGATGGCAGCTGGCAAGAGGATGGGACAAGACCACAAAGCCAGTTCACACCAAGGAAATTAGAAAACTTTGCTACGAGAAATTCTGTGCCATTCTGTTGCACCACAAGTTTATTTATTTATTTAATGCGATTACTGACTGCCATGTTGTAGTGATAGGTCCATACGTCAAGCTTCATAAAATCGGAGATTCTAAATTTACGCAACGGTATTGCACAAGTTTTCGACTCCTCAGTTGCGGGTTCGAAGCCGACTTCTCCCCTTCGTAGAGAAAGCCTGCTCTGATCGGTTGTTCTCACGGTTTCCACCGACCAACTCCAGGCGGATGTCGGAGGACCATTACTTTAAACAAAGAGTCACCGATCCTTCGTTCTTCATCCTTCACCCACTCTTTTCCTAAGGGCTGAGCAATGAGCTTATCTTCCATTTTCGCATGGCGTGTCCCCCACTGATCAAAGACAGTGGTTCCCAACCTATTTGCTTCCTACTGATTCCCTTCTAAAATCCGAAATCAACTGGCGAATTCCCTGAGCAGTCATTAATATTAGTCCAAAGTAAATAAAACAGATGTTGTCTGGAATCAATTTCATCAAAAAAATTGATACCAGACAACATCTGTTTTATTTACTTTGAATTAATAAGGATCTACATCACCAACAGTCTAATTAATATTAATATTAGTAAAGAAAACAATACTAGTGGTTCTACAGAATGGAAAAGACTTTCTCGTAGTTTTCTAATTTCCTTAGTAAGGGCTAGCTTTACGGTCTTGCCCCATACTCTTGCCACCTGCCATCTATCGCCACTCTTAATATATTTTTGAAGTTTTCTCCATGCTTCGGTTTCCTCATGGTTAAATGAAACTTTTACTTTTAGAATATCAAAGAAGAGTAAAACCTCCTCCTGTATAGAAATCTTCATTCATAAATTTGGACCGTTTATAAGAAACTGGTGCGTAAACGTTACTGTAAATGCGAAATTTGAAGCTGTTTCACGGGAATCTTTCTATTTTTCGAAAAACGAATAGTCGATCAAAAACTCGAACGAGTAGTTCAGGCGCTAGTGTTGTTCACATACGTTACACAGGCGGACAGACAAACGGACGAACGGAAGTTTCGAAAAAAAATATTTTTTTTTTTATATCAGGGGATCCCAAAACGTGTATTTCCGTTGAAATCTCCAAATCGATTTTCTGCAGCATTACATAACTTTCTGTATACTACGTATATTGTTTCGTATATACGTACGGATACGTACCACTACTAGTATACAGCATGACACAGTTTTCTTGTATTATTAGTAGGGAACGGATTTTATTGTAATAAAAAAAGAAAAATATGTACATATATATGTACTTATTTTTTCAAAAATATGTAAGAAAAATATAAAATATGTGAAATAAATATTCGTCATAATGTTTAGAATTCCAATCTTTAAGCGTTTTCCGAGCAGAGTACGTTACCGATCAGAACTTTACATGGATTCAGAGAGGCTGAATGAAAGTTTTTCATCTACAGAAGCAATTATTCGCTAGTTTCTTCCGAAACAATACTTTCGTATTATATACAATGTTGCTTACGAGGAGTCGGAGCTCAAGTGAATAGTACCGTGTAGCCTGTGATAGAAGGGGGGAGGGGTAAAGGGAGCAGACTCCCACCCGAACTCCAGAAAAGGTATAAGACAATGATCTGATTTTTTTATCGAGTAATGCATGGGGTCTATGAAACACGAGTCAGCACGTGGTTGAAGTTCCTTCTGCTTCAAATACTACATCCGCTCATCGTTGATCCCGACTACGCTGTTTCCAAGAAGCAGTGGGGCGGGGGGAGATAAATTTGGCAATTAATAGCGATTGTCCGGCGTTAATACAAGCGCATTGCGTATTTTTTAAGTATTTCAGTAACTAAGTTAGTTTTCATATATTTCGAACATCACAAGTAAAATATTCATTTTCAACCTATAAATATATTAAAATGTAACGAAATATGTAAAAAAAAATATGTAATTATACCAAAATATGTAAAAATATATAAAATAAAAATGGTTCCAATTCGTTCAGAATGTCGTGTTAAGTGTAAAAAATATTAGTGAATGCAGGTATTTTGTCCCTGTAAAAAGATGTATTTACATGAAAATCCGTTCCCTAATTATTAGTTTTCTATTTTCATTGGTCTGGTCTAGCTATTCGGCTTGCCATATACTCTTGTCAGTTGCCTTCTTTGGCCGCCCAAGTAATTGTTTTAGATTTTCTCATTTTTCCGTTTCCTGAAAGTAGAATGGAAATATCACTTTAAGAATATTAAAGAAGAATAAAACCTCGTTCTAAATGGCAATTTTCGTTGAAAAAATTGGAGCTGTTTTCAAGAAAATGTCGTTTAAGCGTTACTGTAAATGCGAAATTTGAAGCTCTTTTTCACAGAACATGTTCACAGAACTCCCGAATGTTAATACCCAACCCCTTTCTCTCCCCCCCATCTGTATGAAAGGAAAAATGTTATCTAAACTCTTTTTAATAGAATTTGAAATAGTGCACGACTCTGAACTTGTGATACTGGACTCCTCACCTACACAATCTCACTTGGCTGGTAAAAAACAGAAGTTGTGGATTGCTAAAAGTATAATATTATGTCTCAACTGATTTTACGCTTCTGAAATAATGCTGGATATACTTGTATATATAAGCGGTAAACTCCGTCACCATGTAACTGATCTCTATGAATGTTAGCACATCTACGTGCTTTTTACCCAGGAGTTTTATATGCTGTTAATGTTGTTGCAACTCTACTAGATGGCGCTGCAAAACAAAATTGCGCTTCATTCAAATTGGGCTCCACCTGGGCTTCATTGTTGTTGAGCATTGCCGTTTGACGCAGGGCGAGGCTGAGAAGGTCAGGACAGTGGCGCGCGTGTTTTGTGTGTGTGTGTGGTGTGAGAGAGAGAGAGAGAGAGAGAGAGAGAGAGAGAGAGAGAGAGAGGGGGCACGGAGAGGCACAGAGAGTCATAGAGAGAAGGAGAAAGGAAGGGTCAGGTATGTGAGAGACGGAGAGAGGCAGAGACAGACAGAGACACACAGAGACAGTCAGACAGACTGAGACAGGGAAGGTGAGAGAGATTATGAGAGAGAAACGGAGAGAGAGATGGAGTGAGGGACGGAGAGAGAGAGAGAGACACGGAGAAAGAGGGAGACGGAGTGAGAAAGGGAGACGAAGAAAGGAAGGGAGAGATGAAGGGCAGAGCAATGTCTGTCGGGTTCCACTAGTATTCTATATCGCAAAATAATTATTAACGAAACCCTCAGAACATAAAACATACAGATTAAAGTTAAGGAAATTTAATAGGAAACTTGGACTACAAAAAATAATTCAAAATTAATACTGCAATTACACAGAACATATTTTATTCTAGTAAGTTGAAAACAATTAGTAATGTTATTTAATGTCTATTAATACCATTTGATTTGCCGCTAAACTTAGATTAAACTTGAAAATAGGTGCCCCAACTTTATATTTGTTGCACCTATTTGATTAAAAAAATAAATTTAAGTTTCGTTTGATATCTGAAAGTTTGATTCTTATAATAGTTTCTGCATTTAACATATTTTTTATGTATCGTATGTAACCCAACTACATATTGCTGAAAATACACATATTAAACGTTAGGAAATCTCATGAGAATCCAATTTTTATATTTTTAAATATTTTGGTCAGCCCCAAAATATTGTGAAGAAAATAATCGCCAAGACTGTTGTAGTAATAATCATGTTTCTTTTAATTCCCTTAACACAATTTTTGATACTTTCAGAACGCATTAACCCTCGAAAAATGACTTCTCATTTCTTTCCTTCTTTCTTGAAAATGGTGAATTTTGAGTTGACTCGAAAGTGGCGACAGAGAACGACAGGCGTTTGTAAATGAAAGAGCGCAGCTGCACCTCCCACGAGGCTTCAGAGAGTACGCAAGGGAAAGACCGCACGTGCTGGCGCTGGCTATTCTTAATGAAGGATGGCAAGTTCAAAGATACTGTTTCGAAAGAGTCAATACGACGAGTTACATCGATACATCGTGCATTACGCGAGACTTGTCCTACATTGGTTTTTAATATTCTTGAGTAATTGGAAGGTGCGTTTTGAAATGTGCTCGTTGCCGTATATATTTTCAATGTGAGAGAATATACTCAAACGTTGAGTATATTTCGACGTATACTTCACAATCATTAATTCTCGAAAAATATTCCCGATTCGTAGCTATTGGTCGCGGTTAAAATAGAAAAATAATATATTTCGTCGTTTCATAATTTTATGGTTCCATCTTTAAACTATGGACAAAGCAATAACATATTTGACCACAAACATTAAAATGATCTAAAAAATAAATTTGATATTGACTATTACATGTACAACTTTTTAATACATTCTCTACTGAAAATTATTGGATTACATACTCACGCACGGATAAGTGTTCTCGGGCAACATGTCCTCACATTTGTGACTGCAATGGCAATATTGTACCAGAAATTAAGATGAAATTATAAAATCCCTGACCTTTAGTGAACTGAAATATTTTTTGTATTCTGACCAGTACCCATATACTTACGAAATTTATGTTGCTAACAAAATACCCGACTTGTCCGTACTTTTTTCATATCCAATCCTTCTGAAAGAAGAAAAAGATCAATATTATATAAACCACAGTGTTTAAGGTTATTATTTTTAATGTTCAACTTTAACTAAAATTCTATAATTCAGTTGCATTCTCTTTTACAGTACAATGTTATCAGATTACAATTTTTTACTTTAAGTAATTCTACTGGTCTTTACAGTACTATTAGGTAGATCTTCTGCTGCACCGCTACCGGCTTCTGGTAGAATTTCTTAGGAGTAGGGGTAATAGGTGTAATAGGCATCAGTTCTCTCACAGTATACGTATCATACAGCAGCGCAGCTCAGCCCGATTTTTTGACTACTTATGGGTGCGCGCGCATACAACTAGCGATCCTGGTGGAGACAAAGTAAAACCACGGATAGCTGAAGTCAACGCCATTTTGTATAGTTAACGTCCACACCCGTGAAGTCAACGCCGGTTTGCTTTTCCAGAGAGCATTGCTGAAGTACACTGAATTGATGTTGAACGTTGTATTTTTAACAACGGGTTAAGCATTTAAAAATAATTCCTGTATTTTCTAATCCAGAACTCCTCGAAATGAAATATCAGCTACACCTTTAGTGAAAACAATTGCTTCACCTCTAGCAGAAATAAGTGTGGGAGAATTAAAAATGGATTTAGCAGAAATGAATGCCAAGCAGTAGGAGAAGAAAGAATAGTTTTGAAAAAAATGTGTATAACTAAAATTCTGAGTGATAATGTTCATATTTTCCTAATGGACTACATTGTCATAATATTTTACACAGTAATTCTATTTTCATCCACACCTACGTATGTTTTTAAATAACTGATTGAAATATATTGTATATGCTATATGAGTATACAATTTGTAATGTTCAAATTTACCTGTGTTTAATATTGGCCATCTGATAATTTAAATTTTGTTTTTTGTTGAACATTATTACCTGAAACCTCAACTAGTACAGCATTTATTACCAACGTTTTCAAATTACAATTAATTATGAAGTCAATGCCATAAGCGACACTGCTACAAAATAAGAGAGGTACTAAAGACTTCGCATTCTTCGTTCTTTCCATGATAATTCTACATTAGTATAAAATCCGTTTCAGATGTCTCCAGCGAAAAAGACGAAAAGAATTGGTTATGAACAGTTCGTCGTTTTTCCTAATACTGCTGTAACTAAAAAAACGAAAGTTGAGATTTTAAGGTACATTGGTTAAAAATAAAATGTTAGTGAAACAGGTTTTTATCTATGACATTGTATCAATTGCCACTTGGAGGCAGATACATCGTTATTTCATGGATGGAGTTCGTCATTTATTTTTAGGGAATAATTGTGTTCAAAAATTTAGACTTTTATATAATCCATTTTTATACATCAAAAAACCAAAAGACGTAAGAAATTTTTTCATAGAACTTGAATATCATCGATTAATGTAAACCAAATGAATTTGCGGGGAAGTTAAATCGCGTTCCCCTGGACAAAACTTTTTTATTCTTGCGTTACAACAGTATTCCGAAAAAGCGGCGGTTTGTCTTAGACCACATTACCTCGGGAATGAAAAATCTCATCTAACGAAACCACTTTTTTTGAGATCCGGACCTGTCATGGACCTGGATGGATGGGCCAGTTATGAGAATAATCTCAGGCAAAGGCAAGTTTCGCTCGTGGCTCATAGCAAATTCGCTAGCCTTTCAGCACCGAGGTCCGGGTTCGATTCCCTTCCAATCTCATGTAAAATGTGTTCCAACAAAACGTGTTTGGCTGCTTCACAAGGGCTGCGAATGTAAGGAAAGGGGTAGGGTTGAAGACACATGGCAGGTTGGACACCTGCGAAGTATCCAAAACCCTACCCCTTTCCTCATTCCTTCCCAATTCTGACCGCTGAGTAGTGACGCAGGGGCGCGTGGGGTACGAGGCGCCTACGCGGAGATACTGCCTGGCGGCCCTCTTGGATTGATTGATTTTTCGTGTTTCCGGGCGCGTCAACTGCTTTGGTCATTATTCCCCTTAGTGTAGTGCATGCTTTTTTCTCGGGAGACGGCAGTGATCTTCCCCCGCTGGATGGCGAGATCCGGCGCCGACCTACCGTCGGCTAGTGGGGTTTCCCCCTAACCAGGACTCTCCCACCAGCAGAACACCGCCCCAGCCGGGACAAGCTCTAAGCTCCCGACCGGTCTCCCGGAATATGTGGTAGTGTAGTACATGTTAGTGTGTGTGTACTCTCCCACCCGGACGAACGCGACGGGAGGAAGGACAAGGAAGAGGAAGGAAAGATCGCGCGCGGTCCGTGGCCCGTTGGGTAGGGTACTGCTCCGGCATTCGCCTGGTGCTGATCGGAGAAACCACGGAAAACTACCGATCAGAGCAGCCGTCCGCTAGAATTCTCCTCCAGGCAGCGACTGAATTCGACGTAGCTGAAAAGCTAGTGTCGAAAATCCTGCCGCCGTCAGGACTCGAACCTAGGACCTCCCGGTCAGAGGCGCTGCAGTGTCATCAGTTGATGCACTGAACCACTTGATGGTATTAGACGTATGTCAGAAACAACTAATATATGTTTTTTTGTTTGTTTTTTTTTTTGTAATTTATTAAAGATAAGGAGAAGTAAATTTACTCTCTTGCACAAATAAGTTATCGGTCACATCCCCAATAAAGTTTTCATTCCTGGATGACAGTTTTCTTGGCAACCTCACTGATTTATATACGCGCACTGACTCAAAAGAAGCCTACAATCATTGAGGCCCTGGGATTTATTGGGAATTGGCAGAGAAAATTGGCGCAAAAACATAATGTCAACAAAATTATTATTTGCAAAGTAGCTGAAGAAACTGTAAACCACATTTGGTTTCATAAATAATGAAAAACGTGAAATTTTTTCAAAATTATTTAGTAATATTTTAACCGCAGTCTTGTTACGTTTTAAAATACTGCAACACACCACCAAATCCAGCATTGCAGTTACAAACTACAAATCACAGACAATTAGCACAACTTATTATTTAAATATATTCCTGGGCAGGTAGTTTACTGGTCACATCCCGGATAACGTTATTCCTGCCTCGTTGACACATAAGCTGACGGCGTCGTTCATCTCTTCAACACAGGTTTCCTCGTCCGCAACACTAAAACCTCATAGTAAAAAACTGTTTGGAAATCACCAGAAGAAACTGTAAATTACATTTGATTTCATGAATAGTGAAAATTCTCAATATTTTTGAAAATTATTTTAGTAACATTTCTGTTGTGTTTGGAAACGTTACAGAAGTCTTGTTACGTTTTGAAATACTTCAACAGACTACCAAATCCAGCATTGCAGTTATGAACTACAAATCACAAACAATTAGCACAACTTATTATTTAAATCTATTCCCGGGCAGGTAGTTCACCGGTCACATCCCGGATAACGTTATTCCTGCCTCGTTGACACAAGCTGACGGCTTCGTTCATGTCTTCAACACAGGTTTTCCCGACCGCAACACTAAAACCTCGTAGCAAAAAACTGTTTGCAAACCACCAGAAGAAACTGTAAACCACATTTGATTTCATGAATAGTGAAAATCCTCAATTTTTTTGAAAATTATTTTAGTAACATTTCTTAAGTTAACCGCAGTGTTGTTACGTTTTGAAATACTGCAACACACTACCAAAGCAAGCACTGCAGTAATAAACTACAAATCACTAACAATTAGCACAACTTATTATTTAAATCTATTCCCGGACAGGTAGTTTACCGGTCACATCCCGGATAACGTTATTCCTCGTCGTTGACCCGAACTCTGCCGGCGTCGCGTCGTTCACCCCTTCGACACAGCATCCCCAGGCGGCCGTGGCGTGGCCGGGGGCGGCGATCTGGGCGTTCGAAGGGGCCTTGATCAATCGCAATCGGAGGCCGGGGCGCTGGCCGTGAGAACGCGCGCTGATCTGCATGTCGCCCGCTGGGCGGGGCGGGGCGGGGCGGGGCGGGACGGGGCGCCCGGGAGCACTTGCCGCTGCAAATTTATGCTCCCCGTCCGCCCCGCGTCTCCTGATTTCCATACGCGCTTGCATCCGTTATCCGCATGCTCCGCGACGTGTCGCGAAGCGATGCGACTCCCAGCGAAGCCCTGCGATACGCCAGGTAGGGGATGGGGGTGAGGGCGGCGGCGGCGGTTATCATGGTGATGAGTAGGGAGCGGATTTCTGTGATGTTGCATATTTTTGTTCGTTGCTTCAGGGCATGGCTATGTGAAATTGTGGGAATTCTGATTTGGTGTTGTTGACGTTCTTATAAGAAGAAATAAAAGAGGTCATCTTCGTCAACATATTAGCGAGATCTCACATAGGCGGCACAGTCGACTGACTTTTGCCGAAAGCAGCGAGACTGACGATGACGGCAAAGCCGACGAAAGCCGGTTATCTTAATAAAGCTAATATGTTGACGAAGATGACCTCTTTTATTTCTTCTTATTATGTGAAATTTCTTTACATTTGGTTAGAATTGGATGATATGTCGATTGGTATGTTAGTGCATATTTGTGCTTACTTGGCTGATTTTACCTGCTGTGCCCAGTGCATATTCGAGTAATTATAAGCATATATTTTGCATATTCCGTTAAAATATAGACTTATCTCTAAGTTTCAACTTTTCATACGATCTATTTATTTGAGAACGTTCATCGATTACCAGCTTGCCACAGTTTACGTTTTTGCTCTTTTCTGTAAATGCAAAAATACCTGTGCAAATGTAGGACATTTTTTGATATATTTTTTTAAAACCAAACACAAGAAATGCAACAAGATAAACAATGTTCCTCACTAATGTGAGTATTTATTTCTCCTGCGAAGTCGGGTACATTATATTCTGTTAGCAAAAACAATTTTTTTCATTCCCAGCACGCTTCTTGAATTTTGTCAAGAAATATTTATGAAGGAAATGAAATATTGTTAATTTTAATTGCATATTGAAGTGCACATTTCCAAATTTTCAGTTCATAAATGCATATTTTTAAAAGTATATTTCAAAATTTCTTAGGGCATATAATTCCTCTCCCTATAATAGTGATTCCACTCCCTTTTATAATGATGAGGGTGGTGGTAGTGGTGCTAGATGCAGTGAGGGAAGGATTGTGGTGGTAGCTGTTGTGAAATGTGTATATGTGAAGATGATGCTAGTGGATGTGGAAGTGATTGTAGATCTGGCAGGGATTAATCTATTGCGAATGTGAGGAAAAGTCAAAGCGGTTATTAATCCACCTGAAAAAAAGTTGAAAAGTATTATGTATATTACTGTAAACCCTCATTAACATGAATTGCAAGGGACCGAAATAACTGGAGTTCGTGTTATAAAAATTCGTGTTATCCGACTATTATAAATGTCCGTATTACCGTAATCCCTTACTGGGACCGAACTTACGTTCGTGTTACGGCAAAATTCGTGTTCAGCGAGTTCGTGTTAACTGTTTTGAACTGAAAAATTGATATTAAAAGAAAAGCAAATACACCTCCGTGTTTTGCTTTTCTTGTGGTTGTTATTGTTGTTGATGGTGGTGATGGTGGTGTCGATTTGTTAGTACTTTACTCATAATTTATGCAAAGTATTTTAGAGGCACCCATAGTTATGGATCTGCACTAAAGTAAGCATATTGCAATCTGAAGATTTTATATTTAACCAGCATCTAACATCATTCATTATTTTAAGGGTATAATAATGATAATAACAACAACGATAATAATAATAATAATAATAATAATAATAATAATAATAATAATAACAATAATAATGATACTAGTAATAATGATTTCTATACCAGAATTATAAGAGATATTTTTGTTGCAAGAAATAATTTATAATCGTGCATTTTACGGCACAAATGATGACATATTAGCATTTTACGGCACATATTATTGCATCATCACGACTTCAACAAAGTGCAGGGAGAAAGTCATTGGGAGGTAAATGTAAACGGAACAGCCAACCTCTGTTTCCTCGCTAAGATGCCAAACACCCGAAGCTTCACAAGAAAGTTCTTTCGCAAAATGAAGTTTAATTCTCTTATAAATTTATAATGTTGTTATACAAAATAACAGCGTATGCAACTCGTTTTTAATGTTGTTTTGATGCATTCGTACAAATTTGAAAATTCGCTCCTAAGGTCGGCCTGGTTCAAAACATGTACTCGTGCAATAAAGCTTTACATTGTAAACTAATTGCATAAACTATTTTTTTTAAAACTTCTGTTTTAAATGAAAATGTCAATGTAGTATGTTTAACATATTATTTTATATTTTATATTTATTTCCTTTTTAAATTTATTTATTTATTATTTTTATTTATTTTCGATTACATATTTTAAAAATTATTTGACAAGTAAACCTTAAAATTTAAGAAATTAAATCTAATTTTCTCGTATCCTCCGTATGTAGTATATACTAGGACCCAGAAATTATGTTTCCTAGGTGTAGAATAGAGCAAAATACTCTTATAAAAATAACGCAGGTTAATGATGTAACGATGTAACGTGGTATAACGCGTTAAAAAAAATAATTTTCTAAAGAAACCGAAGGAATGTTGAAGGTTTTTCTGACAGCGAGAGTAACGGTGGGTCATATTTTATTACGATGAAGTGTAACATTATAATGTTACTAGCCCGGTACCAATTTTATGAGCATATATGTGCACCAACTGCACCACTAGTTTGTAGAAATAAAGCAGATTTTTACAGAAGTTGTCACATAGGTAGTTATCAATCTTCACCAAATTCGGCGTATTCGGCGTATTATGTAGTATTCAAGAACTATATAGAAACACGTAGGCAAAAGAACGAACATTGGTAAAATTCAAAAAAGAATTTCTCCCTCTGTGAACTAAAGACTTATAGACTTGCACACCGTAGACTGCATTGAAAAACGGGTCTCCTCCTGAGTAAATCACAGGCCTGTTTCCCAGACGGGTGGCACCGCTTACGCTCAGAATTTATGGGCAGGGTTGAAGGTACAAGCGCAAAATGTTTTAAACGCTGATCCAGTCAAGAACTTTTAGAAACAAGCATTACACGTGTGGAATTAAACTTCATTTTTTGCCGCTTTTAAGTTAATCCATTACTAATATTAAAATGAAATTGCAAGTTGTTTCGAATTTTGGATGTTGACCTTTTCCTTAAGCCCTTATCATAAATGCGTCTTGTTCGACCAAAGCATGAGCAATCTAAAACTCGTGTTCCAATTTTTATATTTCAATACAGCATGCCCTCAAAATTCGTACTAAAAATTATACGAAATGTTGGAAAAAGTATTCTGCCAATCTTTACTTCACTGTGTGGGATATTCAGGAAACAGTAGAGTGTATAATAAAATATTTGTATTATTTTTTCTGTATGTAATGGTGTAGGAATGTAATATAATAGATCCTGCGACTCACATAAACTCAAAATAATAAAATTTTCTTTCCTGCAATAAATGTTTTTTTTAAGGTAACACTAATCGTACACTGTAAATAACTTATAGAAAAAATTAATAAAATTACTAATCTTAAATTAAAATACTGCTCTACCTTCACTGGAATGATATTTTTCATTTATTAGTATATCACTGTTTTGATGATGAGACTGACCTTAACCCCACCGAACCCGTTGTAACTACACCGATTAAATGATTTATTTTATGTATGTTTAAAGACTATAATATCTGTATTTTTTTAGAATAAAAATGAAAATCATGTAGATGAAGTTAAAACCCTAACTTAAGCAAACTTTTGAATTCTACAAGAGAGAAAAACCAAAGAGTGTTTAAATTCCTTAGTCCCTTACACCATTTAGTATTCTTCATATTTTCCTCAAAGGGCACCCATATCTGATCATAACAATTTTTTTTTTTTTGGTTCTGCTATTAGGTCAGTATTAATTTCATGTTTACATTCAGGTTTGTTTCTTTGTACGCTGAGTACCTTATGTTTCCTGTGTATCAATTTTAGGAGGAGCGGTCCTTGACCTAATGCGAGATGACAGAAGTAACACAGGACACAAAGGTTAAAAAAAGTAATTATATTCCAAATGCAGCATGTAGAAGAACATTTCTATTCATACCCCATCATCATCGCCGTCCTCTCTGTCGAACACAGACTTTTTTCTCACTGTCCCTTCGAAGAAAAGGGCGAATAGAGGTTTGCATAACACCTTACGCCCCGGAATACATCAACCAAAATTCGGCAAGCCGCAAACGAACGTTGCAAGGCTCCCAACAGCTGCACCGAATTTGAAAGTGAAAATACTCTACGGTGGCGGTACGTAAGGAGATGCATACAGGGCCGCGCCGTCGCCGCCGCCTGCCCGTCGCCCGAAGCACTGGTTTCGCGCATACATTAGCAAGGGGGGCGAGCACCCAGCGCAGGGCCACTTTCCCCGACCCCCCACCCGCCGCCCTCCGCCCTCTTCCGCCGAAAGTGCAGCGCAGGACGGCCGGGCGCTTTTACTCCGGGCGAGGGAGGGAGGGGGGCGCTGGGAACCCCGGGCCGTCCCAGTGAGGAGGATTCGCCGCCGGGGAGCAAGGGTTGCGCGTCTGCGGACCCCCCCTGCCCCCCCCCGTCACCCCTCTTTGCGCGCATCTCCTGTGCGGATAGAAAACTCATTTGAAATCGAGACAGCTCGGACACACAGGTTTTGCTCGGGGGGGAGGAAGGGCTGAGGGCAGCTTTCGCCTGGCGGCGGCGGACGGACAAAAGGGCCATCGGGGCACCGCCCCCCGAAAGAAGAGTTGTCGTTGGAGAAAGTGTGAGTTGCGCGAGTGTGGTGGAGGCTGCTGCTTCTCCCGCTGCAACCCTCTGGCGCGTCCGGAGAGGAGAGGAGAGAAGGAGAGAGAGCCTGTTTCGCGCATCTGCCGACCGGCCGCCGCCGCCGCCACCGCGGCTGCCGTGGTGTATGCAAATGGCCGCGGGCGGCGGTGACACAGGGCGCGGATGCGGCCCCGCACGAGCTGGGTGTGCAACGCTGAGAAGCTGCGCAGCGCAGGAACGGGAGGGTAACCGAAACCCGAAAGGAAATTTCTTCCAGGACAACGAAACTACTTCACCACCACCACCACCTTCATTTCCACCTTTTCCACCACCTCCGCCGCTAGCAACTAGGCAATAATATTTACAATAATAGTAGAGGAAACAATACAATATTAATAATTAGAAGAAGTAGTAGAAGAAGAAGGAGTAGTAGTAGAAGAAGAAGAAGAGAGTAGAAGAAGAAGAAGGAGTAGAAGAAGGAGTAGAAGAAGAAGTAGAAGACAAAGTAGACGAAGAAGAAGAAGAAGACAAAGTAGACGAAGAAGAAGAAGAAGACAAAGTAGAGAAAAAAAAAGAAGAAGAAGAAGAAGAAGAAGAAGAAGAAGAATGAACTAAAATGATTCTATGAAATAATTTATTTTTTGAAACAATGTTTTAAATACTTTTGTATATCTTTAAAAACCTTTATTTAGTAAAAAATTAGTAGAGAAAATATTATGTGATGGAATCTCAAGTCATGCATGGAAAGCGATAGAATGATAAATTTGCGTATCATTTGAATCAGTACGATGTGAAAATTAACATGAACCTCCTCGTTAAATAACGAAGTATCGATGAGGAATTATTTTAATTTGTTTTCTGCAACTATCCTGGTTTTTGATGTCTTGATTTAAAAATGGTGTCAGACATTACAAGGTCCTCGGCAATATTTTGAATGGAGTGGTACACAGCCTTCATAATCTAGAGTTTGAATATACGTGAATACAATTATTAGGGTATATTTCGTAATGAAAAAATTAAATACATGAATTACTTTTAAAATGTCAGCGATACCGCTCTAACTTTCTACTTGGGTTTTTAAATATAATGTATTATTATCCGCCATCTACATGGACACTTCTTAATTATTCGCTTAATATGTGCGACACCGCACCGTGCTGATTTGCATTTCCAGAGGTACTCGTAATGTTATGCCCCAAGCTTAGTAAAAAATATCATTTACATTTTACTTAAGTGGTTGGATGAAGTAGCAAGCACTCTTACAATGGCATGACCCATCCCTTACCATTGATGTACTCGTATTAATTGTTTACTCTTATTATTAGTAGTATTTATTATATTAAATGATGACATGAACACCAAAAATGACATACTAAAATTCAATCAAATCTATAAGACGTTAATAATAAACAAACACTTTAATTACGTTTGCCAGTGTTCACTCCATATTGCCCAAATCTTTGCACGTACATTCCTTAGCATATCTAGTTTTGTACTGTATGCAAGAACTAGCACATGAATTTTTTTTAACCACCAAGTAGGACGCCACCTTCAGCATATTATAAAAAAGTTTCATCATGTAAGTTGAACACTGATATAAGCACCAAATTGTATATATGGATTTTAATATTTTCGTATTCCTTTGTTTTTATTACGTAAGAAGGTATTGTTTGCTCTTGAAAAGTCACATGCTAAATGTGCGAAACGTTGAACTGAAAATCCGTATATAAAATTCAAATGTCTTAATTCCTGGTATCCTCGTAAGATTGATCTTATATGGTCGAAACTACTTAAAACGAGCCATCTATCTATCTGCAGCTATACTCTAGAATCAGCAGGAAAAATACAATTCCATTATTATTATTATTATTATTATTATTATTATTATTATTATTATTATCATTACTGCTATTACTATTTATACTATTATTACTATTATTACTATTATTACTATTATTACTATTATTACTATTATTACTATTATTACTATTATTACTATTATTACTATTATTACTATTATTACTGTTATTACTGTTATTACTGTTAATACTGTTAATACTGTTAATACTGTTATTACTATTATTATTAAAATTTCACTTAATAGGAACTAATATCTTCGCGTGTATTATTGCTCTGTCGTAAGAAACACGTAGGAAACACGGGCTGATCGCGGAGCCGGCGGGGGCCGCGAGGCGAACGTTGGCGGCCTCCTGGCGCGAGCGCCGCCGCCCCGCCCCCTCCCGCGCCGCTCGCGCGCCCGCGTTTGTTTTTGGCCGCAGCTGCGGCTTCATTAGGCGGCGGACAATGCGGCCGGGGCGGCGGAGCGCAGGCGCTCGACCTACCCTCCTCCGCGGCCGCTTACCTCAACGCTCGCACGAGCCCAGCCCCAGCCCCAGCCCGAGCGGAGAAATTTCGCTTAAGGGGAAGATGCAGCTTACGGCTGTTACATTTTTATTATTTTTCCACTTTTTTTCTGCATTAAAATCATACTCCACAGCGGTGAAAATGAATTGACCCACAGGAATATCTTTCTTCTGCGAGGAAATATTTGCTTTTAACTTTTTTTTTCTTTTTTTGAAAAATCAAAATTCAACCACTTTTTCATGCACTGACTTAGTGTTTACCTGATAACTCAAATAATTTTGAAGATTTTTGAAAAATGTCTTCTTTTAATTTGGTGGCAATAACCACAGGTACAAAACCACGCTCTTTCATTTACATCTCTGGATAAATAATATTTTTAATTTGAATCCAAAATTAATATATTGATTATTTATAGTTTTTTTCAGTTTTATATATTATCACAAAAACTATTGATCCAAAGTGTATGATTTAGCATGTTTTTGTATATAATAGATGCTAAAAGTTGCATAGCTTTAAAATGATTAGTTTTTAAGTTATAAGAGAAACGGATCTTAGAAACGGTAATTTTGGAAAACAAGGGACGAAGTTAGATTAATGAGTTTTGCTTACTTTATTACTCTAATAAATGGATGATGCAGAAACATATCTTTTAAATCATAACTCAAAAACTATTGCAGATATCGAAACATATTTTTTCACAAAAATATTCCTGAATAATTAATTCATAGGAAAAAATGTTTTCAAAAATCGATTTTTTAAAGATTTTAAGATGTATCTTCCACTTTAACCCCTCAGACGTGTTCGACGGCATATGCCGTTCTTCACGGGATCACTATCTAGCGTGTACGAGCGCATATGCCCTTCATGATTCTGAATGCGTCGCCAGGGTTACTCGACATATTTCGCAAAATAATCGCTAGCTAGCAGTTCTATGTAGTGTCTGAGCTTCTTATATGCCAGTTTTCATGATTTTAACATTAGCTGTTGATTTTTTAAGAATTATTTTATGGATGCTGACGTACAATTTTCTGTGGTATTATTACAATGACGGGATTGACAAAATAAAATATCCAGACATAAATTCTGGTACTAAAACTAGACGTTCTCGAAGTAAGTTAGTAGTGTGTTACAACAACAATAACAGAAAATACACATTATATTGCTGCAAAATTTGCCTTGGAAATCCTTTTTCGTATTGGTTTTTGCTATGATGTACAACGCACTCGGAAATATAAAATGGTTTGTTTATTTTTTAGGTTAATATGCATGTTATTTGTGATCATATCAATAAACTAAATGAAAGAACTTTCGCCTAGGTATCCACTTTTTTCAAAAGAATTTCTCTTTCGTGACTTCGCCAAATTTAAAAGTCACGCTGCAGCAGGTGACGGTGGGCAAAGTCACGCCTGAAGGGTTAAAAAGGCGCCGTACGCTGCAGATACAGGGTAGTTTTGAACGTTCCATTTTATCCGTCCGGGCGAAACTTAAAAATGCTCGCTCTCTGGGTTGATTGATTGATTGATGTTTCTGGAGACGTTAAGTGCTATGGTCATTGTCCCTTTAGTGTAGTGAATGTTTTACTCAAAGGTTTTTCCTTCCCCGGTGGATAATGAGATCCGCCGGCAACCTACACTTTGGATTGCATGGATTTCCCCTTTCAAATACCTCCATAACCAGGGCACCACCCCAACCGGGCGGAGCAAGATCTATGCTCCCGACTGGTCTCCCGACACATGTAGTAGCGAAGTGCATGTGTGTGTATGTGTATGTGAAGGCGAGTGAGGTGATGTGTTTCTGTATTAAAAGATTACAGTCGCTAGGGGTGAATACCAGGCTGCCGCGTAGCGCGCAATGGAGCAATGCTATTCAACTCAAATTGTTTTTAACTTCCGTCTATGAATTTATAATTCGTCAAACAAAATTTGCCACATTTCTGTGTCTATTTTAATATTTCATTTATCTTTTTAAAAGCTGTACTTAAATTATACTTGGTTTCTACTAACTACTTACTACTTAAATATATTTTACATTTGTATATAATATTACATGTCTTTGTATGCATCTGACATGTGGTTAGGCGGAAGAGCGGGCCTGATGGCCCGAGCCTCGCCATATCAATAAAGGCATTATTATTATTATTATTATTATTATTATTATTATTATTATTATTATTATTATTATTATTATTATTATTATTATTATTATTATGTGAAAGGAGAGAATAGGATAAAGAAGAGGAAGAAGAGATGGAGCGCAGTTCTTGGCCCGCCTCGTAGAGTATTGCTCCAGCATTCGCCTGATGTTTATCACAGAAACCACGTAGAACTACCGATCCGAGCAGCTGACAGCAAGAATTTTCCTCTGGACAGTGGGTGAAAACCTCGTATCTAACTACTTCGAAGCCTAGAAGTCACTGCAGAAACAGCGGGAACGGTGGCTCTGAGATAAACTTAGTCGGTACTGTTACTTCGGATTTGTCACAGTTTAACTCGCCCGTATTTGCACGTTTTGTGTTCACATGCCTCCCGAAGGTTATAAATAAATAAATAAAATAAATAAATGTCTTTATTGGTGGCGAGGCTCAGGCCATGTAGCCTGCTCTTCCGCCTGACCACTTTCAGAAATGAAATTACAATAGTACATATTAAAGGGAGTCATTCAATGAAAAATACGCACGCAATTTGGATAAAGATTTTCACATGGATGACAGGAGTGAAAGCGAGGTTGATAGGAAATCGGAAAAGAATCGGGATGAATGGAACGGTAGTGAGAAATGAATGAAAAAAGAAAGAAAAGAAGAAAAAGAATCAGTGAAATGTTAATAAGTTCCGTTAATTGGTTCATTGAGGTTTTGAAGAAGCTACAATGGCGTACGTATTTTTGAATTACCCCTAAAAAAACTAGAAAGGGAGAGAATCTCGTCAGCATACAAGGGAAGACATATCAAGTCAAGAGTTCAAGCCCTGAGAGAAACTGATAACATTGAGATTCGCAGATATGCCCATCCATTACCTTTTACCTTATTTTCTGCACAGCAACCGTGTGACTCTTCGCCGGTACAACCGTTGTTCGCCTTCTTCGGGCGAGAGTGGCTTGTCTGGGCGGGTACATGTCGTTACCTGCTCTGTAGAGGAAAGTACTCTGAACAGGGGTTCGCCCACACTCTTGGATACAGGTTGGTAGCGAAGAAAATAGAAGCTGATGGGGATATATAAATAGGACTATGTATGCTCCGAAAACGTTTAAATGAAGAACCTCATGAAGAAAACACAAAACAAACTAGTGCTACAGAATGACACAGACTTTCTCATACTTCTCTGGAGTTGGAACTAGCCTTTCGATTTTTTCTCAACTGCTATTTCAGCGCCTTACGAGAACCTTTGGCGGTACATTCTGTGGCGTCATACAGGATGTAATAAACACACAGACGAGAGTGGGTTGTACTCACAGCTGATTTATTACCAACTTCGACCGTGGTCACAAAACAATCAAAGCACTGTAGTACAATAAACAAACTAAATTGACCCCACTACAAGAAATGATACTTGAACGGCTACCACACCGCACCCTAACTAACGTGCGCCCCCCTTCGTCACGACCTAACGGCCGGCTTCTTGCGCCGCGTGCCCAAAGCACCACCTGCAACGACCTAACACCTCGCAGCCAGGAACACAAAGAAGAACGTCTATTGTTCGCTCGGCCCTTAAATAGCCCCCTAGCGACGCTACCCGCCGCCTCCATTGCCTTACCCAAGCGACGCGCACACCGGGAAAAACCTGGTGCGTCATAGCTTGCTATTGTCCGAGCCTGGGGCATGCCGCGTGCCCAAGCTGTTGGTAGCGTCATGACGCTACAATTCACATCTTTGGGGACATTCTCAATGAAAAACACCTTCTCGCTCACTGAACGTCGTTTAAACCTTTCTCGGCCCTGTACCTTTACTTATTAGCTCATGGTATGCCTTAGCCCCATCTCGGTGCTTTTACTACACTCTCAGAAATTACATTAAAATCAATGTAGATTTAATGTACGACTGTTAACTTACTTGTGCGCATTAAATTTAGTTGTACACGTACAATACATTTAATGTAAATTAAATATAGTGCACACGTACATTAAAGTTACTATACGTGTACATTAAATTTAGTTTACGTACACATTTTTTTTTATTTCTGACAGTGTATTGTTATGACGTAGGACAATTACACACACTTTTCTCACACAGTCGTTAGTCAGACCAAGACGTTACGTAAGAAATAGGTTATAGATGTAATAATACAGGAGGACCGAAGACATCTACACCACGAACACAACTTAAATAATTCATGCCTTTCGCGGCGTTAAAATCGACGTACATGGGCGCATCTGCCCCATGTTACACGAGACCCATTTATTTGACCGTAATGCCACTATTTATAAACGTGTTACTCTTTTGAAATATAATAATTTGATAAAAATACTAAACTAATATTACTAAAACTGATCTTTGTGTGCATATATTGCATTTAATGCTCTTTGCAACATTAAATAATTGTGACTCAACGGCTCAAACCCATTTGTTTCCTTAGCAATAATGCAAACAAAACAACCTATACATAAAAAGCTATGAACATTGCAATCAACAAAACAATCAACACACAACTTTAACTCCGCAAAAAATATTGTAGAACATAATGTTTTCAATACGTGTCATGGTTTGGTTTACTTTCATGTAAAATTTATATTGAGGAAATGGTGTTTTATCAAAAAAACACGTATTTTTTCAATTTTTCAGTTCCATAGTGGTAGAATTGTAATATGACTTTAAGAATATCATAGAATAGTGAAATCGGGTTCTATATGTATATTTAAAACATTGGATCGGTTTCTGAAAAATTGCGTTTAAACGTTTCTGAAAATACGGAATTTTGAGCTCCTTTTCATAGAAACTTTCTGTTCTTCAAGAAACTTCATGAGAAATCATTTGAAGCAGTTGTACCTACAATTGAAATACAGTATAAGAAAACGCGATTAATGATGTGGGGGATATTTATAAAAAATATTTTTGTGTAATTGTTGAAAACGGTCAATTATTTCAGGAAACAATTATGAGATTTTCGGCTTGGAAATTAGTAAGATGTGACCTAAACAAGTTTTGCAACGATTGTAACGATACAAATATTTACGAAGTAGACGTTCGTATCAGTTGATTATTTCCGATACGCTCTAACCAAGGACGAATAGCTGTTCTTCGTGCAAGAAGAAGAGGATAGCGGACAAGATTGTGCGTCGGTTCTATGTCACATAAATGATAATAATATCGTCTAATGATTAAGTGGCAAATTGTTTCATGTTCTGAATTTACTTCGCAAACAGATGATGTGAATCGATAACCAGAAATGCCGTTATTGTAGAGTGAATGCACTGTTTACAACCCTCTCAGATACCAGAACTGCGAGGGACACTGTTAAACTGTGCATTTGTTGAAATAGTAAATTTTATCTTCTCTGAGCACGTTTTACATGACTTTTAATTAAAAGAAGATATACGTGGGTAATAGTGAAAAGTGATACAGAGTGGTAGTGAAAAGTGATAATGAAGTGGTAATTAGACAAAACAACAAACAACAAAAACAACAAAAAGACAACAAAACAACAAAAAGAACGGACCAGTGAGAAGTGAACAGAAAATAAGTCTTAAAATTGTAACTAACAAGCTATCTAGCTTATTTAGAATACCTTGTAAAGTAAGAGATGTTTGCCCTACTAAGCGATGTGAACAGGTTAATAATAATAATAATAATATAATAATAATAATAATAATAATAATAATAATAATAATACTTGGGCGATTCTTAAAAATTAAGCGATTTAAGCATCTATTGTTTCGAATTGAATGATGGAAATGCCCTAAACATCGAGAATAATGTGTGGTAAAATACAATAAATTATAAAACATATAATATACATTTTTAAAATATTAATATTGTGTGCCAAAATATTAAAATATGCAACAAAGGGTTGAACGAAATAACACAGGTAACAGAATGGAACAATTTTTAACAGTTTGAGGGGAGGTATAAAATTCTTGTATTTTTTATGTTTATTCAGCCACATTTTCGCAAATATTCCTTGATGTATATGGTTTTTCCTTTGCGTTAAAGGACATAACGTGCCGGTGACGCCTTGGTAATTTAATGATATTTTGATGAAGAGCTCCAAAGATATAACAAATAATAAATTTGTGCAACAGTTAAACCGTGCAAAAACATTAGCGCTTAATCCATACCCATATATTGTTTTAAAAATAGATGTTTGTCGATCGTACCGCAAACGGTATTACAAATTTCATCAATTACCAATTAAGGTGATCATGGTATTAACGTGTTGCTTTTCAAAATTTTGCTCTTGAACTTCTAGTAAATCAATAATATATGTTTTGTTTATTATGAGGTCGGTGCCTTTTGACCATACGTGAAATGAATAAATGAATGGATTGATAGATTATTTTGAAGATATAATAATGAAGTTGTGGTGGAATGAGAATTAGAGAGAACGAGAGAATCCTGACAAGAATTAGCACGATCTCAACTTGTCCACCACAAATTTCGCACGTACCAATGGAGGATTTGAATCAGGACCCGCGGTCGATGTCAAGTGAACTCACTGCTATACCACGAGTCGATCCAAACAATGAGACGTGGTATTTTGAATTTTATATCCTGGGAGGTCAACTCTTTTTTGAATGATACTGGGAATTGCAAAAGAGCAGATTTAATATATTTTACTTTACAGGTAGTGAAAACTGTCGAGAAAATCGTGTGCTCCGTGCGTGATTATTTTAATGTTTAGAAATAATAGTACTTCCAACTGTGTTTTCGGCTTTCCTTTTGTTGCCGAAATAACGGAGCGTTTTCGAGACCAATTTGAATCGATTTTTTTTATCTACGAACAGGTGATGTTGATTGATTGAATTTGGAAAGTGCGTGTCCGCCCGGACCGGACATCTTGCAAAAAAAGCAGAAGAAAGGAGCAACAAGGATAAGAAATTGGAAATTTCTTAGATGAAAAGGGAAGGAAAGAACAGGAAAAGAAAAGAGAGAGAGAGAGAGAGAGAAGAAAAAACAAGGAGGATAGGAGAAGAAAGTTGGTGTCGAGGGGAACTAGAATCATTGTGGTGGCAATTGCGATGAGATCCATCTGATAAACAATTGTGGGTTTTTTAAATCAAAAGTCGATCTACATAGCAGAGAGCTGCGGCGGCACCACCCAGCACAGAAAAGGGTTGCTGTCGCCGCAAAGGTGTGGGTTCGTTTCTTCTGTAAAGCACGAGGTAAACGTACTCATGATATTACTTTTGATAAATAAATTCATGTTTGTGAAGGTTCCCCAAGGTCCGAATTTCGGGCTCTTCATCAAGCACCCTGAGAAGCCACCCAGGGGCTCCGTGTTGGGCCCAATGACCCAGGCTGTGACGCGGCTTTCCCGAGCGAGGCACCCCCTTTCGCCCCGTCGGCCCCGGCCGCCTCCTGGGCCCCGCCCCCCTCCCCTGGCGCCGATCTGCGAGGGTGAACCTGAGGCCCCTTTGAGTGGCGGTGGCCGCGCAACCATGTCGCCTCGTGAAATGCCATCGGAGCGGAGATGAACGCACCGCTAAGGAGTGGAGCGGAGATTGGATTAGATTAAATTGATTTAAACTGGAATTAGTTAAAACCCGGTTTAAGCTCACTACAAATATTACAAAATAAAAATGGAATGCAATACAATACAAAAACAGTGGAATAATACCAATATGCTAATACGTTTAGCTGAGCATCGTGCATCGCTCTCGTCTGTCAATTGTGTGGTTAGAGAACCTCCTTTACGTTGATGCAGTACACGCTTGTATTGCCGAGACCTCTGCAATCGTAGATTGTTCTTTAAGATTGGCTGGACAAGAGCGGAACGTAGGTGGAGTGGAGTGGATCGAAGCGACACGTGGAGGAGCGGAGTGGAACGCAGCCGAGCAGTGTGGAATGATATGGCGCAGTCAGAAATGCGGAGGAGTGGAGAGCAGTGGAGTGTAGAGTGACAGTGTAGAGCGGGATGGAGTGGAAAAGATCGAAGGGGAAGGGATCGGGGTGGAACGGAGAGTGGACAGGAGAGGGAGAGAGCGTAGTGGAGCGGGGCAAGCAGAAATAAGCAGGGGAGCACAGGAGGCGGAGTGGAGCGGACCGGAACAGTGTGGGATGGAGAACGAAGGAGCGGAGTGAAGCAGAGTAGAGTGGAGCGCGGCAGACAGGACGGAGTGACATATAGAGGAGAGGAAAGAAGTGAAGTAGAGTGGAGCGGAGAAGAACCAAGGGGCCCTTAGCGGCCCTTTGCGAGCCCTTGACCTGCCCCGCCCCTTTCCGCGTCACCGCTACTCCCGAATCGCCCGACCTCTTCACTCGCAGATTAGAGGGGGCTCTAATTCGGTGACCGGGGCCTGGCAAAGAAAATTCAGATGAAGTATTTTTACGGAGGAAAACAAAAACGCGTGTAATAGCATTCTCAGCTCTCCCTACCCTTTGAATATAATTTTACTTTTGCAACTGTGGTTCATATCCACCGTCTATTCCACTTGGTTATTGATTATCATTTTCGAGCACTGTGATTGCCATTTTCGCATCATTTTATGGATGTTTTTATATTCTAACTTTCTCATCTTGTTACTCTTTAATTTTGGAAATTTCACGGAAGAGCTGGGGTCACAACGGTTATATTTCTTATAGAAACTGAATTATAAAAATTTTAGTGCGTTCTATTTGTAACCCACGTTTTGCGTTTTAAGTGCGCAAAACATGTCTAATTGGAAAACGGAAATAATGATTGATGTTTGGTTTGATGTAGGGCTAAAAATTTCTTGCAACACTTATTACCCTAAAGCAATGATGAATCCAAAACCCCGAAATAATAATAAACATGTAATAAAAGTACAGCAATCCGATTTCACACCAATACCTCAGATAAGTTACTGGTTAATAATGAAGCTTCTGATATCTGCAGGCTGTAGAAATGCCTACAGGTTTTCTGGGGGTTTATTCCATTCCCCATGTTTCTCAATGCCTACCTCATTTTCATTCTTATTATTTCAGATCACACTAAACATTATTATTAAACATCGCCATTATCTCTGTTTAGGGAGACTGACCGTAACCGCCATGAGATTCAGCCGATCAACGGGCCAAATAACACTCTTCCCACATTTTCCACCATGGAATAAACAATAAGCGTAGTTGGTGTACTACGAAGAGTTAAAAAAAATTGATCCATTTTTGAGTTAATACATTTCAAAACATTGTTTTTCAGAATTCATTTGATGAGTTCAATTATTGAAGAATTCAGGCCTGCTGATATATTCTTTGAAATATGTGTTCTCTTGCATATTACATTTTTGGAATTAATGCAATGAGTAACCGAGAACTAGAGCGAAGGTTCGACGTTGCAAATCACTTTGCTCACGTTTCAAATATGCATGACAGTCTGTTATTATTGGTTATCTTCAAACGAAAGTAAGACAATGTGAACAGAAGCATCAAAAGAAGCGTGTTTTAGTGGCCACCAACTACAGCTGGGGTACTATAGTAGCGTTGTCGACTGGCTTTTTAGAGTTACAAAGCAGAGATGGTTATAGACGAATCACGCACCCGACCGTAAGGCAATTCAAAGGAGAAAGATGCGCCTCCCATGTAATTTCTGATACCGGCCTTGGGGTCGCCAAGCATAGTAAAGGCGGGTGGTTTTACTGTAGCCAGGGCGGTCGAGAAGAAAGAGCTCGCAGAAAGTTCGGAAGGGGTTCGCGAAAAGGAAATTTTTAATGGACTTTTTGTGCGGCGAGGGGCAATTATTTTTTATGCTGCCGCATCCCCACCCTCCGCCCCATGGAAAGGGGCTATTAGCGGAGGAGAAGGGTTGTCGGAGCACAGTTTATTTGAGGGTTCGCGATTTTTTTAAAGGGGTGCGTGGGGCGCGGTCGGTACCTGAGCCTCCGCGCGGGTACCTGATGCCGAGGGGGGCAGTGCCCTATCAGAGGTCGATGCCTTTCTTCGGGCGGCAGTGACCACCATCTTAAGTGTCTGCCTAGCGAGGGATGTTGTTTTTTTGATTGATTGATTTTTTCGTGTTTTCGGGCGCGTCAACTGCATTGGTCATTACTCCCGTTAATGTAGTGCATGTTTTTTCGCGGAAGCTGGCGGTGATCTTCCCTCGCTGGATGGCGAGATCCGGCGCCGACCTACCGTCGGCTAGCGGGGTTTCCCCCTAACCAGGACTCTCCCACCAGCGGGGCACCGCCCCAGCCGGGACAAGCTCTAAGCTCCAGACCAGTCTCCCAGAATATATGTGGTAGTGTATTGCATGGTAGTGTGTGTAAGGGGAGAGGATAGGACAAGGAAGAAGGACAGATCGCGCGCAGTCCGTGGCCCGTTTGGTAGGGTACTGCTCCGGCATTCGCCTGGTGTTGATCGGAGAAACCACGGAAAACTACCCATCAGAGCAGCCGGCCTCTAGAATTCTCCTCCAGACAGCGACTGAATTCGACCTAGCTGAAAAGCTAGTGTCGAAAATCCTGCCGCCGTCAGGACTCAAACCTAGGATCTGCCGGTCAGAGGCGCTGCAGTGACATCAGTTGATGCACTGAGCTCCCGCTCCCGCTGAGGGATGTTGTTATCTAATACCATGTTCCAATATAACGATAAAGTACCGATGATGTGTAATGCCGAATGTCGATGATCATAAAAAATGTTGCTTTCGAAACTCATTGAAAATGCCGTGTATAAACCGATATATTTCAGGGGGATATGTTGTAAATTGTTGGAATTGGAGATTTTGTATAATGCATTCCGATGGGTGTCAATGGTATAAATGTGCAAATATCGATATTCTCAGAAATAGTTCCTGAGAGTAATAGATTGAAAATGCGACGTTGGTCATCTTAAGTGTTCGATTGGCAAGAGGTTTTCCATAAGCAATAATTATGCTTCATAAAATTTCACAGATATGCGATAAAAAGTTAACAAAAATAATACATATATATTAAATAAAATTTTATTGAATGATATGATCCTTAATTTATTGTAATTTAAGATACATTGGCTGCTGGCTTTCATTTTTCAAACTGCTATAATAATTTTTCGCTAATTTTAATTTCTCTTTTATTGCAACAAAATGTCACTTTCAGAGTAGTAAAATTATTAAAATATTGATATTGACAACGAAACTTCTGAAAAAGACAGCATGGGACTGTCGTAATATCATAATACCCTAATATTTCGCCTCTTAGACGCAATGTAATTTACATTTAAAAATTTACACTCTGAAATTCGTTACACACTGACTTTCTTTTTATGTTATATTGGAGTTAATAAATGTGCGCACTGGTCCTTTTTATTAGAACTGAAAAAATTAAGTCATAAAATACATTAAAATATTGAAATTATATAATAAAAGAATTGAATTTAGTTAAAATGCAATTACAAATATTAAAATTTAAAATATTAAAGTACATTTTTACCATGAGTGTACCTGTGTTTTTGTTGCTGAAAAACCACAATTCAAAAATGTTGCTTACTTTCATCATAGTAATAGATTTTGTGTTTGTGGATGTGGCACTAAACAAGGAGAATATTTAATGAATATTTTTAGGTTACATTAAACATTTACATCAATTTCGGGAATTTAATATGTTTACTCTAGAATTTTGACATTGAAACATAATTTTAACTTATTCGGATGAGTAAACGTCGGTCCAGTTTTCAATGAAGGAATTTGGATGAAGAATAGAATCTCGACAATTGCTGTTATCTTCAGGAAACGTAGATTACACTTCATAGCCTCATCCTCTGAACGAACAATGACATTCAGTGAAAAGGATTCTGTTGCCAAATCATGAAAAGTCAAGTATCATTGGCTTGCTGGCATTGAAAGTAATTCGCCAAAAGAAACTCTTTTGAGAACAGACCCACATTTAGAAAGCGTTTAAAAATTCACCAATTTCCAGACAAACCTATTACTAGAATCAATAAAACATGGACGGAACAATGCAATTTTTTAATGACTGAGCAGATATTGCGAGAATATAAACGAGTTCATAATCTACGTAAGTTCAAGTGGTGTGTAAAAATTAAACAAATCCAAAAAAAAACATATAATCTACAATAAATTAAAATTAGGTCAATATGTTATTTGTTAAACATAATTTGCAGAATGGTTAAATATAAAGTATTTTGTATGTATCAATAGTGTATCGATGTAGAAAGCGTTGATAAATGAGGTTCAATAATAGAGACGATTCAATAATTTATTCAATGGTACGCATTTCCATTGTGATATGGATTCAATTATCTCAACATTTCTAAATTTTCATTTCGCCTGGGTGCCTTCTGCCCGATTCGTTGGGCATTTATTCAAACCTCAGCGAGTTATCTTGCATCGTTGTACCGTAGGCCGTTGGCAAAGTATTCATTTATGCGACTCAACGTGTATTGTGCCCAAGAGGTCAAAGGTGACAAACTTCTCGTTCGCCGCGCGAAACGAGATTTTTATATCCCTTCGTGCTGCCGTACTACCGGTCTGTCAGAGGCCGGTTCTTGTTTTATTTCTTAGACTCGGCGTCTTACGGAGCAGCCCAATCAAAAACTGCGCCTCCAAACATCGCAAAGGCTCCGTTTGTGCTTCGCAATCGCACCAGTGCGCTGCTGTGACATCTGTATAACGTGTCAACGTCCACCCTAACGATCATCCACACGCACCTGAAACGGCTGTCATTGCATTGAATTGAAAGGGAGAACACAGTCTGTTTACTCTAGATCGTCGTCCAAACAAAAAAAAAAGTACTTCGTTCTCATCGACTCTCGCCTAATTATTTTTTAAACGTAACAACCGTTCCGCCTCTTCTCGGCTTAACAGGTTGTGTGTGTTCAAACAACAGTCATTGGTAACCCAGGCCTACAGGAGAAAGGGCCTTTCATTGACAGCGGGAGCTTGCCGAGCCGCGGGGCTGGAGAGAGGGGCGCTATTCCCGACCCCCTCGGTGCATTCTCATGCACCAAGTCGAGGGTGCGGGTTCCGCGCATGGCAGTGGGTGGGCGGGGCGGGGCGGGGGAGGGAGGGGCAGGGGGCAGGGCGGAGCGGGGTGTGGTTGGCGGGGTGGGGGGAGGCGGAGCGGAGCTGGGGGGGGCGGGGCGGGGCAGGGCGGGGCTGGGAGGGGACGGCTGGGGGGACGGGGGCGGGGGGCAGGGCGGGGCGGAGCGAGGCAGAGCGGAGCTGGGCGGGGGTGGGCGGAGCAGGGAGGGAATGGGCGGGGAGGGCGGGGGCTCGGGGTAGAGTGAGGCGGTGAGGGGTGACGCTGAGCGCCGCCTCGCGGCGGGGAAGGACCGGCAGGGGACGTGGCGGGGCGTGGCGGGGCGTGGCGGGGCGTGGCGGGGCGTTGCGGGGCGTGGCGGGGCGTTGCGGGGCGTTGCGGGGCGTTGCGGGGCGTTGCGGGGCGTGGCGGGGTGTGGCGGGGCGGGGCGGGGCGGGGCGGGGCGTGGCGGGGCGTGGCGGCGGCGGGGCGTGGCGGGCGTGGCGGGGGCGTGGCGGGGCGTGGCGGGGCGTGGCGGGGCGTGGCGGGGCGTGGCGGGGCGTGGCGGGGCGTGGCGGGGCGTGGCGGGCGTGGCGGGGCGTGGCGGGGCGTGGCGGGGCGTGGGACGAGGATGGGGGGGGGGGGGGGCGGGCCGAAAGAGGGAAGGGGGGGGGGGGACGGAACGGTACGGGTCGGACGGAAAAACGGAACGGGGATGGAATGGCGATGAGGAACCGAGCGAGTATGTAGGTTGGAGGGGACGACGCAGACCGGGATTGGTCCAGCGGGACAGTAACAGGGAATCGAGCCGGGACTAAAGCCGGTGCAATTGTGACGGGACGAGATAAGTACCCTGTTAGGGGAAAGGAGAGGACAGGTGATGAGGGGATGCACAGAGGCATCTATAGTGGTGGAAGGGCGGGGCGGAGAGAGGAAAGGTACAGCGGGACAATGATGGCGGGACGGGGTAGGGACCTGAGAAAAAAGGATAAGAAAGTCTTAGCGGAGTAGAGGAAGATTGATTGATTGATTTTTTCGTGTTTCCGGACGCGTCGACTGCTTCGGTCATTTGTCCCGTTAGTGTAGTGCATGTTTTTTCTCAGGAGATGGCGATGATCTTCCCCCGCTGGATGGCGAGAACCGGCGCCGACCTACCGTCGACTAGTGGGGTTTCCCCCTAACCAGGACTCTCCCACCAGCTACCAGCCGGGACAAGCTCTAAGCTCCTGGAAGGCGAGAACCGGCGCCGAAGACAAGGAAGAGGAAGGACAGATCGCGCGCGGTCCGTGGCCCGTTTGGTAGGGTACTGCTCCGGCATTCGCCTGGTGTTGATCGGAGAAACCACGGAAAACTACCGATCGGAGCAGCCGGCCGCTAGAATTCTCCTCCAGACAGCGACTGAATTCGTCCTAGCTGAAAAGCTAGTGTCGAAAATCCTGCCGCCGGGGAGTGGGAACCTAGGACCTCCCGGTCAGAAGCGCTGCAGTGACATCAGTTGATGCACCACAGAGCTACCGCTACCGGTGAAGTGTGCTGGAGGGAGCGTGAGGTGAGGTGAGAGGAGAGGGGAGCCAGGGTAAGACAGGTGGGGAGGGGGGTAAGCATGGCGTTTTTGGCGTGTGGGGTACGGCGTAACGAGTTGGCGTGTCTTAGAGTTTTGGCAGGGTCGCCGTTGCGGATTTGGCATGGAAGGACGGCGTGGAGGGCTTGGACCGTGTGGGAAGGTTGACGCCGGGGGGGATGGGGTGAGCGGACGGGGCGGACGTCGTGGAGTAGGCGTGATAGAGTGGGTGTGCGAAGTGTGACGAGAATGGTTGTAGGCGTCACTAGGTGAGCGTGACTGAGTGGGCGTGAAAAGTGTGACGGGGTGGGCATGGAGGGGTAGGCGTGGCGGGATCTGTGTGGCGGGGACCATGTGGCAGGGACTATGTGGTGGGGTCTGCGTAGCGGGGACCGCGTGGCGGGGACTGCGTGGCGGAATGCGTGGCGGGGGCTGCGTGGCGGGGACTGCGTGGCGGGGACAGGGGCGAGTTCTGGGTCTGCATTGCGGGGTCTGCGTGGCGGGATCTGTGTGGCGGGGACCATGTGGCAGGGACTATGTGGTGGGGTCTGCGTAGCGGGGACCGCGTGGCGGGGACCGCGTGGCGGGGACCGCGTGGCGGGGACCGCGTGGCGGGGACCGCGTGGCGGGCGCGTGGCGGGGCGCGGGGGGACTGCGTGGCGGGGACTGCGTGGCGGGGACTGCGTGGCGGGGACTGCGTGGCGGGGACTGCGTGGCGGGGACTGCGTGGCGGGGACTGCGTGGCGGGGACTGCGTGGCGGGGACTGCGTGGCGGGGACTGCGTGGCGGGGACTGCGTGACGTGAACAGCGTGGCGTGAACTGCGTGGCGGAACTGCATGGCGGGGGCTTCGTGGGGAGCGCGTTGCGGGGACTGCGTGACGGGGACTGCGTGGCGGGGACTGAGTGGCGGGACTGCTTGACGGGGTGTCAACGTGGAGGGGGTGTGAAGGCGGTGGGGGGTCGGTGTGGCGGGGTGGTCGTGGCGGGATGCACATGGCGGGGCAGATGGGGCGCGCAGGCGAGAGAAGGTGCAGGCCGGCGTGGCGTGTGCGCGCGGGCGATAAGCTGCGATTGATAGTGAAAGCAAATAGCGTCTCGCGTGCGTTTGGTCTGCGAATCGGCGCTGGCTCTCCATGCGGGGGCGTGCGGCGCCGTCGCGACGTCATGGAAACCCTAATGACGCCTAAATGACGGAAATCAATACGGCCGCCGCCGTCCCTTGTGCTTCCGCGCGCCACGGAACGCCGCCTTCCCCCTCCTCCTCCCCACCCCCTCACGCGACTCGACCCGACCCGTCACCAGCGCCGGCGTATTATGCTTCCTTCCGTAACACGGAAGGCTGCTTACGTACTGAATGCTGATTGGATGATTTGAAAGACTTTTGTTTCTAGTTTTCTTTATAAAGTTTTTCATTTCAGCATTTCTTTTACTTTTGTAATTATATTATAGTCATTGTTATTACTACCATTATTAATTTATTATTAATTATTTTTAAAGCAGTTTTATGTATCATTTATTACTCGTACAGTTGGTTAATATATGTATGTTAAAGCAACTCAAACAAGCCTTTATTTTCTTATTTGGCTATTACATGGGGGGGAGGGACAGAAGAAATACACTAATGACATTTTCAGGGCTTGTGACGAATTAGCGTGTCGTTTACTTCTGTTTGTTCCTTAGACAGGAGGTAGTGAAAATATATCCTTAAATGTAGCACTACTTTGGAGTGATTGTTAATAATGTGTAGGTTATGTTGGTTAACACCTTGGAAGGGGAACTCTTCATTTTCGGTAAAACAAATTTCATCTCAAATTAAGTATTACGACGTATCCGTGAGTTTTTTATGTATACGTTTTAATACTCTTTCTCTTAGGCAAAGGTAAAGGTTTTTGAACTATGTGCTTCATTTTTTCTTAATTACTGCATCCACTAAATTATAATACTTTGCCTCGTAAATGTCCATTATATAGATCTTTAAGTAGTCTAATGTTCGAAGTCTAATCCCCCTCTCACAGAAAATAATCATTGGATCTTTGGCTATTTAATCCATTGTCTAATTTAAAAGTTGTGAGGACAGACAGAAACTGCCAAGTCAGTGGTGAAAAACATGTACCTTATTTTTGCGTGCAATCGAAGAAAAACAATGTGTGAACTACGATTCAACTATCACTTTTTATAGACTTTCGTAAATACGATTAGTTCGCGACCATGGAAACCCGTTTGTAGCAGGCCAATTACCGCACGTAGTCAGCGCGAGGTTCCGTGTTCTACAGGGAAAACAAGAAGGCCGATCCTCCGTTACTGGTCATGCGTGCGGCGCGCGATAACAACTACATGCGAATAACAACGAAGCCTTTACAAGGGACGTCGCGGGTGCAGAGCGTGAACCCACTGTAATGACGTCCACGCCGGGGTTGTCAAGGAAATTAGTTGTTTGGTTTCGTCTCCCGCTTTCCGGTTTGTTGAAGACGTGCGCGGAGGTGCGAAGCTACATATCCATAATTCAAACATCCCACTCCGGAAGCCCCAGTGTTCGATTATCGATGCTGGCGAATTTTTGTAATAAGCTCGGTTGAAGCCGACCGCTGCCTAAATGAGGTCTTAGTCGCCGGCTGCTGCTGTGGTTGGCGGTTTCCAAAATTTCATGCGGATGCCGGAGTAGTTCTTTAAAAAAAGGGTCACGGACGCTATCTATTCTTCTCTAATCTGCCCCTACTTCCATGTTTACAGCCGGACGATAGGCTTTTCTCCATACCATATGGGGAGGTGACCTCACCCCTTAGGTACTACTTCTGTCCAAACAGAGTAGATTACCATTACTTTCCATTTGAGGTGTTTGATTATTTTGTAAGTAATTTTGGCCAAATATGTTTCAAGTGCTTGTAGATTTCTTGTGTTATATTTCCCTTTTCACTCCCAGTAATGTAATAACGACCTCGCTGGATCGTAAAGAAAATTATTGTATTTGTTTAATTTCGTCTTGCCGTAACCATTCTGTTTGGCTGCAGTGTACTGGAGGATTGTACTAAGTAAATGTAGAGACGAGTTCATAATTGATGTTAGCAGATCTTCAGGTGTCCGTATGATTACGTAGGCTTCCGCGGCCGGAGTATGTCTCTTGGCTGTCCGGGACAAGCCGCGTCGATTTGCTCGTAGCTGACGTTTCGGCCAACATATTGTGGCCTTCCTCAGAGCGTACTGCTACTTCAGGTGTCCGTGACCACAGATTTATAATACGAGAATTACTGTGTCGGACGTCACCAATGCTCAGATGAGGTTTCTAGAGAGCGGCTGTTCTGATAAGTCGTGACCGCAGTTTCCTTGAATAATTTCCAGACAAATGGCGGAATAGTACCGAAAACAGCAGGAGTCGTATTGCTGTCCGTTTTCTTTCCCTTCCATTCAATTCGCAACCTATGAGGTTAGTGATTGGTAGATATCCAGCCCCATATGGAGAGATGTACAAATCCCATGTTCTTCTTTCTTGTTGGGAGAACTGATCGCGATTTAAACTTTAAAAGTTTATTTTGTCAATGATTTGTATAGTATTTTATGTGCGTGTTGACACATATTATTTATCACTACTTCTCTGCCAGTTTCACTGAAGATATCCATGGCGGGACGGTTTAGAAATTATTGGTTGTAGAGGTCAGACTCTTTTATCCTAGGAGTTTTTTCTGTTAGAAATAATTTGTGCGTTTCCTTCCTGTGTGTTTGGTGTATTCAGGTGTCATGACTGTGCTATTATTTCTAACAAACGTCTGTTAGTAATTCTCGTTATAACCAAGTTGATTTTAATTGCTGTCAGTTACGTATTTATTTTGTTTTTTTGTTCCCATACTATGTTGTAACTATATCGTATTAGTAAAACCATATGATTTCCTCATATTGAACATTCTCTACAATTACTCACAAACATATTCTAACTGCTGTTTAGTTATTTTGATTTAACATTGTGTTTGATCATTTTCATTTTATTCGCTAGAAAAATCGTCTATACTCTTAATTATTTCTTTTTTCAAAGTTTAGAACAATTATAAGTTTCCTTTAATATTGTAATAACGACGTAAAGACGTCAGCGGGCTTCGTGTAACCACACAGTATTTGCGTGATTCCATTGTAATCGATTTAGAATTGATGATTGAAAGCTGATAAAAGGTACCCGGCAGTAAATGCGGAAACTCTCTTAGAAATATATGGAACGTTTTGTGTATTTATTTACTCCAAAATAAAATTGAAACGATCTAATTATACTTTCTGTCATGCGGAGCTTTCAAGTGTTGAGTTCGGGTATATGATTAGTGGCCTACAGCAGCAAAAATGCTGCTAAACAAAACCACACAATGTTTTTCCAAAATGTACCATCCACAATGCTCGAGAACAACAAATAAAATAAACTTACTTCTTCAATGAATGTCTATCACTTATTATTAATAGAAACAGTTCCACTTATTTTTGACATTCAAGAGTAAATTTATTTAGCGTATATTGTTACATATAGTATTTTTTGATTACGTTTCGGCTACACCTTTTAGCCATCTTCAGACCTTATAAAATACAGTTGTAATCTTACTGTACTAGGATATTTACAATATATACATTATTAATATTGTAAGTGTGCGTACTTCCATCGCTGTTTCTTCTTTGTTTACCGTCTCCTTGAATACTGGAGATGTTTGTATTAATAACAAATAAAATACTCGAATAGCACTGCAATAGTCTAGTTTAGTTCATACTAAATAGCAAAAATCTAATCTTTACGTAACAAATAATAAATCTTACGTATCAAGAATATCAAAACGTTGCTCTTCCATAACACAATAAGTACCGAAAATAGCATAGCGAATATTTAATGTCGAGTTTCTTGGAGCCCTACTGTCACATGACGTAAGCAATGATGCACTTGAATTCAGTTGGTATGAGCAGTACAAGAATGTAAATAGCAGTTATTTGTAAGTAAATAGGCAGAAAAACACAAACAAGCATTTGAACTTTGCAGTCAAAATCGAAACTGTTTCTTTGTTTTTGGATTTTCCCTGAGTTTCTCGGTACTTAACGACATCTCTTGTGTGACTGAAGGCTGTATGGTTGTCTTTAAATTTCTGTACGCATTGGAAATTGTAATATAGATGATAATAATTATATCAACAATATTATTTTTAGTGTCATGTAAAATTGTTCTTGATTTGGCATTCATCTCCAATTATTGTAACAACTCGACGTTATTCAATAATTATTTTAAGATTCTCGGAAATCGACCTTGCGAGTGGTGGGTGAAATCTAACTCTGATAGATTGAAAGTTTACTACTATTACTATAAAAGTTTACTAAAAAATATATTTAATTTTTGTTCATTTTTAATATTATCAAATGGGAACTTAAAAGACCGTATTACCTAAAAAATTGTTATTCCTGCCCGCTCGCGCGTTGTCGCACATCTATTTTGTTCTACTTCTCAGTGTCTTCTACTTCGTATTACAGCCATAGAAAAGCAAAAGGTAATATTTTATACTTTTTTATACATCAATTCTGTATGTTCATTTCGCGGATACCGCTTGTTAGATTCAAGGCAACTGCCAGGCAATTGAATATTAATGTTGTTATTTCACAAATATTCATCCACATAAATATCTTTTTGAATCTCCACAGAAATGTTTATCCACAAAAATATCCATTTAAATTTTTCTTTCTGACGTTTACTTTTTCCCCTGTTTATTTATTATAGTTTTCCTTACTATTGACGATTATATTTGTATAAACAATATGAGAAGGATTGAAAAATACTGTTTTCTTTCTAACATTGACATCTGGTCGGTATTCACACATGTTCAAATACAATAGTGTTTTGAGCGCATCATGGATTCTGTAACCCCCGAATAAAGCACTTGTTTGTATTTGTGAAGTACCACAGTGAGGAGATTGCAGAAACTAAGACCATTGAGAGTCAGGGTTTCCTGCATACGTCATTGCGTGACCTCCAATATTTCCCGCTATTCGATTTGACGGAAAGTCAAAGGAAGAACTTCCTTCTTGGCTGTCCAGCAATCTAGTATTTATATTCTAACCATTGCCTCGAATCTCTAAATGCTGTAGAAAAATCTTCCATGACCCAGTCCCTAGATATTGTGGGCAGAGATTTAAGTGCATGTTTTGTACTAAACCAGTTCTAGGTTGGGCGTAACCTTGCTAGATATCTACAACTACGGCAATCTATTGTAGGAGCTGGGATGCTACTACACAACCTTCAAGAATAATATATTTGAATACTTGAATATACTTACACTGTATATACTTGAATATGCGGAATGTTATACTTGATACATTTAAAACATAGAATAAGAATAAATATGCCATTTCGAATACTATTTGAGAGGTGATCACGGAACAGTTCTTTTACCCTTGCTCTCTTCTGAAGTTGGATTTCTTGGACAATTCATTGCATGGATTTTACAGTCGTCTTGTTTTGTGCATCACAGAAATTCGGCCTTAAAATTCTAAATATTTTTCTGTTTGCAGGAACATTCACATCTTTTCAGTAATTAAAACAATAAAATTGAATTGGTATTTCGTTTACTTCAGGAATATGATATTTGAAGAATATTAGAGCAATAAGAACTTCAAAAAGCAGAAGAAACAATAGAATAGACAATCTAAAGAATTCAAATCCTTAATTACTCTTTGTACAAGACATGTAATATTTTTGTAATGGCGGCATCAACATCAATAATAACTGAATGCGATAGCGTATAGATTTGCGAATTCACACTTTCGTAGATTGGGAAATTCTAAGCTCGATGTTTTATAGTAGCGTATTTTCAAAATTAGGTGAATCAGCTAAACAACAATTCCAGACGGATGCAGTACCTTAAACAATGGGCTACGGGCCGCATGCAACCATTCCTTCCCTATCCTACAGGTCCGATCGATGGCAGATCCCCCATTCAGATACAGGCCGAGCCCCATAATCACGAAAGACTTCAGCAGAAGTACAAGTTTGCTGTTCAGATCGAGTCCGGTTAAGGCCCAGACATAAGTGGGAAGACAATACGTAGAGGCACAAAATGATATTCCATTTACGTTGTACAACCCTTCAGGATTGCTCAGAGAAAACAAGAAACCTGAGGCAGTAGATAGTTGTGGGTCCCTTATTTCAAGCAAACATTCTTCACATATTTATTATTATTATTATTATTATTATTATTATTATTATTATTATTATTATTATATTTTAAGTTAATTCGTCTTCAACAATTCTTAAATAAATTTTCTATTTGTTTCAAAAAAATCTACTCAAGAAACGACTTTTGTGTAATTTTTTAACTTAAACGATTAATTTACAATAATGTATTATAGATTACGATGAACTCGTTTTATTAATTATCTCGATCGTGTGCATCAGGCATTATAGCAGTTCCTTTGAAGCAGAAGTAAAGAGTTGTTTTTTTTACTTTAGAAAGAAACAATTCGGGTCCCCAATGAAGTGGGGGCCTGGAGAAATTTGCCACGGTTGCCCCCTTCTTGCCATCATTGCAACCCATGGGAGTGATTGAAGTGTAAAATCAGAAGGGAAAAGGAATAACAGCTCTACCCTGAAAGAGTATCGATCAGTGTCGTAGTCGTGTGACGAGCCATTGCTTTCTCCTATCGTAAAATCTGCACCCGCGACAGTGTTTGTGCCGAGTTCCAGGAAGAGCAGGCACAATAATATTTTTGGAGCAGAGCACCGGGCAATTGCGTCATGGTGCCGACCTCGTAGTCGGCGCCTTTCGCAAAATGTTGTGAAATGGTGGCCTCGCATACAGGTGGAATTTCTCTAGACAAACGCTGTTCACTGTAGTTTGGCGGGAAAATGTACTAATATGAATGCATGTTACTGTATGGTTTCACAGTTTCCTAGTACTTTATGATCAAATTGGGGAATTCACATCCATTGTATTTTACAGATACTTCTCTACGAAATTATTGTAATATAACATTTTACCTTTACGAAATGTCTCTATCTTACAATTTAAAGCACCTTTTTATTACATCCACTCATTCAACTTATGTAGAATAGAGAAAGCTATGTAATGTTGCCACAAAAACGGCGATTTTGCGATTCAAACAACAATATTGGTTACTTCGAATAATAAAAAACGTATAATAGAAGGTTAAGGAAGAGTGCGAACTGAGAAGAAATTGAACACATTCGAGGATCGAACTAACAATGTTTGCAAAACGAACTCTTCTCATATACAGAGAGAAATACAATATGCAGTAACACGAAATATCTGTTACTACGGTGTTTAGTAAAGAAAGTTGAATGCAAAATTGGAAAGAAGTTAAAGAAATTCGTTACCAGTAGGTTATATAAGCTAGATAAGTTGATGCATTGCGAATACATTGAAAAATAAACACTTTCGTAAAAGATTTTCGGTTTTCAGAACCAATACAAGTATAGACGTTGAATATATGATTTATAGAACTGTATTTTACTATTAATTTTTCTGGGTGGAGATAATGACTATTGAATAAAAAATTCATATCTCCTAAACAATTCTGAAGGCAAGAAATATCATTGATAATGGACATGGTCTTTAATTCCCAAAAACAAAAAAAAAATATTCATAATGAAAGTGCACGACTATGACATATGCATGATATTGTTATAATGAGCAATAAATTAAGTAAGATGTTATAACATTTTAAGACTTCCTTCTTTTGGGTTTCCACAAAGAATTATACAAATTCAATAAAATTCTAGGATATGCGGTTAGCGAGCAAGAGGATTACGTTCTTTGACCGATCGCCCACCGTAATGTCTACTTGCATGCGGCGTAATTCGTAATTCTCTTCTGTTGCATTCGGGGACGTTGAATGTCATCGCGCCCAAATGGGTTTGACTTTGGCTTGTCAGTTCTCATGCTGAGGGGTAGGAAATTCGAAACTGAAACATTAATAAGGCGTTTATCGGACATCTGGCCTCCCACTTCCATGCAGGGCGCACTCTGTCGAAACATTTCCGAGAAGGACGGCTGGCTGCCCGATTGATCTTCGGAGGGAGGCCGAAGGCAGCCCGATGTCAACGCAACGGCAGCTCGAGGGTGAACAGGTCGGGGAAGGGGGTGCACAGAACGTGAGCTTGGGAACGACAGCTGACGCGACCGACGGAAGGATTTGAACAGAACCTCCTGAAGGAATGCACGCGAAATAAGCGGAGGGAGGACTAGTAAGTTTTTGATTGACTGATTGATTTTTTCGTGTTTCCGGGCACGTCAACTGCTTCGGTCATTAGTCCCGTTAGTGTAGTGCATGTTTTTCTCGGGAGATGGCAGTGATCTTCCCCCGCTGGATGGCGAGATCCGGCGCCAACCTACCGTCGGCTAGTGGGGTTTCCCCCTAACCAGAACTCTCCCACCAGTGGGGCACCCCCCCCCCAGCCGGGACAAGCTCTAAACTCCCGACTGGTCTCCCAGAATGTGGTAGTGTAGTACATGTTAATGTAAGTATGTGTAAGGGGAGAGGAAGGACAGATCGTGCGCGGTCCGTGGTCCGTTTGATAGGGTACTGCTCCGGCATTCGCCTGGTGTTGATGGGAGAAACCACGGAGAACTACCGATCAGAGCAGCCGGCCGCTAGAGTTCTCCTCCAGACAGCGACTGGATTCGACCTAGCTGAAAAGCTAGTGTCGAAAATACTGCTGCCGTCAGGACTCGAACCTAGGACTTCCCGGTCAGAGGCGCTGCAGTGATATCAGTTGATACACTGAGCTACCGCTCCCGGTAGGTCAATGGAGATGCAGCGAAAATGAGGATTGAGAAAGGAAGAAAATGAAGTGGAAAGGTCATTTAAAAAGGAGAATAAAGTAAGGATGAGCAGTTAAACATGTTACGAATGAAACTTGGTGAGAAAAAATAAAAATAAAATGAAGTTCTGGGGACATAACACCTAGATCGACTGTCGAAAGAGAAGACGTATTATGTAAAGGTTCGCGAGACATGTACGTTTTTCGGGAAACAGTGTGGGCAAAAGAGGGGATGAGTATGCGGAAGGAGAGCGGGCGAGAGAGCGGGCGAGAGAGCGGGCGAGAGAGCGGGCGAGAGAGCGGGCGAGAGAGCGGGCGAGAGAGCGGGCGAGAGAGCGGGCGAGAGAGCGGGCGAGAGAGCGGGCGAGAGAGCGGGGCGAAGAGCGGGCGAGAGAGCGGGCGAGAGAGCGGGCGAGAGAGCGGGCGAGAGAGCGGGCGAGAGAGCGGGCGAGAGAGCGGGCGAGAGAGCGGGCGGAGAGAGCGGGCGAGAGAGCGGGCGAGAGAGCGGGCGAGAGAGCGGGCGAGAGAGCGGGCGAGAGAGCGGGCGAGAGAGCGGGCGAGAGAGCGGGCGAGAGAGCGGGCGAGAGAGCGGGCGAGAGAGCGGGCGAGAGAGCGGGCGAGAGAGCGGACGAGAGAGCGGGCGAGATAGCGGGCGAGAGAGCGGGCGAGAGAGCGGGCGAGAGGAGCGGGCGAGAGAGCGGGCGAGAGCGGGCGAGAGCGGGCGAGCGGGCGAGAGCGGCGCGAGAGCGGGCGCGAGAGCGGGCGCGAGAGCGGGCGCGACAGCGGGCAAGGAGGGGGCGAGAGCGGGCGGAGCGGGGAAAGGTCAAGAAAGGGGGAAAACATATGTCACCGAGGCTTCGTTTGAATTGAGCAGTGTGAGGTCAGGTTGATAAATTAGATGGACATGGTAATGTAGACGGAGAGAATCTGAGAAATGAAATGAAGAAATGAAGAGAGTAAGATATCGAGCAAAATGAAAGGAATGAAGAAAGATTAAGCGCGCCGAATCGGACCGCATGATACTGGGGATTATAAATGAGTGTAACTTAAATTAACCTATATATTACACTTAATAGATCAGCAGTTCGTAGACGAGTATCTATAATCTATTTGAGAATGTTAAAATAGATTGATAATCACTTCTCGTATGTAAAACCTAGTGTGATGAGAGGTTGAAAAACCCATCGAGAGGTCCTGTCCCAGGCGAAAGAGTGGGCGGGGAGAGGGTGGGCGACATAGGGCTACCGACAGCCCGTGCGGGTGAGAGTGGTCTGGCGGGCGGGCAGGCGGGCGCCTAAAGCTCGGTCAGGGGAGAGGGTCGATGGGCCCGCGAGCGTGTCGTGTATAGGACGGGCAGGGAAGGTGGTCGGTGGATGTATGGGAGGGCGATTGACCCTCGGACAGACAGGGGAGCCTGGGACAGAGGCAAGATTGATTGATTGATTTTTTCGTGTTTCCGGGCGCGTCAACTGCTTTGGTCATTAGTCCCGTTAGTGTAGTGCATGTTTTTCTCGGGAGATGGCGGTGATCTTCCCCCACTGGATGGCGAGATCCGGCGCCGACCTACCGTCGGCTAGTGGGGTTTCCCTCTAACCAAGACTCTCCCACCAGTGGGGCACCGCCCCAGCCGGGACAAGCTCTAAGCTCCCGACAGGTCTCCCGGAATATGTGGTAGTATAGTGCATGTTAGAGTAAGTGTGTGTGTAAGGGGAGAGGAGAGGACAGGGAAGAGGAAGGATAGATCGCGCGCGGTCCGTGGCCCGTTGGGTCGGGTACTGCTCCGGCATTTGCCTGGTGTTGATCGGAGAAACCACGGAAAACTACAGATCAGAGCAGCCGGCCGCTAGAATTCTCCTCTAGACAGCAACTGAATTCGACGTAGCTAGAAAGCTAGTGTTCCTCCCTGTCCGGACCTCCCGGTCAGAGGCGCCGCAGTGACATCAGTTGATGCACTGAGCTACCACTCCCGGTTTGATTCATGAATTATTGCGTCAATTTCTTAGGTCATTACTCCCGTAAGTGTAGTGAATGCTTTTTTATCGCAGGTGGTGGTGGTGGTGGCGGCGGTGGTCTTCCCCGCCGGGTGGCAGAGACTGACGTCGGCTTGCAGGGATTTTCCTTAACAAGGTATCTCCCACCAGCAGGACACCACCTTAAGGCGGCTCCACACATTCGTTATTCGGCAAACAGCGAGATAAGTTGCTTGTTATTTGCCTAGTGACGAACATTCGACATTGGCCCTCCACACCGCGTGTCGGGCTTTTAGACACATTAAAGGGCGCGAACATTCACTGAACACGTCAGCTTCTCGTGATTGGGCGGGCCTGCTGCTCGGCCAATGCCGAATGTGTGAAGCCGTCTTTAGCCAAGACAAGCTCTAAGATTGCGGGCGGGCGGGTCAGAGGGAGCCGACACGAGAGAGGGTCGACCAGCGATGACGCGGGCGAGTGGGTGGGCACGTGAAAGAGTCGTGGGTGAGTGAGCGGGAGGTGAAAGAGTCGTTGGTGAAGGGGTGGCGGACGGGCGGACGGGCGGACGGGCGGACGGGCGGACGGGCGGACGGGCGGACGGGCGGACGGGCGGACGGGCGGACGGGCGGACGGGCGGACGGGCGGACGGGCGGACGCGGCGGACGGGCGGACGGGCGGACGGACGGACGGACGGACGGGCGGACGGGCGGACGGGCGGACGGGCGGACGGGCGGACGGGCGACGGCGGACGAGGCGGGCGGGCGGACGGGCGGACGGGCGGACGGGCGGACGGGCGGACGGGCGGACGGGCGGACGGGCGGACGGGCGGACGGGCGGACGGGCGGACGGGCGGACGGGCGGGCGAGGCTGCGGCACGTTAGTCGGTCTGGGCGCCGCGCGTGGGCGTTGAGCATGTGAGCGCGCCCGGTGCTACCCCACGCCGCCGCCAGAGGGCGAGGGCGGCGGATGGCTTTGAGATAGCGCTGGCGTGTGGGCGGCTGGCGCGTGCGCCGGGGCGCCAGGCAGCGGGTTGGTCGTTCTCGTCCATCCTGAGGACACGCGTCAGCACATTGCGCTGGTACGTACTCAAGGAATAAATAACATCTGTGTGTGGTTTAATACGTTTATGTGTTCCGCAATTACATGATATATAAATGGTTAATGTGCATGCGGGTTGAAAAATTGACGTAGACACAATGGACTATCGGTCAAACCGCCGATCAGTCGGTCGCACAAATAAAAATTAGTCGTTCTACAGAAAGACACTACTTTCTCCCACTGGTTCTCTAATTCGTTAATTCTACACTAGTTTTTCGGTATTGCCCCAAAGTCTTCCCAGATGCTACCTATCGACGCCAATTTATTTCACAGTTTCTCCGTTTTTTGGTTCCTAGTAGTGGAATTGAAATATATCTTTAAGAATGATACAGAAGGGTAAGATATAATCATATAATCAAATTTTTATTGAAGGATTTTCGACACTAGCTATGTCGAATTCTGTCGCTGTCTGGAGGAGAATTCTGGCGGCCGGCTGCTCTGATCGTTAGTTTTCCTTCGTTTCTCCGATTAACACCAGGCGAATGCCGGAGCGGTATCCTAACAAACGGGCCACGAACCGCGCGCGATCTTCCCTTCATCTTCCTCGTCCTATCCTCTCCCCTCACACACACACACACACACACACACACACACACACACTTACACTAACATGCACTACACTACCACATATTCCGGCAGACCGGTCGGGAGCTTAGAGCTTGTCCCGGCTGGAGCGTTGCCCCCGCTGGTGAGAAATACCTGGTCGGGGAGAAGCCCGCTAGCGGACGGTGGGTCGTTGGCGGATCTCTCCATCCAGCAGGGGAAGATCACCGCCACTTCCCGAGATAAAAATCATTTACTATTCTTACTGGACTAATGACCTTATCAGTTGACGCGCCCGGAATTACTAACAACAATCAATCGATCATTTGAAGGATTTGGTACCGTTCTTCAGAAAATGTCGGTGGATCATTTTTGTAAATGCACAATTTGGGGCCCATTTTCACAAGAAAGTATTGAGTTTTCGAGAAACTTTGTAAGAAAAAATTTGAAGTCTTCGGGTGCATAAAAATTAAATATTTTATGGAAAATGCTCATAAGGTAAACATAAACGAAATGGAGAAATATTTAAAAAACAACAACTTTATATAGTCTTTAAACAAACAAAATAATACCTTCATCGAAATGGTGTATATATCAAGAATTTAGCACTATCCGTTCACAAATTTTAATGAAACAATTTAATGTTGTTGTTGTGAAAATCTACATTTTTTCGTAAATAGAGTAGTTTTATCGTATCCGACGTGAAATTAAGGCAATATTTAAATAATTATTTTATAAATATTTGTTTCTTTAATTTGTTTCTTTAATTCTTTCACGTATGTATCAAAAAACGATAAACAAGCTGATACAAGTCTCATTTTCTGCAATCTTTGTATTTTCGAAAATCGCAAAAAAAAGACAGAAAAATGATTTTGTCCTAAATGGAATTTGTTTAAAAAAATAGATCTTTACAAACGGTTATATGCAAATATATGGAACACTTCCGCCCTACACCAACTTCTTCGAGTTTCTCCCTCGTCTGTTTTGCAAATCAGCCCCTTTCGCATGCACGTGCTCTTTCTCCTCTCCACAGACGCTTTGCGTTCCCCTCGCAAACTGACCTTCCTCAAGCGGCGAGCGCCCGGCTGCCGGGCCGGGCTCCCGCCTAGGGTGTCTGAATGCCCCGAGTTCTTCCGCCATCACCTCAGCTTGTTGCAGAACCTGCTGCTGCACCCCTTCCCCCGCGCCGCTCATTAGTCCCGTTAGTGTGTGCATGTTTTTTCTCGGGAGATGGCGGTGATCTTCCCAGGCTGGGCCCCCCCCCCAATAAAAAGGGTGACTAGCGGGGTGTTCCAGAAGATGATTGATTGATTGATTGATTGATTTTTCGTGTTTCCGGGCGCGTCAACTGCTTCGGTCATTAGTCCCGTTAGTGTAGTGCATGTTTTTTCTCGGGAGATGGCGGTGATCTTCCCCCGCTGGATGGCGAGATCCGGTGCCGACCTACCGTCGGCTAATGGGGTTTCCGCTAACCAGGACTCTCCCACCAGTGGGGCACCGCCCTAGCCGGGAGAAGCTCTAAGCTCTCGATTGGCCTCCCGGAATATGTGATAGTGTAGTACATGTTAGTGTAAGTGTGTGTGTGTAAGGGGAGGGATAGCACAAGGAAGAGGAAGGACAGATCGCGCGCGGTCCGTGGCCCGTTTGTTAGGGTACAGCTGCGGCATTCGTCTCACGTTGATCGGAGAAACCACGGAAAACTACCGATCAGAGCAGCCGGCCGCTAGAATTCTCCTCCAGACAGCGACTGAATTCGACCTAGCTGAAAAGCTAGTGTCGAAAATCCTGCCGCCGTCAGAACTCGAACCTAGGACCTCCCGGTCAGAGGCGCTGCAGTGACATCAGTTAATGCACTGAGCTCCCGCTACCGGTGATTGATTGATTGATGTATCTACGCACAACTACTATGGTCATTAGTCACGTTAGTATAGTGAATGTTTTATCGCGAGCGTTGACGGTGTTCCTCTCCTCGCTGGACGATAGATCCGGTGCCGCCCTAAACGTCGTCTTGCATGGGCATTTCCCACTCCAGGTATCTCCCTCAGTCGGGCTCCGCTCCTGGCGCAACATGTTCTAGTACGGTAATTTTTGTAGCCTAATTCTTGAATCCGAAAACATGTTTGCCAAAACTATGACCTACAAAATCGAGAAATTTGTCGGAAGTAAACCACAAAAGACCGGAAAATGAATGTATTCTTGCATTTCGAAATTTCATGCTTGATGACTGTAATGTAATATTGATTAATGAATATTGTAAATACATTAATTCTATTTTTACCTACATTAATTCTACATTGCCGGCAAAGGACTACATTTTTACTATCTTTTTAATCGCTCAAACTATTTGTTTAAAAATTACAAAATTTGAATACTGGAAGTAAAAAAAAATACAAACGCTGGACTATCGTTTGGCAGCGTACAAACTTTGAAATTATGGAAAGGTATTCTTTTGTAGAATTAATCTCTTTAAATATGTTTTCTCAGATCTATTTTTTTTAAATTATTAAGTTTATTTTTTAAATTATTAAAAAATTAAAGACCTATTAAGCGGATCTTCAATTCCGGTATCGATAATCCCGGAACCCAATTGTCCGGAGACTGGATGGAATTATTTTGTAAATGGAATGCGAAGTAGATTATAACCGTGTGTTCATTGTGCCAACGTAAATTGAAGTATATTATTATTATTATTATTATTATTATTATTATTATTATTATTATTATTATTATTGGAAGAGGAGCATTTCTACAAGCTAGAGGAAACATATATAATGGCTACAAGCAAAATAATATTTAACGCATAAACTATCATTATTATTTATTAATATATTATTTCTTATTTATTTTTTAATTAACACATTTTTCAACCAATAAAAAATATTACAATTTCTATACTGGACTCAAGAAGGCGGTGAAATGTACGAGTACCATTGGAATACATTCACTAACAAATTGTCGCTATCAACTACAAATATTTTATTATATTTACTAATGATTTTTAATGTAAAATATATTGTAAATTTATCTTGTTCAGAATTTTAAAAAAATTATAGCGAAAAATATTTCGATTGTTCACGGACCCCCTTCATCACACCGTTTATCGGCAGTTTTTCTGTACAAACGTTCTTCCTCCTACACTCCCCTGCACCCTTTTGACTCCCTTCGCCGCTCTTTCCATCCCACCCCGCGCCCCTTGCCCGGAATTGAAAGTGCGTCCGTCCCTGGCCGACGGCGTGCGCTGCGCGGGGTGCAGCCGAGAGCAAACAGCGTGGCCTTGGAACCGGTCTGGCAACCCCGCCGCGCCTGATTTTCGATAGGCGAGTTTTTCTCGCGGTATTCGCCCGGCCCTCCGCGCGGTGGCGGCGGCGGCGGAGGCGGTGGCGGGGGTTGTTTTGTTTTCCAGAGTCGGCTAGCGAGTTGTGAAAGCACCCCCCCTCCCCTCATCGACTACTCGACTCGCCCGTGCGAGCGAGCGAGCGGGCGAGTGGCGTGGGCGACGGGATAGCTGTCGCTGAACTGAGTGAGTGAACGAGTGGGGGAGTATGCTAAGTGGGAAGACAGCAATAAGCTCGTGCGCTAAATTGCTCTACGTCGGTTTTCCTATATTGCGGTCTGTTGATTCGAATTCTAATACGAAGAGAGAGAGAGAGAGAGAGAGAGAGAGGAAGAAAGAGGGAGGGACAGAGGGAAGTGGAGGTGATATCGGAGATGGATGGGCAATAACAATGGCGAAGTTGAAACGGAAATGAAGGATAGGCGGAGGAAGCATCGAGGATGAAGAGGAAGGTAGCGTTGGCGAAGGTAAAGATTCCGGTAAAAGCGGAGGTATTAGTGAAGATTCCGGTAAAGGCAGAGGTATACGTGAAGGCGGAGACAAAAGTGAAAGGAAAGAGGAGGCGGAAGCAAAAACGAAGGTATGACAGAAGCCAAGTGGCGGTGGAAATGAAGGCAATTGCAGCTGCGACGGAGTGCCTCAAGGCAAACGCGGAAATAGAAACGAAGTTGAGAATGTGCTAAATTGAATACCACGTCGATGGCAATTGATGCAAGCAGTGGTGAAGGGGAGGCAAATGCCCATAGGGAAAAAGTCCATCCTGAATTTACTACGGAAGCCTATCCTGGGGGTGATTTTCCACAAGATGTTGCCCTTTGGTAAGGAAAATTGTTGAAAACTGGCGGCAGTTGTCTTTGGCGAGGTAATTTCGAAATATTCAGATTTTGCTGAAGTTATGTTATAGATGTATTGAACCAGATTATCTGGGTTTATGATATTCTTTATTTCACAGTGAAGAAACTACAACAAGCGCCTAATAAAACGACAAAGTACATGCTGGTTTTGCGTGTTTTCAAATATTAGTCAAATACTATTTGACTTCTACATGAATACTATATATTTCACAAAAATTAAAACACTGAAATACCGTCGGGTAGATCAGACGATTAGAATTCTTCAGTCAATTTCTTCAGTCTAAATTTCAGAGTAGATACGTCAACTTTTTTCAAAAATTACAAATTGGGGCACTCTGCATCTCGAATGAAAAAATTGGAACCATAATCTCCCAATCCTTAACATGCCAACAGTACAACAATAAATTAAAAAGTTTTGCCATAAATATGTTAGCAAACTTGAAAACCAAAATCAGCCATAAACTTACTGGACAATAGTTCAAACTAAAAAAGGCTGAAAAAGTTCAAACCAATGAATTCGCCAAATAGATTTTAAAAATACAATATTGTTAATATTGTAATAAAGTCAAACATCAAATGTTTTGTTGAAGATGATATGATAAAGGAAAATAACCAGTGGGTGACCTCTTCATGCAAGAATGTAATTTTGATAGCATATTTACTCATTGTTCTTGTTTTGAACAGATTGTAAATTTACAGATTTAACAAAATTTATCTCCCAATCGGGGACTCTTCGAAAAATACGTGTAGCTCAATTCGAGGCTTGGGGCCGTATTCATAGTCTTGACTTATAATAAGGAAAACCTTAAGGAGTTCCTTATAACGTTTTCCAATTCATAGTAGTAACTTAACCATCCACATAAGAAAATACTTACAGCTCTAAGAAATGTCCAGCCTTCACTTATAGCTATAAGTGAACCCTCTCTTAATGCGTTGAAAATTGTCGTAATTTGAAATAAATGGAAATGGACGACTATTTCAAAGATTATAAGGATTTTTACAGTGGCATCTTTCTTTGTAGCAACAAGTGATATTTACGTCACATGCCAAACCCGTTAAAAATGCACAGCAATCAAGAATTTAAGAAAAAATATTGTTTTACTAAGCCTTGTTTTGTACACTTTTTGGTAACATTGGTGGCTAAAACCATCTCTAACTAAAAGATATTTACTGATTTCACCACCATTTAAGCCATTGTTTAAGATACTGGCACTATTTAAGAAACTGTATAGGTTAGGTTACCTCACGGACGCAAGCATATGACAGTTCACGGCCAGTTTGATGGAGCGCTTCTGGCAAGATTCAAGTGGCTGTGAAGCAGCCAATACGCTGTTGCCACACAAGACTCTAGCATCGTACTGATTTTAAGTATCGTCTGTGAATACCAAATGTGTATAAGTATTTCCTTATCAAAAGTAACTTCTTATAGGTTAAGTATTTTCTTATCCTATAAGTGATGACTATGAATATGGCCCTTGGTCTCGCAGTACTCGTAGATCATTAGCGATCTCGCAGGTCAATCAGTGCCTCTCACGATCATGGGCAGTCATCCCATCACCTGGTCTGAGAACGGGAGTGGTGGCGGGATGGGGAAGGACGCAACATGTGGCCCATTGTTTAAAACACCGCTCTTGAATCCGCCTGAAATTGATCGCAGGAAACCACTCGGGCACACCGGCTCGGAGCAGACGGCTTCCTGATTTCACATTCGAGCATTATGCGAACTTGTTACGTACCCTGTTAACGAAATTCCGCCATCATCGATACAACAATGCCCGATCTGAATTCCATCCCGACGGGTTCACAGCTTCCTAGTCAGGCCTCTTCTCCCCTCCATCAGACGTTAGGTGGCAAACCTTCTCTGGACACTTCCCGACAAGACCAGCCTGATTGCGGTCCGGTCGCCATTTGTTCGCGTGGATCTCAGTCCGGTAGCGCCCGATGCTCCAGATGCGGACTGTCTGGTTTTGCTACTTTGCACGTCGGCGGATTTTTCGGTTACTCCTTTGGGAAGTCGTGGATGCTGCCGCCGCTGCCGCATTGTGGTTCCCACCGCCGGCCTGCCGGGCTACTTTCCGGATGTTTTGATGGTGACCCCGGGGTGATGGAGGGAGAGCCGGATATATCCGGAATGAAGATCGAGACAATTCCGCTCCCCGCTCCAGGTCGTTGCGGAAAGGAAGAAGCTGTTGGAATGGCTGCTCACGTGAGCTGGCTGCTAATTAATATTCCCATGAGAACGCCCTTTGAGAATTTTCCGCACGGGGCGATAGTATATCGTTTGCTGATCGTGTATGTAACCTTTTCTTTTCATTTAAGAATTGAGATTTATAGAAATTACCAAGTAGAAAAATTAAAAATAATATAAATTTATTTAATATAATACTTAGTTGTAAAATATGTTATTGGATACATTTTTTGTTTATATTTCACGGTACGAAAATAAACTTTATTAACACAATAATTTTCTTATTTATAATGTCAAATCTATTACTTAATTTAACTGCACGTTCACAATATTATTTTCTTCATATTGGAAGTAGATCCTCATAAAATGTACATGTTAATCATTTGATCAGGTCTTTTTTTCTCGACCCAGTTACCTCATCCTCATTGATTTACTTTATTTAAAAAAATAGTGTCTAAAATGAGTTTCATCTCGAAAAAGATTACAACACGTGTGTGTTCAGAATTTTACACAATCTTTACGAAATATTTCTCTTATTATTAATGTGAACTCGTATATATTTACAGTAGGTTGAATACATTGATGTAATGATTTTGTTTCAACAATAGTGCACTACTAAGATTTACAGTTCTTTTTATTTGTGAAATAATATTTTTTTGAAAAGTAAAAGTTTATATACAATAATTATTATTTTATTTCTATAAAGCAACCCAAAATGTTAGAAGATACACCGAATGGAATTTTCTATATTTATTTTATATTTCTCAAGAATATTATCAAACAACCCTTAAGCCTGAATAAAATGAACAAATAATACAAATATTCAGAATTACTCAATAATTTACAGCAAAACAAATACTGCGGTAAACATTCATTAAGTAGTAAAAGAGAGCTTGCTGCTCGATATATATCCAGATAATGTGATACAATTTCAAATAATTCAGTTTTCCACTTTCCCTTTTCCACCTCCTTAATGTGTTTCTCCGTCGCAGTAACTCGTTTGCCATGAGATAATATCACATCTAGAAGTCGAATTTTTAATTCTATCGCTATAAGCGAATCAGCTGGGATTTCCATTTCATCAACGGTGGTTCGAAATGGTGTGCAATGAGAGATAAACTGTAGAGTCATTAGCGCGAATCCTGAAGCAGTAACATCGCTGTCGCACGAATAAAAAGGAAACAGAAAATGGAAAGAAAATGATGCGTCTCTGGCTTCGAGAAAGAATAATGAAAGCCTTTTCCTCGTTGGCTTAAAGACAGTAATTGCACTCTTGAAGATATGTAAAATTCAAAACTGGTATCGATTTCCTCATTCTCACCGATTGTTTGTTTTTGGTGTATGGGGGAAAATAATTGCAATAATAATTTCATGCCTTTGAAACTTCAAAAGAAGTAATTTCGATTCATTTACTTGCAGCTTGTTTGAATAAACGAGTTAAAACAAACATTGCCTGTTCTGTTTTGAGAAGTCGAACATTTTTACTCGAGATGTAAAGTGATGTATCAAATGTATTTTGTGCAAATTGCCAAAAATACTCATATCGCATTCATTTTCTTACTTTTTTTACGAGTGTATTATCGATTTTATAATTTTCATTTACTATATTAATATTAATAATAATTATTTAATTGACTCATGAAAGAAGATCACAAGTATTTGTAAAACAAAAAACATTTCCCAAGAGCCCAAATTTCTTAATTGCAGCCATTCAAGAATTTGACTAAAAATGTCAATATTTTCAGTCAGTTTGAAACAAATGACTCAAAGGGAGGCGATATTATTATTACACAGTTAAACCAGATTGCTACATAGAAAAAGAAATTATTTATATTTTAATTACTATTATTAATAGCAACCTACTCGTACAGCCAATCTTTTCTATACAAACGCTTTGAAAATAATGTGAACTCGACACAATGTGTGTCCAGTCGACACACATTTTAAAAATACAATACATTAAACGTACTTTCAACATTTTTACTTACACATTTCTTTGCATTTGAAATAATGGATTATACCTAGTTTTATTAACTCGGGAACGTTAATTTCCTCGCACTAACGCACTCAGGAATTGACTTTTCTTTATTGTGGGTAAAACTATATTTCAATCCCTTGTATATGTATAAATGTTGGAACAGAGTTAATTGTTTGACAATCTTGTTCAGAAGAACTGACACTCATTGCGTTCAGTTCACAAATGAAATTCTTCGAACTAGTGACTGACAAAAGAATGCGAGGAATCAGAGCCTCGTAGCCCTGACGTGCAGCCCTAAAGGAATGCACATTGAAGCCTCGTGACGCCATAAAATGTATCATATTCGCGGAATCGAATTTATTAGGAGTTTGATTCACTCGCAAAAAGATGATACAACGGTATCGTATAATGTATTGGTGACTCCATTACGAAACTGAGATTTAAATACCGAGAATTCATAGTACATCATGGATGTCAGTAAAATTTAGCTATCGTCTTCATGCCAGCGTCTTAAAAAGTAGCACCTGTAGTCTTAGGAGTAGATCAGAGAGATTGTTGACGTTTGGAAAGTACAGGATTTGAAGAATTTGTTAGCCTACGAAGTAATTGAATGACGAACAAGGGGGAGTATAGACTTTCTCGGACTCAATACAGTTATAAATATTATAATTCAATTTAAATAGTACTATGCCAATTTAAACCATTGTGATAAACTCTCTTCACCAAAAGAATTGAAATACAGCAAATAATTATATCAATTTACTGACATTTTATAAGATCAAAAGAAATTTAAGCTAACTTGCAGATGTGACAAAAAACGCATATAAATGTATAGTTTTAGAACTTATAAAAGTTTCAAAATGCTCATATTTTAGAAAAATCGTTCTCCAACCGCCCTTGGATATTTTAGAAGAATTTAATTTACCGAAAATACTTTGAAGTTAAATTTCTATTTTGAACTTACTCCGAACCAGTATGACTTAGTCGTTTTTAATGAAGTACATTGTGTTTAATGAAGTTTAATGAAGTATTACAGTTTCATGACCGCGAAATAGAGAATATCTGTAATGCAGATATTCTAGTCCTGAATAACATAATAAAGCTAAGCCTGAAAAAGCTGCACATTAAGAAACTTGCTTCCTTTTTAATAAGATAAAAATTTCAATTTGAAAGGGAAAAAATCCTTATCAGCTTGTGTTACCATAGTGGTTACTACCTTAGCAAAGGCCAGCCCTCCGTTTTTTTGTTTTTTTTTTCAATTTCAAAAAGCTATCAATTAGAGACTGCTGCCTTTTACTATAACTGTAATTTACGATTAACTGCAATTTTGAAGTTTTCTATTGGCAATTATCCCCGCCAGCGCATAGTTTTGCGGTAAACTAAAAACCGCTGATTGTCCTAGCCTGCCAATCGGGGTCGAAAGCCTATGCTCCGCTCCTATGGATTGCTTTCGCTTCAGGCGAGTTTACTTTGCTAAGGTCTTTCTTCCCATCGGCTTGCCTTCAGGCGAACCGCGGGCCGGTACCTTTGTGACCGATCTGTCGCATCCAGCGCCGGAGCTAGACTGAGGGGGAGGGGCAGCAAAGGAGGAGGCGGAGTGAAGATGGAGGAGGGACCGGTCGCGGTGGCGAGATCGATGGAGGGGGAGAAGCGAAGATATACAGTCGATGGCGATGTCCGGGGGAAGGGGAGATGGAAGCGGGGGAAAAAAGACGAAAAAAAGGGGGGGGGGGGGCCAAATTTGGGGGGGGGGGGAGCGGAGATGAAGATGGGGAAGTGAAGCAGGTAGTGGAGACAGACGTATAGTGAAGGCAAAGACATGGGCGGAGGTGGAAGCGATGCAGGAAGGTATACGCGAAAAGAGTGGAAGATGGTGGATGGAAGTGAAGTCGAAAGTAGGGTTGCGAATGAAGGAATGGAGCAGGTGGTGGAATATAGGAGATGGGAGGAGGAGAGTGCGGAAGAGGAGGCGGGCGCGAAAGCGTGGGTGGAGACCGAATAAGGGGGCGGAGTCTGGGACGGCGTATTAGGTAGGGCGGGACAGTCAGAAGGCTGTGGGAACTTCCCGGTCTGTCCGGGCGCGAGGCACGTTAACTGCCTCGGGGGCGAAACCATTTTTTCGCCATTCCCGATATTAAAGCCGCTATAAAAGGAATTCGGACGGGGGTGGCTTGGAGGGGCGGCCGGGCCACGGCGGCGGCGCAGGTAGGAGCAGGACCTGTCCTTTATGTCGTCCGGGGGGGGGGGGGGGGGGGGGCGGCGGACGCGGCTGCAGGTGGCGGATCGGAGAATTCGGGATTCGGGGGAGGCCGGGCCGACTTTCTACGCAGGGGGAGGCCGCGTAGGGCACAACAGGTCCGCAACCCTTCCCGCTCGCCCGCCCGCCCATCCATCCATCCGCGTTTTTTGTGTGTGCCCTCCCCACCCCCTCCCCCGCCCCTCCCTGGAGCGCCGGGCGGGCGGGCGAGCGGGGGGAGCGCAACCCTTTTTTTATGGGCCGCCGTTAGGTGCAGAAAGCGAGGTGGAGGCCTGGTGGCGCTGCGGGCGGTGGGGGCGGCGGCGCAGGGGTGGCGAAGCTGCCGACTGCGGGGGTGCCCGCTGCGAGAGCGCCGGCGCGGCCCATGAGCGGACTGCATCACAATTTTCGGAGCCCTGTAGAGCGCCGATTATCCGAAACAATTGGGGGATGGAGATTCGATCATTTTCGGAGACAGTGCTTTGTAGGATCGGAGGAGCAACAAAAAAATATTAAATTTATTTTTACAAGTCTGGTTTTCACATGTTTATTTTCATACAACTTAGCCACACACGTTTGGACGACGTTTCTAAGTGTGTATCACCGCTGTATACGAGATGACAATATTTGTATAACATTAATAAGCGAATTACTTAGAAAACAGAAAAATAATAACCAACTATATTCCGACGTTTCGATAATCGACGCTCTATTGTAGTAATTATGGTGTCGTCGTCGCTTTATTAATATTGTTTTTTATTATTAACATTGTCATTGGTGATTTGTCGTATTCTTCAGCTCTTACGATGATTTATACTTCTCTGACTTCGGATCCTACTCTTGGACCTAAGAACTTACGGAGACGTGGTTATTTTTAGTGGGTATGATCGACATGCAACAGGGCCTAGTATTTCTGTGTTTCGTTTCGTCTCCTCGATATGACCGTTCGATATGACTCCTATAGTTTTATTTACTTTTGATCCAACTGTCAAGTTTCATTTCTAGCCTTACTGTGTTAGGAAATCGCGGTATTTCGATCTGTAGGTATTTCGTTTTTCTAGATCTCGTGATTCAAACAGGATTTATTATTATTATTATTATTATTATTATTATTATTATTAACTATGACAATATTATTATTATATACAATTTTGTATGAGCTTCTAAATATGGTACCACCTCGCAATTTTAAGAGAATAAGGGCGGTCGAGGAAGAGAAGAAAATGTGAAGTTCCAAGATATTCGATTTATCAGTGTTCGTCCAATCGTTAATCTGCTGTAAAATTACTGAAAATATTAAAATTTCCCAGAAGATGTACCACAAAAAAATCATCGAAGTATAAAATTGTGAAATTCCTTAACTTGAATCTGTTTATTTTTGTCTTATAGCTATCGGTTACAAATTGTGGACCTTGCTCAAGGAACCAATATTAGTGCAAATTTTGAGGCATTCCTTCAAGTGAAGTGCTCTACTGCCAAGAAATTTTGCGCGAGATAAGTGAGAAAGGTGACTATTGGAAGTTTAGCAGCTATGAGGTTGAATATGGTGAATATGATTGTACTGGTTCAGAGGTATCGACAACAGCGTGGGTCTTACCAGGGACTAAAGCTCTTGACCGCAACGGCAAACGTGATCGAGGCAGAGCCTATTCGAACAGCCGAACTGGTTGAGAAGTTGCTGATACTCGTTGAAAAATAGAGGGATGGATTGTTGGCTTGTGGCCAAAGAAAAAGGTACACGTGATCTTAGTGTTATGTGGATGGTGATATATTGAAATTAATTATGCAAAATTAATTAAGCAAGTTTTGCTCTATCATGGATTCAGCGAGACTGACATGAGGATGTGAGATGAAGTCCAAGCTTAGCAAGGAAGAAGATTGTATTAGCGATGACGTAGAGATGGCATAGTAGGAGAAGCTGCAACTCAGGAGGTAGCTAGGGCTCTGGGAAGAGCGATGAACACATGCCAGACTACAGAAGCTAAAAGCAGAACGAGGCGGGGACAGCACCAATATCAAGAAGAAGGAAGCTCACCGCGCCGCGAAATTGTATCAATAAGAGACATCCTATTGAAATTTTAAGGAAGAGGCAACGATAGAGTATAATATTGTCTCTATAGCATAGAATTAAAAATCTTGTTAATGAAATTGCTACGTTAATGTGTATTACCAACATACAAATTTTGTGTCTTTTACACCTTTTCGTGTTTTATCCATTCCTCAACTCTAATCAAAGAAGACTTTGGTCAACTTTGTAAATTTGAGATAGAGATATAGAGATAGAAAAGGAGAGAGAGAGAGAGAGAGAGAGAGAGAAGGGAAGAGAGAGAAGGGAAGAGGGAGAGAGAAAGGAAGAGAGAGAAGGGAAGAGAGAGAAGGGAAGAGAGGAGAGAGGGGAGAGAGGGGGGAGAGAAGGGAAGGAGAGAGAAGGGAAAGAGGAGAGGAGAGGAGAGAGGAGAGAAGAAAGGAAGAGAGAGAAGGGAGGAGAGAGAAGGGAAGAGAGGCACAGAGGGGAGAGAGGGGGAGAGTGGGGAGAGTGGGGGAGAGAGAAGGGAAGAGATGGAAGAAGAAAGGAGGGCGCAGATGCAACGACGACTGGACTGCAGTTCCTACAGGAGAAGGTACAGCGAATCCAGACAGACGCCCGAGTATCCAACGACAGGGTTGTAATGGCGGCGACCTTGGATTAAGCGCGGGGCGGGGGAGACAGAACCGGCGGGAGAGGAGCAGAGATGGCGGATAAGGCAGGGGTGGCACAGACTGCAGCTCGGGAGGAGTGAGACCTGGGTTAGGAGAGGCGGCCAAGGAAGGGACTAGCGGCGGAAAACCGATAATTTAGGTCCACCGCTGGCGACTAACAGGACAAGAGCAGAAGATCGATTGCCTATATGGCCACAGAGTAGCCTAATGCAGGCAGTCTTACTGTATTTAGAGCACGTTTGCCGACGTTCATGATGTTGCCAGTACTTGAAATATGCATTGTTAATTATCTACAATCAACTTCGTAATGAACAAATTCGTACTACGCCAATACTTCGTTGTTGTTTTTTTATTTTCCTTTTAACTTATGCATTGATTCATTTTCTGTATAAAAAAACAAGATTCTATTTAGAAAAAAGGTATTCCGCCCCTGAGTTTTCTTATAGTTTATCAGTTTTTTATTTTATTTCTGATCTTATTTTAAGTATCGATATTATGAATCAATGATAATATAATGTAAGGTTAAAATAATTTAGTCAAAAACGTTCAAAAGGGGACATCAAATTCGTTCACAGAAAACAATAGTTTTTGTCCAACAAGTATACGTCTAAAAACGAAAAAAATGCAATTATTCAGATCTAACATATACTTGTTCACCCTTTCCCCAAAAAATATCCCTCATAAATCTGCGAAATGACATTTCTCACACTCTAATAAGATAGCGTTATCAAAACCGAAGATAGGTGACTATGTTAGAATGTACCCGTACCCTATTTTATGCAGCCGATTAAGACCTAAAAATGAAATTCCGTGCCATACCAATTGGTTTGTTGAGAGTAAATAAAAAATATTGATTCTCGAGATAGTAAATTTTGATACTATGTTCTGCTGTTGGTCATGATATCAAATGATGTGAATAGTTTCGAATGAAACTATCGCCACTCGTTTATGCTATTGAGAACAATCTAGGGATTGAGAACTACCTCTATAATATCAGGTGTTTCATAAAACTTCACGAAAAGAATGTAATTATTTGAAATAAAAATAAAAATCAATATTACGACCCTCCAAAAATTGCTTAGTTCAATGATTCATCTAACAGGCGGAGACACCTTCACTGTAGACGTAATAATTTGCCATTATTAGCATTTTAAATTTCATGTAACTTCTGAAAGTAGTTTTAGTATTCTAAACTAATAAAAAAAGGCAAGCAAAGTCATCCGGTAGATGAAAGCGTGAAATGTTACGTTTCTAAATCAGCATTCTTTCAGATCAAATCCCAAAGCCACTGGAACCGTTTCTTCAAACACATAATATTATACGATTCTAACATGTTTTCTTAAAAACTCTAAGAAGAAGTGTGAACTGTTCATGCAAATAATCGTTAAAAAAATTGTCGAGCTCGAAGGGAATCTGGTCAAATGAGTGTTGGGCTCTCCAGCCCAATCGCGAAAACTGAAGATGACTGAGTGTGAAACTAGTCCCCTCAATGTAAGGAATCGCCTGAGCCCTAGGAGCGGGATGCGAAGGGCGTCGGTGGCGACCGTCGGGGCCGGCGAATGGGCCGGGGACGGGGGGCGGGGAAGGCGGCGCGGTGGCGCGAACAGCGGGGGCGATGGCGGCGGCGGCGGAGGGCGCGCCGCCGGGCCGGACTCCGGCCCCAGAGCAATAAAGCAGCGCGGACCCTCTCGGCCCGCATCCCCCGCCCTCGTCCTCGCCCGCGCCGCCCACGCCCTCTCCGCCGACGCTCTCACCGCCCACGCCGCCCTCGCCGCCCTCGCCGCCCTCGCCGCCCTCGCCGCCCTCGCCGCCCTCGCCGCTGCTTTCGCAATGTCTCTCTCTCTCCCCCTACCCCCTCTCAGCCCCTCCCCGGTGTCCACTCCAGTCTCTCCCTCATTCCCCACCCTCACCACCTGCGCCCCCGCTTCTGCTTCCGCGTCCGGCCTCGGCCTTCATCTCCCCGTCCGCCAACGTTGCTTCCGCGGTGCCCGGCGGCGTCGTCTGACCGGCCCCCCCCCCTCGCCCAAAGGCAGGCCGGCCGGCCGGCCGCCCGCGCCCTCGCCGCGCAATCGATAGGGCCCTTGCAGTCGCCGGAGAGGCCACGCGGCCGCCGCAACCTGTCGCGGAGCGTCTCCGAGGCGACCCTCCCCTCCCCCTCCCCCTTCCCAAAGGAGCAGCTCCCTCTGCCGCGCGCCGCCGCTGGATTCAGCGGATCAACCTCCGGCTCCGCCTCCCTTGCGCGCGGCCCCTGCTCCTGCCCTGCTCGCCAGAGTAATCCTTACTTATAATCAGGGGGCGGATTTTCATGACCTAAAACATCGCCAAAACATGATCAGTAAAAATGCTCTTTAAATGTTTTTAAAGTGCCCTAAAACCAAAGAAAAACCCGGGAGCGGTAGCTCAGTGCATCAACTGATGTCACTGCAGCGCCTCTGACCGGGAGGTCCTTGATTCGAGTCCTGACGATGGCAGGATTTTTGACACTAGTTTTTCAGCTAGGTCGAATTCAGTCGCTATCTGGAGGAGAATTCTAGCGGCCGACTGCTCTGATCGGTAGTTTTCCGTGGTTTCTCCGATCAACACCAGGCGAATGCCGGAGCAGTACCCTAACAAATGGGCCACGGACCGCGCGCGATCCTTCTTCTTCCTTGTCCTATCCTCTCCCCTTACACACACACTTACACTGCACATGCACTACACTACCGCATATTCCGGGCGATCAGTCGGAGGCTTAGAGCTTGTCCCGGCTGGGGCGGTGCCGCAGTGGTGGGGGAGTCCTGGTGAGGGGGAAGCCCCACTAGCCGAGGGTAGGTCGGTGCCGGATCTCGCTATCCAGCGAGGGAAGAGCACCGCCAACTCCCGCGAAAAAACATACACTACACTAACGGGACTAATGACCAAAGCAGTTGACGCGCCCGGAAACACGAAAAATTCAGTCAATCAAACCAAAGAAAAATGACGTAAAAAATTGTATCAAAACCAGTTCGGATGAATGCCGTATGCTGTTGGATACGTTACTGATGTAATCGAGGCATCTTCCATTCGTACTGGTGAATTCAGCTACCAAATTGTTGGTTTCGATTGTTTTTTTACCAGGAAATCTCTGTCTTCAGTTATCCCGAAATCGGCCGAACCGGTAATGCCGCTGATAAACGTCACAACAATTACATACAACGGCTCTCAAAACAATTTCAGCGAACAAATCGAATACTTAGTAATTCTGTGAAGATTCATTTGTTGCATCTCATAAATACGATTTAAACAAGTTCCATTATAAAATGACATTAAAATCGATGAAATCAACAAAAAATGCATTAAAAATGACAGAAAAAGGTAAAAAAGACTTATTATTTTTCATTTTTTGTCGATTTCTACTAATGACTTATAAAAATGAGTAATTCCCTTTTGTCATAACATAAAATGAATTTCTATACTAAACGGCATTGTTCTAAAATGAAAAGAAAAAAATGACATTTCATTATAATCCATCCCTGCTTATAATATTTGATTGATTGATTGTTAGTGATTCCGGGCATGTCTACTGCTAAGGTCATTTAGCCTAAAAAATGTAGTGCTTGCAGTGAACTTCTTCCACTAGATGACGTGATCAGGCGCCGACTTGCCGCCGGCTAACGGGGCACGACCAGTTCCTCTAATATGATGAAATTCGTAAACTCGCTCCTGTCTTCACTCGTTTGCCAATTTTTAAGAGTGAAATAAAGTACCTAATATTGAGTTAATACGCTTCTTTTTTACAATTGTATTGAAAAAGCGGAGTTAATATTGAAAGCTTGTGAATTCCTGATTGATGAAATTTGTGATCTCAAGAGTGGAAATGTAAATACGGTTTTCAATGTATGATATAATTGCGAATAATATGCAAGGCTTTCATACTTGCCGTATATTGGTGCTGTTTGATCTAATTAATGAGGACGTTATTTATGAAGAAGAGTTTTAACATTAATATTTTGGTATTATTTTACTCGTAGTTGTGTCTTATGTAGTGTGGTTATGGATAGAAGAACTGAAAACTCATTTTCATGCTACTTGTGTACATAAATACACTGTGTTCATGCGCATTGCGTACGCAAATACACAATCGTAGATCAGCATTAGAGCAGTCATGCCACCCTTCGTCTTAAATGAATAAAGAGACATGTAGTGAATTATGGCTTAACCTTCCGTTAACTAATTGTGACCAAAAGTGGGACAATTGCATGATAAAAGAGATATATACACTCGTGAAATCAAGTATAACTTATTGCTAAATCTCCCACCAAGGAATATTTTGTACGTCAAATCAAATGAACTCAAATCACGAAAATAGATAATGAAAATTTGGGGCTACATATTGCTAAAGGCGCACTCGGCTTCATGCGCATTGCATACGCAAATACACAATCGTAGATCAGCATTAGAGCAGTCATGCCGCCCTTCGTCTTAAATGAATAAAGAGACATGTAGTGAATTATGGCTTAACCTTCTGTTAACTAATTGTGACCAAAAGTGGGACAATTGCATGATAAAAGAGATATATACACTCGTGAAATCAAGTATAACTTATTGCTAAATCCCCCACCAATGAATATTTTGTACGTCAAATCAAATGAACTCAAATCACGAAAATAGATAATGAAAATTTGGGGCTACATATTGCTAAAGGCGCACTCGGCTTATTATTAACCAGGGAAGACGTTTTTTTATTGCATTTAAACGGAGAAACTAAAATACATTCATTTTGATATAGTTACTCTTAAAAACACCCATTGAAGTCATTCATCCAATGTCTGGTTTAATGTTGATATGAATGATATTCATAAAATATTTAATAGATTTTTTGAATAACCGTGTTGCTGTAGACATCTGCAACGTTCAGTTGCACTCATTGATTTGATACTTCTGAAGCTTTATCACCTGACGGTAGCATACTTTTGCTGCGTGTTACGGTTTTCGACGATATTGAACTGTTTTATAAGCTGTCATAATGGCCGGCGGCAGCCTTGAATCTAGAACAAAAGAAATGCTTAAGAAATATATTGTTGGTAAGATAATTTCGTTTGTATTTAGAACGTTTAGAATATATTTATTTCTTATTTTATCTACATGTTAAATTAACAGGTTAACTTTATAGTACTAAATGATTGACATTTTCCGTGGAAATGATTGTAGTATATTCATTCATTGAAAACACGGAAGTATAATTTATTTATGAGCGTTTCCACAATTTTACTGCACTCAGCTATTATCACTGAATCTGACATCTGTAAAGTGTTTTCATCAATGTCAGTATCCCCTTTCACGATCTCTGTCTAGAAATCCAATTCAACTCTACTGAGCACTTTACATTCGTCGTGCTGTCTCATTTCATTCACCGCAGTTGCCATGTTGCAAAATGTTTTTGGAAAGAGCTTTCTTCCTTTCTCTACCTTGGCCTTACTCTACCTCTTCGCCGCGTGGAAAAGACATTTGTGCGCACAAAGCGATCGCCCCCACTCCCGCCCCGCTCTCTGTAATAACGTCTCCGGCTCTTTGCCTTATGAGCGACTTCGCCCATTTATTTCGCCTCGCGACCCCACTCCCATCGTGGCCGCCTCCGACACGTGTAATGTATCGTGTGTGCTCACCGCATTACTTCGTGAAAAGGCTCGAGTTTCATTCGCTCGCGCCGCCGCCGCCGTCGCGGATCGAAGACTCAATCGACTGCGGCCGGCGGGGGCGGCGTTGCAGGGCGGTGCGGGGGCGGCGGGGGCGGTGGTCGCCGTGGTCGTGCGAATGTCCGCGGACGACTCGCCCCCGCTGCCGCCCCCGCCATCCGCTGTGCTGCCGCCACGATGTCTCGTGGCTTGCAGGGCTGATCGATGGCGCGCCGGCGAGACGGTCGCGGAGCAGAGGCGGGGCCGAGGGTCAAGGCGGGGGGGAGGGGGGGGCGAGCCGCGTGGACACGCGGGCGTTCGCCAGCTGCCCACGCCTCCCATGCCGACCATTTGACCGTCCGCTCCACCGCTCTTGTGTTTGATTTTCCGTTCGCGGTTCCACGCTCTCTACCCTCCTCCGCGTCTCTTCGTCTGCCCGCTTTCTGCTTCTCGCCTCCACGCCTTCCGTGTTCTGGCCTCCTTTCATATCTTCGCATCCCGAATGCCTACCTCCCCGTCTCCCGAAAACCCCGCCTCCCCCCCGCTCCTCGCCTCCCATCTCATCGCCTCCCGTCTCCTCGCCTCCCGTCTCCTCGCCTCCCGACTCCTCGCCTCCCGTCTCCTCGCCTCCCGTCTCCTCGCCTCCCGTCTCCCCGCCTCCCGTCTCCTCGCCTCCCATCTCATCGCCTCCCGTCTCTTCGCCTCCCGTCTCTTCGCCTCCCGTCTCCTCGCCTCCCGACTCCTCGCCTCCCATCTCATCGCCTCCCGTCTCCTCGCCTCCCGACTCCTCGCCTCCCATCTCATCGCCTCCCGTCTCTTCGCCTCCCGTCTCCTCGCCTCCCGACTCCTCGCCTCCCGCTCCTCCGCCTCCCGTCTCCTCGCCTCCCGACTCCTCGCCTCCCATCTCATCGCCTCCCGTCTCCTCGCCTCCCGACTCCTCGCCTCCCATCTCATCGCCTCCCGTCTCTTCGCCTCCCGTCTCCTCGCCTCCCGACTCCTCGCCTCCCATCTCATCGCCTCCCGTCTCCTCGCCTCCCGACTCCTCGCCTCCCATCTCATCGCCTCCCGTCTCTTCGCCTCCCGTCTCCTCGCCTCCCGACTCCTCGCCTCCCATCTCATCGCCTCCCGTCTCCTCGCCTCCCGTCTCCTCGCCCCCCGTTTCTCGCCTCCCGTCTCCTCGCCTCCCGTCTCTTCGCCTCCGTCTCCTCGCCTCTCGTCTCCTCGCCTCCCGTCTCCTCGCCTCCCGTCTCCTCGCCTCCCGTCTCCTCGCCTCCCGTCTCCTCGCCTCCCGTCTCTTCGCCTCCCGTCTCCTCGCCTCCCGTCTCCTCGCTCCCGTCCCTCCCTCCCCCCATTGTTTCTCCCCGCTTCCCATCTCACAGCTTCCCAACTTCACGTCTCTACGCCTTCCGTTTCTTGCCTTTACGCCTCCCCATTCCACGCTATCCGTCTTTCTGCTCCAACGCCTCCCCGACCATTTCTGTATTACCGCCTCCTCATTGCTCCGCCGTCCCCGGGTTTTGCTGCTATCGGAGACCAAATTATTCAGCAACTCACACTTTGAGATATTTTCGCTACAATGTCTTTTCCTTTTTCTATATTCACAATATTGGTGACGGCTCTGCGTAATAGAAAATTTCACGCTGACACCAAAACTTTAGGATCAAAACAAAAATATGATTTCTGAGATATAAATAAGAGAATTGCATTCTTTTTAACAAGTTAAGAATGGTCTATCTCCTTTTGCTGACACTTCATTAAATTCCTTCGTACAATGAAGCAGAGAAATGATTCGGTACTTCCCGTGCAGAAACCCTTCAAACACTTGAGTCCACTGTTCTCGCACCCACCTTCAGCGCCCTTTCACCGGTTCTTCCCCCCTCGCCAGCCTTCCCGCTGCTTCCTCAGAACCGCCAAGTACCTCCTCGCCACCGACGTCCGATCTAAACACTCTCCTCCATCACCACAGCCAATGGCAAACCCGTAGACTCACGTCTGTTTATGCCTCCTACCCGCACTGGGAAATGAGGCTCAAGGCATCAACTGATGTTACTGCTCTGCCATTGTCCGGGAGGTTCTAGAGTTCGAGTCCGGATGCTGCCAGGACTTTCGGCACTAGCTAGATATCTAGATTAGAGACAGTCGCTACCTGGAAGATAATTCTAACGGCCGGCTGCTCTGGTAGGTAGTTTTCCGCGGATTCTCTGATCAGCTGTCTGCAGATGAATACTAGGGGCCGGATGCTCTGATCGGTACTTTTCCGTGGTTTCTCCGATCAGCACCAGGCGAATGCCGGAGCAGTACCCTAACAAACGGGCCACGGACCGCGCGCGATCTGTCCTTCCCATCCCTTGTCGTATCCTCTCCCCTTACACACACACACACACACACACACACACACACTTACAGCAACATGCACTACACTAACACATAATCCGGGAGACCGGTCGGGAGCTTAGAGCTAGTCCCGACTGGGGCGGTGCCCCGCTGGTGGGAGAGTCTTGGTTAGGAGGAAACTCCACTAGCCGACGGTAGGGCGGTGCCAGATCACCGCCATCTCCCGAGAAAAAAACATACACTACACTAACGGGACTAATGACCAGAGCAGTTGACGTGCCCGGAAACACGAAAAAAATCAATAAAAAAACCGAAGCAGTACCCTATCAATCGGTCCACGGACTGCGCGCGATATTTCCATCCTCTTCCTTGCCCCACCTTCACCAATTACTTACACGAACTTATACTTACATGTACTACACTACCACACTTGGCGGGGGACAAGTCGGGAGCTTAGAGCTTGTCCCGGCTGGAACGGAGCTCAGGTGGTGGGTGATATCCGGTTGGGGAAAATACCTGCCAGACGACGTAGGTCGTCGCTGGATCTCGTCATTCAGCGGGGGAAGAATGCAGATGATGCGATAAAAACGGTCACTACACTTACTGGAATTGATGCGCCCGGAATCACTAGTCAACCAATCAATAAAATGTTCCTACCCGCCAATCGCTGGCTAGTACATTCTCGCCTCTTCTTTCTTTCCGTTCTTCTTCAAGAAATGTATCCTCTCCATCTGAGGTTTTGTTGTCACTGAGTACTGCCGTTTGCGTCTTTTCCACATATTAGGTTACGGTATCAGCAGTCTAAGTGACAACGAGTTCATTGAGAAGTAATGATGATTCAAATTACAAGGAACACATATTCATGATACGGTTTGTGATAGACGGTTGTTGAAGGCAACAGCTGTAAAACAAATACAAGAATGGCATCGAACTAATTCCGGAATTGTCATGAGAACGGATCTGGTGATAAGAAACACTGGTAAAAAGCAATCAAACACTGAACAAATAATGTTTCTTCAACTGTTCATAATAACGGTATTATTCTACCACCTGATTCTCGAAAACTATTCAAGGATTTCCTGAATTTTCAATCGAGAGTTCCTGTCACGAGAAGCAGAATTATGAGAGAGGTGAGTCTTCATTTATACTCTAATTGTGACATCAAATGCTGACACTGTGCATAATAAAACATTGGTTCTTGGGAGTATACACTATAAATTTAATTGATTCCTTTCGCTATTACGTATTTCATTGCTTCTTATGTGAACAATAACACTCCACCACAAAATTAATCTCTTATTAGAAAATCGTCTGGTCTTTGAATTGCCCGCTGTATGAGAAGCGCTGCTGTCGAGTCTTTGCATTATGAACATTCGCCCATCGTATTAGAATGCTCTCTGGTCTTTGTATCCCGCGCAGAATGGAGAGTTTCAAGCAATCGCTCCGCGTGACCGTGAGGGATATCGAGCCACCGCCCCCGTCGCCACCCTCACTTCGTTTTGCCTTCGCCGAAGCCCCCCCCCTCCTCCTCACCCGCCCAACAGCAACGAACTCCGTTTCAGCCACGCCGCGAACGGCAAGCCGCTGGCCACGGAGAAGGCAATGGAGAGGGAATTGGCGGCGGCAGGGAGACCGCTGCGTCAATTGGTAGATCAAAAATTAACATGAAAAAAACCACATTCAAGAAATAAGAAACAAAAAATACGCACAAATTATCAAGCTTTACCTCATAATAAATAACTAGTCATTGCTTAGTCTGGAATGCGCATTATTCATCTTTAAAACGATCATTCGTCCCTCATTAACTTGCGCCTGTCAAATTTGGAACATTGTAGCAAACACCCATCTGAAGAAACTACAAATCATGCAAAACGATTACTTAAGAAAATAAGTATAAGCCCCATGGTTTATTCCAAATAAGCAAATACACAGAGAATTAAAAATTTCTCCCATTAGTGAATACATTCAACAGATGAGCAACAGATTTTTCACCCTTCTCCCTAATTATACAAGTGCACAAATATTTAATCTAGGCAAAAATGCATTCATTCCACACCGCATTATCTCCCGATACTCCAAATTCTTTCTTAAACCATCGCAAATTAGAATAAATCCACTCTCTCTATTAAATAGTTCTGCTGACGAAAACGTTAAATAACTAAATATAAAACATAAAAGAATATCTTCGTAACTACTGCTCTGCAGAATTTGTTTACGAGGTAGCCATATGGCCATCCTCAAATACTGTTAGCCGAAAGGCCAAAATTATGTGTTAATAAACTGTATATTGATACCCCTGAGAGGCGTATTATGCCGAGAAGGCAGAAAATAATTTTTAAAAAGGGAGACCTGCGGATCAAACCGACATTCGTATCGTGAGAGTTCAGGCAATATCGGAAATGAGAAAGGTCGAAGTATAATGGCTCATTATCGGCCCGCGAACAAAAGAGAATATTGAGGTGGCGATGGTAAATCCGTAGGAGGAGAGGTGGCATAAGCTGTAGATCCGTGTGGTCGAAAGTAGTACGAGAGGGTATTGGTCAAATTAACTTTTGAAGATTCGAAATGTAATGTAAAAATTAAGCGAGAAAATGTCAGCGATTGCGAATAAAACAGAAAAATAAAGACGTGAGAGATCGATAAAGGACAAGTTCGTGGAGAGCTCTGTATCAGGCAAAAGAATTATATCACTACGAGTAGTTGATACAATTATGCGCGTTCCTTTTTATCACTTTTGGTGGAGTTTGATAACACCGCATCCGTTCCGTCGATGCGTTCGAATTCAGTTCGATACCGTCCTTCTATTGTCGTTGTCTGTTCTTACTTTCCTCACAAACACGCCCCTAAACTCTGCTTTGAAGGTCGTCATGTATTGGTTGCTGTTTTTATCGTCAATACTTCTGCATGGTACTCTTTTGTGTCACCTTCACTATCGATGTCGCAAATCGATACTTATTCCCAGCGGTTTTACTTTCTTCATTATGATTTTTTTCAATCATTACTTTCCCGTCCTTCATTCGACATTACCACCACCTCTTCCGCTACCGCCTTGCCTCGCGTGACTTGTAACGCAGTTTGATGTTAAACAATTTAATAAAAAAAATAAATGAAGGAATGAATGAATATACGAATGAGCGAATGAATGAATATATTGATTGAGGACCGAGTCCTTAGTGATTTCGAATTGAGTGTTCAAGTAACCAATTTTTGTTCACGAACAATTCATGTTACCAAATGATTGGACAGTGACGAACTAACCATTCCTCTAACGGAGGTAGCGGCTCCCTGAAGTGTTTCTCGTTGGACCTTCTCTTCACCGTTTTACGTAATCTTCGTACGTGACATTCCCTTCTACTTCGGAAAACGATGCCAATGGTTTCACAGAATATTTTGTGTTATATGCATTACACATCATTCGTACTCCGAAAATGTACATCTGAGCCGTGAATTACCTAATGCGTGTTTACAATAACGGACTACTTCGAAAACACAAACTTTAAATTAGTCGCTATTTTTACGAACAAAGTATGCTCTGTGGCCACATAACTATGAAAAGTCTGGTAGAAAGGACAAGTTTTCGATCACTACTCATTTCGCATTCATAAGCAACGTCTATGAAAGATGTCATTATAAGTGACTACTTATTTTAAGCAAGAATTTATGCTTAACCCTTATCCCTTAAGAGTGGACTGAATGTTGGCTCCTAAATGATGAATGAGAAATTGAATAAACGACTAAATACTCGTAAATGAATGGATAAATTAATGAATATTTGAATGAACGATGAAAGAACCAATAAATGAAGAAAGAAGGAATGATTGATGAAATAATGAGTTATATGAATGACTGAATGAATGAGTGAAGTATGGAAAATGGCGTGATTAATGGAATGATGAATAAATAAACTGATGTGGAGATTTAACGAACAAACGCATGAACCAGTGTATGAATTAATATACATTGTTTCCGGTGGAAAGTGTAATCTTCATCGTAATCCTTCGTCGTTATCTGATCATCGCTGTCTTTGCACTACTACCCGTAGCCGGTGTCCGTCTCCTTCACCGCCATTTCTCCTTGAGCGTCACCTGCCCTGTCACCGTCACCGCCATCTGCAAGCCGCGTGCGCTCTTTATTGAAATATCGACGCTTTGGTGGCTTCGCGCGGGGACCTCGATTGCGTTTTCGCCCCGCCCCACCCTCTCTCCCCCTTCCCCCACCCCCATTGCCACGGGGCGAGCGGGGAAATGAGCGAGGCTAATGTGCGCGCGCAAGATTGAAACGTCCCCTACTTTGTGATTGTTATGACGTTCAAGGGCTGCGAGCCTCGTAAGAAAGGACTGGCTGGTGTGTGTCACTTGTGGATGACATGTTATTTGCTGTACCTGAGTGCGATATCTTTAACGTATGTGGCGCGTGTTTGTGACTGAATAAGTTTTCTTCACTGCTTGTTTTGCTGTCGTTGTTTCTATTTATGCTTTGCAACTATATGTATCAGAAACTATTTAACTAGCACAATTGTCTTGATTTATTATATTTTAAAGGCTCGAGGACTCGCCATCTCAATTGATTTTTTTTCTTTCGAAATCTCCATATTTCGTTGTTCTTTAATATTCGGTTTCTCCTTACTAGATACTGTCCCAGTTCTGTAACCTGAACTTTATATTTTCTTCTTTAGTTTTGTAATGTTAACATTACATGGTATTTTCGCACTGCGTAACTTTGCTCAAAGAATGTTTCCCTTGCTTACCACACCATGAGAACAGGAAAAATGTTTAATAATCCTAGAATAGGATTTTACGTCCAAATTGCTGAACGTCTAAACAAAATGTGACTAATTAATCGATAGGTATTACAAAACATTATTATACCATTCATCGTAAATCAATTGCACGTAAAACAGTGGTATCTCATTTTTCAGAATATCCTGCTTCAAAAATTATATTTTCCAACAGATTTACCTTACTTGCAACAAAAATGTACACTTCGCGTCAATATTTGTGGAAGAATTTTAAAATCAACATCCCTTCATGGCTTGATACTTATTTACAAAATATTATTTACAAGATAAATACCATTGCTATCGACATGCTAGAACACAGCGTTTTCTATATGTTAGAAGTCAGCGGTTCCTACAAATTGTATTATATTCCAACCAGGAAGTCTACTTGTGAAATATAATCACACTGTTAAATTTGTTCAAGACACTCCATAGCTCAAGCCGAAACCTGTTTCACTCTGCAGTGAACAATCTGATCGCCATGCTACGAATAGTCCAATCTATTTTCCCAATGGGATCGTTATTGACCCTCTAGGGGGCGATGGAATTTTAAAGGGAGTCAATGATAATCTATTGGTCGATTGGGGGTCGATAGCTGAATATACACCGACAAGTGATCTGTGAAATCAAGATTCTTTTGATTAAAAAATATAAATTAATTTATGATTTCTTACATAAAGTTTCAGAATATATAATAGACTTTTTATATTTATAAAAAGTGAAAAGTTTATTTGTACAAAAATAATTACATGTAAGCCTAATACACACTTGTTTTCAAAACTTCTGTTCACGTTCTTTGTCTATATAATGTCATTAAGTCGTTTACTTATGTTATGATTATTTTGTATGCTGTAAATTATAAAAAGACGTTACCAAGGAGGTCGATGGAGCAAATTTTTCTTTTAAAGGGGTCGTTACTAGCAAAAGGTTGGAAATCTTTGGTCCATGTGGACATTTGTACCAACGGACATTTACAAGAGGAAGCACTTTTGCAGGGCGCCTACTGCCAGATAATCCCCGGAGCGCGTCGTTGCCAATGGGCCTGGCGGAAATGGGGCGAGCGCAGAAACCAGTGCAACACAGCGTGGAAGCAGCGGGAGCGCGCGCCGAGGCCCCGCGCAGATAAGGGCGGAATGCGGCGCGGGGCGGCGCGGCGCCGGCCCTCCGACCGACGCAGCGAGGGGGCGTGGTCGCGGGAGGGTCTCCGCACGCGGATTCCGGCCTCGACCCCCGTCTCGCTTCCGCCCCCGCCCCGGATCCACCCCCGCACCGCTACCGCCCCCGCACCGCCCCCGCCCCGTCCCCACCAACGCCCCGCCCCCCACGCCCCGGTCGCCGCCCTACCCCGCCCCCACCTCGCGCCGCCCTACCCCGCCCCCACCTCTCGCCGCCCCCGACGCGCCCCCGCCCCGTCCCCACCCACGCCCCGTTTGCCGCCCTACCCCGCCCCCACCCCTCGCCGACCCCACCCCGTCCTCGCCCCGCCCCGCCCCGCCCCGCCCCGCCCCCGACCCGCTCCCACCCCCGCCTCAGACAAGGCGTTCGCGGAAAGTCTTTGCCCCGGCGCGACGCCCGGCATGCCGAAACCTGTGTCACTGCAGTGCCGCTGACCGGGAGGTCCTATTTCTACACTAGCTACATAGCTATGTGCAATTCAGCCGACTTCTACTGAATTCTAGCAGCCGGATCGGGAGAGATAGTCCATTGCATTTACTGATGTCACTGCAGTGCCTCTGACCGGCAGGTCCTAGGGATCGACAGCGGTAGGATTTTCAATACTAGCTACATAGCTAGGCCGGATTCAGTAGCTAACGCTAGTATCTATCACCGCCTACTCCACTCCTCTAAAGCTTGCACCCCTGGCTAGTCCCTTTTCCTTCCACACACGAAGCTACCCCTGCTTTACCGTACCCCCCCTCCTGCAGCCTTGCTACTTCTCCGCTCCAGAGGATTCCGACACCTCCGACCCTCCTGTGGCGAAGGGGGCATCAATCTCGCTCGGCACCAACGCCACCACCACCATCACCACCACCGCCACCACCACCATCACCACCACCACCACCACCACCACCACCACCAACGCCACCACCACCACCACCACCACCACCACCACCACCAACCACCACCACCACCACCACCACCACCACCAAGCCACCACCACCACCGCCACCACCACCATCACCACCAACGCCACCACCACCACCGCCACCATCACCACCACCACCACCCACCACACCCCACCCAAACGCCCCACCACCACCACCACCAACCCCCAACCCCCACACCACCAACGCCACCCCCCCAACGCCACCACCACCACCACCACCACCACCACCACTTTTGCGATCTGCGCCTCCCCCCCTTCTGTCTCGTATTCGGCACAGCCCCTGCACCCACGCCTTTCAGGGCTACCGCACATTTTTATTCGATCCACTACCGTTTGCTCCGCAAGGCCGGGACTCCGCTGATAGGCTTGAGCTTGTAAAGAGCTGTTGTGCCAAAGTACATACTCCTCCACAACTTTCCTTGAATGATGACCTTGCTTCGCCCTTCCTTCAGCAATAAACAGTTGAAGGCAAAAGCTCGCAACGAGCACTGATGAGAACATTCCAAACATTAAAATTTGGTTGGCGCGAAACGGAAACTAGTTGCTTTCGTAGTCGAGAACTTCTGTTCAGCTTTATTACCATTATCTAAAGAAATGGCTGAGGCAACTGCTAATGTCATTACTCCCGTAAGTGTTGTGCATGTTTTTTCATGGGAGAGGGCGGTGATCATCCCCCGCTAAGGTCCGACCGATCTCTTGTTAGTGTAGTGCATGTAAGTGTGTGTGTGTTAAGGGGTTAGAATAGGACAAGTCCGTGGCCCGTTTGTTAGGGTACTGCTCTGGCATTCGTCTGGTATTGATCGGAGAATCCACGGAAAACTACTGATTAAAGCAGGCGACCGCTAGAATATTCCTCCAGACAGCGACTGAACACGACTTATGTAGCGAGTGTCGAAAATCCTGCGGGATGCGAACCTAGAACCTCCCGGTGAGAGTCACTACAGTGTCGTCAGTTGATGCCCTGAACCACTTCTCGGGGTTTTAATAATTGGTGTGTTGTATTTTTTTATAAACATTTTATTCATTAGTGTTATTTTTTTACTTCTTGGTTTGTTAATTAAAATAAATATCCGATGAACGCTAACGTTCTCTTTAATTCACTTTTTAAAAAATCGCGTGACATCGTTTGCGGGTAAAGAGAAGTGTCTTCTCTGAGATTCATTTGGTCACTGTTTTGAATATTTATGTATTTTTTTACAAAAATCTTAACTTGAATTTGTTGGACTTACATTAGAACATAATAAACGAGGTATACATGGGGCATTGACCAACTTGTACTGACCAAAAACAAATCGACTGTTTTTTCTGCTTTTCTGCGCCACCCCAATTAATATTTGAGAGTGGTTATTTTGTGTTTACCAAATTTCCAGTATGTTAATCGTTTATATTTTTAATACGTTTATTCATAAAGCTATAATCTAAACGTCTATTATCAAAAACGAATTAGCAAAAATTATTTTTTTAAAATTATTATTTTATAAAAATCGCTTATCCAAGAGCAATCGAATTGAAGGTCGTAGTGTGCCTTCCCGAATTGTCGGAAAATGTAATTGAAACACACATTTTAATGAAACGAATTATGCAAAGTTCAAAACTATTAATACTGCATTTATGTGTTATTTGGGGAAAGTGATACTAACCACTTTGGAAAACATTCCATAAATGTTTCATTGCAAGAATTTATTGTCAAAATGTAATTTCAATAATTCGAAAACAAATAAAATTGTTATAATCCGTAGTTATATATTATTCATTTTAGGTTGATTTAGAGAATATTTGATGCTGTAGAATTGTGCAGCTAGTTGTGAAGTGTTCAGTTTGTGCCTTGTTTGACAGTTGCGAAGTGTTTTGCCTTGTTCGTAGGGTTACATGGTTGCTAGAAGTAAGGACAACTGTTGAACGTTGCTGATAAGCTGTACCAAATAGACTTAACACAAGAGTTATGAATAGGTACCGTAAATTTTCAGAATAATTTGAGAAAAGTAATTAGTTTGTCCGCGCGAACCATTTGGTTGCTAAGTGGTGTATCAGTACTTTTAAGTTGGAACGTTGTGCTAAGCTGAATTTATCATTAAATCGGATACTGAACTCCATTGAATAAGTCGGATACTGAACTCCAATAGATTTGTATATGAATAAAAATTGTTCTTCTTGGTTGAAAGAAATGTGTTGAGTAGAATGCTGATAGTTACACTATCCATGTCACTGAGGAAAGTAAGACGGACATTAATCGGTTATCGTTGAAAATAAAGTACTCACGCGTGTCAGAAGGTGACGACTTGACGTCTAGATATTTGATTTATTTATTTTATTTTACGTCAAAAAACAGTTAAAACTGCGTATGACGTGCTATGGGGAAAAGTAAATTGTGTGCACATTTTCAAAATTCTGTGACCCCTACACTAAGTAATATACTACTTAAATATTTTTGGGGAAAGAATGGGAGACCTACCAGAAATGTTGAGCCGTTCAGGTATCATACCTATACAATCGGTTGCATAATTTCAAGTTGTGAAGCTATGAGTTCCAGCATAGCAAAAAATGTCATTCAACAGTTCTCCATTGAACTTCTGAATTAAGACATCTGGTCAATATTGTTATAACTACTCTACATCAAAAACTTTCAGGTTCGTAAAACTTCTTTACTATCATTATAACTATTTCTACATGTTACAGCTTAATAATTATCGTCTCTCAGGCAAAATAAACCAGAATTCTAGAATGACATGGAACAACGAAGTTTCTCGAAATATCTCAAAGAACAATTCCATTGTCGATCAAAACCAAACTGACCATGAAAGAAGAGAAATTGAAGCTTTTCGTGTTGCCATGTTAAAAGCTACCAAAGTGGACGAAGTACATCGATTCTAAGGGAAAATAATTCAGCAGGCATGCGGCGCGAGGGGACGCCTGTCGCTTCTATGCAAAATAATACATGGCATATTTGTGATTATTTTAATGGTTCGTTTTTGATAGGATATTGAAGTGAAAGAATTACATTGATACGAGTATAAGGTTTCACTTTATTCTGTATAAAAACAAACTTTATAAAATTCAAAAAATATGTATTGGAAATGGTTTAATTAATTATTTAATGAATTAACAAAAACTTGGAAAAACAAAAAAAATCCAACTTATAATAAATACTCATGGAATAATCCACTGAAACTACATTTTGGAGCCAAAATGTTCTCGTGAATTAAATTTATTTCTTTTTGTCTCTGGATTTAAATATTTTCCTTCATTTTTTATCCATTTTCCCAAACAAAAATAATAATTTTTTAACGAAAATATGAAATACTGCTAACTGGATATATCGCTTATTGCTTAATAAAAATATCGTGCCTCCTGGTCAGAGGCACCGCAGTGACATCGATTAACGCCCTGAGCCACTCCAACCGAAAAAATAAACCTTATTCATTGCATTAAAAAACACTGCATACATATATTTCTGTATTATATTATTCTAATTCAGCAGTGCCGTACCAACCTACAGAAGAAAAGAGAAGAAGGTAAATATCTCAATTTTCCTTGTTACCACTGTTTAATCACAAGACCCTTATTCTAGACGCCGGAAGCCCTCTGTGCAATGTAAACCGGTTGCCAGAGCAATGCCTTAAACAAGGGGCCAGGAGCCGAGCTCAATTCGTCCTTCCCCATTTAGTTTCCAAGTCTAGGGACGGACGAAGTCTGGTCTTATATCCCCTCACTTCCATTCTCCATTATCTAGGAAGTTTTAGGCAGTTCTGGAAGTTCGCGAATAACAGGGCAAGATTCGAACTGTGTTCTAACGCCAAGGTATCAAGGAATCTACGTAAAAGGAACCATTTGCTAAACACAGGATTCCGGAAAATTACAGTTTTTGACAGGTGGTGTTTGCATCCACAACAGTAACAGTCAACGTTTAAATTCATTTTCTATTTAACCAATAATTTGAGGGCTCTTTCCATTTTCCACCTGGTTTCTTACTAATTTTGAATTCATGGATGGAAGACTACATAACAGAAAATAACAGATTGCGGGAGCGGGTTCTTTTACCTCAGAGGTACTGAAACAGAATGTTTCAAGCGAAATAAATAATTTCGGCCATCAGAAGAATGAACTGTTTCTAAAAAAATCATTTTATCATGAACCCTCTTTGTGGAAAAACAGCTGTGCGCATAATACTTACTATGTTAGAAAAATTAAATCCACTGATTACTGATTAACGATAAATACAGAATCATCTACATTGCATAAATGGAGGACGCAAAGTCCATGTATAGAACCTCAATTTCTAGTGTTATGTAGACGTACTATTTGAGTATGTACTTGTCTCGGACACTTTTTCAATTTGTTGTAATATTTTTAAATAATTTAATACAAATTCATCATTTGTACCAGTGCAGAGGTGGCTCGTGACTCTTAAGAGGCCAACATAATAGCTGTCCCATTACGTTACTTCCTCACAGTTATTTTTGATTATTTCAACATGAACTTCAATAACTTCACATCCACCACAATCTTTACTCGCTTTAAAGGAAACTTAAACAAACTACAAATTATGGGGATGGTTAAATGTCCAAAGACTTCAATACAGTAAAATTTCGACATCTTATATTTGAAGAAAGAAACTGTAAATCTTGACATGTAATATTTCATCAGTAACATTGAATTACCAAAGTGAGCATAAGAGATTGTAAGGATAATAAAAATGGAAATAACAAAGAATTCGAGTTTTACAAGTTCGAATTATAGAGATTCTCTACCACACTCAAAATCAAAATAAAATAAACACTAAAATGAACATGAATTTTTGTTCAATAGAAATATTAAGAAATTTTAATTTTGTAACTTTTAATCACGGATGTTTCAAAGCATTTGCAAATAAAAGCGTAACCGCCCACTCAAAAAGGAAATGGTTTCGGCGAGTCCCCGGAACTCCCCGAAGTGGCAACCGAAGCGTATCACCCATCACCGCAGACACAACAGCACATCCGCCGCGCCGCACCCCGCCCTCCCTTGTCTCCGATACGGGCTCTCACCCCGTGCCCACGCCGCTCCCACCCCGCCGCGGGGAGGCGGTTTTTCTTCCCGAGGTCAATTGTTCCGGGCCCCTATGAAATTAAATTGGCAGACGCCCCCCCCCCCGTCGACCGCCCCACCCTCTCCACCCCCCGCCACCGCCCTCTTCGTATATTTTTTTTCACTCCCGGCTTAATTACGAGCAGCGGAAGGGAAGTCCTGTAAAACTTCGCCGTTTCCGGAGCCCGACATCCCGCCCTGCCACCCTCCCCTTCCCCCTCGCCCCGGGCGCGAGACGCTCTCACCGCCGAAGTCACTCTCGTTTAAGGGTTAATGAAAAGTCCACCTCGCCCTGGCCCTTTGTGCGAGCTAAGGGAGCGGTCGGCGGTGGAGCTTCCGTAGTTGGCGCTGGATTCGCATTCGGGCCGCGCGCTTTTCGTTAGGCGTCTTTTGTGGACGCGCGCGCCAGAAGCTGATTTCTACGGAAAACAAAACGCGGCGGGTGGGCGAGTTGGAGGGTGGGTGGGCGGGAGGGCGCGGGCAAGGGAGCGATCTGGCAGGCTGGCGTGCGAGCGTGCGGGCGAGGAGCGAGGGCGGGCGGCGGCGGGGGCGCGGCGGGGGGGGGGACGGACGGACGGACGGACGGACGGACGGGTGGGCGGGCGGGCAGGCGGGCGGACGGCGAGCGGGCGAGCGGGCGGGGGCGGGCGGGCGAGTGGGCGGCCGAGCGTGTGGGCGGGCGAGCGTATGGGCGTGTGGGCGTGCGAGCGTGTGGGCGTGCGAGCGTGTGGGCGTGCGAGCGTGTGGGCGTGCGAGCGTGTGGGCGTGCGAGCGTGTGGGCGTGCGAGCGTGTGGGCGTGCGAGCGTGTGGGTGTGCGAGCGTGTGGGTGTGCGAGCGTGTGGGTGTGCGAGCGTGTGGGTGTGCGAGCGTGTGGTGTGCGAGCGTGTGGGTGTGCGAGCGTGGGTGTGCGAGCGTGTGGGTGTGCGAGCGTGTGGGTGTGCGAGCGTGTGGGTGTGCGAGCGTGTGGTGTGCGAGCGTGTGGTGTGCGAGCGTGTGGGTGTGCGAGCGTGTGGGTGTGCGAGCGTGTGGGTGTGCGAGCGTGTGGGCGGGCGAGCGTGTGGGCGGGCGAGCGTGTGGGCGGGCGAGCGTGTGGACGGGCGGGCGAGAGCAGGGCGAGCGGTGGGCGGGCGAGCGTGTGGCGGGCGAGCGCATGGGCGGGCGAGCGTGTGGGCGGGCGAGCGTGGGCGGACGAGCGTGTGGGCGGGCGAGCGTGTGGGCGGGCGAGCGTGTGGGTGTGCGAGCGTGTGGACGGGCGGGTGAACGGGCAGGCGGAAGAGCGAGAGGATGGGCGGCGAAAGCAGGGCGGACGAGAGGGAGGGAGCGAGCGAGCGGGTGGGCGAGAAGGTGGGCGGGCGGGCGCACGGGATGCCGAGGGGTAGCACGGGAAAACATCCGTCTTGCGACGATCGCGAGGAAAATGTTAAAAAGGCAGGGGCCTTTGCGGCGCAGTGCGGACTTCCTGGGAGACTTCGCTCTCCGTTGATTACTGGCTGGAGTTAAATAATTTTGCTTGCTGAATGCAAAGGGTGCCGGTCGCGGAGGGGCATCGGCGAGGAACAGTATTGAAATGCGCGGAGCGGAAGGCTGCAGGTTCCTATCCTACGTAAAAGAGGTTTACTTTCTTCAGGTGATCATGTTTGGTTTTTCGTACCACTAACACGAATCAATCTTAACCACCATCTTGTCTGTAATAATCATACATCTATTATTATTATTATTATTATTATTATTATTATTATTATTATTATTATTATTATTATTATTATTATTATTATGTTGTTGTTGTTGTTGTTGTTGTTGCTGTTGTTATTATTGATGTTGAGCTAAATGGAACGCTGGATGTAGGTCAGGACCATATAGGATCAATCTTCAATAGATACCAGGAATTAATGTATTTTATTGTTCATTTATTGTTGTGCTTCGACGTTTCGCGGATTATGCATGCAATCTTTCAAGAGAAAATCAACTTGAAGTCTAAAATGAAAGTAAGAATTTTTTTAAACATATTTACGGGATTAAAAATTTAGTACACCGTATGCGGAGTCTGCGTTGGGAGCTTTTATAAAACGTGCAGGTTGCGGCATTCAGTGTGCAGCTGAAAAAGCAACAACAATCTACATATTATTATTATTATTGTAATTATTACTTTTATTATTATTACTTTTATTATTACTATTATTACTATTACTACTATTATTATTATTATTATTATTATTATTATTATTATTCACCTGTCGGGTGGCTCAAGGGGAGCGTGCTTGCTTTCCGAGGTGCGATCCTCCGTTCGATTCCCGGTCGGGGTAAAAATAGAGCTGTAGCTTTCCATTACAATGTCTCAACTTCTATAGCTGTGTGACACAAGAAAAGCTCAGATAGCCCAGAAAAGCCTTACATGTCATGCTTGCCGCATGTGTCCCATATCACCAGGCATGAATAATAAAAAAAGACAAGGCTCAAGCCTTGAAACACCACTAGCTGGCGAAAGTGGGATTAATCCGATCCTAAAATGCTAATTTCATACAAATATTATGCATCCATCGAAATTACACCTAAAATCCATCAAGCAAGCCATGGCAAACCATCACTGCGATCGTCAGACAAGGAAATTGAATGACAAAAGGGCAGAAGCCTTCTCTCTGGCATGCAGTCGGAAATGAGTATGACACTCACCATAAAGTAGAGGAAGTTTTAAATTACTAATAAGCGATGACAAGAAATGTAAAACAATGTGAATCAAAATTGTATTTTAGGAAACGATTATATAATGATGAGTATTTAATACAGAAGTTTGAATTTTACGTCTCTCGTTCTTTTCTCGCTAGTGTAATGGGCATGACACCACTACCTCCAGAGCAAAATAGTTTGTTTTTCTTGCATTTTGAGTAAAAGGGTGTTTCTGGAGAAACGGCAAATATAACCTGATTCCGGAGTTTCTTCTAGTAATATGAGAGGAAAGCTATTCTAATGTTTTTTGTTAGTGTAAATTGACGGAAATGCCTCATTAAGAAGTTTCTGAAGTCAACTAAGGCGAAGTAGCCAAGTTCTTAGCGGTGCAATGCAAACTCCCTAAGTGAGTTTGTCTCTTGTTGATTACCTTGTGACTGCAGGAGCTAAATAATTTCTTATTACGTGCGGAATACAAAAGGGAATTTCAAGACAAGCTGTAAATATTTGATGGGCTAGTATGGACTGTTTGGAATAGAAAAGGTTCAAACATATGAGCATTTTTCTGTTGGTGAAACTACATCCAACTGATAATCTGACGCTCATAATGATTTTAAATGCGATGAAAAGCTCTCAGTTAATTGCGATAAAATATTTTAAATTATTAAATACTATTGTAAAATTACCGAGATCTTAAAGGCACTTTGCAAACATTCTGAATGACTGCCTTTTGTTGATTATTTTTCTGTTTGGTGAAAATAAATACGACCTTCTTATAATCGGAAAAGTACGAGTGTTTTAGGTGAGAATACATTTAAATGGAGTATTGTAATTTGAATTACATTAACAAAAAGAGAAGCCGTTATAAAAAGAAAAAAGATACATTCATGTATATTTACTATCACTGAAATGGCAGAACTGCTTGAAATCGGAGTCTGTACTTCCCAATAGAATATTAGTTTGAGAAAGTGAGTCAGAAAGTCAGGCAGTAAGCATTTCGTCGATTCCGGATGCGTCAAATACTTAAATCACTAGTACCGTAAGTGTAGTGCATATTCTATCTCTGGAAATCGCTGTGGATCTTCCCGATGGATTGTGAAATTCGTCAGAGACCCAAACGTCGGACCGGGGGCGGTGGCTCTGTGCATCAACTGATGTTACTGCAGCGCCTTTGACCGGGAGGTCCTAAGTTCGAGTCCCGAGGCTGTAGGATTTTCGACACTAGCTTTTCAGCTAGGTCGAATTCAGTCTCTGTCTGATCGGTAGTTTTCCGTGGTTTCTCCGCTCAACACCAGGCGAATGCCGGAGCAGTACCCTAACAAATGGGCCACGGATCCGTTCGCGATCCCGATCCATCTGTCCACTACCGCGCGCGATCTTTCCTTCCTCTTCCTCGTCCTATCCTCACGCCTTACACACACCCGTCACTAACATGCACTACACTAACACACATGCTGGGAGACCTGTCGGGAACTTAGAACTTGTCCAGGCTTGGGCGGTGCCCCGCTGGTGGGAGATGCCTGGTTGTGGAAATCCCCGTTAACCGACGGTAGGTCGGCGCCGGATCTGGTCATTCAGCGGGGGAAGACCACCGCTACCTCCCGAGCAAAAGACACGCATTACTCTTACGGGACTAATGATCATAGTAGTTGACGTGCCCGGAATCACTAATCAATCAATCAGTCAATCAATACGTTGGCTTGCGTGGCTCCATCCGCAAGTGGAGCAGCGCCCTTACCCGGGAGAAGCTCTAAGCCACGAGAGGTCTCCCGGGCGCGCCGTCCGTGGCCCGTTTGTTAATGTACTGATCCAGCATTCGCCTAATGTTGTTCGGAGAAACCACCGTTCAGAGCAGGAGACCTCTAGAACTCTCCTCCATACGGCGACTGAATTCAACCTAGCTGACAAGCTAGTGTCGAAAATCTTGCCACTGTCGGGACTCGAACCTACAGCCTCCCGGTCAGAGGCACTGCAGGGACATCAGTTGATGCACTGAGCCACCTCTCGGTGAGAGTTCTTCCCATATGTGTGGTAGTGTGATGAAGTCTATCAGTGTAGCCGGACGTAATAATTATCCTCCAGGCAATAGTTCGATCCACCTGTGTAGCATGCGTCGAAAATTGCCACTGTCAGGACTTGAACCTAGGGACTCCCAGTCAGCTATACCGCTGGGACAACGATGTTGAGCTATCAAAATCGATAAAAATTATTCTGAAATAAATGAAAAATTCTCAGTAAGAGAAGAAATGAGTTGTGTTTGTAAACTAATATCTTGCGCATAAAACTTGATCGTTAATGGACGTTACAATTTACTCATAACGTGCATGCCTAAGAGCTACATAAATTCTGGAAAGCTAAAACATTAAGTTATCGTTAACTCTAAGGAAACATTTACCAGAGTTATTACGATGTTGGATTATAGAAATTCGCTGTACCTTCATTGCACGACAAGGCTGATCGGGAGAATAGCTACCCCCCTATGTCAAGGCTACATTAAGTCACATACGTTTCTAAGCAATTGTTTTTTTCCATTCAAATAGGTTTGTGTGTCTACTGAGATGGAAGGTATGAATTATCTTAAAAGTGAGTGTTCCCTTTAAAATAAATTCTCTTAAAAGTGAGGGAGGTATATAATACAACGTGAGCGCCGGAACGACAGCGGAGGCGCGAACCAGGTCTCGAAAGCGAGGGCCGGAAGGCCCTCGCGAACGTAGCACGTTGGATCCGTCGGGTAGCGACGTGCGGTAGCACGTCGCGGACCACTTGTTGGGAAAAATGCGTTGGTTAAAGAATTGTGTAGGTTATAAAATTAAATTTGTAGCGTGAAAAATACGAATAATCAGTTCACTTAATGAGAGTACGCTGCTACGGAGATTTATACGTACAGGGGGCTTTGGAGCAGGGGGTAGCTATTCTCCCGATCTACCCACGACAATTATGTCTGTTTTTGTTCAAGCTATAAGTTTATAATTTTTGTACATTTTCAAAGTTGATTTTTGAGATTTTTTCATCGTTTGCAAAATTGAACTGTTTCAGAGATGATAGTAATTGAAGTAAAAACAGATATAATAATAAAACAATAAAAGGAATACACATTCCCAAAAATATTTAGCATTCATTACAAAAATAAGATTCCATTTAGTAGTCATGTTTGAGAGAGTTTCTTGCACATTTCTAGCTCATTACGCTTGATTGAGTGGAGTAAATAGTTAGGGAAAGTGTACAGTTCCCTAAACTAAAATGCTCAATATTTATCATCTCAGGTTTTTGCTACGATATGAAAGTATACATTTTGTTCGAGTTGCATGAACTCGTAGTAAATAACAATTGAGGGATGTAACGTCAGTTACCATGGACACAAGGTTGTTAAGAGAGCCTTGATGAAGTTGGTGAGAGAATGGACGTCTGAATGTATGTCGGAAATACTAATGTGAAATTTTGGTTTTTAATTCCAATTAGTAGTGGTTTCAAAATATTGAAAGTTTGACGAAAAGGGGGAAGGTACTTCAGTCCTTGAGGAAGGTACTTTAGCAAATTAATCATTGGTTGTAAAGTAAGGAACAAGATATCCGCGGAAGTGGAGAAGGTAACATTTGGCGATTGATTCTGAATATATGATTTCACGAACAATATATTTGCTTTGTGTTTTAATTTAAAGTGTTTTTATTTAAATTACCTAAAGAGAGAGGCCATCGAACAGCGACGTTTGGTGAGTGACAATGCAGCTGATGTATGGCATTATTGACAGAAAACACGATCGCAGGCGCTCATATGTGCATACGCTGTTGCGGAAACATTGGGTTTTGTAGATTTCTAACAGTTATAAATAGTTATTTTTATGATAAGTACGAGAAGTTATTGTTTTTTGAACGATCGATATCGAATAAAAAACAATATTTCACTCACGAAATATAACCATTTTTTTCGACGATCGTATACAAAAGTTTGTATTATGAACCATGATTTGTTTCATCTCTACTCTTCATGATTTATTCGAAAGGAACCCCCACCTTGGTTAACGTTTGTATAACAGGGGGCCCTGGATTCGCGAAATAAGGTAGTGAGGCATTGTTTTATATGAGTTCCTATTGTATAACTGGTAGATTGTGGTTGTAATTACTGATTTTAAAATGGTTAAAAGCAATGTGACATTCCAAAGAAGTTGTTCGAATCTGCGAACGATGAAGTATTTAATTTATTACTCCAAATTCCTAAAGTATTTACGAAAAATATCGTACCATCAGTTGAGAAATTGGTGTACATCTAAGAGAGTTGCTACGAGTTTCATAATTTATAATGTATTAAAAGATACCTTCTAATTATGTCTTAATAGTTAATTATAAGTTAATAGTTATTGGGAAGTGTTTAATAATAATTAAATTAATGTGTGCTTTATTTAATTTGCTATTAATGATTAATTTAAATTATAATTTGCAATTAATTTGCACTTTATTTTCATACTTTTCTTGTAAGCTACCTACCGTGCGTAAAAGTCTACCTACCACACGTAAAACCCACATTTTTATACTAACGTAGAAAAAGAAAAATTTTGGTACATAACCGAGAAAGTTTCACATTTGTAGTGCACTATTTCATGTGAAATACGTGTGTGCATGTTTTTAAAACAATAACCTGAGTACAATTTTGAGAATAAATTTCTGTGTCTATTGTTAAGAATGAACGACTATATAAAAGAGAAACTAGAATTACACAGGTGCTCAATAGAATATTAATTTCGTACCTTATTCAATATTAAAAAATAGTAAAATCAATTAATATTCTTCGTAACATGACCATCTTTAATTCACGTACAGTAAGTCTACACATAATGTCAAGAAAGGAATGACTGTGAATTACAATAGAATCGGTAACACGACACTAAAAATTAACACGCGATAGAAATTTCGGTGTCGAATCATTCTCTGCGCTACAGGTTGTTGCGATGTGCCCATCAGGCATCTGCCGTGTGACCGGAGGCTGAAGCTACAATGGTAACCCGAGGCTCCGAGCGCATGCTAGAGGCAGCGGTTATTTTATTCCATTTTCGTTTTCACGGTTAATTTTTATGGTTATAACTAGGCGGAGGATTTTAATGAAATGCCATTTTTTTCTTTTTACTTTAAAAAAATGCCGTTTAGTACAGAAATTCATTTTATGTTATGACAAATGGAAATGACCCATTTTTATACGTCATTTTTTGAATTGTTTGATCGATTTCGACCAATAAATAATTTTTTCTTTTTCCGTCATTTTTAGTGCATTTTTTTGCTGATTTCATAGATTTTAATGTCATTTTTAATGGTACTTGCTTCAAATAATATTTACGAGATGCAACAAATGTTTTCCACAGAATTCCTGAATACCTATACCTGGTAGCCTATTCGATTTCTTTGCTCAGATGTTGTGTCAGTCAGTGTGAGTATGTAATCAAAGGTTCCTGTGACGTCTGTCAACGTCATTGGCGGTTCTGCCGATTTCGGGATAACTAAAGACAGAGATTTTCTGGTAAAGAGCAGTCCAAACGAAAAGTTTGAAATCTGAGTTCACTTGAACGAATAGAAGCAGTCTCGATTACATGAGTAATATATATGCAACAGCTTAAGTTGTTATTCTAAACTGATATTGATAACATTTTTACGTCATTTTTCTTTGGTTTAAGGCATTTTTAAAACATTTTAAGAGCATTTTATTGATCATTTTTGGCGATGTTTTAGGTCATCAAAATCCACCCTAGTTATAACCACTCAAATTAACCAGTTCTTGAAGTAACATACTTTAAGCTGTTTTGTAAAACGATCGTATTTAAAATGAATAAGTAAAGCACAACGCAAAATATGCTTTTGTTATTTACCAATGTTACCTATTTAACTGCATTAAAATAATTCCCTCCTCTGTTTCTAATTTCTTTAACGTATATCTATTCCAAAATTAGTTTCGTTCAAATTATTGGATTTTTATCAAAAAAACTGTTATAAACGAGGCAAAAATCCCGCCAAATCAAAGCAAAAAATAACCCCAAAACGAAAAAAAATTCGTTTTTCCCCTGGGATGTGGTCGGTAGGTGGCAAGTGCGCGCTCGGCTCGGCTCCTAATCGACCGGCGCCGCTTGGTCGTTTCGTCAGCGCCTGTTTGGCCTCGGGGGAAACCATTCTCCCTTTCGCGCGAATTGCAAAACGGCCCTCCGCGCCCCTGCGCGTCACGGCCTGCGTCTGCCGTCTCGGCGGCCGGCCTGCCTGCCGGCCCGCGCGCGCACCCAGTGACTACACTCGACTCCGCTTATAGTGAACTCGGGTATAGTGAACACTCGCTTATAGTGAACTTAAGTCACTGGTCCCGTTTCGCTTACATTACAAAGAGGCGTAAGAAAACGGTTATGTGAACTTGAACTCAACCGGAAATACAATGTACTGGTAAGAGTTCCCTCCTGGACAAGAATATATCGCCTCAGTGCCACAAATTCTAATACTAGGCAGCTTGAATTCAGTGTTAGAGGCATTTGAAGGGTGTCAAAACTGCATTGCGATACTTTGACACGGAGGACAATGTAGAATCAATTATGGATAGAATCCGAATTCTGGAGAAGAATATAGAGAAATTACAAATGAAAAAGCACAAGGCAAACAACTGAAAAGAAATTGATTTTTAAGGGCAAATAAAAATATTGAAATTTTCAGTTCGTGCTGTTAATGTGTTTTGCTGTTTCTCGGTGTTAATAAAATTAATATTGATGGAGAAATTCTGTTTAATTTTTGCATCATCGGATATTGTGAACCTCGGATATAGTGAACTAGAAATGTTAGTCCCCAGAAGTTCACTATAACCGGAGTCGACTGTATTTCGTATTTCCGGGCGCGTCAGCTACTTCGGTCATTAGACCCGTTAATGTAGAACATGTTTGAGCAGGGTTTTGATTGAGTGATTAATTGATTAGCGATTCCCCGCGTGTCAACAGCCAAGGTCGTTAGTCCCATAAGTGCAGTGCGTGTGTTTTCCTTGGGAGGTGGCGATGACCTTCCCCGCTGGATGGTGAGATCCGGCTCCGACCTGACCGTCAGCTAGCGGGGTTTTCCTCATCGAGGGATCTCCCATCAACGGAGCCCCGCCCCAACTGGGATAAGCTTTAATCTCCCGACCAGTCTCCCGGCACGTGTTGTTGTGTTTGCATGTAAGTGTGTGTGTAAGGGGGGACGATAGAACAAGGAAGAGGAAGGAAAGATTGCGCGCGCCCGTTTGCTAGAATACTGCTCCGGCATTCGCTTCGTATTGACCAGAGAAACCACGGAAAAGCACCGATCAGTGCAGTCGGCCGCTAAATTCTCCTGGCAGCGGGTGAACACTAGCTATGTAGCTTTTGTCGAAAAGTCTGCCACCGTCGGGACTGAATCCTCGAGAACCTGTCAGTCAGGAGCACTACAGTGACATCAGTTGATGCCCTGAGCCACCTCTCCCGGTACATTACTCATTAGTCTCGCTAGTGTAGAACATGTTAAAGTCCGGGTGTTGATGGTTTTCCTTCATCACCAGAACGTGAGGTTGGCGCTGACTTTTCGCTCATCCAGGAATCTCCTCAGCCGAGGGACCGCCTCTGCCGGGATAAGCTCTAATCTTCCGAATGGTCTCCAGATATGAGTGGGAGTGTATTGCATGTGAGTGTAAGAGTGTAAGCTGCATTGCATTTCGTTGTGAATGATACTAATATAAAAGAGGTAGTATTTTCTTTTGACGAAGACCAAGCTGTCGCTACATCTGAAGTAAAAACGCCCTTAGTATCTTTAAATCTTGCAGAAAATCTGGCTATTATCGCTACTAATTTCAGTAAAATCACTGATATTTTAACAAAGCTGGAAGAGAGCGATATGTCTCTTGGTGATGCAGTAACTGCAATTCAAAATCTTCAAACTGATTTTAGCCAAGTCTCAGGCAACATCGTTAAAGAAGTGACGACAAACTTTGAAAAAATACTGCATCGTAATTCGGGCCACGATGGTAAAAGTGAGTTCCATATTGGAAGGCAAAATTGAGACATCTAATTTTGTACCCATGGAACTGTCTTCTATGAAGTATGCACCTATGTGTTCACGTGAGTTTGAAAGGTCGTTTCAACATCAAAATTCAAAAAATGTTTTGAGTGGCAGGAGATAACATTTTTCTTCAGCAGTATTTGATAATACACTGCCATTTTAGTATGTGATACTTTTCATTGTGTTTGTTTGGCACTTTCGTCTTGACTTTAGCAGATACATAAGCTTCTTACTATTAAAATAACTTTGCTTGAACGAGTTGTCATCTACATGAGAGTAACATAATAATTAATTTGAACAGTTAATTATTTACGGTGATTGACGTGTATATCTCATTTGGTTCCATCCCTTTGTAGTAATTTGTTACCGTAATAAAATATAAAATTAGCAAAAAATATCAACAGTTATTAGTTTTTACTTATAAATAAGTCCCTTTTCTGAGTTTAAATGCCTATTTAGTGCCTATTTTTGAGAAGTTTTAGCGGCTATTTGACTGGCTATTTTCAATTTTATAGTGCCTATCAATTCGCTCTCTAGTCATCTCCAATCGACAAATCGTACATGTTGAGGATAGTTCACACGTTCTCGCTTAGGACGCTACGATCGAGGTGGTTGAGTCTTGGACAACGAAGGCGGATAATGGCGAGTCAATTGGAAGCACGGTGTAAGCTAAAGAACCTTCGTCCCGTTGTTTAACACCTCTAAAACTCTTCTATACTTTTGCGACTCTAATGCAAACCCACTTGTTTGGAACGTAAAGCATTGTTCCCCGTGAGACGTCGTCGTTTAATAAAGTTCACTTTAGCGGAACGCAGAGATAAACGAGGAACTAGACTCACATTGGTTTCCCATAAACTGTAAAGCAAACCCTGCAAGTTGATTCCCCCTATATTCTCCCCTTGCGTCACCGCCACTGTCAATGTCCCCGTTTTCATCTCTGTTGGCTTCTACGAAACCCCAACTCTGTATCTGTTCTCCCCTTCGCCTCGGCTCCGTCTCTCGCCGTCGTTCCTCCATAGTGTCTGTTTCCACCCACCTCTCCCAACTTTCCCCCCCGTTTCTCTCCTCCCACTCCCGACTCTGTCAGATCCGCCCCCCCCTCTCCATGGCCTTTGGATTCACCTCTGTCTCCACCTCAGTCTCTCCCTCCGTCACTCCCTTTCTTCTCTGCCGTTGCGACTTCCTTACCCACCCTCCTGTCCTCCACAGACTTGGTCTTAACCTCAGCCTCTGAAACCGCGGCTACCCCGTCTTTCAATTTCGCAAACGTCTGCATTTTCAGCTGGCACCGTGCAGCATACATGCGTCTAGGATACAGTAGTTCTAGCGAACTGGAAAGAGATAGGGGACTTCATGGTGTACACTGGAGAAGGCCCAAAACCACTTTTTCCCTTAGGTGTATGGAGTTTGCAGGTTGAATTTTTCGAAAAGTTTTGAAAAAAGTTCTGCAACAATTCAAAAATTATCACCAAAAATTAAATTCAAAAGCAAAAACCGAGCTGCGGGCAAAAATCGGAAAAATTGATTTTTTAATTTTAGGACTTGCACTTTAGGAAAATTAGATATTAAAATGACAGTCAAAAACTTCTAAAGTTTTCAAAAAATTCAGAAAAAAAACATCAAAAAATAACCCATTATTGAAAAAATTGGCTTTTATTTTCCAAAGATACAGAGCAAAATATCCTAACAAAGAAGTGTCACGCTTATCAAAGCCACGACACAAGTTCTCAATAGCAAACGAGTTCTGACAAAAGTCTAATGAGCATTTGCCATACGAACTAAAACAGAGGAGATTACACAATACGGGTTAGTTTTTGTTGCACATTAAAATTTATAAAAAGTTTAAACACGTTTACCACACTTTTGTCAGAAGTTTTGGTTAGCGAGCGAAGACTTCTCAAAGAAGTTTGGATACACTTTTACGTCCGACGCCAAAAACCGGGAATTATGTTTTCGAGTTCATCTTTTTGACTTGAACTTCCCTACACTGTTCACGTTGATGATGAGGTTCCGCAATTAACATTCAACAAACATGGATCAGATTGATTGATTGATATTCCGAGCCGTCAATTGCTAAGGGCATTAGTCCCATAAGTGTAGTGTTGTTTTTTCCTCGGGAGGTGGCAGTGGTCTTCCCCCGCTGGATGGCGAGATCAGTCACGATCTACCGTCGGCTAGCAAGGTTTCCCCAACCAGGTTTCTCCCACCAGCGGGGCGCCACCCCAGACGGGACAAGCTCTAAGCTCCCGACCGGTCTCCTGGCATGTGTGTTAGAGTAGTGCATGTAAGCATAAGCGTGTGTAACTAAGGGGTGAGGATAGAACGAGGAAGAGGAAGGAAAGATCCTTTGTCCGTTTGTTAGGGTACTGCTCCGGCATTCGCCTGATGCTGGCCGGAGAAACCACGGAAAACTACCAATTAGAGCAGCCAGCCGCTAGAAATCTCCTCCAGACAGCGACTGAAGTCGACCTATCTGAAAAGCTAGTGTCGAAAATCCTGTCACTGTCAGGAGTCGAACCTAGGACCTCCCGGTGAGAGGAACTGAAATGACATCAGCTGAACCCTCTAAGCTATCTTTCCCAGTAACATAGGTCAGAGAAATGCAGAATATCCAAACGAAGCAACTACAAAAATACTTTGAGAAATAAAACTCACTATGTAAATCAAATAATTTATGTGAATTTTGTACATCTCACCAGAGTATACCCTCTTATTTAATCCGCATGTAAGCAACAAAACTCGGGAAGGCCTAGGCTAGAAACCCTCAGGTAGTTGTTGGCCAGAAGCACAGAAATAGCCCTAAAGGTTAGCTGCACGTACGCTACTCTCATGGCGCCCTTCAGTTTTGCCTGACGCCTTCGCCGCCAATTTCTTGGGCTCCCTTCGCCCGTAGTTTTCCTCCCCCAGAGGTTGCGGAAGCTTATTGCGTGAGGGTTGCTAAATTTAAAACGCTAGCCACGTGTTGGGAGTGTAAAATGGCGTTGGGCAAAATCAAAATACTTTCTTGTATGTAGATTTTAGCGAATGCACCACATTATAAATCACAAAATAAATTATAATTTGTTAAATGTTAAACTACAAAAAATAAACGTGAGGTTGCGATTGCAATTTTTTTATCTCCTACGCACGAAAAAAGACAGCTTCAGGGAGTAGAACAGGTAACGACAACAATTGCTTAATTATAAGAAAGTTAACTTGTGGATATAATTATACTTCCTTTCGCCGAAGATATAAATTATTTCTTGTTTATATGTGAAAATATACCCGATATCACCGTTCGAGGTTCGAGTCCCGACGGCAGGATTTTCGACACTAGCTACATAGCAGCTCGAATCCAGTCGCTGACTGGAGGAGAGTTCTAGCGGCCGGCTGATGTGATCGGTAGTTTTCTGTGGTTTCTCCGATCAATAGCAGGCGAATGCCGGAGCAGTACCCTAAGAAACGGGCCACGAACCGCGCGAGATCTTTCCTTGCTCTTCCTTGTCCTATCCTCTCCCCTTACACACACACACACACACACAACACACACACACACTTACACTAACATGCACTACACTACCACACTAGCCGGGAAAATATTCAGGAGCTTAGAGTTTGTCCCTGCTAGGGCGGTGCCCCGCCGGGGGAGATACCTGGTTAGAGCAAACTCCTCTATGCGTTGTGTGGGTTTTCGCCGAATTGTGCCATCGAGGAGGGAAAGATTACCGCCACCTCCCGAGGAAAAACATCCACTACGCGGAACTAATGACCTTAGCAGTTGACGGACTCGGAAACACTAATCAATCAATAAATCCATCATCACTTTCACCCCCTCCACCTCCACCACCCTCATTGCCAAAATCCCTTCACCCTCATCTCCACCGCCAACACCGCGTGTTGCCTCTTGCTACACGCGCCGACGCGGCGCGGCGCCGAACCAAAAAAACACAACCCCTACCCCCCCTCCTCGCGTGCCCCGAGACACACACCTTGCACTCGAAAGGCATTTGTGTGCTGCAACCTCTTTAGGAGCCTGCTCCTATATACCTGCGCCCCTATTGATTCCTCGCCACTGTCTCCGGCCGGAGGATGGAGACGTGAAAAGGCTTGCAAACTGAGGGATTGTGCATCGTCCACTTGCCGTAGAGAATAATGGATATTTACTTGGCCTTTGAAACGTTATTTATTATGCGTGATGTTTTTTCTTCGGATAACAATGAGATGAGATGTTTTATCTGAACAACAATGAGATGTGCGACCATTGAGAATGGGGATTCTTCGTGTAAAAGAGAGGGACAGAAATATTGCAAGATGGAGTTACTCATGAAGCTGGATTTCGTATCAGGTTGAGTGCTGTAATTGATTTCTTGTGACTGTATGATCTGATGGAGTCGTGAAAATCTTTTGTAAGTGGGGGATTGTGCTTCGAACACTTGTCGCCGGAACTATAACTCTCAGGTAGCATTTGAAACGTTATTTAAAATGGATGCACTTTTATCTAAACAACAACCACAATGCACAGAACCTACCACATTTTTGAAGTAGATTGCTCGTCTAAAAAGGCAAAACAATTTTTTTCTTCTCTCTGAAGATTATTTTAAACAAAAAAGAAATATGAAGTAGAAGTTTTTTTTTTTTTTTCCTTAATAAGAATGCCTCAACAATATGATTTCAAATGATCGGTCGTAAAATCAGTGTGTGAAGTTCTTTTGTGTCACGCACGTCAGTATTATGGTCTATTAGCGCTGATACGAAGATGATTAGTCGGTGCAAGGAAGAAGAGATGTACGAAATTTTGACCCGAAAATAGACAGGTCTGTATGGATAGATATCTGGATGGATGGATGAATGGATGTGTTACGCATAACTCAGATTAGAAGCTTTTGAGATAAAACATGGTAAATATGGTAAGCATAAGATCTAGATCGTTCCAGATATCATTAAGGTATTTTAACTTAGACGGAAACTTAACAGGATGCCCCTTTGACCTTTTCAAAATTGTTTGAAAAATGAAATTTTTTGCTCATATAGAAGAAAGTGCGTTGGTAAGTATGGTATAGTTCCGTATTTAATTAAAACCTCAGATATTAAAAAAAAAATTACAATATTTGTGTTTTAAACATTGAGTTTTCGTGCAGCAAGAATTTTCAGCTTTCCACTCAACCAAAGTTTCATGATTTTTGCTTTAAATGAAAGGTAGGTGTAAAAAACTGTAGATGTTTTATCGTTTACTATTATTAATCGGTTTAATAGAATAAACAATAAATTTTAATTAAATTATAAAATTAACACAATGAACGCGTATCTGTCCCCATTTGTTTATTATTTAATTATGTGAGCTTTAATCGATATATTCAAAGAATTCGACATTTCTTCGAAAAAGTGAGAGTATAGTTGTTATTAGAGAAGCTAATATACCAACTTTCTTACTAAAGTTCGAAAGGTGTTTTCAAATACAAAGATATGTTATTGTAGTACATAAACGCACTGTCCAACAATCGTCGGACACATGTTCTTTCACAAAACATCTAGTTGTTTATTATGCGGTGCATTATGTTTTAAAGTTAAGTGAAAAGACGGTTTCTTTGACATATTACCCTAAAGCAAACATGTATAGATCTTGATGAATATTGTAAATTCCCTTTACAATTTCAGAAAGGTGTTGAACCCTGCGTTTACAGTGAGTAGTTTTTGAATTGTTCCCGAGTGTATAAACCTCCTTTACTTCATTTGTCTTCGAGACTTAATACCAAACGGAATACATTTTTTTTATTTTTCCATATAGTGAATATATAGAAATTTTCTAACTTTTCTACGGACACATCTCACACATATCGAATTTTCCGCGTGCATTCTGCGCGAGTTGTTAAGATATGTCCCCACTTTCCAAGCCATTTTCCAACCACATTGATTCTTGTGTCTTGGATATTTTCTGCCTAAATTCATTCAATTGTAGGTCATTAAATGTTAACATGCACTTTTTTATACATCTGAATAACTTGATTAATAACACCAAATGAAGGAAAAGTTTCGATATGCCGCGCATTCCCATCAGTTTTAATTACTCGTATATCTGCATATTTGTCATTTCTGCCTTTCAGTGGAGTTCATGACATCCAATTTTTTCTCTTACCGATTAGGAATGGATATCCGAATGCGTTACCTCCTTTCTTCGAGGTCAGATGAATCGAAACCAGTGAACTCAGTTAGCGAAGATCGGTTAAAGTGAGTTTTAGGTGGTGGTTGGGTTTAAAGGCAATATTAGTGTGCCTGGGGAAGGGATTTCGAGCAGGATAACAGATTTAAAGAGATAAAAGGGAGTTATTAGGGAATAGTGATTTTACTCTTTTTTATTTTTGCAATATATATTTTTCTAAGTTGGAATGTTGTTGCCCTGGAAGATTGTGGGAGAAACGAGAAAAACATATGTCAAGTGATTAGTGTACCAGATTTTGATTTTTATATTGGATGTGTTTGCATTTGATTGTTGCTTATAAACCATAGATTGAGTGATTGAGTTTCCTGCCGCGTCATCGGCTATGGTCATTAGTCCCGTAAGTGTAGTGCATGTTTTATCTAAGAATGTGGCGATAATTCCCCCCGCTGAATAGCGAGAGGCGGTACCGACCTAAATGTTGACTAGTGGGGTTTTCCCCGACCAGACATCTACCACCAGCGGGGCACCGCTCCAGCCGGGACAAACTCTAAACGCCTATCTGGTCTCCCGACAAGTACGTAGTGTAGGGCATATAAGTGTGTGTGTAAGTAAGGGGTGAGGATAGGACAAGGAAGAGGAAGAGGAAGGAGAAAGATCGCGTGCGGTCCATGGCTATGTGTTATGGTATATCTCCGGCATTCACCTGATGTTGATCGGAGGAACAACGGAAAACTTCCGATCAGAGCAGCTGGCCGCTAGAATTCTCCTCCAGACAGCAGCTGATCTCGACCCAGAGTGTCTGGAAAATCCTGTCACCGTCAGGTTTCAAACCCTTCTTCAAATTTTTCGAGTTCCGAATCTCTATAGACACCTTGATTTATTATATTTAAAATATAGTATTATGACTTCGCTTGTGAGAATTTATTCCACGAGTCAAGTATAGTTTGAAGAAGTATTTTATTGATCTACATTGAGTTTTATAAAATTCAAGTCCCGGAATTAATTCATAGGACACCTGGAGAAATGTCATGCTAATTCATGGAAGCAACATGTTTGTTTTGATGATATTCCAGACGATCTGCAAGAAATTAATACCAAGAAACCGGCCACGAACATAGGCCTCGGCAAATCTGTCCGCTGCATAGCCTGGCAGCTCCGTTACGAAAGGAAATGGTAAGAATTGAAGGCACTGTACATGGGGAATAATTTTCCAATGAGAATGAAAAATAACTAATGAAGATAATTTAAAAAGTTACATTAGATTTTAATTAAACATTTGGTGCACACTTTGGCGCGCCACTGCGCTTTTAAGCGACCATTGAATTCCTCAACAACGAAACTCAACAATGAGGAAAGCTAAAGCGCAAACATTTGTCTTGACATTCGGAAACGTTTCGCCGCTAGCTCCGTCCACCACGTATTGATTCCATCGGCCGCGTCGTATCGGCCGGACTTCGCTGCGTCTCGCAATTTTCGTCGCCCTGCCCCACCCCCTGGGGGGGGAGGGCGGGGGCGGCAACCGGACACGCGGGGCCGCGCGGGCGCCCGGGTTCGCGGACTGGGGGCCGGGAACCCCCCCCCCGAAGGCTGTCTCGCGGCCCCTCTCCCCGGCCTGCGTATCAACCCCTGCCCTCTCCTCCCCCGCCGGCGCCGCGCCCCCGCGGAGATACGGCCCGCCGTCCCACCCCCGCCCGCACCCTCGCCGCCGCCGCCGGCCTGCACACGAGGGTTTTTTGGGCCGGCAGATTCGGCTTGGCCCGGCCTCCGCGGCGACGCCCTAAACCAGCGGCAAGGCAGCCGGCTGCGGAGGCGATATAGCGAGACGCGCGCGGGGGAGAGGGGCGGCGACGGCTACCAAGACGACGACGACGGCGGCGGTGGCGAGGGGGGCGGGCGGCTGCGTGCAGTGCGTGCGAGTTGCGTGGCGGCGACGCAGCTCTCGGCGGCCGGGTGACTTCGGCCCCTTCGTCCTACGGCGTCCGCTCCTGCCTCTTCTTCTTCTTCCTCCTCCTCCTTCACCTCCTCCTCCTCGGCGTCTTTCCCTTCCTCCCGTGCGGCGCGCGCCGTCGCCTCCGCGGGCCGCCGCTGGGCGAGCGAGCGACCGGGCGGGAGGGCGAGCCGAGCGGCGGGAGGGCGGGGCGGGAGAGGGGGGGGGGCGCGCGGCGCGGTTTCGGCGGCGGGGCGGCGAGGGCTCCGCCAGCCAGCCAGTCAGTCGCACGCGCGGGTGCAGACGTCGCGGACCGACCCTCCACCGCAGAGCTCCTGCGACCTCGCGCGCACGCACACACACACACACATTCACTCACTCGCTCAGCCCTTGCCGCGCCCTCCATGCTGCAGAGCGCGCTTTCGGAGACGCAACACCCACGGAGCGCACGCCACAGCCGACGCTGAGTGCGACACGGGACAGCGCTGACGACCCGCAACACGACGAGGAGGACGACGACGGCGGCTGTGCAGTGCACGCCGACGACACCCAGCAGGTAAGCACCCGCTTTTTTTTTTTTTTCTTCAAAAAAAATTACGAAAAAATCGTATTTTTCGGTCGTGTTCTTTCGATTTCGGATTGTTGGTGACGTGATGACGAGGTAAGCGACGATACCTGCTGGTAAGCACCGCACCCACGATATTTTTCTCACTCAAAAAAAGGGGAAAAGTTGGACTTTTTAAATAGTGCTATTTCGATTTCGAATCGTTAGTGACGTGGTGAAGAGGTGAGTGACTGGTTCGTTTGCGCTTGTAGTGTATCCCCATTGTCGAAAGTTGCGTAGGAGTTTGTACGCAGTTGCGCATTTACCCTGCTCGTGTCCGACCGAATGATAGACCAGTGCCACAGGACATGTGCAACTGCGTTTCTATCACGCACGTAACTCCCCATTAATAAATTGGGGAGCGTTTAAAATGAGAATGACGTCGTACGTCGTCGAAAGTACGAAACGCCATGAGAAGCCAAGCACGCCGTACGAAATGAGCGGAAAGCCCGACGTATTGAAACGAAATGAAATGCGATAAACGAAATGTGACTGCACCTGTGGCAGTGTGTGGGTTGACTGCGCTTGTGGAAGTTCTTCGCGTGTGTATATGCTGATGGATTGAGAAGTGTGCAAAACATCTGCGGCGCCGAGTTTTACGCACGACTACTCCAACTTTTCGATTTATTGAAGAAAAAACAATATAAAAATTTTGATTTTATTATTCGTGTTATGTCGATTTCGGATTATTAGTGTCGGGAAGAATAGGCGAGTGACATATTCAGTTGCGCTAGCAGTGAACTCCGAAGTATTTGTCGAAAGTTGCGTCGTCTGGTCGGACTTGAGGAGGAGGAGGAGGAGCTGGCGTCCTGGTTGCACTCGCCTTTCACCTTATGGTTCCGTCACCCAACGTGATTACATTTTCCCGAAGTTTCTCGTTAACACGTTAACTTGTCGGGACGAATTTTCCTTGTTCGTGTCCATTGGCAGGCTACTTTATGCATCTGCTTGCTTGCAAAAGTGAATATGAATTTCTCCTGGCGCCCATCGTAGTGTTTCGTCACCAAGCAAAATTAAATTATTTTTCCCGAGTTTCGCATAATCTGATTAATTTGTAATGATTAATTTTCCTTGATCAATTCTGCCCTATACATGTACTACAATTTGAATACAAATAAAGTCATTTTCTATCTAATTTTTTCTGATTTCAATTTTTGTTAATGCGAATCATATACTTATTCGTAAGCATCGACATATTTATACCATTTGCTCTTTTCTTAGCTAGTTTTCGACATAATGAACTAACGTATGGGTAATGATATTAATAGGGGTAATATTAAAAAGGGTAATAATATTAATGTTTGTAATATTAAAATTCACAGATGTATTTCATGTACTCAAATTCAATTTGACCAAATTCGATTTTATCTTTCGTAAGGAAAAACACGGCAACAATGCTTTTATCGTGTATTCGACTTTTCCGTGACGCGCAAACTTCTGATTGTGAAATACGCTGCTGTTCTCATGAGAGATTTAAACTCCTTTTCTCATGTGTGCGCCCTTGTAACTGAAACTTCAAGCTTGCATCACATCTGCACAGTTATTAGAACTCAGTACTATTTACAATCTTAAGTTTCTATTTTAGATTCAAACCTACAGCGTGAATTTGAGTATTAAACTTCTTTTTAGTGTGGTTATCTGATTATGTGGACATCGTTCCAACTTAACTACGTATGTACCACAGCCCACCAGTAAGCAATACGTTATTTGCTTTTTTCTTTGCTCAACTATTTACACTTTTAAATTTTTTATTTTAAATTCAAACCCAAGTATCAAACTTCTTTTAGTGTGGTTATCTGGAAATGTGGACATCGTTCCAATTTAATCCTGTGTGTACCACAACGCACCAGCAAGCAGTACGTTATCTGTTACTTTCTTTGCTTGATCATTTCTTGTGTAGTTGTTTCTTTCTTGTACGTGTTGTTCTGCGAGAGTTTCAACTTGGACTGAGGGAAAACGTAACGTGCGATTCACGAATCGTACTTCGCACGCACGAAAGCCGCCAGCTGCGAGCTCAGCGCCCGTCCTCGCGTCCTCGCCCGCCCTTTTCGCGTGGGTGAGTGCTGCTCCCACGCGTCGCACGAGCAGACCAGAGCGGAGCGGAGCGTCGCGACGCGCCCTTCCGTTGCCCTTTGGCGTGCGCGACGCGTGTTTGCGTTTTTTCGCCACGCGGTGCTGCGGCCGGCGGCGGCGGCGGCGGCGGCGGCGAGGAAAATGTCGATAACCGCAAAGGGTTCCGGGAAGTCGGGATCCACACATTCGGGGGCGTGCGTGCGCGAACGGTTCGCGTGAGCCTAGAGTTCGCCCGCTTGCTCGCTCGCCCGCCCGCTAGCTCGCTCACGAGCTGTGCAGTACCTCGCGACCCGCCCCGCCCCGCCCCCCCTCTTCCCCTCACTTCTCGGCGGTGCGGAGTGGGCCTCCCCGTGTCGTGTCGAGTGTCGTGAAAAATTTCATTCGCCCCCCCCTCCTCCCCCATCACCCCCCCATCGCTGCCCCCGCCGTCGCGAGCGGTGTTGCGCCACGAAGCAGCGCAGAACGACTCAGTCGGACGCGGTAAATAATTGACGCGAGACGTCCTGAATTAAATCGTGCTCTGGAAACACTCTATCGACTGCTCGCGACGCTCGCTTCTAGCCGCCTGGTTCTTGGTAAGTAATTTTAATGGCCCCGCGGGGCCGATGCGGGTGGCGCGGGGCGGAAGGGATGAACGGGGAGGAAGGGGGACGGTGCCCCCCACCCCCACCCCCGCCGTGTTGCGTTCGAAAGACCCGCCCCTTCGTGCGAAGCGTATCCGAAATGAGAAAATGGTGCTTGGCGAGATGACGCAAAGATGGCAGCACGTCCGCGGCGCGGCCCGTGCGGGAGGGGTAGCTTGCAAGGTTGATGACCAGTCGGCTCGGCAGTCGAGCGGGGAGCGGCGACAGGGCAGGAGGGTGCGGAGTGCAGGTGACGGCGAGCCGAGGTAAGGGCGGAAGTTACCCCTGCGGGGGCAGCCCTTCCGCGTTTCCTATTCCGGTGCGCGATTCCTCGCGGGGGGTGGGGGATCGGATTGACGTCCGGAGGATTTTCCGCGAATCGATCGTGCGGGGTCGTGAGTGTCTTCGTGTGTGATCAACGTCATTGGCGGGCGGGCCGTTTGCGAGCTACGTCCCCGGGACGATGGCACACCCACTACCGCCCACAACACGTCATTGTGATCCAAAGCATTTTTTAAATTTTTTTTTTATTTTTCCTGATTTTTTTCTCTCCTTTATTTCTTTTCGCTTTGGTGACAACGCGTGTGTAACCATCGTCGTCCGCTGTCCACTTTCGTCCTCTCCCTCCACGGGCGGAGGGGGTGGGGCATTTTTTCGCGAGTGGGCGTGTTCCGGCGGGCAGGGGTGGCGGCGTACCTCGTGACCGCTTTCGCGAACGCTGATTAGTCGCGAAATTTTTCGCGCGCCAGCTGGCGCGGACCGAGCAGACGCTTCGGCGAATCCGCGCCTGTCGTGAGCGCGAACACACGTCCTGGGTCGGGCGTCGGCGGGTCAGTTCCGCCCGCGATGGGCCCGTTTCCGACCCGACCGCCATTTCAAAAGCGCTCGCACTCGGGATTCACGCTCCGATGCCTAAAGCTGGCGATTAAACAGGGACCATTCCCTGTGTTTTTTTTTTTTTTTTATGTTTTCTCTCTCCTCGGGAAGATTTAATTTACGTGGTTTATTGTACCCCTTAATTATTTTCTGTTCTTACGTTGCATCTTTACCATCTACCCTGCGCTGTTGCATGAATGCGATGCTGCATGTCATTATTGGAGACGACAGAACAATCGGCGAAGGAATTCATATTTTTGGAGATGAGCGCTGTGTGGAAATAATGGATGATATAAAGACGATCATGTTCTACTACTAACTGGCCGCTAGGACCGTGCCCAACGTTGTCTAGATAGCTATTGATTTTTTCGCATTGTATAAGAGGAAGGACCCTTATATCCTGGCTATCGACATTTTTCGCTGCGCTGTAAGATGCGCAATTCCACAGAACTTAAAAAAAATAGATATTTTCCATTCCGTTTTCTCATTTTAAAATAACTTATTTTAATAATACATTATTTCCTTTGTAAATAAAAATTGAGCATTTTATTTGGAGCGCCTGAACGAAAAGCACGTTAGCATATGGAGTACATTGTTGCATTTTTAATCAGTTTTGTCTGAAGTATGGCGAATACAAGTGGTAGCAATATCGTTACACCATATACCATAGACTCCGGCATCGTGCTCGCTAATTATTATATACGGAGAAAGAAAAATGTGTTGGCTTCGATTAAAATTATCTTAGCGTGTACCTTATGTGGAAATGTAGCTTCCATTATTGCCGACCGGCTTATAATAAAATTTGCGCCTTTTTAAGCCTTTGAACCTTTACAGTAATATGCGATGAAGTAATTTCTACGCGCGTTCAGTTTTGTGTAGTTAGAATATCATTTTCTATTGAAAAAAAAAAGCAACAATAAAAACAAACAAACCAAATATATTTCTACGACCGCTGCTTTTATTTCCCCTCCATTACGTTGCGTTTCGGTAAGGTAGGCATTCTTGATTCGTGGTTGAATGCTACATCTCCCCACACGGTGTAGCTGCCCCATCCGCAGTCAACCATGTGCTCCATCTCTCCACTTAGCCCACTTCCTGATTACCTCACAGCCTGCAGGCTGCATCTGTCCCTTGCCTCTACCCAGCCCTCCGAGATGACTCACTAGATGATTATTATATTATATTCTTTCCCTTGGATTGCATAAAGACGTGTTGATTCAAACATTGCAAGAGCCATTCTTGAAAATTTTGTTCAGTATAAATAAATATATTATTTAGTGCAATTATGTTATTTTCATTTTTAAAAAATTCTTATATTAGAAAGAATATATTTGATTTGATTTTTGATTCTAAGAGTATGAATTGCACTTCTATTGTTGGTTTCAATAAAGGTCTTGATTAAAATATCCCACATTTACTGTTTTTACTTTGTAAATAAGCTTCTTGATCTTTTTATTTTATTTGCAAAAATTTGTGTATTAGAATGGATATATTATGTACAATATTTAATTTCTTCTATCTGTGTATACTGCAACTAAGTTGCCTATGTTTTTTCTAGGGCTGTGGAATGCACGAGGGTGCACATTTGCTGCCCACAGAACTGAGACCTGCCTTATGAGGGTGGGATTTATGAACTTTGGGGGAGAGCGAGGCTTTTTTGAAAAGTATGTTTCTCTTTTTTGTCATTTTTAATTACTTAGATGTTACTCATTCCTTTCCATTGCAAATTGTTAATAATTACTTTCAAGTTAAATTTTAATTTTAAATATATTGTACTCTTCAGTATTAAAATTTTATAAGAAGGAAAAGAAGAAAACACCTATGAGTTCACTAAACAAAAATTGATTAAAAATTCATTGAAATATGTTCTTACTGCTGATGTAAATTGATGAAACTATTTCAATTCTACAGTTAAATCTCCATTAAATCTGATTTACTTACTTAAAATTGTTATAACACAGTTCTTTTTGCTTCCTCTACATATTTTTTTGTGACAAGGAAAACATATTATACAATGAAATCATGTAAAGCTTCTGAATGAAAAAAAATCTTGAATAGTGAAATAAAATTGTATAATGTGATGTAATGTAAGTGCAGTCATTGCAACGTTTCCTGCTTCATGAGTAACAAGAAATGCTGATCAAAAGAGAATTAAGTTTTTCTGTGTTCTTTTTGAATTAGAAAAATGTGATTGATAAGTAATAAGGAATTGAAGAAAACTTCACCCACAGCATTTCAGAAAGTAAGAATAATTCAAAATGTAAGCAGTCAGGCAAACTTTGTAATAATAATATATTTGCTTCTCCTCATCCTTCATTCAAGCTAATATTTTTGATTTTGGCAAAAATATCACATACTATTATTGACACCTGAACATCTAAGATTCAATAATTTTGACATAATTCTGAACAATATTGAAATAGCCAATTATGACACAGGATAAAATGAATTTGAATTTTGAATGTTTGTATTTTTGAATATTTTTCTTGTTTCAATTTTATCCAATTCAAATAATTGTCCTAATAAACATTAATTCATTGTGGATCAATATTTAGATAACTGATCACAAGTGAAAATGATGTACTAAGTGAGTATTTTGTGCTTCTGCCAGAAACTTCTCGCTGGCCGGAGACGTGGCCTCCCCGTGGGAAACGCGCCGGGAGGAGCTGGCGGTAGGAGAGGGAGGTCTAGGCGAAGCGCCTGGGCTTGGGGCTGGTATGGGCAGCAGTGGTGGAGGCACCTCGAGCAGCAACATGCAGCAATACTGCTTGCGGTGGAACAACCACCGAACCAACTTATTGACTGTCTTTGATGATCTCCTACGCAGCGAGGCATTCACTGATGTGACCCTTGCCTGTGAAGGTGGGCAGTCTGTCAAGTGCCATAAAATGGTATTGGCAGCATGCTCATCATACTTCCAGGCACTGTTTACAGAGTTGCCTTGTCAACATCCAGTTGTTGTACTCAAAGATGTAAAATATGGCGAGATGAAAGCCATTTTAGAGTATATGTACAGAGGAGAAGTCAATGTAGCTCATGATCATCTTGCTGCTCTTCTTAAGGTAGGTCACAGTCTTCATTTTTGTATAGCTAAACAATGCACACAATAGATTATGTTACACTTAACTGTAACTGTGATGTAGTTAATTGAAAGATATGAGATAACAATGAATATTACTCCTTAGGTTGCTGATGCCCTGAAGGTCAAAGGGCTAGTGGAAGAGAATGGACCACTCACCAGCACCCCAAACAGCAAGGTTGCATCCCGCCGTGAGGAGGAGGTGCCATCCCCTCCACCCAGCATCACTACCTCCACCTCCAACGCCTCCCCAATGCCCCATAGCAGCAGTGGCGGAGCTCTGTCACCTCCATCATCTCATAGCCATTACTACAAACGAGGGCTGTCCGCTAACATCCCACCCCATGGTTGGCCCCTGGCTGCCGGACTCCCTCCTGGTCTCAGTGCCCCACCATCTGTTGCCAACGCCTCTGTCCCAGCTCCCCCTCCTCCAGGGTCCGGACATACTGGACATCCCCATATGAGTACAGCAGCAGCTGTTGCAGCTGCTGCGGTTCTCAACTGCTATGAGCATGAACTCCACCCTCTCAAGAGAAAGAAATTGCAGAGTCTGTTGATGGGAGGCCGTGCCGGCGGATCAGACACTCCCATCTTGCGTACAGTCCTTGGCCAAGGTCAAGCTGACTCCAGTCAGCCCATTTCTCTTGTTTGCCAGCCAGATAGCCATGAACGCATCCACTCCAATGGCTCTGCCCATGACACTGACAAAGTAAGTGGACTTACTTCTACTAACCGAGTTGTTACTTCATCTAACAACCCTCTGTTAGCCATGATTTCTAATTCAGATATTGTTCATGGTATGACAGATTGTAATTCAAAATAAATATTCTACCTGATTAAAATCTCTCAATTGAAAACTTATAGGGGGTTTGCACCAAGAAATTTATGTTCTTACTGTTTAAGCTAATGATCACTTATTAATGAATGATTGAAATTCTCATTTCATAAAATTGTTGAGAGGGTTAGTAATTGTTAACAGACAGAGATAACATTGAATATTGGAGTATTGGTTTCACTTAAATGTAATACTCTTTATCATACACTTAAAATAATTATTTTCACTTTGAAATTTACTTAAGCATTTTTAAGGAAGTTGTTACTTGTAACATTAAATTTTGTTAATTTTTATTAAGTAAATTGGAAATCTAGATGATTCATTGGACATAAAAATTCTATTTAAAGTAAGTTAATTCCCAAATTAATAAATATCACAGTGTCTTAAAACTGAAAACATTTTTCGTGTCCTACAAAATAATGTCTGTAGAAATTCAATACTCATTCATCTTTCTGCTAAGAAAAAAGCATGAAGATATTTTTAGGCTCTTCAAAATATTATTCTATTAAATCATTGTTGCAAAACTCATAAAGAATTAATGTATTGAAACAATGACTGTTAAAACGAATTTATGTAATTGTTGTAATTTTTCCATTATATTACTAGCTCTAGGTTTGAAACTATCTAGTATTTTTAAAAAGTTATATTAAATGTTTCCAGACACAATATTTTAAGTTTACATTCTACTTAATACAGGTTACAGTGAATTTATTTCCATTTATGTGTGAACTTATTTACTATCACTACATCAGGATTCTTACAAGTTTTGAGTGCATTTTAATTCTCTCTTCAGCGTGGGCATCATTAATGCACTAAAACCAAAGATAGAATTCATAATTTTATTCCATTAAAATTATTGGTATTACTTCTATTACAATTCACTTCTATGTGGGTGTGTAGATTTTTCACTCGTAGGTGGCACTCACTCTTGCAGTGTTGATGTTAGGGACAGAGTTCTTACACCATTCATCTGTTTCAGGTGAGTGTAAAAGCTGAACAGGGTCTTGAAGAAGCTCGCTCCCCATACACTGACATCTCTGGAATGGATGATGATCACAATGACAAGGTAAGATAGTCATTTGAGAAAGGAGAAAAAATATTAAAAAATTTTTTTTAAAGGAATTTTGGATTGCAAATTATAGACCTATCATATTCATAACAAAATTTGAAACAAAATAAATTTTTTTTAAAAGAAAACAATATAGAATGAATAAATTATGAGAAAATTCATAGTTGACAAATTTAATTATAACTGAATGATCGATCATAGCAGTAGTAAAAATGCCTAAAGCTAAATATTTAGTAATAACATATTTTGTCAGACACTTGCCAATATTAGTTTTGGTCAATTTCTCATTATTAGATGGTTATGTAAAAGTATTGAAGACTTTTAATGTAGTGTTGAGGTTTGCAAGAGTTAATAAGTTGTTAATGGCCACCAAGCTATTTGATACAGGTTGGATTTACAGAATACAAATTTAATAATCTTAATATTTTTGGCTCGATATGGGCCTGGAATTGAAATACATGTAGTGCCTTCATTCGAAAGGAGGACAATCTGTAAGTTCTGGAGAGAAAATTAGCTGCATGAGAAGCACAGTTGTTTTATGCAAAATTATTTTGTTGTTTTAAATCAAGTATTTTAAATTTTTTAAAAAAAATTTATATTTAATTTTTAAAATTATTATCACTTGATTAAAGAAATAAATTTTTTTTATGCCAGTATATGTATTTTCTTTCTCTCAGTAATACATCTGTTCAACTCCTTATGATTAACTTTTTGATGTGAATTAATGTTTACTTGAAAACAATACATTAGATGAAAATTTAGAAAAGTGTGGGGTGAATTTTCAGGTAAACTTCAGATCTTCAGTGCTGAGCCAGTCTTTCCCAGGAGATGTTAGAGGTAAGGAATGTTTAGATTTATTAACTCATTTAAACAGTGTTTCTCAAACTGGTTTGCAATTATGGGACCACACAGAGACTACAGAATATTATGAGAATATTTGGGAATTTTAAGTGCAATCTTGAATAATAGAAGCTTCTGATCACAATCCCTCCCCATCACATCTTCCATATCCTCAGGATCAGCGGTCAAAGGGGTTTCAGTTAGAGATTTATGTTTTGGTACAATTTCAAGGTTGGAAATATACTAAATTTTAATGTAGGTTGTTCAGTGTATTACCATTGTGAAAGTCTCATAATATTTTCTTCTATATTTAATATTTTTCATTTTAATTGTAGTTGATGAAATTTGGATCCAAAAAAATGGATTTGTGTGCCTCTAAAATGCTAATAAAATTTTTAAAAATTATTATTTATATTCCTAGTATTTTAAAAACTTTTTAATTGTGTTGGTGTGAAAAAGTTTGAGAAATGCTGCATTAGAATAATTTTAAATAAATTTGGCAAATAGGAAATTAGAAGCTTTTACTTACCTACTTTGGCTTACATCCCGTTCCTCAGATAAAGTTTATGTAAGATATATCTGGATCATTAAATGTAGAAATTTCATCGAATGTAAATATTTTTCAACAGGTCAAAATTGTGCTTGATAAATTCAGCAAATACTTTTCTGAATATTTAAATCATAATTTATGTGACCTGGAAAATTCTACTAAATGCAAAATAAAATTGCTGGTAACATTTGAAATATTTAAAAGCATTGGTCTGTTTATGAGATAAGTGTCTATACATTTAAGGATTAGGTGTAGATAAAAGTATTCAAACATGTATGCCATTTGTTTACTGATATGACAAATATTTTGCTGTTTAGAAAGTGGGTTAACACAGCATAGTCCATCTATTATCTTTGTGCGAAAGTTCAACCAAACAGGGAATCAGAATGTGTTTCATTTATTTATGATTATATAGACATTGCCTTTAGAAGAAAATTAAAACTATGTATGTAATTCCTTTTTTGCAAACCATTCTTCAAAATATTTAATCTTAAATTTTATCTTATTATATGTATGTATGTATGTATGTTGTATGTATGTATGTATGTATGTGTATATATATATATATATATATATATATATATATATATATATATATATATATATATATATATATATATATATTAAAATTAATCTTAAATTTATCTTTGACTTTATTCCAGAGCTACTCTGAATTCATTCAGTGAACTGCATTTCAATTAGTATTGAATAGTAAAGAATCAAAATACATTTGTTGAATAATATAAATAATTAATTTTTTAATAAGACAAGGGCGTGATTCTAATCATTTGTAAATGCGTTTTAAAACAAATATCTTCTGATGACATTGGCAGTCCATACAACTGACATAACACACATATTAGAAGAAACTAGTTTGCATAGACTCCCTCTGTTCTAGTTAGCTTCCTAATCTCTTTAGTTTAGGCTATTTGAATTTGCCCCACCCTATTCCCAACGTCTATCTGTTGGAGCATAAAAGACATTTTTCACATTTTCTCAATTGTTCGATCCCCAAATAGTAGAATTGAAATAAAAGAGTAAAACCTAGTATTATTTGCAAATTTTCATTGAAAATTTGAAGCTATTTTGGGGAAAATATAATTTGTGTGTTTCTGAAATGGTGCAATTTTGAGTTCATTTTCACAGAAAAATTTTGAGTTTTCAAGAAACTTTATAGGAAATCACTGGAAGCACTTTTACTCACAAATACAATATGTACAAAGGAAGTCTATAATATAAGTATTAACAACATGAGCAATATATAAAATTAAGTGTAATTTTTGAAAAATCAAGAATATACAGAGTATTTATCACTATCCATACGAATAAAAAAATTAAAAAATTGGAGCTGTTTTTGAAAAAATCTTGTTTTAAAAATTGCCCAAATTCCACTCCATATTGCACATAAACTATTGTAATGCAAAAGTATATGACATTAATTAAAGAAGTAATTGCGGGGAACAAATTTTATTTGAAGAGAAAATCTCTATCTTCAATATTGTAATTGTAGGTAGACACTGAAAAAATTTCAAATTCATGCTATTTTCATATATTCGGAGTTAACAATAAAAATTTGATCTATGTCATCTTTGTAAGCATTTCAATATATTACAAGAGATTTAAAGAAAACAATTGGAGTCATTTTTGAGAAAAATTGGAAAATGTCCCAGTAGCTTCAAGTTAAATGCCCAAAAAATCCAAAGAATTGTTTCAATATCATAGGGCTTCGAGACAGTCCAGAACAATCGGATAATATTCGTTTTGGAAAAAAATCCTATGAATAGTTTTGGCACTGGTGTTGTTCACAGGCAGACGAACTGATATAACATACGAACTGACAGACTGACAAACTGACAAACTGACGGACAAATTTACGGATGAACTGATGGACAGACAGACTTTTTTAAAACAAAAAGCAAACAATTTTTCAGAAACACAGGACCCCAAAACACATTTTTAAATTTAAAATTTTTAATTGAATTTTCACAGCATTCATAACTTCCTCTATACCACTTATATTACTCCATATCTGTGTCATATTTCCCTCTCTTAATCGTCTGCAAAGCCTAATGTTCACTCTGATGACCAATGCCTCGAAATAATGGTGTCTTTAGAGGGAGGTAATGCCTTTCCGCTCCCATCCCTGAAAATGTGTAGGATTAAAAATTTATTTAAAACAAAAATATAAACATGCTTCAAAATAATATTATTTCTGAATTTATTTGATGATAAGAATTCATCTAATTTAAATATTTTTTAAAGACTGTCATAGAGTTTAAATTAAAATAAAAATAAAAATAATATTCAAATAAAATTAAATTAATTAAAGGCAAAACATTCTCAAATACATATGTATATACAGAGTAATACAGTAGAACAGAGAAAGTTATTAAGGCTGCGGAAAATTGATTTTGAGGTTTTAACTGTAAAACACGTTTTGGGGTATCCTGATACCGAAAAACAATATTATAGTTTTGTCAAATTCAACTTAAATGATGAAACCACCATTTGTGGGTTCTTGTTGAAGATAAACTGGTATATGGAAATACAGAAACCTGCAAGGAATTCAGTACATACCGCTTCACATTATTTTTACGATTTATCATCCATCGTCGTCGAGGGGCTTTGGGTGCCTAGTTACCCACAATAGGCGCCGCGAAGATGCCGCTAGGGGCTTCTTTCCTATGACCTACCTTCAAGTGTATTTTTTAAAAGCCATCCGAGATACTAAAAAATGTGATTATGAATTTACAAGGATTGCTGTTTCAAGATCATATATAATATTATTTTTTTGTACTGAGCTGTGCATAAACCACTTTAGATTTGAAATAGGAAGGGTTAAAAACCATAAAACAAGTTTTACAATATTAACTCCAAAATGTTTGCGAATTAACTAACGCAACGTAACTCATTTTTATATCTTTTACTCTGTTGAATAAGCTCATAAGTCAAAAAACTTTAATTTTACAGGGGGAGAAAAAACAACAACAAAAAACCGTAAACTAATTATATAAATAAGGGAATAATGACATTGAAACGAAACCTATACACAAATAGTTTTTTTCAATATCTACTTCGTTTGAATATCAGTAATGCCTGATTTAATTCGTGTAAACGTGGTTTTTTGTTCTCCTGTGGGTTCTTGTGGGTTTCAAGTGTCATGACATCAACTGTTTACGACTTATCAGCTTATTCATGAGGATCAAAGATATGTGAGACGGAATCTCCACCGGGAACCTCATTTATATGAATTGTCGGCTGAAGGGTGGCGGTGTGATGGGGCGGGGGAGAGGAGTGTACTTAGTCTTATCGTCATCATATGCAGACGTGTGTGCCGCGCCTCCGCCGGCCCCCATGTCCCCACTGAGCCAGGCTCTCCTCGTGTCCGCAGCCGCCGTGACGTCGGGCATCGCCACGTACGTGCCCACGCAGAAGCCCGAGTGGAAGCGCTACAAGCAGTACACGCGCAACGACATCATGTCCGCCATCGAGGCGGTGCGCACGGGCATGAGCGCCCTGCAGGCGGCGCGCAAGTACGGGGTGCCGTCGCGCACGCTCTACGACAAGGTGAAGAAGATGGGCATCACCACCAGCCGGCCGTTCAACAAGCGGGGCAGCGTGGCCCAGGCCGGCTACTTCCCGTACGGCGGCGGCAACGGCGGCGGCGGCGGCGGCCTGCCCAGCGGCGGGGGCGGCGCGTTCGGCGGCGGCGACAGCAGCGAGGACGGCGGCGGGGGCGGCGGCGGGGGCGGGGGCGGCGTGGTGGAGCCCCTCTTCCTGCAGCACGCGCTCAAGCAGGAGGCCATGGAGGCGATGGCGGCGCAGGCCGCTCACCACCAGGCGTCGTCGTCGTCGGCGTCGGGCAGCCCGCCGGGCGAGAACGGCTCGCCCGCCTACGGCCGCCCCAGCCCGGCCCCCGACGTCCCGGCCGCCGCCGCGTCCGCCTCCTCCGACCGCGACGACACGCGCCACGACGACGACGAGGACGACGACGAAGACCGCGTGGAGGACCTGTCGGTGCAGCGCAAGCCGCCGCCCCCGCCGCCCCGCGGCAACCGCCCCGCGAGACTCGCCGGAACGCGTCGCTGCCGCCGCCGCCGCCGCTGCCGCCGGTGGCGCTGACCGCGACTGAGCCCTCCGCTCGCCACCGCACGCCCCTTTTTGTTATATTTACAGTTTACACATTCTATTGATATTACATTTTAAAACTGTTTATGCATTTATAAATCCAGTGCAATATTATTTATGTTGGCTCATGTAAGAATTTTACAAGGATCCGAAAGTACCGCCGAGCTTGGGGAACCTCCGCCATTGTGAAATAATTGCCAATCATTCGTCGCGAGTTTTCAGACCACCGGTGTCAGTTTCTTTCCGCTAGTTATTTGAACACAGTATTTTGAAGGGCATTGTTTGTTAAGAGACATGGAGGTCTTATTATACTATAAGTTTAGAATCATAGATCAACTTAGAGAAATAATATAATATATTTGAAGATTTTCTTCTACAGTGTAGGATGTAATGCATGTTGAGCAATTTTAATTTACAGCTAACATTATTCTCTTTTCCTGTCATTTCTGTTCATGAATCTTATGAACAGGGTGTAAATTGATGGGAACAGGGTGTAAATTGGCAATTTTCTGCAGAGAGGGACATTTAGAAAGCCAAGAGGGGATGAATCAAAGAATTAATGAGTGAAGACCATCTCTGCTAATGCAACAGTCTGAATGAATCCTAAGAATACTCTCAGGAATGTTTTCTTGTCCAATTTTCTCGATTTGAGTTTGAGATATGTAGGTAATAGGCACCTATTTGAATTAATTGTATCTCTGGTAAGAAGAAATTAATATTTTTTCAGCAGGGTGTATCAAACCCTCCAGGAGGGGATGATCCCTGCCAGTCCATTCTTTGAAATCACATCCTGGACGAGAAGGATGTGGGGATCAATCTCTTCTAGAGAGTTTGATGTTCTCTGCTGAAAAAAAATTATATTTCCCTTGCCAAAGATTCAATTATTTCCCCAATAGGTGCGTTATTATTTACTTATGCACTGAAATGTTCAAATCAAGGAAATTGAACAAGAAAGCATTCCTGAGAGCTTTCTTAGAATCCATTTAGACTGTTGGGCAAGTAAAGAAGTTCTTTGGTTCACTCATCAATTCTTCAATTCATACCCTTCTGGTGTACTGAACTTTCACCTCCGGAGAAAATTGCCAATTTGCACCCTGCTCTGAACATCTAACTTATATTTCAATTTTTTAAAATAGTATAGATGTAATGATCTGGAAAATGAGTGGTATTTAACCTGCATTTATGTCAGTGGTAGATCCAACATTTTTTTTGGCCAAGCCAATATTTTTTTATAATTTTATTCAATTTATTCAAAACAATTTGCTGCACAGGAGGGATGAAAAAGACGAGTGGATTGAGTTTATTTAACACTCAGCAACTAAAAGTAATAGTAATTTATTTTCATTCTTCTTTTTTTGACAAGAAAATACAGGAGAAAATATATCTATTACCTTTGAAACTTCGATCCCTTGGTCTTTTTCATCCCTTCTGTAAATAACTTTTGCGTCAATCAGCAGTCACATCAATTACAATTGCTACATATTGATAGCATCTCATCCAAAAGAGTATTCCCTCAATTAATTTACATTTATTTTCAAGCTAACACTAAAATATATTATTTCAAAATTTTTTGAGGTGTTCTCAACGGGAAAAAAATTCTGCTCTGAAATGTGTTCTGGATCTGCCCTCTGATTTGTGTACTCTTAAGACATAGAAAACCAATTTCCAATTTTTGGAAAAGATAAAATTTACAAGTAAGTATAATGATTTTAAAAGAGTAACTAGAATACCAAAACATTACATTTGAAAATATTTGGAGATTTTCATAATTTGGAATGTTGTTAGAGAAACATTAATTGTCAGTATTTGACCTGTTGGTGTGAAATTAATTCTAAGGGTACACTAATGAAAGAGGTTAATTATCATGTTAATACATCAAAAAGTATAACTCGCCATTATTTGCAATAACAAGGGCATTTGTACAGTTAGTTGGTGAAACATATTTTTTCTATACATTTAAAGCAATAAGGTTTCCTAATGGGCATTATATATCACATAGACATATCAAAGAAGGGGCTTATTTCTTTCTTTGACCATCGGCTTTGTGCAATGGTTTAACTGATTGAAACAGAATGTGTGCTCTTAGTCTGTTGCTTCCTGCTGAACAGACCAGGCCAATCTACCTCTTTTGCTGTGATCTTTCTGACCCTAGTGATATGTTCTGTGTGAGCAGCAGGCATTTGCAGAAATAATTATTTTTTAATTTTCCTTTTTAGAATGTAACCTGTATATATCTATCAATGCTGTGTTTAAATGACTAGTGGCACTCCTGTTAAACAGTTCACTACATTATGTGACACTTTACAAACTAGTTCATTCATGGAGGTTTCCCCAACAGATCTGTTATAGTTGTGTGTTGTAGTACACACTTTTTAAATACTGTTAACAGTTGTTTCTTGAATTATATTTTACAGTTAAGATTGAAATTTGAAAATTCCAGTGCCCTAGATTAGAGTTGGGAATACTTGAGTTAACTCTTTATATGATCATTTGGAAGCAGACTTGCTCTTTTGCTTGATGCTTTTGGGTAGTAATCGTACACTCTCCCATTATGAGCAAATGCCATAGGTAATTTGTTACAGCTTGATAAAACTGTGATGTGCACACACAACTGTTCATTCATATTCACTCAGTGTGCCCACATGCTTTGCTTATTGTTATGAAATGTTTTTGCACATGCAAAATTTGTGGCATGCATTTTCCTACATTGTGTGCATAATGCTTTAATAGATTGTGTGCAAGCAGTATTGAGTGGACTGTTGCAAGACATGTGAGCAGAATGTCAACTTTGTGCTGTGCTATGCTGTGTACATAAAGCCATGTTGGTGGAAGTGAAGTCTGATGAAGAACTGTTGCTCATGTATCCACTCTATGAGCTTTGTGTGTTTCCATCACTGAATTCAGGCTATCATGCTGAGTGTCAACGCATGAGAATAAAGACAAAATGGTTTTGCAAGACCATATGTAATCACTTGCCACAAATTGACCATGTGTTGAGCAACAAGGGAGCTTCGCTCAATCCTGTGGCATCAAAGCAAGGAGCAAGTCTCCTAGCCGCAGAGCACTTTAGTGCGACTGCACATGCACCCAGTGTGTTGCACTGTCAAAAAGTGTTCTTTGTACTACATATATTTATATATTCGAAACATACCAATTGCCTTGCTGTCATATATTCAGGTTGGAGTATTTTAGCTTAAGGAGGGACCACAAGTATCAAAGACTTTTTCTCATTCATTGTAACTTTTTAATCAACCGTGCACCTTGGAGGAGGTGCCAATTGTATAAGACTGACCAAGCACATAGCTGTGTTGTTCACTCTGCACTTAGTTTGTAGTCATGCTGGTGTTGCCAGCTAATATGAGACTGACTTCTTCTAAGTTTCTCATCTTTGGTTGCTTCTTAAAGGCAGAGCCCACAGACAAGGTCTGGGGTCTTTGGGGTGTGATGGCATGGAGGTCTTGGAAAGACCCATATGTCATGGACAGATATATTGGCAGAGTTCAGTTAGTCTTGCCTTTCACACCTCAACTGTCTGAAGTGAACATTTCTATGCTGAATCACAAACCATATTTTATTTTATTATTGTTTACTGTTACTTTTTTAATTTCCAGTTTATAAAAATAACATAATAGTGGTTTTGGGATGACTCTTTTTTATCAGAGGTAGAAATGTTTTGTTTTTAATGTAGTTTTGTAACTGTATAAAGATTATAAAATGTGTAAAAGGGAGAAAGGTAGGGAAGGGTTATGGGTCCATAAATGGATCACTAACTACTTTGCTGTTTGGGGGTTGGTTTTCATTGCGATATAGTGTGGCTTATCTTTCATATACATTTGGCGTTGTTTGTTGTAGAGTAATGATAGTGAAATTGTGTGTTTTCTCAACACGTACCACTAGATGAAGGAGTACTGCACAGATTTCTCCTACTGCTTCACCTCACAGACTGAGACCCAATGGCAGTTGAACCAGTTTGTCCACAGAGCTAAAGTCATTGTAACATTTTATGTGAGACATCCCCCTCTGCAATCACTGCTGAATATCACAGTGATTGTGATCATTGTTGATCTTTTAGAAAAGAGTTTAGATTTGAAATTTATTTTAATTTTTTATGATTTATTTAAGTTCTCATTTACTAAAGTATGTATGCATTTTTTGAGTATTGTCTTACTCAAGAAAGAAATTTATTACCACTTTACAATGAAGATTAACCTGAGAAATCTGTTAATGAATTGATTTGAGTGTCTGGCATGATCAACTTTATGGTGAAGGAAAACATAATGGGTAGTTTATCAGAATTATTATATCTTTGCAGTCATATTGTGTAGAGCAGTGAAAGTCAAGCAGAGATTGAAGGGGTACATGAAGTCATGGTTACATTGATAATTGATATCCTTAGTTCTGGACTGGTAACTTTCACTGTATTTCTTTGTTGATTTTTTGTATCATTTTGTTTGTTCAACTGCTGTGATTTTTCTAGACTGAGTGCTAGCGGGGAGGGTGGAAGTAGGGAACCCCGCTGCACAGCAAATGTGCACATTAACACGTCCTACCGTGGAAAAAGCAAGAGTTCACAGACTGATAGAAGCTAATCCTGCAGCATTTGGGGAACACCAAGGCTGTCATTTTGCTCTTAGTGACAGCCTTGGTGGAGCCCCTGCTGCCAAGTCTAGTCAGTGAAAGAATTTTCATTGCAACACAGTACTATACCTCACATCAGCTTTCATCTGATGGGTCGAATACAACGCTATGGTATTTATTATTTCAACTGCAGAAAGCCCCAAGTCTTGTTAAATATATTAATATATACGGGAAAGAAGCTACATTGTGCCACACCCAAGTTACTGTTTCTGTTAATACATATTATTTTTTAAATAATCGGTAGTAAAATGAATGTTATTATTTATAGATATCAGAACTCCATATATATGATGTTTTAATTATTATAATTATGTACAAATTCTACTTATTTAATCATTTAATAACTTTAGAATATTATTTTGTTCTTAGAGAAATAATCACTCTTAGAGAAAGTGATTCAATAAGACTGAGCTCTACCTGTAGTTTACTAGTTCTTGTTTCTTTGTAGACTGATGATGGTGGGATTGTAACGTAGGAGGTACTGGAGGGAGCAGGCCCAAACCCCTAGGGAAGGCCTTGGCTAAAGAGCTCTGTCTTTGTGCTGGGTGTCTGTGGCCCCTCACAAGGACGGCCCATGTTGCCACCATGGCACAGAGCAATCCAGATGTCGACTGACAGTCCTGGCTGGGGTGTAGGTGGCAAGCGTGCTCGAGTACACACTTACTACATTTTGTTTATCACTCTGAAGTCTTTAGTTGTTGAATTTTTATGTACCGTTCTTGACTTTCCCTTAATGTAAAGGCTTTTAATGTGAGTTACTTATAACTCTGCACATACCAAGATAATTTATTAAGATACCATGAGTGAACTTGGAAAAATATTTGTGTATTGCCCTTAAATTAAGCTTATTATTGTAATAGTCATTTAACAGATAATACAACATGTCAAAGAGGAATCTCTTCATGAATGTTTTAAATGAAATAAATATTTTATACAAAATTTGTGTTCAAAGACATTCAGTTTATATGTTATTAGTTCATGAAAATTATATTTTATTTCACCGAGTTCCTTACAAATGAGAGCTGATGAAATAAATCTTCACCATCCACATCACTGGCTGTAGAATCATACAATTGATGTCATTTCAGTGCATTGTGTTACACTTGTGTATGAGCAGAGTTGCAGTTGCTGTGTTCACTCCTGGCACGTGAGTGCACTAGCACGCAGTCCCCACCTCGCACAGCTGGGCACTTACTATATTATATTACCAGGTTTTTTGTGACATTGTGAATGTTAAAGTTTTCAAAGAGTTTAGTTATCATTTGTTAGAGATATTGCATAATCATGTGCCTTGAACTACAACTAGGTAACATTTCTTTTTTCTACTGTGAAATTATTTATGGACATTCCATTAAGAATTATGTTCTTCTTAGTTGCTGGAAAATGACACATTGAATTTTTGAGTACTGGAAGAAAATATATTTTGAAAGAAACATGAATCCTGATAAAAAAATGCATTATACTGCATGGTGTATATGGAATGTCAAAATGCAGAGGATTGTTCTAATATTGTAACTGGACCTAAAGTATCTGACAGTATAATCTTAATTTGAACTGTTTGAGCATAAAATTTATTTACAAAATTAGAATACCAAAATCTTACCCCATCCTTTGATTCCTTTAATGTACAACAAGAAAATACTCCAGATAACATGGGATTTTAATCTGGTAATTTCTCATGTTATTGTCATTCACCTTTTTATTGTTACTTAAAATATTTTTAGTGAATACACTTACGCTATGCATTTCTATCAAGAGAACTGTATTTGTAATGGAAATGGACTGTCAGATTTTGGTCCAGAGAACAATAGCCAATTAAAAAGGCCTTGTTAGTTTTGAATCAAGACCTAATGAGAAAATGACTCCCAGGCAGGTGTGCCTTAGGTTTGGTTCATACGTGTGCTGTTTTTCCTACTAACTGATTCTCCACACCTTGCTACTGAAATTGGTTCATACTGAAAGACAAATTAATTTTTTTAATGGAGATAATCAAAAGAACTAATTTTGTGTATCTGTAAGAAAACAATTTTGAAAACATATTTTACCTCTTAGCATGAACAGATTATTTTAAGATGCAGTGTGAATTGGATAGGTTTGCAGTAGCATTGGAATGGGTAATTAAAAATGTTTAGTGGCATTGTGCTTCAGGTGTTATTACATATGACAAACAAAAGTGGAATCTGATCAATTCTATTCTCACTGCATTCTCAGATGCAGTAACTATCTCTTGGTTGTATATCAACTGGATATTTAATGTTATTGGCATAAGATACTCAACTACAAAATTGACTCATTTGAGTTCAGTCACATATATCTACCTCAGGACACCATATTGCGCAATTCATGCCTACCGATTGCTGGGTGATAACTGACACAGCAGATTTTGTACATAGAAATATAGGATAAAATAAACATTTTTATACCAGTACACTATTTACATATTATCCATATATAGTATAAATATATAGAAATGTTGCATAGTGTTTGTTATACTGTGGAGACTTTCTCAAAGCACAACTGAAATGAGTGATAAAAACAGTTTCATCACATGCAATGGGTTCCTAAAATGGCCTTAAAGTAAAATTCAGATTTCATTTTGTATGTTGCTCTAAACTAGATGTGAAAGATTTGCTATTTACAAACTTGTATTGGTGGATATCCAGGACCAGAGGTCTGGCTGTATGCTGCAAGCACTTTTAGAATAAGACTCAATTACCGGTATTTCTCTGTGCTGTGGTAGGAGGACCATTTAGGCTTTCCTGGCATTTCTGATGTCTTTTAGCAGTGTGTGCCTTGCAGGTTGGAGATAGTTTTGTAACTTATTTTGTGAATTGTGCAATTTAATTTGGGATTTTTAATGAGCATAGGTGTAAGATTCCTGTCACTTGTAATGTAATCTGCTGCACTACTGCTTACAACTGCTACAAGAAAACTCCAGTGCCTTTGTGTGGTAATCTGAGACCAGCTTTGTCATTAAATTTTATTAGTTTTTATATTGAAAGATAAAAGTAATATTTTATCTTTGGTGAAAATAAATTAGAAAAATTTGTGTACATTTTGCTGCTCCTATTTTGTTATTCATTACTTTGAGTGATGAAGATGAAATAATAATACATATTCTCAAAGACTTTGCACACTGCTTAAGTGATGATTGACTGGGCCTACGTGTGTCCTCTGTCAAGCACAGGTGCTCTTTGATTTGTAATAGATATTCCATGTGTGCAAATTTCATTGCTTGTGTTTAACATGTTGGCAACAGGGTGCAACAAAGACTTGACATTTTTGTGCTGAAAGCTGGCTTCTGAGCTGGCACAGTTGGTTCTGTGAGTAGTTCAGATCAGTTTTGTTATGTGGCTTTAAATTAGAAACTGTGTTTCACCTTGTTCTATAAATAAATTCAGTGATGTTTTACAGTCAAACTGATATGATCCATTGGAGGGAATTATGGGAATATGTTTTTTCATAATTTTCATCCATGGGTAAAGGCTGATTTAATTTTATTACTATTATAAAATAATTATTAAGACTTTATATCTTATATAATGTTTTGTAGATCAATAAATCTTGCACTGCACATTGTACTACAAAAATGTAAATAATTCTTTCATTGTAGTGAAGAGTTCATCTTGGTCCAACCTTTCCTTCCTCAGTCCTTTATTAATAGATTCCCTTAGATTGTAATTTTCAAGAACAAAATACTTCATAATTTGATGAGGGAGAGGTAATAAAAGATTATAGAAAATAAAAAAATTGGAGGTTTATAACATAAAATAGATGTTTTAGTAAATTCAAAAATATTTTGTTTCACGTATTTCAAATGTATTAACAGATCAGATTCATTTACACTTTATATCATGAAATAAATCTTTTTAAAAAGCTTATAAAATTAAGGTGCTTTTTCTTTAAACCTGTGAAGTTAGTAAAAACTTGCTATGTTGCTTTATGAAGAGGTCATCCGTAAATATCATAATGCTAGAAGGGAAGGAGTAGTTTGGCAGTTGTGCTGCATTACATAGGGGTATACTAGTTAAGTGTTATGTAACGATGATATTTATTTTAAAGATTTTCAACATTTTTTGAAATAATTTCTTTCCTTCTTACTAAAACATTATAATTTTTATGAATTAAATGAAAAATATAATAAATTTAAAAATTATTATGTGTTACAATAAACAGAAATATATTTTCATCAATGGTGAATCAATTGAATCTGTTAGATTATGAAGAAAATATTCAAAAGCGATATACGCTATATTCTAGAATCAAATTAATTTTGCGCAGTAGACTCAGGGTTCGTGTATCATTCTTGACAGTGAGTGCACAGCTTGTCAAAATTTTCCCATGTATATGCCCTTTTTTCATTAACAAATTGCCCCCAATCTAATTGATAAGTGCAGTGTGCATTGCCAACTACTTCTGAGTAAAATTAATACATCTTGTTGTTACTGTTTTATAATATATTTTTATTCATCACAAATGGAAGGGTGTCTCGTCTCGAGAGATATGTAATTAATTACAGGGATTCAAGTATGCATTATGGGTGTATTACAGGGGGTGAGGGGGTATTCTAAATAATCCAATTTTTTAACATAATTTATAGTTAGCCCCTAACCCAAATTATGAATACTGACTAGTCAATATTAAGGTCAGACTGATTGGGATCAATGACCTCATCTTGTTGGTGTTTTGTTTTCAGATCCTTTCATCCAAACAAGGAATGCTGAGATTCGACCTTATCTGCTAACCTTTCATGTTTCTTTTGCCACCCCTAAATAAGTGAGACGGAATAAATTTGAACCTAAGAGTGTGTTGTGCAAATAATAGATGCAGAATAATAAATACTGTTTTGCTAAAAATAAATAAATAAATAAAAACTATTGAAATTGCCAGATCATAAAATAACTATTCTGAATTTTAATTATTGTATTTTTAAACTGGAATATTGAATTTCAAGAACAATGTTTTATTTTTTAAACAACATTTTTTGTTTGAATTTGAAAGGTTTCAACAAATATGTTTGAACAAATCAGTTTTGGGGTGGGGGTGGGGGGTAGGGATTTTTAGAAAGGAAAATTGAGTTTTGGTTTCGTGTATGCAGAGCCTGACTTTGACTTATGTGCGCCCTAGGCTGTCAAATGTTTTAGTGCCCTTTTAATTTGCTTTTTTTTTTTTTTTTTTCATTAAAGCTATTAATAATATTTTGAGTAAAAAATATTGCAAATATTTTTGTACGTATAAATATTGTGTACGTATAAATAATTGATTATACATATACGTATAAATAATTCTCACCACGATATTGATTTAAGAAATATACCATATTTTTGTATTAATTTTATCTGTATATATCAATGGATATATATTTGATTAATTAACACTTCCTTTTGTTACAACTATTAAAAGAAAGATTTCTATAAAACCATTTAAAAGTTCACCTTATGAAATTTTGAATCCATTGGAATTCGTTCGCCCCCAAAAATTACGCACCCCAGGCTGCAGCCTACTCAGCCGATTTGGTGATCTGGCACTGCATGTATGCACTGGCAGTTCAGAGAGGGGCGTGTGTGTGTGTGTGTGTGTCATGGTCCTCCCAAAAGACCTAGAGTTCTCGTTTACCTTCCATTATTTTGAAAAATTGGTTATTTAAACAATAATATTGTGTAGTATCATATGTACACAACATAAATAATATACAATATAATAACAAATATGCTTATTAATTTAACAAAAATCTTCGATCTCCCCAGCCTCCCTCAAATGATCGGCTGGATCTGCCCCTGCAAGAATGATAGATCTGGGGAAGGATCTTTTTCTTTGATCATTTTCTCTGATTCATTCTTTTGTAATTTCTAAGGTGTTAAAATAAGCAATCATCTATGTGAAAAACACCTCTTAGTATTAGTTCTTTTTAGTTCCTCCATCAACCTGCTTTGTTTTATATAATCCTCTCCACTTCTACAAAACTCTGAATTACATCTAATAACTATTATGAATTGTTAAAAAATTCTTCTTCTTCTTCCCCTGATGCCTCTCAGCGTCGGGTTGTTAAAAAATTCAATAATTGAAATTCTGAATATTCATTTTATGGTCTGGCAATTGCAATAGATTTTATTTATTTTTAGCAAACAGTACCTTTTATTCTGCACCTAATACTTGCACAACATTCCTAGGTTCATATTTATTCAGTTTCACTTATTTAAGGGTGATAAAAGAAACATGAAGGGCCTTCAAGCAGATAAGCTTATATGCTCCTTAAAACTTGCTCCATCCACTTAAGTTGCTAACTAGGTATTTTCAAAAATCATATAGCATTGAAATCAGGTGTGTATAACTGCACTATTCAGTTGTAGAATAGCAAAACTGATTTATTATCAATGTGTAACTTAATTTGGACTTCAGAACACTGGTTGTTCAGAGAACCAAAAATTTGACCATCTTTAACAAAGGGAAAAAGAACATTCGTCTTTCAAAGAAATCTGGTTTATTGTAAATTTTGCAAATTTAAAAACAATTTTTTTGAGATCACATCTGACTTCCAAAATTGGTGAAACTGAGGTTCAAACTCAAGAAGTTCAATAATATTTTTTGTCATCTTTGCACACCCATAAAATCTCTAATATTTCTAATTAACATTTACAAAATAAAATAGCATTAGTTACTCATGTAACATGTACAAACAATGAACAATGTGGTCTGTTCTTTTGGTGATAGGAAAGATAATTACCATCATCATCATCATTATCATCTGCTTCCAATTACAGTCTTGCTAATGAATAAAACAATGCATGTCACATGAAAGTAGTAAATTTTATCCATTTAAGATCAATAATACTTTTATCATTAAGAAGAAGCTTAAACAATGTAATCAGGATTGTGTCATAAAAACCTGAATATGTAGTAGTATAAAATTTTGACTTCAAATTATTTCTTGTAACTAAAATATTCTTACACATGTAGTTATCAATGCTATATAATTTAAATGGTTTTTCATTTATTTATTTTTATTAATTTATCTATCATCAACAACAGTTCAAAGTTGTGTGTCATATTATGAGGGGAAGTGTTTTCTGTGCATTTTTTTCTTAAATTCTATGATCCCTACCCTAACCTAATAATATAAGTTGAATTATAAATACAGATGGAAATGAGTGTTTATGGAAAGAATTGATAAGACAATATTTGTTCCCATTATAAAAACTATTTGCAAAGGCAAATCAGCTTTAGACTTTGGCTATTATCCCTCCTTGTGCCCTTTGTGAAAGAATCAACTTGCTGCCAAATGAACGTGGAGAGTGATAATTTGAATAACTATATTTCCCACTAAACTCTTGAAAGCTTGTATAGATATTTCTTATAAGTTTGTATCCAGAAGCATTACAATGGGCAATTTCAGCATTTGCTCAAACTATATGGAAAACTGGATGATATATTAAAAACTACATGGAAACCTGATAGAGATGGGGGTCACTGACCCAGAGGCTGGGATTGAGAATTGATTTCCTGAAAATGATAAAAAAGTAAATAATAGGGGCTCAATGGATGCTAGTCAATGATGGAGGTATATCAACATGGTCAATGTATTATAAATGTAATACTTTTGACACAAAAGAGAAAATTTAAAATGAAAAAATTGTAAGGATGTAAAACATGAACAAAACCTAAGATAAGTTATTATTATGTTACACTTAATTTTCTGAAACCCATAAATATGAAAAGGTCTCAACTATTAATGATTTAACTTAAAACCAATATGAAGAGAGTTAAATGTATATATGAGTGTGGGTATTTTAAATTTTACGCCGTGTGTTTGGGAAATCTTTTAATTTCAACATTATGAGGATTGCAACATTATTTCGAAGTGAACTAAATGTCTTGAACTAAATGTCTTGGATGACATAAATGGGATTTATAAACGTTCTGGCTTCCCGCCCATAACTCGAGCTTCGTTGACAGCTTGCGCTACCTATGTGAGAAATTTTCAACGAAAGCGTTTGGAACAAGGCTTTTCGTGATTCATATCCTTGATAGATGGCAGTATAGTAGTCAAGCAGAAATGAACGCGGAGTTCTTAAAAATGGTGTTTTCTTATTCCTGTCGATTTCTTCTCATAATCTATCTTTCGTTCTGTTACTTATTGAAAATGATATTGATTTATTGAACATTTTATTTATTTATGTTTTCAAGACTTCCAAGTAATTTGATCAGTCTTTAGCAGTTTTCAACGAAACGTCGTAGATAGAATTAGAGGATGATTCCAAAATCTTTATTTCCATTCCTTTCACAAAATAAATTTTAAAACAAATACTTTAAAAATTCATTATTATTTATCCACCTCTCCTTCTGGTGGAAGGAATAGGACAAATTTCACGAGGCTGTGTTGTACTTGACCAAATTATGCATTTCTTTTCAAGCATAAGAATTGATTTGAATGCGAATGAACTATCATAGGCGGTGTTTCATGAAACATCGCGAATTTATTTGGACAAATTCATTTCTTAAGGCTTAAGAAACACGTAAATCAGAAATCAGGCAAAAAATAACCTGATATGTTGTTGCATAAACTACAAACTTGTCTCATATTTATACGGGGACGGAAGACGGAAGTAAACTTTGTAAAATAATTTTCATACAACGCTAAACATTGAGGAGGGAAGTCATCCAGAAATCCGAGTGGTAATCGATTACTGTTAGACAGAATAAACAATGGTGTAGAAGCTTCCCGTTTTATTTACGCATGAACATACAGCGCAATATCATTGTGTTTGACACAACCATATATCTTGACGATTAAAAATATTTATATCCAGCCAAACCTAATTATTAACGCATTTTTGTATTTCAGTTTTATGTACACAATACAGACTTTAAGTCAATGCATGGAAGTGAAGATTAGCTCTTCATTTACAATTAACTTTTTGTACAAAAATACTTTCTGCATTTTTTGTTTCTATTGTTCACATCCCGAATTGTTTTTAACGTTGACAATATTGTGCAATGTAGCAATCACTTTTATTCTAAAACAAATATGAAATTCCTTCATTTTCTTTGGAAATTCAAGTTTTTTCTCTCTCCATTTGCCATCCAGAAGCCGAGGTTCTCAGGCCGTAGCAATCAAAGCCCCCACCTTTATCCACCTGCCTACACTAGCAACCTAGACTTCTCTTTTTGCCCTTCAGAGGCGTCAGGCCACGACAACTTTTCCCCGAGTTGCGCGTCTCGGTCGGCGAGTCCTTGTCACCCCCGCCAATGCAGCCCGAGAAGAAAGCGCGCAGAGTTGACGTAACAGGATCCGTGGACAGGATCCATGCCCCGCCCCCATGTAACTCACGCCCGCGCCCCATCTCGTCCCGTCCCCTGTAAGATGCGCCCCTAAGCGACCCGCCCCCACACGCCGCATCCTACACGCCCCATTCCATCGCGCTTCACTCTCACGCTTCCCTCCCACGCTCCCCGCCCCACGCTCCCCACCCCACGCTCCCGCCCCACGCTTCCCGCCCCACGCTCCCCGCCCAACGCTCCCCGCCCACGCTCCCCGCCCACGCTCCCCGCCCACGCTCCCCGCCCACGCTCCCGCCCACGCCCCGCCCACGCTCCCGCCCACGCTCCCCGCCCACGCTCCCCGCCCACGCTCCCCGCCCACGCTCCCCGCCCACGCTCCCGCCCACGTTCCCCGCCCACGCTCCCCGCCCACGCTCCCGCCCACGCTCCCCCCCCAGCCGCCTCGTGCATTCTGTCCTCGCACCCCTCCAGGCCCCGTCTCATGCGCCCGAAGCGCCTCGCAACTATCTCTCCGGCATTTCCTTTCCTGTCTGCAACCCATCTCCAAATCTCTCGACTCCCTCTTCACTTCCCCATTCCTCTTTCCATTTCCCGTTCCTCTCTCCACCCCCACTCCCGCTCATTCTTGCCATTCCCACTCCACCCTCAACTTCCTAGCCTTCTCGCCCCTCTCCGCGCCCAGCCCCTCCCCGCACGCGTCGCTGCCACCGCGACCCCTGCGCCTTCCCTGGATCACGGATGCCAGCGTCGCTGCGGCGTCGCGAGGGCTTTTTGGGGGCCGCCGGAGATGTGCGGCGACGCCCTCCAGGGTACACCTGAGCTGGCGCCGAGATGTTAAGTGAGAGCTCGCGCTGTGGGCTGCATGTCTGACGATAAATGACACGACGTGATTTTTCTTTCGTTTTTTAAACTAAGATCGCTGTTTGAATCGAGATATCCCACACACATCCCGATCGAAGGCACTTCAGGTCACGATATCAAAATTGATTACAGTTTGATGCCAATGAATAAAACGGACATAAAATATTAATGAATAATATTGGAATGTACACATACACACGGTCGTGTACATCCGGTCTGAAAGGATTAAAACCGGTCCGAAAGATGGATGGGGGAGGGGATATGTGGTTCAGCATGTAACGAAATCTCGTTACACGTTTATTGCGTGTATCTTAGTAACGATATTACTTGCGCGCCTTACTTTGTTATAATTTTGTTGATGAAAGAAACCATTACACAATCACGTAGGTGTTGCATAGTGTCGTTGGCACTCCGCATGAGAGGACACAGGAGATTAATTTAAAATCGCGCGTTGTTTTCAGTGAGGGTAGTTCGGCAGTGACGTTTGTCGATCTGAAAATGAGTTGTCGAGAAAGAGCTCTTCGAGTAGATGCAAACCATCAAACCGAATTTGGTCATCAGAAAATTTAGTGCTTAATAGCACCCGGAAGGGGTGATAAGTCAAAAATGTCTTCTTTTGATTGTTTTTTCGAAATAAATTTCTGTCTAGTTTCCACTATACAATGGTATTCTTTCGTCTTATTTTGTCAATTCTATTTTATAACACTAAATTTATACAATGATGGAGGCGTGACCATGGTGTTTATTCTTGTCACGTTTTAATTTTAATTTTCTTTTAGTAGCAATAATATTGTATTGATATTATTTTTAGATAATGTAGATGTTTATAAGTCGGTCCAAATTCTGGCAAGGCCAGCGATATCAATGTTTTTAGAGTTTTGTTCTCGATTTTGAGTAGATTTTCATCTCAGAATTAATGTTTAATGTAATGTTACTAGAGCTCAAATACCAGAAAGGATTTTTGTAAGATAAAAAACATTCAATTGAACATTGATCACAAAATAGTTACTTCTACTGAAAGTAAAAAAAAATTTCAAAATTAAAAAATTTAGAAGAAAATTATAAGTTGCCATGGAAAGGGACCATTGGAAACAGGAAGTAAAGATCAAGAACGCGTTAAATATCTCTTTGTTTAATTTCCCAAAAGTTGAAATTTTCAGTATAAAAAGAACATTTTCTCGATATCTAATACAGACCAACCAAATTTTCACAACTAGTGTAACCCATGTAAATACATAATTTAACGAGAGATTTTCAGAAAAAAACATTAAAATAACTGTTAAAAATGTGCAATTTCTTGTGGTGTAATTATTGCTAATTTTAAAAAAGTAATGTTTTCTCAAAAAATACAAGTTTCGCAAAAATCTCTTGTTACAGTGTGTACTAAAGACCCAGATAATTCGAGAGAAAAAAAAACGGTTTAGGTTTCTGAGGGCAACAATTGGTGTTTTTGCAGTGTTGTGTAATTAAATTAACTGACAAAGAAGCCTCAAATACTTAACCTTGTTACTGTCCGTCAGATTAAATTTAATAAGTAACTTTACTGCGTTTATATCTCCCTCGACAAAAATAGATCTTTTGGTTCTTAGGTCATCAAAATACTTTGATTGGTTCAGATACGAAAATGTGAAGAAATATACAAAGTCAACGATGAGAAAAATAACCCTCCTACCTTCGTAAAGTGGAATATTAGTATAGATAAGCAATCTTTCTTTTCCCATCGATACTTCTAGTGAAGAACTGAGCTACGAGATGGCGCCACTATTCAGAACAGATTCGCAAACACGTCTTTCTCATCACAACTCTTAGATGTGCCAGTCCCTCCGCTGCTAGAAGAAAACTGTGAACTCTTTGAGAATGTGACGATTGACTGTGATTGCGAGCGCTGTAGGTCGTGCCTTAAGAGTTGTACTTCGTTATTATTTTTACTTATTACATGTAGATTTTATTTTACATTATTTATCTTTTACTTACAAGATTTGGACAAGTTTTCAACAAAATGTCGGTAAATATATGTGGTGATAATCATTCGTAACTTCTTTAATAGTTCATTTACGTTTCATCTTTATACACAAAATGTATTTCAACATTTTCGATCAAAAATAGTTATTTGATTTGTTGACTCTTCTATGTGGTCTTAAAAGTTCCGAGTTCCAAATGTTTTAATTTGTGGCTAATTAGTACTAGGGTGCAACGCTCGTTCAGTGTGAAGTGTCAGAGCAGGTCCATGTAAGACAGATGAGGTTCTGTTGCGTAGAGTTCATTCTGCTTGCGTAGTGTGCTTTGAATTCTTTGCGAGATAGATAGTGTTGTGTAATAGGTGTCGCTGTTTGCTTATAAACGAGATGGAGTTTTATGAGACAAATTCAATTTTCGGTTTCAGAAGATATTCTAAGTTATGTAAAATATACAAAAAGGTTGGGAGTGAAAATGATGGAATGTTTATGTTTTAGCATGTAATTTCAACCATAGAAAAGTAGTTTTGTTGTTCTTGAATCAACGAACAAGATAAATTGTCAATGAGATTAAGATGTCTTCCTTTTGTGAGGAATGGGTGTGAAAGAAGTAGGTTTGCAAAAATGAATGGCTGCGGAATTTCGACTCATTTATCGCGCAAATCGTGGACGGCAATAGTAGAAAGATTTGTGTTTAAATTGTGTATTTTTGTTAAAATGTAGATTTTTTGAAATCTGGTGGATATTTGATGTATTTTTCATTTTTTAACCAAAAACCTTCGAGTTGTCTCTATTGATTTATCAATTTTCATTTTCCTGGACGAAGATACCATATGCGCTACATTTTGAAATTGATGTGTAGGTTTGGTAATAAAATTGGGGTATATGGCGTTTTAGAATAGCATTCATGAAATATAGAACGGATTGTCTAGTTTGTCAATTGCCCAAGACTCTGATTCCATACACGTTTATGACATAAATAAAATTTTATTGAATCGGGCGAAGATTCAATTGTTTCGTGGAACTATATCCTAAACTTAGAAAGCATACAAATATTGATTATACGAAGTCACTGTTCTAAGACATTGTTGTCTGAATTTGAAAGGTACTACTGTAACCCTGATGTGATATTTAGCGAAGTTATTTAACTAATGACCTTTCGACCTCCTAGTTCTTGTACTATTTCCGGAAGGCCAGAAAAACAGTATTATTCTGATTTTTTCTCAATAAGTCCTGTAGAAAAATTATTAAATTCAGTTTTAAAGAGTATAAAAGTTACTACAACTCTTGTATTATTTGAAACGTTCTTTTTTTTCAGATGGTTACCAAGTAAGCTATGCAGCTTCCCCCCCCCAAAACCGTGTTTTTCATTTGTTGTAAATGTGTGTAAAATATTCATGTTTGTGATGTTATAAGCAACCTATAATAAATATTATTATTATTATTATTACATTTAATTCTATAATTTATCTAATCGCCGATGATATAAATTGCCTCAGAAATGTACGCATTGTCGAAAATATTAATATACAAGTACCAAAAAAGATGGCCGTCTAAATATGTGTTTTCGTGTTCTAGCTTAACTCTTCAACGCAGAAACAATGCAATTTTAACAAAACATGGTATAAATTATGATTGGGGAAAATAATACTGCGGGAGTTAGGCGATCCTTAAGAGGTGGGTGGAAAAGGAGTGACATATACTACAACAACCACCACAACCACCACAACCACCACGACAACCACAACCACCACGACAACCACAACCACCACGACAACCACAACCACCACACAACCACAACCCACAACCACCACAACCACCACAACCACCAACAACCACCACAACACCACAACAACCACAACAACCACAACCACCACAACAACCACAACAAACACAACAACCACAACCACAACAACCATCACAACAAACACAACAACCACAGCAACCACAACCACCACAACCACCACCACAACAACAACCACCACCACCAATACCACCACCACAACAATCACCTCCGCAACAACCACCACCACCACAACCACCCCCACAACAACCACCACAACAACAAACCATGTAACCTGTGAATGCACGTACCATGTGTACTGCATTTTATATAATTCAATTACTATGTTGTCGCTTTCTTAGGTTTCTCTGTTATGCATTGCTTATTTTTTACAGAAATCTCTGCGTTTCTGTCTCCAATACCAATGTCATGAAAATCAGAAATGGATGAGATTATGCCCTTGCTATTCCATATCAGAATCTACAATTATCGCGAAAAAATTGTAATACAGTCGGACCTCCATTCAGGGTGTCATACCAACTACGGGCCATCCACATAACTTCTAAACGGTTCAGGATATCGAAATGCAGTTTTTGCTGAACAATGTCGAATCAGGGTGAAACTAACATGCCGCAGAGAAATTGTCTACAATATTTTTAGTTTCCGAGAAATTTAATCATCTTTAATTTTTAAATGGAACTACATATTTTTCTCGCCAGTAATGGATAGATCATGAAAATAAAAATAAAATGATGTTTCATATGTTAGTATTTTGGTAGTAATTTGAGTATAAAATTAGATTTTCTGGCATGTTATTTTCAAGTAAACGGGCATTTCCTGTAACAGCCCTTGCAACAGTCGTTGTTGAGGGAAGATGGCTTTGGCGGCGTCGATTCTGTTTCGTATAGAGAGAAGTGTGAGAGGGGTAGCCGTGAAGGATGAAGGCGTAACTACATCAATTGACATGAACATGCGAACGAATCTCAACATTAAGGATCAGAATGAGAGATTTTCTCCTATTTGTTCATATGAATTGAACTTCTCTTCTTCAGAAATTCAACAGCAACCTACGAACTTCGTAAAAGAACGAAATAAAAAAGAATGTAGCGGAATAACGATAATAATAAAGATCATTTTCAAACTTAGAAGAATCGAGCTCAGTGCAATAACAAGCCATCATTTTAAAACATAGGAAGCAAATGCATACTTAAACATTTTCATTGTAATATCTCGATTAATTCATCAAATAATAGATAGATAGACATCTCCTCGTATTATTTACTGTTAAAAAACTTCCTATTTAACCATGTACAAGAAGAAAAAATCAATGAAACGTTTGAAATACCGAGTTAAAATGACAGTTCTATCAGTGTAAATTTACAAAACTTTAACAAAAATGCATATCTGCAGTCGCGACTGCTAATATTGATGGGAGAGTTTCTCACTTCATAATACTACGAGCTGTCACAAACTTGAAAATCCACACCGGGAGCTAGCTCAGTGCATCAACTGATGTCACTGCAGCGCCTCTGACCGGGAGGTCCTAGGTTACACTCCCCACGGCGGCAGGATTTTCGACACTAGCTTTTCAACTAGGTCGAATTCAGTCGCTGTCTGGAAGAGAATTCTTGCGGTCGGCTGCTCTGATCGGTAGTTTTCCGTGGTTTCTCCGATCAACACCAGGCGAATGCCGGAGCAGTACCCTAACAAACGGACCACGGACCGCGGGCGATCTGTCCTTCCTATTCCTTGTCCTATCCTCACCCCTTACACACACACACACACGCACTAACATGCATTACACTACCACATATTCCGGGAGACCGGTCGGGAGCTTAGAGCTTGTCCCGGCTGGGGCGGTGCCCCGCTGGTGGGAGAATCCTTGTTACGGGGAAACCCCACTAGCCGACGGTAGGTCGGCGCCGGATCTCGCCATCCAGCGGGGGAAGATCACCGCGCATCTCCCGAGGAAAAAAATGAACTACACCAATGCGACTAATGACCAAAGCAGTTGATGTGCCCGGAAACACGAACAAATCAAATCAATTGAAAATCCACGGCTGAAGACGAAGTGCACTGTTTTCTTTTCCATTTATGAACAGCAGCAGTCGTATGGTTGCGAAGTGGACGAGTGATCATCTTAATTAAAAATGAAATTTACCAACGAAGAAACGATGGTTGTATTCGTGTCAAGTTTCCAAATTATATTTATCATAATATTCCTTACGCTACCAATCTTTTATATCGTTCTTTGGAATGATCGATGTTTTTAAATTTCAGTAGAAGATAAGTTAAATTCAGATAAATCAATGTAAAAAATCTCTCTTTCTGATCGTTAAAATTGGTGTTTCTTAGTGTGACCTCTGTGTCAAGACCATGGATTGCTGCAGTTATGTCTCGTATCCCCCCACTGCCACCCCTCTTTCTCCCCTCTCCACGCAAGTTCTAACGCTGGGAAGGCCACCAAGGTGAGAGTTGTAAGGGCTGCTACACGATTGCCCGTCTCAAAATCACATGTCAGAAAGTCTAATTTTATACTCGAATTACTATCAGAATATTAGCCTATGATACATCATTTTATTCCTCTTTTCATGGTCTATCCATTGCTGGCGAGAAAGATATATAGTTCCATTTAAGAAATCAAAGATGATTAAATTTCTCGAAAAATAAAAATATTAAAGAAAATTTCTCTATGACATGTTACTTACACCATGATTACGCATTGTTCAGCAAAAACTGCATTTCGATGTCTCTTGACATGCGAGAATCGTTTAGAAGTTACGGGGTGATCCATAGTTGAAGCTTCTATACACTGAAATTCTCTAAATATCGAATATTTATTCTGTACCTTGAAAATTCAGTTTAGAAAAGGTTTCATAAATCGAAAATTATTTCTAGCATACATCGAACTCATTTTCTCAATTGACTACAATTTTTGTAAAATAAAAATGTACAGTACATACTAAAAATTATATTTCTTAAATTTAGCATTGTTTAAATTTAAAAGAGAGTATTACTACTGTAGAAAATATAACTTCCTCGTGAACGTTTGTAGAACTGAATACACTTTCTAGTATGTCCAGTTCTCAGCTTCCTCATGAATATAACTAGCTCACTCCTGCTAACACTATATCCCTCCCCGTGGAAACTCGTCAGTCGTGGGAATGCGTTCGCCAAAGCGATTTGAAGGTCAATCGCGTGCCCCTACAATTAAATGGCCCTATTCTACGATGTTAGTTCGTCAGTTCGGCACAGGTTCAATTTGCTGCTACGCGCTGAAGAAGGGTGTGTGTAATGTCGAAACAAAAATCCCTTAAAGTTACAGAAAAAGCAATTCTAATTTCATGTTCCTGTTCATAAATATGTGGTACGAATGATTAGAATATGTTAATTATTTTTTTTGAATGTTTCATTTTACCCAATTTTTCCGAAATTATTTTAATAGCAATTGATAAAACTTCATAATTCTTTCTGTATATCTATGTCGAAGTGTCAATGAATCAAATATTACTGAAGGAACCGTCAGATTCAGTATATGGAGGTCCAACTGTATATTAAATTAATTTTATCTTGTTAAATAAATGAAATTAACCATTGTCACACGGTTTCGGCATGTTACACTTTCGGATCACTTAACGCACGCTCAGCTGAGTACATTGTTCCTGTTGACGTGCGAGAACGAGGTCGCGCACGGGGAGATTGAAAGATAGAGGAAATGCAGGCAAGGTAAAACGCACTTTCCAGCAAAAACTAAACATTCTAGGGAAGTAACAAAGCGGTAAATAATCATTGAATTAAAGAACAAAATTCCTTTTAAATACAGTGAATCTAAAAAAATGTGTCTTTTCTTATTTTAATTGATTAATCAATCAATGCATTCCATTGTGAAATTCCCACAAAATTTTATTCCCTCGCTACCCGAAGAATTAGTTTGCTTGGCCACAAGCCAATACCGAAACTAATGAACGTGTAATTAGAAAATCAATGCAAGAAAGCAATAGAAAAAGAACTTACATTAAAAACCCGAAGTTTCGATTACCATTTCTATTTAGAGATCGGCGCGCCTGCATACGATCTTTTCGTCTTGCGAAAAACCGACGCGGAAAGGCGCGGAAAACCTGTCTTCTGAGGATTTTTTTTCGGAATGTTTTTACAGTTTCTTTCGGAATGTTAACAATATTTATATCATTGTATTTGTATCTTCGAGTACTTAACAATGGTGGTAGAAAAACTGTATACATCCATTTAAAAATGAAAGTTGTGTTTATCTGAAAAATTAAAGTCACCATCTAGCTAACGAAATGTTATTTCCCTTATGTATTGAAAATTGGGGCAAAAAGCATCCCGATATCTCAAACTATGTCGAAGATATTTATTGCCAACAACGTAGGTGGTCCACCGGTATACTTGTGCATAGATTGTGCTACTAAAAGTTGTAGAATTGTGAGATTTGGCAAAAGACTATTTTACAAAAGACTAATAGCGTTTTCCATTTGCCGCACTAGTGCGCACCAAGTGCGCACTCAGGGGAGCTTTCGTGTTCCATTCGACCGCTAGGGCGCACCAGTGCAAAGAATTTCCTTTCATGTGCATTTTCCTTTCGTGTGGAACCAGGACGCACTCGGGGCATCCTAAACTGCACTGACGATCGCGTCAGTGCAGTCCAGTGCACAGGGCTATTGTGAGGTTAGGTACGGAAGTTATCCATGCTGATTTGAATTCGTGGTGAATTTGTGAAGGCAATTGAGGATCTACTGTCGCGTTGGGATACTTCGAATTATGAAGTATATTATGTTTTGCAAGAAATGTCTGGAAAGTTCGGAAAATCACTTTGTGTTTTCCTAAAATTTAACCTGACAAAATTTAACATGAAGGTATTCAACCTTCATGTTAACAAATCCAGTGCTATTTAGAAACCAAAGTAGGTATGTCTCAATTTCGAAACTCTAATAAAGTGAAAATGAAAATAGTGACCCTTACAAAATCATTCAAATATGTGCCAAGAAATGTTTCTCGCGCGCCCATATATATACCAGCGGAAATGCTCATGATAACATGTTTATGGTTTCAATAACCAAACAATTCTGCAGAAGCCTTTTGGTTCAAAATCTTGTGTACTTTATCGATCACATGGCAAATCACGAAAAATGAAATTTCGACACATACGAATTTGAAGTTTTTGTAGTTTTTAAATACAGAAATCACGCGTTAATAATTTATGAATTAAGAAGTAAGAATTACCAAAAGACTTCATAAGAATTATAACAATGACCATAATTCAAAATAATTTTTCGAGTTCCATCAGTGTGACAGGCCAAGAACAATCTCGCTGTGTAGCGCACACGCACTGACTCAATTCCGGAATCCGTTTCATTCGTAGCTGCCCTTCACGCGTGTGGGGCAGCACTGTTGCGGAGCGATGACGGTTTTGCCTTGCACTAGGGTGGGTTTCGGTTCAACGAATGGAAAACTCTATAACGTGGAAACCCCACATCCACGCAACTGCTAATGAAGCCTTGATCAAACATAAAAAATGTTCCTCTTAATTAACTCTCGATCTGCCATTAGTATAGAAAGCGGAATATTACTGTACACATCAATTATTGAACCCACTTAAACCTATCCATGTCCAGTTTGGGTTGGCGTAGCACCTAGTTACCTCGAAACGTTAGTTACATTCCAAAATAAGTTCCTAAGAAAGACCCTCAAGGCACCATGGTTTATTCCAAATTCCCAAATTCATCGCGTACTAAATATATTGTCACTGGACGAACACGTAAGTAAAATAGCCGACCATTTCCATAAAAATCTTTACTCTTCACCCCCCTGTTACACAATATTTAATCTGGCCCGTCGTACTTCATGGCCCGGTATTAAATCAAGGTTCCCTAGGGATAGACTGAGACCACCGTAACTTGATTTTTCACCCTTCCTAGCGCTACCTTAACTTTCAACTTTACACCTCAGATCAAACCTTGAAGCCTGAACAAACCTTCGAAACTTAACTTCAAAACAATGTTCACAAGTAGGAATGAATACTTCTTGCAATGGATGGCCATATCCAAAATGTTATAATATAAAATGTACTACTTTCAAACTCCTCGAGAGACAGAAATGTCGAACGAGAAGAAATAAATTAAAAAAGAAAGAATTCTGAGTTTTGGGATTGAATTAAACCGACTATGGAACATATCCTCCGAGCATAATCACGCCCAACAAGGTGACGGGAAGGTGACAATTTTAAACCGTTCTATGTGGACGTCTCTCTCGCAGAGCCAGTTAGATCGATGTTCCTGGGTGAGACCCATATTTACGAATCGCTGCCAGGCAATCCCCTGGCAGCCTGATACCCGGGAATCCGTTGCTGCCCTCTGGGGACTACTTGCGGTAACATGGCCGATGGTATTCAGAAATAACCCCCCAGCTCTCCGCTAGAGTGGAGGCTTGCTGTGATATGTGGAATGGCAAAAGCAAGCGCATCCGTATACCATGCGCGCACCTTTTCTTGACCGATGACCTTGCTTCCCCCTCCCTGGAGCCATAAACAGCTGAAGGCAAAAGATCGCAGCGAGCACTGATGACAACATTCCCAGCATTAAAACTTCGTTGGCACGAAACAGAAGCTAGTCAGAGCTAGTTGCTTTCATAGTCGAGAACTTCTGTTCAGCTTTATTACCATTATCTAAAGAAATATCTGAGGCAGGTCCAGGACCTTCAAGGAAGGCACCTAAAACTCTTATGTACTGTCCCTGCTGTTGCCTACCCAGAGCGATGACCTGCCCGCACACATAGCGGGTTTGACTTTCATCTACCAAAGGTTGGCATTACTGAAAATACTCTAGTGGCTGTCTTTGTAACTAATACCCCCACTCCGCCCGCATTTCATCAATCTATCGGTCAAGAAAAGTTGCGCGAGTGGTACTCGCAGTCCACATGAAGCAGGATACCAACATAATAAATCTAAATGAAATTATTTTTCTTTCTACTTTGAACTGTATTTTATGATGAAAGTGAACACACAAACGTCGATATGCGTTTTATAACGCCAGTTATTTAGTGTATATTCCCAATGAATTACGGCCTGAAACCAATAACATTTTCACAATTATAATCTGTGTAATAGTTGGTATGAAATATGCGTTTGCAGTTTGTTTTCGTATTCCAGCTGATTCCACGTGCATTCAATTTGTGGTTGTGATGGCGTGTGTGTTTGATTGCTGTGTTTGTAGTGTTTTTTTTGCATTTATTTCTTATCATGACCCCAGTTTGGAAGAATCTTTGGATTTGGATTTCGATTTGTGTTCTGTTTTTTAGGTATATTTTCCCCTTTAGTCGACCTAGCAATATTTCAAAACATTGATGGACTTTGGAATAAATTGTCTCAAAGTATTGCGTTGAGTTGGGTTGTAACTTGTGCTTCATTTTCAATTTGCGGTTGGTAAAAGTATTCTTCGTTGATCAAGTTCACATTGTAAGTGTAGGAATTTTTTCAAGAAATCTTATTTATTCGAAGTAAGCTACTTTTACAAACTGTTCCGCTTAAAAGTCGTTTAAAGCCCATTAATTCACAATTAATCAATTCAGAAAGAGTTAAAATATTTGAGTATATAGTTTGTTCGACACGGGAATGAATAAGTCGCGTTATTGTATTAAACAATTAAAACAAATTAACATGTAAAAAATACAAAATTTATTGATTATAGTAACAATTGTACAATGGATACAATGGTACAAAGGCACAAAGGAAAAAACACACGTCGACAAACTTCACCTTTAAAAATATTACAACTAATGCACAATGGAACAATTCTTTTGTTGTTACTGTAATTGTTCTTTAACAATGGCCTGTTCATAATTATTGATTTTTGAATGTCACCAATTCCGGACATAGTGCATACATCCAACGACAAGCCTGATGTGACGAAAACGTTTCTCCAATATTGTATTTGATTAGAAATTGTCAACTAATCTTTTAATAAATGTCTGCTTGAAATCTGTCAGTTTCTTTAAAATGTGGTTAATATAAAATTTTTAATTTCGTATTGGTTATTTATTAGTTATTGTGACCAACCACATAGTGCCAGGTTACGCGAGGCTGGCTGGCACCACACAATTCAAATGCCCGCGCCATGGCCGCCTAGTCGCACACAACGCCATCTGGGAGAGTGAGTGCAGAACTGGCCCAAGCTTGTAAGCACGGAAGAATCTGAATCAACCTATACTTGTACTTTTTTAACGTGGTATCTCAAGATCACGTGCGAAAGAGGGATAGGGGAAACAGACTCCAATGGGAAGCTGCAACGTCACTGCAGCTCCGATTTTTACGGCTCCCTATTGGAGTTTGCCTTCTCTCTCTCTCTCTCCTGCTTCTCCCGTGTGACCTTGAGATACCACGTTAAAAATCCAATTATAGAGTTGGGGTGGCGAGTGTGCGCGTGAAGAGAGGGGCATTCTGTCTATAATGGTGTGTTTGGTTATAGTGGTGTTTGGTTACGGATAGCAGTGTGAAAGGGTAGAGGAAGAACTGATCCTGGCTATTATCACACGGCCGGGCCCAAGCAGTGCCGGGGCAAAAGGAGTTTCTGTGGAGCCGGACTCGATGAAACGAATAACCGCTAGTGAGGTTACGTTACGCCAGCCGTTCAACAAACTAGAGTGAGTGACTAACTTATGCTTTTGATAGAAATTACATTGAGAGAAATTCAAGTGACTAACATAAAAGTTTTTGGGTCTGTCAAGGGAAGAGATTACTGCAAACTCAACATAGTCATTCATTTTTAACAAAACAATATAAGATTTATGTTTACTATTACATAGAAATGAACTCTAGTCGTTTTGACATACTACAATCTAAATTGTTTTTTTTTTCTCTTTATTTACGGTATATGTATATTTTGCATCATAGAATAAGTTAAGATTAAAGGCATTTGGTGCAGGTCTGGATGTTCCTGGGAGGATTACAGGTTTATGTGATGTTTACAACTAATGTAATCTGTAATATGTGCCATTTTTTGTTTTGAATTATATTTAATATTAAGAGTTTGGACATGAGTTTTATCATTGATTTTTACCAAACTTTCGTCCAAGGAGCCCAGAACTCATAAAATTTTTCTCTTGACACTCACCTTCCCTGCTTAGTTTTTCATACGCTCCAGAAAACATATGATCCAACAAACATAATGGTGTCATTACGATCAAACTTACGTCGTATGTTTACGAATGAGAATGCATTGTAGTCATTAGCAATATATTTGATTATCAATATTTCCCCATACTTTCAAAGTAAATATTTTCACATACTATTTCAGAAAAAATGCATTTGTTGGAATATTTAAATATTTTATTTAAAATGTGTTCCACATTGTAGTCTTTCCAAAATTGTCTTAATATGCATTTTTATTGAAAGAAAGAACTACATCGGGTTCAAAAGTAGATTTGGATTTAACTTCACAGGATAGTATTGAAAGGTTCAAGATATACTTTGTTTCTACTTCTGATGTTGAGCCGCATTTTAGCCGATTCAAAGAAATGTTAAGATATAAAAAGGAAGTTTTATGTTTGAACATTTCATTTAGTAATTTGCAACCAATTGCATTGTAATTGCCAAATTATCAGTAAACGATTAAGGAACTAATTTTTAGCAACACAATATGTTGAGTCTATTTTAGAACCCGATTAAAAATCTTATTCTTCAACTAATACTAAAAAGAGTTTTTTGACTGTAACTGAAAAATTTGATTGAAACATTAATTTAATATTTTTATTCAATTGTTATTTTCAATTAACTCTATATTTTAAATATTTTTAATACATATGTCTGTTCATTTTAAGTACATGTTATTACATACAAATCTCAGCCCGGCTGATGAATTTCTTCAGTTAGCTTCCAACTGTTGATGAGAGTTGTTAGTGATATCAACCGTACGCCGGTCAACACTTTTTGTTATTCCATCTTCTTGTAAGAATACATCCGATAATTTATTGAAATAGGAATACTATTACGCCGTCTTTTGTTATAACTCGTTACTATTTTTCCAAAGGACGGCAGACTGTCGAAATCCTAACGGACGCCGAACATTAAGAGTGGCATGCATGTCTATGTTCGGTTGTGTTAAGTCGATAGTATAGAATTACAAAAAAGAGTTGTCGGAACAATTCTGTGAATTATAGAACAGAATTCTGACAAATATAGAAGAAGTGGCATCAGTAGGACGAGGTGAAAAAGGGGTTTCAAAAAATTACCTAAACTTCGGTGGGAAGAAAAGAAAGATGATTGATGTAAATGATATGAAATGATATAATGACGAATGATAAAAGTGGTATATGCGTGTGAAGCATTTTCTAGTGTTAGTCCTAGCACTACAAATTTCACGCGTCACTTTCTCTCGCAGTCTACGAGTTCTCACCATGCCCTTCGTTAATCTCTTAGCGACAGCTTCTGAAGCCCTCTGTTCTCTTTCGACAACAAAGTCTTTTGATGATGAAAGAGAGCTAGAATATGCCACGCAATGCTACAAAAAACGTAATTGTAATTATTCTGCTCAACGTACAAGGACGTCTGTTTTGTAAGTGTTGTTAGGAAAGAAGATGCCAAGGTTTTGCTGTTTTTTTTTTTTTTTAATATGAACCTTTACATAAAGAACGGTATTAACTAGATGCATCACTACCCTCGCAAAAAGATGTAGAGATACGAACAAAAAAATAATATTAACTTCTAAATACATGATGATCAACTACTATGATATTAGTACCGTAAGTGTCCCCCCGGGACATACATGATGATCAACTACTATGATCATTAGTACCGTAAGTGTAGTGCGTGCTTTGCTCGAGAGGTGGCGGTGGACTTCCCCCGCAAGATGGCCAGATCCGGTGCCGATCTACCGTCGGCTAACGGGATTTTCCTCAACCAGGTATCTCCCACCAGCGGGGCACGCCCCAGCCGGGACTAGTTCTAAGTTCCCGACGAGTCTCCCGACATGTGTGGTAGTGTAGTGCATGTTTGTGTGTGTGTGTGTGTGTATGTGTATGAGAGGAGAGGATAGGACAAGGAAGAGGACGGCAAGATCACGCGCGGTCCTTGGCCCTTTTTTTAGAGCGCTTCTACGGCATTCTCCTAGTATTGATCGGAGAAACCACAGAAAACTACCGATCCGAGCAGACGACCGCTAGAATTCTCATCCAGACAGCAACTGAATTCGACACTAGCTTTTCAGCTAGGGCGAATTCAGGCGCTGTCTGGAGGAGAATTCTAGCGGCCGGCTGCTCTGTTCGGTAGTTTTCCGTGGTTTCTCCGATCAACATCAGGCGAATGCCGGAGCAGTACCCTAACAAACGAACCACGGACCGCGCGCGATCTTTCCTTCCTCTTCCTTGTCCTATCTCCCCTTACGCACACTCTTACACTAACATGCACTACACTACCACATATCCCGGGAGACCGGTCGGGAGTTTAGAGCTTTTGCCGACTGGGGCGGTGCCCCGCTGGTGGCAGAGTCCTGGTTAGGGGGAAACCCCACTAGCCGACGGTAGGTCGGCGCCCGATCTCGCCATCCAGCAGGGGAAGATCACCGCCATCTCCCGAGAAAAAAAACATGCACTAGACTAACGGTACTAATGACCAAAGCAGTTGACGCGCCCGGAAACACGAAAAAATCAATCAATCAATCATCATGTGCTTCGGTCTAATGATCTAGAAAATCTCGGAAAAGCGTCGAAGATTGAGGGTGCGGCAATTAATTGCGCGACCTCGGAATCAAACGAGGGTAAAGAATTGAAACCTTCTCCAGGAGACTGACGTGACTGACATAGATGTCAGTTCACGTCAATTTTGTCTATCGGAAATTTGAAGTGTGCATTTATGACCTATTTTATGCGATAAATCTTTTATTAATTTACTGTAATACAATTCTGTGAAATAAAAATAACTTAAATGAAATATAATCAATATTTTTATATAACAAGTTTGTGAAGTTATTGTTTTTTACACGATCGAAATTGAGGGTTTTTTGTTGAGAATGATGCAATGGATCGAGTAGAAAACTATAACTTTACTTACGAAGTATAAACATTTTCTCTACGACCGTTTCTTTTACGAATCATGATTTTTTTCATCTCTACTCTTCTTGATTTAATTGAAAGGAACCTCTTTTAACGTCTGTTTTTTTAAAATATGAACCTTTACATAAAGAACGGTATTAACTAGATGCATCACTACCCTTGCAAAAAGATGTAGAGATACAAACAAAAAAAAAATATTAACTTCTAAATGCACTGAAAATTGGGGAAGGAACGGCTGAATTTAAGCCCTGATTTCGCGATTTTACGTAATGAGCTGTTGTTGTTTTGTACAAGTTCCTATTGCATAAGGGTACATAGTAGTTATAATTACTGAATTTAAAATGGTTAAAAGCAAAGTTGACATGCTGTTTGAATCTGCGAACGCTGAAGTATCTAATTTATTACTCAAAATTGCTAAGATATTTGCGAAAAAAATCGTATCATCAGTTGAGAAATTGGTGTACATCTAAAGAGTTGCAACGGATTTCAGAATAAGTGTTAAGTTATCTGCTATGTGTTATAGTTAATTATATGTTAAAATTTGTTTGGAAGAGTTTAATAATAGTGAATTTTAAGTTTGTGTGCCATTAATTTTGTTTTTAATTAAGTTATAGGTTTGTATCCTGTTAGGTATTTTTTCTGAATTATTTTTTGTTTAAGTACGGTTTTTTATGTGTAATGATCTGTGGGGACGAGCCCGCAAGAAGGCATGGAATTTTTATGTGAGCAAGGAGGAATTAAAAGAAATGAAAGAAACAATAGACAACAGCGCCGCGTAACCATAATTAAAAGCGTGATACAAGAAAGCATAAGGGGCGGAAATAGGTGTGATGAACGATGAACAGAACTTAAATTTAGAAACATTTTAAAGCAAGAACCACGTTATTCGAGCCACGGGTTCCGTAAATATTATAAATGGTATAAATTGCATGCATAACATGACGAAGATGGAAGACGGAACTCATTGTTGTACTCCTGGAAATATATAACAAGAAGAGTTTTGTTAAATACCCAGTGAATGCCTGGGTGGATTTTGGCCAAACTTACGGGAATTATAGGGAAAAATATTTAGAGCAGGGCAAAATTAGTTACGGTGCGGGGGGAATTTATGTAAGACGCAAAATGCCCGAAAACAGCAAAAATGTAGGAGTTTTTGAACATTTATTATGGTGATGGGCATATGTTTGGAAAAAAGACAGTCACATGGATTGTAGGGACCAAAAATGTGAACTGGGTTACAGACAGAATGAGTTCGGATCGGAGGATGATCGCACACGTTTTTATGTTGTGTTGAATTTTTGAGAAATTTCGCGGAAGTGTCGTGTAAAACGTTGTTAAGCTATTTTGGTTACATAGGAACAATTGTTTAAACCGAGTGCATCGAAAATTATTAAAATTCAGTTAGAAATTCACGAAAAAAATATGCATAGAAAATACTTGCGCAAATTAGGTGTCAGGAAATAGAAGCGTCGCGATATATACATGTATCGCGAGATATAGAAATAACGTTCAGGGAAGACGCGATTAAGAAAAAAAAAAGGAAAACAATAGTCGTGGATGCATTGGCATGTCTTAAACGGAGGAGTGAACCATCGAGGATCTGGTGGCAGCTGAACGGGGAACCGCGTGCGTGAATAATGCACGTGACAACTACCAGCGACGGGCGCTGATGGAAGGTGACATCGCTGCAGAAAAGGGAAGTGGCACGAATTGTGCAAAAACTGTATTTTCTTTGGTTTGTTTACGCTCCATTCAAAAGAAGTTCTGTCAAAGACCAAGTTATGCTATTAGGCTAAGGATAATAAATAAGGTCACGACAGAATGCGCATTCTGATGGATGGATGAGATTTGTTTTCTTTGTATTGTATTTTCAGTGTGTATGTTTATATGTTTTCTTCCTGGGTGTTTATATATATATATATATATATTTGTGTTGTTATGTTTTGTAAGTTGGAGGGGCAGATTGTGTTCACGAAAGGGATATCAGCTAAGAAAAGTTCAAAATTAAATGCATGAGCATCCCAATGGCTCATAATTGCCGTGATTCCATGTCTTTTATTCTGTAATGGTATGAATGTTGACCCAGGCACGAACAAAGCGGACCCTTACTTCAACTCCGTATGGAGTGAGCGCGCGAACTACGACACGGTAAGAAACAGATAATAGTACGAGCTAGCAGAGGTGCGGGCAATTGATAATGTGGCACCCCATTATAATTTAGGGCTAGGGCAGGGCAAGATAGTGGGCGTGAGATTTTATAAGAGAATAATTAAAAGCGGGATTATATATAATATATACAAATATTACATTGGCACCAGCGACATGAGGCGTCGTGGTACCAAAGGAGGTTGAGAAAAAAAATAATAATATTGGCGCCGCGACGTGAGGCGTCGTGGTACCAGAGAGGTGGATTGTGAAACAATTACATTGGCGCCGCGACGTGAGGCGTCGTGGTAGCAGAGGGGGGGATTGTAAAGTAAAGGACCAGACAGTGGAAGAGGATATTACATATGACTGATGTAAATATTATGTATGGTCTTTCTATATAGTCGCTAATGGCCATAAATGTCGATGTAACTTAAATCTTTTATTATTAACAGTGTACAACCCTAGATCATTTTAACACGGTATTCATTATTTTTAATTATTTTTTCTCTCTCCTTTGATAAATGAAGATTGTTGACATACAAGGACTTCACAATCTATATTGAGTTGGGTAATAGGAGTAGAGATAAATAAAAATGTGTAATTTAATTGCATAATTTGGAGAACCAAGTCATCAATCATAGGTGAGCACAAATCTCACCATATTGTATGATGTATGATGCACCTATTACCTAGAACAGAAATAGCGATTGTTGTATGATATATGATGCAAATTGGCTATTAATCATTTTTGCAGTCATAATACTGCTCAAATCATCTAAATGTGCTACAATTAATTCAGAACTCTTTTTAAATGTAAGAAGATACAACTTTTGGCGTACGTGATTTCTGAAGAGGAGACAAGAAGGATTCACAAAAGCAGCGAATATTCATAGGTAGTTAAAGGTTTCTAGTAACGGAGAGCTCTGTCTGCTGTCTTCTTTTGATTTCCACATGCTTTGTATTAAAACATTTTTTCTTCCGCTGTAAGAATGCTCTCGTGTCTTGCTTTTACAATCTCTCTTTTCAGTCAACGTCGCATTTCGGAAACGCATGTTAAACAGACACTGAAAAAGACACGAGCACAAAAAACATCTCTAATGACAGTGTTTCTCTGTAGTCTTTTTTGTGAATGGCGATGAAAGCAGTAAAAGAAATTTTCGTGCTTTCATCCCCATCCACCTTATTTCATATGCATCAGTGATTATTAGAAGATTATCTGGACTGCAAGGATATTCTCGCTTTCAAAAGAACGACTTCTTGTAATTTATTTGTCGCAGCCTCCAGATACAATAATTTTTTTATATTGGGGCATCTTGGCATTTGTAACCTGATTATAATTGAATTGTTTATTTTAAAAGCGGCATACGTCAGATTTTGTTGAAATTGAAGTTACGATACTTTCTTGGAGTAGTTCAAGTCTCGAAAGGGCACCATCTTGTATTTCAAGTGAACATTTATCGTATTATAATTTATAATAAAATTTCTATAATAATAATAACAATAATAATAACAACAATGCAATAGCCGGGATGTAAAAGTATGTAGTCAGCCATCACGATGACCCACTAATGAGACAGGTCATTAAATCTAACCGAAGAATGGAAACAGAGGCATTGTGAGTGTAGCAAGAAGCAATGCCAACAAGACTATGCAAGACACGCGGAATAAGGCACACTGAACTTCTGTTGCTACTTAACATGAAATGTGAGACACAAAAAATGTTAAAGAAATCGAGGAGAAACAAACCGTTCCATGCGAAGCATCTAAAAAGAATGGACGATATGCAGAATAATAAAGATAAATCATTTATGTGGCTTAAAAGGGGAAGAATGAAGCGAAAATGGGAAGCAGTATTAATAGATGCCCAAGATAAGGGTTGAGAACACGACATTACAATAAAGCGGTTCTCAAACTTTCCCAATATGATAATTGCCGCATTTGCCAGGAACAGAAGTAGAAATCATTGATCGTATCGTCTCAGCCTGGCCAATTTTGGCAAAGACCGCATACTTGAAAAGTCATGACGGGTTGTGTAGTAGGGATGTGCTCTTAACAGCTAAACTGTTATTTCTTAACCGTTAACGTTTCGTAACTGTTACGCGAAATAACAGTTATTTCGTTTATCCTGTTATTGGCAGTTATCGATTGAAATGCATAGAACTGCAACCTACTGGGCCTAATCCGAACTACTACAAGGTTTTGTGGTAACTATTTTGTACGATAACAGCTTCACTGCAGCTAAACAATCATGATTTGCCAGTGTTCAAATTATATTCATTAATATATAATTCGTCATTATTACACACCATGTGTCACAATAGTTTTATGTTTTATTGTATACACTACAACAAGATATTTGTCCTTTAAATTAAGTCCGTCCAATATGTTAACTTATTTCTGTCCCATTGCTGTTTATGTGAGATCAACTAATATTTCCCTAGGTCTGATAAAATAAAACGAGTTACGGTCAAATCACTCACATTATAATACTTGATATTCGACAGTCATTAACACTTTAGCTGTAGGTAAGCAAAAACATTGTTTTTCCTCATTATATTTGGCATTCGTCACTTCACTATGCACAAGTTGTATATTTGAAAGAATATTTGCAATCTGAACCGAATCACTTTCATTTTAGTAATATTTAATATTCAATACACATTCGCTACACATTATTTGAATTACTATTCATCCTTGGCAGTTCATCCAGTCTCGTTCATATCAGCTGCTTCTCTGTCCAAACATGTTAGGGAAAGTAGTACAAGGAAGCGCCGTAAGGTAGCTGCACAAGCTTTACGGTACTACCAACATTATTCGTTTTGCGTGGTTTAACTCTTAGCAATCGCTACAACTTCTTTAACTCTTAGCAGTCGATCATGTTAGGTTGCTGGTCATAGACCTGTTATTTTTCAACTGTTATTAATAGCAGCTATTACGAGTAAGCTCTTTTTGTGATAACAGTTATTAAAGAAAAGCTATTAAGCCCATCTCTATTGTGTAGTTACCTCCACAGGTAGATCTGTACCGCCCTCAAGTTCCAAACATGCGCCAAGTGGTAGAAACACTCACCAAAACCGGCGACGTCTGTTGTACTGGATACAATATTCTACAACCTACAAAGTGAAACTGATCGCACGATAGCGGCAAACAAACCAGATATTATTATTATTCAGGATTTGGAGAAAAAAATAGATCTGTTTGTATATGTTGCTGTGCCATGCAATCACATCGTCGTAACCAAGGAGGCAGAGAAACGTCTCGAATACAAGAGTTTGGATATCGAGAGCAGCCAATTCTGGGGCGTAAAAGCAATGGTCCACCCGATAGTTTTCGAAGCTCTAGGATTTGTTCCGCAACATTTGTGTAAGAACGTGGCTAAGCTCCTAGGTCATTCAAAATACTGGGTAGTTGAAGACATTGCTTTGCGTGAAACAGCCCACATTTTACGCAGTGTTGTAGAGCCACCAATAGTCCCAAGAATCACTCCTTAGGAAGCCGGTTGCAACCCGGAGTTGATTTTATAATCAACCGACCCATAACATATTTAGTCGTGATTTAGAGGAATAATAATAATAATAATAATAATAATAATATTAATAATAATAACAACAACAACAACCTGGAACTTCTCTATTTCGCTTTGCGGGGCCCGTTCTAGATGGGCCACGGATGCATCGCTGCCTAGCAGACGCGCACCGCGGGTGGTCTTTGCAAGGGGTGGCCAGCGATCGATCGTCCTCCCTCGGGGCGAGGGCGATGGCGAGGGCGATGGCGATGGCGAGGGCGATGGCGAGGGCGATGGCGAGGGCGATGGCGATGACGAGGGCGATGGCGATGACGACGGCGATGGCGATGACGTGGGCGATTGCGATGGCGATGACGACGGCGATGGCGAGGGCGATGGCGATGACGAGGGCGATGGCGATGACGAGGGCGGGGGGCGAGGGCGAGGGCGATGACGATGGCGATGACGACGGCGATGGCGACAGCGATGGCGATGGCGACGGCGATGGCGACGGCGATGACATTGGTGATGCGCAAGCGATGAGAGAGGGAGTGGTCTGTTGGTCCATTTGTCTGGTTGTGAATAAATATTCCTCAATCAACCTGAGTAATGATGCAACCCTTGAATGTGAAACATACTATATTTTTTGGAGCAATTAATTTGAGACATTACAGAAGTTTTGAAATTTTCTCTTCCACATTATTTCTTTATTTTTTGGTGGAATACAACAAAGTATGCTTATAAAATTGGAGCACGTTCGATGTTCATTGTAGTCTTGTGTATCCTTTTGTATTAAACATAAAACTAGAAACAAAAATATCCGTACATCAATGATTTCATGGCTCATCACCAGTTGAAGTGAGAGTGCCAGTCTTAGAACGAAGCCTTTTTGAAATTGAAAAGGGATTTTGTATCTCATATTATTCAACAATTGTATCGTTCACACTTGCCTTCATACCTGTGTGCGTACCTGCAGCATTCCAGACCTCGTGTCTCCATTCCCCCTCGCTTAGCGACGCGTACGTTGTCCGCATTGAAGCCCGGCGCCCTGCCCCAATGCTTTGGCAGCGTTGTGGCGGCAGCTGATGGAGTTCTTTATGCAGACTAATGCGCGCCTCCACAATGCGACAGCATTCCCGCTGGCGACGTCCTCGGGGCGGCGGGCTGTATGCATGCGAGTGTCTGTAGGGGGAGGCTGGTAGCGGCGATGAATGCAGTGGAAATGGGGAGGGGGTGGGAGGCTGAGACAGTAGCGGCTGGTTCTATAGTGTCGGGCGCGTGTCGGGTGGTGTCGTGTCGTGGTGTGTGTGGTCGTGTGGTGTGTCGTCGTGTCGTGTGGTGTGTCGTCGTGTCGTGTGGTGTGTCGTGGTGGTGTGGTGTGTGTGTGTCGTTGTGTCGTGTGGTGTGTCGTGGTGTCGTGTGTGTGTTGGTGTCGTGTGGTGTGTCGTGGTGTGTCGTGTGGTGTGTCGTGTGTCGTGTGGTGTGTCGTGGTGTCGTGTGGTGTGTCGTGGTGTCGTGTGGTGGTCGTGGTGTGTGGTGTGTGTGGTGGTCGTGGTGTCGTGCGTGTGGTGTGTGTCGTGGTGTCGTGGTGTGTGTGGTGTGTCGTGTGTGGTGTGGTGTGTGTGGTGTCAGTGGTGGTCGTGGTCGTGTGTCGTGTGGTGTGGTCGCAGGGGCGAATGGGGGGGAATGGAGAGAGATGCAAGCGGTGGTGATGGTTGGTGACTGTGCAGGCAGACGGGTGGCGTCTGCGAACAGGTCGATGCCCAGCGAAGTGTTTCCGACGCTGCCCGCATGCTGCATTATCATTCAAGAGCAGATAAAGCGTCAACGTCTAAGTTGTTCAACCGGAATTGAAGCAGTGGCAGTTAAGAAAGTTTCAAATTTTATCAACACAGGTTTTTGTACTGCGAGTGAAAACTTCTTTAGGAAGTAAACGAAATAGCTTTTTTTTAAAATTGGAAATAAATGCTTTGTTCAATTCTATGGAGCCAACGTTGTTAATCAACGACACATGCTTCATTACATAAAATTTAACATTTCTGGTATTCTTTGTGTAATTATACTTCTTTTAACAATAAGAAATTTCCATCTTCAATGAAATAAATTTAACTTTGTGGATTGATGAAATACTCAAGCGAAACGTGATAATCAAAGAAGATAATGTAGCATCGAACAAAATTGCAGAAAATTTGCTTCTATTCCGGATTAAATCTAAATAAAACTTACAATTTTAGGATTTATTTTTATTAAGAGAGCACTAATCAAATTTTATTCTTTGGATAAAACATGCGTCCAAAAATGGTAATTTACCCAATGAATGTGTATTCTACAATCGCGACCAAATATTTCAATTGGTCATCAAACATCGATCTTGTGACTCAGGGCAACAATACGGTTGACACTGCTGCAACTCTGACCGGGAGGGCCTAAAGTTTGAGTTTCAACGGGGACGAATATTCAGCTAAATAGCTGTGACGAACACTGACTGGAAAATGATTCTATCGGCTGGCTTCTCTGATCGGAGGAAGGAAATATTGCGCACGGTCCGTGGCCCATTTGTCAGATCGTTCCGGCATTCGCCTGGTACGGATCAGGGGATACACTGAAAATTACCGATCCGAGCAGCCGGCGGCTGGAATTACCCTGCAGAAAGCAGTTGAATTCAATTTAGCTATGTAGATGTCAATAATCCGCCACTGTGAAGATCGAACCTTCAGTTTTGCAGAATCAGAGGCAATCCTGACTCGAACTGAGCCGGTACGTACAAACGATCATTGTAGTTTACGAATTCGAAACGCCAATTAATCAATCAATCGATCTTCCGAACTTTACTAAATCAAGTTTTTTCACTGATGTATCCTTTTCAGTCTTCAAGTCGCCATCCGCGTCAAAATTCTACGCAGTCAAAATTTGAAGTTGTACTAATTCAAGTCCACGTCCACCTTTGGAAAGCAATTAAGAAATGTTTGGCAAAACATTGTTTTGGAACTTTTAACCCACATTTGTCTTTGAATAAAGGAAAATGGATATTGTAAGGAAAGTAGAAGTTCACCTGTTCTGGGTTACGTGGTTGAAAGAAAACTTAAAATATTGTATTCGATAACGTTCTTGTACTGTATTGTAGATAATGTATGACAGTAATTAGAGTATTATGAGTATACCCTCTGCAAAAATGGTCGTCCGTTAAAAAAGTTTGGTGAAGAAATTTCCTATATTAGTATATATTGAGAAGAGTCAAAATACCACTCGTGATATTTTGAAAATATAAATACAATACGTCGACGGGGTCCCATTAGAAGGCTAAATAAATTCGAGGAAATATTGACATAGTGAGACATTAGGAACATGAGAGTACGGAATACGGTATACGGTAAACGGTATACGGAATACGGTAAATGAGAGTACGGTAATAAAATTAATTTGGGAAATATATTTTAAAAATTAGAAAAATATTTTATTAAAGAAAAATATTTTTACGAAAGACATTGTTAGAACTCAGATGTGCCGCGTATATTCAGATAAAATAGCATCGGAATGACGTGTGAAACAATAAAAAAAGGAAGCTATGAAGAGATGAATTGCCGATAGAACGTGATGTCTCTTGGAAGCAGAATGTAATGCCACGGGCAGTAGAAATTTTTTAAAGTTAACCTTAAATCAGAAGGTGTTTTGAACAGTTGCAAATATTAGGTCGCCAGGTGATTGAATTTTTGTTGAAGAGTTGAATAATTAAATAAAAGCGCCGACAGTTTGGAAATTTCATGGTAACTTGGAAATGTGGAATTCTGCAAGAAATGGATGAAGGACGACCCAAAACATTTTTGGAAATATGTGCACGACCAGGGACGGATTCTCCTTGACTCATCGCCAAGAGGGCAGTTCATCAAAAGGTAAGTGCAGAAATTAAGAACCCCATAAAACATTGAAAAAATATGTACTGTTCAAGGCCAAGAATATCATTAGAAAAATAAGCTCAATTCAGTCAGTTTTAAAAAATAATAAGAATAAAGTAACGATAACCATGATAGGTAGGAGAAATTAATAAGATGAAGATCAAATTTATGTCAATTTGTTGTACAAAATGTTGGTTTTGTTTTACAAAATGCTGGTGTTTCTTTCAAATGTTTGTTCCTCTCACCTAGTATTATCTATGAATATTCATGAAAAGAAACATTGGTTACACTAGACGTAGATACTATCTAAAATAATATTTATACAGTAATTCCTCATTAGCACGAACTTGCTTAACACGAATTTCGCAAAGATAACTTTGGTCTCGGCAAAGGATTACCATATTACAGACATTTATAATACTTGAATAAAATGAATATTTATTACACGAACTCTATTTCGGTCCCTTGGAATTCATGTTAATGAGGGTTTACTCTACTAATATTTGTGATAGCTTTGTGTCAGTAGCCCTACATAGTTAACATAACGTAGCTAAAGCAAAGAACATACACGTTCTTCAACTACAGCTACATGGAGAAACGTTTTCTGTCGACAGTCCATTCCGAGAGTCTTGCAACGTCTCCTCACCGACTGATCATATGTTGGAAGTCACATAGTACAGAATATTGATCCATTTCCTATTACAATCAACTTTTTATTCATGTATTAAATTCGGACATAAAATATTCTTTCCGAGGCGTCCGATGGCTTTCAGCAAACATTCCGTGTGCGTCTCGCCTGGGCGAACTTCGCTTTCCGCAGAGAATTCCAAGTTTCGAGCTCATAGAAAAGGAGCCGCGAATTGAATTCCCGAGGTCTCAGGAATCCACTTGGCGCCACTCAAAAGTACCTGCGTTCGCGAGCGCACGTTGCGAGGGGGGCGGGAGGTGTGAGGACGGGTGAGGACAGGCGGGGGGGGGGGGACCGCCTCGAGCGATCGCACGCTGCGCTGGTGGCGGAGTTGCAAGAGGACTTTCAACTTCTACATATCCCCGCCGCTAATGCGACTTCGAGGTGAGGTTATTTCGAGTTGGGTTTCGCGGAGTTCCTTCGACTGCTAGGGGCGCCGTCCGAAAGGTCGGGGCCAAGAGGGTGGTGAACGCGAGAACGCATGAGAAGAACGCGTGGGTGGGGTGGTTGGGCGTTAAAAAGAGTGGGCGTGGGTGGGCGAGAGCAGGTGAGCACCGAACAGAAGGGAACATGTGTTCCGAGTGGGAACAGGGGGGCGAACTGGATGGTATCAGGACGTGAAGTGGTGGGGGCGGTGGGCGAGAAGGGGTGGTGGGTGGTCGAGAAATGGCGGGGGGTGGTCGAGAAGTGGTGGGGGTGGTTGAGAAGTGGTGGTTTTTTTATTTATTTATTTTACGTCAAAAAACAGTTAAACTGCGTATGACGTGCTATGGGGAAAAGTGAATTGTGTGCACATTTTCAAAATTCTGTGATTCCTACACTAAGTCATATACTACTTAAATTTTGAAAGGAAAAAAAACTCCCATGTAATAAAATGTATTTCCAAGGATAAAAAGGCAATAAATTTTGGCTCTTATCCATGTTGTCCTTCGGAATAATACTTCCTGCGCAACAACTAGGAAACGATAATTTGAATAATTGTATTTCCCACTGAATTCTAGAAGACGTGCACAGAAAATGAAGGTACATTTATTAAGGGGGTGGTCGAGAAGTGGTGGGGGGTGGTCGAGAAGTGGTGGGGGGTGGTCGAGAAGTGGTGGGGGTGGTCGAGAAGTGGTGGGGGGTGGTCGAGAAGTGGTGGGGGTGGTCGAGAAGTGGTGGGGGGTGGTCGAGAAGTGGTGGGGGTGGTCGAGAAGTGTTGGGGTGGTCGAGATGTGGTGGTGGGTGGTCGAGAAGTGGTGGGGTGGTCGAGAAGTGGTGGGGGGGGTTGAGGAGTGGTGGGGGTGGTTGAGGAGTGGTGGGGTGGTTGAGGAGTGGTGGGGGTGGTGGAGAGTGGTGGGGGTGGTCGAGAAGTGGTGGGGTGGACGAGAAGTGGTGGGAAGGGGGGGGAAAACCGGGAAAGAACCGGCAAAGGGAGGAGAGAAAACGGGAGAGGGCGAGTCAACAGGTCCGAGGTATCACGATGCAGTGGTGGAAAAGTTGGTGAGGACTTTCAAATACCACATATCCCCGCCGCGAATCCGACTTTGGAACGAGATTATTTCGAATCTATCTCTCAAGATGAGAGAGATTTTCGTGTCATGGTGAATTCCAGTTTGAGAACGCTTTTTTGTTTATTTTACAAGTGTGAAGAAAATGAAGGAATTCCACTAAGATATGTGCTCTACGCATACTTGTGCTCTTAACATCTTCCTGGGATAAATGTAACGGACGAAGTGTATTCTCATGATTAAAATGATTCTACTTACTCCTCAAAAAGACGGAAAATATTTGATAGTAATTTATTTATGATTAACAATAGCAACTGTAGAACATAGAAGTATGAAAAACAAAATATATTATTTTTGAAGTATCTCGGACACGTTGGTAGTTGATATTATTTTCGCACTTACCTTCATTGTAGTTACATTGTTTTAAGATTTTAAATCCGATTTTAACAGTAAAATGTTTGTTCTTTTATGAAGTAAAATTACATTAACAACAATCTGTTCGCCTTCTGAAATAAATTTACAAATTCGAAATAAGATCGTTGTTTCAAATATTTTTAAATGTGATGTACACTATCTGAAAGAAGAAATTAAGATTTTGTATCGGAGAGCTCTTAAAACTTGTCGAGATGGGCGAAGCCCTCTCTTCAGTTACTCTCGTCACTTCCAACTCAATGCCGATCCAGAATGTTAAAATAATTTGGAAGAGAGCACCAAATCCTCACTATCCTTATACAAAACGTAATTGCAAAACTTCGCTGGAAACCTGAACACTAACAGATTTACAGAATGAATAACTTCTTGGAACAATTGAAAACTCGAAAAAAGAAGGAACAAAAATCGGACTTCCGTTCGCGCAAGTGTCATTGTCGTCTGTTGTGAGAACCATTGGCGTATTTCGTGAACCTTCATCCTGCGTTTTGAGCACTATCGTCATGGTCTGTCATTAGCATCGACGTCGCAGTTTGTCGTGGGCATCGGCGTCTACATTTGTCGGTAGCATCATCGTCATTTGTCGCCACCGACACAGTTATTTGCCGACACCAGTACTGTCATTTACCGACACCAGTACTGTCATTTGCCGACACCAGCACCGTCATTTGCCGGCACCAGCATTCTATTCTTTCCGCGTGTCCCCTGTTGGCTCGTCTGGAGACGTCGCTGGCGTCGCTTCTTTGTGACGATGGATGGAGACTCCGGGAACTGCGGTGGGTTTAAAAATATGTTTCGTTCAGGTCACGCATCGCCTCTCCCAAGGCCGCGCCGCTTCAGGGGTGCCTCGCCTGCGTCGCGCCCGTCACCACCGCCTCCTCGTCCCCCGCCCTTTCGCCCCCCACGCCTTCGCTCCGCCCCGCCCACGACACTCACTCGCCCTCCCTCGCCCTTCCTCTCCCTCCCTCTCCCTCCCCTTGCTCCGCCCTTGCCCTGCCCCGCCCTTGCCCTTGCCCTGCCCCGCCCTTGCCCTGCCCCGCCCTTGCCCTGCCCCGCCCTTGCCCCGCCCTTGCCCTGCCCCGCCCTTGCCCTGCCCCTCCCTTGCGCTGCCCCGCCATCTCCCCGCCCTCTCCCCGCCCTCTCGCTGCCTTTGCCCTGCCCTTTCCCTGCCCTTGCCTCTTGCCCTGCCCTTGCCCTTGCCCTTGCCCTGCCCTTCCCCTGCCCTTCCCTGCCCTTGCCCTGCCCTTGCCCTGCCCTTCCCCACCCTCGCCCCACCCTCGCCCCACCCTCGCCCCACCCTCGCCCCACCCTCGCCCCACCCTCGCCCCACCCCCGCCCCACTCCCGCCGCCACCCTCGCCCCACCCGCGCCCCACCCTCGCCCCGCCCTCGTCCCGCCCTCGCCCCGCTCTCGCCCCGCCCTCGCCCTCTCCCCGCCCTCGCCCGCGGCATTTGCGAGCTGCTTTATGCCATCGATGCACAAAAAAATGAACATCTTAATAATCGTCATTTTTGAGTTATGGTAAGAATAATGTTGAAAAATTACGAGTTGTCTAATTTAAGTTTCCTTATTTTCCTTAATATCAATATCAGTACTGCAAGAACTCGACAAGTTTTCATAAAAAGAGTAATAATTTTCGAAGCACATGACCAAGTATTTTTAAGCTGCAATTTGGATTACCAATATTCCAAAAGAAGTAAGTTTGTTTATCTCGAAAACCAATGCCAGGAGAATAATCCTGTACACGTAGCCAACGCACGATCTTACCAACGCAATTGTAAAGCAATACTTCAAGGACGTACTATCATCGAATTCGTGCTGGGTCTGCCTGCCGTCTATAAAGACGACCGACGGAGGAGAAATATGTAGATAACCACTATGCAGCCGACCTGGATGGCCGAGATAGCTAAGAGCGAGTTCCGACTCAGCGCTTTGGTTCGAAGGGTCGCGTGTTCGACTCTCGCCTTGGGCATGGTTGTTGGTCCCTTGACTTTGTATGTGTTGTTGCGGAGGGTCTCGCGTTCTGCTAATCTCAGATCAGAGGAGCCCGCAAGTCTGTTGGTCTAGTGTATGGTTGAGTATGCGTCCCATCGGGAGTAGGGTAATCGGCTGGATAAAAGCCCCAGAAAAAAAACAACTCACAGTGCATGCATGCTCCTGCGTGACGTCACTCGTCACCTTAAGCGGGCGTCGGTTCGCTGCAACGTATGCACTATAGAGGAAACAATTTCTCCTTTATAATCCATTTGTGTAAGTAGCTCTCGGTTGCTTTTACGCCTTTTCACACACCCGTCTTCCGCCTACCGTGTAGCACCGTAGCCAACACCTAGGCTACAGCGCGTAGCACGTCTCGCCATACGTGGAGCTTACTTCGTACTGATTGATTGATTGATTTTTTCGTGTTTCCGGGCGCATCAACTGCTTCGGTCATTAGTCCAGTTGGTGTGGTGCTTGTTTTTCTCGGGAGATGGCGGTGATCTTCCCCCGCTGGATGGCGAGATCCGGCGCCGACCAACCGTCGGCTAGTGGGGGTTCCCCCTAACCAGGACTCTCCCACCAGCGGAGCACCGCGCCAGCCGGGACAAGCTCTAAGCTCCCGACCGGTCTCCCGGAATATGTGGTTGTGTAGTGCATGTTAGTGTAAGTGTGTGTGTAAGGGGAGAGGATAGGACAAGGAAGAGGAAGGACAGATCGCGCGTGGTCCGTGGCCCGTTTGGTAGGTTCTGCTCCGGCATTCGCCTGGTGTTGATCGGAGAAACCACGGAAAACTACCGATCAGAGCAGCTGGCCGCTAGAATTCTCCTCCAGACAGCGACTGAATTCGACGTAGCAGAAAAGCTAGTGTCGAAAATCGTGCCGCCGTCAGAACTCGAACCTAGGGCCTCCCGGTCAGAGGCGCTGCAGTGACATCAGTTGATGCACTGAGATACCGCTCCCAGTTTACTTCGTACTGCTTGATTGCCGCCTTTGTTGCCGTACCGAGGAAACCCGTAAGCCCAGTTCGATTTAATGCCTTCCTGAATCGCATCGAGGCAGGCTCTTGGGTCACATCAACGCTCTTCTTCTAAATCCGGAGAAATCACCACGGATGATTTCGCAGTGCATGCAATAAATAAAACTGTTAAATTGCTTCCGTGCCAGAAGAAATGATTACACTACTTAGGGCAGCCAATAGAGAGTACAGAAACTTATGGTGAAGAGAAATATTTTGTAGGAAAATTTCATAGTTAGTTCGGTATATTTGTCTTTGGCGGTGAAATAGTCTTCACTCTGGTTAAAATCGTGAGCAGAATGACAATTAATTAGATCGGTGACATTTTTTGTGCATCGAGGATGTTTGAATTGCATGATAAAATTATAAGTTTGAAGATGCCTCGCCGTATTTAGTTGTACAAGTGAAGCTTTGTTGACCGGGTGGCCCCAGATTCCGGTCCCAGTTGAAGATGCTTGACTCCAGGCACGCAGCAGACCGCTGTCTAGATGAGAATTTTTGGAACCCCTTCGTGAATTATTCCAGCTGTTTCAGGTTGATGCTGGAGCAGTACCTTCAAACCGGGCTGTATATTGGGTGCCACCCTGATCAAATTCTTATGGTCAAGCGTTGTGCCTACCCTACTCCTTATGATCTAGCAAGACTGCACCAAGACAAAGTGTGAGAAGCCGAGCAACTCGTGATATGACACGCTTTGGAAGGACATCGGTATTTAAATATCGTCTATTGTCTGATAAATATTTGAATATCGCATATTGAATATTTCGATACCTTAAGTCATATCGCGACCATGTCGTGTTTTTGACACCAGCTAAAAATTTGTCTCAGGAGATTATCTATAAGAGAATTTTCCAAAATGACTACCTAGGACACTTCCATGTGGATGCTGGAGTAGTTCCTTTAAGGTAGGCGCGGGGCGTCCGAATCTGCTCCTCTAAGACCGGGGCGTTGCGATGCCTGGCAGCTCCAGCTGACCGTTTTTTGCCTACTGCTCCTTGTATTACTGGAAGATGTAACTATGAAAAATATAAAAGTTCTTGTAAAGAACAAAATTATAGAAGTTCTGAGAATCGACTGTCATTCATTCTTCTCCTAGTAGGAAAACAGACGTGGCCTCTCTCATCTTACAATGTGACAAACATCGGCCTCCCTAAGACGTTCAAAAAGAATAAGAGCGAGGACAGGTAGGAATGACATACAGTAGATCAATGCTAACAATCCAAAGGTAAACCTTATATTTATGTTTTGTACAAAAATTTTATATACGTTATTGTAAAATAGAAAAAAGGAAAGAGGTTATATGTTTAATATATTTTAATGATAGAATAACCAAATTTCATAGGTAAAATTAGACAAAGACAATTTCAAAAATGAGTAAATTAAAATTTTTAAAAATTATTTTAATTTATCTTAATTTAATTCAATTGAAAATTTTCGAACAGTTATAACTAACAAATTAAGCTATTACAATGTAATGATTTTATATTTTAGCTTACTTGCCTAAATTATTATTAATTAATGACATATAAAGTGGCTGTGTTGTTCATTTTATAAACCAATGATGGCTACCTCTATTAAATACGAAATATAGGACGTAATATTGTACATATATAAAGTGAAGGTTAAGGTAGTTAAGAAGACCAACTTTGATTACAATGGATCTCATCATTTAGCGGGGAAAGATCACGCTCATCTCCCGGAGAACATGCGCTACACTTACGGGACATATAAACTTCCTTTTGATGCACGAGGTATCACTAATTAATCGATGGATTAATCGACTGGTCGGAGCGGTTTTGTCCTTGGTGTACCAATTATTGCGTCCTTTACTTAATTTAAAAAATGTTCTGGAATGTCCTCAACGATTGCTACAATTGGACTTAATATTCTCACAAATTTAATACGCGGTCGCGACTTTCCCTATCTGTGTTTTGTATGAAACACCTACTCGCGACTGACTAAATTCATATAATTATTGGAAAATTCTTCCACCTGCGGAGATACCCTAATGTATATCTCCTCGAAACATGAAGTCTGTTTCATTCCAACTTCCAACCATTATATTAATGAAAATTTCAAATTAAAATTTAATATCACAATTTACACGAGACCAATCTAAAATTTCAAACTAAACAATTCCCAGCTTACTATCAAATACCTAATACCCAGCCTACGTTAAAAATCCGATCGCACCCCACCAATCGCTTACGTGTGCTCGCGACGAAAATCTTTTAGAGTCAAAATCCATGCGTCTTTTCTGACGATGACAACCATCCAATGCCCTCTTCACCCTTCTGCACATAATGTATTCGGGGCCGTGTTCATTTGCACAACGTTATGACATCAAGCATGGAATATTAACCCTTGTTGATCCGTTGTTCTAACAGCGCGTATTCTTTGACTTCCGAGTCTGAAAACGATGCCATATTCCTACGCTAGAAATTGATTTTATCATTAAAACCTAATTCCAGGGATCTTGCCTTACCACACTTCCGTAGTGGCAAAATACTTTCCTAAACCATTTTTTCATATTCCTCTTTCTTACTTCATATCCTTTCTTTCTCGTGTTCCTATTGGGATGGCCGGGCGATGGGTTCTTCATCTCCACAAGTCTACATTCTTCGATTCAGGAAGAATCGGGGAGATCTGCAAGCAGGTGGATGACAAGCCCGAGCGAGACTTTGGCTATGATGTCATCAGAAAAGGAGAGAGAAAAATAATGGGCGAAAGAGAGAGTTGGAGTGACAAAAGGAGAGACGGCGAAAATGGTAAGGAGAAAGAGAGAGGGAGGGTAGGAGAAGAGAACAGACAAAGCAGAAGCCATTCCAGGATGAACCTAAAAGCACTCGTATTTCTCGGTAGTAACTTTTGATTTTTATCTAAATTCAATGTCGCATGCGGTCTATTAGTCTCCGAGCAACAAAGGAATTGAGAGAATAGTACCAGACATGGACGGCTTCGTCTCTTTCATGGGCTTATTGAAAAGGCTTTGTGCTCTCTTCGTCACGTTCATCTTCTTAAAGGGAGTAAATGCATATCTTCAATGTGCCGAAGTGTGCTTGATAAAAAGGTATTAGCTAGTTGTATGTCTTGAAGAATTAAGATGGTGCGAAGTGTAAAAGAAGTGCAATAAAATATTTTATACAAGAATGAGAGTATGTTTGTTGTATCGGGAAAGTAAAATAGTTTGTGATCTCCCGAGTTAAAAAAACTGTTATGAAAGAGCAGTTAAATATTAAATAATTGCGAATTTTACTAACACTGCTCTTTTGTATTTTTCGTGCATCATTGCAGATTTCCACGTAGGAAAGAATTCTTGTTTCGAATTTATTTTACAGTTTCTTAATACAAGGACATTGAGCAATGCTGGTGGTGGTGGCGAAATATTTTATTAAGAGCGAAAGAAAGATGAAGAGAAGGCTTAAATAATAGCAAAGAGTGCGGGTGATATCAGTACGTCATTGAATTCTATTCACAGAACTAATAAGTGGAAAGAAGTATAGTATCTAGTTGGTGGAGGAGGAGAAAGAGAAGAAGGTGAAGGAGTAAGCCAAGTAGGATGAAATGATGGAGCAAGAGAAGGAAGAAAAGGAGGAACAAAAGAAAGAAGATAAGAAAAGCAAAACAGTCGAATTGTATTGATTTTCAGTATCTTAAATTTTACGACTATCAGTTAAATATTTTAAAAAAATCAGTAAATTACATTTTATAGAAATAACTTGTTTTGTATTTCTATAAAATACAATTTACTGATTATTTTTTTAAAATATTCAACTGGTTGTCTTAAAAATTATGATACTGAAAATCAACAGAATTTTTCTAGCACACAATCAACATACTTGTAAAGAATATAACAAAACTATCGAAGTAGAGTACGAGCATTCGTCATTTGACCCAAGAGCGAGTAAGTTAGCTGAGAAGTGAGGATGGAGGTGGAGAGGAAACTACAGGTCGGAGCTAGATGAGAAACTGCGGACCAGCTCGACGTCGCTCTAAATTAAACAGGTTTCAGCCAGCGGCCTCTGGTGGCCAGCAGAGGCAGGGGCGCCAACAAAACGCAGAACAAAAGTTGCTGCCGAGGCACCGCTGACTAATTTTCTCTAATTTACAATTTTATTTCTCGGTAGGTATGAAAATTTTCTTTAGTGTTCTCCGCACGGTGTGTTTTACTTCTATTTTCTCTGCAGCCTTCTACAAACTTTGTGGTTCGTTGTTTTCCCTCTTTTTGAGAAACTTGGCGAAAGCGCATTCAGTATGACAGGAGAAAGGGAATAAAAAAGCAAAAGCAAAAGCGGGGTGTAAATCTCTTCAGAATGCTTTTTGGTGCAGGAGATTGTTTTTTGCAGCATCACAGGGTATGAGAACAACTTCAGTGCAAGTCGACCGTGTGTGAGCTTTGGGAACCTCTTCTCATTTTTTGCATGAGAAAGACTCGGAATGTTGAAAAACCCTCAGAGTTGGTGTGAGAAGCCTCGTATATTCCCTGAACGTCTTTTCATTCTAGGGCCTTGCGATGTGGGTGATGTGGCAAGTAGAATGGTATATAGTGCTTTGAGATATGATTGGGAAGTACTATAGCAAATTAGTTTGGCATGATAGATTATTCACGGGAAGAAACGCAACGCAAAGAAGGAAAATGTGATCGTTTTATGATCTAGAAATCACAACTTATATCCGAATTGACAGCAATGCTCAATAATTGAAAATAATATTAGCTTCACTGCAGTTAAACGCAGTGAATATAGCGAGCAACGCAAATATAGCGAGCTTTTTGTAGTTCGAAGAGTGTTTTGAAATACATAAATAGTGTATGCCAAACGCAATGTCTAGCAATCGTCCGACACATGTTCTTTAACAAAAAAACATTTTTTATAATAGTGTAGTGGATTATGTTTTCAAGGTAAGATGAACAGGTAGAATTTCTTTGCCATATTTTCGTACAGCATTTATGTACAGAGCTTGCTGAATAGTACATTCCGTTAACATTTTCAGAAAGGAGTTGAACCCTGAATTCAATTGTTCCAAAAACCCTTAGTTCTTTATTCTTCGACTTAATACTAACATGAAATGTTTTTTCATGTAGCGAGTGTGTAAAACTTTTAAAACGTTTATACAGACACTACTCACACATATCTAATTTTCGGAATGAGTTCTTGCTACTGGAAACTTTAAGATATGTAATTAAGTTCCAAGCCATTTTTCAACCTAATTGATTCTTGTGACTTGTATGTTTTCTGTACAGGTTTATTCCGTTGTAAATCGTTAAATTACGCACTTTTGAAACATCTGTGTAATTGTTCAGTTATCAGATTAAGAGGAGGAAATGTCTCGATATGAGGCACACTGCCACTATTTCTTAAACCTACGTAATGCTGTTCTTGTCATTCTTGTACATACATACGTTGTTTGCTCCTTCCATCGTTGGTCCCGGTCTTTTCTCACTAAGAAAAGGAAACGAATGGAAGGCATGCCTTTCGATTACAGTAAAGACATGGAACAAGAAAGTTGAAAATAGATTCCTGCAAGTAATGTCAACACTAGGGGGCTGATTGAAATGAAATGTCACTTTATCTTTTCACTTTAGAAAATGCCTTTTGGCATAGAAATTCATTTTATGTTATGACAAAAGAAAATGGCCCATTTTTATACGTCACTTTTCTTTGCATTTTTATCGATTTCGGCTAAGTCATTTTTTTCCTTTTCCGTCATTGTTAATGTAATTTTAATGGTACTTGCTTCAAATAATATTTACGACATGTAACAAATGTTCTCTACAGAATTTATGAGTACTTATATCTGGTAACCTATTAGATTTCATCGCTCAGAAGTTGTAATGTCAGCCATATGTAATCTAAGGTTCCTGTGACAACTGTCAGCGTCATTGGCAGTTCAGCTGATTTCCAGATAACTAAAGACAGATTTTCTGGTAAAGAACAGTCCAAACCAAAAATTTGAAAGCTGAATTCAGTTGAACAAATAGGAACAGCCTCGATTACATCAGTAACATCCAACTGCATAAGTTGTTCATCTGTACTGGTATTGATCACATTGTTACTTGTCATTTGTCTTTGGTTTTAGGGCATTTTAAAAACATTTTAAGAGCATTTTATTGATCGTTTTTGGCGATGTTTTGGGTGATCAAAATCCGCCCCCTAGTCATCACGTAAAATACGATGCGTTTTTTCGATCCCCGGGAGGCAGATAATTCGCGTAATGTTTTCGCCCGCAGTCCGCCGCGCACAAAAGTGTCGAGTGGGGCGTTCGCGGGATTACATTCGGCTCCCGCACTCCCTCCTCTCCCTTCACACCGCCCCCCTCTTCTCGCGGAGACGCGCGCCGCACAGTGGCCCCGATTACGGGGCAAAATGCGATCAATGCGGGTCAACTCAACTTAATGAACCAGTCTTCTGAAATGAAGTGTCAGTTCATTAGAGTTCAGACGTTCTAAATTTTCTTGCGGTTAGCGTATCGGACTGTTGTACTCGAGTTTGCGGGTTCAAACCCGATCGAAGCCGTGGATTTTTAAGGGCGAAAAAATCCTTCGTACGCCTTCCTTCGGAGGGGAAGTAAAGCCGGCTGTCCCATGAAGTAGATTTACTGCATGTAAAATATCCTGAAGCCTAAATGAAGCCTCTGAGCAAAATTGATTTCCGCCTGTTCCATCGCCCAAGATAATAATACCTCCTTTCTCCGCTAGGTGGTGAAAGGAGCGTAGCGAAATTTGCGTGGTTAGACGGAAGAGCGGGCCTCATGAACCAGAGTCTCGCCACATAAAATAAACCATTAACTAACGAACTAACTTGTCTTTGAATCCTAAAATTTTCCCGTATGTGCGGAATTATTCTTACAAAAATAATAATGAAAATAACGATTATAATAATGATGATGATAATAATGATACTAATAATTAATATAGACCATTACTGGCCATTATTATAGCCGATCGCTAAGGTAAGTAATGCCGTGGCGATCTCGGACGGAAGGATTGCGAGTTCGAGTCCCGCCTCGGGCATGGGTATGTTTGTGTATGTCTGTTTGTGTGTGCTGTCCATTCATCTTTCATTATCATCATCATTCCATCATCCATCCTCCCAGGTCTAACAACCTTGGGGTATAAAAATCAGATTCAGCCTAATGCTGATCCCTGATTAGTTACATGCAAGGCTTGCAACGTGATAAAATGATACTGAGACCGTGCAAGTGCATGTCCTGCATGGTCCAAGATGGCCTATTCGGGAGCAAAAAAATGATAATAAACATATGATATGAAAAATTAATGATAATCGAGATATATCCACTTAAATGTTTTGTTTTGTTATATTTATACTATTATTTTCTATTGTAGAGAATCTTGGTTTAACATTTAGAAAATCGTGGTGCTCTTTGAGTGTCCTTCCCGCCCACTGTGTGCTGCGGGCACGAAGTGGTTCCCTAGGGGGATTCGGCGCTAACCATGCGGCAGATTCCGAGAACAGCGGTGTTCCCCAAGGTCCGGGGACTCCCGCGTCCTCTGGTGCGGCTTCGAGACGCCTACGAACATTTCCAAAAGCGCGTCCGACTCCTCGCTTCCGCCGTTTCGTGTTTCGTCGCTCCTTCGGTCCCGCACTCTTAACTGATAACTCATTCTTTTTATGCGGCTCTCAAAATTGCGATAGTAGACCAAAAATCTGCCCTCTTCAGACTTCCGCCACTTATAGTGATACCGATAATGACGGCAAAATCGTCGAAAGCCAGGTCTCTTAATAAATTTAAATTGACAAAGATGACTTACATTGTGTCATCCTTGAATAATGTCATCCACACCTCATCAGCATTCCTACAATTGATATTTTGTTGTTGGTGTGACGATTCTTGTGTTTTCTCAAAAGCCATAAAACAATTACTATATTCGAAATTATATTTAACAACGTACGAAGATTTTTACTTGTATAATATGTTAACGCTGCATGTATTCTGATGATTTTCGCACATACCATTAGCGTGAAATTTAACATGTTCCCTGTCTCAAAGTTTTGAGGTTACCAATAAACTTCTATTTGTTGCCTTCAATTTAAAAATGGCTTCTTGATTGCATCTCCCTGGGTGATCTAACCTTGCTCTTCCTTTGGGGAGGGGGGGAGTCATCATTCTTCGACGTATTCGTTGAATGTTCCTGAAGTGTAATTTCATTTTATGAAATGTGGCTCAAAGTTATGCCACTTGACGGTATACCACTATTCGACCCTTCGGATCTAGTCTCGATTCAAACTAGAGTGACGTTTAAAAAATCTAGTGTGTTGTTTAGAAAAGAAAGTGAAACGCATCTCGTAAGCTTATTGGAAATCATGATTATATACCAATATCGAAACTATCAATTCTTGGCTTTTGAGAAAAACAACCTTATTCCTTTCTTGGCATCGGTATCAAATATTGCATCGAACAAGAGTTGGGTTTTTTCTTAGTGTCTGGCATCCCCTTTCCTACTGCTCCGAACCGTTCCACCGCTTTCACTTCCCCGTACTTTGCCTTTCCCCCCTGTCCCCTCAGTTTCACGATCAACCTTGCTTCTGGGGTCATCTCCGGCCTCACCCTCAACTTTGATTCGTCCATTCCCACGCCCTGCCCTATCTCCTCCCAGAACACCCCCAATCCTTCCCCTGATGCCGTCTCTTTCCGTCACCACCCCGCCCCGGTCCGTCACCACCCCGCCCCGGTCCGTCACCGCCCCGCCCCGGTCCGTCACCGCCCCGCCCCGGTCCGTCACCGCCCCGACCCGGTCCGTCACCGCTCCGCTCCACTCGGTCATCGCCCCGTCTCGCCCCGCTTCGTCACCACCCCGCCACCCTCCATTGTCGTTTTCAGCTTTCCTCTCATCTTTGCATTCCTGCTTCCTTCACCTTTGCAGTCTTCCCCATGGCATCAAGCCCTCCAACTCGACCAAACCCTGGCCTCGCCCTCATCTTGGCCAGGTCTCCATCTCCACCCGTCCTCCCGGTAATGCTCCACCTCTTCGTTCCCCTCCCCCCCCCGCGCGCAGACAGCGAAGGCGCGCCCCAGCGGGTTAGCCCGCGGCGATCCTTGCCCCCGCCCACGCCATATTTTTGCAGGCAGGTGGCGCAGTGCGGCGCAGCGCTGCTGCTCCGCGGATCGCTTCCCCCACCCCGCCCCCCGCCGCGCTCCGACTGCGCTGGTGCATCCCGCGTTGCCGCCGCCGCCGCCGGCCGACCGGCGCTGTCCGGTCGCTGTTGTTTTGTTTGGTTGGTTTGGTTGGTTTGGTTGGTTTGGTTGGTTTGGTTGGTTTGGTTGGTTTGGTTGGTTTGGTTGGTTTGGTTGGTTTGGTTGGTTTGGTTGGTTTGGTTGGTTTGGTTGGTTTGGTTGGTTTGGTTGGTTTGGTTGGTTTGATTGGTTTGGTTGGTTTGGTTGGTTTGGTTGGTTTGGTTGGTTTGGTTGGTTTGGTTGGTTTGGTTGGTTTGGTTGGTTTGGTTGGTTTGGTTGGTTTGGTTGGTTTGGTTGGTTTGGTTGGTTTGGTTGGTTTGGTTGGTTTGGTTGGTTTGGTTGGTGATTCACGGCACGTCAACAGGTTAGTCATTATTCCCGTAAGTGTAGTGCATGCTTTTTTCCACAGGAGATGGTGATCTTTCCCCGCTGGATGGCCAGATCCGGCGCCGACCTACCATCGGCTAGTGGGGTTTCCCCCTAACCAGGACTCTCCCACCAGCGGAGCACCGCCCCAGCCGGGACAAGCTCTTAGCTCCCGACCGGTACGGTCGCCGTCGTCGTTGCCTCCCCACGCGGGGCGGATCCTATCAGGTAATTCTGCAATGCAACGATGGGCAACCATGTCGACGGTAGGCGGTGAGGTGTACAAGAAAAAGCACATTACATACATACAAGAAGCGATAATCGTCCTTGTGAAATTGTTCGAAGGATTGGTTTGTCTCAGTTGCTTAGTGGCAGGCCCGAATTCGAATCCCGGTCGGGGCAACCTATTATTTGAACAAATTTAATTATTAAAAGCATATTATTCAAGTGCAGAGTACAGGAGTCTCATGCTGTCCAATAGACCAATACTGTGACACTGTTGTCGCCGGTTTATTGCGGTGTTGGCCGAGGTCGCTGTTGTGTAAAATACTCTAAACAAAAACGTACTAATATATTTTCATGTTATGATGATGAGTATCACACTACACAATGGAAATAGAACCCCTACTTTCGCATTACTTTCCCTTTCCCTCTTACCTTTCCCAATCTGGATTCGTGGCCGGGGCGATGGCAATGCTGTGATGGAGAGGAGTTGGTAATGCTAGGGAACACATGTGCTATCATCTAAAGAATTCACCGCATTACAACCCACGTTGTGGTTGGCCAAGGCCACGATTCCAGAAAACCGGTCTTTAGATACAACTAGAGCATATTCTAGTGTCCACTTACGTTTCATAATTCTCTCTCTTTCAAAAGTTATTTGTCACTTTTAAAGATAATAATTGAGCTCAATATATCCATCCAACGTTATAATTTTTAACTCGTCGTCGTCAGTACTCGTCTATTTGTTCACGGAATTGTAGAGAACAAAAAGGGCCTTGACACAATCTAAAGCTTTGTGTTCTAGCTTCAATTGCCTGACTTCGCTAGGGAATTCCTACTCCCTCATCTCTCTCTCTCTCTCTCTCTCTCTCTCTCTCTCTCTCTCTCTCTCTGGAGAGGAAGGGCCGCTGAATCAAGCGTTTGTTGTCGGGACCCAAGATTGAACCTATCGTATCATCGAATGCGAGTTGTCTTTTCTCCTGCGTGTTTTGGGCGCTGGCTGTGACCGTCCGCACGTCGATCGAACCTCCGGCCTCCATATCCATTTCGCCACACTCATTCTTCTTATATTCCTTTTTCCGTTCGCTCATCCATTTCCTCTTACGTCCCGCACCTTTACGTCGTTCTTTAAGCTAAGTCACAAAACCTCTTTTCCCAACCCGTCCTTTTTTCCCATTATCCCTTGACCTTCCTGGTCGATACCTTACTTCCTTTTCTGCTCATTCCCTTCCCACCTGCCCACTTTTCAGCCCTCTTAATTCTTCGTTCACTCATTTGTCACTTCCTTCGTTCCCTTTCCCAACCCTGCCTCCCCTTCCTCTCCTTCCCTGCCACCATTTTCACCACTCTCCTCTTCCGATCACTACCCTCCTCGCCTGCTCTCTTCTTTCTCCCTCATCTTCTATGTCCCTCTCTCTCGTTCGATCATTCCAATCGAAACGAGTATTGTTCAAGCCTTCGTTATTCTCTTCTGATCCCCAACCGTATTGCTACGGCCTCCGGCCATTCCCCCTCCAAACATTCCACAGAACTCCACTGCACTCGGGCGTAGACCTGCTTTCTCTCGCCCCGCCCCTCCCCGTCTCTCCCAATCCCTGCTTTCTCCGGACCTCCCCGCCCCACTTCGCGCCACCCCGCGTCGCCCCTCCCCGCCCCGCGCCCCTCCCAATCCCTGCTTTCCCCGGACCTCCCCGCCCCACTTCGCGCCACCCCGCGTCGCCCCTCCCCGCCCCGCGCCCCTCCCAATCCCTGCTTTCCCCGGACCTCCCGCCCCACTTCCGCGCCACCCGCGTCGCCCCTCCCCGCCCGCGCCCCTCCCAATCCCTGCTTTCCCAGGACCTCCCGCCCCACTTCGCGCCACCCCGCGTCGCCCCTCCCGCCCGCGCCCTCCCAATCCCTGCTTTCCCGGACCTCCCCGCCCCACTTCGCGCCACCCGCGTCGCCCTCCCCGCCCGCGCCCTCCCCCCGGAGGAACGATTTCTCGGCCCGGCGCCCTCTCCCCCCTCGCATCCTGCGCTGAAATGTAGGACGCGCGATCAGCGGCAGGCGAGGCAGGCGCCCAGGTCAGGGCCGCGCCCGGCGTGCTTCTCCGATGGCCACTGGGGCGCGCGGCGCGGGCGGGGAGGGGGAGGGACGGGGTGGGAAGAGAGGAAGAGAGACGTAGCGGTGCTGCGGGGTGCGAAGAGAGGCGGGCCAAACACGGACGGGGAAGAGGGTCCGAATGAGGAGGGATGGGGCGAGGGGTTGGAGTGTCGCACAGCAGAATAGGAAGGAAAGGAAGGGGGAAGGGCGGGGGAGGGCAGAAGGGAAAGGAGGGGCGTGGCGTGACAGAGGAGCGCGGGGAATGGGCGGGATTAAGAGGGGCGGGTAGAGGGGGGAGGAGATGGGAAAGGGTATTGAATGAAAGCCTCAGAGTGCTGACCAACTGAGCAGGGAGGGGCCAGGTTTAGTTGATGGGGGCTGAAGGGAGGGTAGGAAAGAATTGACGGCACGCAACTGCAGCACGAAAAATTGGGCGACAGCAACAGAGGAGTCAGCGTGGGAACAAGGGCAGGCAACAGTTAGCAAAGTTATTTATGAACCTTTGAAAGGAAATAAGGAATTTTCACCTTAATGGAAATGTTATCCACCGTGCTCTTCTGCATATTAAATACAAATACAAGTTAGAAAGTACACCAAAAATGTACACGAAAAAAGGGTATCTATCTAACCACTCGTTCCAAATGTAATGCCAATATATATTTTTGGAGTGATCAAGCCATTTTTGATTCAGTAATCTTTTGTATCATAGCCTCCTTATAATCCAATTGAATTTCCACGAAGATCTGTACTAGTACGCACCAATAACTCAAACTATAAATGGAAGATTCCCTGTTGACACTCAAGAAAAAGTTGGTTTCTCGTCGGTGGGATCTAATACTTCTAGCAGAGAAATTATGCATTCTATCCAGCAAACGCTGATTATTTTTTCAAAGATAAATAAAAAAGCTATAAAATAAATAAATAAACAATTTATCAAAACGCAACTATGACAATCACGAGTTTATGATCACATATTCACTACCATTAGTAAAGTGCAATACATGCTGATGATACGTCATATTACAAGTGGCGGCACATGTAAAAGTTTATTTCGTGTCGATAGCTACTACTCCTCACACGACCTTAGGAGGAAACAGTACGTCCAAGGGCACTCTGCTTCACGTTTTCCAGAGTTTAATGGACGCTTCAATTAATTAATAAATGAACGGAGAAATGACGCAATGCATTTAGAAGATTATTGTTATTATATCTATTGTTTTCTGACGCTAAATAAATAATTCGATGGAATGAATTAATGAGTACATATGCACGAAATGCTCAACTCAAGAAAAAACCATCGTATGTACGATTTATAATCATATAATCAATAATTAGTAGTGAGCTATTTATTCTGACGTGGTTTGTAATGGAGACTAAGCTACTTTCTGCCATTAAATCAACACGTAAGTAATAAATAATGATGTATCACTTGAGTGCGAGGAAAAGCGACGTCATCAATCAGTTCCATACGATAATACTTGTTCTCAATGCGGCCAAGTACATGCTATACACTATAATTCCAATATTGAACTTCGATCCCCATCTAGAGCTATTGCTTCTCTCCCTGGCGATGAATGAAGACCCCTCGGCGTCCAGGAGAACGTTGAACAAGCAATGATACCTTGACAGTAAGTCATGAAGTAAAAAATTAAGTTAGTAAATAAATACCCCTGGGGTAGTCCTACACAGAATAAAGTGAATTTGTTGTATGAACTCAACGGGTTTTCGACGGTCGCGTCGAAAAAGAGAGATTCGTAAAAATGTCCATAAGATAAAGATTTCAAAGTGCTACATATGAGAAAGTCTGTGCCGCATCGGAGTGCGCTGATTCTTCTCGTTCGTTAAAAGGAGGACGGGAACCTAACGTCCAGGAGAACGTGCGCCGCCGATGGGATCTGCGCGTGTAAATCTTGCATACAATAGGCGCTCCGGACAGTTTTATGGGCGGCCATTGGGCGAGAATTTGCTAAGCGCCGGAGGCAGCTCTTCTGTGATATGCGCCGGCGCATGAAAAGGCAGGATAATGCCCCTAATACCCGATGCAAGCAGGAGCCATGACGTGCTTGCTCGAAATTACTTGTTACATTGAATGGGCCGCTTTTCATGAGTAAGACGTTCAGTGTGCAAAGACGTTAAGAACGCATAGAAATGCTGTGAATGGGTTGTCATGATTTATGTCACATTCATGTAGTCATGAAGTTCAGTAATTTGTTTGTGCCGAGGAATTTGAATCCGGATGCGTTAAATGCATGGCAGAATAAAACAAAATACTTCCCATCAGACTAAAATAACATGTTCGTTCAATCAGGGAACGACGCAAGTAACTGAATAGACTAAGACCGTTGTTGTATTGATCCCTAGCTGCAAACATGGGAGTCGAAAATAAGTTAGCTGCTCATGTGATGCTAAATTTGAAAATGCTCATGTTGGGGATTGGCAATGAACAAATATTCAGGGCACAAGTATTTCAGGCAAAAGCAGCAACAACAATCTAGGAGGTGTATGTATTGTGCAGGTCCGTATGGCTTTGTGGATTTAGAGGATCTAACTTCCAGTTCCAACAGGTTTGGAGTTTAGACACTAGCTAAACTGCCGTGTCACCTCCTGAACGAGATAGCAGCCATCTTCTCCAATTGATATTTCAATTGGAACGAATAGTTAGCGTATCTATATGGAAATAATTTGGAATTTATTTTCTCTAATTTTGTATACTAATAAATCCCTCCAAAAGAGAGAAAAAATAACATTTTATTCGCAAATGTCGTGATATTTCTGTTTATAGTAGTCTTCATCACCATCACTCATGACATCAGTGCATACAGGCTCTTAAAAATCGGTGATATAGTTACTTTCGTAACATCTCTCCGAAATCTGCAGCCTGCACGTGGAACTGCTCCGGGTGCAGTTCTATCGGTTTCCCTTCATCACGAGCGACCTCGCCATGGGACCATTCCACATTCCAACAAATTGGTTCCCGCAAGATAATCAGTGACCTAGCCATCCATCAACCCTCCTGCGTCCTATCTCCGCGGTAGAGCCACCCCCGGGTCACCCCCTCTGTGCTCTCCGGTGCAATTTCGTCGCCGTCGCCGCCCACCCACCGTCGGGTCCCCACGCCAGCGTTGGGTTAGGGAGGCTTTTTAGGGGGGATACTACAGCAACACTGTTGGCGTTTCTAAATACGCAAGTACGCCGAACACCCAACAAAAGAAAGTGAACAGAAACTTCGTGATGTTTAAAGCAGCTTCAAAGATGGACTCGACTGAGGACGGAGTGGGGCAGTTTCTCTTCCTCACTTTGAACTTTGGTGTTTCTTTGTGCGTTCTTTGGACAAATCATCGGATTTTAAAGATATCAAAATTCATCGACTTATTTTCTCCACCGTATCTGACCGTGAGGGATCGATTCCCGACGGTGACGAAAGTTTTGACAGTCGTTATGTAGAAGCTCGAATTCATCTGCGAGAATTATAGAGGTTGTCTATTCTGATCGGTAGTTTTACCTGGTGTCATCGATTAATAACTGGTGAATGCCGGAGCATTTTCCAAACAAATGGATTACGAATCACGCGCGAATTTTCCCTCTTGTTCTGGCCTCCCCTTTATGTACCCATAAACAAACACACACTCTTTACCATACCTGAAAGGCCAGACGGGAGTGCTTGTCCTGTCCTGCCATGCAGTGTGAAGATACAGGGAAGAGGTAATATGTCGTAAGACGGTGTGACATGTAGGTCGGCGCCGGATCTCGCTATCAAGAGAAATATAGCTACATTCTGACATAAAACGTTCGCAGCACTAACACGACTTACATTCATGGTTGTTGACAAGCCCGGACACATCATTCAATCATTACCTGGGTGGTAGTCATTTGCTGAAAAACTCCACTTTCCCAAAATGGTGGACATGAACAATGTAGAATACCAAAAGAATCCAATACATATAATTTAATACGTTTTCGTCAACTATTAAAGAGTTATTACTCCGTTTTCCCCACTCCGTTTTCCCCGCTCCGTTTTCCCCGCTCCGTTTTCCCCGCTCCGTTTTCCCCGCTCCGTTTCCCCGCTCCGCTCTCCCCGCTCCGCTCTCCCCGCTCCGCTCTCTCCGCACCGCTCTCTCCGCACCGCTCTCTCCGCACCGCTCTCTCCGCACCGCTTCTCCGCACCGCTATCTCCGCACCCTTCTCCCACCGCACTCTGCTCTCTCGCGCTTTACCAGCACAACAGTCACCTACTCCAGTTTTGTTTCGCCCTCCTACAGTTTCTCTATCCCACCCTTGCTACTGCCGCAGCGACGTTTCTGCTCTGGCGCTTCTGTTTTCTTAAACCTCCACGCCTCTTGCATGCTCCTCACTACAGACATTGTCACCGCTGCCGTTTCTTCCGCTCGCTTGTGTTCGCTATTTTCCCGTTTCTGAAGCTTTTGTCTCTTTTGATATTTTGTTTCCATCGCGTCTTCCCTTATTTTATCGCTTCTGCAATCTCGCCACTTGCATCACCGCACACCCCCTCCTCCACCTTTTCCTCCCCCTCCGCAAGTGCTTCAACTAGGATATTTTCCATAATATTTTTGTCATTTTCTTTTCTTCATTTTTATTTCATTTCTCTTCTAATGTTATTTTATTTATCTTATGTATACTTTCCAATTGAGTATCACAATTCTGTAATGATTGATGAAATTTTAAAATTGAAATATTCTTTAATAAGATTAGCACATTGACCATTCTGCCAATGGTAGAATACCATACACATTTCCTGTATAGTTTGTAATATATATATATATATATATATATATATATATATATATATATATTCAAAATGTTTGTACGCGTTTTACATATAAATGACTCCAAATAATCTAGTTATAACATCCAACATTTTTATGGCGACTTTTCATTTTCACGTGCCAGCGACCGTTCCTCCATTGCATCGCCACGTTGCCATCGTCGCCACATTTCTCGCAGTGCGACGACCAATCGGGAGAGTAGATGTTATCAGCGAACGCTGTCCCTCTAAGGCAATCCGGAAGATGTCACTCGGTGGGCGGTGAAGAGACAATCCTCGTGATCGAGGTTTCTAACGTGGTACCTGAGAGGGCATCCCTCCCTCCCTTATTCCCTCCCTCCCTCCCTCTCCCTCTCTCTCTCTCGCTATCAAATGGTGGAGTGGAATTGCATTTTCGTTTTTTGTAACAAATGGGACACAGACGATAAATGAAAGCTAAAAATTATTAGTAGGTTGAGAGATACGTTTGAAAGACGCCGGGGGCGGATTTTTCTTATCAACTAAATAGGTGGGTCGAAAACGATCCCTGCCTAGAAACTTTCAGAGACCGTCAGGTCTGATTGGTCGTTTCTTTGTTTTCCTCAGATCAATTTCGTAAATCGCAGCTATCGAGTACGTGTTGACAGTCGTTTATTCGATAAGTTTCAGGGAAATCTGCACTTCCTCGGGAAATAGTTATACCTACGGATTATTGACAAGAATATTTGAACGAAAATGAATTGATTATTCAAATTAAGTGACAATCTTTGTATTAGGTTGTGAGAAAGTGGAGGAGGGTGGGGGATGCGGAGAGGAGCCGGAAGAAGTGAAGAAAGAAAAGGACAGAAAAGACAGGAGTAGGAGAGGGGAGGGAAAGGAGAGGGGAGAGCGGGAGAAGAGAAGAATGGACGACGGAAGGGAAGGGTGGATGGGGAAGAAAGTGGGTGAAGGGAGAGGTGAAGAAGGGCTAGAGAGGAGAAGAATGGAAGACGGAAGGAAAGTGTGAGAGGTGGAGGTTGGGCAAAGCGTAAGGCGAAGCGAGGATGGTGGGAGAGGAGAAGAATAAGTCAGGAGGAGGACGATGATAAAAAACGCGCAGAGATGAAGTGAAGACGACGGGGAGAGAAGGAGAATAGTAAAGGAGGATGTTGGAAAAAGCGGAGAGATAAAGAAGTGAAGAGGACGGGAGAGGAGAAGAACGGAAGATAGAGAGGTGAAAGTGAAGGAGAGGAAGAGGTTGGACAAAGCGGAGATTGGAAGAGAGAGGCCTGTGGTGCTTCTGCGTGTTCTGTGGTCGATCACGTGTCGACCATGGACTGCGTGCTCGTTCCTCTTCACGCCACTTAGGCCGCGCGGAATAATTCATCTGGGGCCATCGCTAAAAGATTAAACCCTCTGCGAAGCGAAGCAGGGCTCTCCGCCCCCCTCATTATGTGCCCAGTCCATCCCTTCTCCCGTCGCCTCACTCCAAACGAGACGGGAGACGGTGGTCGCTACCCTCTGAAACCCTACCAGTCTCAGCCCGACATGAGTTAGGAGTTGCAAATTATCACAGTGGTCATAAAACATTTTTGGCTATTGGGACTCACTAATGTCATCATAGTTGTACAGCCTAAAGACAACCGCCGTAGAATGTAGTTTGGTTACCCAAGTAATTCTTTATTATAAGATTTCTTCTTTTTCTCCCTCCTTTGAATGTTGAGACGACGAAATACGACAGAACTCATAACTACCTTTATTGCTGGTATTATGAATTAATGTCGTTTTTTTCGACTCATTCCGTGTTCTAGGTGAAAATATCCAAATATTGCGTCGATTGAGATGTCGTGTGAAATTGCCATTCACAACAGTCTGTGCTATTTGGGTCAATGACGTATTATGTAATGAATTTCTGAAGCCACAAAGCGTCTCTTTTATAGAAACGTTCGTTTTAAACGTAGCCTTCCGTCTCGTACACAAAACAGTGTGTCCTTACGTGAACGCGCTCGCGGTATGGAACAAAACTACGCTGGTGCGTGAAAATGACTGCATCAAGGCTCTGAGAAATTCTACACCATGTGTACACAGAGAGATCCATTCCGAAACATTCTACTTCGAAACAGTGTGCTCCGAGCTCCAGAATTCTATAGAAAATTTTGGTTACCTCCATAAATGGTAGCTTGAGGATACATTACAACGTTAATGTTGTGTTATATCGTATAAAGAGAAAAAATATTTTTACATCGTTTTGCTTCGAATTTCTTCGTATTGAGTCATCATAATAATTTTGAGTTTTTTTCATTTATGATTTGGTCAGTTTCTTTCTTCCTGCCAACATCTTTTCATGACTTAATTTCTTGCCTTTCATATCTATTGCTAGTTCCCTCAATCAGCAACCAATTCTCTTTTGGACGTGTCCAATGCATTCCATTTTCTCCATCTTTACATCCTTTCCATACAATTCAGCTTCTACAACTTTCAACTGCCCCTAAGAATCACCATTCTCCAAATAGTTTATATATCAAACTCCACTATGAAATTCTGACTTCTGCACATATCTAACACTCCTTCACTCGCTATCCCACCACTATAACCTTAATAGCTTTGCACACATTCATGTTCACCACCAAATTTGCACTTCATAAAAAATAATTGTCTTACATTTAAAATTAATAACTTACCCACTGTCTAAAGAGTTTGCTGGCACCATATTATTCAAAGATGAATGACCGCGCTTTTGCTATGAAGCATTGAATATAGCAGTGGTGTCTGTATATCCCTCATTTTTATCTACTACATGAATAATTGGACATTTTATGCTATGTTTTTCATTATTTTGAAAAGGTTTCAGAAGTAATTTCTAATAAGTTTGGCACGTGACAGGAGATGGAAGCAGGGCCAGTATTCCCCTCAATAAGTAGCCTTTACTCCCTTGCCAATACAACGTATATCCATATTTCAACTTCATATTCACTTCATATTTCTTCTTCACTGTTCCAATTTTTTAAATTAGCGCATTCTAACTGTTTCTTAGCGGTTAAACCTCTCGTATTGAAAATATTTTCATTATATTTTATTGTACCAACAGAATCACAATGCCTACATTTAGCAAACCTCTTTATCAAAGAAGACAATAAATCTACACCTACAACAATAAAACCTTCATTGTGAGCATTGTAATCAGCACAGAAAGTTGTGTTATCTTCTCTGTGTTGCAATTTCCACTTTTATGCACTGGATGGTTTCGAGTCACAGCGAGCATCCACGGAAATTTGAAGAAGTAGAAAGGGACACATCACCGGCTTTTTGGTCATGCTTTTTCCGTTTTCCAAACAAAATATTTCTCGGCATCTTGATCCGGATACAAGAAAACACAATAATGCAAATATTCACCAGAAATACTAACTCGTCTAGAATTCTAGAAAAAGCAAAGACTCAGTCATCAATAATGATGGTCAGGAATTGTTAGAATTATGCTAGAGATTTAATCTCGAAATCTTAAATGGCAACTATGGACAGGATACTGAAGGGGAACTAACTTTTATTAGTGGAAATGGAGGTAGTGTAATAGATTATGCTCTGTTGTCTCATGAAAGAATAAACAATTTATTAGATTTTGGAATCGAATTACGGGCAGAATCCGACCATTTGCCTGTGTGCGTTCATTTAGCAGTAAATGATACTGAACTGCCACAGGCAGTGGCACGGGCGGGAGCAACAAACTTCACAATAGCAAGACGACGGTTTGTATGGAAAGAGGAAAAGCGACAGGAATTTGCAGAGGCTATTCTTAACTCGGTAGGGTGGGCACGAGAGGAGCGGTCACCGGAAAGGCAAGCAAAGAATTTAGAAAGGAGACTCTTTCGCGCAGGGAGGGGCATGCGAATGTGGGGGAGAGGAGGAAGGGTACTGACCTCAAGGATGGTTTAGGAGGAGTGTCGGTGAGCAGGCGGAAGCAATAGTAGCCTTAAGAATGTTCAGAAACAGGAACTCGGAAGGAGAAATAGTTACTTGTTACTACGTAGGCACATGAGGCCACAATTAAGAAATCGAAGAAATCTTGGCAGGAGAGTGAGACAGCAAGAATAGAGGCAATTTAAGAAACAATCATAATAAATCAATTTGGGACGTTATAAGATCACTGCGTAATAAAAGAAATGTAGTAATGCAATTGCATCAGACGCGTGGAGCAGTACTTTTCACGGGCGCTCGAAATAGCGAATATTGAAACAGGGATAGATATTATCACGGACCGGGATGTCCCTGAATTAGACGAACCTGATAACCTGAATGAAGTGAATGGGGCTATGCTAGCCATGAATAATAAGAAGGCAGGCGGCGCGACGGCATTCCGACACAATTTATTTCGGAATTGTGGCAATAGACCCAGAGTATTCTAAATTTATTTAATGCAATAGTTGATTCTGGATCGTATCCAGAAACGTGGAGTACAGCGATCCTCCAACCAGTCTTTAAGAATAAAGGTAATACGAATTGCCCACAAAATTATCGCGGAATTAGTCTTTACCAGCGCTGAGCAAACTATTTTGTAAAATACTCAACGGGCGACTGAGTGAATGGGCGGAAAAGCACAGTAAAATATCAGAATTGCAAGCAGGCTTTAGGAGAGGCTTCGACTATCGACAATATCTTGTGTTAGATATCCTAGTAAAGCAGGCGCTTGCGCTAAACGGGGCCACTTATATTGCAGTTTTGTAGATTTCGAAATGGCTTTGACTCTATCAATAGGAAAGCTTTATGGCAAAAACTTAATGAGCTAGGCGTCTCACGTAAAGTTTTAAAAGTGTTGCAGAGCATATACGAAGACGTAAATTTCTGTGTCAGGTGCGGTGATGGAAGTACAACGCGAAAAATAAAATCGACAGTAGGAGTAAGACAGGGCTGTCCTCTCTCACCGCTATTGTTTATCTTGTTTATAAACGATTTATTGACGTGGTTACAGGATGCGGATACATCTGCGCTGGAAATTGAGGGCCTGAACATTCCGGACTACTATATGCTGATGATTTATTTTTATGTTCGGAGACTATTGACGGCTTACAAAAAGTTTAAATATCCTAGAAACGTATAGTGAAACATGGGGATTAAAAGTAAATATTCAAAACCAAAGTAGTTGTCTTCAAGAATGGATTTATCTGGGGTAAAAGGAGAAATGGTTTTACGCTCAGGAGGAGATTGACTGGTAAAACATTTACATATCTTGGGGCAAAATTTTCCATGAATGGGGATGGAGTAATCACATATTGGGGCGCACAGTAAAGGAAGAATTGCGCTCAAAGAAACGTTTGGCAGTGCGCAGGGTTCCGGAATTGCTTTAAAGGTGCGAGACGATGTTTAAATCGCTAGTTCTCCCAGCAATGAATTATGGGGCAGAAATTTGGGGAGTGGATAGGATAGATCGACTAGAAAGCGTCGAAACAGATTATTTCAAATTAATTTCGGAGTCTCTAGATTCGCAGCAAATGCCGGAGTCCTAAGAGAGGTCGGTAGTGTAGGAATTTGGAAAGATATTAAAATGAAACCCATTAAACTTTGGATTAAATTAGCAGGTGAACAGGCTGACTCACTTATAAATAGATGTTTTCGGTGCAGTTACAGGAAGCAACCAACGCTACTGGTCTGTATAAAAATAAACTGCTACTGGAACGTTCAGGTCTGGGAGACGTTTCTCCGGAAATGGTGGGAGATAGGGAACACGTGACATAGCACGGTTAATTTCGGATAGACTTGCGGATATTAAAAGGCAAGAGATCCTGGCAGCAACGGCCGAAAAACGTTCGCTAGTTGCGCAAATTCACGCGAGTCCGTTATGGGTTGCGAACGTTACGTAAACACACTGCAAAAAGGACGCAAGAGGGGATACGCTTGGTTCAGGGTCGGGGGTGGATGCAACGTAGATTAAAGGACTGAATGGTAATGGCATCTGTGTGCTTTGCGGTGATAGGAAGACTGGATCCATATCCTTTTAATTTGCAGTCGACCGAAACTTGGAGAAGAAAATGGATGGGAATGGGAAATTACTACTTCCAACATAGGAACGTAACGCTCGCCCAAAACATTCTAGGGGATAAAAGAGGTAACTTCATGAAAGAATTAGGAACATTTCTCGCAAAGGTTCGGACCACTAGAGAAACTGAAATTAAGGAGTGGGAAAACAGCAGTGGTTAGTACGAGCAGAGCCTAGACTAGAGAGAAATATGTAATAAATCAATAAACTAACAATAATTAAGTTAGTCAGTAAGTTATGTTAGGTTAGTAAACAGTACAAAAAAAAATAAAATAAAATAAAATAAAATAAAAGTTATAAATTGTAGTCAATTGTTAAGTATAAGTAGATAAATAAGTCAATAATATATATATATATATATATATATATATATATATATTTTATATATATATATATATATAAATATTAACTATATATATATATAATATAATAAGTTAAATAAATTAAAATTAAATTAATCAAAATAAGTTAAATAAATTAAAATTAAATTAATTAAAATAAGTTAAATAAATTAAAAATAAATTAAATTAAAATAAAATAAAAGGAAACGGTTAAAATAAAGCACATTAGGGGCGAAGGAAGTGGAATCGGAAATGTTAGGCAGAGGCGTTGGTGCGGACGATTTTCTGTGGTGCTGTTTGTTTTCAGGTGCGGTGGAGGCCAAACACTGGAAGGAGAATGCCTGACGCCCGCGCCAAATAAATAAATAGTCTAAAAACCGGATAGAGTAGCATGTACTCGGCTTCTGACGGCAGGTTTTTCCCTTCAGGGTTTTTCCTCAGGTACCATATGGTCTCGTTTCCCGGCTTTGAGGCGATGGAGAGACCATTTGGGTGAATACCAGAAGGCGAAAGGTTAGAACGCGGTAGAATGTAGGTATTGTAATGGCTTAAAGGCCTTCGGCCTAGCCACATTGCATGAAGTTTCTAATTTGGCTGTAATAATTACCTATTAAATAAAAAAATACTAACTCGTCAAAGCAAGACTAAAACGTGAATGTCACAAAACCGAAGGAAACAAGTGAAACATGTGATTTCGCCAAAACATAGTTAATCATTTATTAAACATCTGTGTTTATAGCCAATCATTGAAACTGAAAAGAGACACATCAGATACACAATCCATAGTGGTAAACTGATACGCGCCATATTTAATTCTCTTCGTGGAGGTATTAAAGTGCCTGTTGTAGACAAGAACTATGATGTGTTCGTCAGAATTTTCGAAATCGAATAAGAGCAAAAACAAAAAATTGATATTTCGATACCAAACCACAGGAGCCCCAGCTCTGGAAAATTGATGTTGAAATTGCTTAATAATAAAACTAAATTTACTCTACAAGTTTTGTTCATACATTTCTCATATTTTGTTTGTTCCAAAAACACAATGTGTGTGTCTTATTGGAAATATTTTAAAAGTTTAAAAAATGTTGAAGTGTACGCTCTTGCTTATTTCACTTTACAGTTCGATCACTCCCGTTACAACGCATCACAGTTACCAATTTAACATCACCTAATACAACCTACAGGGGTTATGTGTTAAAGGAGAAATGTTTATTTTGTCGACTGTTTGAAATAATGATTCTCTTCAAATTTCCTTATGTAGACGTGATCACGGTAATTCAGAATGGTCTCACCCAAAATATCAAAGATTTTTATTTAATTAGATTTGGGGATAAGAATAGGGGTTAAAAGGTATTGATCGAAACTTTTGAAAATTTCTGTACCACTTCAAAGGAAAAGCACGTGTAGAGCTATCACGGAACAATTCTTTTCATCTAAATTTATTTCGGACTTCGTATTTTTTTTTACATTGATTCATGTTCGTATAAAATTATGCCAACGATCGGCTGGAAAATACCTTTTCGCACAAAACGCGATTTTCGTGCTAGCACCCTCCCAACCTACCGGAAGCATGTATCTAGGTTCTCCCCGCGAACGTTTTCCTCGAGCTGTCGGAGTGATACCAAGAATTATATCTGACGTCGTGGGGATTTATGACAAAATGATAAGTCCGGTCCACGCAGCAAATTCTGTTTTACCGTCGGCCCGACATTTGTTTTGCCGCTCGCGAAATATGGCCGCGTTTTTATTCTCGTGCCCTGCCTCCACAGGGGAAATACGACACCCATGTTCCTCCTCCCCGCCTCTCGCTCGCCCCCCTCCCACTCCGCCCGAAACAAACGACTATCGCGCTTGCTTCCCCTCTCCAATGCGGCCACTCCAATGCCGATGCGACGGGAAAAGCGGAATGTGTGTGTGTGTCACCGTAGAACGCTGTCTAGCGGCGGCGTTTGTAATTAATTCGAAGGCTGATCACGTCCCTGGACCAAATGTGGTGGCGACCTACTTGAAGGCAATTTATTTGTCGATTCGGGAAAATGTCGACTTTGCAGGTAATTTTCGAAAGTGTGAGCGTGACGTTTCTCTCTTCTTATTTGCTCCATTTTTAGTGCAAAATGTTACGTCTTGTATTTAGTTATTGATCTTTCTGGTAAGGCGTGGAGAAAGGTGATGCTTGAGAACTATAGAACGCTGATGTTATTAATGATGGAGCTTGGGAAAATGAAGGGATGTAAACGTGGTTGACTTGTACTCGTTGGAACTAATAACGAAACATTCCTCCAAAATGTCACATTCTGTTTTACTAGTTTTTACTGTTTTGTGATGGTGTTTAAGTAAATATATACCGGAAATTTTGGAACTTGAAGCAAGTAAAATAAGACAACTTTCATAATAATTTTGTAAATAAAATTTGTTACTTTATTCATATTAGTCATTCCTTAAAGTCTTCAAATGTGGATATAAACGACTAAATTTTTGACATTTTCTGACTTTTCTGCGCCGCAAAAAAAGAATTGTCTTGGTCATTTTTGTGGGTGAGCCATTAGTTTTGCCTGAGAGAACGGAGGACGCAGCAGGATAGTGGGTGAAGGGAGAGGACAAGGTGAGGAGAGAGAATCGCAGTAAAACTTTGCCGAACTGCTGCATTGATAATTAATTCAGTGATTGCCTCCCTGGACTTATTTTGGTGACGACGTACTTGAATCAATTTGTTTGTAAAATATAGAAGATGTCGATGATGTAGGTAATTAAAGGAAGTCAAGAAAAAGAAAACGTCGCTCTCTTTACTTTGCTTCAAAGTGGCAGAAATTGCCACCTTCGTAAGAATGTTTGGAAGTGGGGAATGTTATCCCTTTCATCTCATCCTGTCTTTTGAGAAGAGGAAAATCTGAAACAATCAATCATCTTAGTAGCAATGTGATATCGGTGATTCACATGCATCGAAGCAATAGAGCATGTAATATTATCCAAATCTTGATGCACTGTTGCTGAGAGTAATCACTATAGACCGTATTTAATGCTCAAATAACCCATGAAATATCAATACTTTATACAGTAAAGACTTCAAAAACTCGCACTAAAATTCTGAATACAGTCTATTAACCGCCCATAATACTTTCTTCTAATGTTTACGCACGCTCTTTCAGCCGGCGCTGTGCTTCTACTAAATGGCATAATATGAGATATGGCGTAATATTCTGGGGAAATACATCTTACAGTTCCCAGACTTTTATTTTACAAAAACGAATTGTACGAATAATAACCAAATTCCAACCACGTGATTCTTGTAAGCCTCTCTTCATCAATCTAGGAATCTTACCATTACCTTGTCTATTGATTTACGAATCAATGGCTTTTGTCAAAAATGACTTGCTTAAGGGCGGGAATATATTTTCAGAAAATACCGATGTCTATTACTATAACACTCGACGTAGAAATCATATTCATTAGGTGACAGTATCAACAGCTCATTACAAAAAATTCACATACAACACATGTACATTATTTTATGTTATTATTTTAGAACACTTTGCCAGATGACATTAAACTATTAAATTCGATAGAAAAGTTGAAATACAAAGTGAAATCGTTTCTGCTGCATAACTGTTTTTATACAATTAGATACTATACTGAGCATCAGAAGGAAAGTAACATTAATTTTAACAGTGATATTTAATGTATTATTTAACATTGGACTGTATAATTCTAAACAATATGTAACAAATATTGTATCGCAGCTTCTGGGTCAATGACCCCCATCTCGATCAGGTTTTTCGTCCAGTTTCCCTGATCCATTGAGCAAATGCTGAGATGGCCCCTTGTTTTGCTTCTGGACATAAATGTAACTTCATTAACTGTGCACGTCTTCTAGAATTCAGTGGGAAATACAATTATTCAAATTATCGTTTCCATGTTGTCGCAGCAGAAAGTATTATTCCTTGACGATAGAACATGGATAAGAGCCCAAAATTTATTGCTTATTTATCCTTGAAAATGGATTTTATTACATGGGGGCAATTTTTTTTCCAAAATTCTAGTAGTATATGACTTAGTGTAGGGATCACAGAATTGTGAAAATGTGCCCACGGTCGAATTCAGTCGCTGTCTGGAGAAGATTTCCAGCGGCCGGCTGCTCTGATCGGTAGTTTTCCGTGGTTTGTCCGATCAACACCAGGCGAATGCCGGAGCAGTACCCTATCAAATGGGCCACGGACCGCGCGCGATCTGTCCTTCCTCTTCCTTGTCCTATCCTCTCCCCTTACACACACACACACACACACACACACTAACATGCACTACACTACCACATATTCCAGGAGACCGGTCGGGAGCTTAGAGCTTGTCCCGTCTGGGGTGGTGCCCCGCTGGTGGGAGAGTCCTGGTTAGGGGGAAACCCCACTAGCGACGGTAGGTCGCCTGAGTGATATCTATAAATACGCCTATTGTGTGATGTTTTTTCTGGAATGCTGTGTATATATGTTCGGATATTCTTAGCAACTGGTGTTGAGTAGACACTTTTTCCATAAATCCAAATTGTTCTTTAGGAATTATTTTCGTTAAGTGTAGGTAATTGTTTAATCTTTTAAGTATAATTTTCTCGAATATCTTTGATAAGGATGGTAATAGACTGATCGGACGATAACTGTCAACGTTTGCAGGATTTTTATTCGGTTTAGAAATGGGAATAATGATAGCATGTTTCCGCGGTCCGTGGCCTGTTTGTGATGGTACTGCTTCGTCATTCGCATGGTATCGGAGAGAGCACAGAAAACTACCTATCAGAGCAGCCGGCCGCTAGAATTCTTTTGCAGACAGCGACTGAACTCGATCTAGCTAGTGTTGAAAATCCTGTCAACGGCGGGTTTGAACCGAGGACCTTCCAGTCAGAGGCACTGCGGTGACATCAGTGAATGCCCTGAGCCAGGTCTCCGGATTTGGGAATTCCATTTTTTCCAGGTATGCGGAAAATAATCACTGCGGCAACAGGGGCGCAGGCGCTAAAGAATACTAAGATTTATATCATGGTTGCGCACCAGATAGAGGCGCTTATTAATTTTTTTTTAATTTGAGGGTGAAATGTAGTGTATTTTTTTTGTTAAGGTCCATATTCTTGTTCTGATGCTGATTTGGTTATAGTGATGTGTCCAGGATGGAAATTGTGACAGTGAAAGTTGTGTTGACAGTGAAAGTTGAAGCAAAATAGCTTGCTAGTTCTTCTGGCTTTTGGTAGGATGTGTACGCTTTATCTGTTGTTGAGTTTATAGGAGGTATCGCGTTTTTCTTCTTAAGTATTTTTCGTGTGAATTGCCACAGAGTGTTATTACTGACGCTGAGTGACTGGATTAAGTTATGATAGTTTTGGATATTGAAGTTAGTTATAAGTATCTTTACGATATTTGTTAATAGGTTTAGTTCCCTCTTAAGTTCAGGTGTTCTTAATCGGTACCAAAGTCTTCTAGTTTTGTTTTTACTGAGACTGCTTCTCAAAAATTCCCTTTGGGTAGCATTTTATGTCTGGCTGTATTTGAGCCGTGAGAAGTTAATTGTGTACTTTTATAGTAGAGGTATTATTTCGTTGAAATGAGTAGATGGATTGGTCTATATTTCAACGGGGTATTTATCGTTTTATTTTGGGTAGGAAATTTGGTTGCTGTTTTTTGAAATTTTTGCCAATTAATTTTATTGAGTTTGGTTTAGGGCGTGCTGTAGTATAAGTTGCTGGTGTGTAGTGCAATAATTACCGATATGATCAGAGCCAAGTTCGAGCAGGTGTAGAGTAGAATTTGATATTAGTATTTGCGATGCCTGCGTCGCATGTCCGATTTGATGAGCACGAGCCTGAGGGTGGTATGTTGGCTCCGAGGGGGTGAGTATTCTTTGGTTTGAAATGTTTATTAGTTGAGCTAGAACTTTCCCGTTGTGATTATTATTTTGACACCCCAGCTTATGTGTTTTGAATTAAGGTCACCCAACAGCAAAGTTTTCTCGGTAGGTTGAAATAAAATAGGAAAGTTTGCATTTATAATTTTGGCTGTGGGGGGCTTATAAGCTGTTATAATTTTCCATGGTTGGCTATTTATAAATATTTGGATAGCAACACTTTCGATTCCTGGTGTGTCGGGCCGATTAATTTGGTGGTAATAAAGATAAATTTTGACCGCGATTAGTACCCCTCCTCCCCTATTTTCCGTTCGATCTGTTCTATAAGTGCTGTAACTTGGAATAAATAGTTTATTTTTTTATTTGGGTGTGTTTCAGTTATGCATGCTACGTCAATTTTATGATGATGCAGAAAATGAATTAGTTCTGTTTTTTATTATTGATGCTATTGGAATTCCAATTCAAGATGGATATATTATTAGTGGGTTGAGTTGACACTATTATTGCTTAGACAAGCGGTGACAGAGTTTTGAATGGCGCTGTTGATGGTAGGGATTAAGGAAGTTATGAAATTAATGATGCATGAGGTGATTGAGTTCATTATTGTGCTAATAATTGGATTGTTAGAGCCAGAATCATTTGATGGGAAGAGGCTGTATAGGTGCGAAAATTTTGTGAGTTGGATTGATCTGATTTTGAGTTTGAGATGTGAGTGTTTCGAGAGTACGTTTGGGGTAATTTTGAGAAATTTTCTCTAGATTGATTTGGAGGAGGGTGGGGGAGGGGATTGAGAGTTTTGAGGGTTGTCATTTCTATTAGTTTTGTTGCGATCATTGTTCTTTCTTTCAAGGATTTCTTTAAAATAAGAACAATTTCGATTTCGTATGTCCGCTCGATGATTTCCGTTGCAATTCGCACAGAGAGGGGTTTTAGTTTTGTTGGGGCACGTCACAGAATAATGATTTCCGGCACAAAAAGCACAATTGATAACATGATTGCAATTATTCTTCGTGTGACCGTAATCTAAACATCTCTGACACTGCAAGGGACCTTGATGTTTTCGACGTCTTTCTGTTTTCACACGATGATTGCATATTTGCGTTATTGCTAAGATTGTTTCTATTGGTTCACCTCCGTTAAACTCGGCGGCCACAACAGGAACTGGATTATTGTCTTTTAGTAGTCTTGTAACTTTGGTGATTGATGGCATTGTTTTAAATCTGAGAAGATTTCGGGTTCCGTAATTGACTGATGTATGTTATTAATTACAACTGAATATTTTTTGTTAGATGGACCTTTAAACTGTGAAAATTTCTGAGTTTGTATTAAATATTTGATTATGCTACGAAAGTCCAGGATGTGTTGGCAATCGATTTTGACCTTGTTGTTTTTCATGTCTGCTACGAAATTTTGGGTAACATTAATTTTTAATTCCTTGACAAAGTTATTAACTTGTTCGATGTGGGCTACAAATATTGGTGGGATTCTATTTGATACACTAATTTGATCTTGCTGATTTTTTAGATACTCGAACCTTGTGTCCTCGGGCATGGAGTCTTTACTAGCAAGTAGATGACATCTGTTATTCACTGGCACGTTATATTGAAGGTCACTATCATCAGCAGATGGATCACTGTAATTGAATTCCGCACTTCTTTTTTTATTATGAAAATCATCAAGTTCACGGACTGACCTTTTTCTCACTGCACCTGATGTTGAAGGTTGATGCTCCCTGCTGCTTGTAGCTCCTGTTGACTGAGTAGCCTCCGCGTTAGCCTCCGCGAAAGGGGCGGGGCCATGCCGTCCATGGCTTCCTCTGATGGCGGAACTTGCGGCGTCGGATTTTCGTCACCGTTGATGAAATTGTTGATGTCACTATTGTGAAGCGTTAGCAGGGCTTGACTAATAGCATGCCCTGTTGATGAGTTTGTGTCGCATGACAGACTGGTCACTACGAGCACCAGTCTTCGTTGCTACGCACTGCGGGAGCACTGTCACTCGGCACTAAGTTCCCTGGTAAACGAACGAGCCGGGACTGAGCGCTAGCAAGGCAAGCACAGCGGAGCTGGGCACGTCCGCACACTACCGCTGCTGAACGACGAATGGCTTTTGCCAATGAACACAACGGGAAGTTTCACTTCTAAGGAAATTACACGTGTAACATTTCGTCTTGATTGGAAGGTAATCGTTTTGACGATATCAAAGAGATTTTGTTTACCTAACAAACACCGGTACATAATGAGTTGCCTACCACTTTCAATTTGACGTATATGTATACGCATATACGCAGTAATGTACTTAAAGCGAAGCAGTGGCGGCCGGTGGGTTGCGAATTAGGAGGGGCGGCATGTATGTCCGAACTATCACATACATTTTACCTCTTCAAAATATTTCTTGAACGAGGAAAATTTGCAGTAGAACTGATGTAGTGTACAACCGATTTGCAAGTTTCGGGATTTTAATTCTTGTCTAAGACAACTTTGACGTTGATAGCGGAAGATACAATTGTGCTCACGAGAAAATAAGCGACTTCAAAAAATATTTCCAACAAACAAAACAGTAGTTTATGAAATCAAATAAGAGGGTCGGATATTCTTAGCTTAGTTAATAGCCGCGAACTCTGACGAATAAACCCTAATAACAGCACGCTGCCCCCACCCAACTCCCAGAACCCCACTCTTCCTCAAGCTTCCATTGCCTCGCATGCACCAGCTACGGACGGACTCGCGATAGTCCACGATGCGACCCATTCCAAAAACATTTACCGTTCGCTCAATCAAGCACTTAAAACTAAATTCGTCCTCAAAAATTGCGCTGGTGATATGCACAAATTATGAGTCGATTTATTGCGAGGTTCATATTTTTTGTTGTTTATGTTGGTAAACACGTGCTTAGCTCCTTAGCAACCAACCATCTACGTGTTAAGAGCGCGACAAGAGCTACGGCTGTTAAAGTGCTGGAGAGTCCATTAAAAATATTTTAGCGGACTCTCGGGCGTAGATTGTTCCGTCCTGATGGCAGATATCGCTAAGGCATTAGTGTCGTAGTGACCTCGGATCAAAGGGTCGCGGGTTCGAGTCCCGCCTCGGGCATGGTTGTATTTGTGTTCGTACTTACACCCATTATCATCACCATTTCGTTTCATCTTCATAGTTACCACACCGTTCACTCCAATAGTGGTCGCTAATGACCTAGATATTGATGCGACCTTAAATAACAAAAAAAATACACTAATTATAAAACATTTACATAATAAGAAATTACATTTATAAAAAATGTCCTAAACAAATTTTAAAAATAATACAATCGTTTTAAAAATCATTTGGAGAGCATTTATTGCTATCCAGTACCGTAGTTTAGCAGCCAGACCAGACGGAATAGAAGCCGTCGTACAAACTGACAATATTTACGACCAGCAAACAATCACTGCAGCGTACAGCATTCTCATCGAAGTGTTACACGTCGGCGATCGCCAAAGTTTCGGAAATTAAGGTTCAAATCGTGGAAACGCGGCGTCAGTGATACTTTTCACACCTAAAGGTGAAATGATCTCAGTCGCTGACGCGCACTTCCCGCCCCATGAAATAACTGAAGCAGGCCCGTTGGCTGTGAGAACACCCGACCGTGCCTTCATGTAGCACACTTCGAGTCGACAGCACTCACTACTAATGAAGGGAAAAATCTATTTTTTTTAAATACTTCTTTTCATAAAAATACGTATTAAAATTGAACAAAATTGATAGAATAAAAAATAGTGCGTGAAAATAGCAAAATATGTTAAATATGTAATATAATACTGAATATGTAAAAATATGTAACGAAAAAATTATATAGTGTTTGACGGCGACGATTCGCAAAGATTACAGTTTTGAGAACGGTAAGTATAAAGACAAAAATATGTAATTACATAAAAATTCTGTATCTAGTAATGACAATTCTTAACTCATGACAGTGTTAAATGTTTATTTTGAAAAATAATAACTCGAAATTACAAAAACATTGTATGTAAGTTGGCCGGAAGGTTAACGACTCGTCTCCGCTATCGCTCCGCCTCGCAGTTAGCCTTCCGGCCTCGTCCTTAAAGACTAATGTAGAGGACTTATTACATAAATAACTATTAAAAAATTAAAACAAACTGAGCATCCACAGGGAGAATCTGTCGCGAATTGAGCAGCAGCGCTGGGGTGAACGATTTGTCGCCGATTGATTTATTTTGCCTCGAACGTCACATGCGGTAATCATCAGCTCCGTTAGTGCAGTGAACGCTTTACCTCCAGAGGTGGCGGTGGTTCTTCCACCACTGAATGGAGAGATCTGACACTGGCCTACATGTTGCCTTGCCGGATTTCTCTCCCAGTATTTCCTCCAGTGTGCATCACCCCAGTGTGTCAAACTCTTAGCTCCCGACTGGCCTTCTCGCTTGTGTAAGAGCATGTTAGTGTATGCGTGTGAGTCCGCGTGCAATAAGAGGAGGCAGGAAAAGGAACGAAAGATCGTCGCTCCGCGGCAAGTTAGAGTATTTGTTCCGGCATTCGCCTGAAATTGATTGGGAAACCACGGAAAACTACGATTAGAGCAGCCGGCCGCTAGTATTCTCCTCCAGGAAGCAGATGAATTCGACTTAGCTATATAACTGTCGAACATTCTGCCAAAGTCGGGGCACAACCCTAGAACCTCCCGGTTACAGTCGCTGCCAACACACGCTAATACCGGCTCAGAACGAACTCAGCCAATTGTGGACGTAACAGGAAGTAAGCACCGAGCACTGCTCGAGTATTTGTACAGATACTTACTCGTATGTATCTGTTTATATTCCAAATCTCCAGAAACATACTTGTAAATGATTCACTCACCTTCACCTCACACCAGTAAGGCCGCCTTCACACGCAGCAACGCAGCGCCGTCAGGCCCCTTCACACACAGCTGTCCCTTCACATCAGCGCCACTGAGCCTGTGAACGAAAGGATTCGTGACTCCCGCTCTGGGCGCCGGCTGCCACGGCAGTCCGCAGATATGCTCAGTGGCATGACGCCTAGTGTGAAAACTGCCATTTATAAGCGTACTGAGCAGTATCTCTCTTAAACACCCACAACAATATCCGGTCACCGTCAAAACGGTTTTTAACGGTTTAAATTGCTAATTAATTGCGCAAAGCTAGTTCCATTGCTATTCAAATTTCGATGTAATGAATTATAAGCTGGCTGAAAATTGAGCTTTAAATTTTTGAATCTCAAATTTCATAATTCTTCCAGCGTTCTACTTAACATCACGGATTGCTCTAATTGCGCCTGTTCTCTCACTACCACCCATCTCCCCATACGACTCGGCACCTCCAAGTCCTTCCCTAATGGCGACACAAGGGATACTTCATGAAATTTTGTCTCTAATTGAAAATCACATATCAGAAAGTATAACTTTATAGTCAAACTACTGTCAAAAACTTAACAAATGACACATGACTATATTCCTCTTTTATGATACTTCCATTGCTAGTGATAACAATATACAGTTCCATTTACAAAATAAAATTTCTTGAAAACTAAAAATATTCCAAAACAATATCTCTACAGCAAATTTCATGCCTTATGATTCTGGAGTGTTGAGCGAAAACTGCATTTCGGTAGTGTAATAGGTCGGGTTTCACCCTTCCTCTCCTCCTTATATATATAAACCTGCCCACACGTTGGGCGGTCACTTGTAATGGGTTGGGCGGCCTCTCTACACGCCCGGCACGTTATACTGTTACGTTTAATAAATTGCCCTGCTCTAGCCCTTCTTACGAACAAACCAATAAACACTAGCCTCGCGTTGGGTTGCCACATATAATAACTTTCCCCCTTTCCTACTCACAATTGCCCCTCTGCTAGCTTACCTGGCCTTTTCACTCACCTGGGCGTGTCTGCGGTGCGTCTGTACAGACGCGAGCAAGGTACTGCTCACGCGCGTGGATCAGTCTAATGCTACGTAAATGATTGCGAAAAACATATTGATTTTGCGAATCATGACCCCCAAAATGGCCATGAAGTTTATTCAATCGCCTCCGTTATCATGTTTCTTTTCAATTTGCACTATTTAGTGCTGCAACAGCACTGGTACCTCTGACGGCACACATCAATACAACCCAGCATCAAAACAACAACAAAATAAACATTTCTCCTCCTCAATACACAATACATAGATATATATACTCTTTCATTCACACAAACTATTTTCAAAAACAAACAAATACCATTCACACTATAACTAAACCCAGAATGCATTCTGTCGAGATTTCCGTCTTAAAATCTACCAATTACACGACTTGGTCTTCGACAGAGCTTTCTTCAATCAAAACAAAACAAACAAATGTCAAAATACTTTGGCTCACGTATGCTGTTGCCTCTGCGACGAATCTGCGTGTTTGGGGGTTATTATTCACGCCCAACAGCGCCTCCCGTTGTCGCCATCAGTTCCGGAACACTCGCATACGCATCACAGTTCACTCATGGTGTCGGAGTTCACGCTGCCATCTTTTTTTTTATAAACCCTTCAAATTATTAAAAACTCACTGAATTCCGAATCAAATTCCGCGCCTCTAATTATCAATGCAACGTCGCGCTCCCCACCGTTGCAAAATTTCTCGTACCGCCGCTCGCTCGCAAGTCCAGCGGGCGTTGCCGAATTTCAGAATAGTTCCGAAAATTCCCTTTCTTTTATGAAATTTTCTTTCCACGACTGTTACACAACGTACGTAAAATATTCCCGGTTACTATTTCGGATGATGTTCATAACTTCCGCACTTTACAAAAATTTTCAAGAATCGCCTACGCGAACACACATCCTGCCTTCACCAAGTCCAGGCACATTCTGGCAAATCTTCTTCAACCTAGCATTGTTATCCTTGCTTCAGCACTTTTCCCGATCGCTCGATAACTGACGATCGCGTCACCTTGGTTCTCTCAAAATATTTAATTTCTAACGTTTTCCGAAACACTTTATTTCCGTTTTAGTTTTGATAAAATTCTCCCGGCAATTTCCTAAAATTTGATGTTCTCCTCTTGTTTTCTTTTGGTCAAAATCCTTTTATTTTCCCTGTTTTCCGTTTTTGAATGTGAAATGGAACGCACTGCATTTGTTCGCTAATCGCTTCTTCTGGCTAAGCTTTTGCTTGAATTAATTTATCTGTTTTATTAAACTTTCGATACTTCCCGTCAAGATATTTAAATGGGATAAATTTTACCTGATGCAGCTAATTTTCTTCTTTTGCCTCCCGAAAGTCTGAATTTGATATCTTATCGCGTTTTCTTGCAGTATTCGAAAAACCCTCTTCTTTATAAGCGTTTCATCGCTCCAACAATGGACTCCATTAATATTTTCCTTAACACAAACATGCGAAATACGAAAATTTCAATAACTTTTTATTGCCTGACGCGATTTCACTGGGATAACTTTCAAAATGTTTCTAAATCACAGCCGGATCTAATGTTTATAGTCCAAACTCGCACAAGTATCGGGTTCGCTTTATTCTCTTCCTCACTCGGTTTTATTTTTTTACTATGGCGTCTTTGCTGTAAATGTTTTGAACTGTTTATCATCCAAATGCACACCATTGGGGATCGTGTAAATCATTACAGTAGCGTGAATCCGGTTACAAGTTATGTGGGTGGCCCATACTTGGTGGGATATCCGATATACGTATGTCTGTCTCAAATACCGAATTCCGCCAATTTGGCCAAACGGCGATAAGCACATTTGCTCAACCACCGATCTGTACGTTAATTTTGGTCTTAACGTAAAGACGAAATGAGAATGGCATGTTTGAAATTATCAAAACACTGTTTTGGCGTAAATTGTGTTTCAAATTATGCGTGGGACAGGCTCAAAAATGCTTTATATGAGGCCGCACAGATTTTTGCACTTTCACTGACCTCGAGAGTCGCGCGCGAACAAAAGTGCTAATGCGGCTAGTCAAGAAGTGTGGGGATGAAACTCACTCTACGAGACGGGTCCACGAAAGAGAATGCGCATTACCAACCGTAGCGGTCAATTGGAAGAGCAATCGGTGAGAACATGAGGGGCTGTTACATGCATAAGAATGTTGCCTTTTATATTCGGTGCAAATGTTTATTGTCGATAGATGAAGGATATTTGAAATATATGAAACTAAGACAGATGACACATATTTCCATTTGGACGCAAATGTTATATCGTGTTGGAGCTGTTAATATCAATTCCTTTGCTCTGATGTTATCTGGAGATTTAGTGCGGTGGTAAACAAATTATAATGGCTGAATCGTTTTCTTTGATGATAGTGCCCTTCCAGATCTCTTCACGGACCATTAATATTCTCATGATTGCCCGCCAGCATATTGGCAGAGGACCTCTCATTCCACATTTCAAATGCCGGGAGGAAGAGTCACTGCAAATATTACCATTTCTCTTGGAATTGCCTGTTTCATTTTTGTATCCCATGTTGGTATGATTATCTCATAACACTTCGTTTGCTGGCATTTTGGAGTTATAAAAGTATGGGTGAAAACTCAATTATTAAATTATGGAATTTTGTTCGACAATTTTGGGCCCTTCTTTAAATATTGTGAGTCACAATGAGCATGAACTATAAAAACAAATAATATATTGCCGATACTGAGCTTATGCCTAGGCTTCTCCACGAATTGTTGGGCGTTTCGTCATGTGTTCAGAATTCGTATTAACATAGGCATGAAAAAAGGTGCGATATTTTTGGCTCATTTATTTAAAGCTATCAAAATAATGCAACCGCTAACTCAGGTCGATGCGTTGCGTCTGAGCTAATCGCTGCTTACTATTATTGGCCGAGTTACCTCTGCCAAACTCCATGCAGGTTGCGAAGAATCTAAACAAATATTTACATCTGCTTTGTGTCGTAAGCTCAGATTGTGGCTGCAGTCTTTTGTTCTTTTTCTTTCAAAAGAAACTTAGGATTTGCTTAGCGTGCAGTAGCAAATTTTAATGGAGTGACAGAAAGACTCTCATTTGTCCTTGTGCCATTCGAACATTTTACTTTGCCCTCATGCTGTTTGTGCTCTTGATCGACATCATAGAAGACTACGCGCTAACTCCCCAGTGAGTGCAGTTCGAGTCGAAGTACCGCGTTCTTCTGCTCTCTGTTCTTCCATGAACGTTGCGTGCACTGGCGTCTGCACTGGCTACAAATGTGGTAGTTCTGGTTCGATTAAATTTGAAAAAATATTGTAATGCAGTTCTTTTACGATTTACACGGCGATGTTTTTAAGTTCACAAATTAATTAGCATCAGAATATTTCAGTCTCTCATACGACTTACACAAGTTCTAATTTCCGCGTATTTGTAAAATAAGTCAGACTGTTCGTGGCGTTTCTGCGGGAATTCTATCAGTTCAATAATTAATGGGCTCATAAAATGACAAGTTATCTTTTATTTGCTGTAATTATTCGAGTCAACGTTCCTCGATGAAAATTACAAGTTCAAATTCCAAATTATCATCGCTGTAGGCGACACGGCGTCACGACATATGTTAGAATGTGTATTTTTATTGCTGTATAAGCCCTCAGACCTCAAGCCCCTTTCATTTTGTCTAAAAAATCAGACACCACTTTGCAATGTGACTATCGTTCTCTCTCGACATTCCCCCAATCAACCAGGATTGTCTGTAACTTCCTTCTTTTTACTAGCATTTTGAAGTCTCAAAAAGTATGGAGTGAAAACTCAATTATTAAATTGTAAATTTTTTCTTCATAATTACAAGTCAACTTTCAGACCATACTTTAAAATGTGTAGGAATCACAATGAGCATGAACTAAAAAAATCAAATAATATGATACATGGCAGTGCACGGGAAGAATCATATACGATGAATTTATGGCCCTTCTAACTAGACCCATTTTCAATAGGTAGGCGATAATTTCTAATAAAGGTTGTGATATTAAAGCGTTTTAATCTACTTTGCCGTAATGCCTCTATTATACTCATGCTGCACCTCCATGGTGCGCAGGCGATAATACAACTTTTGTACGAATGCTCGCAGAAACATGCGTTATACAGACCTGTTTTATATTGATAGCGGAGCCGGGGCTGAAGCCTCGTCACCACTTTCCGCGAGTGGCGTAAGGCGTCACGTAAGGTATTCGGCAAAAAGTACTTTGGTAAAATACGGCGATAATATGAAACCTCAAAGTTTTTTTTTTTTTGCTGAAGACATCTTTAAAGCTGGACCTGCCCGTAGTGAAGCTTCCATAACCTTATTGCAGTTGATGTTATTATAAATATGACGCCATTCGCTCGCAGGAACGTGTTGATTCCATGATTAAGCAGTATGACATACAGCGCATTGAAATTGTTTATTTGGAAAATGAACAAAATTGAAATACATAGTTTTGATTCTCAGTGTTATACAAAATGTTAGCTTATACCTGAATTCCGTTTTAGGTATAGCATATTCCTGCCTAACTATTATTGAAATATTATCGGAGGAAAGTTTCGAGGAAAAACAATACACAAGCAATGCTCGCTTCTAATTTAGTACGGTTGCATACATGCAAGTGAGAATAATATCTAATATGTTGTTTTCGACTGCGATTTTACCAAGCAGATTACCGCCCTCCGTGTTTTCAGACGTTTGCATCGTAAGTCAATAGTCCAACAGTGTGATTCACCCGATAAAGTTGAAGTTAAGATTATATTCTTTTCTCATCCTTTGAGAATTTGTTAATCTGGCACGTCATTTGATGCTGTGTCCTTGATCGAAGAACTCCCAGCATTTTTGTTATATCTTCATCGTGTTAGCTGTTCTTATTCCCTTTATTCTTCTTCTGCTTCTTCTTACTTCTTCATGGATTTTAGGCCTTAAGGCCTGTTCCACATCAGAAGAGTGATCTCTCCAATCACTTGGTAAAGGCATGATTTTTCTTCTTATTTGGATTCATATGCATTTTTTGAGATTCTGTTTGGAGGCATGGGTGGATACAAGTCCATGCCCAGTTACTCCTAAATGATTGGATTCACCATCCATCAGATTGAATATATTGATTCAGTTGCAGTGTGTCATTATGTCTATCAAGATATTGCAACCTGCTACTGAATGTAATTTCATTTTCAACTTTCTACTTTTTCTTCTGTCTATTCTATTTGTGTCCAGTTTTCATATAATTGTCAGATGCCATTGCTACAAATTTGAGTTGCGTAGTTTTTAAAGTCTTGTTTTAATGTTCTTGTGTCTCCCCCTTATATTACTCTCGCACCTTCAACCTCTCACTCTGTCCTTTACACACCCAAATTCAGGTTATCCATGAAGATTCTTTCGATAACTTTATATCAAATGCTGCATCACTTCATGAGGATAACTACAGCGTTACATTGGCGGCCAGTGGGTTTCAACTTCACGAGGCGACATGTACGTCCAAATATCACATTCATTTATATCTTCCAAATATTTCTTGAACGAAGAAATATGACATACAGCCGATTTTTATCATCAAATTTTAATCCATCCTAAAACTGAAATTTATATTGATAACGAAGATACAATTGTACTCCACGAGAAAATAAATTTTTAAATGTTCCAGCAAACAAAACATTATTAATGAAATCGGATGAAATGAACTATTCTTAGCTTAGTTAAATAGTGCGGACTCTGACGAACCGACCTAAAACAACACGCTATCGGCTTTGTTCCATGGCTTACTCTTGTGAACCCCCCATTTTACCTTGCATGCACCAGCTACGGACAGGTTCGCGACAGTCGATCACAGACCATTCCAAAACCCTAGTATTTCGCTTAGCGGTATGAGAGTCTGTTCTCCTCAAAAATTGCGCTGGTCAGATGCACAGAACCCGTTGGTTGCTAACACCAGTTAACGCAGCACCGCCAGGTTCTTTACAGAGAGGCGCTGCCACCAACCCTTGAGAGCAGCTGGGGAGCTTGGCACACACGCGCCGACTAATTGCGCGCCAAGGCAAGCCCGAGAGCCAGGCAACTTCCATGGCTCCAACCACTTCCTCTCCCAAATCCAGAAAGGAGTGTGCGCAAGCTGGAGGCGGCGCGGGAAGCCTGATCAGTGGCGCTTTGAATCTTTGCTCAATTCGTGCCAAAGCAGCCAGGGATTAATTTATTACTTCATATTCTGTATTACTTGTATAATTTTATTTCTTTTTAGATTTAAATTCTGGTATGTACAAACTATTTGGCTCAGACAAAAAGAGGCTTGAATAGCAAATCCTTTTCCTTATTTTGCTTTCTTATATTTTATTAAAATCTTTTGAATTATCTGTAGCATAATAAATATGTAAAAATAAATTATCAAGTATCTTATGAAAATAAAATCCACACTGTGAGCGGACAGTTCTTTCAAAGAAAAAATCTCACATCAATTACCTATTCGCTCATCCTTTTTATTACAATTAAATGCACTCTTTGTAAACTCGATTATAAAATCAAGAAACTGCCCATGCAAGTGCAAAAGATGCAAAACGTCACTTCTCAATTTACTACTGGAAATCGGACTGATGTATTAGTAGCACGCAATGGATAATTTTATTTATTTTAATGAAAAATGAAAATTTAATGAACTCAATTTAGGACGATAACCAGCTGACTTCGGTAGCAGTGGCTCAAGCGCAGCGCTCTCCCAAGAAGAGTCAACCTCAAGGAAGGTGCAGACACAAGCAAACACGTAAATTGACTCATTACACAATTTGGTGCACGACCAGCTGTGCCTGGAGGAATTTTAATGTTGTTGCTTAGGAAAGATAAATTTTTAGAATGGAATCTGATCATTGAGTCTCTGGCGCGGTTGTATCCGTATCACGATGCTGTGCAATCAATGGAAGCGTGAAGATTGAATATTGGGAGTTGGGTGGAAGTGGCGCCTATTAAGCGTTTTCAGGCCAGGCCCTCGCCTATTATCTGAATTAAGAAGGCCAGCCTTTCATCTGATTTCTTAAATGCCTTTTGTCTGATGACCTTTTAATCTCATATTTTGCGTAGGCACAGCAATTGCCTTCCGTGTAAACGTTAAACTTGCCTTACTCGAGAATTAAAATGCCGATGCGTGCAAATTGGTCATCCACTGTATACTCTACGTTCAAGAAATATTTTGAAGAGGTAAAATGTACGTGACAATACGAACATACTTACGCCCCTCAATTCATAACCACCAGCCGCCACTTGCTACTTTCCCCAAAAAACTGTCTTGGGTAAGGTATCCAGTGATGTATTACTCACTCCGGAGTATTTGTTCAAACCTTACTTCTAAATCTCGCTTCAGTTTCTCTGGTCGCAGTGCCCGCAAACACTAGTAAGCTCGCGACTTTGGCACGCACGACCTATGACCTTATCAACCGGAAAGACAATGTGACGGAGTTGGAGACGATAGACGACACAATGGAGTGGGGATTTCACGGAGAAGAAATGTCCCGCCAGTGGCAATATCTCCCTCCTGGTAAGAAATAACCACTATATCTTCACTAACTCCATAGTTGCTTTCCACCACGATATCCACTATGAAAATATTGCCGTTTTCACCGCCATGTGCACGATGGAATTGTTTACCCTGAAGTATCTTCCAATCACATGACAGTTGACTCATGTTCGTAAATAATAAATTTTGTTTCACAATTAAAATTTTAAAATGTTATATCAATTTGAAGATACATTACTTCTTGTTGGCGCTGTATTGATTTAAAAACCGTTCCGCTTAACCTATTTCAGCATTCAACTATCACCCGTAGAGGGCGTGGCATTCGCTTCATACCACTATCCAATGCTCTTTATAATTACAGCAAGTCATTCATATTCAATTACCATGACATGCAGATGAATCAGAAAAAAAAGAAAAAAATGAATATTTCAATTTCAGGGACGGCTTTTGAGCAGGGCTCAAGATGTCTGGGCGCGCAAAAAAGTTACGGCTTACGTCCGAAATGGCTCATGTTTGGAGAAGCCTGTTAATTCCGCAAAACTAATACGACAGTTTTGGATGGGCTGAAAGAATGACGACGAATGCATCACATGAACCCCATAGACTAATGGTGGCATTATCTACAGGAGCACTCATTGGCTAAAACAAGTGGTTGTACGAGAGAGAGGCGTCTTGTGTGTTCACGAGAAGAATTTTCTCATAAAAGTCGTTGCACAGACTTACGGTTGTTTAATGTAAATTGTAACGGCCGAAGCCTCATCGACAACTACGAAATCCGTCGCGAAGTGTCAACTGACGTACAGTGTGATGTCAGGAGAGGTGATATAGTGAAATAAAACTTTTCAGACTCATCATATATCTACTCAGAACTACAAACCTTGTCTCTCTCTCTAGTATAGAAATGCTCACTTTATTTATCACACTCTAACCCTTGTTTACCACATTTCTTCTCTGGTACACCCAAGGGAAGCGCGGGCTCAGGGGGGTTTAGCGCACACACGCCCCACCCAGAAGTCTATTTATTTTATTTTACGTCAAAAAACAGTTAAAACTGTGTATGACGTGAAGCCAATGATATATATTCAAAAATTAACCAATTTACTAATTCTTAAACTAACCAAAGTCATTCATATCAATTGTTAACGTTATAAATATTAACTACAAGCCAACAAATAAAAATACAATTTATGTTCAGCATAAATGAAAAATTATTTTTAAAGTCTTTAAACCTGTAGGCCCGCCGAGAAAAATCCTGGGTGCACCTCTGCGTATCAACTATACCTCATCAAAGGTAGCCAGTACATGCCTAGTACTCACCTTGTGGTAGCTGTTATGCGCTATCCCCTCCTTCATTCATGAAATAGTGAATTCGGATATAGAACATAATATATACGTAAAGTTTTTCGAGTTACAATATTCGGAAAGAAATTTAAATTATTATAATATGGTGCAAAGTGTTACAAAGTGCAAATGTTTTATCCCAACGACATCACAGCCCAGAGCCCTCAGTTATCCAATCAGATGACTGCTATGAAATCAAACTTTACATTCGTGACAATTTAATGATCTTATAGCGACGTAAAACTAGCGAACGTACTCATGGTACCAGAAGAAGGGTGGACATGGACGAAAATGGAATGACTCACTAATTCGACTTGAGCCAATTGCACGATAAAACGATTCTCGCAATTCCCAATCCACAGCACTCCACCTTCTTTACATTTTTGGAGTATGCTTTGCCATGAGGACACCTGGTACTTGAGAAAAAGGAGAGTTTAACTCTAAAGGCAATGAGGCAGGAGTTTAGGCAGTAACAAAATAACTCGCCAGTCTTAGAAGTGTCCCACTAGTCAATGACGTTAATATCTATAATTATAATATTATTTTGCTCAAAATGTTGCTGACTTTGATATCGTCCTTAGCCCTGCATATTTGACCCCATGGCCCAAGTGATGTAGTTCATTTCCTTAGGTTGATAATCGTGTTCAGCAAGTAGCATGCGATAACTAAAGATAGGCATAGAATGCCACAAGCTAATCACGTTTGTCAACTTAATTGAAACCAACGTAACTGAGTTATACCACGTAGGCTTTAGGGGCCTCCTTTATAAACACATTACCAAACTCGGGATTTTAGTATTCATATATGGCCAGGAGATTTCTATTCCTAATGCTTTGCTTGTCTAGTTACAATCTTTAACATGTACCTTTGTTGAGTTTTAGTGTTTCTATCCCTCATGACCTTTACAGATACTACATTCATTCCCTAACCCGAATATTATCTAAAAACGCCATCAATAAAATCAGTGCAAATATTTTAAAGTGACTGGCTGTAGTCTTCATTCTACATACTTTTATAACAAAATAAACACTGAATCATCAATACTCTGGTTACGACTATCGTTTGTCGATCCACACCTAGCAACAATATCTTCCGATAAAGCAATTCAATGACATGACTACCTATTTCCACGAGGGAAAAAACAAAAGGACCTAAATAAATAAACTGATTCCAGAAACAATTACATTTTATATAAATCTTTCAAAATTCCTACAGTAGTTTAATTTAAAATATTTAATAATGTTTTCAATTGTGCCATATGACTTTGTCATCTTAAGAATATTAAATTGCGACGACTACAAGATGGAAACGAATTTCAACTTTACTAAGAAAGAAAATATAAATAACATTTGAAATGTTGTTACAGTACCAGCAATATTTTGCTGCCTAAAGAAAAGTAGTATATGCGTCAAATACATTCGTACTGGTAATTAATATTCTCCGAAAAGTTGAACACGCACATTAGGAGTGAAATGTTTTCTAGCCTGTGGCCAGACCGTCGACCACGTTCATTTCCTTTAATAAGATATCTGTAATACCACTACATACTATCTTAAAAAATTCAGGTAAAAACCTTATCATTTATCAAACTGCAAATGGTAGGAAAAGAAAATATCGTGCATTATGATGGCAAAAATCTTTCCTTTGAGACGTCTTGCTTACTGGCACTATCACTGCGCCATCAACGGCCACTGCTTTGGGCTGCGTGCAAGTCAAGGAAGACTTGGGTCGATCACCATTCTTGTTTCAAAAAGATGACAATTGTGGTGAAAAACAAACGAATGTGTGGTGTATCGAGATAAGATTTCTAAAGTGACGTAAATGCCACGTTTTATGTTTCACATCCATTTAGAACCTGCAAAATTGACATTCCTAATTTGCAAGCCAACTTGTAATAGTTTTGGCTACAAAATTATTGTGTTCTGGAGTTTGATTTGTGAAAATAATTACATTTCATTATAAAAACTTAAACAAAATTGGACAAAAATATAAAATATTTTGAGTACACCATCACCTATATTTGTCAAATTGCTGAATACAATTTATTCATAATAAGACATTAGATTACAATTATATAAATAGCCATGTGAATACTTTATTCGCACTATTCCTTGGATTTTCATGGAGAAAATTATTACAATTTTAAAATCATTTCATTTTAAGGAGTTCCCAAATGAAACTACATTTTGAATCAAAATATTATTTGAAGTTAAAATAAAAGCAAACAAGCAGTGAGAATATATCCTCTTGTATATTCCTTTACAACACACAACTGAGAATATTGATTCAGCTATTCCATCCAAACACATTCAAATCTCAGCATTAAAACCAATATTTAGATTTAGATTGAATTTGTATTACTAATTCTGCAAATAAGTTTGAGACAGTGCAGGGTCACTAACCTAAACATTACAGAACTTAACAACTACACAAATTTTACAAGACTTTACAAATTATTATGAACATTTCACAGTACAAACTTTACATATCACTTTATCAACTCCATCAACTCCATTTTGCAATTATTGTACAATTGTACAATGTACAGTAATTAACACAGTTGTCTTAATAATTACAAGTTTGACAAAAATATCCCAAGAAATCAAGGGCGACAGCAGCAATCCACAGCAATCAAGACAGCCACATCATATCAAAAAAGCGGGAAAGTACGCGGGGACCAAGGTGTGACACTCCTATTATTTATGCATATAGCTGAAACTTGGGACTGAAATGGAAAAATTCTTTGTCCAACCTACTCTCAGTCAGATTTAATACCAATCTGAAATACTACTGGCATTACCAAACATAAAAATAAATAGAACACAGCAAGTCATGCTAACCAGATTGCACATTGGTCCCTTCAATGACAGCCATAGATATCATTCAAAAAATTGGCCCTTCTCAGTTTGTGATTTTCACTTTTACTACAACCTATATTGTTGAAGAGTGTCCAGGGACTCTTACACTCTTGGAAACAATCTTGAAATTAATTTGATTTTGACTGTTACCTAATATGATTATATCTTTTAATTTTGTTTTATTTTTATAATTTTTTTTCAAGATGAGCATACATCTCTTCCCACTATGTCTCATTGTAATAAAGATGTAATATTAAGAAATAATTAATCATTGATTATCCATAACATTAAGGAAACAAAATAAAAAATTAATACACATGGGCAGAGCTGAAGGGCCTGTGATTTTTTATTTTTAACTTTTAAATTCTTTTTCTACTTACTTATTCAATTTTTTAAACATTATTTACTCACTTGTTCAACATACAAATGTCTTTCATTGGTGTGTACAATTTCAATACTTCTACAATTCAGAAAAAACTACAACCGTGCTCTGATACATAATTCCTGGGATTTGCAGGAGGTCCTACATAATCCTTATTTACAATTAATTTAATATTTTCTTTTAGTTTCAATTTCGCTGCTGCTATTTAAAGGTTGAAAGAATCTTTTCAGTATCAGAATCTTAATGCAGGAAAAAGTATTATATGATTTGCCTAATTTAAATTCATTAGTTGCTGGACAAGATGGAAGAGAAGAATAAAAACGATTTGATAACTTTGAAATATACATACTTATTGAACCTATTGCTAGTTCATTTACAATTTGGTCATTACAAATAAACCAGGGAGCTTTTAATATTTGTCATAAAAACTTATTTTGAATCTTCTAATTTGCATTTATGTGTTTTTGCAGTATCACCCCATACCTGGGACAAGCATATGTATTATGGAGCGAATGATAGATTTATAAATTAAAATAAGTAGATCAGTTGAGAGTTTTCATTTCTATTAATGAACAGGTATAATTTGAGAATTTTCATGTGTGCATTATTAGATATTGATGAAATGTGCTATTTCCGTGTTAATTTTTTGCCCATTTGTAAACCTAAATATTAACTGGGGTAAAGTTGGGGAACCAATTAATAACTATATGATTCATTATTAGTGGATAAGTAGGGTGAATATGTTGTAATGAAAAAATTTTGGGTGGAGAATTTTGAATATTAATTTTAATGTTCCAATTGGAGAACAAGGTATATGTGTATTTAAATCTTTTGTCAGTTACGTCAACCTTGTATGAGATATCAGTGTGCTATAAATATTGCAGTATCGTCTGCAAAACAGGCCATGTCTGAATAAGTTAATTTAGGGATGTCAGAGATAAAAATATTAAAAAGAATGGAAAAGAAGGGAGAACCTTGCGGAACCCCTGCCTTAATAAGTTATTCAGATGAAAGAGTGTTATTTAATTTGACTTTACATTTCCGGTTTAAGATAAAGCTTTAATAATATTTTGAAGATAGTGAGGAGAAACCGTGTTATCGTAGTTTGTATAGAAATCCTTCATGCCAAACTTTGTTGAATGCTATTTGTATATCTAAGAATATTATAGAAGTATGTTTTTCTTTTCAAAATTAGTGGCGATAAAATCAGTTAGGCGTAAAAGTTGATGCATTGTTGAACGATTTTGTCAGAAACAAAATTGACTTTTGGGTATAATGTTATTAATTATAATAAATTTATTTAATGTAATTAAAATTAATTTTTAAAACATTTTTGAAAAGTTAGAAAGTAATTTAGCATTGGCAATATTAATGCTGTTTTCCAAATTTGTGGCAAAAAGATTACTCTGAAACATGCATTAAATATTGCAGTTAATGAATTAATACTTGGATTTGGAAGATGTTTTATGATTACATTTGGAATACAATCAATACCAGGGGATTTTTAGATTTCAACAAATAATAAATTTAAGTGTAGTTTCACAGTAGAGAAATAAATTTAATTCCCTCATGTGCTGTAGCCTTAAAGGAGAATTCATATTTTTTTAAATGTCATTATGAAAGCTAAGGTATGTCGATTTGTAGTCAAGAAGTACAAATTGTTTAGCTAATCAGATTCAACCTTTTCAGAATGGAAATTACTGTAGTTAGTTCTGAGTGTTAATGAAAGATACAAAGTTTTCTGAATGATATTTCTAATGGCTGACCAAGTTCTGTAGGTGGAAGGTGAGGTTTAGATAGAAATTTATTAGTTCGAATAATGGTATTCATCTAAATTTATTGCCTTCATGTATTAGATGATTAAAGGCAATTTTTATTTGAAGTTTTCTTGATATTTGCCATTTTTTATGAATTATATGCTTTAGTTCAATTAAATTTAAAATTTCATTAGGAATTGCTTTTAATTTGTTATTGCTGCAAAAATTATTTGTGTAGGAAAATAATCTAATTGCATGTGTAATATTATTTTAAAACTTTAGTATTTCTTTATTTATGTTTGAAGTAGTTCATAAGAGAGTTGGATATTTGTTTAATTAAATCATGTTGGAAATGCAAAAGTTTCCACGTTATAAGTGCTGAATTTGGATAATCTGTTTGTGGGAACATGTCATATTTTATTAATACTGGATTATGATCAGAATTAAGAGTTGGAATACACTATTGAAAGATAGGTGAATCAAAATTACTAGATATTATAAAATCTAATATGTCAGATTGTGTAGTGTAATTATATGAATAATATGTTGGTTGATTAGGTACATATATTATCCAATTATTTTTTATAATTAGTTTAAATAAGGAAATACCTCGAGGGGATCAGATTGTACATGCTTCATGTAGCATTTAAGTTACTATTAATAACGTTTTTAACCAATTTGCTTATTGAGTATTTGAGAAAATATATTTGAAGGTACATTTTTGTGCGTGTGTGTGTGTGTGTATGGGGGCTTGTAAGTTAGTGTTACAGGACCATTAAGACCAGTTAATTTCAAAGCTAATGACTTAAAATTCTTATTAGGTGAACATATATTTATGAAAATTTAATTTCCTATCTTATTAAAATTGCAACTTTTTTCTCCTAATTTAAAAAATAAACAATCTTCTCCATAAAATAAAAACAGATTGAATGTGAATTCTATTTTTAGGATTTAAATATGTTTCTGTAGTAAGCAATGTCTACTTGTGAACATGTAAAAACATTTTTGAATTCCTGTAAATGACGAACAAGACCATTGGCATTCCAGTTTAACAATTTTAGATCATGGTAATCAATTATTAAATATTTTCAGTAATAACTCTCCATTCCTCGTTTTCATTTTGATTGATTATGATCTTGGTGTGAAGCACATAGCTTCACTGAACTTGCAATCGGTGAAGAATGTTCAGTCAGATATGTCCACTAGATTGGCACCCAGATGAATCGATGGAATTTCTGATATATTTTGAAGACTAGAAGGTAATTCTTGTGGATGTTGTTGAAGGTTTTGGTATTCCAGAATTTGAAATGTATTTATTGAAGAAAGAAGAACATAATTTGGATCTTCATTAATTGAAATATCACCAATCTCTTGCAGGATTGAGCAACGAGTTGCCCCACGGCAACTTGAAATGTTCATTAACACTTTTAACACCTTATTATCATACTATTATTATTTCACTAAATAATATACTTTGTTAGAGTTCAGAACAATAAGAAATTGTCTCACTACTCTTTGTATTTCTTTCAACTATCAATAGTTATTGTCCTTGTCTATAGAATCAACACGCTGATAGACAAAGCCTTCTTGAATGTCTTCTTATTCGATGACTAAAATGTCAAATCAATAAATGATTGATAAACAATTATTGTTGTCTGTGAATATGTGTGAACAGATTCAACTCAAAGCATACTAAATCTATCCACAAGAAATTTAAACACAATTTCGTTGCTACCATGGGACTAACTTAGTTTTTGCCTCATCCTGTTTTGCAAAGATTGATTATTTTTGCACTGCCCTCCTCAGTGTCATTTAATTACAATAATCATAATAGTAACATTTGTAATAAGTGTAACTACTGTAAACATTATAATGATAACTTTATAACTCAAATTTCAGTGGAAATATTTTTGGAAATTTCAGATTCAGATTCACCACCGAAAAATCATAAAGGAGCAAAAATCAAAACTACACTACAATTTGTTGTATGTAAGAATGTACAAAAATTGCACAGTCATTCCTTGGAAGATTCAGATCTCTAAATTTTTTAGAGTATGTTGTTATGAATAATGGGCAGAGAAGTGAGGAATCCAGTAAAAGTTGCAAGTCTCTTGAACCAACACTTTTCAAAAAGTGCAGTTGATCTCACGAAATGACTAAATCACTGTATTATATATATATATATATATATATATATATATATATATATATATATATATAATCCCCCTTTTAATACTCTCTTATAAATCACCACGCCCACACGCTGGGCGTGGGATGTGATTAATATTTCTCCACCCTCCTTTGGTATCACGACGCCTCACGTCGCGGCGCCAATGTAAGATCTATACTACTTCTAATCAAATACGATGGCCCACGTTAGTGCGCCACTGTAATATTCTCTTACAAAATCTCACGACAATTGTAATCTTTTCATCGTCACGCGCACTATCTTGCCCTGCCCTAGCCCTAAATTATAATTGGGTGCCACATTATCAATTGCCCGTACCTCTGTTAGCTCGTACTATTATCTATTTCTTACCGTGTCGTAGTTCGCGCGCTCACTCCATACGGAGTTGAAGTAAGGGTCCGCTTTGTTCGTGCCTGGGTCAACATTCATACCACTACAGAATAAAAAGACATGGAATCACGGCAATTATGAGCCATTGGGATGCTCATGCATTTAATTTTGGATTTTTCTTTCTACTTTTTTCTACTTACATTCTACTTTTATACAGGATTGGTTTCATTTACTTGTGGCTTCATATACTCAAAACTTATTTCATGAATACCGTGCGTTTTGCGTATGTATGTGGTTTTTTCAAAATTAATTATTCCGTAATAATGCGGAGTAATAAATTTCTAGTTAGTTTTAAATAGCAGTGTAATACATCTCTTAAATGATCTGTATGGTTTAATGCGATTGTGCTCTTTGGTTCTGTCTATTTTTTAAATTTGAATTTCTTGCATATTTTGATCATTGCGTTTTAGTTTACGCAATATTTCTTAAATGCGTTTCCACGTTCATAATTTTCTACTGGCTGTTAAATAACAGAAGATAATGTCTACTTTTGTACAGGATTGGTTTCATTTACTTGTGGCTTACTATACTCTAAAATTACTTCATGAATACCGTGCGTTATTGCGTATGTATGTCGATTTTAAAAATTTTATTTCGTCAACAACAGGAGTAATAAATTTCTGTTTAGTGTTAAGTGATAGTGTGATACGTCTGTTTAATGTTGAGTTTGGGTTATGCGATTGTGCTCGTTAGTTCTCTCTATTTTTGAATTTGAATCTCTTGCATGTTTTGACGATTGCTATTTATTTTACACAATATTTCTTAATTCGTTTTTACATTTAATTTTTTCTTGGTGTTAAGATTTAGAACTGAGTGTACTTTTGATTGTATATGTATTTTTGTATGTGCTTGTAGTGTTTTGAGGTCGTTAGTACTATTTAATAATATACGCAAATGTCGCGGGGTTGCATATCCATTGTGTTTGCCAATTTTTTTCTCGTAAACCGCTTGAGTAATGACTTTCATTTTAGAGTAATAAATTAGTAATAAATGTTCTCTAAACATTCGTATTAGTTTGGATCGTTTGTGCTCATTTTTTGAATTGGGTTGTGCTAGCGTGACAGTCACGCTGGCACAACCACCTTTATTTCAGAAACGGGAGGAGTAATAAATTTAATTTTTGGGTAATAAATTAGTAATAAATGAGTACTAAATATTCCACTTGGTTTGATGTGATTGTGCTATGGTGGTTGTGCTAGCGTGACATGGCCGTAAAAAGAAAGTTAGGCGCGAAAAAACGACGAATTTTCGGCAGAAAACTCTTACTGCCGAGCCCTGATAACGAAAATATAGATAAATCTAGTTGCTGAATTTAGAAAAAAATCCTCTAATACCTGGTATAGCCAGAATCCATGTTTTGGGGGTTCTTGATACCGAAAAATCGATTGACGGCAAAACGTCCTTCCGTCAGGTGTATATGAACAACACTAGCACAGAAACCATGTGTAGGATTTTTCCCGAATTGAAGAACCCCTTGCAGAACTGGCCTGAGTCGAAGCTCTGCGATTTTGAAAAATATTCATTAATTTTGGGGGTACTTTACATAAAGCCCCAATGACAATTTCAAAACGTTCTAACAAATGGCTCCAAATTTTTTCTTTAAATTTCTTGTAAGAATAGTGTGAAATACGATTATAAAGGTGCAATAAGATCGATTTCAAATTTTATAAACTGAAAAAAATTGGTTTTAATTTTTTTCACTTCCGTCCACATTGTTTAAAAATCTGAAAAAATATATGTTATAGAATGTTATAAGACTCGTTTTAGGAAAAGATTGAGACAGTACTCCAACGTTATCCCGTCGAATATTAATTTCAAAAAATTATTTATTTTTTCTATAAGAATTTGGCGTTATATTCGTTGACCTTCAAATTGCACAATGTTTCCCCGTCTCTGCAATTTTTTGTCTGATACACGCAATAGATGCTGAGAAAAAAATTAAACGTGCAAAACACGTTTCTCGTTGGATCTCTGTAACAGATTGCCATAGGAAGCTGAATCTACGTCATTTTATATTCTCTTTCATATGAGCATGACGATTATGATTTGATTTGGGGGCACTTTTCGGTTATACCCTTTGTAATTAAATTTGTTCTATTGTCTAAAAAATGAAACATTTTTGTTATAATAATGGAACCGACATTTATAATAACAGAGAAGTGAAATTATTATAATAACATTGAGTATAATAGAAAATATTCAGTTGAGATAATAGGTTCGATTTCTTTCTCCGTGTACACTTGGCATCAAACAAATATCGTGTATTAGTTACATTATAATGGAAAAACATTTGACTGTGGTAACTCGTGATTTTAGGCACGAAACTTAATTTTCGAAGTAAATAACGTTTAAATGCAATATAATTGAAAAATTATTTATTAATACGGCATATTCACAATAATACTGAACATTATCCCGCGCATTTTATAGTACGGAAAGTTCATTAATTTATTAATGTATCGTATTAGGTCAGTTTAATAAAATTATTGTTCGCTTAATTATTGTTAAATTTCTTCTAAAAATACAGAAAAAAGTAAATCGTTTATGATAAAAATTTGAAGATCCGCGAAATAATATGTTTTTAAAAGACTTGTCCCAACATTGGAGGGGGGGGGGTACATTTGCTCCCCCCCCCCACCGAATCCCGCCACTGATGTGAAGGTGTCGCCACTGGAAGTCAACGCGCCCATTTCCTCACCGAACGTCATTTCTTTAGGTTCAGGAGAATTATTTGTGTCCATCTTTCTGGAACCACGGTATACTAATATTATTTATATAGGTATATCGCAAGCAACACCCTAGAATCGTACTAACGTGCCGCAACAACAGAATTCATGTTTTTGCTATCGCAATAATGTAAATTTTCGCATAATTCCTGAGATTTTATGGTGACCGATAAAATGTTGAACATACCACGAAATGTTACAATGTGTTACAACTGCTTCGTCCAAATTAAATATTGCTGCAATATCTTAAATAATCGTTTACATTGGATCGTTTTCATTTTCTGGGGGTTGTGCAACCTAAGCACGAGCCACCATTGCTTTATTCCATCTTGAAGATAATACCCTCAGATGCCACATTAAAAATAACAAAGTATGGAAGCGCTTGTGGGAAATTGTTTCTCTCGGTAGCGTGGAAGAACGGTGAGGCTGCAAAGGTTGACTGGGCAGCAAAATGACGCCTGCACTTAAGTGTACGCAGCAAAATGCGAAGCAAAAATTTTCGCACTTTAAAGAATAACCAACCATCCAACTATCACAATAGGAAATTCACCAGTTCCTTGGCTCCCATCCAACAAGCCCGTAAAATATCTAGAAGCCATCCTAGACACTCGTCTCACATGGTAACTGCACATTACCTATCGGCTGAACAAAACGTGTATGCTGCTCTCTTCAAACTATATCCTCTCATAAACCGTAAATCGGCGCTCCAAACTGACATAACCCTGCGTATTTATAAAACTGCATTAAGACCATCATTAACATATGCCTGTCCTGTGTGGGGCGGAGCTGCACAAACAAACCTGAAAGGAATTCAAGTTTTTCGAAATAAAATCCTCCGAACGTCGGTTAACGCCCCATGGTATGTATCCAATAAACAACTCCAGTAATGGTCAAAATCCAGTAATGGTCCAACCACAATCAAATCACGCCTTCCAAAAGATCAAATCAGACCTCCGTAATAATCACGAACACGTAATCCTAAGCTCACTCCCCCTCCCCCTTTTCCACTCCCTTCACACCACCGTCCTGTGCATAAAATCATAATAAATGAGGTTTCCAAAGGGGATTCCCTCTCACAGATAAAATTGAGTTAAGTTAGTTTAATTTACAAGTACCTTACTATTTTCAGTTAATATTGTATTATTTGTTTAGTGTTTGTATCCAATTTCAGACCTGTATGGGGAACTGTCCTGCATTGTCTCCACAGTGTAAGATATATATCTTACAATATCTATATATCTTGTCTATAAGATATATTTCTTACACCGTGATTTCTCTAGTATTTGTTCTCCCTATAGCATGTCACACACAGCTTTAACTGTTTTTGACGTCTAATAAATAAATTAATTATATTGGTGGAATTGTTACTAAAGGTGTTCATCTTTAAGGGAAGTGTGTAGAAATGTTTGTTGAGATAATATAATTCTATATCTTAGCAGTTTCTTTTCTAATGAGTGAGTTAATGGTTAATGTGCAAATGATATCAGTTTAGATTGGTTTTGTGATGTTCTTTTGTGAGTATCCTTAAAAATTATCAACTTATCAAAACTATTATTGTAGAATAAAAAATAATATTTCAGCTGAAATATTTCAATATTATATGTTTGATCTATCAGAAATTTCACTAATACAATGGCAAGGAAGCAGGAAATGTATTAAGTGAAGGAGAAATGTTAAAGTATAAAGGAAAAAATTCATTTCTTCAGAATTTGAAAAGAAAAAACTGTGCTGTAGAATTTTAAACAGCCAGTAACAAAAAGGAACATTTATTCTTACTCTTATAACATATTTACACTTTTTTCCAAAATGAACTCTATGCAGAGATAACTTTTAAAAAAATGGATCACATTTAATCTACATTACTTTATACATAACTGCAATATTAAACATAACAGTGTTTTATATATTACAAAAGAAAAAGCCAATTTAGTAAGTGAATGCAGTCTACAAGTTGACTAAAGATATGTCTGGATCACACTAAATTGATAATTTAAGCCAAACAGTGATTCAGTTGGTTGTATGTACATTCAACACCAGAAAGCTGGGCAGAGAGGTTGGAATGGGTATCACTGTGACAGAGGCAAAACATATCCAAGATTGTTGAAATTGTGCTGTAAGCAACATTTCTGAACTTAAAATTGAATAGACATGTACATTTTTTTCAGAAAACCCATTTACATACAATGTTTTATATACTGCACTCTTATTACAAAAGTTATTTAGTCCCAATTTTCCAATCAAATATCTTACATTCTATAGTACAGAATAGTATAATATTTCAAATTTTTACACAAGATACTGCAATTTATTGCATGTAGAAAATGATGGTGGAAAGAAGAGGCTTGCATGAATTATTCGTTCTTTGTTAAAAAATTTTTTTGAATTGCAGTGATACTAGAATATCTGCATAGTCATACTCTGACACTTAGCATTCACTTTATTTGATCAGTATAGATCTCAGTTCATCATCACTTTGGAAAATTTTGTGAAGTTGAATAATAAATTATAATATTGAATACTACTTCAGTAAACCTTAAATGAATCTGTCAGTGCCGAATTAATTCCTCTCTGTCCAACACTATAAATAGTTTCATCTTTTCAAGACAGTTGCAATACTTATGTGTTCTCTTGGAAAATAATTTTCCTTTTCACATAGTGTTTGCTTTGGTATACTTTCTAAGACTTTCCAACATAACAGTCTTAACATGCATGGTAGAGTAATTGAGTTGCACATCAGCTCCTAACTATGTATAAATTAATTAAGAATACTATGTTATTAAATTAGTCAATTTCTTGTGGTTGTGAATATTGAATCTTTCAGAACATGATATAAATGAATCAAAAGTATTGAATTTCACTATTGATTTTTACCATGCATATTTAGACACACAACAAGAACCTGACCCCTCCTATACATTTCTCTTTACTTTGAGTTGATTACTTCTTAACTATTATTTAAAACAAACTTCGACTTGTGAAGTCGTCTATCTTCAAAGAATCAAATTACTTCTGTCAAATTTCACTCTATCATCTACATGTACCATAACTCTGTAACTAGAGATTTAGATATAAAAAATTAATGTAATTGGACAAATGAAAGGAAGTCTGGTGATTATCCAAGTGCATTATGTGATATAGAAAAACCAAACAATTTATAACTACTTATTGGAAAAGCATCATCAGTTTTCAGCTGGGCCATAATTCCCTTATTGATGTTGTCCAAAGTGTGGCTCTGAGATCATTGTTGAAACAAATATTTTAGAGCGAACTTGTTTGAATCCAAGCTTTCTGAGAACTACTGAAATAGTTGGTCAACAAAAACTTAACAATGGTTATTAAAGCACATGTTAAAATGATAATGAGAATATGAGAAAGCCAGGGAAAATTGTTTGCTTGATGATTGGCATATGTTAGAATATAGTAGTTATCTATTTAAGAATTCAATGAGTAATGCTTAGGGACATGGATTTTCTTGTGCAAAATCTGATATAAGCTGAAACATTTGAATCTTTTAATTTTGTAATCTCAGTCTCCTAAAATTACTTACCAAGTGCTAAAATCACAGCACCTGTTTTGAATTTTAGCCAAGACTGTGGACAACATTTGCAATCAACACAATATGTTAAAATACAATTCAACTGTATTCCATGGATAACAGAATTGTGTTAAAATTTCAAAGAGTAATGTTTTGCACATACTTTGATACAACTGTTTTGTGAAAGAAAGAATGCAGGATCTGAATATTCTAATCACAAGTAGTTTTCAGTTTTGAAAAATCCAGAAATCCATTTCACCTGAGAAAGTGTCTAATATCTTCTCATCACAGGCCACTAAATGGTATACAAAAACAATTCTTCTTCAATGATTATTTTCAATAATTTCGTATACTTCAGTTCATCTTCTGTGATAAGAGTTTTAAGTAACATTTGGTTTTATTTTTGGCGAATCGACTAGTACTGATTCACGTACTACATGTAAAAAATAACTTTATAGTCTCTTGAGTTAATCACTGCTATTATTTCTTTGATTTTGGTACTGTTTAATAGCAGTTCTAAAAAAATATTTTAGGCATCAAATCTGAGACCATTATATGTGCTCACAGTTTTATGCATAGTGTCATTGTTTTCACCATTCTTGACAACTTGAAGTCCCAAGTCCCATTCCAGAAAGAAAAAAAGATGTTTCAAAAAATGCAGCAGACATTCTACGTAATAAATTCTATGAATACTGTACTACCAAACTGAAACTATTGTAGTTAATGTTCTTATTGAAAAACAAAATATTTTTCTCCATCTTGACATAAATACCTACACTGTAGATGCATCTTGTGCACACAAGCAACAGGGTTGAATCAAATCTGACAAGAAGCCACATATTACCAAGCTGTATCATGAGATGGTCTGCAGATATCCTCATCAGAATGTACTGATAAATAAAATGTGTCAAAACACTTATAAATATTGTGACAATTTTACGCAAATGTTCATGATGTAGCTAAGTTAAAGTGTCACAGAGTAATAAAACTTAAGCAGTAAAACTTTCAAGACAAATAACACAGGTAGATAGAGGGATGAAAATCAATCATATATATATATATATATATATGATAAAAACAGTAAGTTTTATGTACAGATTTATAACATGCATTATCATGCAATGATTTGTAACCAAGTTCAAGGTAAATGTAGACAACATTATTCAGGATATATATATTTTCAGGATATAACAACACTTTCTGATGGAGAAAAATTGCTTAGCTGTAGATTTCTTGTCCTTTAACCCCTCCACAATGATAAGTGTGCAACACTATATCATTTTTATCAGTTGCAGGGTGCATCAAATGTCTCAGAATCTGGACTACCATATCCACTTGAGCCATCATCCCTCAAGTGTTGATTGGTACTTGGGGGTGCCAAAGTTGTCTTTTCGCTGTACAGGGGTGGATGGTTGGGGGGCGGTGGAGCAATTGCAACAGGCCCCGCTGTTGCTGCTACCACAGCCGCTGCTGCTGATGGATGTGGTGGGGGTGGTGGAGTTGGCTGTACTGGTTGTAGTGGTGGTGGTGGTGGCGGCGGCTGGGGAGAATGCTGATTCTCATAACTCATGTTTAAATTGTCTCCTGCTGGCTGAAAAAAGCGATACAATTAGTTAGTGAGTGCTAATGACATATGCCTTACCCTGTACTGACGTGAAAGAGCCTGATTAGAGAAATCTGTCAGCACAGTTATACTCTTAAATTACATTTCATGAGTATTATACCCAATTATTTCCTTTTATTTAAAAAAGGAAAAAAAAGGTTATACCAGAATTTCTCATACATTGCAACTTATATATTTGGATTGAAACAGGCCTGACAGACTACACACAGCCACAAGTCCTTTTTTAAATTATTTTTGTAAGACAAAATTGTGTACATTTGATATTGAAACAGACTGTGAACTTGTCACATAGTGTGTACTAATTTTTAAACATCTTTTGATTCTCAAGACAAAAATTTTGATCTTTTGCATTCAAATATGGAAGAAGGGGCTTGGACTCCTGAGGCTGTATTTTTTTTGCTTTAGGTCTAGGGCATACCTGCAAATTACTGACTTGCCTTCGTATGTGCGCGAGGCTGCTGGGGTTGTACACCATGTTGGCAAAAACCAGCCGCTCCTCATAGTCGTACTCGCACAGGATTTTGTTGTCACACAGGTAGAAACGGTCACCAACACAAAACCTGTAAACAATGAATGTATCTGCTATAATAGTATACTCTTAAGAATAATGTTACATTCTTGGCAATTATCAGCCATTTATCTTTATAAAATAATACATTTTATTAATTTTAGTTTTATTCAATTTTGTTCTTTTTTCTTTAATTGAATAACTTTTAAATTTCTTACCTGTGATTATTGGCAGGCAAAACATTCGAGATGATACACATTACTTTTTGCTCGCATTACCATTTCAAAAGCAGGGATCACTTTGTTGCAGGCAGCACAATACCCTGTGGTCCCAAACAACCTATAACAAAAGGAAAACGACTTAATTATAAATTATATCACAAAGCTGAAAACTTTTCTACGTTTTAGGCTACCAATTTGCAAAGGCACTATTTATATTATTTTAAAACTCCCTTTCCTAACACTGCGTTGCTTGTTATTTCGTGTTGTAATTGAGTTCTCTACCTTTTCGAATAAAGAAAGTTGTGGTTGGAATAAGGAAAAGCGTGGGAGAAAATGAATCGAAGATATTTGGGATTTTAAAAAATGTTAATTTTCTGTGCATGCATTGTCGAAATTCTGATGTGGTGTTGTTGACGTTCATATGAGAAGAAAGAAATATTATATATATATATATATATATATATATATATATATATATATATATATATATATATATATATATATATTCATATATATAACATATTATATATGTTGACGAAGATGACCTCTTTTATGTCTTCTTCTGTGCATGCAATTGATGTTTCCGGGCGCGTCATTAGTCCCGTAGGTGTCGTGCATGTTTTCTGAAGTAAACGATATTCTTCCCCCACTGGAACGTGAGGTGCGACGCCGACCCACACGACGTCGTTCCCTTCCAGACATCTTCCCCAGCGGGGCACCGTCCCTGTCGGGCAAGCTCCGAGCTCCCGATTGGTCTCATGGCATGGAGTCGCGCCTCAAGGTCACGAGATGGAAGAGACCGGGACATTGTCATCCAATCGTTAACTTCAATACTAAAAATTTAAATCGTAACGAAGCTCACGATTGGATGAGAGTGTCCCCCTCTTCATCCAGCTCGTGGCCTTGAGGCGCCACGTTAAATAAATCGAAGTTTAAGGAGAGTTCTTTTCTCTAGGGTACACTTGGGTTTCTGTAACCTGACGGATAATAATCAGTTCATCAGCTGTTACGGTTTCGTCCAATCGGGAGCTTAAACGTCACCACAGTGAGGTCACCGTGATGACGTTTTAACTCTCGATTGAATGATACCGTAACAGCTGATGAACTGTCATCCGCCAAGTTAGAAACACCCAAGTATAGAAGTGTGCGTGTATATATAGGGAGAAGGGACGATGATGATGATGAAAGAAAGATCATGGACGGTTCGTATGTTACGTAGCGTATCTAGGTATTCAGGCACCCATGGCAAGCATAGAATTTGCTACCCTGTCAGGATACTTCAAATTAGGGTTTTCGCTATTTGTATTAACGAGTAACATACTCTAAATAGTGTCTCTGTGAGTAGCGCACGAATTCTCGTCGAGGCTTCTTTGCGCGAATGTCATGCACCATGGCCATCCTTTTTACTAAGTTGTAAAGAATGGTCATTTATGTACACGACATCGATTGATTCTGTTTTAAGAAAAAGCTTTACCCAACAAACTGACTACAAAGGCACTTTTTAAATAATTATTTTCAGGCTTCTCTTTCTTGAACTCAGCATTTCGTTTTATTTCGCCCGACTTACTTCTTAGGGTGTTAGTGTGACGGAAGGAAGGGCGCGGGCTAGGAGATTCCGCGCTCGGCCGTGAGGGGCGCTGGGGCGCCGCATTGGCGCGGGAGGACCCCGCACGGAGGAGCGGGTGGGGCGCGGGCGGTCCAGGTCAGTTAATTAGCGCGCTCGGGTTTGAATTATTGTGCCGTTTAATTTCCTTCTCCCGAACGATTCTATCGGCGCCCCCAACGAGCTCTCTATACCGTTCTATCAGTAAATGAAATCTTGCAATCATTGGCTCATTCAGCATGAAAAGGTTTGCTTTGGGGGAATGGGCTTATTACAAAACCGAACTAGCCATGTGCCGACGGAACAGTCCCAGCCGTACGGTCAAATATAATAACTTTTTGTGCTCATTCCGATAAACATTATTACAACGACCGTGCGCTGTATATTAATTACGCTACACAACCATTCGTATTCTGGAACGTGTGTCTCTGTATTTTTTCATTCATCAGGTTTATTAGTCCTTTATGAAACGTATCGGCGCGCGATCTAAATTGACGCGGGCTTTTCTCATTACGAGCGTAATACTCTGGAGAGCGCGCGCTGGGCAGAGGCGGCGAGGAGACAGGGCGCGCCACCGTCGCCGCGGAGCGCCATCTGACGGCCGGGCGCGGATTTCGGGGGAATTTCGAGCGGCAACCGGAAAATGTGAAAGGGCCTGGAGAAAACTTGTTTGCAGGTACACAACACACATATGGGACGCGCAAGAGAAATAATTTGCAATTTATTGGGCAAATGTGATTGTTCTGTCCACGCTTTTTTAATCAACTCGAATAAAATCAATGTTTTTATAACCCTGACAATAAACGAATTCAAAGTAAATACCCCAATTATTCATTTTCGAATTTGATACACCTATTTTTAGGTGTTATAGTTTTAAAGTTACAATTTAAAAATCCAGTCAACATTATTGTTTATGTCGTAGATAAAGTTAACCATGAAATTTTGGTTTTCGTAATAAAGATCTTTGCACAGCAAAGGAAATGAAAATTTTTGACCATCATGAAAAATATAATTGAGGTTAGAAGACTTGCGAAATGAATGTGTAATTCTGAGAAGAAGCACTTTATCTGTAATGAACCTAGCGTAAATGAAGTTCTTAAATATTCCGAAGTTAGATTAACTTTCGAGGAATTGATTTATTTCATCCAAGTACTTCTGAGAATCGCTCCAAAGTAATACTTTAAGGGTACATTTTCTGTTTGTTTTCGTATGTAACCACAATATGACGCAAAGTATTTTAAACATGTCATATTTCTATTTTGATGCCAGGAAGTAAATTTAAAACTAATTGATGATGATCAAAATCCGGTACATTGTGAAAACAATAAATGTTCCTTTTCGTAATACTGAACTGTTTGTTATCAACTTCATGAGACCAAATAGAGGAAAGAAAAGCCATGGCCCATGAGAACACTTATACTTAAAAAATTTAAGAAATATACCATTTTTACAGTATGATTTTTTGTAGGAAAATTTGTAATTGGTAAGAAGATGCTATGGCAAAATGGATTGAACGTCACGCGATCGATAACAGAAATAACAGACTCGGTTATGAACTTCAACTGACCCCTAAAATTACAACCGTCAAAATCACAACCGTCTGAAAATTTGCTGCTTATCGACCTAATGACGATAATGTCTAATGGCTTCAAATAATAAGAGTATTTCTCACCTTAGGTAATCCCGCTTGCAGAGGATGAGGTTCGCTTTGGTGTATAGCGTGGAGCCCACTTCTCCGAGGCGGCAGTCACAACAGCCGCACTTTAGGCAGTCCTCGTGCCAGAACATGTCCAATGCCTACGAAGGAAGACGACGGCTATCAGTAACTGGTGTTACTCTCTGTTTAGTCAAGGTGGATTTGGAAACTAAATTATTATTACTCAACAAGGGAGGAATTACTCTTAAATTCAATGTGCGGAGAAAAATAACTTTTTTCAATGTGAGATATTTGTGCATACTGTTCTGCGGAACATTTGTTACCACGTTTACATGTTATTTATGTTTGCATGGTCATTTATGAGATGACTACACAGCGTGGTTTAGGATATTAAAATATGAATAAAATTTGTACGACATACGAAAACAATGAAACATGCAAAAATGGCCACCTTTTAAGCGGTCATCTCTATTAACAGCTATTTTTTCCTTGAACTGATTAATATTCCCTTAAGACACGCCTAAATATTTCCTCTTTTAACCGGTCATTTGGACCCCGTCAGCGGCTGGGCGCAGTTAGTAAATTAACCTGTATTATACGATCAAAATGTCGTGACGAATTTGCGATTTTGAACTGTAACACTGTAAAAACAGCAAGACTGGAAGAGTTTACTATTGATTCAATATTTTCCTACTTCAGGGCGCATTACCAGAGTACTTAGAGTTGCTTCTTTCGCGGGTATGTGTTTTTCGCGGGTTTGACTTTTGTTTAATATAATTAAAAATGTCACAACGAAGAAATCATACATCTTTTCCTTGCAAACAATTAGTACGGATTTCCATTACCCTTATTCTCATTCTCTCAATTAAGCCACCTTTGCTATGGCTACTTTTCTCCGGAACTATCACTGACCGCTTAAGACAGGCTTCACTGAACTTTTGAAACAAAATTATTTTAATTGCACTGAATTTTCTATTCTCGTGGGCGGTCCTCGTGGTGATGCTCTAAGCTAAGTATAAAATATAACATAATCTAATATTTTTTTATATTTGGTTTTTAGTAAAATACGTAAATGTAATAAAATCAAATATTATTCATGACAATAACAGTACTTTATCTACTCGAGAAATATCTCACAAGATTCTTCGTTTCTCATGAGGTAGTACTTTCCTCTTTTAGATAAACTATCTCTTAATCGTCTTGAATAATTATGTTATTTATCTACAGGTGACTAAAAGAGACCATTATGTGCAAGTTAGTTGAGCTAGTTAATTATTTATGAGTACGTTAGCGCAAGTAATCATTAGTAAGCTCACAATGGTCTTTTAATTAGATGTAATATACACGTTATATCTCATCCGATAGCCCTTTTATTTTTTAACATATTTTCAATTGTGTGATATGATTAATGCTTTTATATTTACTTTGGTAGAACTCTTTATTATTCCAGATAGAAGAAAGAGCCATATATCTACCGCTGGAAGCTTTACTGTATTTGTAATAACAATGAACCTCTACTCTGAACACATAAGTCACACGTATGTAAAGGGGATCGGGTAAAATAAACAACTAATAATAATAATAATAATAATAATAATAATGATAATAATAATGATAATAATAATGATAATAATAATGATAAAATAATGATAATAATGATAACAATAATGATAATAATGATAATAATGATAATAATAATAATATATAATAATGGTTGGATAATAATGATGCTTGGAGCGCGTGCGCCCTCACCTTGAGCAGGTATCGCTCGGTGATGCGCTTGCCGCAGCCGGCGCACTCGCGTGGCCCCGCCCCCGCGGCGGCGGGGTTGGCCGCGGACGCGACGGCCGCCGCCGCCGCAGCCGCCGCCGCCGCCGGGGAGCCACCCGCCGGGCCCGGCCCCACCGCCACCGCTGCTCGCCCCGCGGGCTGCTCGCCCGCGCCCGTGTCTGCAACACACACACGCACACACTCACGTTACTCAGTGCACGGTACCGGCGGCTGAGCTCATGCCAGCAAAGGTGCTGAAAAAATTCACGAAAAATGTGATGATTACAATTTTTATTAATTATTCCACTCGTGGAATTAATAGCAATAGTGATTAACAATACTTCTGGTATGCCCCAATCCGGGCGGTAATCTCAAAAAATATTCTTTTGTATCCAATTTTCCTTACCACTTCCTTCTATCTAGCCAATAATAAACAGAAATGCATCAGTCACTGAAAGTGGTGGGCATTGAAAGCGCGCGTTTCATTAATATAATTAATGTTTGGTGTATTTTGGAACTCTTTCGGAAGTTATTTAATTTGTGAAAAAGTTTTCTTAAATACCAGAAGGACATTGGAAATTTCCAAACAAGTTACCAATACATTCGTGGTTTTATGTAATAATAAATTACTCATTTTAAAGTATTTAAAAATATAAAAAATAATTATTTTGTTAGTGGGGCTTAGAATTTTAAAGTTTTCAAATAAAAAAATCACTCTTTTCTCATTTTTACTCAATTCTTTTGAATTAATAATTTAATTCGATACAAAACATCTATTGTTTGTTAAATATACTGATAATTATTGTTATATTTCGAATAAAATGTCAGTACTAATCACGGAAACATTTCATAAATGACGATGGACTTTAAGGAACATTTGTTTTATCTCCATGATAAAAACATTCAATAAACGATCAAATTATAATGATTCATCATGACTTTCTTAACATAATGAAGTGTTGCGTCCTCATAAAATTCTCTACTAAATGTGGGGATGTTAAATATTCATTAAGAATGTCATCAAAGAGTCAAATTCATTTGCCACTGAAAATGTCATGTGTTTTGAAAATGTCAACTGTTATAATATGAGCGTTCTTAAAATCTTTTGAAATATTTTTTAAAATTGCAAACACAGACCCTTTAACTGAGATCATTCTTGACTCGTGCCAATTAGAATTAGTGGGAGTAAATATCTACTAAACTTACTTAGTAGAGGCTAGGCATACTTCTGCATCCTCTTTCCTTGAAGCCAGTGTATTTTGTCAAATAAACATCACAAATAATTTTCTTATAAGTCGAAGATGCAGACCTGGATGACTGAGGTGGCGCTTCGGTCCGAGGGTCGTGGGTTCGAGTCCCGCGTTGGGCATAGTTGTTTGTCCCTTGACTTTGTGCGTGTTGTCGCGGAGGGCCTCGCGTTCTGCTGACCCCAGATCAGAGAAGTCCGCAAGTGTGTTGGTCTAGTGTACGGTCGTATATGCGTCCCATCGGGACGTAAAGGTTAACCGGCTGTAGGCTGGATAAAAGTCCTAGAAATAAAGTCGAAGATGTTCCATATAAGGGAATCATTTGCTTTTCAAGAGGAAAATAAGTGAAAGTGCAGTTTTGAAATCCCATCGTTTGACTTACAAAAACTGCATTGTTAGACGTTTTTAAATGTGCTAACGCACATTTGTGCCTTAGAACAGGACTTTGAAATAGTTTTCTGTAAGTTTTCGAGCGGTGGCGTAACCAACCAGTGACAAACGAACCTTCGGGTTTCTTCGCATCACAAACCCTCCGCAAACCTAGATAAATCAGTGTCCTCGCCAGTTGGAGATGCAGCATCACGCAGAATACCATCGCACAAAGGAACGCCTGGCCGGTAAGCCCATATTCACCGACCACGTTGCATTGTTTCGCGTTCATTTCTTCTCCACAAGAGCACGGGAACCACGGAACGCGGCGGGCTGGCAGAACAAAAACACGGGCGCGTGTGGTGGCGACACTGCTCGCGCGCGGGCCTCTCGCGCCCGGCCCGTTCGTTCCGGGGTCGTTTCTAAGGAAAATGCTAAGTAATGCATATTTCGCCTTTGTGAATATTCCGCGTTATTGTTGTTATGCAAAGCTCCCGACGGAATCCGCGCGACCTCGCGCGGGAGGAAAAAAGCGCAACGCAACGCGCACAATGCGCGCGGAACATCCCTGCACTCGCCCCGGCGCGGCACGGGGCGCGCCCGAAGCCCGGCGGCTGAGCAGGCCTTGGCCAGCCGGCGCTCGCTCGGGGCCTTCGATGCCATGGTGGATTCAATGATTACTACAAGCATGGTGGATTCAATGAATACTAGTGATTCCGGGCGCGTCAACTGCTTCGGTCATTAGTTCCGTTAGTGTAGTGCGTGTTTTTTTCTCGGGAGATGGCGGTGATCTTCCCCCGCAGGATGGCGAGATTCGGCGCCGGCCTACCGTCGGCTGGTGGGGTTTCCCCCTAACCAGGGCTCTCCCACCAGCGGGGCACCGCCCCAGTCGGGACACGCTCTAAGCTCCCGACCGGTCTCCCGGAATATGTGGTAGTGTGGTGCATGTCAGTGTAAGAGGAGAGGATAGGACAAGGAAGAGGAAGGTCAGATCGCGCGCGGTCCGTGGCCCGTTTGGTAGGGTACTGCTCCGGCATTCGCCTGGTGTTGATCGGAGAAACCACGGAAAACTACCAATCAGAGCAGCCGGCCGCTAGAATTCTCCTCCAGACAGCGACTGAATTCGACCTAGCTGAAAAGCAAGTGTCGAAGTCAACTGCTATGGATATCCCGTAAACGTAGTGAATGTTTGCAGTGCTGAGTGCAGTGGCATTCCGTTGATGCCCTGAGCCGGTAGAATTGGTGGCCTTGATCGCATTACGAGGTAAAGGATTAATAAATGGGATCGCTTGTTTGCAAGTGTAACCATAATACATTTCTCTAACTTTTCAAGCTGGGCTTGACCGGTTGAACTTCGTAGCTTTCTTCACTATCATGAATGAAAACTAATATGGCTCGGCTAATACAACTTGTAGCATATGATCTTTCCTTGTTTCGTGAAGAGTAAAAGGGGAGGCTCGGCTCCATAGTTTTTGAGCCTCCCACGTCAGATTGAAGGGTAAGTGACGAGGCTTGACCGACACTTGACACTATGTCTCCAGGAGTGAAGGATAATTCAGACCACCGTGAGTACTCACCAGCTCTAAGCCTTTCATACTGGAGCGAGTATTTAGCAGTTTCGACAAACATTTTCTTGGAGAAAAATATTACAGTTCTGCCTTTACCAATTCAATGAAGTAAAATACGAGTTCTTCCCAAACGGTTTGTAACTTGCACGGTTCATATATGTATCCTCTTCTCTTGCATTATGAATGACTAAAACAGAAATTTAAGAAAACTTAAAAATAATTTGTATATTTTAATTTCTTTTCGATTTTGAAAGTGACAATAAATTAGAATTCTTCAATTTTTGTAACATTGACTTAAATATTTCCTTCAGAAATTATACAAAGGTTCATTTCACATTTGGAAGATAACAAAGACCCACATTGTGAAAATGTCATTTTCAATGTTTCGTAAAACTTCTAACATGTAGCTGCAAGCATGCATGGAAGCTGTAATACTTTATACATTACATATTACTAGTCACGCACACTATAGGTAGTTCAGATCATACAATACACTTAAAAATGTGTAAATCTATACGTCAAGAAAAGAGAAGCATATGTATATTAGGTTAGCTCTTCTACATCCGCTTGGAAAAGGTAGAGAGCTCGAGGTGCAGGGTGAGGGCGGAGCGCAGACTCACCGCCCCGCGTCACGCGCCCTGGGTCTCGCGTAGGGGCCCGCAGGGGGAGGGGCAGCGGAGAGCGGGTAAGCCGAGGGGGTGAGGCGTCAAAAAACGAGCCGTGAAACGAAGTTGACCGCGGACCGCGGCGGTGCAGGGCCACCTATCAGACGCCTGTAAATGAAATGAAGGACTTGTAAATCCTCGGGGTTTCGCCGGCCGGCCGGCTGGCCGCTGCGACGGACGTGGAGGGTGGGGGGCGGTGGCGGCTCTCATCAGCGGCGACGGCCGGCCGGGGGCAGGGGGCGGGCACGGAGGACGCGGGGTCTCGAAAAAGTTTGTTTGACCCGAGCGACCTGTAATTTGACCCGTCTGATCCGGTGTGCCTCCACACACATCTCGTTAACAAGTGATGAATATTCAGCGCGCCGGGGACGCCTGATTACCGGACTCGCACCTATTAAAGAGCGGACGTTAAGGCGGAGCTACCGTGGCGCCGACGCGACGGCCGCTGCCACCGCCTCCGTCGCCACCTGGTCGCTGCCACTCGCCGGGCGACCGGCCTCGCCCTACCTTCGTCGCGCAGTTTACGTCGCGCAAAAATTGACATGCATAACCGGCCGTCCCCGCCGGCCACTTCAAAAGGCGCGGTCGCCCTCGGCGCGGCGCGGCGCGTGGCGTGGCGTGGCGAGGAGATGCTGCGTGGTAGAGTGGGTGGTGGGGATCGGCCGAAGGTTTCACGGGCGGGGCGAGATGACGCGGAGTTGGATGTGCGATGCGGGGTGGGGCGAATAGATGCTGGAAGGAAAGCTATGGCGTTGGATGACGCAGAATAAGGCCGAGACAGGGTGGGGTTGAGAGTGACGGGGCGGGGAGTGACGGGACGGGGAGTGGTGAAGCGGGAGTGGCGAGGCGGGGAGTGGTGAGGCGGGGAGTGACGGGGCGGGAAGTGACGAGGAGGGGAGTGACGAGGAGGGGAGTGACGAGGAGGGGAGTGACGAGGAGGGGAGTGACGAGGAGGGGCGAGGAGGGGCGTGACGAGGAGGGGAGTGAAGAGGCGGGGGTGACGGGGCGAGGAGCGACGGAGCGGGGAGCGACGGGGGGGGGCGATAAGGCGGGGTGAGGGGGCGGAGTGAGGAATGATAGGTCTGAGAGTGACGGGGTGAGAAGTGACGGGTCTGACGGGGTGACGGGGCGGGATGTGACGGGACGGGGTGTGACGGAGCGGGGTATGACGGGGCGGGGTGTGACGGGGCGGGGTGTGTTGGAAATGGGAGTGACGGAGCGGGGAGTGTTGTGTCTGGGAGTGACGGGGTGGGCAGTGTGCGGGCGGTGAGTGGTAGTGGTGGTGGCGGGAGGCGACGCGTGACAGGGCAGGGCGGGGTCTGACGCAGCGGGATAAGATAGGGCTGGAAAGGGATGAGCGGCGGCGTGGGTCGGCGCAGGGCGGTGAGGGCTGGGTGTGGGGCAGCGCGGGGAGGAGGCACGAGGCCGGCCCGGGGGCTGGCGTGTCGCCTGCCAGTACACCGCGCAGGGATGCATCCCCTCGAGTGAAAAGGCTGTGGAGTTGAGAGCGAGGACGCCCATGGATGGCGCCTGGCGTCCAGGAATTGAGGACAGTTCGGAACTAATCCCTAGGTTAGTTCACGTGATGGCCTCGCCGGGTGTTAAGCAACGACGAGAAGGAAATTGGGTAGTGCCGAGTTGACAACACCTCTTCCCCATCCCTAATTTTTGTTCCTTGTCGTAACGCTGCTTCCTTATGCCAAGAGACGAAGCTAATGAAAATGAGTTTCAGCCAAAGGCTATGTTAAAGACTTTCTACATTTTTCGTGATGATTGGCAGATAAAATGCATAGAAATTAGTTGATGTCTCTTTCTGTTAAACTTTATTCTTTGTTAGAAGAGTATGCTATTTTGACAAAATGCGAATCCATATTCGTTGAAAACTTTGAGTTATTTTTAATCTGATTTCAGAGTTCGAGCTCATTTTTAATAATTCATTTTCAGGTTCTAATGGATTTTTTAGGCACTATTAATTTAAGAATTTGTGACATCCTGGTTGCTTGGTTATATTTCTGAACTTTCTGTGACATCCTGGTAGGTTGATTGGTTCAATATGTAAGCAAAGAAAATAGCAAAATATTCAGAATCTGAAAGCAAATGAAAGAGAGAAAGAGAGGAAAGAGGAGAGAGGGGGAGAGAGTAGAGAGAAAGAGAGAAGAGAAAAAGAAAGAAAGAGAGCAAAGAGAGAGAGAGAGAGAGAGGGAGATAGATAGATAGATAGATAGATAGATAGAGAGAGATAGATAGATAGATAGAGAGAGAGAGAGAGAGAGAGAGAGAGAGAGAGAGAGAGAGAGAGAGAGAAAGACAGACAGACAGAGAAGGACGGGATTTTAAGACGTTCGTTGACAATACAGTGTTATTTACAATCTGTATAACATTATATTATTATAGTACATGCATGAAGGGTAATCAAATAATGATATCTTACAAACATTTTTGATTTCCTTACTCATCTCAAGAATAATTAATACAGAAACATTTTTAAATACTTATTTCGTGAAAATCTGTCCTGTAACAGTCTCATTCAAGGCAATTAGCGAACAATTCTTCATCATTATTTTCTAATCATTCTGAGCAAGGTACCAGACTACCCGCCCCGACCGATAGCATCGCTCTAGGAGAAAAATAATAATAAATCGCCAGTTCGCAAACAGCCAGCAACAAGGCCTCCAGTTTCCAAGTTTAGCCCCCGCGCCGCAGCGCGTGCTTTCCCACCGCGAGGCGATTTATCCCTTTTCGCGGGGGCGGCGTCGGGGGCAGGGGCGGCGGCGCGCCCGCTAAATAAAAGCCGCAGAGCGCCTTCGCCGCCCCCGCAAGAAAAATCGCGCCTCCGCCACGCGGGACGCGGTGCGCCATTTGATTTCCTCTTTGAAGCGGGGAAGCCATTACAAATAAATTGCATTACAAATGAGCGTCGCGGCGCCGTGAGGTCCCCCCGAGCCCCCGCCGACGGCGGCAAGGGGCGCCAGGCGGACGCTGCCTCCCCCGCCGCCGGCCCCGCCCCCGTCGCCGCCGCGCGGGCGTTGCGACGCCGCGATAAGGTCGCCCCGCCCCGCCCCGCCCCCGACTCCTTTTGCCACCGCCATCACCTCCCCCTCCATCGCTGCTGCTGCCAGCGTCTGGCGCCGCCCGCCGGCAGGAACCTATAAGCCCGCAGCTAAGTCAAACTCCATCCCAATCCTCATTACGAGCACAGCCGCGGGAGCCATGCATCATCCGTGCTAATGCTAACTAACGACAGGGCGAGAGCGCCTGTTTAATTTGTGGGATACTTTGAGCAAATAAGCCGCGGCGACCGCCTGCAGTTACAATTATAAATCCCCCCGCGGAAGAGCCAGCGAGCGGTCGAGGCGGACGGCGGCGGCGGCGGCGCGCGTCCCCTCGAGGCGGCCGCGCGGGGGCGGGGCAGAGGGGGTGGGGTGGGGGAGTGGCGCGGCGCCACGGC